>JAPTYO010000013.1:9960000-11210000 GCA_036873135.1 Clarkia xantiana subsp. parviflora | reverse complement strand
GCGAGTGGCTTTTTCACTTTGTGTGGATGGCGCGTTGCCATTTGAATGGTGCCCCCCTTGCTTATTAATCTGATGCAATGTTTTTTAGTAAGCTTGGTGCTATGCTTCTCGCAGAGAGTTGTAGTAAATGAGTGGTCCTTTGTGACCTTCATGGAATTTCTTCAATTGGATGCTAAGGGCATTTGTCTCCTTTTTGGGAAGTATCTTTCAGTCCTCAGCATCTCTGTGTAGGTAAACAGGTCTTCTATAGTTGGCGTGATACCCACTGGACCTAGCGAAGCTTCCTTGGAGTATGTTGGACGGGCGGACGCCTCATATGTGCGATGGTTTGTGCTTAGGCACGTCATAGAACGGGATGGTATTGTATAAGGTGCTTCATAATTCATGTCATATTGGGATCCATGGGATGGAATTCCTTGGTGAAACCTCTTGGATATTGCTTGAAAGATTAGTAGAAGACAACATTGCGGCCACGTCTCGGGGTAGGGGTGATATGCCCGGCCACTTGTAGTGGTGACGGAGTAGTACAACCTGTCGCTCTATTCTTATCTTTTTCTATGTCATACTGCAATTTCATGTAGTAACATTCCTTTATATGATAGTTACTTATTCAATATGCGGACATGATAAGCGCCTCGTGGTGTGCGGACATGGTAGCCGGTTTGCGGTGTGCACACTTGTAGGTATGCATACTTGGATGTATGCCCACTTGGAGGTATGCACACTTGGAGGTGTGCATTCTTGTAGGTATGCATACTTGGATGCAAGCCCCTCTTGAAGGTATGCACACTTGGAGATGTGCATGCTTGTAGGTATGCATACTTGGATTCATGCCCCCTTGAAAGTATGCACACCTGGAAGTGTGCATTCTTGGAGGTGTACATACTTGGATGTATGCTCCCTTGATGGTATCCACACTTGGAGGTGTGCATGTTTGTAGGTGTGATCAATTCATTTCTGCTTGAGTAGCCTTTGTGGATGACGTATGTGCCTTCCACTTCACTGTTGAGCATATGTAATGGCTTTTTGTTCGAATCGTGCAGACGGCGCCAATGTTGGATTAAGCCCGTCGAGGTTCGTCTATAGAGTGCGCCTTCGAGGTCTTGATCCTGTGAATGTGCTCGCCTTCTGCTTATGCTCCCGTACACCTGCAAAAAGGATTGCGCCGGAAGGGGGTGGTTTCTGGCGAACCCTCACCAATGCTTAAGTAAGAGCTTCGTTTCTAGAGAGATAAAGTAGAGAGAGGTCACAGCATTCGGGATTCACTTACCTTGAATGAAGAATATGAGGGGGTATTTATAGAGTTTTGGGATTTGGCCACGTGGGGGCTGCCGGAAAGTGGTAGGGTCCACGGAATATTCCCTTTGGGATATGGAGTAAAGGTATGCCCGTGGGTCGGGGATGCGTAATTCGGTCGTGTGGATGTCCGGGTGTATGTTGGCCTTACCCAGATCCAAGGGGCCGACTATCGGAATATGTCGGCCCTATTTTGTCGGGCTAGTCCGGCGTCTCGCGGCGGACTAGTCCGGTATTAGCAGGAGTGGTTTTTAGCTGTGTATGGAAACCGGATGAGCCTTAATGAAGGCCAACTTGGTGTATATCCATCACTACCACTGATAAAATGATTCTTCACTCCACTACTCATAGAAAGATCCTTCATGTAGCAGCTGACACTAATATCAGTTCAAACCCATTACAGCTGTTGGATCACGGTGGAACTCCGGTACGGATCTTGACGGCAATCCTAGCTCCTTTGCTCCACGCAATCCTGCAAGAGGGGATAAACCGGGCGGTGACCCAGAATCCCTCTCCGATGCTTAAATGAGTACTTCGTCTGACTGGCAAGTAACAGATATCAAAGTGTATTCAACTCAACGTAAATGATCTGAGGTAACCTCCTGTCCTTTTATAGGCAAAGAGATGCCTCAGGTACCTGGCGAACCGTTAGGGGTGGTTAGCCCGTATCCCATATATCTCGTACATGATCTCGCGTATCTTAGCCATGCCCCGCGTATCTCGGCCACGCTCCGTGTATCTTAACCACGTTCCGCGTATCTCGGCCACGCCCCGCATATCTTGGCTTTTTCCTCTGATAACGAGTCCCGACTCCCGTCGGGGACTCCAGAGTTATCTCGTTGTGTCACCGCTCGGGGCCCCTCGTCATCGTGACAGGGCCTATCATTCTCAGGGATTCATCATCGGGGCCTACTTAAAGGCTTCTCATCGGGAGCTTCCAGCTCCACTGTCGGGACCGACTTTGTTGGGACCTTGCTTCGTCGGGACTCCCTTCATCGGGACCCTCCTCCTAGGTCATCTTGACCTTTACTCTGGGCCTGGTGGGCCTGTTTGCCGTTTCCTCGCCGTTAAAGGGCCTGACGGCTGTAGTCGGACCCATCATTTGCCCCCAAGACATGAGGGACTTTTAGTTCGTCGTGTCTTTCAACTCCCGACCTTTTGATATATGTATCAGAGGCTTTTCTCTTGACAAAATTCCTTGACACGGATCTTCTCGTCCGCGATTCCTCGATACTTCGAGGATAGCCACAAAATCCGAGAAGACTCCTCCAATATTCCTCGATAGTCGACTCTTCATCGGCTGACCTCCAAGAGTCTGATCCTCCCGCGGCCAATCTTCCAGGATCCGATCATCTTGCTGCGGAGCCTTCTGCCTCGTACCTCGTGGATCCTGCTCCCCTCGACTCTGCCAAGGATCAAGTTCAATCGCTTTATTCCACTTAAGGCAAAACCACGCCACTTAAGGCGACTTAACATCGTGTACCACTTAAGGCGACTTTCATCGTGCACCACTTAAGGCGACTTAATCTCGTGCACCACTTAAGGCGACTTAATCTCGTGCACCACTTAAGGCGACTTTTCTCATGCATCACTTAAGACGACTTTTCAACTTGCGCCACTTAAGGCGACTTAATATCGTGCACCACTGAAGGCGACTTTACATCGTGCACCACTTAAGGCGACTTTTCAACTTGCGCCACTTAAGGCGACTTAATATCGTGCACCACTGAAGGCGACTTTACATCGTGCACCACTTAAGGCGACTTTTCCACCTGCGCCACTTAAGGCGACTTAATATCGTGCACCACTGAAGGCGACTTTACATCGTGCACCACTTAAGGCGACTTTTCAACTTGCGCCACTTAAGGCGACTTAATCTCGTGCACCACTTAAGGCGACTTAATCTCGTGCACCACTTAAGGCGACTTTTCTCATGCATCACTTAAGACGACTTAATCTTGTGCACCACTTAAGGCGACTTAATCTCGTGCACCACTTAAGGCGACTTAATCTCGTGCACCACTTAAGGCGACTTTTCTCATGCATCACTTAAGACGACTTTTCAACTTGCGCCATTTAAGGCGACTTAATATCGTGCACCACTGAAGGCGACTTTACATCGTGCACCACTTAAGGCGACTTTTCAACTTGCGCCACTTAAGGCGACTTAATATCGTGCACCACTGAAGGCGACTTTATATCGTGCACCACTGAAGGCGACTTTACATCGTGCGCCACTGAAGGCGACTTTACATCGTGCACCACTTAAGGCGACTTTTCTCATGCATCACTTAAGACGACTTTACATCGTGCACCACTTAAGGCGACTTTATCGGGCACCACTTAAGGCGACTTCATCGGGCACCACTTAAGGCGGCTTTCTTTAAGCATGGTGTTTCTTCAAGTGTTCGCCACTAAAAGAATGCTTCAACGTTCTGCCATCGAGGTCTTCCAACTTGTACGCATTTGGAGCTGGCATCCCCACGACCTTATAAGGTCCTTCCCATTTTGGTGACATCTTGTTGATTCGATCCAAAAGGGTGAACTCATTGCGACGCCAAACCAGCTCCCCGACGAAGAACTGTCGGGATTTCACTCGCCGATTGTAGTATATGGCCGTCGCCAAACGCATTCGAGCTTGGACTTCATCGGCTTCCCGCCTCTTCTCTTCGAGTAAGTCCAAGTCCAGACGTCTCACTTCATCATTCGTCATAGGCTCGTAATATCTCATCCGATGGGACGCCACAGCTACCTCCACAGGGGCGACAGCTTCCGTACCATGAACAAGGCCAAACGGAGTCTCCCCCGTTGATCGCTTGGGTGTCGTTCTAACGGCCCAAAGCACGTTCTCCAATTCGTTCAGCCACTTGCCCTTCAAAGCGTAGACCCTCTTCTTGAGGCCATCCATCACGATTTTGTTGGCTGACCGTTCGTCTGAGCATGGCGTATGGAAGCTGTCCGATGCTCGATGTTCAACTCCTCCAGATACTCCCTCACCTGAGAGCCGTTAAACGGTGGACCATTGTCGCTGATCACCACCTTGGGAATCCCGTATCTGGACACGGTATGGGTTTGGAGGAACTTGACGATCTGGTTCCCCATTGTTCTGGCCAATGCCTTCGCCTCTATCCATTTCGAAAAATAATCGATAGCTACAAGTAAATACTTACATTGTCCTTGTGCTTGTGGAAGAGGTCCCACCAAGTCGATACCCCACTGCGCGAAGGGCCAAGCGCTCTTGATGGATGTCAGGTTGGCGGCCGGAGCCACGATACCCGGGGCGTACCTCTGGCACGCGTCGCATGATCGGACCTACGCCGTTGCTTCTTTGTTCATCGTGGGCCAATAATAGCCCAAATTAGGCACTTTCCTCATGATAGATCGGGCCCCTTCATGGCAAGCCGCGACCCCTTCGTGCACCTCCTTCAGAATCCGATTGGTGTCGGGTTCTGCTACACACTTCAAGTACGGAGTCGAGAACCAGCTCTTCTTGTATAGCTGATTGTCCAGCATCACGTAATTAGCCGCGATCCGACGTATCCTGTCAGCTACTACTTGATTATCGGGGACTGCCCCCGTAGTCAGATACGTGACTATTGGGGTCATCCAAGTGGGCTCCTCCTCCGATTTTGCTTCAACGGTGCACACCTGCGTGGGGTCGATGTTTGATAAGATCACCTTCTCCAGGAAGTGCACCTTCCGACTTTCTTCTAAGGGTGCCCCCAGGGCAAATTTGCTCAAGGCGTCTGCCTCTACGTTCTCCTCCCTCGGAATAGCCTCGATATCGAAGCTTTTGAAGCTCTCTCTCAGGGCTTGTACCTCTCGCAGATACTTCTTCATTATCAGACTCCTTGCTTCGTATTGCCCTTGAACTTGGTTCACGATTAACGCTGCGTCGCACTTCACTCTCAAGTGATTGATTCCAGTGCCTTTAGCAATTTTTAGGCCCGTGATAAGAGCTTCATACTCCGCTTCGTTGTTTGTGGCTTTGAATGTTAAAGCCAAGGCGTATCGGAGAGGTTCACCTTCACCTGGTGGTATCAACAAAAAGCCCGCTCCTGACCCGTCTGAACTCGCGGAGCCATCCGTGTACATCTCCCAGGTATTTTCTTTGTTTGGCTGTTCTGATTGCTCTGCCCTCTCTGGTTGTTCTTCTGTCGGGACCTCCATGGTTGCCCCCTCTACAGGGCCCGTTTCTTCTAGATCGGGGGCTGTAGATTCTGCTATAAAGTCCGCCAATGCCTGGCCCTTGATGGCCGTTCTTGGAGCAAAGTGTATTCGAAACTCACTGAGCTCTACTGCCCATTTCACCAATCTCCCCGACGCATCCGGTCGGTTCAAAAAATGCTTCAAAGGCTGGTTCGTTAGCACAGTGATCTCGTGTGCGTGGAAATATGGCCTTAGCTTCCGAGCAGTAATTATCAATGCAAAGAGGTACTTCTCAACGGCGGGATAGTTCAATTCAGATTTGGCAAATGCCTTGCTTACATAATAGACGGGGACTTGATTACCCTCGACAACCTTTACTAACACAGAGCTAATGGCAAATTCAGAAACAGCCAAATAAAGGAAGAGCGGCTCGCCTGGAACCGGTTTTGCCAGCGGCGGGAGTGTGCGAAGGTGCTGCTTTAGTGCTTGGAATGCCTCTTCACATTTGGCGGTCCATTCGAATTTTTTGTTGGCCCTCAAGACTTCAAAAAACGGCATTGATCGGTCGCTGGCTTTGGACAGGAAGCGGTTCATTGCAGCTAGTCGGCCATTCAGTACTTGCACCTCCCGATGGTTTATCGGAGATTTCATCTCCTCGATTGCCCTCAGCTTCTCAGGGTTCACTTCAATTCCTCTTTGGCTTACCATGAAGCCCAAAAATTTCCCTGAGTGGACACCGAAGGCGCATTTCGTCGGGTTCAGACGAACTTGATGGAGCCTCATCCGCTCAAATGCCATGGTCAGGTTGTGCACGTGATCCTCGGCTTGTCGGGACTTCACCAGCATATCATCCACGTAGGCTTCCATGGTTTCTCCCAGCATATCTCCAAAAAGCTTATTCACCATCCGTTGGTAGGTTGCCCCGGCATTGATCAACCCGAAAGGCATGACATCGTAGTGATAGATGTTGCTGTCTGCATAGAACGCTGTGTGGGGGGCGTCTTCATTGGCCATCTTGATCTGGTTGTAGCCTGAATACGCATCCATGAAACTTAACAGCTCATGTCCCGATGTAGCATCCACCAGCTGGTCAATCCTCGGGAGTGGATAGCAATCTTTTGGACAAGCCTTGTTCAAGTCGCGGAAGTCCACGCACATTCGCCACTTCCTGTTAGTCTTCTTCACCAGCACTGGGTTGGCAACCCAAGTCTGGAATCGGAGCTCCTTAATGAAACCAGCATCGAGCAACCTGCCCACCTCCTGTTGGATCGCGATCTTCTTATCCGTGCCCATCGGACGCCTTTTCTGTGTGATAGGCTTGATCGCGGGGTCTATTTTCAGCTCGTGTATGATCACGTCGGGGCTGATTCCTGGCATATCGCTGGGGGACCAGGCAAACAGCTCTTTGAACTCTTTCAGCAACTCCACCAATTTTTGGGCTGTCTCCTCAGTTAGAGCAGACCCGATTTTCACCTTCCTCTGGGGTCCGTCGATCTCGACTTCTTTCAGATCTTCTACGGGGGCGGGACGACCAAACTCTTCTCCGGGATCTGTGTCTGTCTGGAGGACAGTCATGGCCTCTCGCCTCCTCCTCCGGGTGGCATTAACATAGCATTTTCGGGAAGCCGCCTGGTCGCCCTTGACCTCTCCGACCCCGTGGTCAGTCGGGAACTTCATCTTCTGGTGCACAGTCGAGGCAACCGCCATCAGGGGATTGATGGTGGTTCTCCCGATAATTGCGTTGTAGGTCCCCGCGGAATCAACCACGACAAACTCCACGTTCCTCCTTTCTGATTTCCACCCGCTACCAAACTCCACTGGTAAGGTGATCACTCCTAGCGGGTAGGAGGTTGAGCCAGAGAACCCGACCATCGGGAAGTTTGCCTCCTTTAGATCTTTCTTCGTCTTCCCCATAGCTTCCAGCGCGTCCATGAATAGAATGTCGGAGGAGCTCCCTCCGTCAATTAGAATTCTCTTCATCTCGAACCCGTCTACGTCCAAAGTTACTACTAAGGCATCGTCGTGCGGGGTCTCCACGCCTATGAGGTCTTCCGATGAGAAGGAGATTACCATCTCTTCTTTCAAGGTCCAAGATCGAGACCTCTTACCTAGCACCACCGTCGTAGGAATCCTAGAGGCGTAAACCTCTCGGGCGGATGAGGTATCACCTCCAGCAGCAAATCCTCCATGAATCACGTTGATGACTCGTCTTTCTTTGCGAACACCGGATGACTCTGGATCAGTTCTCTTCTCCTTCGGGGACCGATCGCGGGATCGGGAACGGGACCGCGATCGGGACCGAGAGCGGGACCGGCATCGTTTGTCCCCAACGAACTCATTGAGCTTTCCCTTCTGGATTAGCTTTTCAATCTCCTTCTTCAGCTCCCGACAGTGATTGGTGTCGTGGCCATTTGCGCGGTGAAATCGACAATAGCGATCTGTGCAGGACCCCAGGAATTCTCCATCTTTCTTCGGGGGGTACCTGGAGATACCTTGTCGTTCCATGACTGTCAGCACTTCCGCCATGGAGCAGTTGAGAGGAATGTCAAAATCCTCCCGCTTATCCTTCCTTGAAGAACGTCTGTCGTCCCTCCGATCTGGACGACCTCGATTCTTGCCACTGTCGGGTTTACCCTTTGACTTACGATCGTCGAAAGGTTTACTTGACTGCTTCCCTTTGTTCGACTTTGGGGGTTCCAGTTCTCCCGCGGCTATCTTTGACTCCTGGACATCGATCTGCCGCTTCACCCTCTTCTGTAATGCCTCCATATTCCACACAGCCTTCTCAGCCACGCTGTGCATCAGGTCGGAGCCATAGGGGGCTGTCAGGTTCCGAATGAAGGTACGGATGGTTTCGCCCTCAGAGATTTCTTCATCTATCTCTGCTACGCTGGCTGTGTACCGCTGGTAATAATGAGCCAGCGATTCGTCGGGCCTCTGCACCACCTGGGTCAGGGACCTCACGCTCTTCAATAGACGCCTCCGACCCTGGTACTGCTGAATGAATCGATCGTGCATGTTCCCAGCAAGTGATGCAGCCTGGGGGCAGGCTAAAGAACCAAGTCAGGGCCCTTTCTCCCAGTGTGTTCGGGAACAACGTACACACTATGTCTTCACTTGGGGCTCTTCCCAGACACGCCATGAGATGCTTCTGGATGTGGCGAACTGGATCTCCTTCGCCATCATACTCCTTTATCGTGGGGATGCCTAGCCCAGGCGGGGCTAGGGTATCAATGAGTCGGGGGACGAAGGGATGAGTGGATCGATCCCTCAGCTCCGACACCAGCGGCTTCTGTTCTCCCATACAGATGTTCACGATCTTTACCACCTGGTCGGGAGTGATGGGACCATTCAGGGGAATGGTCCTGTGCTGTACTGGTCCTGGCCCGTCAACCACGAACCTTTCCGGCTGACCAGTTGCCCTGCCTCTGTCCTGACCTCGGGGCGGGGCTTCCTGTGCGTTCCGACCCTCTGTCGGCAGGGTCGCTTCCTCCAACGGGGGCATCTCCTCCTGCCTCCTCGCAGCCTCTCTTCGATCCAAGAGAGCCTCTACAGCCGCCAGAAACATGGGCATGGCCTCTGCCACGGCCTTCGTCAAATCTGCAGCTGGGGGAGCCTCCTGCCCCCTGTTGACCTGGTGCTGAGGGGCAACATCTTCGGGATGCGATCCATTGTGCCCTCCTGTCTGGGAGAGCTCAGCCGGAGGGTGGTTCTGGTTTTCCTCTTGTTCTGGTACTGAATTCAGATTCGTTGCAGCAGGGTGACGGGAACCACCGGATTGTCCCCTTCTGTTCTTGCCAGCCGCCTTCGATCGAGTAGAAGGCATATCAGCTTTTTGTTTGATTCCCACAGACGGCGCCAATGTTGGATCACGGTGGAACTCCGGTACGGATCTTGACGGCAATCCTAGCTCCTTTGCTCCACGCAATCCTGCAAGAGGGGATAAACCGGGCGGTGACCCAGAATCCCTCTCCGATGCTTAAATGAGTACTTCGTCTGACTGGCAAGTAACAGATATCAAAGTGTATTCAACTCAACGTAAATGATCTGAGGTAACCTCCTGCCCTTTTATATGCAAAGAGATGCCTCAGGTACCTGGCGAACCGTTAGGGGTGGTTAGCCCGTATCCCGTATATCTCGTACATGATCTCGCGTATCTTAGCCATGCCCCGCGTATCTCGGCCACGCTCCGTGTATCTTAACCACGTTCCGCGTATCTCGGCCACGCCCCGCATATCTTGGCTTTTTCCTCTGATAACGAGTCCCGACTCCCGTCGGGGACTCCAGAGTTATCTCGTTGTGTCACCGCTCGGGGCCCCTCGTCATCGTGACAGGGCCTATCATTCTCAGGGATTCATCATCGGGGCCTACTTAAAGGCTTCTCATCGGGAGCTTCCAGCTCCACTGTCGGGACCGACTTTGTCGGGACCTTGCTTCGTCGGGACTCCCTTCATCGGGACCCTCCTCCTAGGTCATCTTGACCTTTACTCTGGGCCTGGTGGGCCTGTTTGCCGTTTCCTCGCCGTTAAAGGGCCTGACGGCTGTAGTCGGACCCATCAACAGCTATCCCAGGTTGTGAACTGTCAGTGTTATTCTCCTAAACCTTATTGTGTTTTACTTGGCTAACTTCTGCTCCTAACCATATAAGTAATCAAAGATATTGGCTTTCTAATCTGCGGGTCAATGATACTTTAGCCTATTTTGTTCATTTACCCAATGGAGACAACTGAAGAGTTACTCATGTAGGAACATGTCACATTTCTTCTAACTATTGTCTTACTGATGTACTTCTTGTGCCAGATTTCAAGTATAATTTGATCTCCATCTGTAAACTCTCTATTCAATTGAATACTAGAGTAATCTTCACATCTGATTTTGTATCACTCCTATGCCTCTTAGATGGGAGGATTATGAAGATTGGAATTAGAGAGAGGGTTCTATACATTATGCATGCTCAGACTCTTTGAAAACCAAGTCAAGCTCTAGTTGTTAAACATTTTGATGCTTTAACAATAACAAGGAAGAATGAGTCTTTGTAATGGCATCAAAGGCTTGGACATATTTCTACAAGCCAACTATTACATTCAGTTTAAATGGTGACCTAATTGTATTAAACACTGCGCTACTTGTTCCTTGGAGTTGGAGATGCAAACTAGAATTCTATTTCCAATAAGCATTCACATGTTGTAAAACCCTTTGACATTGTTCACCTTTATTTGTGGGGACCTTATAGGATTCCAACAGTTGAAGGATACTACTATTATTTTACTGTTGCTGGTGATTTTTCAAGATCATACTGCGTATCAGGAAATTTTTGGTAATGATAAAGTATCACTTTGCCTCTTCAATCAAGCTATTCATAAGTGACAATGGTAGTGAGTTTCTTAACTCACCATGCAAATCTCTTTTTGAGCAGAATAGAATCGTTCATCCAACTAATTGTGTCTTCACACCACAATAAAATGGAAGAGCGAAACGCAAGCATCGTCAAATGTTGAACCTTGCAAGAACTATTAGGATACAAGCTTCCATTCTTATCAGATTTTGGGGCTAGTGTATTCTAGTTGCTTGCTATCTTCTCAACATACTTTCATCATCTAAGTTACTTTATAGTCTATAGAAAATCTCCTTTTATAAGTCATCTCAATGTTCTTGGATGTCTAAATTTTTCTACCACTTTTCAAAACACTAGTAAATTCTCTCCAAGAGCAGATCTTGATGTACTAATGGGTTACTCACAAAATCAGAAAGGCTATCTCATCATGAATCTCACTGATTCAGTCTTTCATGTAAACAAATATGTAGTGTTTTTTGTGTAAGCATATGGTGATGGGCAGCATAAATGGAAACCCATTAAATGTATCGGTTACCTAAGACAATTGGGTAAATGTCACATTAGGACATTGGGCCAGACCCGAATCTCAATTGACATGAGAAGCCCAAAAATTGGGCCTCCCTAATACATGTATGGCCGGCCGAATTCTATGTAGGGGCAAAGTGGAATTTTGTCCACTTTGCTCCTCCTATATATATGGGGTGTTAGGGGTTTTATTAGGTTAATTTTTAATCCTTACTTGGAGTGTTTTAGAGAAAAAAAACCTCCACCTCATAACACCATAGTTTCGACCGAACCACTACAACCACCAAGGGTGTGCCAATTTGCCTTCGAGCAAACACTCCGAAATCCATCTCTTGTCAAGAATCGATCTGAGGCTTTTCTTTGGAGAATATACCGCGTAGGGCTTCCCTGACAAGAACCTCTACGGGTACAGGTCGGAGGACCGTGAACACCCTGCTGCAAATCTAGGGACTACGGATTACGTCTGAGATATGTGCGAATCTTCCGCTTCGTAATATCGATTACTAGCATGTACCATGATGGGTTTCGATATAGCCTTTAGGCCCATTAACGCCGACTAAACGGCAGGCCCACTGGGCCCCAAAAGAGGCTTAGAAGACCAATACGAGGGGTCCCGACATATGAGCTGAACGCTCCCGATGATATGCCTTTAAGTAGGCCCCGATGATATGCCTTTAAGTAGGCCCCGATGATATGCCTTTAAGTAGGCCCCGATGATATGCCTTTGAGTAGACCCCGATGATATGCCTTTGAACAGGCCCCGATATTGAATCCCTGAGAATGCTGTCCCTGTCCCGATGACGAGGGGCCCCTAGCGGTGACCAAAGGAGATAACTATGGAGTCCCCGACAGCCGTCGGGACTTGCCACCACAGGATGAGGCCGAGAAACACGCCCACTATCAACATAGTGGGGAAGTGGCCTGAAAAGACGGAACGTGGGCAAGTGGCCGAGATAAATGGAACGTGGGCTAACTACCCCCAGCAGTTATCGCCCACAATCCTGAGGTAACTCCTCCCCTATATAAAGGAAGGAGTTACCTCAGGATTGATACATTGACATTCACATACTGATACTTGCTAGCCTACATCGAGATACTCATTTAAGCATCGGAGAGGGATTCTGGGTCACCACTTGGTCTATCTCCTTCTTGTAGGATTACTTGGAGCGAAGGAGTTCAGACTTCCGTCAAGAACGTACCGGAGTTCCAACCGTGATCCAACATTGGCGCCGTCTGTGGGAATCGTAACAAAAAGCAAAGATAGCTTCTACCCAATCGATGACTGGCAAGCAGAAGAAGAAACAAGGGCAATTCGGCGGTTCCCGCCATCCTGCTGGAACTATGAATTCAGGGCTGCCGGAGCGCACTGTTGATCGGAATGATCTTCCCCCTACTGTTTCCCAAACAGGGGGCATCATGATGATCACGAGGATTCCATTCGAAACTCGTCGGAGGGCAGAGAAGAGGTCCCGAGTGTTAGGTTATGAGATCTAGGTCAACGGGTGGTCGGCTTTGATCTCACTCCTTACTGGGGATGTGTGTGATCCGGTATTCCTGAGTTGCCCTGTCTTAGCCTATGTCTTTCCTTCCTTCCTTCCTTTGCTTCTTCTCTCCTTCTACCCTGCAGAAGGGGCAGTACCAGACACGGAGGGGGGGGGGTGGTGCCTGGTGAACCCTCTCCGATGCCTAAGTCAGTATTCTTCTTAGAGAGATAAACTAGAGAGATGTCAGAGCAAAATAATCCAAATTGCCAAGATCCTCAAATGAATAGTGGAGGTGGGGTATTTATAGGCAACGGTGTCATTAAGGTGGCTTAATGACATCGTTAACCTTTAAACACAGTTAATTAACCTTTAAACGCATAATTAGGACCTTAGGATACGGAGAAGGTAGGCGACGTGAACCGGGTGTGGGTGTCCGAAAATGGCGCAGGGGCCCTTGGGGGGGGAGAAATCCGACCCCCAAGGGTAGGGGTTGGGTGAGGGCACCCAACCCCTCCTAGGGAGGATGGGGTTGGCCAACCCCATCCCTCCTAGGAGAGATCGGGTTGGCCGACCCGATCTCTCCTAGGAGAGATCGGGTTGGCCGACCCGATCTCTCCTAGGAGAGATCGGGTTGGTCCACCCGCTCTCCTAGGAGAGATCGGGTTGGCTGACCCGATCTCTCCTAGGGGAGGTCGGGTGTGGCCACCCAACCTCACCTAGGTGAATTTACCTTGGCCGGACGGGCGCTTCGGCCCCGTCCGAGCCGTTGATGTTCTCGCGAAGTGTTCGGGTTGAAGTTTCGATTTATAAACGTTAACGGGACGATAAAAATACAACGGTTTGGAAGTCAACGGGTTCAAATTGGGCGTATATCCATCACATGCCCCCGAGTCAACCAATGGCCTAACCCTTGATTGACTCTATTTCAGGATGGTATGATACGCGCAATTTGAAACCGGGGTTTCTACCTTTCATCTGAGTGCCAACTTACCCATGGATGCATGTCTTCGACTCTGCCCCCTGCCTTATGAGATAGAGGAGTTGTAAACGTTAGAGTAGCACGGACGTATGCCTAAGCATGCGTCCGTCTGAGGCGGGAGCAATAAATCTATCTTTGCTACCGGCGTATACTTAAAAAATGCATACTCTTACAAGGATGTAATACGAATGCAACTAAGTGACTTATGCTTCAAATTCGTGCCGGGATTCTATCTAAGTGAGTAAAAATTTAATTTTGGCTAAAAATTTTCCTAAGTATGGAATGCTCAAAAATAAAACTAACTTGATAGTTTTTCTAAGTATGGAGATATACTTAGCCATAATTGAAAGGGATAAAAATGATGGTTTTTCCTTGGCCCTTAGATCTCATTTAAAGATAGATGGAGGGTGGTGATTAAAACCCCTTTAAAAAACCCTATCATCTTTTCAACATAGAGGAGAGTTAGAAAAATACCTCAAGGAGTCACCATAGCCACCATCTTCCCTCTTCACTCACCCTTGGAGAGCAAGAAAAATTTGAGAGCACCCCCAAGGTTAGGGCCGGCCAGAATTCCGGCGAGAGACACGAAATTCCGGCCAGCAGCTCCGGCGGGAGGAGACCACCAGCATGGGACGGAGCCGGCTAGTGGATTGGCGACTCGAGACGGCGACAAGACCTCCAGCGGCTGACGGACGGCGACGCGGCAGGATCTTGGCCGGTGGGGAACGGCGACCAGACGAGCAGCGGCGTCCGGAGGTTTCGACGGCGAGCTCGTCTCCGGCGGCGGCAGCGGAACGTCCGGCCAGGATTGTCGATAGCGGGACCAGGCAGCTCCGGCGTGGTCTGGGACGAATTCCGGCGACGGAGAGACGGCTGGGAACGACTCCGGCGACGACGGAATTGGAGCTCCGGCGAAGGGCTGATTCCGACCGACTTCGAAATTCGAATTCCGGACCCGTTTATCACATCGGGTCGGGTTTTCCGAAGGTCCGCTCTTTTCCTTTCCGTTACCGCGTAAAACGTTGATTTATGAATTGTTGAGATTTGATTGCCGATGCTTTATTGCCGATGCTTGATTGCCTAAATTTGATTGAATGTGGGATTGCCGCGGATAGCCGTTGGTAGATGTAGGTTTGGGGAAAAATGTTTGCCGGTTGTCCGGATATGGTTTCTTGTCCGATTGAGCTATCCCGATCTTGAATTTGATGTCGTACCACTGTTGGTGTGTTAATCTTTGTTGGAGGGTATAACGGTAATTTTTTTCAAAACCCGACCTTAGGCTCGGATAAAATTATTCAACTTGGTTGTCGTGGTGTCCTTGGCTCATGTTGACTATCTTTGCTGGGTGTCTTTGGATCTTTGATTGTTGTCGTTGGTCGGGTGTCGGAGTATTTCCGGTTCCTCGGAAATTTTCCTTGTCTTGATATTTGTCGTGCCGTGGCAGGTACTGTATTCCTGGTGGTGTCCGCGCACGCAGACTCTACAGAGGCGTCGCATCCTCCGAAGGATGAGTGAGTTCCCTTTTCTCTTCTTTTTTGGTTGCATTATTTCCTTTCCTATAGCTAGCTTAGTATCATGATCTTCGTTGGGGTGTTAGTCGAAACTTGATTCGAACTTTGGGATTTCTTGCTACCTTTGCCTTAGGTTTCGCTATCTTGTCGGAGAACCATCTCACTAGGTCCGATTACAATGAGCATGTTACCCTAGGAGATATCTGTCCCCTAGATGAGCCTCTGTATCCTTTTCTTCCCTCCTTGGGGAATGCTCGCGAGACGGTGACGGAGCCTCCTAGAGGGAAGGTCGCCGTGTACCCCTCCCAGATTCGATTTGGGTTGAGGTTGCCTTACTGTGATGACCTCATAGAGTTGAGCAGGTTCTTCAGGATTTCTCCTGTGAACCTTGCCCCCAGTGCCCTTCGTGTCTGGGTGGGCTTCCGGGTGCTGTGCCATTGGTACTCCTGGAAGTACTCCCTCGTTCTGTTCCGATGTTTCTATCGGTTCCAATACCAGACGAAGGTGGGGTTCGCGAGTTTCGTAACTCGCCATCCGACCTTCAAGGATCCCCGATTTGCTGATTTCGGGTTGAGTGGGATCGAGTGGGATACCTCCCTCCGTTTCGTGGCCCGGAGTGACAATTCGGCCAGTCACTGGGCTAAGCATTACTTCTTCATTACGGATCGATACGTCACTTGGTCGGTCTTGAATGAGGATCGGTCCGATGGTTGGCCTGCTTTCGGAGAGTTCTCTTCAGTTGATTTAGAGACTATGAAGATCATTCACGAGAGCAACAGGACTCGGTCATACTGCCCCGTGTCCTTAGTGACTGAGACGGATCTTTACGAGGCCGGGATCAGTTTGACTCCTGACTCCGGGGGTTCGGTATGTCACTTGGTCTTTCCATCTTTATTTACCTTCTGCTCTTCCTTTGTAGGTTGGTTTCATGGAAAAACCTATAACGTGCAGGGAGCCCCTGTTGATCTGAGCAAGAGGAAGGCTCCTTCTAGTTCCGCTCTAAAGAAATCCCCCCTGCCTGGGAAGAAGGCTGGGGCCTCTGGTATGCTTTCTCCTATTTGCTTCTTTATGGTATAACTTATGTTTTCCTTATCTTGTTTTTCTTACCTTGCTAGGGCGCTCCCCCTTGGTGACTGAGAGGGTCGTCTCCGTTGGCAGAGATTCTGGACCTTCCAAGTCCAAGCCGCGGAGATCTGATTCTGAGGCCGGGGCCTCGGCTGCTAAGAGAAAGAAGGCCGTGGATCCTGCTTCGCCTACTGCTCGTCCTCCGACCCTATCTCGTGATAAGGAGATGGTGGTCGAAGAGGTGCCTTCCCTGGCTGACAAAAGGAAGCGACCTGTTGGTGGTGGTTCCCCTGCCCCCCAGCCGAGGGCACGGTCCTCAGGTATGATCTCTACCTTGTTGCTGATTCTTCTATGTTTATATTCTCCTTTGACTTGCTTTGCTTGTGTAGGTGGGCCTCCGACTTTAAGTCGGAAGGATTTCGCACGTCTTACTGATGAAGATGTTATTGGGTCTGAGTGGACTCCTTTCGCTGGTCTGAAGGAGTTCCACCTCGATAGCACCTCCTCTTTGCGGACTCCTGAGGTTGGCGTCCGCGTACTCCGCGGCGCCATCCCCCCTGGCGATCGTGTTGCTCCGCCCAAGTCTCCTTGGGAGACTCGGCGCTTTGTTCAGGGGGTACTTTCTCGTTATGCACCTGTGAGTTGTTCCTTGCTTTCCTCTTATTACTTTCATAATGGCTATCTTTCGGTTACTCATCCCTTGTTTGAATTGTTAGGGTATGTCTGACATGGTGAACATGTCCTCGCTCGTGCTCGAGTTATCTGACGAGAGGAAGACCCTTGAGGACAGCCAGGTCTCTCTCAAGGCGGAGGTCGCCACTGCTGCTGAGAAGGCGCGATTATCTGATTTGAGGATGCAGGAGCTCCGGGACCAGGTGTCCTTTCTTGAGACCACTGTGGGCAGTTTGCGTCGGGAAGCTGAGGTTGAAGCGTCGCTCCATTCTGAGGAGTTACGGAAGTTGGAGGCTAAGTGTCGGGCGGAGGAGAGGACTGTCGCGGTGTCTGAGTACAAGGCCTCCTCTGCCTTCACTGCCGATTATAGCGCGCGTCTCACTCAGGAGATGAACCAGTTCGGTGAGTATCTAGTTGATCACATTTTCCGTATTGATCCTCAGTTCCCAGTTGGTGACCTTGGTGACTTCGGGCCATATGCCACTGGTTACATGGCTTTCTGAGGGGTCAGGCTGCTGTTGAAGACGAGCCTGCCCCTGCCCAGGTGGATGCTACACCAGTGGAGATTGGTACCTCAGATTCCTCCTCATCATCTCTATCTGCCGGTGGTTCAGCTTCAGGGGGTGAGGGTGACTCCCCTGAAGGTTCTGACTGATGTGTTTATCTCATGCTATCCTTGTATATATAACTATACTCCTTCTCCCCTTTAATGGGTTGAGTGTCTTTTGAGATTGTGATGGTGTTTGTTGTTACTTTCCTTTGCCGCATTGTGTTGTTGACTACGTGGTTCGCTTGCCTTTACACTAGTGCTTCTCATGCTTTTGTATATATCCCTTTGGTTATGGGCCCTTCTCTTGGTGTGTTTCCTTTACTTGTCTTTCTTTCGTGTTTTCCTTCATGTCATACCTGCCATTTCATAAAGAAAAAACATTACTTGTTCTTCACATTATTTTACTTAGAAATTTCTTTCTCATGGTATCCTTCTGAGCATGGTGTGATGATCTCTTCTGATACCCCTTACACGGTATACGTTGTACTGTTAGACCAAAGATACGCTCTTGGTGGGCGTCGAAATCTGTTCACGAGACAGGCTCTCGGACGGCACTTAACGTTTCACAGGATAGGCTCCCGGAGGGCTCAGGTTAGACCAAAGATACGCTCCTGGTGGGCGTCGAACTGGTAGTTTGAAATCTACCTCAAGATACGCTCTTGGGGGTGTCGAACTGGTAGTGTTTTTTCTACCTCAAGATACGCTCTTGGGGGCGTCGAATCTGGTAGGTTGCAAATCTACCTCAAGATACGCTCCTGGGGGCGTCGAATTCGTAGTTTTTGGAAACCACTCTCAAGATACGCTCTTGGTGCGTCGAATTCGTAGTGTAATAACTACTCTCAAGATACGCTCTTGGGGGCGTCGAAGGTCGTAGTATGAACACTACTCTCAAGATATGCTCCTGGGGGCGTCGAAGTTCGTAGTTTTTGGAAACCACTCTCAAGATACGCTCTTGGTGCGTCGAATTCGTAGTGTAATAACTACTCTCAAGATACGCTCTTGGGGGCGTCGAAGGTCGTAGTATGAACACTACTCTCAAGATACGCTCTTGGGGGCGTCGAATGTCGTAGTATGAAAACTACTCTCAAGATACGCTCTTGGGGGCGTCGAATGACGTAGTATGAAAACTACTCTCAAGATACGCTCTTGGGGGCGTCGAATGACGTAGTATAAGAACTACTCTCAAGATACGCTCTTGGGGGCGTCGAACCTTTCATTGACTTTAAGTCATATCTGTGTAAGGATAACTTCGTGATTATACCACTACATTCACTGGAAAATACTTTTGAGTAACTTCTACTCCCTTAGGAGCATTCATGTTTTTGTACACTTGGGATGCCTTGGTGCACCAAGACATCCTTTGTAGGAATCAAAGATAGTTGTAGAGTTGGAGTAACTTCGTGAGTTCTCCTTCTCCAAAGTTGTTTTTTGAAAAGCTTGTAAAGCTGAAACATGCAAAATGCTAAATATGAAACTAAGGATATGGGGTGGTCACTGTGTCTGTTGCCACGTATTCCTTGAAGCCTCCATTGTAAATTATTTCTTCCACTTCCACCTTCAACACCATGCAGTTGTTGGTTTGATGCCCCCAGGTCCCATGGTACTCACACCAACCCTGTGCATCTCTTCCTAGGAAGGCCTTGCCTTCCTCCCTGCATGTTGGTAGCTCTTCCTTCAGGTGTTTGTGGAAAATTTCTTCTACGTTGATTGTGAGGGGTGTGAATGTGAAATTGACACATCCTCCCAATATGTCAGTGTCTCTTCCTTTCCCCGGAACTTCATCCAACTGCTCCGTTTCCTGTGCAAATGCCCTGTCCAGCTTATCCTTGAGCTCTCTCATTGTGCTCGTCATGACCATCTCATAGAGCCCTCCATATGCCCTGAATGAGTTTGGATGCATGTTTCTAATGAATGCTCTGACTGCTTCTCCCCTTGTGATGTCCATGTTGACACCATACTTGAAGAATCTCTGGAAATAGCTTGATATAGACTCCTGCGGCATTTGCTTGATATCATCTATGTAGCGGAAGCCTCTTAGGATGGAGTTCCTTGTTCTGTTCCCTATTATGGTGTCTGGCTGCCAAGGTATGGATGTCACCTTCACAGCCTTGCTCCTGTGTCTCCTTGTAGGCACTGTTTGAAAAAACTGCCTGCTCAAACGGAGTGTCACTTCACTCCTCCTCCTTCCTTGCCTTTGTCTCCTTCCCCTCCTTCTTCTGTCTTGATTGGCTCCTACCATGACTACAGCCACTGTGTCTGTCCCGTGTGATCCACGTCTCATTGAGTTGACGTAGCACTGCCTTGCGGTGCGTTGATCACCCAGGACCTCTCCAACCCCGTTCTCCGTGATGTACTTCAGCTTCTGGTGAACAGTGGATGGCACTATTTCATATGGGTTTATGGTTGTCCTTCCTAGGATCCCATTGTAGGCTCCCAGGCTTTCAACCACCAAGAAATTGACATTTACCTTCAGCTGGGTCCATCCTTGGCCCATGGTTACTGGTAGGGTTATCATTCCCAGGGGGTAACTTGTTGCCCCTGAGAAGCCAACTAGAGGGAAGTTGACCGGTTTGATGTCTGCTTTGGTTTTCCCTATCTCCTCTAACACTCTCAAGCTTAGGAGGTCAGCTGAGCTGCCCCCATCCACCAAAATTCTCTTTACATCAAAACTGTCGATATCTAAAGTAATAACTAGAGCATCGTCATGTGGAAAGACGATGTGGCTCTTGTCCTTCTCCGAGAACTCGATCTTCACTTCTTCCCCTTCTCTTGGCCTTTTTCTCCACCTTGGCACTGAGCTTAGCTTGGATGCATAGACCTCTCTTGCATTAGCAGTTGGGCCACCCGATGCTACTCCTCCATGTATCATATTTATGACTCCTTTTTGTTGGGTGGAGGGTTGTAGTCTATCTTTCCCTTGCCCTTGTCTTTCTGTGATGGCCCTAGTTGCATACTGTTGCCCCCATGGTCTATGAATTGCTTCAGTTCTCCTCTCTGGACGATGTTGTTTATGCTTAGCTTTAGGCTAAAGCATTCATTTGTGTCGTGACCATAAGCCTCATGGTTGTCACACCATCTATCCTTGTGATTTCCCACCATTGGGGCTCTCCACCTTGCAGGGGGTGACCAAAGCTTTTGGTTCCGCATCTCTCTAAGTACGGTGGCTGGAGTGGCGTTCAGTGGGATGAACTTAATGACGTTTATTTCTCTAGCCTTTAAGGGTTCACCCATTTGGTTTCTTTGCTGTGGCGGACGCCATTCCTGCTGCCTTGCATGCTGCGGTGCCTGGGGTGGCTTGCCTTTGTTTGGCTTTTGATTATCCTCCTTGGCTGCCTGGATTTTGGCCTTCTTGCTTGCCCTGTGCCTTTCAAGGTCGATATGCGTTTTAACTCTTCCTGCAAGCTCCTCCAAGGTGCTTGCTGGCTTTTTGGCCATCTTTTCAGCCAATGTTGACCCAAAGCGACCTAAGTTTCTGATGAAGGCTCGTATAATCTCCCCTTCGGTGATGTCTCCCTGGATGTCTGCAATATTCTGGTTGAACCTAGTATAGTAGCTGGCCAGGGATTCATCGTATTCTTGTTTCACATCATCAATGAAGCCTGTTCCCTTGAGGAGCTTCCTCTCCCCTAGGTATCTCTGCAGAAACTTAGCTTTTAGCTGCTCCCATGAGTGGATGCTCTCAGAGGGCAGGCTGAAGAACCAATGTGAGGCCACCCCTGTTAGGGTGTTTGGGAACAAGAGTGCCTTGTACCTTTCATCAGTGGTCCTCCCAAATAGGGAGGCCTCATGCTGCTGGATATGCTCTAGGGGGTCTCCCTTCCCATTGTACTTTGCAATTTGCACTGTGTGCAGGGAGTCTGGCACCCTATTCATCTCCAGTTCCCTTGTGAAAGGGTGGTTCGTCTTGTCACTTAGACAATGCAGGCTGGGTTTCTTTGACTCATTCAATTTCCGGGTTATCATGGCTTCTACCTCCTCCGGGGTGATCATCACCTGCGCCGGAGTATAATCCCTCTGATATCCACTGTAGTTGTAGACTGGGCTTACTGGGTTCCCTTGTCCATGCTGGTATGGACTGTAGGTGTACCCTTGGTACGCCTGCTGAGGTGCTTCATAGAAGTCTTGCCTCCTTGGAGGTCTTGCTTGTCTTTCCTCTCCAAGCGGGGTGTAAGCCCTGTTGCTCTGCTGTTGCCTAGGAGGCACGAATTGTTGCCTTCCCTCTGGGGGTGGCTCCTGGTAATATCTTCTTTGTTCCTCTCGCTGCCCTGCTCGAGGGTGCGAGTAGTGCTCTTCTGTTGGGATCTGCTCCTCTTCATGAGCTTCAGTTTAAGTCCCTTGGGTGTATGCCGGCCTTGCATATGCTGTGTGGGCGCGGTTGCCATCTCTCTGTGCCGGCATCCCATACGGGTACCTTTGGGGTTGCTCTTCATAATAGTATCCCTCAGGGGGTGCCGTGTTGTGGGAAGGCACTCCCTGTTGTTCTCTTTCTCTCTGTGGCCTTCTTGCCCGGGGGGTGGAGGCTGTGGAGGACTCAGCCCCAGCTGGGCGTGAAGGTCCTCCCTCCTGGTTGTTCTGTTGTTGAGGAGGCTGTGGTATTTCTTGGGGCTCTGGATGCATTGGTTGCTTCCCAGGGTTAGGCTGCCTCTCTGGGGGTATGGGCTCTCTCCTCCGCCCATTGCCCCCGGGTGGGCGTTGGTGCCTAGACACCCTACTGTTCGTCATAGCTCGTGTAATAGCCAGGCTTTCTGTCCGAAGCCTACAGACGGCGCCAAGTGTTAGGTTATGAGATCTAGGTCAACGGGTGGTCGGCTTTGATCTCACTCCTTACTGGGGATGTGTGTGATCCGGTATTCCTGAGTTGCCCTGTCTTAGCCTATGTCTTTCCTTCCTTCCTTCCTTCCTTTGCTTCTTCTCTCCTTCTACCCTGCAGAAGGGGCAGTACCAGACACGGAGGGGGGGGGGGGTGGTGCCTGGTGAACCCTCTCCGATGCCTAAGTCAGTATTCTTCTTAGAGAGATAAACTAGAGAGATGTCAGAGAAAAATAATCCAAATTGCCAAGATCCTCAAATGAATAGTGGAGGTGGGGTATTTATAGGCAACGGTGTCATTAAGGTGGCTTAATGACATCGTTAACCTTTAAACGCATAATTAGGACCTTAGGATACGGAGAAGGTAGGCGACGTGAACCGGGTGTGGGTGTCCGAAAATGGCGCAGGGCCCTTGGGGGGGGAGAAATCCGACCCCCAAGGGTAGGGGTTGGGTGAGGGCACCCAACCCCTCCTAGGGAGGATGGGGTTGGCCAACCCCATCCCTCCTAGGAGAGATCGGGTTGGCCGACCCGATCTCTCCTAGGAGAGATCGGGTTGGCCGACCCGATCTCTCCTAGGGGAGGTCGGGTGTGGCCACCCAACCTCACCTAGGTGAGTTTACCTTGGCCGGACGGGCGCTTCGGCTCCGTCCGAGCCGTTGATGTTCTCGCGAAGTGTTCGGGTTGAAGTTTCGATTTATAAACGTTAACGGGACGATAAAAATACAACGGTTTGGAAGTCAACGGGTTCAAATTGGGCGTATATCCATCACCGAGGAGGGACCAGGATGCTCTGACCAAGGTGGACTTGACGAAGGCTGTGATGGATGCCATGCCGATATTCCTGGAGACTATGGAGGCTCTCATGGACCGAAGGGAGGCTGCCAAGAAGAAGGAGGAAGAGTTGCCTCCGCCTCCGCCTCCGCCGAGGGAGAATCGGGACGGGCAGGAGATCCAACCCGAACACCAGGACAAGGGCAAGGAACCCGCTCAGTCGGAGCAGTTCGTGATTGATGGGCCTGGAACGGTGCAGCATAGAACCATCCCTCTCAATTGTCCTATCACCCCCGACCAGGTGGTGAAGATCGTGAGCATCTGTATGGGGGACCAGAAGAAGATAATGTCAGATCTGAGGGATCGATCCACTCATCCCTTTGTCCCCCGATTGGTGAACACCACTACCCCGCCAGGGCTTGGTATCCCGACAATCAAGGAGTATGATGGCGAGGGAGATCTAGTTCGCCATGTCCAGAAGCACGTTATGGCTTGTCTATGCAGAGCCCCGAATGACGACTTAGTGTGCGTTCTGTTCCCGGCCACGCTTGGTGAGAGGGCCCTGACGTGGTTCTTCAGCCTTCCTCCAGGGTGCATCTCTACCTGGACCCAGATGCATAATCGGTTCATCCAGCAGTACCAGGGCCGTCGGCGTCTCCTGAAAAGCGCGAGGTCCCTGGCTGAGGTGGTACAGAGGCCCGATGAGTCGCTGGCGCATTACTACCAGAGGTACACTGCCAGCGTGGCCGAGATTGATGAGGAAATGTCGGTGGGAGAGACCATCTGCACCTTCATTCGGAACCTGACAGCACCATATGGTTCCGACCTGATGCACAGCGTGGCTGAGAAGGCTGTGTGGAACATGGAGGCGCTGCAGAAGAGGGTGAAGCAGCAAATCGACGTACAGGAGTCGAAGATAGCTGTCGGAGAGCTCGACCCTCCGAAATCGAACAAGGCGATGCAATCGTTCAAGCCCTCGGACGATCGCAGGAGGAAAAATAAACCCAAGAGCAGTCGGGGTCGAGGCCGCCCTGATCGGAGGGAAGACAAGTGTCCCTCGAAGTCGGACAAGCGGGAGGACCGTTACACTCCTCTCATTTGTTCCATGGGTGCTGTGTTGGCGGCGATGGACCGACAGGGTATCGCCAGGTACCCCAGAAGAAAGATAGAGAGTTCATGGGAGCTCGCACCGATCGTTATTGTCGTTTCCATCGCGCCAGCGGTCACGACATTAACCACTGTCGGGAGTTGAAGAAGGAGATTGAGAAGCTGATCCAGAGGGGGAAGCTCAAGGAATTTGTGGCTGGGCAACGGGGCCGATCCCGTTCCCGGTCCCGATCACGGTCCCGTTCCCGATCCCGCGATCGGTCCCCGAAGAAGGAGAAGCCCGAGTCTTCTAATGCTCGCAAGGAGAAGCGGGGAACCATTAATGTGATCCATGGAGGATTTGCTGCAGGAGGTGACACCACGGCATCTCGAGAGGTCTATGCTTCTCGAATTCCTATTGCTGTGGTGCTGGGAAAAAGGGCCCGATCTTGGACTCCGAAGGAAGAAATGGTGATTCCCTTCCCGGCGGAGGACCTGATAGGGTTGGAGACCCCGCACGATGATGCTTTGGTCGTGACCCTGAACGTGGATGGGTACGAGATGAAGCGAATCCTGATTGATGGAGGGAGCTCCTCCGACATTTTGTTCATGGATGCGTCGGAGGCCATGGGAAAAACCAAGAAGGATCTGAAGCGTGCGGACTTCCCGATGGTTGGATTTTCTGGGTCTACCTCTTACCCAGTGGGGATGATTACATTACCGGTTGAGTTCGGTAGTGTCTGGAAGTCGTAGAAGAGGAACGGGAGTTGGTCACTTAAAGGTAAAGTGTGATGCTAGCCTGATTGTGAACCAAGTCCAGGGGCGGTATGAAGCAAAGAGCCCGATGATGAAGAAGTACCTTCGTGAGGTGCAAACCTTGAAGGAGAGTTTCAAGAGCTTCGATATTGAGGCGATCCCGAGGGAGGATAATGTGGAAGCAGATGCCTTGAGCATGTTCGCCTTGGTGGCACCCCTCGATGAAAGTCGGAAGGTGCACTTCTTGGAGAAGGTGATCTTGTCTACCACCGATCAATCGGAGGTATGTGCCATTGAGACCGGATCGGAGGAGCCCACTTGGATGACCCCGATAGCCGCGTACCTGACTACGGGGGCGGTCCCCGATGATGAAGTAGCAGCTGGCAAATTACGCCGAATCGCGGCCAATTATGTGATGGTGGACAAACAGTTGTATAAAAGGGGGCATTTAACTCCTTACTTGAAATGTGTGGCTGAGCCAGACACAGATCGGATCCTTAGAGAGGTGCACGAAGGATACTCGGCTTGTCATGAAGGTGCCCGATCCGTCGTGAGGAAAGTACTGAACCCGGGCTATTACTGGCCCTCGATGAATAAGGAGGCAACGATGCTAGTCCGATCCTGTGACGCGTGCCAGAGGTACGCCCCAAATATCGCGGCCCTAGCTTCCGATCTGACGTCCATCAAGAGTGCTTGGCCCTTCGCGCAATGGGGAATCGATTTGGTGGGACCCCTTCCAGTTGCAAAAGGTCAGTGCCGATATTTGATTGTGGCTATTGATTATTTCTCGAAGTGGATAGAAGCTAAGGCATTGGCCAAGACAACGGGGAATTATATCCTCAAATTCCTCCAGACCCATATCATATCCAGATATGGGATCCCTAAGGTGTTGATCAGTGATAACGTCCCTCCGTTTAACGGGGCCCAGTGGAAGGAATACCTGGAGGAACTGAAAATTGAGCATCGGACAGCCTCTGTCCATCATGCTCAGACCAATGTACTAGTGGAGTCAGCCAACAAGATCGTGATGGATGGCCTGAAGAAGAGGGTCCATGCCTTGAAGGGCAAATGGCTGGACGAGCTGGAAAATGTGCTTTGGGCTGTTAGAACAACACCCAAACGATCGACTGGGGAGACTCCGTTTGGCCTTGTTTACGGCACGGAAGCAGTTGCCCACGTTGAAATAGCTGTGGCATCCCATCGGACGAGGTATTACGAACCTCTGTCGAATGATGAAATGAGGCGTCTGGACTTGGACTTGGTCGAAGAGAAGAGGCGGAATGCCGAGGAGGCCCAGGCTCGGATGCGCCTGGCAACAACCCGATATTACAATCGGCGAGTCAAGTCTCGACAGTTCTTTGTCGGGGAACTGGTCTGGCGTCGGAACGAATTTACCCTTTTGGATCGGATCAACAAGATGACACCAAAATGGAAAGGACCTTATAAGGTCGTGGGGATGCCAGCTCGAAATGCGTATAAGTTGGAAGACCTCGATGGCAATGTGTTGAAGCATTCTTTCAGTGGTGAACACTTGAAGAAATGTCATGTCTGATATTAGTCGCCTTTAGTGGTGCAAGTTGTTTATCGTTTTGATTTGATATAAACAGGTTTTGAGCCATCAATGAATAAAGAGGTTACTTCCGATTAAATCGCCTTAAGTGGTGTAGCTAAATCGCCTTAAGTGGCGTGGTTTCGCCTTAAGTGGCGTGGTTTCGCCTTAAGTGGCGTGGATAAATCGCCTTAAGTGGTGTGGATAAATCGCCTTAAGTGGTGTGGATAAATCGCCTTAAGTGGTGTAGCTAAATCGCCTTAAGTGGCGTGGTTTCGCCTTAAGTGGCGTGGTTTCGCCTTAAGTGGCGTGGATAAATCGCCTTTAAGTGGTGTGGATAAATCGCCTTAAGTGGTGTGGATAAATCGCCTTAAGTGGTGTGGATAAATCGCCTTAAGTGGCGTGGTTAAATCGCCTTAAGTGGCATGATTAAGTCGCCTTAAGTGGCATGGTTAAATCGCCTTAAGTGGTGTGGGTAAAATGTCTTAAGTGACGTATCGAATCACTCTAAGTGGTATGATCAAATCGCCTTAAGTGGCGTGGTTAATTCACCTTAAGGGGTGCAGCGATAATCGGAACCAAAATATATTGATATTATAAAGGCCTGAAAGGTTCACGACAAAAGAAGGAAATTACAAGGATTTGAAAATAAAGCATTAAGCTTGGTCTTTGGCAGCATCGAGGGGAGCAGAGTCCACGAGGTCCGTGGCAGAAGGCTTCGTGATCGGAGGATCGGATCCTGGAAGATTGGCTGCGGGAGGATCGGACCCCTGGAGGTCAGCCAGTGAAGGGTCGATTGTCGGGGGATCAGTTGTCGGGAGGTCTGTACTTCGAAGCTCCACCGTGCCTTCAGCACCCGTAGTCCCCTCGGAGGTGTTGGCCCCGTCGCTCTCCTCTGAAAGGCTGAAATACCTCTCCGCGAAGGGGGCGAGAGTCTGAGACTTGGTGAAGTCGATGGCACCGCCATACTCCAGATGGAGCTCCTCGACAGCATTGAGCAAGGTGGTCTCCGCCTTACAGAACTTCACCGCGTCCACTTGGAAATCCTCGGAGCCCCAATAATCTTCCCGGCCCTTGGCCTCAGCCTCAGCCAGCTTGATGGGGAACTCAGCGATCTCCCGCTCCATCTGTTGGGACCGGTAGGGGAGAAGGACCTTCTCAGCTTCCAGTCCCGCCTTGACGTCCTCAAGGGCCTTCTTTTCAAGGACAAGCCTGTCCCGATCCTCCGCGCGACACTGCTGCTCTTCCTTGAGCTTTTGTCGCTCCTGCTTCAGCAGCCGCTCGAAGTCGTGGACCTGCCTCAGGAGGTCCCGAGTCTTCTGATTAAGGAGGGCCTGCTCCTTAACCAGCTTACCCCTCGACCATTCGGAGGAAGCCAAATCCTCCTCGAGCTTGGCCAAGACCTCGGGGGCCGCCTTGGCTCGCTGCTACTCCAGGGCCTCCTCCAGGGCCAGGATGTACCCGAAACAGCGGTGTTGGTCCGCCATTTCCTGTGAAAAAGGAAGGAAGAGGTTAGTACATTAGAATATTTTACCTTATATACTAAGTATAAAGACAGGAAACCTTACCTCCACGACGAACGGCCATTTCGCGAATGTCCGTGTGGATGTCCTCTCGAGCTAAGGAGAGCGGGAGCTTCAAAGATGGCGGAACTGAACCTGCCAGCAGGTGCAGACCCAGTTCCGGTGGTGCATCACCCCGACGGAGCGGGACCCCTTGCAATGACTCGATCGGGGTCCAGTGAGCTGCCGCCTGGTCGGGGGTGTAAAGCTGATAGAAACTCCCGTATAAGGGGAGAGGAGGAAGGAAGACCTGAACGTCGGAGGTGCGTGCCTCCGAGCCGCCATGAGACCAAGTCGTCCCTTCAGGAGTCAGGCTCAAGATCGGCGAATGCTGTTGTGGCGGGGAGGATGGAAGCAGCCCCTCCGGAGACGGCTCCAACGGGGTCTGCCTCACCCCCCGACGACGAATCAGGGCTTGACCCTCGCTCACCTCCTCAGAAGAGTGAGAAATTTCCAGGTCAACCACCCGACGCAACTGACCGTCCGTCGGGGCGTCTTCAGTCCCCGATCCTCCGGGGGCAGGAAGAGAAAGGAGGGGCTCTCCGACCCGGGCGTCGGAGGGTAGCACCCCCGCTGAAGCTCCAGCTCCCGATTGACCAGCAGCTGGAGGACGAAAAGCTTCAAAAAGATAATCAGGGAGTTGATCGGGATCCTTACACCAATTGACGCGACGGGAGAGATACTGGTCTTTCCCGTAATAGTTATAGTAACCCGCTTTGAGAATGCAGGGAGTTTCTCCTTGCAGGAGGCGGTTGATCCCTTCGATTCTGGATTTCTTATCGGAGGGGATCAACTCCTGGGGAATACGCTTTCGGTATAATCGGATGGCTAATCGGAGCTGCTTACCTTCTTCGGGAGTCTGGGTGTTGAAGATCCTCTCCATCTTCGCCACCCGGGCCCGCTTGACCTCCTCCAAAGTTGGAGGTGTCGATGAGGAGGCGGCCCTCTTCGAGGACTTCCTCTTCCTTGTGGGGCGTTGGACGGCATCGGTCTCCACCTACTTAAGAACGATATTGGTCAGCAATGATACCTTCTTAGCTGCAAAGACGAAAACAAAGGTGCAGTTAGAACATTACCCAAGGAACGACATTGGAGGGGCCGTCGTAGAGTTGACCCCCGGAGGCAACATCGAGGAGACGGATCCCGGCCAGAACCAGATCCCGCTCCACGATGGAGTTGGCATCGAGGGGAGCGAAGGAATCCCCCCAGCGATAGAGTTGGATGCAGTGGAGAATCTGAAAATCCTCCTCGGAGTAAGTATGATAAGCGGGAGGAGGGTCTGCTTCAACCTCCCATCGGGGCCACGGGATGGAGCTGTTCCGGATGAAGAAGTAAATCTTCTTCCAGCCGCTGTTGTCGGGCCCCGAGTCAGTGATGAGCCCCTGACCTTTGGCGACCTTCCAGGTGTCACCAGTCCAGCTATATCGGTTGAGCTGCGCCTTGCTCCACTTAGGCATCCGCGGGTAGAAGGCACAGCCCCCGACATCATTGCACTTC
The DNA here is from genome assembly GCA_036873135.1 of Clarkia xantiana subsp. parviflora. Lineage (NCBI taxonomy): Eukaryota > Viridiplantae > Streptophyta > Magnoliopsida > Myrtales > Onagraceae > Clarkia > Clarkia xantiana. Next base: position 11,180,402 of record JAPTYO010000013.1, on the reverse strand, counting down.
TTTCCATAGAAGGTCCGGAAAAGTCGGAGGCTATAGGTCCATTGTTGGCGGTGGCAAAGGACACGGAAGGCATTCCACACACGGATGGCGTGGGGGGAAAAAGTAGTCGGATGTGTTTTGTAATATTCACACATCTCGACTAGATCCCCACAAAAAGGGAATCGGATCCCCGCCGATACTTGCCCGGTGGAGACAAATACCTCCCCTTCCCGGGGACGAGTGACCACAGGGTCACCCGGGATGCGAGGGCGAGGATAGGGATATTGAGGCTCCCAGGTGGAAGTGATACATCCTTCCCGGAGAGCTGCATCGTAGGCAGTTTCCAAAATCTCATTACAACCATAATCAAACTTGAAGGGCTTTCTCCCCCCAGAACTGGATTCACCGTCTGGAAAATAATCACGGAAAGAAAAGGCACAGTTGATTTTCGGAAAAGTCCGGGTAAGTTGATTGAGATAAAAAGAAAAACTATGCTAACAAGTTTTTTCGGAATCAGAGGAGGAAATCTTACCAGACATGTTGAAGCGGGGAAGAGAAGATGATCCTGATGGTCAGAGATCCTGGTTGCCGGAGTGCTGATCAGAAATCAGAAAGGAGAGCTTGAGCTTTTGAAATCACAAAGGATGAAACGGTGGAGGAGAACTGAATAGTACCAAGATTTGGGGTTTTATAGGAGAGAGGGTAGCCAAAGAGACGTTGCAATCCGGACCGTTGAAGATGAAACGCTTCTTTGAGGCGCTAGCGACAAAACGGCTAAAAAGCGCTTTTTCAGAAAAAGCAGGCACAGGCACCCAAGCCGTCGCTTCATCACCCATCGCATTTAATAGTTGAGTAATCGAGAAATCTTTTCGGATTCGATGGTTATCCTCGGAATATCGGGAGGTCCGGAGTTGGAAGACACGACGAACTGTAAGTCCCTCATGTATTGGGGGCAAATGATGGGTTTCGATATAGTCGTTAGGCCCATTAACGACGACTAAACGGCGAAGTAGGCCCACTGGGCCCCAAAAGAGGCTTAGAAGACCAATACGAGGGGTCCCGACAAGGTCGGTCCCGACATATGAGCTGAACGCTCCCTATGATATGCCTTTAAGTAGGCCCCGATGATATGCCTTTAAGTAGGCCCCGATGATATGCATTTAAGTAGGCCCCGATGATATGCCTTTAAGTAGGCCCCAATGATATGCCTTTAAGTAGGCCCCGATGATACGCCTTTGAGCAGGCCCCGATATTGAATCCCTGAGAATGTTGGCCCTGTCCCGATGACGAGGGGCCCCGAGCCGTGACCAAAGGAGATAACTCTGGAGTCCCCGACATCCGTCGGGACTTGCCACCACAGGATGAGGCCGAGAAACACGCCCACTATCAACATAGTGCGGAAGTGGCCTGAAAAGACGGAACGTGGGCAAGTGGCCGAGATAAATGGAACGTGGGCTAACTGCCCCCAACAGTTATCACAACAGGTAACTGGGGTAACTCCTCCCCTATATAAAGGAAGGAGTTACCTCAGGATTGATACATTGACATTCACATATTGATACTTGCTAGCCTACATCGAGATACTCATTTAAGCATCGGAGAGGGATTCTGGGTCACCGCCCGGTCTATCCCCTTCTTGCAGGATTACTTGGAGCGAAGGAGTTCGGACTTCCGTCAAGAACGTACCGGAGTTCCAACCATGATCCAACATACCATGTTTACAGTATCCGTAGTGATTACTCCTCGTAATCTAACATTGGTATCAGAACCTGTGTTAGGAGTTCATGATTTTGATAAATTGGTATTCTTGAAAGTTTTAAAATTTGGACCGAAAATTTTAAGTTAAGAAAATTAAAATTTTCGATTTTATGATGTTAGGTGGTCCGAATTTTCATGATGTTCTTAGGAAATTTGATTTTCATGATCTTCAAGAAAAACATGATTTTTATCAAAATCAAACATTGGATTGTAGATCTTATTAAAATTTGATCTTAAAATTTGACCACTTGTTTCCTATTTAGAGTTTATTTCGGCCAAACCCTAAACCCAAAAGCTAATTTCAGACGAAATTAATTATTATATTGTTTACCATATTTTAATTTTTATTATAGGTAACAATATATCTATAATTGGAAACATAAGGATAGATTCACACTAAAATATAGAAATATATATAACTATGAATATATCCAAATATTTAATAGGGTTAAAGATATTATTGATATATTTAGTAACCTAAAAGATTGAGAAAATATATTGCCGGTGTATATGTTTCCCTATTTAAGATATTGACAATAAATATAATATATATTTATATATATGTGCCGAATTGTTACATATATATATATATATATATATTGTTGATTGATTTAGTCTTAAAGATAGAATCTTGGCAATAAATATATATATGTTTAGTAATTGGTCGAATTATATATATATATATACAATATTGGATATTCTTTTATATAGTTAATGTTACTTGGTGGCTAAGTTAAATATTTTTAATGGATTTCAAAACTTTACCTAGGCCACAAGTAAACATTTCGGCCCATACCTTTTATTTCTAAACAATGGGCCGGTCCAATATGTCAAATCGGGACAAAATTGAACCGAACCGGGTTTTCTCAATCACTTCGACCTAGTCGGGTCGGGTCGGACCGGGGTAACTAAGTGGGTCTAAACGAACCAGTTTTGTGTGTTAAACCGAACCGAACACTATTTTATTAGACCGGTTCAGACCGAACCGAACATGATTTTAGTGAATCGGACCTGAACCGGATTTTCCTGGACCAAACCGAACCAAACCGGACCGAAATTAACTGAACCGAACTGAATTTTCAAAACCGAAATCAAGTCAATTAAAATAAGGAGGTCAAATTTTAATATACAAATGTTTTTAACCTCTAGCGGCCTACAGTGCTCAAAAGATTTATTATTATTTACATAACAATTAAAACTTAATTTCTTGTGTCGATTATGGGGATGGATCTAGGATATACATGTTTTTGGGACTAGATTAATTACTGGGCTGAATTGCAATTGTTTGTTATTCAATATATATTTATGCATGATTAGAATTTTTGTCTTGACTGAGTCAAGCTAGCTAGATATTGCATGTTGGGGACGGAGCTCTGGTTAAATATATGGAATGTGCACTAGGATAGACATGCTGTGATGGGTGGAAATGCCTAGGATTCATGTCTAGAATGTTGCATAGTTAATATATACAAGAATTGCAAATCAGCCCCTAAATGTTAAGTTATTTTAAAAACGAAAAACCAGTCGTCAAATATGTATGATTGATGTGGAAGTTGCATGTTTGACACGTATGCTAGAATGTTGAGGATGTAGCTGCATTTGATAATTTACTAGGAGGTAGAATTATGTATGCTAGCATGAGTTCCTCGGAACATTAGACGCATGACGTGTAAGCATGAGTGTGGTTTGTGTGATGAATGTTACTTGCTGATGGGTTCCGATGTAATCGTTAGCCCCGTTAACAGCCAATGGACGGCGAGTAGGTCCAGTGGGCCTCGTGAAAAGCCTGGAAGGCCCAGAGGCCCAGCACGAAGGGTCCCGACTTCGGCGGTCCAGATGAATGAGCTGAATGCTCCCGGCAAGAAGCCTTTGAGTAGGCCCCGATATGCCTTAGTAAAGGCCCCGATAATAAAGCCCCGCAGAGGCTGGACCTGTCCCGTAGAGACTGAAGGTCCTGGGTGGTGATCTAGAATGAGACAACTCTGGAGTCCCCGACAGGAGTCGAGACTTGTGATCAGAGGATAAGACCGAGAAACCCGCCTACTAGATGAGAGAGGTGGGAAGACGGTTAAGATATAGATAATCTCCCCCGAGATACGCAGGGCGTGCCCGAGATACGCGGAGGTACAGGTAAGATACGCGGAGCGTGGGGCGAGATATATGGAATCCCAGCCGAGATATGTGGAATCGTGGCGAGATACACGGAATCATGGGCAAAATTGCCAGGCGCAGTAACAGGTAACTGAGTAACTTCCCCTCCTATATAAAGGAGGAAGTTACCTCAGAAAACCATCATCTAAGACGAACTTATACTCTTGTGCTTATCACCCATTGATCACTATACTCATTTAACCATCGGAGAGGGATTCTGGGTCACCACCCAGGTCATCCCCTTTTGCAGGATTACGCGGAGCCCAGGAGTCCAAGCTTTCCGTCAAGGACGTAACGGAGCTTCGCCCGTGATCCAACATTGGCGCCGTCTGTGGGAAGCTTACGAAAAGTCAAGATAGCTTCTACCAGATCAATGGCAGGTGGTGGCAAGAAGAAGCAAGTTCAGCAGGCTGGCAGTTCTCGACCCGCAGGAACCGTGAACTCCCCGTTGCCAGAACGCGTTGCTGAACAAGGTGAGAACCCTGCTCTTTCCCAGACAGGGGGGCAAGGTGACGGCTATGAGGTCTCAGTCCGAGATGCTGAGACGGACAGGCAGGATGTCCCGCGTAGGGAGGAAGATGAGGCTCCCCCAAACCCGGTGGGCCATGGAAGAGAAGGAGTCCCGCGAAGGGAAGAAGGGTCGTCTTCGAACTCGGAGTTGGCCAAGGCAGTAGCGGAGGCTATGCCCATGTTCTTGGCCGCCATGGAGGCCTTGTTGAATAGAAGAGAGGCCGCTAGGAGCCAGGAGAGCGGAGGAGTTGCCTCCGCGAAAAGAATTACCACCACCCCCGCCGAGGGTGGACCCGGAGGAACAGGAGGTTCCGCTCAGGAATAAGGGCAAGGAACCAGCACATCTGGAGAAGTTCGTGGTCGACGGTCCAGGACCAGAGCAGAACAGGACCATTCCTCTGAATGGCCCCATCACCCCCGATCAGGTGGTGAAGATCGTGAGCATCTGCATGGGTGATCAGAAGCAGATGACATCGGAGCTGAGGGATCGGTCCAGCCATCCTTTCGTTCCACGACTGATAGATACCGTAGCCCCGCCCGGGCTAGGCATTCCGACCATCAAGGAGTACGATGGTGAAGGGGACCCAGTTCGCCATGTGCAGAGGCATGTCCAGGCCTGTATGGGACGAACGTCGAACGATGATCTTATACGCTCATTGTTCCCGATAATCCTGGGAGAAAGGGCCATGACTTGGTTCTTCAGCCTTCCGCCAGGGAGCATCACCTGCTGGGCCGATATGCACGATCGCTTCATCAAGCAGTATCAAGGTCGAAGGCGCCTTCTGAAGAGCGTGAGATCCTTGACTCAGGTGGTGCAGAGGCCCGACGAATCGTTGGCATACTACTACCAGCGATTCACTGCCAGTGCCGCGGAGATTGATGAAGAAATTTCGGAGGGTGAGACCATCCGCACTTTCCTGCGGAACTTGAGCGCTCCGTACGGTTCCGACCTAATGCATAGCGTAGCCGCGAAGGCTGTGTGGAGTATGGAGGCCCTGCAGGCGAGGGTGAAACAGCAAATCGACGTCCAGGAGTCGAAGATTGCTTCTGGAGAACTCGATCCCCCGAAGTCGGGAAGAGGAAAGCCATCGTCCAAGCTGTCGGATGATCGCAAGGGGAGCGACAAGTCGGAGGGAAGTAGGAACCGTGGTCGTCCCGATAAAAGAGAAGACAAGCGTCCTCCGAGGAAGGACAACCGAGAGGGTCGGGCTGTTCCCATTAATAGCTCGATGACCTCTGTGTTAGCTGTGATGGACAGACAGGGTCTCGCTCGATACCCCCCGAGAAAAGAAGGCGAATTCCTAGGAGGCCGTCCTGACCGTTACTGTCGCTACCATCGAGCCAATGGTCACGATACTGAGAACTGTCGGGAGCTGAAGAAGGAGATTGAAAAGCTGATCCAGAAGGGAAAGCTGAAAGAGTTCGTCGGGAAGGGTCGGTGCCGATCCCGTTCCAGAAGTCGGTCACGATCCCGTTCCAAATCCCGCGATCGATCTCCGAAGAAGAAGAAGGTCGAACATGAGGCCTCGGGTTCAGGTACCCGTAAGGAGAGGCGCGGAACTATCAACGTCATCCATGGAGGAATGGCGGTGGGAGGAGATACCTCTGCTTCCCGGGAGAACTACGCTTCTCGCATATCTGCCGCGGTGGTGCTAGGCAAACGGTCCCGGTCGTGGACCCTGAAGGAGGAAATGGTAATTTCGTTCTCGAAGGAGGATCTAGTTGGCGTAGAGAGCCCTCATGATGACGCCCTGGTCGTGACCCTGGACGTGGACGGATTCGAGATGAAGCGGATCCTGATAGACGGAGGAAGCTCCTCCGATATTCTTTTCATGGACGCACTGGAAGCCATGGGAAAGACGAAGAAGGACCTGACGCAGGTGGACTTCCCGATGGTGGGATTCTCTGGCTCCACTTCCTACCCGTTGGGAATGATTACCTTACCAGTAGAGTTTGGTAGTGCCTGGAAAATGGAGAGGCGAAACGTGGATTTCGTCGTCGTGGAGTCCGCAGGGGCATGCAACGCGATCATCGGGAGGACCACCATCAACCCTCTCATGGCAGTCGCCTCGACGGTCCACCAGAAGATGAAGTTCCCGACTGACAATGGGGTCGGAGAGGTCAAGGGCGACCAGGTGGCATCGCGAAAATGCTATGTTAACGCCACCCGATGGAGAAGAAGGGAGGCCATGACTGTCCTTCAAACCGATACCGATCCTCGAGAGGAGTATGGGCGTCCCGCCCCCATGGAGGATTTGAAGGAAGTGGAGATCGATGGGCCTCAGAGGAAGGTGAAGATCGGCTCTGCTTTGTCGGAGAAAAGAGCCCGAGAGCTGATCGAGCTCCTGAAGGAGTTCAAGGACTTGTTTGCCTGGTCACCAAGTGATATGCCAGGAATCGGCCCCGACATGATAGTGCACGAGCTGAAGATTGATCCCGCAATCAAACCTATCGCGCAGAGAAGGCGTCTGATGGGCGCGGACAAGAGGATCGCGATCCAGCAGGAGGTAGGCAGACTGCTCGACGCTGGATTCATCAAGGAACTCCGATTCCAGACTTGGGTCGCTAACCCGGTCCTGGTGAGGAAGAGTAACGGGAAGTGGCGGATGTATGTCGACTCCGCGACTTGAACAAAGCCTATGCGGATGACATGTTGGTGAAGTCCCGATAGGTGGGAGACCATGTCCGCAACTTGGCGGTGGCGTTTGAGCGGATGAAGTTTCATCAGGTTCGTTTGAATCCGGACAAGTGCGCTTTCGGGGTGAACTCGGGGAAGTTCCTGGGCTTTATGGTGAGCCAAAGAGGAATTGAGATAAATCCTGAGAAGTTGAGAGCAATCGAGAAGATGCAGTCTCCAAAAACCCATCGAGAGGTTCAGGTGTTGAACGGTCGATCAAGGGCCAGGCATTGGCAGACTTCATAGCAGTCTACAGCACCCGATCTGGAAGAAGCGGGTCCTGTAGAAGGGGCAACCCGACTTTGAAGGCGAAGAACCCGACCATGGAGGTCCCGATAGCAGAACAGTCAGAACAGCCGAATGAGGAGAACACCTGGGAGATGTACACTGATGGTTATTCAAGTGTAGAGGGATCGGGGGCGAGCCCCGTATTGATACCGCCCGGTGGAGGCGAGCCACGTATTGATACCGCCCGGTGGAGGCGAGCCCCTGCGATATGCCTTGGCCCTGACGTTTAGGGCCACCAACAATGAAGCCGATCGTGAATCAAGTCCAGGGGAACTATGAAGCCAAGAGCCCGACAATGAGGAAGTATTTGCACGAGGTGCAGACTTTGAAGGGAAGCTTCAAAAGCTTCGACATCGAGGCGATCCTGAGGGAAGAGAACGCGGAAGCAGATGCCTTGAGCAAGTTTGCCCTGGGAGTGGCCCCCGAGGAGAATCGGAAGGTGCATTTCCTAGAAAAGGTGATCATCTCAAACATTGACCCGGTGGAGGTCTGTGCTATTGAGACAGGATCGGAGGAAGAGGAGAAGCCCACTTGGATGACCCCGATGGTCACGTATCTGACTACGGGGGCACTCCCCGACGATGATGTGGCAGCTGTCAGGCTGCGTCGAATCGCGAACGACTACGCGATGGTGGACAACCAATTATACAAGAAGGGGCATGTGAAGCCTTTTCTGAAATGCGTGGCGGAGCCCGACACGAATCGGATCCTGAGAGAGCTACACGAAGGAGTCGCGGCCTGTCATGAAGGGCGTGGCGGAGCCCGACACGAATCGGATCCTGAGAGAGCTACACGAAGGAGTCGCGGCCTGTCATGAAGGGGCCCGATCTATCGTGAGGAAGGCGTTGAACTTGGGCTATTATTGGCCTTCGGTGAACAAGGAGGTGACAGCAATGGTCCGATCCTGTGATACATGCCAGAAGTACGCTCCGAATATCGTGGCTCCCGCCGTGGACTTAATGCCCATCAGGAGTGCATGGCCCTTCGCGCAATGGGGGATTGATTTGGTGGGACCTCTTCCCCAAGCGAAAGGTCAGTGCAAGTATTTGCTCGTGGCCATCGACTATTTCTCAAAGTGGATAGAGGCTAAAGCATTGGCTAGAACGACGGGGCAGCAGGTCCTCAAGTTCCTTCAGACTCAGATCATATCCCGGTATGGGGTCCCGCGAGTGTTGATCAGCGACAACGGCCCTCCGTTCAATGGGGCTCAGTTGAAGGAGTACCTGGAAGAATTAAACATTGAGCATCGGACTGCTTCAGTCCGCCACGCTCAGACCAATGGCCAGGTAGAGTCAGCCAACAAGATCGTGATGGAGGGCTTGAAGAGGAGAGTCTACGCCTTGCAGGGCCATTGGCTGGATGAGCTCGAGAATGTGCTATGGGCTGTGAGAACGACACCCAAGCAATCAACAGGAGAAACTCCGTTTGGCCTGGTTCCGTTTGGCCTGGTTTATGGCACGGAGGCAGTTGCTCCCGTGGAGATAGCGGTGGCGTCCCACCGCGCGAAATATTACGAGCCTCTGACGAACGAGGAAATGAGACGTCTAGACTTAGACTTGCTCGAGGAGAAAAGATGGAAGGCTGATGAAGTCCAGGCTCGGATGCGTTTGGAAACAGCCCGATATTATAATCGGCGTGTCAAGTCCCGACAATTCTTCGTGGGAGAACTTGTCTGGCGGAGGAACGAGTTCGTTCATCAAGATCGGATCAACAAGTTGTCATCGAAATGGGAGGAACCTTATAAGATCGTAGGGATGCCAGCACCCAATGCATACAGGCTAGAGGACCTTGATGGCAAGACGTTGAAGCATTCCTTCAGTGGCGAACACTTGAAGAAGTATCATGTTTGATATTAAGTCGCCGCGAATGGCGCAAGTTATCTATCAATCCGAGTAAGACGTCCTGAGTGACGCGACAAAAGCCTTCCGAGGTACGATGAAAGCCCCGCAGGGGATGCGTAAGTCGTCTATATGACGCGGCCAAAAGCCTTAACGGGTACGGACAAAAGCCCTACGGGGTACACGTAAGTCGTCTATATGATGCAACCAAAAGCCTAGGTATGAAAAGACCCTGATGGGTCCGCGTAAGTCGTCTATATGATGCGGCCAAAAGCCTTAACGGGTATGAAAAGACTCTGATGTGTCCGCGTAAGTCGTCTATATGATGCGGCCAAAAGCCTTAACGGGTATGAAAAAGCCTTAACAGGTCCGTGTAAGTCGTCTATATGATGCGACAAAAAGCCTTAACGGGTACGATTAAGCCGTCCAGTAGAGACGCAATGAAAGCCGTCCAGTAGAGACGCAATGAAAGCCCTAAAGGGTATGAAAATGGCCTTGAAAGGCAGGGACGAGAAGCCTTAAGTGGTGAAGTCCCGATTCTGGACGAGAAGCCTTAAGTGGTGAAGCCCCGATTTTGGACGAGAAGCCTTAAGTGGTGAAGTCCCGATTTTGGACGAGAAGCCTTAAGTGGTGAAGTCCCGATTTTGGACGAGAAGCCTTAAGTGGTGAAGTCCCGATTATGGACGAGAAGCCTTAAGTGGTGAAGTCCCGATTTTGGACGAGAAGCCTTAAGTGGTGAAGTCCCGATTTTGGACGAGAAGCCTTAAGTGGTGAATCGATTTTGGACGAGAAGCCTTAAGTGGTGAAGTTCCGATTTTGGACGAGAAGCCTTAAGTGGTGAAGTCCCGATTATGGACGAGAAGCCTTAAGTGGTGAAGTCCCGATTATGGACGAGAAGCCTTAAGTGGTGAAGTCCCGATTCTGGACGAGAAGCCTTAAGTGGTGAAGCCCTGATTTTGGATGAGAAACCTTAAGTGGTAAGTCATTGTGAAGCATCGGAAGGGTGTATGAAGTCATCTTAAGTGATGGACCGAAGAATTGGGAGAGTCATATTCAAGAATTGTACCCAAGGTAAAAGCCTCCGACGGCGGTATCGGGAGGTATGAAGACAAAAGTCTCCGACGGCGGTATCGGGAGGTATGAAGACAAAAGCCTCCGACGGCGGTATCGGGAGGTATGAAGATAAAAGCCTCCGACGGCGGTATTGGGGGGTATGAAGACAAAAGCCTCCGACGGCGGTATCGGGAGGTATGAAAACAAAAGCCTCCGACGGCGGTATCGGGAGGTATGAAGACAAAAGCCTCCGACGGCAGTATCGGGAGGAAAGTGAATGTGAAAATCCCCGACGGTAGTATCTGGAGGTGCGAAGACAAAGGCCTCCGACGGTGATATCAGAAGGCATGAAAGCGAGAACCTTCGACAAGAGAGGTCAAGAGATCTGAACTGGAAGACATGACGAACTAAAAGTCCCCCATGTCTTGGGGGCAAATGATGGGTTCCGATGTAATCGTTAGCCCCGTTAACAGCCAATGGACGGCGAGTAGGTCCAGTGGGCCTCGTGAAAATCCTGGAAGGCCCAGAGGCCCAGCACGAAGGGTCCCGACTTCGGCGGTCCAGATGAATGAGCTGAATGCTCCCGGCAAGAAGCCTCTGAGTAGGCCCCGATATGCCTTAGTAAAGGCCCCGATAATAAAGCCCCGCAGAGGCTGGACCTGTCCCGTAGAGACTGAAGGTCCTGGGTGGTGATCTAGAATGAGACAACTCTGGAGTCCCCGACAGGAGTCGAGACTTGTGATCAGAGGATAAGACCGAGAAACCCGCCTACTAGATGAGAGTAGTGGGAAGACGGTTAAGATATAGATAATCTCCCCCGAGATACGCAGGGCGTGCCCGAGATACGCGGAGGTACGGGTAAGATACGCGGAGCGTGGGGCGAGATATATGGAATCCCAGCCGAGATATGTGGAATCGTGGCGAGATACACGGAATCATGGGCAAAACTGCCAGGCGCAGTAACAGGTAACTGAGTAACTTCCCCTCCTATATAAAGGAGGAAGTTACCTCAGAAAACCATCATCTAAGACGAACTTATACTCTTGTGCTTATCACCCATTGATCACTATACTCATTTAAGCATCGGAGAGGGATTCTGGGTCACCACCCAGGTCATCCCCTTTTGCAGGATTACGCGGAGCCCAGGAGTCCAAGCTTTTCGTCAAGGACGTAACGGAGCTTCGCCCGTGATCCAACACTTGCGTATGATGATTAACATGGATGGTAGAATTGAATATGCATGAGTAAAATTCATCGGAATAATTTTTTAAAATAAAAAGGGCCTTGGTAAAGCCAAGATCGGGTATGCTTGTTTGAAAATTCCCGTTCCGGTAATTTGCGATTAAAACCGTTTTAAAACACTGATCTATTGGATTGAAGACAACAGTAATGTGAACTCTTTCACAACCATCTTTCATTGGTTTACTGGTGGTCGGTTGGTTCAGATGACTGAGGAATCATTACTTGCCATATTCCATCTTAATAGATATCTGATGTATGCAATTCTTTCTCAAAATGTTAATGTCTCCCTGATTTTGCGTGATTATCAATGTGTTAGTTTTCATGGCTAAACCGATACAGTTCTACGAACCTCGCAATCTAGACGGCATGGATTATGATGCATGGAGAGATAATACTATGGAGCTCCTAATCGCTGCAGATCTTGATGATCAAGTCAATCCAAAAGCAAAAAGGATAAGCCTGGACGAATATGGAAACCCGCATGAGAGCAACAACAAGAAAAGGTTGAGGAAGGATCATAATGCACGAGAATTAATTCTCCCGCAACTGTCTACTGAAGTAGAAGGAGAGTTTATACAACTCAGCTAATTCCAGCTTTGGTGTTCCATATACCTTTGCTGAAGATGACAGAATACTATAGTATTCTATGCAGTGATGACAGTGTAATAGCCTTTCATGATCCCGCTGACGAGTTAGACGTATGGATAAGGGCTCGGAAAATAATGAGGATGTTTCCTCTTTTATGCTTTGTTGATGAAAAAGGACTCACACGTCTGATCACATCAATTAAGATGACAATGGACCTATTCGAAACAAATCATAAAGAAGGAAACTTTCCGAAAGAACCCGAGGAATTCGATGAGAGATTCATTGGTATGCTGAAATGCTTGGCAACCCCCGGCAACAAAATGTCTAAACGATGATCTGGTTCGATAACCACCGTGATATCAGTACCTTCAAGGTACAACTCAGTTAAGACGACCTGTCCATCATCATTCTTCTTCGAGTCTGCTTCAAGTTTGAGATCTGAGACCCCCAGTATTGTTTATGTTGGTTTTCCTAATGTTCAATTTTTATGTTTAAATCCTAGTTATTATTGTTTCAGATTCATTGAATAAAGTAGTTACCATTCGATTCGAAATGAGTTATGCTTATCAAGATTAATCGACTCGGCTAGAAGCGAGATCGGTCTGAAATATAACTAAACCGAAGCAATAAGGCTATTGGAAATGGTCAAATTAAACAACTTCATACATCTTCTCCTACATCCAATTCTTGAGTAAAATCATAATTCCATTTAAATCCATCGATTTCGTAGCTCTAAGAATTAACCGGTTATAAAACTTTCTTTATAAATTAGTACTCCATTAAATAAAATAATCAGTAATGATGATCATGTGCGAAACCGATTGGATTAAATTGAACTAAATTTATAAATGAAACGATTTTACTATGAGTTGAAACTTTGGTATTAACGCTGCGCGCGTGTGGACCTCGAAAGACGGAACACATCGTTTCAAAATATGAGTTTAATGATGAAGTGTTTTGATGATTAAGTGCTGAATTTTCGTTTGCGTCCCCTCGGAATCAACTTACTGATAACGTTTACATGGGAAAGAAGTATGCTTCATAAGCTACCACGACCTTGTAAAAGTATCAGCTGACGCATAGGGTGAGATCCCAAGATGCTCTGTTTGGAGACGGGATAAATCACTGAGATAAATTTGCAAACGAAGAAGGATAAAGTTTGTTAAACGATTTTCGTTCCGTACGCCTTGAACGATAAGTCAGGCTAGGCATTCAAATCAAATGACACACTTCGAGAAGCACAGTTCGTAAACATAATGTTAGATTCAATCTATCAGTACGTTCCCGATAGGATGAAAGATGATGATTAACATTTATGTAAAACTGTGTTCTAATGAAATCGGTAAGACACGTCGCCATAAAAGCTAAAGAATAATAATGAGTTAAATCATATCATCATGCACGTTAATGTGCGCATTAAACATGTATTTAAACCAAGAGTACGATAACTGCTCTTAGAAATACCTGTTTGAAGCTTTGAAGATGGTGTCGTGGTCGAACATGAGACATTACATAACTTGAGGACGAATTTCCAAAGCATAGTCTTGATCGAACCGGAGGATGTTTACTCTGACAATCAGGTCCCACTTAATTCGAGTGGGAGATTTGAACCGGAAACACCAGTGAATGACATGGTAAATGATAATGGAAACATTTTCATAGTAAATCCAGTGGGAGGAATAAACCCTAACATATGAAATCACTATTGCCGCTTAGACGAATCAAGTAGAACCTGATAGTCATATTGCTGAACCAGTAATGTCACAACTACCTATGTTACTCATTGTTTCCAGTGTGAGTGGATCCGACCAACTTGGTTCCAGGTCCTATAGATCAAAGAATTAATCTCAGAAGTAAAACCCCGAGACCGAGAGGTCGTCTAAGGAAAGTTGAAGGTCAAGGTTCAAACACTGCTCTTATTCCCAATGGGAGTGATGCTCCGATAAGAGACATTATTTCGAGTGGGAGAAACGTTCAGACTCAAGATGGGATTAACTAGCCTAGACAAAAGTCAAAGGCATCAAACTTCTCCCAAGAAGTGTCCCATCAAGAAGGGTGAGAATCTCACTCTAACGGCTGTTGACGAGCATTGGAAAGGCCTCGAGTGGAGAAATGGAGGAAAATAATAAAAGAGAAAGATCGGTTAAATGTAAGCAATTATAGTCTATAGTTGATTTACCTGCTAACCACAGGGGCACAAGGATACGGTGAGTCCTGAAAGAAGGCTCACCACTGATGGAATAGGTCGGGCAATACAAAGCTCGACTAATTGCGAAAGGGTATACCCAACTTCACGGAGTGGACTTTGACGAAATAAACTCATCGACTGTGCGTAAAACCACGGTTAGGGCCAGTTATGATCCTGGTCGCAGGTCTCGATCTCGAGCTATAGAGTATATAAGTTGATATGCTCACATTGCATCTTGTCATTTATACTTGCATTTACTTCTATCATGTCATTAGATGGTTGTATAAGGTTATTATATGGTGCATATATCATGTAGTACATGTTACATGGTGTATGCACCTTGGTGCACCAAGTTGGGCACATAGGATAGCTAGTCCTAGTTGGTGATCCTTATCACCTAGTATATATAGTTTACCTATTGCATTGTAATCCCTAATCATCAATCAAAAAATGATTCAACCTTCTAAAGCTATTATGGTATCAGAGCCACCTCAAATGGCGGCACAACCACAAAGCTAAAGAAGACCAAGTTTCTTCAAAGTTTTGCTTTAACATTCACCTTGTTCAAGTGTGGATTTGCAACTTCAGCTTCGTGGATCATCTTTTCTACTTCAACAATCCATTTCTTACTTAAGAATGGACATATAGTAAGTGGAATTTCAAGAACTCAACACGCATAAAGTAGATCTGCACCTAGACTAAGCATAGCCAAGATGACTTAGTACTAGTTTGCTTGTTCTTGAAGAATTCAGCCTTGTTGAGCTGATTGCGTGTTTGATATTGCTATTTCCTGGAGTTTGCTTTGTTTCTCTACCTTTGGATATGGATTTTGAATATGTTTCAGCTGCGCCCCTTGCTTGATACCTGGAATTTCATTGCTTGATTTCCCTTATCTACACATTGCTCGGCTAAGGAGCATTTGTGCCTACCTTGTGCTTTGTGTTCATATCTTCAAGAATTCTGAGCTTTCATCAATGGAGAATGGTTTCTAATCCATTTCTGTTGAATTTCAAGCTTTGAAAGTCACAAATCTTGTTGCGGAATTGTACAAGCAATCTCATAGGGTGAGCTGGATTTTGTCCTACTATCAACAACCTTGGTGTACTACTTTTGTTTGTAGTGCAACTTGTGTATGCGATTTTGATTGGATTGTGGCAGCTAATTTCTTGGATTTGGATTCCTATTATTCACATTCCATACCTACTTGTGTTATCTGAGTTACAAAATGGCTCAAGAAACCAATGTTGATGACCCCCTTTACATACACCCCTCAGACACCACTGGCCATATGCTCATCCCTTTCCAACTACAAGGAACCTCCAACTATCATGTTTGGAGCACATCAATCAGGGAAGGCTTGTTGGTGAAGAACAAGCTTGGTTTTATAGATGGCACATTCACAAGATTGGATGTTGATGTCAATGATAGAGTGAAATGGGATAGGGCAAATGCAATTGTCAAGGCATGGTTGAGGAACACTGTGGCCAAAGATTTGGTGAATGGTTTGGTCTACAACACAACTGCTTCTTCTATTTGGAATGACTTGAAGGAGATGTTTGATAAAGTGGATGGCACACAAATCTTTCAATTAACAAGGGAGATTTATCAAACATCTCAAGGTGTGCTCTCTATCACTGAGTACTTTGCCAAAATGAAGCAACTCTGGGATGCCCTTGCTTCCATTGATGATTTGGATCTTCAATGTGCTGGAGACATTGCCATTGTCAATGAACACAAGGAGAAGCAAAAGTTGATGGCATTTCTTCTGGGACTGAATGACTCCTATAGACACATTAGGAGCACCTTACTTATGAGACAACCACTTCCTTCCCTTAGCATTGCCTTCTCTGTATTGGTACAAGAAGAAAGCCAAAGGACCATCTCTGGTTCCATTGGTGATGTGGGTGAGGCAACTGCCTTGTTCACTGGAAAGAATCCATCCTATGGTGGTGGTAGAGGTAATGGAAGAGGATATGCAAGGGGTAGAGGCTTTGCTAGAGGCAATGGCAATGTCATTGGAAGAGGAAATGGCTTTGGAAGAGGCAACTTCAATCCTTCAAGTCAGAGACCACTCAATACTTGCAACTATTGTGGCAAGAGAGGTCACATTGAAGACAATTGCTACATCAAACATGGCTACCCATATGATCACCCAATTCATCAAACCAATCCAAATGCTCCTAAGAGGAATTGGAATTCAGCCAACATTGTTGAAGAAGGTGGCAACTCAAGCACAATTGAGCATGTGGCAGCCAAGGACAAAAGGATATTTCATGGCACAGCTGACAAAAGAATCCAACATGTTGCTGCCCATAATGATCACTTTGATCATACACCCTAAGCTTTGAGGATATGGATCAAGCTCATGTCAACATGGCAGGTATCTCTAGTGATTCTATGGTTTGGATAGTTGACTCAGGTGCTACTAACCACATCACTCATCAAGTTGAGTGGCTACATGATTTGAAGAAAAGTGATTCAGATCACCAATATGTGCACTTGCCAAATGGTCACAAATGCAAAGTGACTCATGTTGGTTCTTGTTCTTTCTCAAGTGGATTTACCTTGACCAACATACTCTTGGTCCCTGACTTCAAGTTCAATCTGATCTCTGTATCTAGGTTACCTAGCCAGTTAAATTGCAAAGTGATCTTTACTTGTGATCATGTGTTACTTCAGGGCCAGAGTGGCAAGTCCATGGTGATTGGGGAATGGAATAGAGGACTATACACTTTGAAGGATGTGGTGCCTTCAAGCCCAAGGAAGTTAGCAGCTGCTTGCTTGGAGAATAAGGATGAAGTATTGAGATGGTATAGGCGTTTGGGCCATGTCTCTGAACAATATTTGAATCATTTGGATGTTTTAGGCTTGAATAAGACATATGGTTGTATCAAACAATGCACTATTTGTCCTCTTGCAAAACAATCTAGATTTTCTTTTCCAACCAGTGATTCTATTGCTTCAAAGCCCTTTGATTTGGTTCACATGGATTTATGGGGTCCTTACAAAGTGCCAACCTTCAAGAACAATCAATACTTCTTGACCATTGTTGATGATCACTCAAGGGCAACTTGGGTTTACTTGATGAGGCACAAAAGTGATACTTTCTTGCACATCAAGAATTTCCTAATCATGGTGAAGAATCAATTTGGAACAATGGTCAAAACTTTGAGGAGTGATAATGGGACTGAGTTCATCAATTCTATTTGCAAAGGTTTGCTTCTTCAATTTGGCATTCTTCATCAAACAAGTTGTGTGCATACACCACAACAAAATGGAAGGGTGGAACGCAAACATAGGGACATCCTCAACATTGCTAGAGCTATAAGATTTCAAGCATCCATGCCTTTGAGGCATTGGGGGTATTGCATACTCAATGCTTGTTACTTACTCAATAGGCTTCCCACCTCTATCTTGAATTTCAAGTCACCTATTGAAGTGTTATATGGCAAAACTCCTTCCCTTCATCACTTGAGAACTATAGGTTGTCTATGTTTGTCAACCAAATTGAACAACCATGACAAGTTTAGTCCAAGGGCTGAACCATGCATCCTAATGGGATATTCAACATCTCAAAAAGGATACCTTGTGATGAACATTTCAAACTCAGTGTTTCATGTATCAAGGGATGTCCGTTTCCATGAGGATATTTTCCCCTTTAGCATGTCTAAGGATGCTCTAAAGGCTCTTATTCCATCTTGCTTGGGAGTCAAGCAACCACTTGAGGATTTCCCACCTGAGAATCCTTTTCATTTTGACATGGATATATCAACCAACTCTCCTCCCATTGAGGTTGTCACACCTCAAATAGATGATCAAGCACCCCCAATTGAAGATCAACCACCTCAACAACCAATTGAAGAAGAAGCACCCCAAGCTTCCAATCTGAGAAGGAGTCTTAGAATTGCACAACTACACCCACCACCTCCTAGGAGAAGTGCAAGGCTTGCTGAACTCAAACAAAGATCAAGTTCAAATGCTATCTTTGGAATGGAGAAGTATGTCTCCTATGACAACTTGGGTCCACAATACAAATGCTTCTTGGCTGCTCTTGACAAGATCAAAGAGCCAACCACCTATAAACAAGCAATCAAAGACCCAAAATGGATCTTGGCCATGAAGGAGGAAATGCAAGCACTTCAAAACAACAACACTTGGGAGCTAATAGAACTCCCACAAGGCAAATCTTCAATTGGTTGCAAATGGGTATTTAAGGTCAAATACAATTCTGATGGTTCCATTGAAAGATACAAAGCAAGATTGGTTGCCAAGGGATTCACTCAAATTGAAGGGACTGATTTCAATGAGACATTCTCCCCTGTAGTCAAAATGGACACAGTGAGGATCATATTAGCTTTGGCAGCTTCCAAATCATGGGGATTGTACCACATGGATGTAAACAATGCATTTCTTCAAGGTGATCTAAATGAAGAAGTGTATATGGACATTCCCCAAGGTTTTAATCATTCCAAGTCTCTTGAGGGATATCCCAAACTTGTGTGCAAGCTCAACAAGTCCTTATATGGTCTCAAACAAGCTTCAAGACAATGGAACATCAAGCTCACTCAAACCTTATTGAAGAATGGTTACAAACAATGTGCCTCAGATCATTCCTTGTTCACCAAGATACAAGGTGATGACAAAGTTTTTCTTCTCACCTATGTTGATGATCTTCTAATCACTGGCTCCAACACCAAGATGATCAATCAATTGAAGAACACACTCCAAACACACTTCAAATTGAAGGACTTAGGAGACTTGAGGTACTTTTTGGGACTTGAAGTTGCAAGGTCAGATAGAGGTCTTGTAATCAACCAAAGGAAGTATGCAATTGAGCTCATTGAAGATGCTGGCCTAGGGGCTGCAAGGCCTGCTGAAACCCCTATGGAATTCAATGTCAAACTCACCACACATGAGTATGACAAAGCAACTAATTCAAACATTGATGATGCACTCTTGGAGGATGCCACTTCTTATAGGAGGATCATTGGCAAGTTGCTATACCTTACCATGACAAGGCCAGACATTAGCTTTTCAGTGCAAAGACTCAGTCAATTTGTTGACAAGCCAAAGAAGTCCCATCATGATGCAGTCATAAGAGTCATCAGATACATTAAAGGCACTCCAGGGCAAGGATTGATCTATCCTTCCAACAACAAGCTCAATTTGAGTTTGTTTTGTGATTCTGATTGGGCTGCTTGCCCTTTTAGTAGGAAATCAGTGAGTGCTTATTGTGTCAAGCTAGGAGAGGCTATGATAGCCTGGAAGGTAAAGAAGCAAGACACAATTTCCCTATCAAGTGCTGAAGCAGAGTATAGATGCCTAAGAGTTGCAATTCAAGAGGCACTTTGGGTGGGAAGAATCCTCAAGGAACTTGGCATACAAGTAAATCTTCCTATCCCAATCCACACAGATAGCCAAGCAGCTGTGAAGATTGCAAAGAATCCCATGTTCCATGAGCGCACCAAGCACATTGAGCTAGACTGCCACTTCACAAGACATCATATTCAACAAGGATTCATAGGTGTCCATTACATTCCTTCAAAGGAACAACTTGCTGACTTGCTTACCAAGGCATTGGTCAAGAGTCAACACTTAGCTTTGCTAAAGCTATATGGAATCAAGGATGTGTTCCAAGAAAGAAGAGAAGAAGAAGAAAAGGATGGGAGAATATAGAGTATATAAGTTGATATGCTCACATTGCATCTTGTCATTTATACTTGCATTTACTTCTATCATGTCATTAGATGGTTGTATAAGGTTATTATATGGTGCATATATCATGTAGTACATGTTACATGGTGTATGCACCTTGGTGCACCAAGTTGGGCACATAGGATAGCTAGTCCTAGTTGGTGATCCTTATCACCTAGTATATATAGTTTACCTATTGCATTGTAATCCCTAATCATCAATCAACAAATGATTCAACCTTCTAAAGCTATTACGAGCTGCACCAAATGAGTGTTAAGACCGCGTTCCACCACAGAAACCTGGAGGAAGAGATCTACATGGAGCAACCGGAGGTTTCATTACTCCTGGTAATGAACGTAAAGTTTGTAAACTCCAAATGTCCATTTACGGTCTTAAACAATCATCTCGACAATGGTACCGCGAATTCCACAATGAAATCGTAGGAAACGGATTCGTGAATCATCACGAGGATCTGTGTGTGTATTATAAGACCTCCGGGTCTAAGTATGTCATCTTAACCTTATACGTAGACGACATACTCATTGCCGCAAACGATGTGAGTATTATGAACAAGTCAAAGTCCTGGTTGGCTTCTTTGTTCGAGATGAAAGACATGGGTGAAGCCACGTACATCTAAGGCACTAAAAATGCTAGAGATCGGGCTACTCTGAAATTATGTCTATCTCAAGAAGCTTATATCAACAAATTGTTGAATAGGTTCAGAATACAAGATGCCAAACCCGTGGATACGCCTGTGGGGTTTGGGTGCGCACTGTCGAAACGTGACGGCCCCAAGAACCTGGCAGAGTGAGAACGGATGAAGGGTGCAGAGTATTTAAGCATGGTTGGTAGTCTCATGTACGCCATGCAATGCACCCGTCCGGACATTTGTTACGCCGTGGGCCTAGTAGCACGATTCCAATCAGATCCTGGCTATCAACATTTAAAGGCTGTAAAACGAATTATTGGTTATGTGAAAGGTGCCGACTACGCACTGTGCTATGAGGGCAAGACATTAGAATTGACCGGTTACAGTGACGCCGACCATGGTGGCGATCCGGATGATCGTAAGTCCACCACGGGAGGAGTCTTTTGCCTTGCTAATGCCGTCATTTCATGGACGAGCAAGAAGCAAACTTGTGTCACACTATCTACGATGGAATCAGAATTCATTGCTCTCTCAAAAAACACGGAGGAAGCGGTCTGGCTGAAAAGGCTTCTTACTGCGCTGCCCGGTGACAGAGACGTGAGTAAACCCATCGTGGTACACTCTGATAGTAAGGCAGCCATTGCGGCAGTTAACAATCCAATGTACCATAGTAGGACTAAAACATTGATGTGAAATATTTTTATGTTAAATCTATGGTAGAAGACAATACTATCACTTTAGAATACTTGTCCACTGATAACATGGTTGCGGACCCATTAACTAAACCACTACGTAGGGAGTTATTCGAAAATCATGTAAAACTACTTGGATTGCGTAGGGTTTAATAGTGGCGTGTATCAGTGATAACATTTTGATAATTTAAAGTTACGTTTTTAATAAACGGGAGAATTGCAATCGATTTTATGATCCATCGATGTCATAATATTTGAATACATCAGATATACGGCCTATAAACTAAGTCATAGGTGGACGCAATCATCTGCCAAAGTATGTCGGATGTGGGCCTTACCTAGTCACACAGGTACGGTCGTCTTGCGGTGGAGGGAGGCATCTATCGAGCAAGGCTAGCTAAGAATCAAGGGGATAAACCTGATTACGCAAGACGATTATCTAGTTTCCAAGTAACTCGACATGATCTTCGTTTTTGCAAATCGCCGTGATGAACTGAGTTCGTCATTAAACCACAATCTGGGCCAGATTAGAATCTACGATAGCATGATTGATATATCCCATTCCTGTCAACTTAAAAGTTCAGGTATGCTATCACCTCGTGCTTCATACTGTGCGTGCCATGTTCGACCACGGGGTCACAACTCGGTTGTGCTATATAAGAATCCTCGTTATTCTAACGGGCGAAAACTTCTTCATCTCGAGCGTGTTATTGATCCCGGGAGCCTTATGAAGAGGCACCCGAAGTATCCTCACGAACTAAGAACTCATATCTAAGGTCAGGCTTAATGTTTGCTTCCTGGCGTACGAGCGTAGTGCTGAACAAAAAGACCCAGTGACCACGTCTTTGGAAACCAGTTGGGTTTGACTAAGGATATGAGTGATGGGGATGGTCAAGTTCACCTATAATTCACTGACTCTTGTATTCACTAGGTGGCCACCAACCAGATATTAGTTGAACGTTGTGAATACTTTTACGGATGCCTTGGAGAAGTGTTCCTTTGTAGAAACTAGGCAAATGGAGAATTATCAGTTGATATAAGATACAGCGCGACACTATATATTGTTTATGACAGGTTGATTGGAGAAAGGGAATCAACGTTCCGCGGGCGCTACAACACTCCTAACAGATAAGTAGCACGAGGCCGTCGTGTTCGCCAGTCGCACGGCAAACCTCGTATGAACTATTCGGAAGCAAGGGCGAGATTGAAGGAGTGAAATGTTGATGCAAATTTGGACGACAATACATTAACAGGCACCCTCCCATTCCGGCGAGTGGGAGCTGTAAGCATATGGTGATGAGCGCCGTAAATGGAAGCCCATTAAATGTATAGGTTACCTAAAACAATTGGGTAAATGTCACATTAGGACATTGGGCCAGACCAAAATCCCAATTGACATGAGATGCCCAAAATTGGGACTCTCTAATACATGTATGGCCGGCCGAATTCTATGTAGGGGAAAAGTGGACTTTTGTCCACTTTGCTCCTCCTATATATATGGGGTGTTAGGTGTTTTATTAGGTTAATTCTTAATCCTTACTTGGAGTGTTTTAGAGAGGAAAACCCTCCTCCCCATAATACCATAGTTTCGGCCGAACAACTACCACCACCAAGGGTGTGCCAATTTCCCTTTGAGCAAACACTCCGGAGATCTGTCCCTTGTCAAGAATCGATCTGAGGTTTTGCTGTGGAGAATATACCGCGTAGGGCTTCCCTGATAAGAACTTATACGGTGCCGACCGGAGGACCGTGAACTCCCTGCGTCAGATATTGAGACTACAAATTACGTCTAAGATATGTGTGAATCTTCCGCTGCGTAATATCGATTACTAGCATGTACCATGTTTACAGTATCCGTAGTGATTACTCCCACATTATCAAAATAAATTTCTTTTTTCTATGAAAAATGAGGAGTTAGCTGCATTTCTTCCATCAATACATATCAATATGGACACTACTCATTTTATGAGTCCAATTTTGGAAGAAGACAAACATTTGGAGCTTATTCGGACTGATCCTCTATTAGTTGAGGGAAATAAAACTCCTCAAGCAACTTGTTAGCCAATACTATTACAGCCAATAATAGTGGCTAAATAATATCTTGCAATATTTAATCATCTTAAAATATTTAGAATATTTATCTTTAGGATTCTTATTAATGAAATAACAAGTTTCCAACAATTAATCTTAGTCTCCTAAAGAGATTATGGTAGATTAGGAAGTAAGTTTTCTTATTTACGTGTACTTCGTACTATTAATATTCAGGAACGTATCATATTTGGTATCAGAGCTGACGACCCAATGGACCTGGAGATTATGACAATCCTGAACGAGCTCGTGAGGAAGCAAAAGACGAATCTGAACGAGTTCGTGAGGAAGCAAGAGGCGAATCTAAACGAATTTGTGAGGAAGCAAGAGACAAATCTGAACGAAATCATCAAGAAAGTAGACCTGTTACATGGCAAGATGAAGGAATTATTAAGAGGGATGCTGGATTTCACAAGGTCACAAAGCAAAGCTCATGCCCAGATTGAGACTTCCTTGGCAGAGCTACGAAGTGAGCAAGCAGCGTAGAAGATGGGGGCGAACAAGGACAATAGATCTTCAGCCCCCGCATATGAATCCATGGAGAGCACTACAACCGTGGATTCTATCGAGGAAACCATGGTCGAGGTCTCCTCTCCTTCTGCCGAACCCGAGGAGCCGACCAAACCCTCAGAGGAAGAAATCCCATTAACGATGAGGGAATTAACGGCACTCCTAAAGGAGCGTGTGAACACGTTGGAAGAAGAGTGTATGAAGCAGATAGAGGAAACACCACCTCAAGTGTCGGAAACAGTTGTGGTCGATATCAAGGAGGTGGTCGTGATCGCGATGTTGGCTGAGAAGGTAACTAAGGTGGGGGAGGATAGCACTAAGACCATAGTGGCAGAAGTAAAGGCCGATCAAGCAACGACGAGGACGGATCTCGTGGAGCTGTCATCAATGGTGAAGCGACTGACTTTGTAGGGAACTGCAATCAGAAGACGTCCATTGTAGTAGCGGCACGTTCGTTGGCTTACACAGCGGGGCAGCGGGATTCGTCAATCGGGGATGACCTCCATAAAATATTGGTGAAGATGGAAATGGTTCTATGCAGTTGCGTATACTCAGATAATGGACTCTGGTATGAGAGGATTTTGCAAGATGGGGACAGCATCCATGGCCAACTGCGCGGCCAGGGAAGTTGGTCCAAAATCTGATGTGGAAATTGCTGACAGGTTCGATAGCCTTGTTGGGCTATCTGCGGCTGTTTGTTAACCTAGTTCGACTAATGACCCTTTTGGTCTGTGTAGAATTTCATATGGTCTCTTTCCTATTTTCCTCAACTTCACTTTTCGTGGAATTTACTCAACTCTGATTCAACCATATCACTAGGGGAAGTTGCATGTGCCGTGTCGGTTTCTGCACTAATCACAGTTCTTATCCTAGGAAGAACAAAAGACCAGCCATTAATGTCAACGAAAAACCTTTCCTCAAGGATCTCAATGAAGATTGATGGTGTGAAATCCTTTACGGTTAGGGAGATGGTATTAGCCACCGACAACTTTAACAGTGCGGCTCATGTAGGTCAAGGAGGCTATGGGGAGGTTTATAAAGGCATACTATCAGATACCTCAGTTGTGGCCATAAAACACATAGAAGAAGGTTTTCTACAAGGACAAAGGGAATTTCTGACTGAGATAAAATTGCTATCAAGGTTACATCATCACCACATCACATATGTTTTTAAAGATCCTGGAGAAGATGAAGACGTGTCGGAATGGAGTGATGCAAACAAGTTTCTTGAGGTATACCCAGAACACGAGCTTAAGGGCAAGCTCGTAGTCGAGGAGGAGAGTAATGTTACGACCAATAATAGTGACTAGGATACTTACCATCTATATCTAATATTAGGGATAATATTATTAGGTTAAATAATATCTTTACAATATTTAGTTATCTTATAATATTTAGAATATTTATCTTTAGGATTCTTGTAATCCCTATATATAGTGTATTCTACTAATGAAATATCAAGTTTCCAACAATTAATCTTAGTCTCCTAAAGAGATTAGGGTTGATTAGGAAGTAAGCTTTCTTATTTATATGTTCTTCGTATTATTAATATCCGGGCACGTATCACAGCTCCTCTAGCTCCTCAACCAGTTCCACAAGCTCCTCAACCTCCTCAGGCTTTTCAGTCTTCTCAAGCTAATTAGGCTCCTGTTCAACAACTTAGAAGAAGTTCAAGACCGGTATATCCTCCAACAAGATCAAATGCTGCTGCTTATGGCATTGAGAAATATGTTACGTATGATAATTAATTTCCTTCCTATCAGTTTTCTCTGACAGCAACTGCAAAGATAAAGGAACCTACAACTTACAAGGAATCTATCAAGGATCCTCAATGGATAAGTGCAATGCAAGATGTGATCAAATTTTGCAAGATAAAAACACTTGGGTATTAGTTGATTCGCCTTCAAACAAATCAACTATTGGATGCATGAGGTTTTCAGAATCAAATATCATTCTGATGGAATAATTGAACGCTACAAAGCTAGTTTAGTAGAAAAATGTTTCACATAGATTGAGGGGACTGATTTTAATGAGACATACTCATTCAAGATGACAACTGTAAGAGTGATTTTCACCATTGCTGCTTCGAAATCTTGGCCTATTTTCCACATGGACTTCAACAATGCATTTCTCCAATGATATTTGTACGAAGAAGTTTACATGGATGTCCCTCAAGGCTTTCAACAGACAAACAAAGATGGATCTGCAAGAGTTTGCAAATTAGTCAAGTTATATGACCTTAAGCTCGTCAGTGGAATATTAAACTGGTTGGCTACATACAAAGTCCTTCAAATCATTCACTTTTTAGCAAAGTTCAAGGAAATGACAGAGTGTTCATGCTAATCTATGTGGATGACCTGCTAATTATTGGTTCAAATGCTATATTGATCAGCCAACTAGAAGACATACTTCTCCAACATTTCAAGCTCAAAGATCTAGGCACTTTTTTAAAGTATTTCTTAGGACTAGAGATCACTGGATCCAATATTAGTCTTGTTATCAATCAGAGTAATTATGCTATTTTGTTAATAACTGATTCTGGCCCTGGAGCTGCACGTCTTATTGACACACTGATGGAATTCAATCCTAAATTGATAACATATGATTATGATGTTGCATTTGAGAAGACTTCTACAGATCCTCTCTTGGAAGATGCAAGTGTCTATAGAAGACGGGTGGGGAAGCTCTTGTACTTGATTTTGACACCCCCAGATTTGACATTTCCAATTCAAAGACTGAGTCAATTCATTGACAAACCTATGAAGTCACATTATGAAGCAGCAATAAGAGTATTGAGATATGTCAAGTATAGCCCTGGTCAAGGTTTATTCTATCTACTAATAACCCTTTGCAGGTTGCTATGTACTGTCCCTCAGTGCATATTGTGTAAAGTTGGGCAATACTATGGTTTCTTGGAAAACCAAAAAGCAGGACACCATCTCCCTATCAAGTGCTGAAGCAGAATATAGAAGCCTTCAAGTTACTGTAGCTAAAGCTTTATGGATAAAGAAATTGTTGCAAGATTTAGGTTTGGTGATTCAGAAACCGTTTCCCATTTATACTGATAGTCAAGCAGCCATAAAGATTTCTAAGAATCTTATGTTTCATGAAGGGAAAAAACACATAGAGTTGGACTGTAATTTCACTAGATTTCATATTCAAAATGGCAATGTTACATCTACATATGTCCTGTCGAAAGATCAGTTGGCAGACTTGTTAACTAAGGCACTAGCAAAGCAACAACACGAAGCTCTTCTTCGACATTATGGGATCAAAGATGCGTTTCGAGGAAAGAACAAAGAAGAAGAGAAAAGTGGGGGACTGTAGAAGTATAGTGACCGCTGCATTGCTTTCTTGTAGTTTCACTAATTAGCTAGAGTTAGTTAGTTAGCTTAGCTTACTTGTTGACTAGGTTAACAATATATATATATATAGTAGACTTTGTAATACTTTGAACTTAACTTGGTAAATACAATGAATCATTTTACAATCAAAATCTCTCTAAGTTTACAATTCTGTGTTTAGATCTCATCCCTTCTCGTTTGTTTCATAAGGCAACAACATCAGATTTTGTATTTTTAAAATTATTCTGAGCAATACGCCATTAGCTTTGTTCTAGAGATGTATTGTTGAAATTTGTAGATCTCAATTTTCGATACTATTTTTACTAAATAAAGGATTAGATTTCTATACAGATGTTACTTTTCAAAAATTTATGTTGGTTCGAATCTGATTCGAAGTAGCATCTGCACAAATGGATAGTCTTGGGTTAGATCCAGCAATCCCCTTTAAGCTTAAGTTTGAAGAGAATATGTGTAATGTATGTAATAAACATAAAACAAGGAGATCCTTCTTTTAAAGAACATAAAATATGGTTTAGCTTTGGAATCCCAATATTGGGCCTTGACCGTGGTTACATTTTAACATTTATATATCAACCCTAGTTAAGTTTGTATTTGTCTTGTTGTTGGTAAATATTCTAATGCAAGCTGCATTGAGTTGTGTTTAGGGACGTGACACTTTATGAGGTATTACGGGTGCTCGTATGAGGTCATAGAATCATAGGATACTTAGGGTGAACGGTTCTGGGTACCGTTTAATTTGAGGGTATTTTGGAATCTATCAAATACTAAATGGTTCTTAATCTCCACTATATAAAACTGGAAGTGGTCGATTTGGAATTGTAACCTATCCATTTGGGACTACACAGTTCCGGTACCTTGTTTAGAATCGGGTTCTGAAGCCCCAAAATCTTATTTCAGCTAGAACGACGCTGAAGTCCTCGAACGCTAATGGAAATAGTTAAAAAATGCTTGAAAGATTACAGTGTAAAATTAATAACAAATGAAGATCAAAGAAGATAATATGAAATGAAATATCATCAGGAGTGTCGAGCTACGTTAGGGTTAGGATTAGTTACTAAATTTTAATTAGATTAAAAAAATATAAATACTTACTGATTCCGATTATTTTGAGTATTCAAGTTACCAAACCGGAACTGAAAATAATGATTTCTAAAATATTATCCCAAAACCATTTTGTTTTTGTTTATTCCTTTATGGAACCTACCCAAAATACAGGTTTAGGTTTCAATTAAGTATTTTTGCTTACCTTGCCCCCTCTAAAATTGTGTGAAAAATATGTAATAAGATTGAATCTTTGCCCAATCTATAGTTTAAATCTGGAATATGGTAAAGAAATAATCAAAAGAATGGATTTCCGTTGTCCTAGTGCTTCTGCGAGACGATAGTCGATGAAGATGAACTATAACCTGTGAAGAAGACAACATGAAAAGCCTAGTTGGTCTTTTTCTTTATGGCCCACGTGTGATTAATGTTTCTTTATTTTTTAATGACTACCACTAGCCTACTAGGCATAAAAAACCGAAGCTAGGGAAGTCACTGTTTGAATACTCTCCCCTGCCTTCCAAGCACGGAGCTTCATCTCTGGCATCAAGCATCTGCCTGAGCACTAGCGTTTCATCTCGTTTATACTTTCGCACCGACCACTTCATTATGCCAAAGCCCTCGCCTACCTCACCAGAAGACCAACTTGTCTGAGAGCTTTAACTCCAATTTCAATCATCACAGAAGACTTATGGGCTCTTCCGGCGAGTGTAGCTCCTCGGAGATCGAACATGTCAAGTCGGAGCTTTCATTGCAAAGACCTGCCACACAGGGACATTCTCCAGCGACCCTAGCAGCTCCCTTAAATAGAACACCCTCCTCCCTGTGCTGCCCCCCAGCTCTGATCACCCATCTCTCTTATTTCCTCCAAATCTCACCACCCACGTACCCACCCTAAGCCTCTCCGTTCGCCTCAGTTCACGACCATCCACCATCTTCCCATCTTCTCCACATGGCAGCCCTTAGCTCAGATACCCTGCAAGACCCTCCCAAAGCATCCACGCACTACGGCGCGCTTTCTAGCCACTAATGCGCCCGTAGCGTGTCTCTCACGTGTCGTCTTCCCCAGCGTCCAGTTAACTCTCTCCCAGAGCAACGAAGCCCTACTTCCGACGTCACCACCAAGCAACGCACTAAGAAGCCTTTAAAGCCAGACCGCTTCCTGTGCATTCTTAGAGAGAACAACGAATTCCGATTCCATTGTTGATAGCGCGACACAGGTTTGCTTCTTGCTCGTCCATGAAATTTCGGCATTAGCAAGGATTAATACTCCTCCTGTGGTGGACTTACGATCATCTTGATCGCCACCATGGTCGGCGTCAATGTAACCGGTCAATTCTAACTTTCCGCCCTCATACCACAGTGCATAGTCGGCAGTGCCTTTCAGATAACGAATTAGGTATAACTAATAATTCGTTTTACAATCTTTTAAGTGTTGATAGCTAGGATCTGATTGGAAAGGTGCTACTAAGCCCACGGCGTGACAGGTATTCGGATGGGTGTATTGCACGGTGTATATCGAAATACCAACCATGCTTAAAATATCTGCACCCTTCATCTGTTCACGATCTACCGGGTTCTTAGGGCTTTCACGATTCAACAGTGCGCACCCAAATACCACCGGCGCATCCACAGCTTTGGCATCCTGTAATCTGAACCAACTTTCAACTGCTCTTTGATATAGGCTTCTTGAGATCGACATAAATCCCGGGTAGCTCGATGTCTTGCAATTTTAATGCCTATGATGTACGTGGCATCTCCAATGTCTTTCGTCTCAAATACAGATGCTAACCAGGACTTTGACTTGTTCACGAAACTCATGTCGTTTGCAGCAATGAGTATGTCGTCCACGTATAAGGTTAAGATGACATACTTAGACCCTGAGGTCTTATAATACATTCACGGATTCTTGTGAAGACTCACTAATTTGTTTCCTACGATATCTCGTGAAAACTGCGGTACCATTGTCGTGACGACTGTATAAGACCGTAGGACCTTTTGGAGTTTACATACTTTACATTCGTTACCAGGAGTAATTAAATCCTCTAGTTGCTCCTTGTAGATCTCTTCCTCCAGGTTTCGTGGAGGAATGCGATCTTAACATTCCCTTGGTGCAGCTCGTGATCGAGACTTGCGACCAGGACCATGAATGGCCCTAACCGTGGTTTTACGCACAGTCATTGAGTTTCTCTTATCAAAGTCCTCTCCGTGAAGCATTGGGTAAGACCTTTCGCAATGAGTCGGGTTCTCCGACTTGTTCCATAGGTTGTAAGCCTTCCTTCAGGGCTCACCTTATCCTTATGCCCCTGTGTTTAGCAGGTAAATCAACTAAAGTCTATAATGGCTTTCATTTAGGCGATCTCTCTCATTTATTATTTATTTCCATTTATCCACTTGATGTCTTTTCAGTGCTTGCCAACAGTTTGAGCGAGGTTTTCACCTTCCTCAATGAGATACTTGCTTTTGACTCTCGTCTAGGCATTATGAGTCCCCACTTATTAGTCTGATATTTTATCCCACTCGGAATAATGCTTCTTATCATAGCATCATTTATATTGGGAATAATCATCCCACTCAGAACAATGCTTCTTATCGGAGCATCGTCTCTGTTGGGAACAACAGCAGTGCTAGAACTTTGACCTATAAATTTCCTATTACAACCTCTTGGTCTCGGAATTTTACTTCCGAGATGCATTCCTTGATCACTAGGATCTGGAACCAAGTATGGTGGGATTACTCCCACTGGGAACAATGGGTAATATAGGTAGTTGTGTCATTCCTGGTTCAGCAATTTTGACCATCAGGTTCGACTTGATTTGTCCCAACAGCAACAGTGATTACTTGTAGTAGGGTTTATTCATCTCACTGGATTTACTATGAAAACGTCCCAATTCTCATTTACCATGTCATTCACTTGAGTTGCTGGTTCAAATCTCTCCCACTCGAATTAAGTGGAACCTGATTGTCATCGTTATTCTGCTACGTTTTGATCATGACTATGTTGATTGAAACTGTTCATGCATTTGGAAAATTCGCCCTCTTAGTGATGTAATGTCTCATGTTTGACCACGGTACCATTTAACAATCCAAGCTGTAAACAAGTATTTTCTAAGAGTAACTGACGTACTTTTGTCCACAATACGTGTTTTGTTGCGCAAACTAATGTCGCATGGTGATACAATTTAACTCATTATCACCCATCAGCTATAATGGCGTCGTACCTTACCGATATTAATTGAAACATAGTTTTACCTTCCCTTCTGATAGAATGACTCCAACATTATGTATGTATAAACAGTGTCTTTTGAAGTGTGTCATTTGATTTGAATGCCTAGCCTGACATATCGTTCAAGGCTTCTGGAAGGAAAATCATTTAACTGACTTGATCCTTCTTCGTTTGCCGACTTATCTCAGAGACTTTATCCATCTCCGAACTGAGCATCTTAGGTATTCACCTTATGTGTCATTTGATACTTTTACAAGGTCGTTTTAGCTTACGTAGCTTACTTCGTACCGATGTAAATATTATCAGTAAGTCATATTTCCGAAGGAGTGCAAACGAAAATTCAGCACCTCATCATATAAATACTTCAATATTAAACTCATGTAATGAAACGATGTGTTCCGTCTATCGAGGTCCACTTGCGCGTTGCGCAATCTACTCTAGGGTTAAACCATTGGTTAAATCGTTTCATTTCTGAATTTAATTCAATTTAATCTGTTTTAATGGTTTCAAACATGATTATCATTATAGTTTATTTCATTCAATGTTTCATTCAATTGAGTGATAATAATAAAATAAGATTTATACTAAATCTTTCGATCTAGCTACGCAACAGATGTGTACGTTCAGTTTAGTTATCCCGACTGAGATGACGGAGTACGTGAATCGTTTCCTTTTATTCGACCACTTTTACCTGGCTGAAAATTCATTTCGGATCGATCCCTCTTAACCGGGTCGATTAATTTTGACAAGTAGATCACATTTCGAATCGTACGGAAACTACTTTATTCAATAAATCCGAATCTCGAAATAACCAAAATTTTAATAACTCAAACGAACGATAAATGACAATGGTATAGTTCCTGATCTGAGGATTGCGTATTTGATCTATGATTGTCGCATAAATAGTCGAGAACTTTAAGTCATGTTGAACATCACGTCTGAGTAAATTCACAAGTGAATCACGTCAAGTGATCTGTGTCTGTGTATAACATTATACCGCTTCACACACATGGCCTACGAGGTGTACTTTAGACGCACTTTATCAATCATGGTTTAACCCAACGGATTATCGTATAAGACCTTTATGGTCCATTTCTCTCTATAATATGCGGATCATGGTTGACTTCTTTCGAACCCAGTATGGTGACCAGAAAAGGTTTCCCTTTTACTGTTTTGGTTACTGTACTTGATTAGACCCAAGGTCATTGAGTCCTGTCAACATCAGACAACCATATACATCTTTTCCCTGTTGATCTTTCATTCTAAAGATCCAATGCAGGTTTTACGTCAACATCCATGAAAAGAAAGAAGACCATCACATTCAAGCGAACCATTTCTTGCTTTTACATCCTTGCTTCCATCGCGGTGGATGCAAAGGAATATCAAGCTGTAACATTGTTTGGTCGCTATTGAAATCTTCTTCAACTCCTTCTGACCAAGGTTGAATGTATCACCACATACGCGTTGAGATGATCAAAGAACCTACTCCTATTCTTGGGGGAACAAATTATTACATTCATTTCACATTGTCAAAATCATACAGACTACCATATTCATCTGTAGTTGTCCTCTCCTTTTTCTGAATCGTAGTAGAGAGTTCAACACGTACTCTATTTATTCATCATTATTCATACCATCAAGATTGTGAGGAATATGAATCGCACTAATTCAACCAATTCATACTAACACATCGATGATTATGAAAAAATCAGGGAGACAATAACATTTTGAGAAAGAATTGCATACATCAAATTTCTATTAAGATGGAATCCGACAAATAATGATTCATCAATCATCTAAACCAACCGACCACCAGTAAATCAATGGAAGATGGCTATGAAAAAGTTCACACTATCTACGTCTTCTATCTAATAGACCAGTCTCTTAAAACGGTTTAATCGCTAATTATCGGAACGAGAATTTTAAAAAAATAAGCATACCCAATCTTGGCTTTCCCAAGGACCTTTTTGTTTTTGGAAAATCATTCCTATGAATTCACTCATGCATACATAATTCTACTACCCATGTAAATTATCATATACCAGTAACATTCATCATACCACATACACATGCTTACGCGTCATGCGTCTAATGTTCCGAGGAACTCATGCTTGCATTCATAATTCTACTTACAAGTAAATTATCAAATGTAACCTCATCCTCAATATTCTAGCATACGTGTCAAACACGTAACATTTAGATCAATCATACATATTTGGCGACTGGTTTTCTGTTTTAAAACAAATTTAAACATTAGGGGCTCATTTGCAATTCAAGCTTATATTCAATCACACAAGCTTCTAGACATGAATCCTAGGCATTTTCAACCATCACAGCATGTGTATTCTAGTGCGCATACCATATATTTAACCAGGGCTCTGCCCACAATATGTAATATCCAGCTCGCTAGACACGGTCAAGACAACATTTATAATCATGCATAAATGTATATTGAATAATAAACAATTGCAATTCAGCCCACTAATTTAACCAGTCCCAAAAACATGTATCTCCGAGATCCATTCCAATAATCGAAACAAGGCATAAAGGTTAGCAACCCTATGAGCATTGTGTAGTCGATTTCGAGGTTCAAGAACATTTGGATTTTAAAACTTGACCTCCCTATTTTAATTGACTTGAATTAGGTTTAGAAAAAATTGTTCGGTTCAGTCAATTTCAGTCCTGTTTTGGTCCGGTTCGGCCCGGTTCAGAAAATCCGATTCAGTCCGGTCCGAAAAATCTGGTTCGGTCCGGAACGGCAAAAATTTGGTTCGATTCGGTTTCAAATTTAAAATCTGGTTCGGTCCGAACCGATCCAAAAAAAATAGGGTTTGGTTCGGTTCAACACTCAAAACCGGTTCGGTTAGATCCACTTAATTACCCAGTTTGACTCGACCCGAATAGGTCGAACCGATTGAGAAAATCCGGTTCGATTTAATTTCGTCCCGGTATAACATATTGGACCGGCCCAATAATTAAAGTTTTAAAGGTTGGGCCGAAATGTTTACTTGTGGCCCAAGTAAGGTTTTAAATCCATTAAAAATATTAAACTTAGCCACCAAGTAACATTAACTATATAAAATAATTTCAAATATATATATATATATATATATATATATATATATATATATATATATATATATATTTCAGCATAACATATTTATATATTTATTGCTAGGATTCTATATTTAAGATTAAATCAATCAACAATATACGTGTGTGTGTGTGTATATTTTCGGCATAATATAATATTATATATATATATATATATATATATATATATATATATATATTTTAATTGTAAATTTCTTTAATAGGGAAACAAATAACTGACAATATATTTTCTCAATCTTTTAGGTAACTAAATCTATCAATAATATCTTTATCCCTATTTAAATATTTAGATATATTGATAGTGATATATATTTCTATATATTATTGTGATTCTATCCTAATGTTCTTAATTATAGATATATTGTTACCTTAATTAAAATTAAAATATGGTAAACAATATAATTTTAAACAACTTTACATGTATGTGCCGAATAATCTTGCTTAGTGACCAAGAAATTAAAAATTTTACATTAAAAAATAATTAAATTTTCGGCACAAACACTAATTGGGAACAAGTGGTCAAATTTTAAGATCAAATTTTAATAAGATCTACAATCCAATGTTTGATTTTGATAAATATCACCTTTTTCTTGAAGATCATGAAAAACAATTTAACCAAGAACATGAAAATTTCGAACCTATCATAAAAACCCTAAAATTCGAAACTTTTAAATTTTCTTTTAAAACAATTTCGGTCCAAAATTATAATTTTCAAGAACACCAATTTATCAAAATCATGAACTCCTAACACAGGCTCTGATACCACTGTTAGATTACGGGGAGTAATCACTACGGAAACAAAAACATGGTACGTGCATGTAATTGAAATTACGCAACGGAAGAGTTACACATACCTCAACAGCTACCATAGTCATGGATCCTTTGTACTAGGGAGTTCTCGATCCACCAGACGGAACCCGTAGAGGTTCTTGTGAAAGAAGCTCTACCTGATGTTAGCTCCACAGCAAAGCCTCAAATCAATTCTTGGCACAGGGACAGATCTTCGGAGAGTTGCTCGAAAGCAATTTGGCACACCCTAGGTGTAATATGGTTCGGCCGAAACTTGCTTGTGTGGGAGGAGGGTTTTCTCTCTAAAACACTCTTGTGTGGGAATTATGATTAACCCCAAAATTTCTCTAATACCTCTTATTTATAGGAGGAGTAAAGTGGACAAAAGTCCACTTTACCCCTACTATTAGTTTCGGCCGGCCTATGTAATTTGGGAAGCCCAATTTTGGGCCTCCCATGTAAATTGGGATTTGGGTCTAGCCAAATTACCCTAATGTGACATTTACCCAAGTTCATTAGGTAAACTATACATATTATGGGCTACCAATTACGGCGCCCATCACCATATGCTTACATGCCACACCCCAAAGCAGCTCGCTGAGGAACAACTGTTGTGCTGCAGGAACGGGATCAATAGTCACCCAGGCATGCACGCCAATGAAATAGTTGGGGGTATTCTGTACACCCCAAAAAATAACAAAGGAACTGGCAGGTTGCTGAATTAGATGGAATGGAGCCCGGTGAACGGGTAAAATACGTCGGGCACCGGAGGGGCAATTAACCACAAGATAAAAGCGGTCAAAGCAAAAAGAAATACCAGGCTGAATCATCCTCTCAACCTTCACGCTAAAAACTTAGGGTTTCCTTTACTGGGAGCAGTCGCCGGACAAGCGCTTTCAGAATTTCCTAAACGCCGCCTTAGCGCTGGTCCCACCACAATTGTTTCATCAAAATTACCAACTGCACCAATCAGTAGGGGATTCCCCAGTCTTGTTCAATGAACCAATGCTTGGCCCACCAGGCTGACCAAGTGCCTCGACCGTCCAAAACTTGCCTCAATTCCCCCCCCCCCCCCCCCCAACTCTCCCCACCACCTCACCTTCCACAAACCCAAGATGCAAGCTGGCCCGCACCAAGCCTACTAAGGGAGAATTCCCCTAGTTCACGCATGACACCCAGCAAACCTTTATTGTCTGCACCTAGACGGACAAACCTCCCGGTATTGAGATTTTGACACATCAACCAGTCTCACCACCTTTATCTCCGTTTTCCAATCTTGCGATCCAATTGCAGAGTCGTTTGGGTTCTGTGCACGTTTCCCCATGCCCTTCGCTCCCAGATTTTGATTTTTGACCTAGGCCTCAACGAGATCCAACTGCATATAATGGTCGAGTGTACTCCAGGGGAGGACTTTTTCGAGTCCCTAGACACCATGATATTTGAGCCCCCTCAGGCGGGCAAGGAGGAAGTATCAAAGATCAATCTAAACTCAGAGCCTCAACCAATGGATGAGTCGACCGAACCCCCACATGCGGGCGAGGCATCCAAGCCCCCTTCGGAGGGTGAGGCATCTGAAGTACCAAGACGCCCCGGTAAGGAGCCCGTTGAACCTTCAGGAGTTAGATCTGAAGGCGCACCGTCCCAAAAAAAGGCAACGCACAATCCTGAGCCGAATCTCGACATCCACTCCGACCCCCAGGCGTAACCCACCCAGGCTTGGCGCAAGGATTTCGGTGGCACTTTGGACATTTCGCGAGCGTGCCACACGCCGTTTTCTCATGATGATGCCGAATACCCAGAAGGTAGTTCTTTTAAAGCAAAAGCGTCATATTCATTCCCCTGTTTGTGATTATTTTGACGCTTCGGAAGACCCTAGTACGACAGCTCCCCTAGCGGGCCTGCCGGAATCGTTATGAAAATCCTAGCAGGGAACTGTCAAGGGGCAAGAAACAATCTATCAGTTCAATACATTAGGTATGTTAGTATGATACATAAACCTAATATAGTGTTCATATCCGAGTTTAAGAGTCAATTAGACAGGTTAAGTAACACCATTACTCCTCTGGGCATAACCGAGTCATTCTGTATCCCTCCCAAAGACACCAAAGGTGGCCTCCTTTTAGCTTGGGATGAACGCACAAAGATTGACATTATGCAAGCCAGCCAGAATGCTATACACACAGTCATTTCACATCACCAAGGGTCAGACTCTTGGGAGGGATCATTTATCTACGCCTCCCCCCCCCCCCCCCCCCCAAAGGAGATCAACCGCCCAGTTTTCTGGGATAGTTTGGCTTCTTTCCGAAACTCCAGACCTATGTGTAAATACCTAATTTTGGTACGCACGAAACATATATAGCACGTTAAAAATGTTATGTGTAACGCGTTTAAAAATGGAAGTATCTGAATATAGAAGGTCACAGGCTTGCTAAAAATGGATTTGGCTCAAATTAGGACAATACATATGCAATAAATATTATGTAAAATTCAGAAAATATATAATAAATATTTATGGCAATGTTCATAAATATATATTATATAATTTTCGGAATTTATAGAGTATATTAGAGAAAATATATTTTTTTCCTAATTTTTGGGTCTAGGTTAGCTATAAATAGTCCCTAGTATCAATGTAAACAAGACAGTAAAAAAAATGGCAGAAACTAATAAAATTTTATCTCGGTCTGCGTGCATCCATTCCATCTCTCCTCCCGTACTTTTGTTTTTCTTTCCCTACTGCACCGATGTTATTCCTCTCGAGTCCCGGCCCCTTCTAACTCACTGGAGATCGCGCCAGTCACGCCGCTGCTGGACCGGAGCTTGTTCGACCATCGCCGGAGGTCATCGCTTGCTACTGTAAGGCCGTGGCCCGTCCCGTCCTCACCGCCCGGGAGCCCATCTTGCCTCGCCGGAGATTGCAGCTCCTGGACCGGAGTTTGCTTGCCCATCGCCGGAGTGTCGTCGGAGTCGTCGTTGTTGTCCGGATCTTGACTAAATTCGTCGTGACCTCGCTGCCCCGGTCGCCCGCTGCCACTACACGACATCCTGCTGTTACTGCTGTCACTACAAGAAAATCAGTCATTTGTGACAGATTTTTTATGAGGGATTAATCCCTCAAAATTTAATGCTTTTTGTAAGGGATTTTTTAGAGTTTAGCTAGGGAAACTGTTTTAAGGGAAATTCCCTCACAATTTTAAATTTCCTAAATAAAATACTGATGGATTTTTTAGGGAAAATTTCGAAAGGGATAATTAAGGGTTTTTACTAGGTTTTCCGTAAATATTTTTTTTACGAAAAATTTGTTCTTAATAACCCTAGCTAATAAGGAGTTTTGTGAGGGATTTAAATTCCTAACAAAAGTTATTTGATTTGTGAGGAAATTTTCCTTAAAAAAATTTAATAATAAAAGTAGAAGAGTGAAGATGGATGGGAGAAAAGATCACAATTCACGGCTTCTTAAATAAATCTAACACCGACTTTGAACTAATGTTATCAGAACTGGACCGGACACGGAACTGGTCGGGTATCCGGTTTCCGGTTCAGACGGTTCCATAAAGCCCAACTCCCTATTATTTGTGATAAAGCCCTTTGGGCCATAGCCTAGATGCCTCACCCCATTCCCCCTCCCTGGAGCCCTCTCGCTGCCATAGACAAGATCTTTTCAATTCTCTCTCTCGTGTTGATGACTTGCTCCAGCAGTCCATGTTCCGTCTCCAGGTTGAGTTTCGCTCCCTCGTGGAGACCGTCGGTGAGTCTTACGAGTCAATTGGAGTCCTCCTGATCGATTCTGACGATGAGGAAGACAAGGAGCACCAGATTGATGACCAGATCCCGGTGGCTCGGCCACTCACTAACTACGACATCATAATCGAGGCGCTGCCACGGAGACCATCAGCGATCTGCACCACGTAGCGCATGGTGGTCGTGTGTACAGTGGTTGCAGGAGGGAGTTCCTCGAGGAAAGCATGTCAAGGTTAGGTCTACAGAAGCCGAGCATCGAGGAGGCTCAGAAGATGTCGTGGCCAGAACTGGAAGACGAGATCGAGTGATGGATGAAAGCAATGCACGTGGCTCTCCGGATACTCTTCCCCAGCGAGCGCCGCCTCTGTGACCGTGTCTTCGCCAGCCTTAGTTTGAGCAATTCTACTGATTGTCGGCATTGATATTTTGCTAAACAGAGAAGCTAGTGAAACAGCAAGCATTTTCTGTTGACAGCTGCAAAGTGCAAGTTCTTTTCTTCCTGTGATGGCCCTTGCTCCTCAGGAGAAGGAATATGTTGTTGATATGACGTAAGTGGATCCATCTTCTATCTATGTATCAATTATTTGTCCATTTTTATTGACGTTTTGTGTTTAGATTTGGGAATAAGTCTTACATGTGGCATTGTCACCAATACATATTGACATGAATTATCTCTACTGACAAAGAGCCTCTCTTGATACAGTGCAGCACCTGGTGGAAAAACAACATATATTGTAGCTTTAATGGAAAATGGTGGTAAGTCATCACTTTTATATGTTGATAATCCTTACTGAAGTTAGATTTTGTGCCTCTCCAATTTTATTGGCATTGGTGGTGTTCTTATTTCCGTTTATAGCTTTCAGTGTATTGATTGGATTTGAGGTATCCTTGAAATACCTTTGCCAGTGTTCCACAATGTTCTTTTCTCTGACACTGTAATTGTATCAAGTTCTCATATTGTATACCTTCGTATGTAGTCACATCTTACACTAGGCATCTTGATATACTTTAAAAACCCTTGTTAAATCAAGTAGCTGGTATATGCGATAATGGTGAAATTATTGCAGCATTGGGTTTTTATTCAGTCAATTAAGAGATTTGCAATATTTTCGTTCACATAATTTTATTACTTTTCTTACTACTGTGAAGTTTCTTTTTAGCTATATACTTGGTGATTAAACTTTGATTCTCCAGCACTTTGGTTTAGTTATACAGATTATGCAGTTTAGTTTCACTTGTCTCCCTTCAAAATCCCTCAAGTTTGTGAGCATTGTACATATATAGGTACTTCTGTGCTTTTATTTTCCATCATCTTGAAGGAATCCTATCTTTGAAATGTTGACAGCAGAAGCTCGTGTGTTGAGATTCTTCTCTCTCAATTCAGATATTACTCTCTGGAACCACGAAGAGCGTCTCCTTCTCTCAGCGTCCATCTTCAGATTCACTTTCTCTTGGAAGTTTCGCCAATTTTAAGATCTCAGCCGGTATTAATCTGAATTTCACATGTTTGTTCTGAATCAACCTTAGTTTGAGCGATCCTACTGATTGTCGGCATTGATATTTTGCTGAACAGATAAGCTAGTGAAAGAGCAAGCATCTTTAAATTTCATTTTGCAGCACTTCTGAAATGCCAAGGACTAAATGTCAAGGCCTTATGAAAGCAACTCTTGTTAAAGAAGAACCTCAACCAGATGTCGATTGCACCGGGAATCTCCAGGTCTTTATAGTCCCTTCTTCATGTAAATTTGTTAATTGTCTGCAAAATGTCAATATCTGCCATGGGATTCTATGATATTTTAGCATGTGCTTAAGCTGGATATTTAGTTTATTTAAATAGATGTATGTTTTGACAATGAATTTTTTTTTGGGCTAAAAGAGATTAGTTACTTGATTGCACAGGTTTGGTGTGTAAACGGGAAAGATAAGATTCTTCTTTCATCCTCTGACCCGACAAAGTTCTTTGGTGGTAACTTCTTTCCCAACTTCCCTTGCTTTCTTGAATAAAAGTTGACTTCATTTTATCCTCACTATGTATTTTGATGATGAACCGCAGTAGGAATACAAGTGTAGTGCTTTTTACCAGTTTTGAAAGTAGGGATTCATTGTGTAAAGTTAAATGCAAAATAAACAAACATGTTGCATACTGATTTTATATACCTCGAGTGGCCATTATCTGTGTTTTTAACATTTATTGGTCTGAATCATGTTAATATCTTACTTATAGTGAACGATGATGAAGCAGAGCAATGTGTTAAAGCTCTACACTCGGCTTTCTTTTAGATTGATCTCCAGGAGCACGGATCTCACAACGGATCTCATAAACTATTGTCATTGTATATTTTCTTTTAGTTCTGAATTGTCAATAACTTTGGCAATTAGCTTCTGAAACTTCTAAATGGTGGTATGATTTTGAGCAGTTTTGAATTGTAGAGTTCTCCTTTTGTTATGACGACCATTATTCTATTGTTGTGATCCTCATTGTGGATGATTTATATTATAATTGCAGGTGTTAAATATAAATTGGTTTCAGAAACACCAGGACTGAAATGATGAGGTAAGTGTTAATCTCGGATATGTGCTTTTCTCATTGACCTGATTTCTAAGTTCTTTTATAGCATGTGGAACAGAATGTAGCTGAAATAGAATGTTGATTCCTCTGACTGGTCAAAGTTTCCAATTCCAACTGTTGATGCATCTTTTCATTCACTATAATTTGTAAAGACCTATTTTTGCAGGTTTAGGACAAATTTTGGATATGTGGGTTTTCAAAAGGAGGTCTCTCAGGTTGTTATGATCGTCATGGCAATCTTAGTTTTGATACTTCAATATTCACTCGGCTTAGTTTGGGTAGGGATAGTTGTTCTGGTGGACTTCCCTAGTCAACTGACTGCATTTGTTGCACTTGTAATGTAGACTCAAGATAATAGAATCAATTGTTTTAATATCATATGTTATCTTCACTTGATTATGTAATTTTTAAATTTTGATATATATATATATATATATAAAATATTCGCATTATAAATTTGTTTTATTAATATTAATTCTGAATATATAAATATATAATAATAATATAAAAATATAAATTATAATAATACCTCACAAATTCCCTCACAAATTCCTAAGAATATATTTCCTCACAAAACCCTCATTAAAGAAACACTTAAAATTCTCTAAAAAAAACCTCAAAAAAATTTCCCTCGGAAAATCCCTTAGTGATTTTTTACTGAAAACTTTAAAAAAAATCCCTAAGTATTTTTTGAGGGATTTGATTTTTAAAAGGTTTAATACGGTTTTTTTAAGGGAAATCCCTCCCAAAATGTTTTGAAGGGATTTCCCTATAAAACCGCTTTTTTTTTCTGGCGGGTCTATTTGCTAGAAGCAATCTCTCACAAAATCCCTTACAAGATGATTTTTTTGAGGGATTTTTGAAAATCCCTCAAAAAACCGACCCTCACAAATCGAAGAATTTCTTGTAGTGGTCAATTCCAACCGACCTGCCGCCGTGCCAGTTTGTCCCGCCGGCCACCATCGCAGCAATCCGTCCCGCCAGTGCTGTCCATCCCTGCAAGTACCGTCACCCCTGTCCCTCGCCGATCCTGGTGTTGGTGTGCCGTTGTCTTCTTGGTCCGAAGACTGAAGGTGAGTCCCGTTGCTTAAATTTGTTTATTATTATTATTATTATTATTATTATTATTATTATTATGTTGTAATTATTATTATTATTGTTTTCTTTATTATTAAATCATGTTAGAGAGGTAATTAGAATGTAAATCTAACTAGGTAACATGTCTTGTAAATAAACGCTAAATTGAATCATAATTTTCAGCAAGTTTAGTTTAGTTTTGATTAGGTTTTATCTCAATTAGGTGTTTTAGATGCTCAATAGTTTTTTTTTATGGTTTAGATTTGCTGTTAATAATGGTTTTTGCGTAAAAATTAGTTTTTTTTGTTAGATTAATTTGACGTAATGCACGTTTAAAATTTAAAATTGGCAAACATGTTAATTGAGTACCGAAAGGGCGTGATTAGAAAAATATTTTTTTTTAATTCGTAACAGAACCCCCGAACTCAAATCTTTGAACGCAGACTAATTAATTTACTTAGGTGTAAATTCGTTATCTACCTAGGTAATTTAGGTTTCTAGTTAGCCGTAATTAGCTAGTGGCGACTCTTAAAAAACTACATGTTTTCAAAACATTTAATCGCCGTAGGTCAAATTTTAGGTCCGACAATTTGGCGACTCTGCTGGGGAACTTCATTTAGAGGGTTCGGGCTTGTTAAAATTGCATGTTTGCCATGTTTTAGTTTTGTATAGATGTTATTCTAATTTTTTTTTTGTGTAATAGGTACAAGTTTTTTTTACTAACGTTTGTTTCTTTTTATTAAAACCTGCACACACAACTCTAGAATAAGAACCCAACGCCTAAAACCCAGGGCGACTAGGAACCCCAGAGGTTTAGTACGGTACGACCAGAGCGGCTGGGCCGTCGGTACTACTTGGAAAAACTCTACTCGCTTGTGAAGATCCTATGATCCCTGTGATGGGGTGAGGAAACCACCTTGTCGGGAACCTGTCAGTGGAACCAACCATAGAGCAATGCAAAAAAAACACTACCCGAAGCTTCAATCCGGCCGATATGCGTACATGCGTAGTTTTCGTTTTCGCTTTGTCATTCTCGACCCTTAGGTTTTATGGTTTATAGGATATGGGTCCATGTGTAATCTTACTCTTATAATGTTGTCACTGTAATTGTGGCGTGGATATTAGTGGAAATTTTACTTTTAAAGCATGCATCATCATTTTTCAAAAATTAAGTGCCATTCGTTTCACCAACTCTAAAACGCTTTATACTCCATTTTTGGTAAGGATGGAAGCACTGCGCAAATACCCACACATCACGACTTTGTCGGCCCCCAAGGAAGATATCAATCGCATCTGGAATGCCATGCTAAGCACGGAACAAGAGTACGTCACCATGATCATTGGGAGAATTCAACGTCTCCCCGACTATCAAATAGAGTGGCACATGCTTGATGCCTTAACCAACTTTTGGGACCCGGAAAAGGCGGTGTTCGTCATCAATGGCATAGAGCTAGCCCCCACGCTGGAGGAATACGGACAACTGGTCCAAGGCGTCGAGTGGAATAGGAAGATTATACTGCCACAATTTGGAGCCCCGGAGAGATGTATC
The DNA here is from genome assembly GCA_036873135.1 of Clarkia xantiana subsp. parviflora. Lineage (NCBI taxonomy): Eukaryota > Viridiplantae > Streptophyta > Magnoliopsida > Myrtales > Onagraceae > Clarkia > Clarkia xantiana. The sequence goes on along the minus strand of JAPTYO010000013.1, from coordinate 11,136,026 downwards.
ATGTCGGCCCTTCTACGAGCTAAAAAAGGGAGGGTAGCTAATGAGCTTATGGTGAATGTAGAGCATGGCATATCTATCGAGCGTTTATCGAATTTAGAATGAAAGATGATCGAGCAATCCGAAGAGCAACTCACGCCTATCTCTTACTATTCTTTGGGACTGTCTTATTTCCCCACTCCAAAAGCCATATAGACGTGGCCTTGGCACACGTCGTCCTTCAGGTGGTCGAAGGCAGAGGTTACACAGTGGCGTTGCTTGCTGAAACAATCACGTCACTAAATCTCGTAAAGGCTAAAGGAAAAGGGGTAATTAGAGCAAGTCCAACTTTACTACAAATATGGTTTTTAAGTCACTTAGTTGAGATAGGCGTGGGTTTCCCCAAATTTCGTTTCCTCATTGACCAACAAATTATATCAAAGATGATAGATTATTCTCGCCATGTAAATAGAGGATGGAGTGCCCTTGAGTGGAAAAAACATTTTTCGAAACTTTTACCTAAAGATATTTTGTGGGTAGCTCGTTGGTTTTCGCCGAAACCCGTATTTTTAAAATGCAATTTCAAAGGTATTCCTCTTATTAGTCACCTAGGCTCAGTAGTCACCTACCCGGCTCGAGTCACACGACAACTTGGGGGACTCCAAGGTACACCAACGAGCGCAAAGGGATCTTCTCTGGTTTTCAACTGGCACGACAACAAAATCACTCAAGCCACACTCAAGAAAGGTGCCGAGCAGATTCAAAAGATTTGGGAGAATCGAGATGAGGAGAAAGCCCAAATGCCAAATGATCAAGGAGAAGAGGAGAGGATGCATTGCGCCACCAAAGAATACATTTACCGGTTTCATACTACCCCAAGGGAGTCCCTCATTGACCCTACAGAGATCCTCGGACAAAATCCGCAAGCACAAAACCCCTCTAATGAAGATGTGTACGATACATTGGCGGCTCGGGTAGAAATGCAGTGCGCAACATGGGTCCAAGACTGTACAAGAGCCAAAGAGGAGGTCATGAAGTTACGGAAGACCTAGCCAAAGAAAATGCCACAGTCATGCACCAGCAGTGGGCTATTAAAGTGAAAGAGAGACAGAAGACGCGGTTAAGTGCGGATCTTGAAAAGTTCAAACGAAGAGCAGGAAGACTAAAACTTTTTTAAAAACATTTGTCTGTCGCATTCGTTAGGACTAAAGAACAAGCACTCGACGCACTCGGCGAGATGCGCAGTCGTGTAAAGCGTTTTAGAATTTAAATATTATTTGTAAGACTATCTCCTTCATGAATAAAACGCTGAAATGAATGGCACATTTTTTAAAAAAACAATCATGCATGGTATTCGGTGTCCACATTTTGGATCGTCGATTTTCCCAACGCATGAAAAATTTAGCTAATACTGGCGATCACGAGATTAACAACCAATATGGAAAATACTGAGAAGATCGAGCAACACGACAAGCGAAGGGCCGAGATCGAGGCAGCCTATGCAAAGATGCATCAAGATATGGCCGACATGTCATCTAGCATGGAACGCATCATGGCACTACTTGAAGCTCAGTCAGCTCACCGCGCCCCAAACCCAGCTTTGCTGACTGAAATCACAAGTCCAACCTCCTCCAAAACACCCGTAGGGAACACCGGACTGCCAGCGCCAGCTGCCGCCTTGCTTCCCGAGGTCACGGTAGAACCTCCTCGTGACCAACCCTCGGCTTTAGTCATACCGGACCAATCCGCACCAAAGCCGTATGTCCTTCCGAATCCAACAACAATATACGGGCACATGAACCAAGGGGGTGCTACCGGTACAAATGCATTCACATCATCACCAGTCATCGAATCCGAGCAGGATCGCCGCTTGAAAAAAATGGAGGAAAAGATGAAGGCTCTATCCGGACTTGAGTAGTATGGGGGCATTGGTTACTCCGACTTATGCTTGTTCCCTGACATGTCAAGACCCGAGAAGTTCAAAGTGCCTAATTTCGAGAAATATGATGGCACAGGAAATCCCATCGTCCACCTGAGGATTTACCTTGCAAAGATGGCCCCTTATCAGCAGTACGGGAAGTTCTTGATCCAGACGTTCCAGGAGAGCTTGAAAGGAGCATCTTTGGTTTGGTTCGTCAGCTTGAAGGCCGGTGATATCTCAACCTGGGAGGAAATGGCTAATGCTTTTGTTCGCCAATACAAGTTTAATCTAGACACTGCTCCGACACGCATGATCTTCAAGGCATGGAGATGACTGGCGGACAATTCTTCAGAAGCTACATGCGGGTGTGGTGAGAGAAGGCCGCCAGAGTCCGACCACCACTGGAAGAAGCCGTATCTATGTTCATCTGAACTTTAAAGGGAGCTTACTACTCCCATTTGTTGGGACATGTTTCTGCAAATTTTGCCGACCTGGTGAAATCCGGAGGGATGATTGAGCAAGGAATCCGAATGGGGAAGATTGAAGATCCTCTCAAAGGCTACCAAGGAGACGGTCTAAAAAAGAGTGGCGCCAAAAAGCCGCTCCCGAAAGATGCAACTGTAGGCGCAGTCTACCCGATGCAGTTGACAACCCCCACGCCTCAGCCAGTGACTCAAGTAGCCCCAGCTCCACAACCCTCATTTACGGGCGGACAAGCAAATCGAGCTAATTTCAGGCAGAGAGAAACAAGGGCCTTCACCCCTTTACCTGTGTCAATGGCTGTGGTGTACCAGAAGATGCTGGAACAAAACCTCATCGGCCCCGAGTTCATGAGGCCAGATTCGAAAGTACTCAATGAAGATCCAAACTCGAGATGCGAATTCCACATGGGAGTAGCTGGACACTCGATAGAGAAATGCACCCGTCTAAGGCACAAGATTCAAGACCTCATTGACAATAAGCTCCTTATTCTCAACCCAATCCCTCCTCCTAATGTCAAGACAAACCCTTTGCCGCAACACAATGCTGGTTCATCATCATCCATCAACATGATCTGTCTCGTCAGAGGATGTCGCTATTGCAGTAATCACGCCGTTCGTACTTAATTATGTGCCTGAACAGTCAGCCAGGTTGCCGTTAGTGATGCAGGGCCCGACTCCTCTCCAATATGAAAGCAACAAGAAGGTACCTTGGAATTACGAAACTCAGATAGTCGGGGCAGCAAAACCAGACGATCATGTTATGATCATGACACGTTCGGGTCGTTCATACATGGAGGATGTTGCTAAAGATAAGGCTGTAGAAGTAGCACCGAAGCTGGGGCAGTTCCCTGTGGAAGATTATGGATCCACGCGGCTGGGGCAGTTCCATCCACCCTACACCGGAAGCTGAAGTACGTGATCAACAACCTCCTTGTGGAAATCAGGGGAGAAGGTGATCACAACATCTATCAAGAAACGGCGTTCCCTGTCATCAACACCAGTGGAGATGAGCCACCCGCATACCATTCCTTTGAGCTAATCTCCGTCATCAGGGATTGGGGAGAGCCAACGCTGAGCAAAGAAGACATCATGGTAGGAAGGTTCATGTTGAAGAATAATTTCGTCCCGGGTCAAGGCCTGGGTATCAGGTGTCAAGAAATCCCGCGTCCACTCCAGCTGAAGGAAAGTGTATGCATATACGGGCTAGGGTATTCCCCGTTCCAAGAAGATGATCGAAGTGCACATGGAGAGCAACAACTGATGGATTTCCAGAGGGGACGATTCACTAGAAGGTGGAGGCCTATGAACATTCTGCCACTTTCAGTCACTTTCCCAGGGCCAGCTCAGGTCATTCAAACTGATGAAGATGAAGCATTACAAGCAATGGCCGGACTATTCATCGTTGACACCACAGTTGGAGCCATCCTCGAAGAAGTTCCCGCAGGCGTTTATGTCCGACCGTTTGTTGAAGGAGAAGCAATCACCAATTGGTTTTCGATTCCGGTTTATGCTCTTTTGCTTAGCGATGAGTAAGATTTATGAGTTTCTGTTGTACTCCTTTACGCGGCAAGATCATGAGCCCCGCATAGGAAAGAGGTATATTATCATGATCTTATCAATATAAATAAATCCCTTTATTTCAATTTTACTCATTTTCATTTATTTCTCGTCAAATTTGCATTGATTTCGGTTATTTTCCTTACCGTAGGAAAAATACAAGAAAACACGAAAACAATGACAATGTGGTTCCATCTGAGGAATATATCGATGAACATGTTCCGATCGAAATATGAGAGAACCTCGAGAGGTTTGAAGAGAGAAAGCCATCAACTGCCGAAACTATCGAAATAGTTAACATCGGTACGAAGGAAGAACCCCGAGAGCTCAAAATTGGGGCAACTCTGGATCCTTCTCAGAAAGCCAGATGATCGAGCTACTAGACGAGTACAAGGAGATCTTTGCTTGGTCATATTCTGACATGCCAGGTTTAGATACAGCAATTGTGCAACATACTCTGCCCATAGATACTGAGAAATTCAAGCCCAAAAGACAACATTTAAGGCGGCAGAGTCCAGAGTTACTCCTCAAGATCAAGGAAGAGATCATCAAGCAAATTAACGCGGGGTTCCTTGAGGTGTGCAACTACTCCGAGTGGGTCGCCAATATTGTCCCTGTACCGAAGGATGGTCGTGTTCGAGTCTGTGTTGATTATCGAGATCTCAACAAGGCTAGTCAGAAGGACAACTTTCCACTCCCTCATATTGACATGTTAGTCGATAACACGGCACGACACAACATGTTCTCATTCATGGATGGGTTCTCGGGATACAATCAAATCAAGATGGCAGAAGAGGACAAGTCAAAAACCACTTTCATCACAATGTGGGGCACGTTTTGCTACAAGGTCATGCCTTTCGGACTCAAGAATGCGGGGGCAACTTACCAGAGAGCAATGGTGACATTGTTCCATGACATGATGCATAAGAAGATAGAACTGTACGTCGATGATATGATCGCAAAATCCCGCGAAGATGAAGACCACCTTGTTAACTTGCGGATGCTCTTTGAACGTCTCAAGAAGTTTAAGCTCAGGCTAAATCCAGCAAAATGCACATTCGGAGTAACATCCGGTAAGTTGCTGGGCTTTATAGTAAGCAAGAAGGGTATAGAAGTGGATCCTGACAAGGTCAAGGCGATACTAGATCTTCCAGCACCGTCTACCGTCAAGGAGGTCAGAAGCTTGCTCGGACGTTTGAATTACATCGCGAGGTTCATCGCCAATATGACGAACAAGTGTCAACCTTTGTTCCGCCTCCTGCAAAAAAATGCATTAATTGAATGGGATGAAGAGTGTCAACATGCCTTCGATTCAATCAAAGAATATCTCGTCAATTCACCAGTCCTGGTCGCACCCACTCCGAGTCGGCCTCTTATTTTGTATCTGGCGGTTCGAAAAGGCTCATTGGGATGCATGTTGGGGCAACTAGATGAAGATGGCCAGACAAAGCACGCCATTTATTACCTCAGCAAGAAGTTCACTGAAGGAGAGGCCAAGTACACGGAGGTTGAAAGGACAAGTTGCGCGTTAGTATGGGTGATGCAGCGACTCCGACAGTATACGTTGTATTACACCATACACCTCATTTCTAAGCTGAACCCCTTGAAATACATACTAGAGAAGCCGGCATTAATGAAGAATGTCGCCAAATGGCAGGTCCAGCTTGCTGAGTACGACATACAGTTCATTCCTCGTACTTCTATAAAAGGGCAGGCTATTGCAGATCATCTAGCCGAGTTTCCCATTGATGACGATCATCAAGCAAATCACGAGCTTCCGGATAGCGGCATACTTCACGTGGAAGAAGAGATAGAAAATGGAAGCATGTGGAGGATGTATTTTGATGGAGCTGTAAACTCCACCGGCTGTGGTGTAGGGGCAGTACTCGTATCCCCATAAGGTCAACATTTTCCTGTAGCAGCAAAGATTACTTTTCCATGCACCAACAACGTGGCGGAATACGAAGCGTGCATTCTCGGATTGCGAGCGGCAATTGATTTCAAGATACATGAACTGGAGGTTTATGGAGATTCCATGCTGATCATTCTCCAAACCTTGGGAGAATGGAAAACGAGAGATCCCAAGTTGCAACCATATCATCAGCATATCGAAGAGTTGAGCGAGAACTTTGAGGAAATAACATTCACGCAGATGCCTCGGAGTAAAAACCAATTCGCAGATGCGTTGGCGACCCTCGCATCGATGGTGAATATCTCAGACGGGAATTCCATAGAGCCTCTCGAGATTGAAGTAAACAAGCGTCCTGCATATTGTTGCACACTTGAAGAATCAGATGGCGAACCCTGGTTCATCGATATAAAGAGATACTTGCAGTCAGGCGAGTTTCCCGAGGGTGCAAGTAGCAAGGATCGGAAAACCATCCGCATGATGGCATGCAATTACTTTCTTAGTGGTGAGGTTCTTTATAGAAAATCTTTTAATGCCACCCTTTTGAGATGTGTAGGTTCGGAAGAGGCGAAGCGATTGATGGAGGAAATCCACGAAGGAAGCTGTGGACCGCACATGAGTGGTCACATGCTCGCGAGAAAAATCATGAGGATGGGCTATTTTTGGACTACCCTGATGTCAGACTGCGTGGAGCACGTCTGGCGATGCCACTTATGCCAGGTGTAGTCTAGTCAGATTCATGTGCCGCCAAACGAGTTGCATCCGATGTCTTCTCCGTGGCCTTTTTCAATGTGGGGAATTGACGTGATCGGTCCCATTTCACCAAATGCATCTAACGGTCACAGGTTCATTTTGGTGGCAATTGATTATTTCACCAAGTGGATAGAGGCTGTCACACTTGCGTCAGTTACTGCCAAAGAGTTTGAGCGTTTCTTACGAAGAGACATTGTTGACCGTTACGGGGTGCCCGAGACAATAATCACGGACAATGCCAAGAACCTCAACAACAAGTTGATAAATGATTTATGTATTCAACTCAAGATCAAGCAAAGGAATTCGTCCCCATACCGCCCTCAGATGAACGGCGCGGTGGAAGAAGCGAATAAAAACATAAAGAAGATCATTGAGAAGATGACAGTCACATAAAAAGATTGGCATAATATGCTACCTTGGGCACTCTTGGCATACAGAACTTCGATCCGTACTTCAACCGGGGCAACTCCGTTTTAACCGTGGAAATGGAGATCCCCTCTGCAAGGATCCTGGCAGAACCAGGGCTCGACGAGGCAGAATGGGCTAGACAAAGGTACAAACAGTTGAACCTCATCAACGAAAAGAGGCTCGCGGCACTATGTCATGGGCATTGTTACCAACAACGGATGGCTAGGGCCTTTGACAAGAAGGTGCGACCACGTAATTTCCAACCGGGAGACCTGGTGTTGCGTAAAGTACTGCGTATCAATCCTGATTCGCGAGGTGTTCAAGGGAGGTGCGCTGATCATCAAGAATATGGACGGTCAAGACCTTCCTGATGGGTTCCGATGTAATCGTTAGCCCCGTTAACAGCCACTGGACGGCGAGTAGGTCCAGTGGGCCTCGCGAAAAGCCTTGAAGGCCCAGAGGCCCAGCACGAAGGGTCCCGACTTCAGCGGTCCCGATGTATGAGCTGAACGCTCCCGATAAGAAGCCGCCTCTGAGTAGGCCCCGATATGCCTTAGTAAAGGCCCCGATAATAAAGCCCCGCAGAGGCTGGACCTGTCCCGTAGAGACTGAAGGTCCTGGGTGGTGATCTAGAATGAGACAACTCTGGAGTCCCCGACAGTAGTCGAGACTTGTAATCAGAGGATAAGACCGAGAAACCCGCCTACTGGATGAGAGTAGTGGGAGGACGGTTAAGATATAGATAATCTCCCCCGAGATACGCAGGGCGTGCCCGAGATACGCGGAGGTACGGGTAAGATACGCGGAGCATGGGGCGAGAAATATGGAATCCCAGCCGAGATATACGGAATCGTGGCGAGATACACGGAATCATGGGTATAACTGCCAAGCGCAGTAACAGGTAACAAGGTAACTCCTCCTTCTATATAAAGGAGGAGGTTACCTCAGAAAAATCCTACACTAATACGAACATATACTCTTGCTTACCACCCATTGATTACCGTACTCATTTAAGCATCGGAGAGGGATTCTGGGTCACCACCCAGGCCATCCCCTTTTGCAGGACCACGCGGAGCCCAGGAGTCCAAGCATTCCGTCAAGGACGTAACGGAGCTTCGCCCGTGATCCAACATTGGCGCCGTCTGTGGGAAATTACGAAAAGCCAAAATAGCTTCTACCAGATCAATGGCCGGTGGTGGCAAGAAGAAGCAAGTTCAGGCTGGCAGTTCTCGTCCCGCAGGAACTGTGAACTCCCCGTTGCCAGAACGCGTTGCTGAACAAGGTGAGAACCCTGCTCTCTCCCAGACAGGGGGGCAAGGTGATGGCTATGAGGTCTCAGTCCGAGACGCTGAGACGAACAGGCAGGATGTCCCACGTAGGGAGGAAGAGGAGGCTCCCCCAAACCCGGTGGGCCATGGCAGAGAAGGAGTCCCGCGAAGGGAAGAAGGGTCGTCTTCGAACTCGGAGTTGGCCAAGGCAATAGCGGAGGCTATGCCCATGTTCTTGGCCGCCATGGAGGCCTTGCTGGACAAAAGAGAGGCCGCCAGAAGGGCGGAGGAGTTGCCTCCGCGAGAAGAATTACCACCACCCCCGCCGAGGGTGGACCCAGAGGTTCAGGAGGTTTTGCCCAGGAGCAAGGGCAAGCAGCCGGCACACCCGGAGAAGTTTGTGGTCGACGGCCCAGGACCGGTGCAAAACAGGACAATTCCCCTGAATGGCCCCATCACCCCCGATCAGGTGGTGAAGATCGTGAGCATCTGCATGGGAGATCAGAAGCAGATGAAATCGGAGCTGAGGGATCGGTCCAGCCATCCTTTCGTGCCGCGGCTGATTGATACCGTAGCCCCGCCTGGGCTAGGTATTCCGACCATCAAGGAGTACGATGGTGAGGGGGACCCAGTTCGCCATGTGCAGAGGCATGTCCAGGCCTGTATGGGACGAACATCGAACGATGACCTCATATGCTCATTGTTCCCGATAACCCTGGGAGAAAGGGCCATGACTTGGTTCTTCAGTCTCCCTCCAGGAAGCATCACCTGCTGGGCCGATATGCATGACCGCTTCATCAAGCAGTATCAAGGTCGAAGGCGCCTTCTGAAGAGCGTGAGGACTTTAACCCAGGTGGTGCAGAGGTCCGATGAATCGTTGGCATACTATTACCAGCGGTTCACTACTAGTGCTACGGAGATTGACGAAGAAATCTCGGAGGGAGAGATGATTCGTACTTTCCTGAGGAACTTGAGCGCTCCGTACGGTTCTGACCTGATGCATAGCGTAGCCGCGAAGGCTGTGTGGAGCATGGAGGCCCTGCAAGCAAGGGTGAAACAGCAAATCGATGTCCAGGAGTCGAAGATTGCTGCTGGAGAGCTCGATCCCCCAAGGTCGGGAAGAGGAAAGCCGTCGTCCAAGCTGTCGGATGATTGCAAGGGAAGTGACAAAACGGAGGGAAGTAGGAACCGTGGTCGCCCCGAGAAAAGGGAGGACAGGCGTCCTCTGAAAAAGGATAACCGCGAAGGTCGAAATGTCCCCATCAACAGCTCGATGACCTCCGTGCTAGCTGTGATGGATCGGCAAGGTCTAGCTCGATACCCCCCGAGGAAAGAAGGCGAATTCCTTGGAGGCCGTCCTGACCGTTACTGTCGCTACCATCGTGCCAATGGTCACGACACTGAGAACTGTCGGGAGCTGAAGAAGGAGATTGAAAAGCTGATCCAGAAGGGGAAGCTGAAGGAGTTCGTCGGGAAGGGACGGTGCCGATCCCGTTCCAGAAGTAGGTCCCGTTCCCGTTCCAAGTCCCGCGACCGATCCCCGAAGAAGAAGAAGGTCGAGCATGAGGCCTCGGGTTCAGGTGCCCGCAAGGAGAGGCGCGGAACTATCAACGTCATCCATGGAGGATTGGCGGCGGGAGGAGATACCTCTGCCTCTCGGGAGAATTACGCTTCCCGCATATCTGCCGCGGTGGTGCTAGGCAAACGGTCCCGGTCGTGGACCCTGAAGGAGGAAATGGAAATTTCGTTCTCGAAGGAGGATCTAATAGGCGTAGAGAGCCCTCACGACGATGCCTTGGTCGTGACCTTGGACGTGGATGGATTCGAGATGAAGCGGATCCTGATAGATGGAGGGAGCTCCTCCGATATTCTTTTCATGGATGCTCTGGAAGCTATGGGAAAGACGAAGAAGGACTTGACGCAGGTGGACTTCCCGATGGTGGGATTCTCTGGCTCCACTTCCTACCCATTGGGAATGATTACCTTACCAGTAGAGTTTGGTAGTGGCTGGAAGATGGAGAGGCGGAACGTGGATTTCGTTGTAGTGGAATCTGCGGGGGCATACAACGCGATCATCGGGAGGACCACCATCAACCCTCTCATGGCAGTAGCCTCGACGGTCCACCAGAAGATGAAGTTCCCGACTGACAATGGGGTCGGAGAGGTCAAGGGCGACCAGGTGGCATCGCGAAAATGCTATGTTAACGCCACCCGACGAAGAAGAAGGGAGGCCATGACCGTCCTTCAAACCGATACCGATCCTCGAGAGGAGTATGGGCGTCCCGCCCCCATGGAGGATCTGAAGGAGGTCGAGATTGATGGGCCTCAGCGGAAGGTGAAGATCGGGTCTGCTTTGTCGGAGGAGAGAGCCCGAGAGTTGATCGACCTCTTGAAGGAGTTTAAGGAGTTGTTTGCCTGGTCCCCGAGTGATATGCCAGGAATCAGCCCCGACGTGATAGTGCACGAGCTGAAGATAGACCCCGCAATCAAGCCTATCGCGCAGAGGAGGCGTCCGATGGGCGCGGACAAGAGGATCGCAATCCAGCAGGAGGTGGGCAGACTGCTCGATGCTGGATTCATCAAGGAACTCCGATTCCAGACTTGGGTGGCTAATCCAGTGCTGGTGCGAAAGAGTAACGGAAAGTGGCGGATGTGTGTCGACTTCCGCGACTTGAACAAAGCCTGTCCGAAGGACTGCTACCCGCTGCCGAGGATCGACCAGCTGGTGGATGCCACATCGGGACATGAGCTGCTGAGCTTCATGGACGCTTATTCCGGGTACAACCAGATCAAGATGGCGAAGGAGGATGCCCCTCACACAGCTTTTTACGCTGACAGTGACGTCTACCATTACGACGTGATGCCCTTCGGATTGATCAATGCCGGAGCAACTTACCAGCGGATGGTGAACAAGTTGTTCGGGGACATGCTGGGGAAAACCATGGAGGCATATGTGGACGACATGCTAGTGAAGTCCCGACAGGCAGGAGACCATGTCCAGAATTTGGCGGCGGCATTTGAGCGGATGAAGTTCCATCAGGTTCGGCTGAACCCCGACAAATGCGCTGTCGGGGTGAACTCGGGGAAGTTCCTAGGGTTCATGGTGAGCCAGAGAGGAATCGAGGTGAACCCCGAGAAGCTGCGAGCAATCGAGGAGATGCAGTCCCCAAAGACTCATCGGGAGGTCCAGGTGCTGAATGGCCGGTTGGCCGCGATGAATCGCTTCCTATCCAAGGCGAGTGACCGCGCCATGCCATTTTTTGAGGTGTTGAGGGCCAACAAGAAGTTCGAATGGACCGACAAGTGCGAGGAGGCGTTCCAGGCACTCAAGCAGCATCTCCGTACCCTTCCGCCGTTGGCGAAACCAGTTCCAGGCGAGCCGCTCTATCTCTATTTGGCTGTTTCTGATGTGGCTGTTAGTTCTGTTCTGATTAAAATTGTCAAGGGCAACCAAGTGCCGATCTATTATGTAAGAAAGGCGTTTGCCAAGTCTGAAATAAACTATCCCGCTATTGAGAAGTATCTCTTCGCGTTGATTATTGCCGCTCGAAAACTGCGACCTTACTTCCATGCCCATGAAGTCACGGTATTGACTAATCAGCCCTTGAAACACTTTTTGAACCGACCGGATGCGTCGGGGAGATTGGTAAAATGGGCCATTGAGCTGACGGAATTCCGCATTCATTTCGCTCCGAGAACCGCTATTAAGGGCCAGGCATTGGCAAATTTTATAGCTGAATCTACGGCACCCGATCTGGAAGTAACGGGTCCCGCAGAGGGGGCAACCATGGAAGGAGTCCCGACAACAGAACAGCAGCCAGAACAGCCAAATGAGGAGAACACTTGGGAGATGTACACTGATGGTTCATCGAGTGTAGAAGGCTCGGGGGCAGGATTCGTGTTGATACCGCCCGGTGGAGGCGAGCCCCTGCGATATGCCTTGGCGTTGACATTCAAAGCCACCAACAACGAAGCAGAATATGAGGCTCTCATCATAGGCCTTAAGATTGCTAAGGGTACGGGGGTCGACCATTTAAAAGTGAAGTGCGATGCAAGCTTGGTTGTAAATCAAGTCCAGGGGAATTATGAGGCTAAAAGCCCGACGATGAAGAAATATTTGCATGAGGTGCAGACTTTGAAGGGAAGCTTCAAAAGCTTTGATATCGAGGCGATCCCGAGGGAAGAGAACGCGGAAGCGGATGCCTTGAGCAAGTTTGCCCTGGGAGTGGCCCCCGAGGAGAATCGGAAGGTGCATTTCCTAGAAAAGGTGATCATCTCAATCATTGACCCGGTGGAGGTCTGTGCTATTGAGACAGGATCGGAGGAAGAGGAGAAGCCCACTTGGATGACCCCGATGGTCACGTACCTGACTACGGGGGTACTCCCCGATGATAAAGTGGCAGCCGTCAGATTGCGTCGGATTGCAGACAACTACGCGATGGTGGACAACCAGTTATACAAAAAAGGGTATGTAAAACCTTTCTTAAAATGCGTAGCGGAGCCTGACATGAATCGGATCCTAAGGGAACTACACGAAGGAGTCGCGGCTTGTCATGAGGGAGCCCGATCTCTGGTGAGGAAGGCATTGAACCTGGGTTACTATTGGCCCTCGATGAACAAAGAAGCGACCGCGATGGTCCGATCCTGTGATGCATGCTAGAGGTACGCCCCAAATATCGTGGCTCCCGCCGCGGACTTAATGCCTATCAGGAGTGCATGGCCCTTTGCGCAATGGGGAATTGACTTGGTGGGACCACTTCCCCAAGCGAAAGGTCAGTGCAAGTACTTACTCGTGGCTATCGACTACTTTTCAAAGTGGATAGAGGCCAAAGCATTGTCTAGAACGACGGGGCAGCATATCCTCAAGTTCCTTCAGAATCAAATCGTATCTCGATACGGGGTCCCGCGAGTGTTGATTAGCGATAATGGCCCTCCGTTCAATGGGGCTCAGTTGAAGGAGTACCTGGAAGAATTAAACATTGAGCATCGGACCGCTTCAGTCCGCCACGCCCAGACCAATGGCCAGGTAGAGTCAGCCAATAAGGTCGTGATGGATGGCTTGAAGAAAAGAGTCTATGCCTTGCAGGGCCATTGGCTGGATGAGCTCGAGAATGTGCTATGGGCTGTGCGAACAACACACAAGCAATCAACAGGAGAAACCCCGTTTGGCCTGGTTTATGGCACGGAGGCATTCGCTCCCGTGGAGATAGCGGTGGCGTCCCACCGCGCAAAATATTACGAGCCTCTGACAAACGAGGAAATGAGACGTCTGGACTTAGACCTACTCGAGGAAAAGAGGTGGAAGGCTGATGAAGTCCAGGCCCGAATGCGTTTGGCAACAGCCCGATATTATAATCGGCGTGTCAGGTCCCGACAATTCTTCGTGGGAGAACTTGTCTGGCGGAGGAACGAGTTCGTTCATCAAGATCGGATCAACAAATTATCGCCAAAATGGGAGGGACCTTACAAGATCGTAGGGATGCCAGCACCCAATGCATACAGGCTAGAGGACCTTGATGGCAAGACGTTGAAGCATTCCTTCAGTGGCGAACACTTGAAGAAGTATCATGTTTGATACTAAGCCGCCGTGAAGGGCACAAATTGTCTATCAATAAGATCCGATGTAAGCCTATTTTGAGTTATTTATGAATAAAAGAAGTTGTTTCCGATCAGATTGCTTTTAGATTTATTCTAACTGTTAGTAAGACGTCCTGAAGGACGCGACAAAAGCCTTCCGAGGTACGATAAAAGCCTTCCGAGGTATGCGTAAGTCGTCTATATGATGCGGCCAAAAGCCTTAACGGGTATGGACAAAAGCCCTACGGGGTACACGTAATTCGTCTATATGATGCAACCAAAAGCCTAGGTACGAAAAGGCCCTGATGGGTCCGCGTAAGTCGTCTATATGATGCGGCCAAAAGCCTTAACGGGTACGGAAAAGCCTTAACAGGTCCGCGTAAGTCGTCTATATGATGCAGCAAAAAGCCTTAAAGGGTACGATTTAGTCGTCCGGTAGAGACGCAGTAAAAGCCCTAAGGGGTGCGAAAATGGCCTTGAAAGGCAGGGACGAGAAACCTTAAGTGGTGAAGTCCCGATAATGGACGAGAAACCTTAAGTGGTGAAGTCCCGATAATGGACGAGAAACCTTAAGTGGTGAAGTCCCGATTTTGGACGAGAAGCCTTAAGTGGTGAAGTCCCGATTTTGGACAAGAAACCTTAAACGGTAAAGTCTCGAGTAAAACGTCGGAAGGACGTATGAAGTCATGTTAATGGCGCATCGGAACGTTCTGAGTAACGAATTTAAAGCCGCTTTAGATGAAGTGCAAACGAGTATCGGTGCCAAAACAGATGGAAAGAAACTACTTATATAAAGGCCAGAAGGCCAAGGAGGTTCAATACAAAAAGACAAGGGAGAAAGACAACAAGGACTAAAAGAGATAAGCATTAAACTTGGTCCTTGTTGGAAGATGGGTCCTCAGCAACATCGGAGGGAGCAAGGTTAGGAGGGGCCTGGGCGGAAGGCTCCGCAGCTGGCGGAGTCAGGTCCACGGCAGCGGTCTCTTCACTCTCCGCGGGGAGGTTGAAATATTTCTCCGCGAAGGGGGCGAGGGTCTCGGACTTCTTGAAGTCGATGGAATCCGCATAGGCTGTGTAGAGTTCTTCGACGGCGTTGAATAAAGCGTCCTCCACCTCGGACTTGCAGAACTCCACAGCAGCCAGCTTGAATTCTTCAGAATCCCGATACTCCCTGTGGCCCTGAAGACGACCCTCCTCGCGGCCCTTCTCAAGACCTTGAGCCTTTGCCTCAGCCAGTTTGGCAGAGAACTCTGCCCTTTCCGCTTCAAGCTTGGCTTTGGCCTCCGCCAGAAGATCCGCGAAGACGTTCTTCTCGCGAACGAGTTGCTGCTTCTCCCCCTCATTCCGCTGCTGCTCCACCTGGGCCATCTTCCGCTCTCGGCGCATGACAGCCTCATGGTCGTGGACTTTCTTGAGCAGGCTTGTGGACATGTCATC
The DNA here is from genome assembly GCA_036873135.1 of Clarkia xantiana subsp. parviflora. NCBI lineage: Eukaryota > Viridiplantae > Streptophyta > Magnoliopsida > Myrtales > Onagraceae > Clarkia > Clarkia xantiana. Next base: position 11,120,738 of record JAPTYO010000013.1, on the reverse strand, counting down.
GAGGAGAGCCTTCTCCTTGGCCATCTTATTTTTGGCCGCCACCGCCTCGTCACGCTCCATCTGAAGCTTGGCTTAGGCTTCAGGGTTTGACTTGGCTTCAGCCTCCTCCAAAGCGCTTTTCAGAGCCAAGGCGATGGCAAAGCTACGGTGCTGGTCCGCGGTTTCCTAAGGCGGAAGAGAAAAAGATAAAAATTCAGTAATTGAAGGTAGGAATAAAGAAGAGAATAAGGTGATAGGATATTACCTCCATCCGACGGACGGCCATGGCCCGGAACTCCTCTTCGATATCCTCCCGCGACAGGTAAAGTGGCTTTTTCAGAGACGGAGGAATTGACCCTGACAGCAAGTGTAGGGCCAAGTCGGCCTCAAGATTGTCCCGACGGATCGAAAACCCGGCGAGGGATTCGATCGGACGCCAAGGGATCGCTGCCTGGTCGGAGGTGTAAATTTTGTACACCTCGTCCATCGGAAGACGAGGGATAGGCTCGGCCCCCGGGGTGCCAGGAACTACCTCTATAGGAGGCTCGGGAGTTGGAGTGCGAAGAATAGGAGGAGGACTCTTGGACACGTCCCTAGCAGCGGGCCGTGCACTCCTGGACCTCGACCTGCCACGGGGAAGCAGGCCCCCCTCTTCAGGCTCTTCAACAGACGGAGAAGCCTCCAAATCAGTCATTGGACGGAACCGAGCTTCCGCCGGGACGTCCTCCAGCATTAGTTCCTGCGGAGCTGCAGCCTCCGCTGGAATGATAGCCTCCGTCGGGGCAGGAGTCTTCAAGGGACCTGCGGTGGCAGGACGAACATGATCAGGGATAACTCCACCAGGGCACCAGAGAATTTGACGTTCGACATGTTGGTCTTTCCCATGGAAGTTGTAGTATCCCGCCTTGAGAACGCGGGGGACTTCTCCTTGAAGGATATATTTAATTTCCTGAACCCGCGACTCCCGATCGGGGGGGATAAACTCCTTGGGGACTAATTTTTTATATCGTTTAATTGCACGACGAACGCGCTTACCTTCCTCGACGGTGGTGGCCCCGCAGGCCCGATCTACCTCCTCCCGCCTGGCCTTCTTGGTCCCGAACTGCTCTTCAGTCGGAGGAGCAGCAGATAAGGGAGTAGAGGAAGAAGCCCCTTTCTTCACCAGCTTGCGCTTCCGCTTGGAACCGCTCTGGACGGCATCAGTCTCGCCCTGCTTCATAATGAGATGAGTCAACAGAGAAGCCTTCTTGGCTGCAAAGGTAAAAATAAAACAGTTAGAAATATTACCCAGACGACTAAATCTGCAGAAACAGCGTCAAGGAGTCGGACTCCGATAGTAATCAGGTTCCGCTCCTGGAGCTTGTTGGCATCGATACGTATGAAGTTGTCCCCCCAGCGGTAGAGTTGCACCATCTGGAGGGTGTTGAGGTCATCCTCGGAGTAATCCTGGAGCTTGGGGGCAGGGTCCGCCACGACCTCCCATCGAGGCCAGGGGACAGAGCTATGCTGGACAAAGAAGTAGTACTTCTTCCAACCACTGTTATCGGAGCCCGAGTCGCGGATCAGAATCCGATCCTTGTGAAACTTCCAAGTTTCGCTGTCCCAGCCGAAACGTGAAAGTTGCTCCTTTGTCCACTTGGGGAGTCGGGGGGAGAAGGAGCAGACACCGGATTTGTTGCACTTCATGCCGTAAAAAGTGCGGAACAACAGGAGGCTGTATGTCCACTGCTGGCGATGGCATAGGAGCTGGAAGGCATTCCACACGCGGATGGCGTGTGGAGAGAAAGTACAAGGATGCGTTTTGTAGAAGTTGCACATCTCCACCATGTTTCCACAGAAGGGGAACCGAATTCCCGCGCTTATCTGTCCAGTAGAAACGAACACCTCCCCTGCCCGAGGAGGCGTGATAATGTGCTTCCTTCTACCAACAGTTTGGGACTCGTAAGGGAAGTGAGGCTCCCAATCCGAGGTGATACACCCCTCTCTAAGGGCAACCTCATACGAACCCTCAGATATTTCGTTGACGGCAAACTCAAAGGCAAAGGGAGCCCTAATCTCAGAAGTAGCTTCGTCTAAAAACGATTACAGGCAAGAGGAGTTGAGAAAAGAAGAGTAAACAGTGCGCAAATCACGAAAGTGTGGAAAGAAATCCTTACCAGACATGATCGGTGGCCAAAGAGGTGAGGATAAGGAAGATCGGAAAAGTCGAAGGCCTTGATCACTTGAAATACCAGGAGGAGCTGGAGGAGAGCTTCGAATGCAAGGATGGTTGAAAGCGAGAGAGTGCAGAAGAAGTGAATGAGGCCAGGGTTTTACCTTTTATAGGCAAAAGGACAATTGAAGGGACGTAATCGTGACCGTTGAAGGCGAAACGATTTGATCACAACCGTTGAACTAGGGAGACGGTACGGAGGAGACAGCTGGATGGGCTTGATCTGCACCGTTGAAGAGGGAACGACACGATCTTAATCGACGAGATTATAGGCACAGAAGGGACGTGTATGACGTCACGGTTGCTTTTTCAGAAAAACAGCAGTCACGCTGGTTTAAATGACGTTTCCCTATCCCTAGGCATTTAATGCTACAGTAGCCAAGGAGTCTCCTTGGATTAACCAACTGCCCATGGGGCCTGGTGGGCCTAAGGCAATCATAAGAAAGAGACTCTGATATATAACGGTCACACGCAAAGATCAAAGCCTCCGACGGTGGTATCGGAAGGTATGAAGACAAAAGCCTCTAACTGAGATATCAAAAATTGCAAAGCCTCCGACGGCGGTATCGGAAGGCATGAAAGCAAAAACCCTCGACAAGAGAGGTCAAAAGATTGACCGTTAACAGCCACTGGACTGAAAGACATGACGAACTAAAAGTCCCCCATGTCTTGGGGGCAAATGATGGGTTCCGATGTAATCGTTAGCCTCGTTAACAGCCACTGGACGGCGAGTAGGTCCAGTGGGCCTCGCGAAAAGCCTTGAAGGCCTAGAGGCCCAGCACGAAGGGTCCCGACTTCACCGGTCCCGATGTATGAGCTGAACGCTCCCGATAAGAAGCCGCCTCTGAGTAGGCCCCGATATGCCTTAGTAAAGGCCCCGATAATAAAGCCCCGCAGAGGCTGGACCTGTCCCGTAGAGACTGAAGGTCCTGGGTGGTGATCTAGAATGAGACAACTCTGGAGTTCCCGACAGTAGTCGAGACTTGTAATCAGAGGATAAGACCGAGAAACCCGCCTACTGGATGAGAGTAGTGGGAGGACGGTTAAGATATAGATAATCTCCCCCGAGATACGCAGGGCGTGCCCGAGATACGCGGAGGTACGGGTAAGATACGCGGAGCATGGGGCGAGAAATATGGAATCCCAGCCGAGATATACGGAATCGTGGCGAGATACACGGAATCATGGGTATAACTGCCAAGCGCAGTAACAGGTAACAAGGTAACTCCTCCTTCTATATAAAGGAGGAGGTTACCTCAGAAAAACCCTACACTGATACGAACATATACTCTTGCTTACCACTCATTGATTACCGTACTCATTTAAGCATCGGAGAGGGATTCTGGGTCACCACCCAGGCCATCCCCTTTTGCAGGACCACGCGGAGCCCAGGAGTCCAAGCATTCCGTCAAGGACGTAACGGAGCTTCGCCCGTGATCCAACACTTCCTAGTCCAGTTAACGCAGACGCACTTAAAAGGTATTATGCCTGAAAAGAGAAGTTTCTCCGTGTAAAGCTTAAAAAAAAGAGAAAAAAGGAAATAAGAAAAAAGAAGATAGAAAAGAAAAAATTCCCGCTAGGTCGAAAACCTGTAAAGGAGAATTAGGCAAAAGTTAGGGATGAGAGGCATGATTGAAAATCTGAAAGGACAATCATGGTAAAAGGAGAGTTGAAAAAAAAAACAGGGCCTTAAGTAGCGATGACGACAAGCTTCATAGTGCATCCTGAGCTACTTACCTGAGATTTTCAAACTATATTCTTGAAAGGGCCACAGCCACCCTTCAAATGGCTACATATGAAGAGTGACTCCGCGAACCCTGTAAGGGCAGGATAATTTTGGAAGGGCCACAGCCGCCCTCCAAATGGCTACAATCAAAAGAAGCTCCCGCAACATTGAAGAAGGTGAGAGAAGGGTCACAGCCACCCTCAAACAGCTACAAATACTCCCGCATCGAGGCGAGAATAAAGGACGGGCCACAGTCAACCCGAAATTGGCTACTAAAAAATAGCTTCCGCAACAGAAAATGGGGAAAACAAAGATAGGGCCATAGCCACCCTTTAAACGGCTACCAAATAAAGAGTGCTTCCGCTAGGTTGAAAACCCGAAAGGGCGGCCTAGGCAAAATCAGGAAATAAAGGGCATGGTTGCAAATTCAGAAATTGCAATTATGGTAAAAGGAGAGAAAATAAAATACTGAGGGGCACGGTCGGAAATCTCTCAATCGACCGTGGCAAAAGGAGAGAAAAAATAGAAATTCTCAAAAAAAAAAAAAAAAAAAGAAAGATCCCGCTAAGTTGTCGCACCATGCGCAATTTAGGCAAAAATTAGGGACAAACATTCGTGCGCCTGTGTATTATCTAACGGTACAGCGTTTTCCAAGTCAACATCACGGCAAGCGGGACGGTTACAGTCTGCTATCGCAAGTCACCAATCAAGGATAAGTAGGACAGTTACAGTCTGTTCCTACGAGTCAACTTCATGACAGGCGGGACGGTTACAGTCTGCTCTCCCGAGTCACCATTCAAGGATGAGTAGGACATTTACAGTCTGTTCCTACAAGTCAATTTCACGGCAAACGGGACGGTTACAGTCTGCTCTCGCGAGTCACCATTCAAAGATGAGTAGGACTGTTACAGTCTGTTCCTACAAATCAACCGACAATCGGGATCTGAGGTGGTCCAGCTTTCTGAGAGTCAACCCCGACGAACGAAGTCTTAGTATTCAGCCCTCGCAAGTCACGCCACTAGAGGCACTTCTCCAACGGACGCCACTAGAGGCTCTTCTCCAATACACGCCACTAGAGGCTTTTCCTTATCGCTCGCCACAGGACGTTTTATTTTCTGCACGCCACTGGAGGCTTTACTTTCTACACCACCTACAGGGGCACGCTAATGGAGGCACCGCCAACATGGGCACTGCCAACAGGGGCACCGCCAACAGAGGCTCTACTTTTTCGCACCGTCAATAAAGCCAAATGCCACATTGGAGACTTGAAGACCTGGAAGAAGACATACTTCCTAGCCAAAATTAGTGTTTATTCGTCTTTGGACAAACGCCCTCGAACGCATTCTACGGGAGTCCGTCCAAAGAGGGGCAAGCTGTAAACACGTAATTTTGGTACGCGCGACACATATATAGCACGTTAAAAATGTTATGTGTAACGCATTTAAAAAAGGAAGTATCTTGATATAGAAGGTCACAGGCTTGCTAAAAATGGATTGGGCTTAAATTAGGACAATACATATGCAATAAATATTATGTAAAATTCAGAAAATATATAATAAATATTTATGGCAATGTTCATATATATATATTATATAATTTCGGAATTTATAGAGTATATTAGAGCAAATATATTTTTTTCCTAATTTTTGGGTCTAGATTAGCTATAAATAGTCCCTAGTATCAATGTAAACAAGACACTAAAAAAAAAAAAGGCAGAAACTAATAAAATTTAATCTCGGTCTGCGTGCATCCATTCCATCTCTCCTCCCGTACATTTTTTTTCTTTCCCTACTGCACCGATGCTATTCCTCTTGAGTCCCGGCCCCTTCTAACTCACCGGAGATCGCGCTAGTCACGCCGCTGCTAGACCGGAGCTTGTCCGACCATCGCCGGAGGTCATCGCTTTCTACTGCAAGGCCGTGGCCCGTCCCGTCCTCACCGCCCGGGAGCCTATCTTGCCTCGCCGGAGATTGCAGCTGCTAGACCGGAGTTTGCTTGCCCATCGCCGAAGTGTCGTCAGAGTCGTCGCTGCTGTCCGGATCTCGACTAAATTCGTCGTGACCTCGCTGCCCCGATCGCCCGCTGCCACTGCACGCCATCCTGCTGTTACTGCTATCAATTCCAGCCGACCTGCCGCCGCGCCAGTTTGTCCTGCCGGCCACCATCGCAGCAGTCTGTCCCGCCGGTGTTGTCCATCCCTGCTAGTACCGTCGCCTCTGTCCCTCGCCGATCTTGGTGTTGGTGTGCCGTTGTCTTCTTGGTCTGAAGACTGAAGGTGAGTCCCGTTGCTTAAATTTGCTTATTATTATCATTATTATTATCATTATTATTACATATATATATATATATATATATATATATATATATATATATATTTATGTTGTAATTATTATTATTATTGTTTTCTTTATTATTATTATTATTATTATATCATGTTAGAGAGGTAATTAGAATGTAAATCTAACTAGGTAACATGTCTTGTAAATAATCGCTAAATTGAATCATAATTTTAAGCATGTTTAGTTTAGTTTTGATTAGGTTTTATCTCAATTAGGTGTTTTAGATGCTCAACAGTTTTTTTTATGGGTTAGATTTGCTTTTAATAATGGTTTTTGCGTTAAAATTAGTTTTTTTTTTGTTAGATTAATTTGACGTAATGAACGTTTAAAATTTAAAATTGGCAAACATGTTAATTGAGTACCGAAAGGGCGTAATTAGAAAAATATTTTTTTTAATTCGTAACAGAACCCCTGAACTCAAATCTTTGAACGCAGACTAATTAATTTACTTAGGTGTTAATTCGTTATCTACCTAGGTAATTTAGGTTTCTAGTTAGCCGTAATTAGCCAGTGGTGACTCTTAAAAAAACTACATGTTTTCAAAACATTTAATCGCCGTAGGTCAAATTTTAGGTCCAACACTATGGATTCTCCATGTCTAGTCATTGATGACTTCAACGATATCTGGAGCTTTTTGGAGAAGGAAGGAGGGAACCAAGTCCCGAAGGAAAGGATACTCCGGACGCATGCCAGATCAGACGCATTAGACTTGATGGATCTGGGAAACACAGGACAAGATTTCACTTGGTCTAACAGGCGTCCTCTCCCCCTCCCCGCACGATCAAACAAAGACTAGATCGAGTAATGAGCAATCCCGATTGGCAATTCTTGTTCCCTACAACCAATAGGCATCTTGAAATGATTGCCTCGGATCACTGCCCGATTCTCCTATCCTGTCTTCCCGACGATCTTTCCCGAAGAAGAAATCGCCCATTCCGTTTTGAGTCCATGTGGCTTGAACACCCTTCATTCCCCGACTTTCTCAGGGGTTCCTGGAATTGGTACCCTTCCGGAAACGCTCAAACCAAGTTATGCCAAAAACTCCGCCTACTCAAATCGGACCTCCGGAAGTGGAATCGATCAGTGTTTGGACACTTAGACACATCTATCCGGCAAGTTATCCAAAAAACTCCGCCTACTCAAATCGGACCTCCGGAACTGGAATCTATCAGTGTTTGGACACTTAGACACATCTATCCGGAAAGTTATGCCAAAAACTCCGCCTACTCAAATCGGACCTCCGGAAGTGGAATCTATCAGTGTTTGGACTCTTAGACACATCCCGCATTGCCTCAACGATCTGAATGAAAAACAAATCTCCAAAGCTCCAGCACAAAAACTGCTTAACCTGGAGAATCAGTTGAAAGATCTCTATACATATCAAGAAGTGTTGTGGAGGCAGAAATCCAGGAAGCTTTGGTTAAAAGCTGGTGATCGAAACACCAAATTTTTTCACGCGTATACACTGGCTAGAAGAAGGCGCAACACACTCTCACTATTTGAACTGGAGGATGTATCCGTAATGGAGGAACCGAAGATGGTACGCGACTACGTCAAAAATCATATCAATCCCTCTTCCACTCTCAACCCCATACAGCGCAACCCTCCTCCCTTGTTCATAACACACACAAGAATGATACCCCCAGGGCAATTTCCATGTGCAACCATGTGGCACTTCAGGAATTGGACAAGGCCTTAGGCCAACTCGGCCCGGAAAAAGCACCAGGGCCGGATTGATACCATCCACATTTCTTCCAACACACCGAAGCCGTTACCCGATCTAACGTAGTAAAATAAATCCAACATTTTTTTCGGGGAGGGCGAGATGGAACCCAAGACAAATGCAACAACAATCGTCCTCCTCCCTAAATGCAAGCAACCACGTACTATGAAGGATTGGTGTCCGATCGGCCTTGTAACACAACGTATAAAGTCATTGCAAAAATCCTTGTAAATCGAATCAGGAAAGTAATCCTAGCTCTAATCTCCCCTTTCCAGACAACTTTCGTCCCAGTAAGAACTATTGCGGATAACACTTTTTTATCCCAAGAATTGCTGCACACGACCAAACTTAGGAGGAAATGCTGTATAGGCATGTTTTCCCTAAAGGTCGACATGAGCAAAGCCTACGAAAGGATTGAATGGTCTTTACTCGAAAAGGTGCTAGTCAGCATGGAGTTACCCCAAAATTCATTGAATGGATTATGGATGCATTTCCACTTCTTCCATCCGAGGCTTGATAAAAGGGGAACTATCACAATCATTCAAACCATCCAAAGGCTTAAGACAGGGCGGCCCTCTGTCTCCTTTTCTATTCATCATAGTCGCCCAGATACTATCCCAAGAATTAATACGGGCACAAAACGAGGGAAATTAAAGGCATTAAACCAGGCTAGCTAACAGACGAATTCACGCACCTTTTATTTGCGGATGACAGTTTCATGTTTCTAGAAGCAACCTTGGAGAATGCGCAGAGCCTAAGGATCATTCTAGACTCTTACCAAGCAGATTCGGGCCAACTAATAAATTACAACAAGTCCAGCATACGTTTCAGCCCGAACGTAGCAGATACTATGGCAACCGGAATCTCACATTCCCTTGGTGTAAGGAGCATGTTACCAGACGAAGTCTGCCTAGGTCTACCCACAGATTGGGCAAAACAACGATACCAAATAGGGGAACAAATCGTCCAACGAACAACACAAAGAATAAAAGGTTGGATGAACAAAATTCTATCCACGTCAGGAAGGGAGGTATTGATAAAGTTGAAAATTTCGGCCATTCCCTCCTATAATATGTCGTGCATAAACTTGTCCAAGAAATCATTGGGCCAGCTGGACAACTTGATCCGGCATTTCTGGTGGAAGACAAGCGACACAACGAAGGGAATCCCTTGGGTAAGATGGGAAACGCCGTGCAAATCAAAAACCAAAGGTGGTCTAGGATTTCAGGACACTGAAGCTTTCAACTTGGCATTAATGACAAAACATGCGGCTACATTGCTGTTATGTTCGCTTCACCACTTAGGCAGCTTTGGACTTTTTCCTTCACGAACAGGCTTCTTCCTTCACGATCGGAATCGAGATATATGTATAAGGACGGGAACGCCGCAATCCTTAATACACAATCACCGAGCTGAATTCCCAGTCCTTGACCTTGAGCTCCTGATCTTCGGGTTCTGCACGAAGGGCAGTAACCAGCGTGGGGGAGATGCTGGTTGGGCCCACTCCGACGCTCAAGTTAGCATTTTTAGAGAGAGAAAGCCTTAGAGAGAAGTCAGAGCATTTCAAGTCCAAAAGTGAGGGAATTCCCTAAAAATGAGATACCTAGGCCCCTATTTATAGGGAACCTAAGGATCATGCTCAGTTTTGAATAGCTTGATGTCGGTATGTGGAAATACGCATACCGTCACCAAGGTTGACTATGCGTGCACCGACTTCTCGCAATCGGCAAAAATAATCGGGGTGAGCGCGGAGAAAGACGGTAATCCGGGACGGGTCCGGATCGCCTTAAGGCAATCCAGAAGTCCTTCGGCCCGGGAATTGCGCGTATCCCGGACCGTTTTTAGACTTGGGTGTCCGCGTATGGGTTTTTTACGGGTTTTGGGATATTTTACGAGGCCAGAAATGTAAATACGAACCCGAATTGGACAGATATCTAACACTTGCCCCCGAGTCAAGTATTGGTTCAAAACCCGTGCTTGACTCTTTTCAAAGATAAGATATTCGTCCAATTTAGGTTCGGTACTAACCTCAGGAGTGGCATGTTTGTCAATTCGAATGTTGAGATCATAAATTCGACCAACTTTTAATTTTCTGCCGTACGTACGTAGTCTGTTTACAAGGTTAGCATAACGGACAATACGCGTACAACGACATGCAACTATATTCTTAATATCATGTAATGAGCGAGATAAAAATTTATATAACATGATAATATCATGGTACATGATGTAAGCATATAGCACGTTGTCGACATGTAGATGATGTAATAGTAAACGGATGACGTAATCATGTCATAAGCAAAACACTTAGAATAATACGAAATTGGAAAGCATGCTTGTCAACATTGAGTATGATGTAAACATAGTAAATGATGCAAGCATGTAGTATGATGCAAACATGAAGTTTAGTGTAAATGTGAGACATGATATAAACATGAGATTCATACTTAGATTATAAAAATAATCATGTAATGATCAAAAATAATAAACGTTCATGATAAATTCTATGTACGTACTATGAAATAATAATTACGTGTAGTGTGTCATGAAGCATTGTGTAGTATGTATGCAATATGAACATAGGAGAGATGCAAAGATGCTTGTAAAGGTTGCTAAGGACTTATATGAAAATACATGAAAGTTTAGTCCTTAGCACATGGTGTAGGCACTATTAGTAAAAATTAGGAGAGAGAATACTCATTTAGCTTACATCCATTATAGATAAATCTCCAAGAAGCTATCCATTCTTGATGAAGATGAAACTTTTGAGATTATAGACTTGGAGTAGACACATCATTGTTGATATCAATTGGATTCCGGCGTGGCACGTGTTAATTCGGACTCGCTTCGTGTTGGTGAGTTCAATTCCGTACATGGTTGGACATTTCGTGACTTCTTTTGGCCTTGATTCAATCTTGAAATCACTATGTACCTAGTTATCTTGTCATGCATACAAGGTGTTTGATAAAATGCATTAGAATACTTAGTCCCCCAAATTGGCCAAAATTTTTCTAAGTGATGAAAATTTTAGAAAAGTGTAAATGAATCGTTATACTTCCCTTATGCATAGTGTTCATTGCCGACATGTTGTTCCATGCCTTAGTCGTTGCTTTAGTATGCTCGATTTTGATGATCGGTAGTTGTACGTACATGGCCGTCAATGGTTGTATGTTGGTGATGATAGCATAGATGTCGTCGTATGAGCTTTTTCGATAAGCGTCGTAGGAATGCTTAGGAGGCATTGTGTAGAAGTTGATAATAGCTACTTGATGCATGCAATCCATCCTTGTTGACATGTATGTACATACATGAAAACACTTAGAAAATATTTTCCCCTTGTCAACATCCATCCTTGCCAACATGTATGTACGTACATGGAAACACTTAGAAACTATTTTCTCCTTGTCGACTTGTATGTACGTACATGGAAACACTTAAAAAATATTTTCTTCTTGTCGACATGCATCCTTGTCGACATGTATGTACGTACATGGAAACACTTAGAAAATATTTTCTCCTTGTCGACATGCATCTTTGTCGACATGTATGTACGTACATGGAAACACTTAGAAAATATTTTCTCCTTGTCGACATGTATGTACGTACATGGAAACACTTAGAAAATATTTTCTTCTTGTCGACATGCATCCTTGTCGACATGTATGTACGTATATGGAAATACATAGAAAATATTTTCTCCTTGTCGACATGTATGTATGTACATGGAAACACTTAGAAAATATTTTCTCCTTGTCGACATGCATCATTGTCGACATGTATGTATGTACATGGAAATACTTAGAAAATATTCTTCTCTTGTCGACATGCATCCTTGTCGACATGTATGTACGTACATGGAAACACTTAGAAAATATTTTCTCCTTGTCGACATGTATGTACGTACATGGAAATACTTTAGAAAATATTTTCTCCTTGTCGACATGCATCCTTGTCGACATGTATGTACGTACATGGAAATACTTAGAAAATATTCTTCACTTGTCGACATGCATCCTTGTCGACATGTATGTACGTACATGAAAATACTTAGAAAATATTCTTCTCTTGTCGACATGCATCCTTGTCGACATGTATGTACATATATGGAAATACTTAGAAAATATTCTTCTCTTGTCGACATGCATTCTTGTCGACATGTATATATGTACATGGAAATACTTAGAAAATATTATTCTCTTGTCGACATGCATCCTTGTCGACATGTATGTACGTATATGGAAATACTAAGAAAATATTCTTCTCTTGTCGACATGCATCCTTATCGACATGTATGTACGTATATGGAAATACTTGGAAAATATTATTCTCTTGTCGACATGCATTCTTGTCGACATGTATGTACGTACATGGAAATACTTAGAAAATATTCTTATCTTGTCGACATGCATCCTTGTCGACTTGTATGTACATACATGAAAATACTTAGGAAATATTCTTCTATTGTCGACATGCATCCTTGTCGACATGTATGTACGTACACGTATGTGCGCACTTGCCCCCACACTTAGAATCTTTTCTCTATCTCTGGCTATGTAAGTTGTATCCATATGCTTGATGTAAACACAGGTTGTATGCCAACACCTTGTTGTATGCTAACACTTGGTAATATGCTGACACGTAGTAGTATGCTGACAGCTTGTAATATGCTGACTGTCATCCTGAGCAAAACACTTAGAAAATATTTCGCCCTTGTAATCATGTATGCTGCGAGTATGAGCTCGATGTCGACACGTAAGGTTAATGTGTTGAAGAAGTTTCCCTCCCTTGCATGATACTCGTTACTTGTTGTGCGAAGACTAATGATCCTTGTACGTACATAGTTGTTTCACATGGAGCGTCCATTGCATAAATGTTTGCATAAGTGTTGATGCGTGTTTTCGCACTGATTGGATTGTTGGTTGCATTTTCCAGGATATTAGATCTTGCTATCTTCTTGTCGGAATTAATCTTCCCACGGCCGTTATCATGAGTAAGTCCACTATTTCCATTCTGCGAGTAACTCTGTGTTCGGATGTCGATATGGTAGAGCAACTAAATAATACACCAAGTGTAGATGTTGATGTCCTTTATGACTCGTATCATGTTGTAATGTAGGTTGGACTTGATGGAAAAAGCTCGTCTTTGCAGATAGCCGATGTGAACAGTAATTCGCTCGTTGGAAGGAATGTTCGTACAATTGCCCCCGCTACTCTTGAGTCTCTGAGTATGGTCGCGGTAAAGAACATGTGAGTAAGGCACCTCCTTGTATCTTCTTTGAACTTGTTAATTTTCCAAGTTGCTGCTTTCATGTTGCTGAACGCGTGGTTGCAGTTCCCGGCTATAGTACAATAAAAGATCCGACGCAGGGGCGCGTTCCTCGAGCGATTCTAAGTTCTTTATGCCGAGCACGAACGTGCTAACTCCTTCTTGCGATAAAGGGAATAGAGTTGAGGGTCGTGCGGTGGTGCCTTCTGCCCCCCGGTCGAGGGACCGGCCCAAGGAGGAGCGTTCCTCCCATTGAGGTAAGCGTTGTTTACTTCTTCACATTTGAAAGTTGATCTTGAAGACGGTTGATTTTGATGCACGCATTGCTGATTGTCGCGCTTTTGTTGAAGAGCTATGTCGTATTGAAGTTAAAGCGACCATACTTGCAGTGTCTTTTGTGTGGATGACGACATTGAATTTGATGTTGACATTATGAACTTTTTGCTATAGATCCTTAGAGATGATGTTATCTCTTGATTGGTGTCAGGTTGTCCGCTTCCAGAATGTTGAACCCTTTGTGAATGTGTTGATGTTGTTTTTATAATTCTTTGTTTATGCCTTTGCTTGCATGATATTTCGTCACTTGGACATGTTTTCAATAATAATAAACATATGATAACTTGTTAGTAATATTTCATACCTTGAGCTATCTTCATTGTCCGTATGTATTGGACTTCCATGATAGGATTGAATTCCTTGTTGTGATGGATAGAACATAGAATGTTGCGACTTGCGCACTGCAGGGTGTTATGTACACTTGGTACTTGTAGCATTGCAGGTAGTAATGTATTTGGCACTTGGCCTTTGATATGTAGCAGTGTCGTCTTGGCGAAGCAAGACTTAAGTTTATACCGTCTCTTAGTTCCACTATAAGGCGACGTTGTTGCAAGATACTTCTTGCTGATTTTGTTGTTTTGGCATTAAATGCTAAAGAGCAAGATAACGTTATACAAGACTCGACTTGTAAGTTTGATGAGTTTTGTACAAGGTTTGCTTTAAAAAGCGTATAACATGAAGCTATCCTTTTTCAGGCCTAAGTCTTCATGGTGTATGAACCCTTAAGAGAGTATGCATACTTTTAGTGTGTGGGATTGTCGTCTAACAAGAGGACTTCCGCCACGATGGGGTTATCAGTCCCATCACTGCATTTGCTGCATCCTGTTTCTATTCAGGGAATGGCTATGAACATGAGGATTTGCTTCTAAGAGCATTTCGCAGCATGCCATTTTTTAGAAGTAAACATGGGGTTTGCCCTTACAAAGAGGATACCACAGCATGCTACTTTTGATAGTAAATCTTAGTGTTTATCCAAGATATTGCTTGCTGTTGACGCCTTTGGAATAGTCGTCACTTTGAGTAGAGAATTTTGTAAGTCCCTTTTTGTAGGTAAGCCGCAAGTTGTCATTGCCATATATAAGTTGACTGTGCACATAGCGTGATGGCTTTGTGTTGCCGACATCTTCTTGATATAGCCGCTGTTATGGATGGAGAAATAAATCCCCTGTTGGTGTAGATAATAGATATGTTGGCGTTGTATGCCATAAATCCCTTGTTGAACATAATGCTTAGCTTGTATTGTTGAAGTAGATATTATGTGCATATGTTACTACTTGGCATAATTCCCATGTAGTAATCGTAGTGTAGCATGTACCTACGAACAGAGTCGCTCTTTGTCAGATAGTTGCAATGTTTACAAGTTTGCAAAAATATGGAGTTATGAAATTTTCTTTTTAGTAATGCATATAATATATAAAGTAAAGGAGTCTGATACGAGGACTCCTTGTTTGTGCAAGAAACTTCCCTAAGTGCGGACGCGGTAGGTGCGGATCGTAACAGGTGCGCTTATGTCGGGAGCGGAGCTTTTCCACGTATCACCCGCTATATGTGATTGTGAATATGTCGGTATGAACAGCGAGTATGTATTATTGTATGCGTCCTCTAGTTGATACGCGTTGATGCCTCCTTAGCATGATGAACATGCCTATATATGATCATTGCTTGGTGTTTCCTTCTTAGAAGAAAGGTACCGCGTGTTCTTGCAATTATTCGTTTCTTCACTTCGGTGGAATGCCGAGCACTTGTCAGCTTGGTGCCCCCCAAGTCGTTTGGCAGTCGTACCGCTGTTTCCTGATGGCTTCTATTACTTTATCTTCTGACCGTGATGAGCCTACTTGGACCATCCTTTCTGGCTCATCTATCTTGATTTCTTGTAATGCTTCAACGAAAGCAGGACGTGCATGATCTACCCTTAGGTTTTCATCAATGAAGGGAATTCCGCTATTGCTTGTCTTGACATTATGTTGGAGTGCAACCTTGTAGCAGTCTTTTGATAGTTGTTGATCTCCCTTCCTTTCACCAATTCCTGCCTTTGTTGGAAACTTGATTTTTTGGTGTGATGTTGACGCTATCATACCCCACTTGTTCATGGTTGTATTCCCTAGGATTCCATTATATCCGTCTGCAATCACGAATGGAACACCGATTCAGAGTTGTTGCTTTCCTTCTCTTATTGCGTATTGCGCAGTGTTGAATTAATGTGCTGGCTTTGCGATGTATGCATCATGTGTTCACTTTCAAGGGGCCTGGGTTTATTTGATGTGTTTCTCCATACACTTGTGACTCTTCCCGAGGTTGTGTCTATGTGACGATTGTGCACATGGTTGAGAGATGTTATATTGGTGGAATCCTCAGATTCTCCTTTGTTTTGGCCAAAGATTAGGTTTTTGCTGTCGACGTACGTTTTGAGAGGTACGATCCTTCTTGTGTTCTTGACAAGGGTAAACTTGCAGGATGTTGGAAATAATTCTCTAACTCTTTTTTCATGATGGGTTTGGCACAGGCGTACGTATAACATAAGAGTGTATCATGAATTCCTATCTTCCACAAGTTGATGATGTTGCTGTCTTGTATATTATTGCAGCGCGTTTTTTAGTCTTGTGCGTACAGAATGCTTTAGGCTTCGTTGCATGGGGGATGTTGTATGGCCTAAACCGTTTGTTGTTCCTAATGCGATAGCTTGTGTTGTTGACGCAATTAATATGTGCGTAGTTGTTACTTGGCGTTATTCCAAGGTAGTATGCATGATATAATAATGTACCTACGAAAGTAGATTTAACCTTCATTAGATATTTGGAGTTCGTACAACGGATTACAAGAAGGCGCCTACTGAATCGCTCCTTTTGAAAAGTACTAAGGTTAATAAACATAAGTTGTACTTAATCTAAGAAGACTTAAAGTAGATATGCAAAAAATAGAGATAAAGGGATTGATGATGTGTTTGACGTAGTCATAGGTGATTTGTCGGCAAGTTGATTCTGCCACGTACCACATAGTTCCTCAGTGCATCTAGCGTGTTGAGCTCTTCGATTTCCTCCTTTGGGGATGAACAAATGTTGGTGCCATACCCTCCAGTTTTATGGTGCTTGCATCGTTCTTCAACGTTCTTGCTAAGGAAGGCAGTCATTGGCTCCAGTGGTCGGTGAATTAGTTATCCGGGAGTTTGAAATTTGTTTTTTCCACCTTCATGCTCCAAGGATTGTACAAGTCGTCATAATTGGTTCCATGAACGATGTTGTTTTTCCGGCGCTTGGCGATAGGTGGATTATCATTCGCCTTTTCTTTTCCTTTGCCTTTTCCTGAAGACTTCACATGAGGCTTCTTTTGATGCTTATTGCCTTGATCGATATACTTCTTCATTTCTCCTTTTAAGATTAAGCTGTTTACATGAAACCTTAATCCAACACAGCTTTCCGTCTCGTGGCCATACACTTCGTGATTTTCACACCATTTGCTTTCATCTTTTCCCAATGAGCCTTTGCGGAAATTGGAGGGTTTTTTCCACCACTTGGTATTTTTTATCTCTTTCAAGATGACGGACAACGGTTTGTTCAATGGAACATTTGGCGAGATTGGTGTTTTTGAGCCTTTGGACGTCTGACTGGAATGGCCTCTTTTGTTGCGGTTGTCTCTTTTTCTAGGAAGCGTCTATCTTTTCCTCAATTATTGCCTTCAAGTATCTTGGTGTACGTCCCGTGATTGGGGTATCATCGTCATTAACAGGTTTTTTTTGTCCCTCCTTGTGACGGATGTTCGCATCGTCTTGGCTTGTCCTTGTGGAAGAACCTTCCTTGTGTATTTTTGAGCGGGAGGTTGGAGGTTGTTTCCATGTCCCTTCTTGGTGTTGTGCTATCACATACGGGTTGTAGGAGCGTGCGGCTCCTTGCATTGGTTGTCGGTACTGGAAGGTACCTTCCATGTATTGCCCCCTTATTCCTTGGTGCGGTATGTCTTGATGACTTGTGACTCGAGACTTTGTTCTTATCTCCTCGACTTGTCCGTTTATTGGAGGCATAGGTGGTGGTGGCGGGGCATATCCTTGGTTCCTTAACATCTTTCGGAATGCAAGCAGCTCTTCGAGCGCGGTCATCATGGTGGGAGTGACAGGTGATGGCGGGTTGACACCTTTGTATAGGAGGACTCCTTGGTCGTACTGTGCGAAGGATGCACTTCTTGTTGGCATAAAGAAAGCATTGGATGTGGCAACAGGCATGTGGGAGGATCCAAGTCGACTTCTTGTCGGCTTCTGCGTGGTTATGGGTAAGGCGTCGTGGTACGCAACGTGCTCCTTGTCTTTTGATGAAGAACCAATGACATCTTCAAAGGCGGCATCCTTTAGGTCGACATACTCCATGTTGGTATCATGGGATTTGTGCGTTGTCTTTACTACGTACACTTCTTGCTTGTATGGCTTCTCGCTTTCAACAACAGAGTCTCCATGGATCATATATACGTTTGCCATTTTTTCCGGGGAGGGTGCAATGTATGCTGTATTTTGGACTTTAAGGCCATGCTGTGCGGAAGGCACACTGCTTGTTGGCATGGAGGATGCAGCGAACATGTCTTTATGCACGTGTAAATGATCCTGCTGACTTGTTGCCTACTTCTGTTTGTTGGCTGGTATCCCGTATGGGAATTCTTCATTGATTCCCGTTCTTCTCTCGAACTCGTGTGCTGATGCATTATCCTGAACTTCGGGACCGTGCTGTGCGGAAGGCACGTTTGCGGTTGGCACGGATAAGGCGGTGGATCCTATATCTGGAACGTGAGAACGTCCTGGTTGGTTTCTTGTCGGCTTCGGCTTGTCTGCACCCGCCTTCTTTGGTTGTCTTCCATTCATAGCTCGCGGTGCAGAATGGCTTTTTTTTCGAATCACGCTGACGGCGCCAAATGTTATGTTCGTTTCACCACTTGGGCAGCTTTGGGCTTTTTCCTTCACGAACAGGCTTCTTCCTTCACGATCGGACTCGAGATATATGTATAAGGACGGGAATGCCGCAATCCTTAATACACAATCACCGAGCTGAATTCCCAGTCCTCGACCTTGAGCTCCTGATCTTCGGGTCCTGCACGAAGGGCAGTAACCAGCGTGGGGGGATGCTGGTTGGGCCCACTCCGACGCTCAAGTTAGCATTTTTAGAGAGAGAAAGCCTTAGAGAGAAGTCAGAGCATTTCAAGTGCAAAAGTGAGGGAATTCCCTAAAAATGAGAGACCTAGGCCCCTATTTATAGGGAACCTAAGGATCATGCTCAGTTTTGAATAGCTTGATGTCGGTATGTGGAAATACGTATACCGTCACCAAGATGGACTATGCGTGCACCGACTTCTCGCAATCGGCAAAAATAATCGGGGTGAGCGTGGAGAAAGACGGTAATACGGACGTCCGGATTTCTCTTGGCAATCCGGAAGTCCTTCGGCCCAGGAATTGCGCGTATCCCGGACCGTTTTTAGACTTGGGTGCCCGCGTAAGGGTTTTTTACGGGTTTTGGGATATTTTACGAGGCCCGAAATGTAAATACGAACCTGAATTGGACAGATATCTAACAATTGCTAACATGCCGAGAGTCCCTCTGGGTCAAGTGCATCCACGATAAATACCTAAGAAATACGAACTTTTTCAACGCAAAAGCTCAACAATACCACTCCCTAGTGTGGAAATCATGGTCAAACTGAAGAAATTTTTGCTAAGAGGTGCACGCTGGCACATTGGTGGCCATTCCATTAATTTAGAAAAAAAAGAGTTCCGTCAACTAATCCATAGATAGAGACAACATATAAGATGGCAAAGAGATAAGCAAGATAAACATTAAAGGTAGTGGGTTGTCAGAGAAAATTGAAGTTATTTGACCATGGAAACAAAAGCAAGCAGTCGATGCATACATATATATATTGCAAATAAAAAATCAAACAAACTGAGACTATACTATGATTCTAGGAACAATAGATGGTACGACACTTATGTGTAGCTTGATCGATCACTTCGAGTCCTGTGCACTTAAATTCTTCCACTCAGACTGTCTTCTTGAAATTACTCCCGCTTTATTTTACTTTCCCCGAAGGTTGGTCCCTTTCTCTGAATACCAGTCCCCTATTTATAATAAAAATAATCTAGATTACAATAAGATCTCCTAAATATTAAAATAATAAATAACATAAGGATAAATTCGTACGGATAAATATCCTATAGTTAATTATCCCTAAATAATAGGAGATAATATATGTAGATAATTATCTTACAAATAAATAACTATTATATATATATATATATATATATATATATATATATATATATATATTTCTAAATATTTTGAATATATCTTAAATATTTTCAAATATATATTATTTATTTAATCTAATATGCACATGAGCATTTTGGAAACTTTGTGACTTGACACATCTGGAAATGACACGTCATGTGTAATGATGTTACGCCCGGGTCAAAATCGAGTGTTTACAGTTTGTCCCTCTTTGGGCATGCCGCCATAGAACTTGTTCGAGAGGTTTGTCCAAAGACAAGAAAACATCGATTTTTCCTTCTTTTGTTTTGAAGTCTTCAAGATGGCTCATATGCTTATTCTGAATGGGCGAAAATGATAAAAGCCTCTGTCTGCGGTGCCCCTGTTGGCGGTGCCTCCGTTGGCGGTGCAGAAAGAGAAAGCCCCCAGTGGCGTGCGGGAAAGTAAAGCCACGGTCGGCGGTGCCCCTGTTGGAGGTGCCTCCGTTGACGGTGTAGAAAGTAAAGCCTCTAATGACGTGCATAAAAGTATAGCCTCGGTCGGCGGTGCCCTGTTGGCAGTGCCTTCGGTGACAGTGCAGAAAGTAAAGCCTCTAGTGGCATGCGTGAAAGTAAAACCTTGGTTGGCGGTGCCCCTATTAGCGGTGCCTCCGTTGGCATGTCCTTCTTGGCGATGCGGAAAGTGGAACCTTCGTCAGCGGTGCCCCTGTTGGCGGTGCCTTCGTTGGTAGTACGGAAATGTAAAGCTTGGTCATCGGTGCCCCTGTTGGCGATGCCTCGGTTGGCGTGCCCCTATTGGCGGCGGTGCCCCTGTTGGCGGTGTGCCCCTATTGGCGGTGTGCCCCTATTGGCAGTGTGCCCATGTTAGCGTGCCTTTGTTGGCAGTGGTGCCCCGTGCCCCTGTTGGCGGTGGTGTCCCGTTTGGCAGTGTGCCCCTGTTGGCAGTCTTGGGAAGTGCAGCGTTGCGCATAAATGTTTATCCCTAATTTTTTCCTAAATTGTGCATGGTGCAACAATCTAGCAGGATCTTTTTTTTTTTAATCTCTCATATTTTCTCCTTTTTTCCATGGTTAACTTTGAGATATTTTCGACTGTGCCCCTCGTTTTCCCTAATTTTTGCATGGAATGACTCTCGAGATTTGCATTCCATCGGGATTTCATTTTCTCTTCTTTTGACACAACTGCAATTTCTGAATTTGTAATCATGCCCCTCATTTCCTGATTTTTCTTAGGCCGCCCTCTTATGTTTTCAACCTAGCAGAAGCGCTATTTATTTAGTAGCCGATTAAATGGTGGATGTGACCCTATCCACTGTTTTCTACATTTTTCATTGCAGAAGCTCTTTTAAACTAGTTAGTTTCGGGTTGACTTTGGCTCGTTCTTCATTTCCCACATTGATGCGGGAGTACTTTAATTTGTAGCCGTTTAGAGGGTGGCTGAGACCCTTTTCCTCCCATCATCGATGCTGTGTGGCTTCTTATTTGTATTTTTTTTATTTTATCGGTAGCCATTTGGAGTATTCTCCCACCCTCTAAGGGTTTGCGGGGATCGCTCTTTATAGGTAGCCATTTAGAGGGTGACTAAGGCCATTTTCATCCCATCTTCACTGATGCAGGAGCTCCTTTGATTTGTAGCCGTTTTAGGGACGACTGTGGCCCTTTCATATATTCCCGCCTTCGAAGTTGCGGGAGCATCTCTAATTTGTAGCCGTTTAGAGGGTGGCTGTGGCCATTTCAAATAATTTCCCAGCCTCACAAGATTCACGGGAATACTATTTATATGTTGCCATTTGAGTGTGGTTGTGGCCCTTTCAAAAATCTCCCCTCCTCTCAGGATTCGGGGAACACTCTTTGTATGTAGCCATTTTAAGCATGGCGGTGGCCCTAAAAATGATTTTTTTTTTTTTTTTTTTTTTTTTTGAAATTGCACTTACCAAATCCCAAGATATCCTATGTCGGTAGCATTTCCCTTGGCACAGTGTTGCGAACCTATTCATATCGCCAGGAATCTTCATTGACATGTGTTGTCTCGTTTGACGGGACAATGCATTGAAAATTGCTAATTCATTCACTTGACAGTTGGATCATCCTTGTTGATCGTCCCAATAACCCCAGTGGCTAACGCAACTCATTAGGAACACGTGTTTCCTAAAGAAAAGAAAAATGGAATCAATGTGAGGAAAAAATCGAACAAAGCGATTTATTTATATTAAATAGATCATGAAAATATCCCTCTTTCATTTGCAAGGCTCGTGATCTTGCCCTGCAAGGAGTACATAATTAAAAAGTTTATTCATTGCTGAAATAAAAAATGGATGTAGCACTAGGAGGGGATCCTTTGAGAGATATCATATGGACGAAGCTGAAGAGGGGTTAACGTTAGCTGGCAGAACCGCATTAAGAATCAAAAGCTTGTGGTCAATGAGATCCTGGATCCTATGCCTCACACGTGAGCAGTTTTAAATTGAGTGGCCGACTACTCCCATATGAAACTCATACTTCGAGTTTGGTTCGTTGTTGGGTATCTTTGAAATAGTCTTCCAAACCTCAGGACCAATGAGATCTTGAGCAAGTACTTTCTGATATACTTCTGCCACCGGCACTAGCAAGGGCATGAACTTCCTAGACTCTCGCATCTTGTTTGTACACCAGTTTCAGGTTCGTTCGCAACTGGGGTGTTGGATTACGGGGCTAAATACTACGGGAACATAAACAAGGTACATGCTGGTAATCAGAATTACGCAGCGGAAGATGTGCACATACCTTAAACCTTTTCCGTAGTCCCAATATCTTGCTAGGGGAGTTCTCGATCCACAGGACGGAACCCGTAGAGGTTCTTGTTAAGGAAGCCCTACGCGGTTTAGTCTCCACAGCAAAGCCTCTGATCGATACTTGGCAGGGACAGATTTCTGGAGTGTTTGCTCGAAGCAAATTGGCACACCCTTGGTGGTGTAGGTGGTTCGACCGAAGTGGGTAGTATTTAGGGAGGAGTGTTTTCTCTCAGATCACCACAAATGAGGAATTGTGAATTGCCCTCATAAAACCCCTAACACTGCCTATTTATAGGAGGAGTAATGTGAACAAAAGTCCACTTTGCCCACACATAAATTCGGCCGGCCTATGTAGTATACGGGAGGCCCAATTTTTGGGCCTCTTATGTCAATTGGGATTTTGGTCAAGTCCAATTTCTCTAATGTGACATTTACCCAATTTCTTAGGTAACATATACATATTAATGAGCTTCCATTTACGGCGCCAAATCACCATATGCTAACAGCTCCCACTCGCCAGAATGAGAGGGTGCCTGTTAATGTATTGTTGTCCAAATCCCATTAACATTTAACTATTCTGATCTTGCCCCTGCTTCTGAATAGTTCATACGAGGTTTGCCGTGCGACCGGCGGATACTACGGGCATCGTGCTACTCATCTGTTAGGAGTGTTGTAGCGCCCGCGGAACGTTGATTCCCTATCTCAAATCATCATGTTAAAAACATCAATTTGTATCGCGTTGTATCCTATGTCAACTGTTAATTATCCAATTGCCCAGTCTCCACATAGGAATACTTCTCCAAGGCACCACTACAAGTATCACAACCTTCAACTAATATTCGGTTGGTGGCCACCTAGTGAATACAAGAGTCGGTGAATTACAGGTGAACTTGACCGTCCCCATCGCTCATACCCTTAGTCAAACCCAACCGGTTTCCAAAGACGTGGTAACTTGGCCTTTTTATTCAGCACTGCGCTCATACGCCGAGAAGCGAACATTTAGCATGACCTTAGGTATGACTTCTAAGTCCATTAGGATACTTCGGGTACTTCTTCATAAGGCTCCCGGGATCGATCACACACTCGAGGTGAAGAAGTTTGCGCCCATCCGAATCTCAAGGATTCTACCTAGCACAAGCGAGCATGACCCCGTGGTCGAACATGGCACGTGTAGTATGAAGCACGCGTCGATAGCATACCCGAACATCGTCAAGTATGGGATATGATGGATATACACCCAATTTGAACCCGTCTCTGTTCAGGCTGTCTTATTTTAATAACCTCACTTACGATTATAATTTGAAACTTTGACCCCAACGCACCGCCCACAAATTAAGATAACCCGCCCGGGCCATCGATCACCCGATCTCTACCCATAGAGAACGAGTGCCACACCCGATCTCTAGGGGCAAAGATGAGGTGCACCCACCCGATCTCTACCCCTAGAGATCGGGTGCCCCCACCTGATCTCTACTCCTAGAGATCGGGTGCGATCCCACCTGATCTCTACCCTTAGAGATCGGGTGTGGCCCAATTCCAGGCCTTGGGGGTCATATTTTTCCATCCGACCCTGAAGGCCTCGGGAACCCTTCCAGACGTCTTACCCCCTCCCTCGAGAGTGTATCCGACGTCTCAAATCTTGTCACACGGACCGTCCCCCACGGCGTCACGACATCACTTTACCCGTCCAACACTTAGCCAATTTTGCTCACCTCTCCATGCCATTAAGGGTTTAGTCCTAGTGTTATGCGTTAATAAGTACGCTTAGGGATTAACGGTGTCATTAAGCCACCTTAATACCCCCGAAACCTATATATACTGCTCAAGTTCTATTCATTTGGATCATGTTGCATCTTTACGCATTTTTAGCTCTGCCTTCTCTCTAATTTATCTCTCTAAGAATCTCAGACTGACTTAGGCATCGGAGAGGGCACATCGAGCACCACCCCCCTCTCTCCGTGCTCGATATTGCCCCTTGTGCAGGCCGGCAAGGAGCGAGACGACGGACCACGTTGAGCCGATGGATTACATTTACGAGTCAACGGATCATCAAAGAAAGAAATTTACTCGTGAGAAGAGTCATTCGGTCCGAAGACCCATCGACCCGATACACACGTCTTAACACTTGGCGCCGTCTGTGGGTTTTGAACAAAAAACCGGCTATCACAAGATCAATGACGAACAGCATACCATCTGAGACAACCATCCATCGGGGGATAATAGGCCGCCACAATCAAGTAGGGCAGCCTACTCATTCACCACGACAGCCCCTACCCCTGGCAAGACAACCTAACCCCCATGAGCATCCTATACCCCCTGCACGTCAGACAACCCCACAAGCACCTCAGGAAAACCACCAAGGAGGACCATCACGCCCAGCTGGGGCTGAGTCTTCCACTACTTTAACCCCTATGACTTGACGACCACAGGGGAAGGGTGTGCAACAAGGAGTGCCATCCCAAGGATATCAATACACTGCACCTCCACAGGGGTACTATTATGGAACACACCCTCAAGAGTATCCATATGAAATGCCAACACAAGGCATGTCAAGAAACAAAAAACGGGCTCATACCACCAATACAAGGCCTATGTATTCACAAGGAGCACAAACAGTGACTCCAGGGTTCATGAATGCATTAGAGGAGGTATTGGCTTATAGTGCCCGCTCCTGAAGGGATACCACCTACCAAGAGCTGCAACAGGAACCGTCAGTTCCTAATACTCAGAGGACCTACCATAGGAACTCCCCACAACATATTTCTCATGGCATGCCGCCACAAGATCAACCATTCGGGATGCCTGGTAACAAAATCACATCGAATGATATGTCATTGTTCAATAGGCATACATACACCGCATCAGAACAACTGATGTTCTCCCAAGGTGAACTTCTAATAAAAGAAGGAATCATGTCAGCCATAGATGAATTGATAGTATACTATGAGGCAATGAGAGCTAGAAGATACAGACCACCGCCAGTGGATCTGACTGACCACACCCCACTAAAGGACATTCCAAGGAGAGCTCAAAGTGAGGGACATCGTCCCGACAAATCGACAAGGCAACCGCCTACTCATGATAAGCGCGATAGGTTCCAACCCCTCGTGCAAGACAACCCTCGGTACACCTTTCCCAGGGATAGGGGCAGTTTGAAAGACAAGGCATTGAGCATGGAACTCACGGAGTGACATACTATGTTACTACATCACTATTACAATGGGAAGACTTACAGACGGGCACAGTAGAGTGAGATCACACATAGCGTGTACTGAGGATATACCTCCACCTAGTCCGCCTCGGCAAGGAGGCGACCTTCTAATTACCAAGGAAGTAGGGATATCAAAACCCCCACACCCATATCTTTCTCATATCCTCTTATTTAATTTAACTGCATAACAATTCAACTCCCTGAAAGGGGTATATTTTGATACTTGATATCACCATGTTTTCCAATAATGATCATACCGGATGTCTTCAGGCTTCGTATTATATATATACACGTGTTGACTACTAAAAGAGTCCATAAAAAACGCAGTCGCAACCAAGAGAGTCGCCACCAAGACTGCACACCACTGAAGAACGAAAGCATCGTCTTTAATCAGAACATCTCCGACGACAAACGGTCTTGTTCAAACATGTTTGTTCAACACTACCATTTGCTTAACTTCCTCAAAGGAACGCATAAGGAACAGATTGCTCAATCTCAAAGGGCACATATAAGGTCATGATTCTGCGAAAAGATCACTAAGATGGAAGGCCCACTTCCAAAAATAAGTGAACACTCTCAGCATCCTATAGAAGAATTACCATGAGGGTCACAAAGGACTACCCTCACTACAACCTTCCAACAAGAATCTTAGTGCTACGTTCGTCAAAAGACACCACCGGGCGTTTATACGCAAGGGGGGAACAATCCAAGTCACAACATGCCTTCCTCACAAAAATAAAGAGAATACCTATTAGCATAAGAGGGGGCAGTTGCAAGCACATCCCTAAAAAAATTGGGGAAACCATATCACATGGACCACGCCCACCTTCAGAGGCAAACACCTCCAGTGGATCTATATGATTTCACAAAATAGCCAGGAGATGCGACTAAACCTAGTAAGCTCATCTCATGTAACAGAATACACTTCATTAAGGACCTTTCAAGGGCCCCAAGCCTAGCAAGGGAAGAAGGGCGACACCATCATCCAACTTTCAAAAAAGGATATGGAAAACATAGTGTTTCCACGCAGCGATATCTTGGTCATAGCAGAGGGAATCACTAGCTTTGACATGAAGAGAATCATATTGAATGAAGAGAGTTCGCCAGACATCCCCCACGCCCAGCTTTTGATGATACTAGGAAAGAGTCCGGCATATCTAATACCAAGAGACCCCCTACTAGTAAAGGTGGTCAGAACATCAACATACCCATTAGGGACACAGCAATGCAAATGGGTGTGGAACAAGGATGGAAGACATATCCTTACAAGTATCCTTGCACTTATCTTTGCAAAAATGAACTCCCTAGAGGGAGAGTTTATCTAATAGACGACCGTGTTTCTGTTCTCAAAATATGATCCTAAGCCGGATATCCTTGGACTCCGTATTATATATGCAATGAATGACATATTTATCAAAGATAGGTACATGAAGATTCAAGATAGCGCCATCAAGATTAGGCGCATACCTCTACCAAGTGTGACGCATTTGGGTGGTCATAAACACTCATCCGTCATCTCATAAGAAAGAAAGGCAACCAATGATACATGTCCTAACAGAACAGGCACCAGTAAAGAATCCTGCCATTGACCTCTTGCACCAAGCAAGAAACTCTAAAGATGCAAGATTAGCAAAAGAGATAATGAAACAACCAGAATATGAAACAGGAGATACACCTCCCATCAAGTGCCTTAGGGCATGATAATAGTTCTACGAGATCAACTAAGGAAGAGCTCAAAAGCTTGGGAAGTAAGGTTTCAAGATCGACCCTTACACTAGATGCATATCCAGATCAAGCACCTTGTCTGTGAATGGTAAGACATTTGACTCTAACATCCCATCAAGAGGAAAACCCCGATAAAGAGTGCACTAGGGAAGGTCCTGCCTTTAAGTTTATAAGGCAAACACCTGGTGAGTAAAGGCTACAACAAAGGAAAAGAAAAGGAAGTTGTCAGCTCGACACCCCCCAAACATGTATACGTACGCAACTCAAATGAAACTTCTAATGAAGTTATCCTACAAGAAATAGTCAATACGGGGGCAAACCCAGGGAAAAGCACGTGACAACACCTGCAAACCTAAAGGAATACATCCTTTGTAGGTTCAAATACTGATTCAAGAGAAGACTATAATCAAGATTAGAGGTGGAAGGAACATGACCAATGTGACACTCCCTAAAAGCATTGAAAAATATTCAATGTAAAGGCAAAGACGAAGCACACTAAGTACCATTACACTTCAAGAAGATTTTTACAGCCGATCGGACCCCCCATGCCCGAGCAAGGAGCAGGGATCAGATTCACTAGTCTGAAACACATCTTCAAGTTAAACAACTCGAGACACCATGCTATGAGAAAGCTATTAAACCCAAATGCAACCCCATCTAAGATACGTTACTCCTACTCGATTATCACCGCAAAAGCGTTTGTCTCAAAAACACAAGGAAGGGGGGATAAGAATTTACAAGCAACCCTAGGATACAGACACTGCCACATTCTAGTTACCAAGAGAATAGAAATCACCCCCACCCTAAGCAGACGCTCCCTCCCAACCCTAAGAGATACATCAGGCAAAGGCAATGTCCAAACTATGGCTATGACTGAAACAATCAAGCATGAGAAAGAGTAAGTCCTACAAGGGACACTCATCGCACCCAAACAAGCAGACATATCAAATACAATACAAGATTAGGGAGCCCCAAGAATAAGGGGTACCCAACCAAGAAAATGAACGAGGGGCCTTTAACGGCCAAATATGAAAGGCGGTGTGACCACCAAGCAACTTGGGGGGCACCAAACGAACAAGTGCTCGGTAGTCCACCTAAGTGTAAAAGAAGAGATTAGAAGTAGAAGGACACAAGAACATGCAACACCACTTCTCCTAGAAGAAGTCACATAAGAGGAAAAACAACATCAACTCCCTTTACGGACTCGTCTTAAGTTGGCACCATACAAGCATCGCCCTCGAAAGGTGATATCCCACACTCAAGAAAAGCCTAGGTAACAGGCAATATCATAGAAAGAAAACTAAAGTAAAGATTCAGACGACTTACCAAGGACACATCCTACATAGAAAATACCACCAGGTAAAAGTCACATTATGTGCCCTCCAGGAGCCTACCCTGCGAACATTTTCGACGCCCCCAAGAGCGTATCTTGAGAGTAGTTTTAAACTACGACCAAAATCTGCGGCCTCCGGGAGCCAGTCCCGTGAACAGTTTCTACGCCCACCAAAAGCGTATCTTGAGAGTAGTTCTATACTACGAAATTTTGTGCCCTTCGGGAGCCTATCCCGTGAATAGTTATGTGCCCTCCGGGAGCCAATCTCGTGAAAAATTTCGACGCCCTCAAGAGCGTATCTTGAGAGTAGTTTTTAGACTACGAAATTCTTTGTCGTCCGGGAGCCAATCCTGTGAAACATTCTGTGCCCTCCGGGAGCCAATCCCTTGAAAAGATTCGACGCCCCCAAGAGTTTATCTTGTTAACTAACTCTGTGCCATTTAGGAGCCTATCCTGTGAATAATTATGTGCCCTCCGAGAGCCTATCTCGTGAAAAGTTCTGTGCCCTCCGAGAGCCTATCTCGTGAAAAGTTCCGTGCCCTCTGAGAGCTTATCTCGTGAAAAGTTACGTGCCCTCCGAGAGCCTATCTCGTGAAAAGTTCCGTGCCCTCCGAGAGCCTATCTCGTGAAAAATTATGTGCCCTCTGAGAGCCTATCTCGTGAACTAATTGTGTGCACTCCGATAGCCTATCTCGTGAACTAATTATGTGCCCTTCGAGAGCCTATCTCGCGAACATATTTTGCGCCCTTCGAGAGCCTATCTCGTGATAAGACTCTGTGCCTTCTGAGAGCCTATCTCGCGAACACATTTCGCGCCATCCGAGAGCCTATCTCGTGAAAAAATTTATAACGTCCTAAGAATGTATCATGAAAAGCCTTCCTTTTTACAAAGTAAGGTTATATGATATGAGAAACATCCAAGTTTGTTTATGATGACAATGCAGGCAGGACAAAAGTAAAGTGGAGTAACGAAAGAACCCTCCGACAAAATAAAAGAAATACAACTTATGAAGAGGTCCACTTTCCAAAGTACGACTGGTTGCCACCAGAGAAAACCCTCCTTCAAAGGTAAATACAGGTGACGACCTGCTTAAACCTTCATTGAAGGGAACCTTCCTCTAGAAGTAAAGAAAGGTGGCGACCTACTTGTCACCAGCTAAAAAGAACCGTCCCGGCTAAGTAAACATAAAGCGGCAACTTGTGTTCTTAACTACCACCAGAGGAAACCTCCCTACAAAGGTAACTGCAGGTGGCGACCTTCTTAGAGAAAGCTTCCTCAGTAAGAAACACTTAGCTGGAGACCTACTTGTCACCAGCTGACTGCTCACCGTCTCACTCAGCCAATCACAGAAGAGGAACCACCGCCCCTCAGCTACCAATCAGGGAATAGCAGCCGCCTTATAGAAAGTCGGTAATCTGTCCCTATAAATAGGGACTATTTTTTACTCATTTACAGATTCAGTCAGTTCTAAATACGTTCTTATATTATTACTCTCAAATCCATTACTAACTTAAGCTTCAGAGTGGAATCAGGGGCCATCCCCACCCCTTTTTCAGGTTCTCGCCCCACATAACCTCTTAGAGGAAAACTTAGCGTTCGAGAGAGCTAAGTCCGAGGCGATAGTTGGAAGTCCATTTCCCTAAGTTCAAGGCCACGTCATTTTGATCCCAACATTTGGCGTCGTCTGTGGGAACTCCGATCAAAAAGTCGTGACCTCTAGAGAAGCAACAAGATGTCCAACCTCCCGGTGGAAGGAAATAATCCCCCAGCGGATCCTACCACCTCAAAGCCAATCACTAGAGAAGATCCGTCCATTCCACAAGCTAATGGCGGAGTTAATGATGGAAATCTCAGTCATTCCAAGTCATTACCAAATCCAGAAGAAGTAAGGACAATCCCCCCGGCTGTCCCCCAAGAAGTATTGGCGGCCTTCATAACATTTATGAATCAAGCCCAGGCGGGCACCATCCCCGAAAAGGCACCCGCTCAATAAACTTTCCAAAAGGAGGAGGTGGCGTCCAGCGTAAAAATCCAGGAGAAAGAACCCCTGGAGAAAGAAATTCCTAAGACTCCTAAAGGAGAAATGGCGAGCAAAGAACCTGTCCTATTCACTATGAGACAGCTGGAAAAGTTGATAGAGAAAAATAGAAGGGGGACGAACGATTTGCTGATTGTTCGCAATCATACCTCCCATCCTTTCTCTAAAAGGTTGTTCAACACTCGAGTTCCTCCGCAAGTCTTTGCGAGGAACATTGACGACTACACGGGCGAAGGAGATTCTGTTCGCCACATCAACGCCCATAACTCTTCCCTCATGGGAAGAGGGGCAACTACGGATCACTATGCAGGCCTCTTCCCAACTACGTTGTAAGAAGAGGCGTCCACTTGGTTTATGGCCTCCCCGACAACTCGATCGATTCATGGGAGGATCTGAAGGCTAAATTCATCGAAGGCCATATAGGCCAAAGACAGCGCCTGAAGAGTATGGATTTCCGAGATAAAATTGAACAAGGTTCTGATGAAACCTTGCCAATTATTACACTAGGTTCCATAAGATACTCCAACAGTTAAATGAAGACGCCACGGATGGCGAGTTGATCAGGACCTTCTGGAGAGGTCTTAGGACACAGAGCCAAGCTCTGAAGGACAACATGGTGATGAAGCCGGTGAGAAGATCGATGCCCTCGCCACGAAGGTGAAGACGTACATAGATCTGGAAAGATCACACGATAAGTCGCCTCGAGAAATCAAGCGCCCAGTTGTGCCAACAAAAACAGAAGAAGGCTCCGCTTCTCGACCACCTAGGAGGGAAGAAAGACGAGAGGGAAACTTCCGACCCGGAAACCGTCCCGGAATGAGAAATCCTAACCCCTATCCAGGAAAGTTTACTCCTCTCACACACAATATATCAGTTGTGCTCCAGGAGATGGAAAAACTTAAGCTGGATGATCCTCCCCTTGTTAAAAAGGGACCGACGGGATCTCAGATGAACAATTATTGTTGATATCATCGGATTCAGGGACACGACAGTAACGAATGTGTCGCCTTGAAACATGACATCGAGGCTTTAATCCGAAGGGGCAAATTACTCAAGTTCATCGACAAACCTTCCAGGTCTCTAAAACAGAGTCGAAACCCCAGAAGAAATTCTCGATCTCCCCCTCATGACAACCCACCCCCAAGAAGGACAATCAACGTCATTGCTGGAGGATTCGCCTCAGGAGGGGAAACCAGCACTGCTCAAGAAGTTTATGCCACCCAGATCTCACAAAGCAGAGATAAAGGGAAGGCGCCAGAAGAAGTCGACCCAATGGTTATAAGTTTCACCACCGACGACCTTATAATGGTCACCCAACCGCATGACGACGCTTTGGTCATCACTGCTACTTTGGCAGATTACGAGGTCAAGAGAATTCTAATCGACAATGGAAGCTCGACCAATATACTTTTTTACGAAGCTTTCCAGAGTCTGGGATTAACACAGAGGGATCTCCTGAAGGTCGACTTTCCTCTCATAGGATTTGCCGGAAGGACCACCTATCCAATGGGCGCTATCAAACTCCCAATGGTTCTGGGAAAAGAGAAGACGACTCTAACCGTAGATGTGCTCTTCGTAGTCGTCGACGCCGCCTCAGCATACATTGCCATTATTGGAAGAACGACTCTTAATCCTCACCGGATAATCCCCTCAACAGCTCATCAAGTAATGAAATTCCCGACACCGCACGGGATATGGGAAGTGAGAGGCGATCAAACTGCATCTCGACGATGTTACGTCAGTTCGATGAGACGCCGAAACCAGAGAGAAGTCATAGAAACAGTGCACTATTAAGAAAATAATTTCGCTTATTTTTAAGGCTAATGTTTTTTTTATGATCCTTTTTCTTTGTAAGATTCAGGACGGATAATAGAACTCAAGAGTCGATCATCAAACATCTGATATCAGTCAAATCACTCAGATGGATCGACTACTTGCAGTGCAAAAGAACTCAAGAGTCGATCATCAAAACGTCTGATATCCACTAAATCACTCAGACGGATCGACTACTTGCAGTGCAGAAGAGCTCAAGAGTCGATCATCAAAACATCTGATATCAGTCAAATCACTCAGATGGATCGACTGCAGAAGAACTCAAGAGTCGATCATCAAAACGTCTGATATCCACTAATTCACTTAGACGGATCGACTACTTGTAGTGCAGAAGAACTAAAGAGTCGATCATCAAAACGTCTGATATCCACTAAATCACTCAGACGGATCGTCTACTTGCAGTGTAGAAGAACTCAAGAGTCGATCATCAAAACATCTGATATCAGTCAAATCACTCAGATGGATCGACTACTTGCAGTGCAGAGGAACTCAAGATTCAATCATCAAAACGTCTGATATCAACTAAATCACTCAGACGGATCGACTACTTGCAGTGCAGAAGAACTCAAGATTCGATCATCAAAACATCTGATATCAGTCAAATCACTCAGATGGATCGACTACTTGCAGTGCAGAAGAACTCAAGAGTCGATCATCAAGACGTCTGATATCCACTAAATCACTCAGACGGATCGACTACTTGCAGTGCAGAAGAACTCAAGAGTCGATCATCAAAACATTTGATATCAGTCAAATCACTCAGATGGATCGACTACTTGAAGTGCAGAAGAACTCAAGAGTCGATCATCAAAACATCTGGTATCAGTCAAATCACTCAGATAGATCGACTACTTGCAGTACAGAAGAACTCGAGGATCGCTAACGGCCTGATATCCACTAAATCACTCATACGGATCGATTAATTGAAGTTCTTAAAGACATATCTTCCCAAAGTCACGAATCGACCATCCAAAATCTGATATCATCCAAATCACTCAGAAAGGTCGACGATTCGGAAGACAGGTTAGATACTTGGGAAATTTTACCCTTCTTAAAGTTCGATTGTGTAGAATTTTGATATCTATTCTAAAAATCGAGCATGTTCAATGAGCAACAATCTTTGGTATGTTTATTGGGATGATTAGACTTTCTAAAAAAGATCTAATAGTACTTTAAGTTTGGCGGAAAGTGCAAAAGGGTAATAAAGGAACGAATGAGCAAAGATCGTCAAAGATGGATAAAACCTCCCTTCTTTCATTAAACAAACAAAAGTTTACATTGAGTCGGGAAGGAAATTAAAAAAATCTTAACAAGCTTCCTCCTCTCCCTAGCCCTAGCCTCCTCCGCCAAATACCCTCGAAAAGCCTCCACCTTCGAGAAGTTGAAATTAGGGTCCATAGCCCTAATATCCTTCACCACTGAGGAAAAGGTTGAGAGAAGCATTCGCCCGCAAGTCATGGCAGCATCATTCTGAAAAGCAGCCGAATCCCGATAAGCCTCGCTGAAAACCGCCGAAAGAGTCATAAAAACCCTCAAGGCATCTCTGCAAGAGGGGAGCTTTTAGGTCGTACTCGTCAAGGTGGCAGTCAGGCGAGTGAGCTTCTCTTCAAAACGAGCAACCTCCTTTCGAAGATGTTGCCCCACCTCCACCTCCAACTCTATAGAGGCAAGTTTCCCCCTCAGGAAAGAAACTTCCTCATTCAAGTCGAGGATCAATTGACCAACCTGCAGGAAGTCGCGGGTGGCCTGAAAAAGAACAAACGTGTTCAGTATGAAATTATACCAAAAAGATAACAGCAGGAAAAACGTCGAAAACCCTTACCTTGGCTTGCCGATGCAGGAGTTGTCGAGTAGCCTCCTCCGCACAATCAATTGGCAAGCGGGGGCGATCTTGGGGAGGGGGGGGGGGGGACGGAGGCGTTTACCAGGTGGAGAGCCAACTCTTTATTGGCGATGGAGTGACCCTCCTTCAGTTGGTACTCCTTCAAAGAGGTGAGTGGATCCCAGTCGACATCCCCCCTTAAAGAGTCGGGGGCAGAATGGAGCATCCTCCAAGAAAAAGGAGGACCCTCAAACCTCAAGCCTGTCATGGCTTGCGAAGTAGAAGGCTCCATAGGAGCCTTACCCTTTGGATCATCTCCTGCAAAAGAAAAATATTAAGAAATTTTATAAGCCTTAAGAAAAGATCGACGAAGAATGAGGTTGTAGACCTTTGGAGGAAGAAGGGCCAGTAAGAATAGGAGCGACTGTAGGAATAGTCTCCTGAAATTCGGAAATGGGGGTGGCGACGGTGACCCTCGTCGTCGTGGAAGATTTGGCGTTTCCCTTCTTGGCAGGCCTCTTAATCCTTCCTTGAGGGGTCCTTACTTCCTCTGCAGCTTCAGTTACCTCCCCTGCCTCAGCAGAATCTTCAACGGTATCAAGAGAAGACCCCTCCAAAACAGGCTGAGCCTCGTGGAAGTCAATGGGTTCAGGGGCGATCTCCGCGGCCGCTGCTACCGGATCCTCGGCAAGAGGCACTCCTGTCGCCGCTTGAGCGTCAAAAAGATGCTTAAAAAGACCTACAGAAAGCAGAAAGAAGATTCAAATGGCGACTAAAGCCTAGGTGCGGCGACAATTCAATCGAAGACCTCCAAATCGGTTGTCGACCCTTATGTGCCCAAAATGGCGACGAAAGCCTAGGTGCGGCGACAATTCGATCGAAGACCTCCAAATCGGTTGTCGACCATTATGCGCCCAAAATGACGACTAAAGCCTAGGTGCGGCGACAATTCGATCGAAGACCTCCAAATCGGTTGTCGACCATTATGTGCCCAAAATGGCGACTAAAGCCTAGGTGCGGCGACAATTCGATCGAAGACCTCCAAATCGGTTGTCGACCATTATGTGCCCAAAATGGCGATCAAAGCTTAGGAACGGTGACGATTAAGGAGCAGTCTTAACTGACTCCTCAACTTCCGAAAGTCATCATCCGTCGAAGAGAACGATAATGTGGAATTGGAGGCCATACAACAAGATATAAAGGTAATACTCGACACGACCCCTTCCCCTTATATTATAAATAAAGAGAAACGATTCATATCTCGGGGGGCAAGTGTTGGGTTATGATTAAAACTCGATATTAAGCATAAGAGTCGAGTACGTTTAAAAGGTAGGAAAAGAAGAATCGTTGACCATTCTCACTCGTCTTAACGAGGCAAGGATAAAAGGTCGACGACAACTTATGAAGAAGTCGACTTTCCAAATTACGACTGGTTGCCACCAGAGAAAACCCTCCTTCAAAGGTAAATACAGGTGACGACCTGCTTAAACCGTCATCGAAGGGAACCTTCCTCTAGAAGTATAGATAGGTGGCAACCTACTTGTCACCAGCTAAAAAGAACCATCCCGGCTAAGTAAACATAAAGCGGCGACTTGTTCTTAACAACCACCAGAGGAAACCTCCCTACAACGGTAACTACAGGTGGCGACCTGCTTAGAGAAAGCTTCCTCAGTAAGAAACACTTAGCTGGAGACCTACTCTTCACCAGCTGACTGCTCACCGTCTCACTCATCCAATCACAGAAGAGGAACCACCGCCCCTCAGCTACCAATCAGGGCATAGCAGCCGCCTTATAGAAAGTCGGTTATCTGTCCCTATAAATAGGGACTGTTTTTTACTCATTTACAGATTCAGTCAGTTCTAAATACGTTCTTATATTATTACTTTCAAATCCATTACTGACTTAAGTTTCGGAGTGGAATCAGGGGCCTTCCCCACCCCTTTTTCAGGTTCTCGCCCCACATAACCTCTTAGAGGAAAACTTAGCATTCGAGAGAGCTAAGTCCGAGGCGATACTTGGAAGTCCATTCCCCGATGTTCAAGGCCACGTCATTTTGATCCCAACACATAGCATAAACAAAAGGAAACCATAGCGATGAAGGTTCTCCAATAAGAAAGGAATGCTAAAACACAACTCCATACATCGCGAAGTGGCTATCATGTCTACACGACGCGAATTGGCTATCATGTCCACACGACGTGAAGTGGCTATCATGTCCACACACTACAAAGTGGCTATCATGTCCACATACCAAGAGGTGGCTATCATGTCCATACACCAAGAAAAGGCTAACAAGTATACACATCGCGAGGATGCTATCACGACCATGAACCTAAAGATCCTACATCTAACCTTAAGAGGAGGTTCAAGGAAAAGGTAAAAGGAATACCCTTCATACGCTCATCAAAGGTCTGCAATTATATTTCAACCTTCATGAATGATACCAGGTAGGATACGTCCTCATTGTGAAGACAACCTCTATATTTCATGAAATCAACCATAAAGCGGAGAATCACGGTAAGCACTATCGGGGGCATATAACGAAACGACCCCCACAACGATCACAGCTATGATACTAGTAGAGGCTAACTCAAGAGCAGTCTCCACCAAACTTTCAAGCAGAAATTTGCTATCTTAATTAGAGCCATGGCCAAAGTAAGAGTCTCAATGAAAGGGGATGATCACACCCATCACAAAAAGCAAGATCTTCAACACAATGGTCAATCACATGACCCCATATATATGCCAAAGGCAATTTCAAAGTCGTCAAACCTTCATGAAGAAGAAACATACCTGAGACTCGGCCCATCGACAGGGAGACAGAGGATAGAGGAGAAACATCAAGATCTATGGTCATCCCATCGCCATCCACAGGATGCTTCCCTTCGTCAAATAAAAAGGGTGCCTCTTCGACCACTATCTCCTTATCATGAGAGGGAGTTGGTAAACGTGCACTTGAAGGAGTGTCTCTCGCGGCTTTCTTCTTCTCGGCAGTCGAGGGCCAGACCTTAGAATCAGGTTTATGTGCCTAAGACTTGGATTGACTTGAACTCTTGCCCACCGCAAGAACACGCTCGGTAACCAGGGGCGAATGCTCTAACAACAAGAAGAAAGCAACATGAGGAAAGTCATAAGTATATCATAAAGGAAAGAGAATAGAAAAGGAACATACTAGAAGCCTCTACAGCCTTCCCTGACTTAGAATAATTCTTGACCTCAGAAGCGGAGCTAGAGGATACCTTCTGCCTATCCAAATCAACGGTGCGTTTGGAACGTTCCGCCTGCACATTATACATTTTTCCATCATACCAACCTACAAGGCGGAAACAAAAGATGAATGAAAACAAGATGATAAATGACACACCAAGCTCGCGGGAGGAGGGGTCAAGCGAACCCTTGCCTCATACGAGTCCACCTCGAACACCCAAGACACAGGACAATGAGATTTGGTCCAATTTCTTTGATAAATGATCTTCATGGTCTCCTTGTCCGAAGGAGAAAACTCCCTAAAAATGGGCCAGCCGTCCGAGCGATCGACACGAAAGTCGACCCTTGCTCATGGAAGGTCAAGATACGCTTATTACGGAGGCAATCTCAACATCAAGTTACGGGAGCAAAACCGTCACCCAAGAGATCCGACCATCAAAGTGCAAGGTAAACCAACCAAGGGAACAAACCCATGAGCGTCGCAAAGAGGGCGAACTTTTAGCTTCCCCAAAAGGAGTAACGCTCCGACACATCCGAAGGAAGGGTCAACCCTTAACATATGTCGATAAACCGCTTCGCACGAGGCGGGTAAGAAGAAAGCTTGTAAGCATTTTCACCCTCACTTTTATGTGGAACGA
This sequence comes from Clarkia xantiana subsp. parviflora, assembly GCA_036873135.1. NCBI lineage: Eukaryota > Viridiplantae > Streptophyta > Magnoliopsida > Myrtales > Onagraceae > Clarkia > Clarkia xantiana. The sequence goes on along the minus strand of JAPTYO010000013.1, from coordinate 11,082,344 downwards.
ATTGCAGGATAAGGGTCAAGAGCTATACACACGCTCCAGCGAATGAAGGAAAATGTCACACATGTCGAAGGTCGAGGTTAAAGGACAATGCTCGCATTAGTACACGGGAGGCTGAACGTTGTGTCCCATCAAGTGACACAGCTCGCTCCCTCGGATAAAAGGGGTCTATACTCTCACCCTTGCACTTACGTTCATATTTATGATTTACACCTACAAGTGAGCCAATGCCATCACTCACGCTTATGCTCACGACCCGTCCATGCATACATACATGTTTATGCTTACGCTCACGTGCATGCCAACATACAAACTCATATACTTTCAACACTTAGACATCCATGTACATGGTTGCCATATATTCCTGCATACATTCATATTCATGATTGCAACCTGTCCACGCCCACTTCCATACTTGTGTTTCTACTACTTGCATGTATGCTAGTGTACACCTTCATATTCATGGTATATCCATGTTCACTCAAATTAGCATTTTTCATATGCATATATCCTACATTCCCATACTTAGAAATTTTTTGGACCCGGTCTAAGTATTTTTTTCACAGACAGGGCTCACCCTGCATGTGCACGTATTCATTATGATTACATGAAATTAGATCACATTAGTTCATATTCATGATTGCATCGCATCCCCATGCATGTACGTATTTTTAGAAACAAACATGAGAAGATCATATTTTTATATCCACATTTTTCGGAAACGGGCCTAGGCGTGTGCATGTTTGCTCTAACATTTGTATTTCCTCTATTTTGAGAAACTGAGGACATGGCCCGGGAAAGGCGCCTACGAACAAGCGAAGGATTCATCAAGAGGTAAAATCACGGTTTCAAATTGCGCGTGTCATCCCATCGTAAAATAGAGTCAATCAAGGTTTAAGCCATTGGTTGACTCGGGGGCACGTGATGGATATACGCCCAATTTGAACCCGTCTCCGTTCAGACTGTCTTATTTTAATCACCCAACTTACAATTATAATTTGAGACTTTGACCCGAACGCACCGCCCACAAATTAAGATAACCCGCCCGGGCAATCGACCACCCGATATCTAGGGGCAAAGATCGAGTGCGACCCCACCCGATCTCTAGGGGCAGAGATCGGGTGTGGCCCAATTCCAGGCCTTGGGGGTCAGATTTTTCCATCCGACCCCGATGGCCTCGGGACCCCTTCCAGACGTCTTACCACCTCCCTCGGGAGTGTACATCGAGCATCTTTACACATTTTTAGCTCTGCCTTCTCTCTACTTTATCTCTTTAAGAATCTCAGACTAACTTAGGCATCGGAGAGGGCACATCGAGCACCACCCCCTCTCTCCGTGCTCGATATTGCCCCTTGTGCAGGTCGGCAAGGAGCGAGACGACGGACTACGTTGAGCCGACGGATTACATTTACGACTCAATGGATCATCAAAAAAAGCAATTTACCCGTTAAAAGTGTCATTCGGTCCGAAGACCCATCGACTTGATACACACGTCTTAACAGGATATGTCAATGATGCTATCGCAGATTTTCATCTGACCCAGAATGTGGTTAATGACGAACAGAGTTCATCACTGGCGATGTACAAAATTAAGATCATTTCGTGTTACTCCGAAACCAAATGATCGTTTTGCGTAACCAAGTTTATCCAACTGGTTCTTAGCCAGACCTGCATCGGCAGAGGTCCCCCTCTCCTACAAGACGACTGTGCCCGTGTGACAAGGCAAGGCCCACATTCGACATAATTTAGGCAGAGGATTGCGTCCTCCTACGACTTAGTTTATATACCGTAAAATCCAATTTAATCAAACATTATGACGTCGAAGACTCATACACACTCGAATCGCAATTCTCTCATTTATAAAAAATGTAACTTTCAATTATCAAAATGTTATCACAGATATACACACACTTTTAAACCCTATGCAATCCAAGCAGTTTAACATGCTTTTCAAATGTCTCTTTACGTAATGGTTTAGTTAATGGGTTCGATACCATGTCATTAGTGGGCGAGTTTTCTAAAGTGATTATATTGTCTTCTACCATAGATTTAACATAATTATATTTCACATCAATGTGGTTAGTCCTACTATGGTACTTTGGATTCTTTACTGCCACAATAGCTGCCTGACTGTCAGAGTACACCTTCACATGCTTACTCCCGACATCACCACCAAGCAGCGCAGTAAGAAGCCTTTTCAGCCAGACATCTTCCTGTGCATTTTTTGAGAGAGCAACGAATTCCGATTCAATCGTAGACAGCGCAACACAAGATTGCTTCTTGCTCGTCCATGAAATGGCGGCATCAGCAAGGAGAAACACTCCTCACTGAATCCGGTCAATTCTAACTTCCAGCCCTCATAGCACAGTACGTAGTCGGCAGTACCTTTCAGATATCGCAAGATCCGCTTTACATCTTTTAAATGTTGATAGCCAGGGTTTGATTGGAATCTAGCTACTAGGCCCACATCATAACAAATGTCCGGACGAGTGCAAAGCATGGCGTACAAGATGTTAGCATATGGTGACGTGGCGCCGTAAATGGTAGCCTGTTAATATTAAGGATATTACCTAAGACAATTGGGTAAATGTCACATTAGGTTAATTGGGCTCGGCCCAAGTCCTAATTGACATGGGAGGCCCAAAATTGGGCCTCCCTCCTTTAATAGGTTCGGCAGAACCCTATACCACATTAGTTGGAGTGGACTTTTGTCCACTCCACCAATCCTATATATAGGGGAGTCTCCTAAGGGTTTTATACATCAAGTAATTCATAAGTCCCTCCATTTAGGAACTTGAGAGAAACCCTCTCACCCCCTTAGTAGAGATTTCGGTACACCATAATCAGTCCGAGGTTCTGTCCCCGTTGAAGAATCGATCAGAGGATTTGCTGTGAAGCTTATACCGCGTAGGACTTCTTCTCACGAAGAACTTGTACGGGTTCAGACTGGAGGATCAGAACTCCCTCCACATCGTTCTTGGGTAGGAAATCTATTGAGGTATGTGTACATTATTCCGCTGCCTAATTAGTTTACTTGCATGTACACGTTAAGCATTCCGTAGTATTACGTCCCCGTTATCCAACAGTGGTATCAGAGCGAGGTTAGGAGTTCTTAAATTTTTTATAAACTAATGTTCTTGAAAGCTTTTACAAAATTTGAAAATTTTCATCATGAACACCGAAATTTTTAAAAATAATTTCATGATTTTTATCTTTAAAAACTTAAAATTTTCGGATTATACATGTTTTTAAAGAATGGTGCCGAAATTTTAGTTTAAATCTAAGTTTGATTTTCATGATCTTCAAGAACACGATGAGTTTTATCAAGAACAATATTTGGATTCATGATCAAGATAGTGTTTGATCTTAAAATTTGACAACTTTTTCCAATTTCTTATTTTTGGCCGAAAACCCTAGTGGCATATTAGGTAAAAAAAATTAATTTTCTTGGGCACCAAGTAATTAAAATTTCGGCCAAAATTATAATAGATATAGGTTGCCATATTTTAATTTTAATTAAAGGTAACTACATATCTATAAGTTGGAAAATATGGATAGGTTCACAATATAATAATGAAATATATATTAACTATCAATATATATAGATAAAGATAGGGTTAATATATATTCAAAGATTTAGTTGCAATAAAAGATTAAGAAAATATATTGTATATATATATTTTATCGCTAAACATATTTATGTGACAATAATTATATATATATATATATATTGGCCGGCCAAGTGACCACGTCTTTGGAAACCGATTGAGTTTGACTAAGGTTATGAGGGATGGGGATGGTCATGTTCACCTAAAATTGACCGACTCTAGTGTTCACTAGGTGGCCACCAACCGGATATTAGTTGAAGGTTGTGAACACTTGTACGGTTGCCCTGGAGAAGTATTCCTATGTGGGAAACTGCGCAATTGGAGAATTATCAGTTGACCAAGGATACAGTGCGGTACATATTTTGTTTTTAACAGGAATGATTTACGACATGGAATCAACGTTTTGCGGGCGCTACAATACTCCTAACAGATGAGTAGCACAATGCTTGTCGTATCCGCCTGTCGCACGGCAAACCTCGTATGAACTATTCGGAGACGGAGACGATAACTGAAGACTGAAATGTTGATGCTATTGGATGAAAATACATTAACCGAAACCCTCCCATTCCGGCGAGTGGGAGCTGTTAGCATATGGTGACGTGGCGCCGTAAATGGTAGCCCGTTAATATTAAGGATATTACCTAAGACAATTGGGTAAATGTTACATTAGGTTAATTGGGCTCGACCCAATTCCTAATTGACATGGGAGGCCCAAAATTGGGCCTCCCTCCTTTAATAGGTTCGGCCGAACCCTATACCACATTGGTTGGAGTGGACTTTTGTCCACACCAACAATCCTATATATAGGGGAGTCTACTAAGGGTTTTATACATCAAGTAATTCATAAGTCCCTCCATTGAGGAACTTGAGAGAAACCCTCTCACCCCCTTAGTAGAGATTTCGGCACACCATAATCAGTCTGAGGTTCTGTCCCCGTTGAAGAATCGATCAGAGGATTTTCCGTAGAGCTTATACTGCGTAGGAATTCTTCTCACGAAGAACTTGTACGGGTTCCGACCGGAGGATCAGAACTCCCTCCACATCGTTCTTGGGCAGGAAAGCTATTGAGGTATGTGTACATTATTCCGCTGCGTAATTAGTTTACTTTCATGTACACGTTTAGCATTCCGTAGTATTACTTCCCGTAATCAAACACATGAGACTTCCGACCATGCTTAAATACTCTGCACTCCTCATATGTTCACGCTCTTGCTGGTTCCTCGGGCCGTCACGTTTTCACAACGCACACCCGAATACTACTGGCGTCTCCACGGGTTTGGCATCTTGTAATCTAAACCTTTTCAACAGTTAGTTGATGTAGGCTTCCTGAGATAGACACAATCTCCGGGCGGCACGAGCTCTAGCAATCTTAATGCCCAAGATGTACGTAGCCACTCCTATGTCTTTCATCTCAAACACAGATGCCAACCAGGACTTTGATTCAGGCATGAAACTCTCATCGTTCGCAGTAATGAGTATGTCATCCATGTATAAAGTTAAGATGACGTACTTAGACTCAAAGGTCTTTGTATACACGCATGGATCTTCGTGGAGAATCACGAATCTGTTTCCAACGATTTCCTCGTGGAATCTATGGTACCATTGCCGAGACGGTTGTTTTAGACCGTAAATGGATCTTTGGAGTTTACAAACTTTTCGTTCGTTACCAGGAGTAATGAAACCCTCCGGTTTCTCCATATAGATCTCTTCCTCTAGGTTTCCGTGGAGGAATGCGGTCTTAAAATCCATTTGGTGCAGCTCTAGATCGAAGCATGCGACCAGGGCTAGGATTTCCCTGACTATGGTGTACCGCACAGTCGGTGAGTATGTCTCATCAAATTCCACTCCATGAAGCTGGGTGTATCCTTTCGCAACTAGTCGAGCTTTGTATCGTTCGACATTTCCATCAGCAGCGAGTTTCAGTTTCATAACCCACATAGCCCCTATGGCCCTTCGGTTAGAAAGTAAATCAACTAAAGACCATACCGAATTGGCTTTCATTGAGGCGATCTCTTCCTCCATTGCTTTCCTCAATTCCTTTGCTTGAGGTCCTTTCAACGCTTGTTGAACTATTACCGGTTCGTCAACAGAGGTTAGGGTGAATATCTCACTCTTCTCGATAGCATACTTCTTGGGAGAAGTTCGATGCTTTTGACTTCGTCTAGGCTCGTTAATCCCATCTAGAGTCTGAACGTCGCTTCCACTCGGAATAATGCTTTCTATCGGAGCATCACTCCCACTGGGAACAAGGCCAGTGCTAGAACCTTGACCTACAACTTTTCTTGGACGACCTCTCGGTCTCGGGATTCTACCTCCGAGATTAATTCCTTGATCACTAGGACCTGGAACCAAGTTGGTTGATCCACTCCTGGCACTATTGGATTTTCATCCAGCGGTCCGGCTACGTGATTATCAGGTTCAACTTGATTCGCACCTGCAGCAACAGTGATTTTGTGGTAGGATTGGCTCCTCCCACTAGATTTACTATGAAAATGTCTCCATCTTCATTTACCATTTCATTCACTTGCGTTGCTGCCTCAAATCTCCCACTCGAAGTAAGTGGGACCTGACTATCATCGTTATCCTGCTCCGATTCGATCAAGACTTCGTTTGTCTTCATTTCAACAAGCGTTGGAAATTCGTCCTCAAGGGATGTAACGTCTCATTCGACCATGACACCATTATCACAAGCTAATTTAAACTTGTATTCTCTAAGAGTAGTTATCATACTCTCAGTTCGAATACTTGTTTAATGCGCAAGTTAATGTCGCATGATGATAAGATTTAACTTGTTATCATTCCTTTTAGCTTTTATGGCTTCGCGTTTGACCAATTTTGTTGGAACATAGTTCTACATTGATGTGAGTCAACTGCTTCTCATCCCATAGAGAACGTCGGTCGTTGAACTCTAACATTATGTTTTCAAACCATGCCAGTTGAAGTGTGTTATTGATATGAATGTCTTGCCAAACTTCTCGTTCAAGGCATTTAGTGGGAGAGTCATTTTACCGATATCATCATTTTTGTTATGTCTGTTTCCACTTGGGTAACTTCGGGCTTCTCTCCCACGAATAGGCTCTGGATGTGTGCACAGGAACGGGTATATGTCTGTATGCCGCGAACCTTGAGACACGATCCTCGAACCGGTCTTCAACTTCCCGACAGGGGAGTAACCAGCGTGGAAGAGGGGGGGAATGCTGGTTGGGCCCTTTCCGACGCTCAAGTCATAATCTTTAGTGAGAGAAATCCTTTTAGAGAGAAGTCAGAGCACGAAATGCCAGAATGAGGGAGTCGTTTAAAATGGGAGACCTAGGTCCCTATTTATAGGGAACCAAAGGATCGTGCCCGGTTTTGAACGGTTTGATGCTAGTATAAAGGAAAACGTATACCGTCATCAAGGTGGACTATGCGCGCAGTGACTTCTCGTACTTGGAAAAATAATTGGGATAAGCGCGCGGAGTATGTCGGTAATCCGGACCTACCCGGATTGTCTAGCAATCCGGACCGGGTCTGGATTGCCTTAGGGCAATCCGGAAGTCCCCCGATCCGGGTACTGCGCGTATTCCGGACCGTTTTGGACTTGGGTGTCTGCAGAAAAGTTATTTTACGGGTTTTGGAGTATCTTGCGAGGCCCGAAATGTAAATACGAACCTGAATTGGACAGATATCTAACACTTGCCCCCGAGTCAAGTAGCGGTTCAAAACCCATGCTTGACTCTTTTTAAGATAAGATATTCGTCCAATTTAGGTTTGGTACTGACCTCAGGGGTGGCCTGCTTGTCAATTCGAGTGTTGGGATCATAAATTTGACCAACTTCAATTTTCCGCCGTATGTACGTAATCTATTTATACGGTTAGCGTAGCGGACAATATGCGTATAACAACATGCAATTATATTCGCAATATCATGTAAGGAGTGAAATACTTGTAATCATAAAGAATTATACAACGTGATAATATCATGGTACATGATGTAAGCATATAACACGTTGTCAAAATGTAGATGACGACATAGTAAACGGAGGACCTAATCATGCAATAAGCAAAATACTTAGAGCAATGTGAAATTGGAAAGCATGCTTGTCAACATCAAGCATGATGTAAACATAGTAAATGATGCAAGCATGTAGTTTGATGTAAGCATGGAAAATGATGCAAACATTCAATTCATACTTATATTATAAAAATAATCACATAACAACCATGAGTTAGCATCATGTACTTATAAAAATAATAACATGCGTAATGATCTACGAAGCGCGTCATGCAACATTAGGGAGCATGTATGTAAAACAAGCATAGAAGAGATGTAAGTATGCTTATACATGATACTAAGGACTTGTGTGAAAATAGATATTAGTTTAGTCTTTAGCACATGGTGTAGACACTATTAATGAGAATTAAGAGAGAGAATAGTCATTATCTTACATTCTTCCCTTGATAATTTTCCAAGAAGCTCTCCTTGCTTGTTGAAGAGGGAACTCATGGAGGTGTGAATTTGGAGTGGTCACATCATATTTGACATCGATAAAGATCTAACTCGGGCAAGGAGGAGACCAAGGCGGCGCGTGAGGAAGGAGGGACGGCGCGTGAGGTTGCAGCGGCGGCGCGTGGATCATCGGGGCGGCACGTGGGTTTTCGGGTGACGGCGAGTAGCAATTCGAACTTGCTTCGTGTCGGTGAGTCCAATTTCGTACATGGCTGGACCTTTCGTGACTTCGTTTGGCCTTGATTTAGTCTTGAAATCACCATGTACCTAGCTTACCTTAACATGCATACAAGGTGTTTGATAAAATGCATTAGAATTCTTAGCCTCAAATCGGCCAAAATTTTCTAAGTGCTGAAAATTTTAGAAGAGTGCAGATGAATCGTTACACTTCCCTTATGCATAGTGTTCATTGCCGACATGTTGTTCCATGCCTTAGCCGTTGTTTTAGTATGCTCAATTTGATGATCGGTAGTTGTTCGGACATGATCGTTGATTGTTGTACATGGAAAATGGTAGGCTAGGCAATATGCTTCGAGCATCGTATGTTGATCATTGACCACTTTCTACAAGCATGCTAAAACACTTAGAAAATATTTTAATAATATCTAATGCTTGTTACCATAGATGTCATCGTATGAGCTTTGTCGATAAGCATCGTAGAAATTCTTTGGAGGTATTGTGTAGAAGTTGATGATAGCTACTTGATGCACGCAATCCATCCTTGTCGACATGTATGTACGTACATGAAAACACTTAGAAAATATTCTCCCCTTGTTGACATGTATCCTTGTCGACATGTATGTACGTACATGGAAATACTTAGAAAATATTCTTCACTTGTCGACATGTATGTACGTACATGGAAGTACTTAGAAAATATTCTTCACTTGTCGACATGCATCCTTGTCGACATGTATGTACGTACATGTAAATACTTAGAAAATATTCTTCACTTATCGACATATATCCTTGTCGACATGTATGTACGTACATAGAAATACTTAGAAATATTCTTCACTTGTCGACATGCATCCTTGTCGACATGTATGTACGTACATGGAAATACTTAGAAAATATTCTTCACTTGTCGACATGCATCCTTGTCGACATGTATGTACGTACATGGAAATACTTAGAAAATATTATTCACTTGTCGACATGTATGTACGTACATAGTGCTTGTACACTGATTGAATTGTTGTTTGAAATTTTCAGGATTCCAAGTTACGCAGTCTCCTTTTCAGAGTTAGTCTTCTTGCCACGGTTACTATGAGTAAGTCTTCTATCCCCGTTCCGCGAGTGACATTATGTTCAGATGTTGGTGACGAGCCGGGTGTCAACACAATTAAAGTCCCTTAAGGATACAACGAGGAATGTGAGTTACTTCTTCAACTATATTGATGAAGATATGTTTGAGTTGTACGAGACTTGTTGTGGACTTGATCCTGCTTTGGAAGGTGTTCTTCCTTATGACGTGTTGCCCAACTCTGAAAAGGGGCAAGTTACTATTCCTCCCATTGACTTGTCCGCAGTTTATACCTCACAGATTAAGGAAGGCCTGCGTTTTCCTTATTGTCCTGATTTGGTGGACCTTTGTCGTTATTACCGGATATCACCCTTAAGTCTATCTCCTGCTGGCTTCCGTGTATGGAGCTGCTTTCGGGTTTTGTTTCACAGGCAATCTTGGCACTATTCCATCGCCCTTTTCCGATGCATCTATCAACTGATGTGTCCAGACGCGACGGGGTTATGTGGTATGAAGATACGTTGGCCAAACTTGCAAGATAAGGGTTTCAAGAAGCTTGGTCTTGGAGATGCCGAGTGGGATCATAAACAACGCCTAGTCGCCCCGGCTGTTCGTTCTGGTTCTCATTGGCGACATCATTACTTATTCGTACGCGATGTCTGGACTGTTTGGGATGTTGAGAGTGTGGAGAAAGCTGACCCTACTCCTATTTTCTATGACCTTTCCTTGGATGATAGGGAGGCGGTGAAGTGTATTTTCCGATGTCAGCGGGAGCACCGCTATCGTTGTCTATTACGTGCTTCAAATCAAGATTTGATTGATGCCAGGATTCATATACTTCCTTCTGAATATTTGGTACGTTGATAACTTTTATAACCTATACTATGTTGCAATGTAGGTCGTATTGATGGAAAAAGCTCATCTTTGCAGACAGCTAATGATCGTGATAACCTGTCAGTTGGGCGTCGTGTTCGTAATACTGCCCCCACTATTCCTGAAGGCTCCAGACATGAACGTGGTAAAGGACCTAGAAGTAAGGCATCTTCTTGTATCTTCTCTTGACTTGTTGATTTTCCAAGTTTTTTTATATTCATGTTGTCTTTGTTCTTTTAAGTAACTCCATACATGTGACTGAGCGCGTTGTTGCTTCGCCTGCCACTAGTGTTCTTCCCAAGAGATCTGCCGCAGGGGCGTGTCCCTCGAGTGATCCGAAGCGCTCTAAACCAAGTGCGGCTATTCCAGTTCCTTCTTGCGATAAAGGGAAGAGAGTTGAGAGTCGCACGATGGCGCCTTCTGCCCCCCGGTCGAGGGACCGACCCGAGGAGGAGCGTTCTTCCCACCGAGGTATGCATTGTTTATTTTGACATACTTCTTATACTTAGTATATTTTGCTGATGTCTTCTTTGTTTTATGCTGTCCTTATTGTAGCGTTGCCACACATTAAGCGTGATGACTTGATCCTGTCTGACGGGATTGATGTTTCTGGAGAAAACTGGTCACCTTTCTCCACTGGTAGTCTTCATTTTCCGAAGGACTCCAAACTTAGCACTCCAGGAGTTGGTGTGCGTGTGCTTCAGAGATCTGTTCCTCCTGGTGATCATGATGTCAAACCATCTACTGATGAGGAGGCGCAGGCATATGTTGAGAGTGGCTTAGCTGAATTTGCACCGGTAGATTTTGTTCTAACTTTCTTGCCTTCCTGCTGTAAGCGTATGCTTTGTTGTTGTTGTTGATCATGATCGTCTTGTTTGTTGTACTTAGGCTATTTCAAGGATGATGATCCTTTGTGTTGGAGCTTGTTAGTGAGAGGAGGGCTGTTATCAAGAAGAGCAATACAGTTTCTCACGAGCTTGCACAGTCCGAGGAGGAAGTGCAGAATTTGAACTCCAAGGTTGCAGATATTGATACGCGCATTGCTACTCGTTGCGTCCATGTTGAACAACTTGAGGCCGAGATTTCTGCTATCAAGCAGCAAACTGCAGAGAACAACAGCGTTCATGATGTCGCGCTTGCTTCTGTTCGTGATGAGGCATATAGAGCGGGTGTTGAGAAGGGACTCGCTGAATATCCTAGTACCCCTGCCCATTCTGCTGCCGTCCTTGCTGCTGCTAAAGCGGATTTTGCACCTTTGATTGATGAGTTTGCCAAAGATTATATTGGCAGAGTACACGCACTTGCCCCCGGATTTCCGTTCGACAAGTTAGGTCCTTATTCTTCTTTTGCTGTTAACCATGTTGCGGATTTACAGCGTAAAGAAGCTGAAGCGGCTTCTTTTTCTTTGACCTTTGGATATGATAATGTTGATGTTGAACTTGGTGTTGATTTCCTGGACATGTTGTCTTAGTCCTTTGGAGATGATGATATGTTTGAGGCTTTTGTCCAAACCTTTATTTGTGCGTTTGCTTTTATGGTACTTCGTCCTTTGGCCCTGTTTTTCAATAATAATAATCATGTTATAACTTGTTAGTAATATTTCATACCTTGAGTTATCTATGCTGTCCGTATGATTTTGGACTTGGAAGATAGGATAGATATCCTTAGATGATGAACATGATGTCCGTAGTTGCGACTGTATGTCGCGCATTGTTGAGTGTTATGAGCGCCCCTCTTGGTTAGATTCCGAGGCATGGCAAGATGCGTACACTGGGTACTTGTAGCGTTGTAAGTAGTAATGTACTCGGCGCGGGCACTTGGCACTCGGCACTGGCACTTGACATGTAGCAGTGTCGTCTTGACGAAGCAAGACTTAAGTTTATACTGTCTCTTAGTTCCACTCTAAGGCGACGTTGTTGCAAGATACTTCTTGCTTATTTTGTTGTTTTTGCGTTAAATGCTAAAGAGCAAGATAACGTTATACAAGACTCGACTTGTAAGTTTGATGAGTTTTGTACAAGGTTTGCTTTTAAAAGCGTATAACATGAAGCTATCCCTTTTCAGGCCTAAGTCTTCATGGTGTATGAACCCTTAAGAGAGTATACATACTTTTTAGTGTGTGGGTTTGTCGTCTATTAAGAGGATTTCCGCCACGGTGGGGTGATCAGTCCTATAATGTATTTGCCGCATCCTTTTTTTATTCAGGGAATGGCTATGAACATGAGGATTTGCCCGGAGGATTTCACAACATGTCATTTTTTAGAAGTAAACATGAGGTTTGCCCTTTTGAAAAGGATGTCGCAACATGTTACTTTTGATAGATGTGAACATGGGTATTGTCCTTACGAGGAGGATATTGCACCATGTCACTTTTTAGAATAGGTTTTTGTTTTCTTCCAAGGCATTGCATGTTGTTTTGTTTCTTGATGTTAATCCATAGTAGAATGCATAATGTAGAGATGTACCTAGGAAAGTAGATTGACCATCATTAGATTCTTGTTGTGTTTACAATAGTTTTGCAGGAAGGCGTCTATTGACTACTTCTTCCGAAATATTTCTAAGTACAAAAGCATGATCTGCACTTATATTCCTAAAGGTGTATTGAAAAAGATAGATTGGAAGTGGAAAGTCTATCTCCCTCAAATATGTCTTGGCGGCTGACGGGCACTGTTGTTTGCAACATAGCTTCCCATAGCTCCATGTGCAATGAACTCTTCGATCTCCATCCTCAAAGTTAAACAGCCATTGATATTGTGCCCCCAAGTTTGGTGATATCGGCACCAATCTTCAATATCCCTGCCCAAGAAGGCGGTCTCCGGCTCAAGTGGTCTTGGAAGCTTGTTTTCCAGAAGCTTGATGTATATCTCTTCCACCTCCGTGTTTAAGGGAGTGAAGATGTTAGCGTACTCCATACTTGAGCCTTCTGATTTCCTTGAAGTTTGAGCTTCCATACTTGCGTTGAGAGGTGTGCCCCATCTCAATTCATGTTCACAAGAGATTGCAGTCTCCATCTTGTCTTTTAGGCATGCCATCGTCTTAGTTGTATGCCATCCAAATACCCTTCCGAATAGCAAAAATGTTGGCGCGTTCATGTTCAAGTAAAATGCATTGATGGCGTCCTTCTTGATTGCTCTTAGTGCAGTTGCATTTTGGGCGAACCTCCGGAAGTAGGTCATGATGGATTCTCCTTCACCTTGTCTGACATCTAGCACACTCCGCTTAGGCGAACAAAGTATCTTATCAAGCTCAGACCTTGGCGATAACTTTTCCTTCTTCCTTTTATCATCATCGTTTGAAGCGAACAACTTTCTTTTTGCACCAACTTCTATCATGGCAATTGATACTTGTTTCATTTTCCTCAGGGCATTGACGTAGCACTTTCGTGCGGCTGTCTGATCACCTAGCACTTCTCCGATCCCATGAGGAGTTAGGAACTTTATTTTCTAATGAGCTTTAGATGGCACAATGTCGTGTGGGTTGATTGTCGTTCTTCCTAGGATGCCGTTATATGCCCCCAGGTTATTTACCACTACAAATGTGACGTCTATACGCAGTGCCTTCCAACCTTCTCCAAGGATAACTGGAAGTGTGATCATGCCCAATGGGTAGGTTGCAGCTCCTGCGAAGCTAATTAGCGGAAATGTGCTTGGCGAGAGATCGGCTTCCGTTTTTCCCATCTTCTTGAGAACTTCTATATGCACTAAATCCGCAGCACTCCCACCGTCTACCAATATCCTTTGCACGTCATATCCATTGATGTCCATTGTTATGACCATAGCATCATCGTGGGGATACACTATGTGTTTCTTGTCAACATTTGAGAACGGGATGACTACGTCTTCCTTCTCTGGTTGTCGCCTCTTCCCGTACTTGGGTAGAACTTGTAGCTGTGAGGCATAGACATCTCGGGCATTAGAAATACTACCTCCTGCTACTGGCCCACCATGGATTACGTTGATGACACCACGCTTTGGCGGTGGTGGGTTCTCATTCATTTTCTCATTTCCCTTGTTCCCCTTTCTGGATGGCTCTGCATGGTTCTTCTTTTGGCGCTTATCGCCTTGATCTATATATTGCTTGAGCTCTCCTTTAAGGATGAAGTTGTTTATACAAAATCGTAAGTTGACACAGCTGTTCGTTTCATGGCCGTAGACTTCATGGTTTTCACACCATTTATCTTCCTGCTTCCCAAGTGGCCCTTTTCGGAAGTTTGCTGGCTCCCTCCACATGTTATCTTCCTTCATCTTCTTCAGGATTATGGAAAGTAGTGCATTCAAAGGAAGCATTCTGCCAAGTTCACTTCTTTTGGTCTTTGGAATTCTGACTGATATGACCTCTTATGCGGCTGGAATTGTCTTGCTTGTTGCGGGCCCTGTTGGGGTTTTGCTTGCTTCTCCTTAGCGCGAGCTGCACTAACTTTCGCCTTATGCTGTTCTCTGAATCTTTCTAGATCCACGAATTCTTTTACCCTTGCCGCCAATTCTTCAAGTGTCTCAGCTGGGCGCTTTGACATCTTTTCAGCCAGGGAATATCCTCTTCGGCCTAAATTTGCAATGAAGGCGCTCACGATTTCTCCTTCGGTGATGTTTCCCTGAATGTTTGAGATGTTTTGGTTGAAACGGATGTAATAATCTGCTAACGACTCGTCGTATTGCTGTGTCACCTCATTCAACACATTTGGCCCTTTAAGGAGTGTGCGTTCTCCCATGTATCTTTGAATGAACTTTGCCTTCAGGTATGCCCATTCCGTAACGCTTCCACATGGTAGTGAAAAGAACCAGTGTGCGGCAGTTCCAACAAGAGTATTAGCAAATGTTATGGCAACATGATGCGGGTTGTCAGTTCGTCCTAGCAAAGAAGCTTCATGTTGTTGTACATGTTCGATTGGATCTCCTTTTCCTCTATATTTTTCTCCAGCGATTCTGTACAGGGCATCTGGAACGTGACTGTGTACTAGTTCATCGCAGAATGGATGTGATGCATTCTCTTCAAGGACATGCATTCGCTTCATCTTTGACTGCTTCATCTTTCTCTCAATCATTTCTTCTAAGGCCTTAGCCGTAAGTCCCGTGACTGGGATGTCATTGTCGTATGCGGGCTTCCTCCACCCATCGTTGCATGTGTCAGCATGGCTTGCTGTCTTGAAGCTATCTTCCTTGTGTAGGCGTTGTGAAGTTCTCACATGAGGTTGCTTCCATCTTACTCCTTGTCCTTGCTTCACGCCAACACTTGGGGTGCATGAACGTGCTGGCTCCTGCCTGGCCTGTCGATAGGTACCTTTAGAGTCTCCCACTCCTTCTGGATGTTGCGGCTTTTGATGGTTGACATCATGCGACGTCTCCCTAGCTGGTGCAGCTTGTTCGTTAGTATGCGGGGGTGGTGGCGGAGGTGCGGCATATCCTTGACTCCTTAAAATCTCCCTGAGAGCATGGATCTCTTCAAGTGCCGCCATCATCGCCGGTGTGACTGGAGGCATGCTGGTTGCATTCCTTGGTTGTTGTTGTACTTCCTCAGCTGGCATCCCAGATGGGAATTCCTGATTCATCCTCGTCCTTTGCTCTTGCGCCGGTGCATTGTTTTGATCTTCCGGCTTGTATTGTGCAGGAGGCGCATTTGTGGATGGCATGGATGAAGCCGTAGATTCTGCATCCGGAATATAAGAAGGTCCTGGTTGGCTTCTCGTTGGCTTCGACTTGCTTACACCCTCCTTCTTTGGTCGTCTTCTTGTCATAGCTCGGTATAGAACGGCTGTTTGTTCGAATCACACTGACGGCGCCAAATGTTATGTCTGTTTCCACTTGGGTAACTTCGGGCTTCTCTCCCACGAACGGGCTCTGGATGTGTGCACAGGAACGTGTATCTGTCTGTATATCGCGAACCTTGAGACACGATCCTCGAACCGGTCTTCAACTTCCCGACTTTGATCTCTCGAACTCCGGGTCCTGCACAAGGGACAGTAACCAGCGTGGAAGAGGGGGGGAATGCTGGTTGGGCCCTCTCCGACGCTCAAGTCATAATCTTTAGAGAGAGAAAGCCTTTTAGAGAGAAGTCAGAGCACGAAATGCTAGAATGAGGGAGTCGTTTAAAATAGGAGACCTAGGTCCCTATTTATAGGGAACCAAAGGATCGTGCCCGATTTTGAACGGTTTGATGCCGGTATAAAGGAAAATGTATACCGTCATCAAGGTGGACTATGCGCGCACTGACTTCTCGTACTTGGCAAAATAATCTGGATTAGCGCGCGGAGTATGTCGGTAATCCGGACCTACTCGGATTGTCTAGCAATCCGGACCGGGTCCGGATTGTCTAGCAATCCGGACCGGGTCCGGATTGCCTTAGGGCAATCCGGAAGTCCCCCGGTCCGGGTACTGCGCGTATTCCGGACCGTTTTGGACTTGGGTGTCTGCCGAAAAGTTCTTTTACGGGTTTTGGAGTATCTTGCGAGGCCCGATATGTAAATACGAACCTGAATTGGACAGATATCTAACACTTTTCATTTGCTAATTCATTTCAAAGACTTATCCATCTCTGAACTGTGCATTCGGCCTTCGCCTTATGCGTCAGTTGATACTTTATGAGTTCGTGGTAACTTATGAAGCATACCTATTTTCATCGTGTAAGTATTGAATGAATTATTCCCAAAGGGAGGCAAATGAAAATTTTAATATTCATTCATTAAAACACTTCATCATTAAATTCGTACTCTGAAAACGATGTGTTCCGTCTTTCAAGGCACACGCGCCCGTGGCGCCTATTCCAGGTTTAATCCATGCTATAAATCGTTTAGTTTCCAAAATTAAATTAAATTTAATCCAATCGGTGTCGCACATGCTCATCATTATGGAATTTATCATATAATGGAGTACTAACAAAAAAGGTTTAAGTCGGTTTGCTCTTAGAACTACGCATTCGATGGATATTAATGGTATTTCGATGTTTCGCGATATTAGATGAAGGAGAGTGTGTTATTTTTTTGATCCGACCAATTGTATTTGTCGGAAATTTCGGTTTCAACTTCATTTCGGATCGATTCCGTTGAATTGGGTCAATTAATCTTGATAAGTAGATCTTGTTTCGAGTCAAAAGGAAACTACTTTACTCAATAAATCTGAATCCTAATCAACCAAAATTTAAACATTAAACGAATCAATAAGAGAAATAACGACAATGTGTCTGATTTCAGATCATCTACGAAGCCATAAAAGATAAAGGTAAAACTACAAAGAGAACTGCTGCCATCTCGACCAACGATCCTGAAAGAAATATTCACAAGTGAATTTCATCGGGTGACTTTAGTCATATAAAACGTTAACGGCTTTATATATGTGGCAAACGAGGCGTACCTTTTTAGGGTACTAATCAACAGTGTTTGTACACCGGATCTCGTTTATGGACCGATTTGATCATGTTCATTCTGCTGATTCCCTTGATCTCTTACGGTGATGCACAGCGGAACCTTCCCGCTCCTTTTGGTTGCTTTCGGCGAATAATACCTTGGTAAACCTAATCGATTATATCTAGTAACTTAATCCTTTATCGTCAGCTAACCATGATAGAGGGTATCTCTGTGTTATATTGAGTACTTTTCTCCAATTGGATATTTCGTCCTGAAGATCCGACACAGGATTTACTCCAGCATCTTGGGAAAGTAGGGTAACATACTCTAACAAAAAATTTCTGGCTTCGGCTGCCCTCCCTTTGACGAAGCGGAATCTGAGGGCAACCCAAAGCTGAAGAGCACTGTAGTTAATTTGAAGTCCTCTGCAACCTCTTTGTCTAAGGCTGCCAATATCACCTTACAAGCTCTCCGATCATCAAGACCTCTAATCCCTTGACGTGTTTTAAGATTGCCATACTCATCCACTAATGTCCTTCCCATTTCAGGATCAATAAATTCGTGTGTATTTTCAGCCATGAGAAGTTCCCTTACATGTTCACTCCATGCATCATAGTCCATACCATCCAGATTGCGAGGTTCATAGAAGCGTACTGACCTAGCAATGAAAACTAACACATTGATAATCATGCACGATCAGGGAGGCAATAACATTTTGAGAAAGAATTGCTTACGTCAGATATCTATTAGGATGGAATATGACAAATAATGATTTCTCAGCCATCTAAACCAACCGACCGCCAGTAAACCGAGGGAAGGGGGTTCGTGAAAGAGTCCACATTACCGTTGTCTTCAATCCAATAGATCAGTCTCTTAAAACGATTTTATTCGCAAATACCGGAACGAGAACTTAAAAATAAGCATACCCGATCTTGGCTTTCCCAAGGCCCTTTTGTATTTAAGAAATATTACAATGAACTTACGCATTCATATACAATTCTACTTCACAAGTAAATCATCATAGCAAGCCAAATTCATCATCCAAACCACACATCATTCATACGCCTCATGTGTCTAATGTTCCGAGGAACTCATGCTAGCATATATATATATATAATTCTACTTCCTAAGTAAACTATAACATGCAGCTACATCCTCAACATTCAAGCATACGTGTCATACATGAAACTTCCACATCAAACATGCATATTTGGCGACTGGCTTTTGTTTCTAAAACATTTTAAAATATTAGGGGCTGACTTGCAATTCATGCTTAAAATTAATCATGTGTATTTCTAGACATGAATCCTAGGCAATCGCAACCATCACAACATGTCTGTCCTAGTGCGCATACCATTTATTTAACCAGGGCTCTGCCCCAACATCCAGCTAGCTTGACATAGTCAAGACAAATTCAGCCCTCTAATTGATCCAGCCCCTAAATCATGCATTTCTGAGATCCATCCCCATAATCGAAACTAAGCATTAAGGTTTAATCAAAACGTGAAAATTTTAAACTTTCGAGCACTGTGTAGACTATTTCAGGTTCGAAAAAATTTGGATTTTAAAACTTGACCATCCCATTTTATTAATTGACTTGAATTTGATTTTGAAAAATCCGATTCAGTTCAGTCAATTTCGGTTCCACCCGGTTCGGTTCGGTCCCATAAATTCGATTCATGTTCGGTCCGGTTTTATTTAAAATCTGGTTTGGTCCGAACCAGTTCAATAAAATAGGATTTCGGTTCAACACTCAAAACTGGTTCGGTTAGGTCCACTTAGTTACCCCGGTTCGACCCGACAAGTTCGAACTGATTAAGAAAACCCAGTTTGGTTTAATCCTCTCCGGTTTTGCAAATTGGACCGGCCCACTAAACCTATAGGGTTCGGCCGAAATAATCTTGTGGGCTAAGTAGGGTTTGAAAGTCCACTAAAAACTTAATTTAGCCACCAAGAAATATTAACTATATAAAATAATTTCCATTATTGCACATATATATATTAATTTTGGCCACATCTATATATATATATATATATATATTTACTATCAAGATTCTATCTATAAGATGTAAATCAATTAACAATATATATATAAAAAATTTCGGCTTACATAAATATATATATATATATATATATATATATATATATATATATATATATTTATTGTCAATGTCTTTAATAGGGAAACAAATATACTGACAATATATTTTCTAATTCTTTTAGGTAACTAAATCTATCAATAATATCTTTATCCCAATAAATTAGCTATATATATTGATAGTTATATATATTTCTATATATTAATGTGAACCTATCCATATATTTCCAATTATAGATATATTGTCAACATTAATAAAAATTAAAGTATGGTAAACAATATATTTGTTATATTCGGTCGAATTATTAAAACTTGGGGCCTAAGAAATTAGAAAAATTTACCTTGTTAATTCCCCTAAGGTTCGTCCGAAACACATATTTGAAATAAGTGGTCAAATTTCATGATCAAATTTTAATAAGATCTATAATCAAATGTTTGATTTTGATAAAAATCACGATTTTCTTGAAGATCATGAACATCAAATTTTACTAAGAACATCATGAAAATTTTGGCACTTACAATTATAAAAATCAGAAATTTTAGATTTTCATTCTTTGAAATTTCGGCCAACATATGTAAAAATCAAGAATATCAATTTAAAAAAATTGTGAACTCCTAACACGGGATCTGATACCACTGTTGGATTACGGGGTTAAATACTACGAAAACATAAACAAGGTACATGCTAGTAATCAGAATTACGCAGCGGAAGATATGCACATACCTTAAACCTTTTCCGTAGCCCCAAGATCTTACTGAGGGAGTTCTCGATCCACCGGACGTAACCCGTAGAGGTTCTTTTTAAGGAAGCCCGACGCGGTATAGACTCCACAGCAAAGCCTCTGATCGATTCTTGGCAGGGACAGATCTCCGGAATGTTTGCTCGAAGCATATTGGCACACCCTTGGTGGTGTAGGTGGTTCGGCAGAAGTGGGTAGTATTTAGGGAGGAGGTTTTTCTCTCAAATTGTTAGGTTCTAAGTTTTAGGTCAACGGGTCATCGGCCTAAACCTTACTCCTCACTGGTGAAACTGCGGGTTCGGTGCTCCTAAGTCCTGTCGTTCTGATCCGTGTCCTTCTGCTTCCTTGCTTCTCTCCTCGTACCCTGCAAGAGGGGCAGTATCAAGCACGGAGGGGGGGGTGGTGCTTGATTAACCCTCTCCGATGCCTAAGTCAGAATGATATTTCTAGAGATATAAAGCTAGAGAGATGTCAGAGCTAAATTGCACACTTAGCCAATATTATCAAATGAATAGTGGAAGGGTTGTATTTATAGGCAACGGTGTCATTAAGGTGACTTAATGACATCGTTAACCTTTAAACACAATTAATTAGTCCCTGATTACATAATTAAAACCTTAAAGCACGGAGAGGTTGGTGAAAATAATCAGAGTGCGGGAGTCGGAAAACGGCGCCGGGGCCCTTGGGGGTGGGGAGAAAATCCGACCTCCAAGGGTAGGGGTTTGGTGTGGCCACCCAACCCCTCCCTAGGGGAGATCGGGTTCGCTGACCCGATCTCCCCTGGGGGAGGTCGGATGTGGCCACCCGACCTTACCTAGGTGAGTTCGTCGCGGTCCGGACGAGTGTTTCCGCCTCGTCCGGACCGTTGGTGTTTCGGCGGGGTGTTTGGGTCGAAGTTTCGATTTACAATCATTAGCGGGGTGATAAAAATAATACAATCTATAAGTCAACGGGTTCAAATTGGGCGTATATCCATCACATGCCCCCGAGTCAACCAATGGCCTGACCCTTGATTGACTCTATTTTAGGATGGTATGACACGCGCAATTTGAAACCGGGATTTTACCTTTTGTCGGAATCCTTACTTACCCATGGGTGTCCTTCTCTGACTCTGCCCCCTGTCTTCTAAGATAGAGGAATTGCAAACGTCAGAATAGCACGGACACGTGTCCAAGCACATGTCCGTCTGAGATGGAAATAATAAATTCAATACCGTCACAAGCTTATACTCGGAAAATATACGCATATGTGGGGAAAAATTTCGATTTTGGTCCCAAAATTTTTCTAAGTATGGGTTACTAGAAAATATGCCTATAGGATGTTACCTTGAGTGAACATGGATGTATCATGAAAGTGTGTACCTATATAAGGGAAGGTGTGTCGCGGACACGAGGGTCCTGGACTTGCGAGGTGCCATGCATCCGCCGCGTCGTTGATGAACATCTTACAACAGAAGTATGTTATCAATGTATATGCCGAGGGACATGACCCTTGTTGATATAGTATTGCCCCCAAGATCATTGAGGTGAATGCCCCCAGAGGGGGAGTACATGTAGTGACGTGGCCAAGTAGGGGCACTTGCCCCTTAGTCGCAAGGTGTTTGGCCTCCTGATATGTTGTAGATGAACATCTCATGATAAACATGTGTTGGGTAGCGCAAACGCGTGTAGTGCCATATAGGCTGTATAAAGTGTTGGGACGAGGCCCGTACTGACATAGAGTTGCCCCCGTATAGAGGATGTTCGCTATGTAGTAGTTGTGAACTTGTAAGTTCGTAGGTGTGGAGTTTCCCCCTTGTCGGGATGTTCGCACCGTAGTCGCTTCGGGCACGAGGTGGCGACTATTGTATCGACTGCTACTTGGGTTTTCCAAAGTAGGGTGCATTCCACAGCTGCTACTTGGTTTTTCCCAAGGTAGGGTGCACTCCACGACAGCTACTTGAAGTTTCCGAGGTAGGGAGAAGGCCAGATGTCGGACGAGGCGACATACCCTTCCATGGCGTCGGTCAGAGGTCAGCGAGGCGACGTGCCTATCCATGTTGTTGCCACAACCTGGCGTTTTCAAGGTAGTGTGCCTCCTGAACCGCTACTTGGTTTTCCTCAAGGTAGAGTGTGTCTTGCGACCTGTATTTAGTTTTTCCCAAGGTAGAGTGTCTTCTTGGTACGTCTCCTGAACCTGTATATAGTCCATTACCTGTGAACACAATAATCGTTGGACAATATGCGGACATTATAGCCGCCTAGAGAGGGGTGGACATGACAGCCACTCCAAGATGTGCAGACATGATAGTTGCCCCATGATAGCCACTCCGAGATGTGCGGACATGATAGCCGCTCCAAGATACGCGGACATGATAGCCGCTCCGAGATACGTAGAAATGATAGTCTGCTGCTATTACACTTAGTTTCTGGACGAGAGGTGTTACTCTTCCTCTTAGACTGTCGACATATGCGTGTTTGGTAGGAGGTGTAGGAGGTGTACGCGCTTGGCGTGACTCTCCCGAATCTTGTAAAGTGGTGATCTTAGAATAACAGTGGTACGCCATGACTTGTCGTAGCGCTTCCCACAGACGGCGCCAAGTGTTAGGTTCTAAGTTTTAGGTCAACGGGTCGTCGGCCTAAACCTTACTCCTCACTGGTGAAACTGCGGGTTCGGTGCTCCTAGGTCCTGTCGTTCTGATCCGTGTCCTTCTGCTTCCTTGCTTCTCTCCTCGTACCCTGCAAGAGGGGCAGTATCAGGCACGGAGGGGGGGTGGTGCTTGATGAACCCTCTCTGATGCCTAAGTCAGAATGATATTTCTAGAGAGATAAAGCTAGAGAGGTGTCAGAGCTAAATTGCACACTTAGCCAAGATTATCAAATGAATGGTGGAAGGGTTGTATTTATAGGCAACGGTGTCATAAAAGTGACTTAATGACATCGTTAACCTTTAAACACAATTAATTAGTCCCTGATTACATAATTAAAACCTTAAAGCACGGAGAGGTTGGCGGAAATAATCTGAGTGCGGGAGTCGGAAAACGGCGCCGGGGCCCTTGGGGGTGGGGAGAAAATCCGACCTCCAAGGGTAGGGGTTGGGTAAGGCCACCCAACCCCTCCCTAGGGGAGATCGGGTTGGCCGACCCGATCTCCCCTAGGGGAGGTCGGGTGTGGCCACCTGACCTCACCTAGGTAAGTTCGTCGCGGTCCGGACGAGTGTTTCCGCCTCGTCCGGACCGTTGGTGTTTCGGCGGGGTGTTTGGGTCGGAGTTTCGATTTACAATCATTAGCGGGGTGATAAAAATAATACAAACTATAAGTCAACGGGTTCAAATTTGGCGTATATCCATCACAAATCACCACTAATGAGGAATTGTGAATTACCCTAATAAAACCCCTAACACTCCTTATTTATAGTAGGACCAAAGTGGACAAAAGTACACTTTGCCCACAGATAAATTTGGCCGGCCTATGTAGTATAAGGGATGCCCAATTTTTGGGCCTCTCATGTCAATTGAGATTTGGGTCAAGCCCAATTTCCCTAATGTGACATTTACCCAATTTCTTAGGTAACATATACATATTAATGGGCTTCCATTTACGGCGCCCAATCACTATATGCTAACATGAGGTTTGTGAAGCTTATGCCTGGTAGACTGCACCTACCGTTGTGTCTTTGGATGACCAGTTCTTAGAGCCTTCCTTCCTGGCTCTGTCTTCTTGTTGACTCTTGGAGGGGTCTTCAAGTTTCCCAGTCTGAATGCAATGCTCTACCATTTCTCCAGATTTCACCAAGTCAGCGAAGTTGGTCGAAACATGTCCTAACAAATGGGAGTAGTATGCCCAATTTAGAGTGCCAATGAACATGTATACCGCTTCTGCATTATCTAGCGGTGGTTGAACCCCTGCAGCTTTCTTACTACACGTCTGCATGCACGAAACTATTGTCCTTTCTTCATTTCCATGCTCTAGAGGTCAACACGAGTTGGGGCAGTGTCCAAGTTGAATCTGTACTGCTGAACAAACGCATTTGCCAATTCTTCCCACGTAGCAATGTCTCCGGCTTTTAGGCTAACAAACCATACCAAAGCTGCTCCTTTCAAACTCTCTTGGAAGGTCTGGATCATGAACTTCTCATACTTCTGGTAAGGGGCCATTTTCTCAAAATAAATCTGTAGGTGAACAATGGATTGCCGGTGCCATCATACTTCTCGAAGTAAGGTACCTTGAATTTCTCCAGCCTTGACATGTTAGGGAAAAGGCACAGATCAGAATTATTAATGCCCCTGTATTGTTCAAAACTAAAGAATGCTTTTATCTTCTCCTCCATTTTCTTCAAGCGGCGATCCTGTTCTGACTCGATGACGGGTGATGCTATGAATGCATTCGTGACCGTTGCGCCCCCTGGTTGACATGCCCGTGCATCATGGTCGGATACGACCTTGGTAAAGATTGATCAGGAATGACCAGAGTAGGGGGTTGGTCCTGAGGAGGGTCCCCCGTGGTGTTAGGAACTCCGATGACAGCTGGCATTGTAGGTCATGTATTCGCCACGGGTGTTGTCGAGGGGCATGGACTCGAGGTCCCTATCAGCAAGGCCGGGTTTAAAGCGATGAGGTTCGACTGAGCTTCGAGGAGTGCCATGATGCGCTCCATGTTGGATGACATTATAGCCGTATCCATATGCATCTTTGCATTAGCCGCCTCAATCTCGGCAATTTGTTCGTCCTGCTGCTGGATTTTCAGTGCGATATCCATATTAGTTGCTCGTCGTGTTCATGCCAGTAGTACCTGCAGTGAAAACGCGATATTCAGAATATGGAACACAAAATATCATGTATGATCGTTTTGAAAGTAATGTTTCATTCATCTCATCATCTTTTGAAAAAGTGTTTTGTAACTAAATTATGCTTCTAAGACACTTTACACAATTGCGAGACTTGGTCAATGCGTGTCCAGTGCTTGCCCCAAAATCCGAGAGAAGGTAATGCAACAAGTTTTTTCAAAATGGATTCCTTTTTCACCAATTGTTCGAATTTTGGACCGAGCACTTAACTCTGACGTTTCTATCTGTCACATTTCCACTGCTAAACGAATGTGGCACTCCACTGTTAGCATATGGTGATTGGGCGCCGTAATTGGTAGCCCATTAATATGTATGCATTACCTAAGAAATTGGGTAAATGACACATTAGGGAAATTGGGCTTGACCCAAATCCCAATTGACAAGTGAGGCCCAAAATATTGGGTTTCCCTTATACATGGCCGGCCGAATATTGGGACCCCTCGTATTGGTCTTCTAAGCCTCTTTTGGGGCCCAGTGGGCCTACTTCACTGTTTAGTCGTCGTTAATGGGCCTAACGGCTATATCGGAACCCATCATTTGCCCCCAAGACATGAGGGACTTACAGTTCGTCGTGTCTTCCAACTCCGGACCTCCCGATATTGGTACCGGAGGCTTTTAACTTTACAAACGATCTTCTGAAGCGGATCTCCTCATCCAAGATTCCCCGATTTTCCGAGGATAACCACCGAATCCGAAAAGATTTCTTGGTTACTCAACTATTAAATGCGATGGGTGATGAAGCGACGGCTTGGGTGCCCGTGCCTGCTTTTTCTGAAAAAGCGCTTGATGGATATGTGTCCAATTCGAGTTCGTATTTATATTTCGGGCCTCGTAAACACGTCAAAATTACATCTCGACGAGGTCCGGATTGCACTACGGGTATTGCGAGATTACCGATTACGCGATTACCGTTACGTGTAGAGAAGTCAAGTTCGCGCATTGCCAATATTGATGACAGTTACCGCTTGCTTTTGAACCGTCATCAAACCGCTTTAAAACCGGGTCCGGTCCCAAGGAAGCCTATAAATAGGAGGCCTTGGCCACCCATTTTCACACATCCTCTCATTTGCCCAACTTTGGTATTTTGAGCTTTGACTTCTCTCTAGAAATACTTTCTCTCTCTAGAATTACCTTTTTAGCCCTATAGTGACTTAAGCATCGGAGAGGGCTCCACTAGCACCACCCCCCCCCCCCTCTCCGTGCTAGTACTGGCCCTTCGTGCAGGAACCGGCGCCCCAGACGTTCGAACTTGTGCACAGACCACCGCCTTTTGAGACTCAGACGCCTCCTGAGACACAGCCGCCTTTTGAGACACAGACCTTTCCGAGACTCAGCCGAACATTCGTCAGTGGCACAAACCTCTTTCAGACGAAGGGTTACAGCCCGAAAACCCGCTCAACCATTCAGACAGACGCGTCCCCACGACCCAGTTCATCCTGGACGCAACATTGGCGCCGTCTCCGTGATTCGAACAAAAAGCTACCATACCGCAAACACATGACGAGTGATCGCAACCCTCCCAAAGAGGTTAACGCGAGAAGTACAAGGAAAAGGCCTGGACATCCTAAAGCGTCTCCGGCAAGCAAAAAAGCAGGAAGGCAGAAACCACCCGGAAGCCAGCCGGGGCCTTCCTACATACCGAGAGCTACTTCCGTAGTTTCATCCATGCCAACCGAGGATGTGCCCAACGCACAGCACAACCTCCAAAAACCAAAGGACGAGCACCATTCACCCCCACCTGGTATCGAACCAGAGATGCATGATGATGATGAATTTCAGTCAGAAATGCCGCAAGGCGAACAACAAGGAACGGGAGCAAACCCGACGCCTTCAGTTACTCCAGCAATGATGGCTGCGCTGGAAGACTTACTCGCATTCCGCGAGTCACTGAAAAGTCAAGGATATGCGGCCCAGCCACCTCCAACCACCCAGGAACACGCTTCGCCGACAAGAGAAACGTCGCAAGACACTACCCGCCAAGGCCGTCCACTCCAGGACAGGGACCAACATGCATAAAATGCCTTCCAGCATACAAGATATGAAGCGGCACATCCATACACTCCTTCCCAAGGAGCCCGTCATTGGAGGAATGCAAGAGACTTTGACGCTGAAAGCGAGAATTCATACGACCAAGAAGTGTACGTTGCAATGCACAAAACCGATGACACCAACTTGGAGTATGTTGACATAAAGGATGCCGCCTTTAAAGATGTCATGAGTTTCTCATCAAAGGACAAGGAGCACGTTGCATACCATGACGCCTTGCCCATAACCTCACAGAAGCTGATAAGAAGACAACTTGGATCCTTCCACATCCCTGTTGCCACACCCAATGCTTTCTTCACGCCAACAAGAAAGGCATCCTTCGCACAATACGACCAAGGAGTCCTCCAATACAAAGGTGTCAACCCGTCACCCCCTCTGCCTCCCATCAACGGACAAGTTGAGAAGACAGGGACAAAGTCTCGAGTCACAAGTCATCAAGGCGCATGGCACCAAAGAATAGAGGGGCAATGCACGGAAGGTACTTTCCAGTACCAACAATCAAAGCACGGAGCTGCACGCTCATGCAGTCCGTACGTGATAGTACAACACCAAAAAGAGGCATGGAAACAACCTCCAAAGCAGAATCAAAAAAACCGCCCTCAAGCAGTCAGAAAGGAAGAAATTGGCAGCCTCAGCCGAAAAGGCCTTTCCAAGAAGATTTCACAGACTGCATTCCATTGAATGCACCACTATCCGTGATAATGAAGAAAATGAAGGATGCGGACATATGGAAAGAGCCGAACAATTTCAGAAAAGGTCCGCTGGGGAAAGACAAAGACAAGTGGTGTGAAAACCACGAGGTCTTCGGCCACGAAACGGACAGCTGTGTCAGCCTACGTTCCCGCATTAACAGCTTCGTCCTCAAAGGAGAATTTGAGCAATTCGTCGATCAAGGCGACAGCCCTCCAAAGAAGACTCAAGCAGAGTCATCAAAAATACACAAGGAAGGTCCTTCCACAAGGACAAGCCAAGACGATGCTGACATCTGTCACAAGGAGGGACGGGAAAAACCTGTTAGTGACGATGACGTCCTAATCACAGGATTGACAACAAGAACCTTGAAGGCAATAATTGAAAAGGAGATACACGTCTCCTGGAAAAAGAGACAACCGCAACAAAAGAGGTCATTCCAGTCAAATGCCCAAAGGCTCAAAGAGACCAATCTCGCCAAATGTGTTCCATTGAACACACTGTTATCTGTCATCTTGAAAGAAATGAAAGAAACCAAGCTGTGGAAAAAGCCCTCAAAATTCCACAAGGGACCATTGGGAAAAGATGAAAGCAAATGGTGTGAAAATCATGAAGTATACGGCCACGAAACCGAAAGCTGTGTTGGACTAAGGTTTCACGTAAGACCCTCCTCCCGCTTATCATACTTACTCCGAGGAGGATTTTCAGATTCTTCACTGCATCCAACTCTATCGCTAGGGGGATTCCTTCGCTCCCCTCGATGCCAACTCCATCGTGGAGCGGGATCTGGTTCTGGCCGGGATCCGTCTCCTCGATGTTGCTTCCGGGGGTCAACTCTACGACGGCCCCTCCAATGTCATTCCTTGGGTAATATTCTAACTGCACCTTTGTTTTCGTCTTTGCAGCTAAGAAGGTATCATTGCTGACCAATATCATGCTTAAGCAGGTGTAGACCGATGCCGTCCAACGCCCCGCAAGGAAGAGGAAGTCCTCGAAGAGGGCCGCCTCCTCATCAGCACCTCCAACTGCGGAGGAGGTCAAGCGGGCCCGGGTGGCGAAGATGGAGAGGATCTTCAACACCCAGACTCCCGAAGAAGGTAAGCAGCTCCGATTAGCCATCCAATTATACAGAAAGCGTATTCCCGA
Source organism: Clarkia xantiana subsp. parviflora (assembly GCA_036873135.1). NCBI lineage: Eukaryota > Viridiplantae > Streptophyta > Magnoliopsida > Myrtales > Onagraceae > Clarkia > Clarkia xantiana. The sequence continues at coordinate 11,053,251 of JAPTYO010000013.1, read as the reverse complement.
GGAGTTAATCCCCTCCGATAAGAAAGCCAGAATTGAAGGGATCAACCGTATCCTGCAAGGAGAAACTCCCCGTATCCTTAAAGCGGGTTATTACAATTATTACGAGAAAGACCAGTATCTCTCCCGTCGCGTCATTTGGTGTAAGGATCCCGATCAACTCCCTGATTATCTTTCTGAAGCTTCTCGTCCTCCAGCTGCAGGTCAATCGGGAGCTGGAGCTTCAGCGGGGGTGCCAGCCTCCGACGCCCAGGTCGGAGAGCCCCTCCTTCAACTTCCTGCCCCGAGAGGATCGGGGACTGAAGATGCCCCAACGGACGGTCAGTTCCATCGGGTGGTTGACCTGGACGTTTATCATTCTTCCAAGGAGGTGAGCGAAGGTCCAGCCCTGATTCGCCGTCGAGGGGTGAGGCAGACCCCATTAGAGCCAACTCCCGAGGGGCTGCTTCCATCTTCCCCGACACAACATCATTCGCCAATCCTGAGCCTGACTCCTGAAGGGACGACCGGGTCTCATGGCGGCTCAGGGGCGCGCACCTCCGACACTCAGGTCGTCCTTCCCCCTCTCCCCTTAGACGGGAGTTTCTATCAGCTTTACACCCCCGTCCAGGCGGCGGCTCCCTGGACCCCGATCGAGTCATTGCAAGGGGTCCCGCTCCGTCGGGGTGATGCACCACCGGAACTGGGTCTGCACCTATTGGCAGGTTCAGTTCCGCCAACTCTGAAGCTTCCGCTCTCCTTGGCTCGGGAGGACATCCACACGGATATTCGCGAAATGGTCGTTCGTCGTGTGGAGGTAAGGTTTCCTGTTTTTACACTTAGTATATAAGGTAAAATATTCTCATGTACTAACCTCTTCCTTTCTTTTTCACAGGAAATGGCGGACCAACACCGCTGTTTCGGGTACATCCTGGCCCTGGAGGAGGCCCTGGAGCAGGAGCGAGCCAAGGCGGCCCCCGAGGTCTTGGCCAAGCTCGAGGAGGATTTGGCTGCCTCCGAATCGTCGAGGGGTAAGCTGGTAAAGGAGCAGGCCCTCCTTAACCAGAAGACTCGGGACCTCCTGAGGCAGGTCCACGACTTCGAGCGGCTGCTGAAGCAGGAGCGACAAAAGCTCAAGGAAGAGCAGCAGGGGCGCGCGGAGGATCGGGACAAGCTCGTCCTCGAGAAGAAGGCCCTTGAGGACGTCAAGGCGGGACTGGAGGCTGAGAAGGTCCTTCTCACCAATCGGTCCCAACAGATGGAGCGGCAGATCGCTGAGTTCCCAATCAAGCTGGCTGAGGCTGAGGCCAGGGGTCGGGAAGATTATCGTGGCTCCGAGGATTTCAAAGTTGACGCGGTGAGGTTCTGTAACGCGGAGGTGGAGACCACCTTGCTCAATGCTGTCGAGGAGCTCCATCTGGAGTATGGCAGTGCCATCGACTTAACCAAGTCTTAGACTCTCGCCCCCTTCGCGGAGAGGTATTTCAGCCTTTCAGAGGAGAGCGACGGGGCCAACACCCCCGAGGGGACTGTGGGAACTGAAGGCACAGTGGAGCCTCCAAGTACAGACCTCCCGACAACTGATCCCCCGACAATCAACCCTTCACTGGCTGACCTCCAAGGGTCCAATCCTCCTGCGGCCAATCTTCCAGGATCCGATCCTCCCATCGCGGAGCCTTCTGCCACGGGCCTCGTGAACTCTGCTCCCCTCGATGCTGCCAAGGACCAAGCTTAATGCTTTACTTTCGAATCCTTGTAATTTCCTTCTTTTGTCGTGAACCTTTCAGGCCTTTATAATATCAATCTATTTTGGTTCCGATTATCGCTGCACCCCTTAAGGTGAATTAACCACGCCACTTAAGGCGATTTGATCATACCACTTAGAGTGATTCAATAAGTCACTTAAGACATTTTACCCACACCACTTAAGGCGATTTAACCACGCCACTTAAGGCGATTTAATCACGCCACTTAAGGCGATTTAACCACCTCACTTAAGGCGATTTAACCACACCACTTAAGGCGATTTATCCACACCACTTAAGGCATTTTATCCACACCACTTAAGGCGAAACCACGCCACTTAAGGCGATTTATCCACACCATTTAAGGCAAAACCACGCCACTTAAGGCGATTTATCCACACCACTTAAGGCAATTTATCCACGCCACTTAAGGCGAAACCACGCCACTTAAGGCGATTTAGCTACACCACTTAAGGCGATTTAACCACGCCACTTAAGGCGATTTAATCGGAAGAAACCTCTTTATTCATTGATAGCTCAAAACCTGTTTATATCAAATCAAAACGATAAACAACTTGCACCACTAAAGGCGACTAATATCAGACATGACATTTCTTCAAGTGTTCACCAATGAAAGAATGCTTCAACAAATTGCCATCGAGGTCTTCCAACTTATACGCATTTCGAGCTGGCATCCCCACGACCTTATAAGGTCCTTCCTATTTTGGTGACATCTTGTTGACCTGATCCAAAAGGGTAAATTTGTTCCGACGCCAGACCAGTTCCCCGACAAAGAACTGTCGAGACTTGACTCGCCGATTGTAATATCGGTCCGTTGCCAAGCGCATCCGAGCCTGGGCCTCCTCGGCATTCCGCCTCTTCTCTTCGACCAAGTCCAAGTCCAGACGCCTCATTTCATCATTCGACAGAGGTTCATAATACCTCGTCCGATAGGATGCCACAACTATTTCAACGGGAGCAACTGCTTCCGTGCCATAAACAAGGCCAAACGGAGTCTCCCCAGTCGATCGTTTGGGTGTTGTTCTAACAGCCCAAAGCACATTTTCCAGCTCGTCCAGCCATTTTCCCTTCAAGGCATGGACCCTCTTCTTCAGGCCATCCATCACGATCTTGTTGGCTGACTCCACCTGTCCATTGGTTTGAGCATGGTTGCCCCCTCTACAGGGCCCGCTTCTTCTAGATCGGGGGTTGTAGACTCTGCTATGAAGTCCGCCAATGCCTGGCCCTTAATAGCCGTTCTCGGAGCAAAGTGAATGCGGAATTCACTAAGCTCGACTACCCATTTCACTAATCTCCCCGAAGCATCAGGTCGGTTCAAAAAATGTTTCAAGGGCTGATTCGTCAAAACAGTAATTTCATGCGCATTGAAGTAAGGTCTTAGCTTCCGAGCAGTGACAATCAACGCATAAAGATACTTCTCAACGGCGGGATAATTCATTTCAGACTTGGCGAGTGCCTTTCTTACATAATAGACGGGGACTTGGTTACCCTCTACGACTTTCACTAAGACAGAGCTAACAGCAAATTCTGAAACAGCCAAATACAGAAAGAGTGGCTCGCCTGGAATGGGCTTCGCCAACGGCGGGAGGGTGCGGAGGTGCTGCTTGAGTGCTTGGAACGCCTCTTCGCACTTGGCATTCTACTCAAACTTCTTGTTGGCCCTCAACACTTCAAAGAACGGCATGGATCGGTCGCTTGCCTTGGACAGGAAGCGATTCATTGCGGCCAATCGGCCATTCAGCACTTGCACCTCCCGATGGTTCATCAGGGACTTCATCTCCTCGATTGCCTTCAACTTCTCAGGGTTCACCTCGATTCCCCTCTGGCTCACCATGAAGCCCAGAAACTTCCCTGAGTGCACTCCGAAGGCACACTTGGTCGGGTTCAAGCGAACTTGATGAAGCCTCATCCGCTCAAACGTTGTGGCCAAGTTGTGAACATGATCCTCGGCCTGTCGCGACTTCACCAGCATATCGTCCACATAGGCCTCCATCGTTTTTCCTAGCATATCCCCGAACAGCTTGTTCACCATCCTCTGATAAGTTGTACATGCATTGATCAGTCCGAAAGGCATGACATCATAGTGATAGATGTCACTATCAGCATAAAAAGCGGTGTGGGTGGCATCCTCCTTGGATTTTGATCTGATTGTAGCCGGAGTAGGCATCCATAAAGCTCAGCAACTCATGTCCTGATGTGGCATCCACCAGCTGGTCGATCCTCGGGAGCGGATAGCAATCCTTCGGGCATGCTTTGTTTAGGTCGCGGAAATCAACACACATCCGCTATTTGCCATTGCTCTTCTTCACCAGGACTGGGTTTGCGACCCAGGTCTGGAATCGGAGCTCCTTAATAAATCCAGCATCGAGCAACCTGCCTACCTCTTGCTGGATTGCGATCTTCTTGTCGGCACCCATCGGGCGCCTTCTCTGTGTAATCGGCTTGATCGCGGGGTCAATCTTCAGCTCATAAGTAATCATATCGGGGCTGATTCCTGGCATGTCGCTCGGGGACCAGGCAAACAGCTCCTTGAACTCCTTCAACAAATCAATCATTTCTTGGGCCGTCTCCTCAGACAGGGCGGACCAGATTTTCACCTTCCTCTGAGGTCCATCGATCTCGACCTCCTTCAAATCCTCCATCGGGGCGGGACGCCCAAACTCCTCTCGGGGATAAAGCATCAGTTTGGAAAATGGTCATAGCCTCCCGATTCCTCCTTCGAGTGGCATTGACATAGAACTTCCTGGAGGCCACCTGATCGCCCCTGACTCCCTGACTCCGTGGTCGGTCGGAAACTTCATCTTCTGATGGACAGTTGAGGCAATTGCCCCAGCGGGTTGATGGCGGTCCTCCCGATAATTGCATTGTAAGTCCCCGCAGACTCGACCACCACGAACTCCACATTCCTCTTCTCCGACTTCCAGCCACTTCCGAACTCAACCGGTAAGGTAATCATCCCTACCGGGTAAGAGGTAGACCCAGAAAATCCGACCATCGGGAAGTCCGCACGCTTCAGATCCTTCTTGGTTTTTCCCATGGCCTCCAGCGCATCCATGAACGAAATGTCGGAGGAGCTCCCTCCATCTATCAAGATTCGCTTCATCTCGTACCCATCCACGTTCAGGGTCACGACCAAAGCATCATCGTGCGGGGTCTCCAATCCTATCAGGTCCCCCGCCGAGAAGGGAATCACCATTTCTTCCTTCGGAGTCCAAGATCGGGCCCTCTTGCCCAGCACCACAGCAATAGGAATTCGAGAAGCATAGACCTCTCGAGATGCCATGGTGTCACCTCCTGCAGCAAATCCTCCATGGATCACATTAATGGTTCCCCGCTTCTACTTGCGAGCATTGGAAGACTCGGGCTTCTCCTTCTTCGGGGACCGATCGCGGGATCATGACCGGGACCGCGATCGGGACCGGGAACAGGATCGGCCCCGTTTCCCAGCCACAAATTCCTTGAGCTTCCCCCTCTGGATCAGCTTCTCAATCTCCTTCTTCAACTCCCGACAGTGGTTAATGTCGTGACCGCTGACGCGATGGAAACGACAATAACAATCGGTGCGAGCTCCCATGAACTCTCCATCCTTCTTCGGGGGGTACCTGGCGATACCCTGTCGGTCCATCACCGCCAACACAGAACCCATGGAACAACTGAGAGGAGTGTAACGGTCCTCCCGCTTGTCCGACTTCGAGGGACGCTTGTCTTCCTTCCGATCAGAGCGGCCTCGACCCCGACTGCTCTCGGGTTTATCTTTCCTCCTACGATCGTCCGAGGGCTTGAACGACTGCTTCCCCTTGTTCGATTTCGGAGGATCAAGCTCTCCGGCAGCTATCTTCGACTCATGTACATCGATTTGTTGCTTCACCCTCTTCTGCAGCGCCTCCATGTTCCACACAGCCTTCTCAGCCACGCTGTGCATCAGGTCGGAACCATATGGTGCTGTCAGGTTCCGAATGAATGTGCAGATGGTCTCTCCCTCCGACATCTCCTCATCAATCTCGGCCACGCTGGCGGTGTACCTCTGAAAATAATGCGCCAGCGACTCATCGGGCCTCTGTACCACCTCAGCCAGGGACCTCGCGCTTTTCAGGAGACGTCGACGGCCCTGGTACTGCTGGATGAAAAGATCATGCATCTGGGTCCAGGTAGAGATGCACCCTGGAGGAAGGCTGAAAAACCACGTCAGGGCCCTCTCACCAAGTGTGGCTGGGAACAGAACGCACACTATATCGTCATTCGGGGCCCTGCCTAGACAAGCCATAACATGCTTCTGGACATGGCGAACTGGATCTCCCTCGCCATCATAGTCCTTTATTGTCGGGATACCAAGTCCTGGCGGGGCACTGGTGTTCACCAATCGGGGGACAAAGGGATGAGTGGATCGATCCCTCAGCTCCGACATCATCTTCTTCTGGTCCCCCATACAGATGCTCACGATCTTCACCACCTGGTTGGGGGTGATAGGACCATTGAGAGGGATGGTCCTATGCTGCACCGGTCCAGGCCCATCAATCACGAACTGCTCCGACGGAGTGGGCTCCTTACCCTTGTCCTGGTGCTCGGGTTGGGCCTCCTTCCCGTCCCGATTCTCCCTCGGTGGAGGCGGAGGCAACTCTCCCTCCTTCTTCTTAGCAACCTCCCTTCGGTCCAGGAGAGCCTCCATAGTCTCCAGGAATATCGGCATGGCATCCATCACAGCCTTCGCCAAGTCCACCTTGGTCGGAGCATCCTGGTCCCTCCTCGGGATCTCTTCTCTGCCCTCCGACGAGTTTCGAATGGAATCCTCGTGATCATCCCCCCCCTGTTTGGGAAACAGCAGGGGGAGATCATTCCGATCAACAGTGCGCTCCGGCAGCCCTGAATTCAGAGTTCTAGCAGGATGGCGGGAACTGCCGGATTGTCCTTGTTTCTTCTTTTGCTTGCCAGCCATCGATCGGGTAGAAGCTATCTTTGCTTTTTGTTACGATTCCCACAGACGGCGCCAATGTTGGATCACGGTAGGAACTCCGGCACGTTCTTGACCGAAGTCCGAACTCCTTTGCTCCAAGTAATCCTGCAAAAAGGGATAGACCGGGCGGTGACCTAGAATCCCTCTCCGATGCTTAAATGAGTATCTCGATGTAGGCAAGTATATCAGTCTGTGAATGTCAATGTATCAATCCTGAGGTAACTCCTTCCTTTATATAGGGGAGGAGTTACCCCATTTACCTGTTGCGATAACTGCCGGGGGCAGTTAGCCCACGTTCCATTTATCTCGGCCACTTGCCCACGTTCCGTCTTTTCAGGCCACTTCCCCACTATGTTGATAGTGGGCGTGTTTCTCGACCTCATCCTCTGGTGGCAAGTCCCGACGGATGTCGGGGACTCCAGGGTTATCTCCTTTGGTCACCGCTCGGGGCTCCTCGTCATCGGGACAGGGCCAACATTCTCAGGGATTCAATATAGGGGCCTACTCAAAGGCATATCGTCAGGGCCTACTTAAAGGCATATCATCGGGGCCTACTTAAAGGCATATCATCGGGAGCGTTCAGCTCATATGTCGGGACCGACCTTGTCGGGACCCCTCATATTGGTTTTCTAAGCCTCTTTTGGGGCCCAGTGGGCCTACTTCACCGTTTAGTCGTCGTTAATGGGCCTAACGGCTATATCGGAACCCATCATACCCTTACTAAACCTCTGGTGCTCCTGGTCACCTTGGTTTTGAGGCGTTTTTGGATGCTTATTATAAAGTGATGTGTGTGCGGGTTCATAGCAATTTCAACAACGAAAAATAAGTTAGTTAAAAAGTTCTGCACCTATCACATAAAAACCCAAAGTCAGAGTAACTAAATCATATATAAAAAAAAAAAAAAAACTAAACACATGGCAAATAAGTAAATAAAAAGAGCCCGAACTCTCAAGTATCCCTAGCAGAATCGCCAAATTGTCAGACATAAATCTAACCTGAGGTGGATTACGTTTTGAAAACATGAATTTTGAAAGATTCGCCACTAGTTAATTAAAAGTTTAATAGAATCCTAAATTACCTAAGAAAATAACGAATTAAACACCTAGGTATAAAATCGGTCTACGATCTGAAATCCGAGTTCAGGGATTCTATTACGAATACAAAAAAAAAAAAAAATCAATTTTTATTTACGCCCTTTCGGTACTCAATTTACTTATATTTCCATATTTATTTTATTTACATATCTATTATAGAATAAATAAGATCCCTTACGAAAATTAGAGGTGACAGTGATTATGGAGACGTGAAAGTGGATGGATGGATAGTAATTAGGGATTAATTGATGATTAAACAGAACTGCTATTATAACGACTAATCAAGATTAGGTGATTCTATCTTTGATCAAACAAGGAACCATGTTACTATTTAGCAAAATCGGAGTAACATCATCAACAATTAAGACATATACATCCTAGTATTTTATTTAGAAAAAAGAGTTCCATCAACAAATTCATAGATAGAGATAACATGCAAGATGGCAAACAGATAAGCATTAAAGGTAGTGGGTTGTTAGAGAAGGTTGAAGTGATTTGACCATGGAAACAAAAGCAAGCAGCCGATGCATACATATATACATTGCAAATAAAAAATCAAACAAACAGAGACTGTACTATGATTCTAGGAACAATAGGTGGTACCAGTGTTATCAGAACCAGACCGGACACCGAACCGGATAGGTGTCCGGTTCTCGGTTCATCCGGTTCGAATCTGACTGATAAGCAAAAACACAAAGTGACAGAAGAGTAGTGGGCTAGTGGGCTTCGTAGACAAACTTTTTTTTCCCCTTCATTTCCCTTCATCAAATAGTGGACTAGTGGGCTAGCAGCCTAGGAGTCTTTATTTCCCCTTAAAGTTGGTACATATTATAGAATTGGTGATGGGGCTAAGGTGGATATTTGGAAGGACCCATGGGTTCCTAGATTTCCCAAATTGACTCAGAGGGTACTTTCAGAGGAAGAAGCAAGAACATACATAAGACCAACTCAAGTTAAGGAGTTTATCTCTTCTACTACTTGTCAGTGGAGAGATGATCTACTTAACGTGTGGTTGGAGAGATGATTTACTTAACGTGTGGTTGGATCCCCATATCGTCCAAACTGTCAAGACAATTTAGCTGCCCTTTAGACGGGTAGAAGATACTCTCTTTTGGGGCCCTTCAAAGAGTGGGAACTACTCAGTTTCCTCTGGTTAAAAGTCCGTAATCCAAGCAAGAACTCAAAGTGAGCAGCCTCAATTGGACTCTGTTTGGGGTAAGATTTGGAAGCTAGATATCCAGGTGAGACATAGGGTGCTATTGTGGAGGGTTTATGCTAGAGTCCTTCCAACCATGGAAGCCCTACACCACCGTGTTCAGGACTTAGACCCTATTTGCCCACTTTGTCAAGCCGATGTGGAGTCACTGGACCATGCCCTTTTGAGATGCCCTCGCCTAAAACCTATTTGGTGGCACTTATGGGGTTTTGATGTGGATCGTGTAGATTGGGACGTTAAACGGTGTATTGAATGTGTTCTCACTCCCTCAAGTATTGGCATGCCTGCAGACAGAGTAATGGAATTCAGGATCTCGATATGTGTTGCCATCGATCTAATATGGAGGTGGAGGAATGAAATTGTTAAAGGTCTGAGAAAAGTCAACCCTCAACAAATGATCATGGACATCAGACGTCTTTCCTCTGAAGCTCTTGAAGTCAGAACGAGGTCACCGTCTCGTCCAGTTCACGTCTGAGGCCATGATTTTCCTAAGATATGGTCTCCCCCTATCTCACCTCGGGTTAAGCTAAACTTCGATGCTTCCTTTCTAGAAGGTCAAACAGTGGGTGCAGCTATAGCAAGAGATCATACAGGTGCTGTTTTGGGTGCGGCGATTGGAGCTGGTGTTGCAAGTTCGACAGAACAAGCAGAGGCTAGGGCAGCTCGAGTAGCGGTTCTCCTTGCCAACATTCTGAATGTGCGCAATATAATCATCGAAGGAGATTGTAAAAACCTCATCGATATTCTTCAAGGCTCCTCATCAGCAGATTGGCAACCTAACAACTTAATTGATGATGTTTTACTGCTCCTTCCGTGCGGCTCTCAACTGAAAGCACAATTTATCAGAAGGGAAGGAAATGTTCCAGCCCATACCCTGGCTTCATGTGCTTCACGTATTCGTGACTTTTCTAGTCCGTTCTTTCTACTTCGTGGTTTGCCTTCTCTAGTCTTCGCTGCTCTTGAAGTAGATAGATCTACTTTTCACATGCTTTAGTTGTAGTTTTCTCTAGTCTTGCTTTTAGTGTCTTGTTTGTAATTTCTATTTGTCATTATTCTCTTTAATGAATTTTTACGCAAAAAAAAGTAGACAAGTAGTGGGCTAGGTGTCTACACTTCCCTCGATGAAGCCCTTCTCTCCCCTTCCGCTCGTTCCCCTTCCCTCCTTCAGATCCCCTTCTCTCCCCTCCTTCATCCGCTTCTTCCTTCCTTTCTTCAGTTCCATGAAATTGAGGTGTCCTCTAAATGTGGAGTGCTCAAGCGTAGAGGCTCGGATGACAGGCGGCGACAAGCGTGGCGGTGGCGAGAAAGGCTAGCAATGAAGAGAAGAGAAAAGAAGAGAGAGTAAGAGCACCCAAGTTGTTAAATTTTTCGACGAGCTTGGCCTTGACGAGGTCGGAGACGGTGACTTCCCTGACGAGTGCGAAGGTAGGGTGGCCCTCCTTGGCGCTAGCTCCATTCTGAACTTTATAATGTAGCTTGTCCCTCTGATTGTCAGAATCTTGCTCTATAGTGGAGTTGCCATGTCTGTGTTCTATTAGGACTTGGGATTACTTGATTTAGGAATTTTTTTTCTTTTGGGCAGATGTTGAACCGGCGGACCGGTGACTCGGCCGGTTCTTTAAAAACCGGTCATTTGAACCGGCTTCGCTTCCTTATCGATATTTTCATTGAACCAGACCAGCGAAGTGTCAGGTTCCGGTTCGAACCCGGTCGGACCGCAGTCTGGTCTTGTTTTGATAACATTGGGTGGTACGACACCTATGTGTAGCTAAATCGATCACTTTGAGTCCTGGGCACTTAACTTCTTCCAATCATAATGTCTTCTTGAAATTGCTCTTGTTTTATTTTACTTTCCCCAAAGCTTGGTCCATTTCTCTGAATACCTAGTCCCCTATTTATACTAAAACTAATCTAGATTATAGTTAAGATCTCCTAAATATTAAAATAATAAATAACTTAAGGATAAATTCATACGGATAAATATCCTACAGATAATTATCCATAAATAATAGGAGATAATATATGTATATAATTATCTTACAAATAAATAACCATTACTTATATATATATTTCTAAATGTTTCGAATATATCCGATATATTTTAAAATATAAATTATTTGTTTACTCTAATATGCACATGACCATTTTTTGACACTTTGTAACTTGACACATCTGGAAATGACACGTCATGTGTAATAATATTACGTCAAAATAATGTCATTTGTATTAATGTTACGTCATGTATAATAATGTCATCCGGATCAAAATCAAGTGTTTACACCATATATGATAAGTGCGTGTCTACAATGTAGTCGTAAAGATAATACATGAATGTATCTAGCTTGTATAAGCATCATGAAATTCACGTAAGTGGATTTTAAAGAGGTTAATTTGAAACATAGGTAATGTATGTGTATGTCTTTTTATACATAACATTTTAGAGTAAAGTCTTTGTGGTTTCAATTTATGAAATTAAAAGAAAAATATTCAAATATTGAAAAATGATAAATTACCATAAGAGACTAAATTAATTGCTTTTAGAAATTAATTCAGTAAATAAATAAAATAATATTTGTGTCAATTTCTAATTGATAATTACAAAATCAAAACGCTCCATTATAAAATGTAATATGTATATTCTTATATAAAATTGATAACGGAAATTAATTTAATTTATTATATGTTTTAGGGTTAAAGATCCTTTTGGTACCACATGTTTACAAAAATTACACTGTTCATACCACTAGTATTTTTTCGTACCGAATTGGTACCATATGTTTCCAAACCTTACTGTTTTGGTACCTCCGTTAGGGTTCTGTCAAAAACAGCCGTTAAATGGCATGTGCCATGCACGTGACCAGCCAAAAACTTTCAAATTTGTTACAATTTAGTCCATCTAATACATCCCTAACTTTATTTTGTTCAATTTAGTCCTAAATCTTCAAAATCAAATATTTTCCCCAAATTGACCTAGCCGGACCTAGCCATGGGCTAGGTCCGACCCTGGATCATGGTCGCCGGACCCAGGCAACCCCGACCCAGGGTCGGACCTAGCCCTAGGCTAGGTCCGGCTAGGTCAATTGGGACCTAGACTCAATTGGGGCTAGGTCAATTTGGGGAAATGGTTTGATTTTGAAGTTTTAGGACTAAATTGAACAAAATAAAAGTTAGGGATGTATTAGATGGACTAAATTGTAACAAAATTGAAAGTTTTGGGCTGGTCACGTGCATGGCACATGCCATTTAACAGTTGTTTTTTACAGAACCCTAACGGAGGTACCAAAACAGTAAGGTTTGGAAACATATGGTACCAATTTGGTACGAAAAAATACTAGTGGTATGAACAGTGTAATTTTTGCAAACATGTGGTACCAAAATGATCTTTAACCCTATGTTTTATTATTAAAAATTTATTTTACCCCTCTGAGATTCGTTCATAGCTTCGTCCCTGCTTAGTGGATACAGATGTTACAACTATTTCTTTAGTTAGGGGAGTGGTGACTGGTGATCATATTTACGAATAAGAAGTTGACATTCCCCTGCAGGACTAGGCCCATATTGGTGGTGGTTGCACAAGGTAACCAAAAACTTGCATTGTGACTTGTGAGGTCAATATCCTTCCTTCCATTTTCATTCGTATGACTCACCTTACCTCGATTTGTGGATTCAATCCGTTATGTTACCATAAGAGCACTTTCAATAGTAGTGCCTAGTGCCTAGTTCCTAGTTCCATGTTGTAAATTTATTATTGTAGAGAGTGCCTAGTGCCTAGTGACATTTACCGTTGGTCCCTACTGGTAATGATTAAATAGGCACTTGCATTTTCAATAGGAGTGCCTTGTTCCAAAATTGGAGTGCCTAGTTCCAATTTTTGCCACTGGACGCTGACTAGGCGCTACTAAGCGTGACTAGGATTACTAATATTACTGTTTTGCCATTATCGAGTGAATAGTGAAGTGGGACAGTGCCTACTAGTCGGAACTCCCAAGTTACTGTTCATGTCGGTGCCAACTTTTTAATATTATTTTATTCGATTGTGTTGCTCATCTCTTTGATTGTATATATATTTGGTTACGCTAAGTCAGATAGACAAGAGCCGTAATCAGTCATTTTGAATATTATGTAACATAAATAACAACACGAACCAAAATTACTACTTTTTAACTTTGAATCAATTTCGAAATTTTCATATCTAATTTGTTTATATGTTACCATGTTGAATAACCGTTAATTCTAAATTTTGAAATAGTATAACATTTCAAATTATTAAATATGGAAAATAATTACTACAAAATATTATATTATTTTAATGCATATATATTTTTATATATTTTACGTATTATATTATATTATTATATGAAAGAAATATATCTTTTACGATAAATTATTATAAAAATTATACTTTTAGAATGATGTATATATAATATATTTCTTATTTACATATATTGAAAATCATATATAAAAACACATGATTAATGCAATAATCAATTTACTAATATGATCATGGATGTACATAAACGTGAATATGTTGATGATGTTGAATTAATATATGTCAATCAACGTATAACAAATATACACTGATTATGGTGAAATAATAGATTCAATGAATTTGATTGATCAATGTTATTATATCAACAATTATACTTATCAATCATTCTGCATGCCGCATGGGGACTGCACGTAAAAGTAATTTTACCTTGGTCAAGTAACGTATAATTATTGCAATGAATTGACAATAGAGAACTATGGATATACACGAACCGGTCGGGCCCGAATATGTTCCGAACTGGATTGGTACTAATTAAAACAGTATGGTCCGGTCTGGACTGAATTTGAAATTAGCACTAAAAATTCTGGACCGATTTTGGACTGGAACTGTAAAAAAAGTCTGGTTCGGTTCAAAACTGGTCCGACCCATTTTCCTATACAAATTTACCCTAATTAAAAAAAAACGAAAAACCGATCCTCCGACAAAACTGATCCAGTTAAAAACCAGTTCAAAACAGTCTGGTCCAGTCAAAAATCAACTTTTTGAGAAGTATATTACTGGTTTTTGGTCTGGTTCTGCTCTCGCATAATTGGTCTGTTTGGAACCGGTCCAGTCTATACCAGTTCCGAACCGACCGGACCGGTTATTTTCTTATCCCTATAGAATGTAAATTTTTATTAAAAAATTCAATTACATTTTTATAATTTTGTATATATTTTTCCCTATTTTTTTTAATTAAAACATCTAATACTTGAATCTCATTATTTATTCATGTCCGTATTTGTAAAAAAATATGAATATATAATTTATATATAATAATATATAATTTATATATAATGCAAAAATTATATTTGAATTATGAAATTATGTGGGTCTCAATGTAAACTTGGCCTCCACTACTGGAGAGAGTGCCAATTTTACAGTGCCATTTACTGTAGCAAATACTGTAGCAGTGCCACTTTGATGAGTTGGCAGTGACGTGGTTGCTGATGTGGAGGCACTAGGCACTTCCTATTGGAAGTGCTCTAAATGTGTCTTTTTAGTTGATTTTTTTTCCCATGGTATCAATGAATTGATTGATGCAAATACGAATCATATAATTTATTTTTGTATCTTTGGACCAGTAGTGCACGAGTGCTGACGTGTCTCAGAATTACAACGGCAAAAAATTAAAGAAAACCATAATCAATAGTTATTCGTCATTCATTCATTCATTTCCAAATTTTTTGTTTCTATTAAAAATTAATATATTTCATTATATTCTGATTGAGTTATATTAAAAATAATTTAACAAAATATATTAAAAAATAATAATTTTTTTCTAGTATATAACTATGCACTCATTTCAAACATTAGGTAATAAGATTTACTAATGTTGTTATTATAGACACATTCTTTTTACTTTAGAAAAAAACACATCCACAATGACTATTGAAATTTTTGACCTAACTAACAAAAAAAATTTCTAATATAAAAAATGACAAGATCTTAACACTTCAACTAATATAATACGTGTTGTTGTTAAACAACAGTGTCATTTTTGTTTTTTTTTTGGGTTAAATATCATTTTGGTACCACATGTTTGCAAAATTTACACTGTTCATACCACTAGTATTTTTTCGTACCGAATTGGTACCATATGTTTCCAAACCTTACTGTTTTGGTACCTCCGTTAGGCTTCCGTAAAAAACGGCCGTTAAATGGCATGTGCCATGCACGTGACCAGCCCAAAACTTTCAATTTTGTTACAATTTAGTCCATCTAATACATCCCTAATTTTATTTTGTTCAATTTAGTCCCAAAACTTCAAAATCAAACAATTTCCCCAAATTGACCTAGACGGACCTAGCCATGGGCTAGGTCCGACCCTGGGTCGGGGTCACCGGACCCAGGGGACCGTGACCCAGGGTCGGACCTAGCCCTAAACTAGGTCCGGCTAGATCAATTGGACCTAGCCCCAATTTAACTCAATTGGGGCTAGGTCCCAATTGACCTAGCCGGACCTAGCCCAAGGCTAAGTCCGGCAAGGTCAATTTGAAAAAATGGTTTGGTTTTGAAGTTTTAGGACTAAATAGAACAAAATAAAAGTTAGGGATGTATTAGATGGACTAAATTGTAACAAAATTGAAAGTTTTGGGCTGGTCACGTGCATGTCACATGCCATTTAACGGCTGTTTTTTACAGAACCCTAACGGAGGAATCAAAACAGTAAGGTTTGGAAACATATGGTACCAATTCGGTACGAAAAAATACTAGTTGTATGAACAGTGTAATTTTAGCAAACATGCGGTACCAAAAGAACCTTTAACCTTTTTTTTTCCAGTTTGTTTCAATCCTGCATCATTATTAGTAACAACGACACAACTATTTTTTTTTTTTTTCTTAATTTATGTAATTTAAAGATAATTTAATTTTAGGTTTGGTAATTTAAAGTTCATATAGTTTAATGATTTTTTTTCTTTAAAAAACTTTTTATTTTTTTAATTTAAAAATCCTATTTTTTTGGCCAAATTTCAAAAAACCTTTTGAATTAGGCGAACGAAACAGTTACACTGCCGTTAGCATCCACAATGGTATTACTTAAAGATTACGTAAACGTGGGTCCTACATGTTTATTTAAGTAAAGCAACAAAAACTATCTACAGTGGTTTTACATAGCATTCCTTAAAGATGGGACCCACACGTAAATTTATGTTTTTACATAAAACATTCCTTAAATTTAAGTAATGCACTATGTATTACGTAACCAATTTTTTATTATAAATTAATTCATTTTATAATTAATGCTAATATCTTATTGGTGGTTGTTGGAAAATCTAATAATAAAATATATTTAAGGAATATGTTTAAGTAATACGATTGCAGAGAAAATATTTTTTACGTGTGTCTTAAATTTACGTATTACTTAAAGTGTACATAAATGTCTACGTGGCAACTTTAAAGAATACATTTTATGTAAAACCATTGTGGATGCTCTTACTAATCACATCACATATGACTGGAAAAATAAAAATTAAAAATCAGGAAAATATAAATAAATTAACATATTGCATCAGCATGTGTTGAATTGATATATAATTTTTGAATAAAAAGTTTTATTGGTTGACTAAAACATGTCATTTGTTATAAAAAAAAAAAAGGTCACAGTTTATTATTTTCTAACTTTGAATTTATAGTACTTATTTTATTTAAAAAAAAAAAATCATACATAAATTTAAAATCACAAAAAAAATACGAATTTATTTTATTTAAAAAAAATTCATACATTTATTTAAAATCATAAAAATATATGATTTTATATTACTTATTTTATTTAAAAAATATTACATTTATTCAAAATAATAAAATATATATACAATACATGTAAAAATAAAAATTTTAAAAACTGAAAAATATATTGCAAAGTTAGAGTTTTATTTTTATAAAAGTAATATCATTTATAAAAGTAATATCATTTATAAAAGTAATATCATATTAATTTTTGAATATTTTTTTTTAAAATTTAAATAGTTTTATTTGTTTTATTTTTGTAATTTTTAGAATTTAAAAATAATAAAACTTATATAAAGAGTAAATTAGTAAAATGCACAATATGTGATTTGATAAATTAATAATTTACTAGTAACATTTTTTTTTCGTATTTGTATTATATATTTATAGATAGTTTTCCGATAATTTACAAATAACAATGTTTTTTTTTTGTATTTGTGTTTTATTGGTAGAAGATACTAGATATTTTTCTGTGTGTGTTTGTTACGTAATGAGTTGCATATATCAATACAAAATGATCTCCCAAATTAATTAATTATATTTCTCCATCTATCTAATCTAACATTATAATTCTGCCTTTCTTTCCGACTAAAATTATTAACCACAAAATAGCCCCTGCTCCTAATCACCTACACTAATATCACGGTTAGTGTCACTAATATTATCTAAATACATATTTTCGATAGTCTAAGCAAAAAGAGAGGCGCAAGACAGAGCCACCAGAGACGCCGCCGCAATCTCTTCCTCCCGGAGCTTCCTCTTTCTCAGCCGCCGCTGCTTCTTCCCCTCACTCGTCGTCGTCTCTAGAAAACAGTCATTTCCCAGAATAACCAGACTCATCTTCATCGACTTCTTCTCCTTGTCCGTTTGTTGATGAGATTGCGATCCCCTATTACTTGCCAGCGGTGTCTTCTTTCTGTACCTTATGCCACACGCGTTGCAGAGGGACTAAAAACAACAGAGGAGTCGTATTCTCGTTACTAGAGCTAGAGAGAAATTAAGAAATTGAAGGAGATGGTTGGGTTTACCTTAGGGCCTGATGGGCCGACTCGCCAGAGAGGCGTCTTGGTGGTTCTGCAGTCCGTACAGAACTTCTTCCGCTCCTCCATTCCTGCTCCTTCATCTTCTTTCACAGCAGCATCTGCCCATTCCTGAATCATCAAACCAAAACAACACATATCAACACCATCGATTATGTTTCTGCAAATCATCCATTCCTGAAACAACCTACCTTCGAGCAGATCTCCAGCTCCGTGTCCTTACGGATCTTCTTCTTCTTCTCCATTACTGCTTCTTCTTCTTCTTCTTGAGCAGCTGCCAGTTCCTGAATCATCAAAGCAGAGAAGAAACAACTCAGCCCCATCACTGAATTAATTCCATAGTCACATCTGCTGCAAATGATAGAATTTCTGAAACTAGAAACCTTCGAGGTGTCGAGATCTCTACTCTTCATCAAAAGGCCAGACTGAGTTCTGCCGCCGAGTTCAAGAGCACAGAATGGACAGAGAGAGAGAGTACAGTGAGTGTGATACTGTGTCGCTCGCGCCCTTCAGTTATGGAAGAGTGGCAGTGACAAACAAGCAGCGTGTGTTTAGAAAAAGAGAATCCTCGACCGAATTGACGTTTTTATCCCAGTTTCTGTTTTTGGCAACCGCCAAAATTCTTGGAAGCGGCGCCTCTTTCCACGTGGATGGATCATTTCCATCATTACATTCTCCCTCAAACGGTTTTGAATATTTATCTTATCTAAACCAAAAAAAATATTACAGGGATTCCACCACCATGTGGTTACGTAAATATATATATAGAAAATCAATTATTGAAACTTTTTTATAATTGAAAAATATGGTACAAACTAATATTTAAGAATTATTTTAAATATTGAGATAATACAGTTTGATAAATTGATACATTATAATTTTTTGGGAAAACAACATAAATGATCATCAAACTTTACTCATTTTTCTATTTCTACCCTTAAACTTAATTTTTTTTCTATTGATGTACTTGAACTCGTCAAATTCATTCTCTTTTAGTCCCGTGTTAAAATTTTACTGTTAATTGTGGGTGAATAGATGTTGATTAAGCAAAAAATATTGACATGGACAAGTTGGCGTGTCATGTCTTTCCCCAGCGGCCGGCCAATGGCGGCAGCCGCTTCCCCTCTTTCTCTTGGTCAAGATCCTGAGGGAATGGTACCATATATGCTTCATATATGCAACCCTCGTATGGCACTCCCTTGTGCCTTGCTCTTTCCTCAACAATGTCTGTTCGTGGGTGAGGGACTAGTGCTGCAATCAGGCTTTTTTCGCACGTCACAGCTACTATGTTGTCTACTACGATAATTTCAATTGTGACAATAGCCAATAAGCAAGCAGCCGTATATGGATACCTCGCCCTCCCAATTCGAAGTTTTTTCCTGGAAGTTTCCACCTTGTTGACTATGACAACAGTCGCGACTTTAGTGCCTTTCATTTTCATGTTTTTTTTAATTTTCTTTTATTTTTTCTTTATTTATTTATTTATTATTTATTTATTTTTTAGTTATTGATATATATTAAAAAATACGATGTGAACCTAAATATGTCATGTTAGCTTGTCCACATCAATATTTTTTGCTAAATCAGCGTCTAATCACCCACAATTAACAGTAAAATTTAACGACGGGACTATAACAGAATGGATTTGACGAGTTCAAGTACATCAATATAAAAAAATAAAGTTCAAGGACAGAAATAGAAAAATGAGTAAAGTTCGAGGACCATTTATATTGTTTTCCCTAATTTTTTTTTTACTATTTCACGTATTTCAAACAATAAGAAATCAATCAGCCATTTTTATGAAGTGAATGCTCAAAATAGACTTCATTCCCAAACTTATTCTCATACTAAGCTTCTTCAGAAACTAATTCTCAAATTAGGTTTTTTAATTTTTTAATTATTTACACCCAAAGTTTATGTTTTGTTACAATTTGATCCTAAACCTAAATACAAGAAATATATTAAAAAGAAATTAAAAATTAAGATAATTACATGTAAAAGTTATAAACACAAAAACAATATATTAGTAATTGTGAAAAAGATTCTAAAAATAAGATATACCAAATATATAAATTATAAAAAAACAGTGATATAAAACGTAAAGAAACTAAATACTCATGTTTTTGTAAGTATACAAATATAAACCCTAAATAAAACATGTTAAATTTATAAAATTAAATAAATTAGCGAATGAAAAAATAACGGATAAACTAATTTAAATTTAAAAAATCAAAAGAATAAATTTAAGAACGGATTTTAGTTAGTATTTTTTTTTTTTTTTTGCATACTCTTAATGAATATAATTTGTAAAACATTATATATTTGTTTCAAAATTTATTTATTTATAAATTTTCTTTTAATTTCACATACTTTTTCATGATTAAAATTTACAAATTTGTTTGTTTTGATTATTTTTTAATGTGCATTTTCAAAATTTAATTAATTAATTTTTATTTTTTCATACATTTCTTCTTAAATTTCAATTTTTACTATTATATTTTTCTTTAGGGTTCATTTGTAACATATTGTAAACTTTAGGATTCAAATTAAATAATAAACATTACTAAAAAAAGACCTATTTTGGGAATAAATTTTTAAAAGAGCTTAGTTTGGGAAATAGTTTGGTGGATGAACCTAACTTGGGAATTCACTCATTTTTATGTCAGGTTCATGTTTAAAAGTTTTTGACTCATAGCTGACACGAATACTAATATTATAGCTAAATTTTTTTAACACGTGTATTCGTGCAAAGACGATTAACCCATGTCAGTTCAGCTCGTGTCAAAGTCTAACCAATTCGTGTCAAGAGTAGACACGATATTTGTCACAACCCTGCAAATGATAAACTCGATTCAACTTGTATTTTATAGGATCATAAAAAAAAAAAAAATAATAATTCTTGTTGACGCATATAGATCTCCTTATCAGTATCTCTATGTAAAAATACAATTTTCACATTCTTTCATGTGCAAATTTTCCAACTCAATAGATCGAGATATAATTTAATTTTATAACAAAAGTGAATATTTCAGCATAATAGATATCTCTCCTGTGCAAATATCATTTAACTACTAACCTTACATTGAACCTATTTCTATCATCTGCTTCAGTTTTTACTCTAAACACCCAATTGATCAATAAAGCTCTATTCCTTGTAGGCAGTTCTGTCGATACACACATGTTGTTCTTCATCATCCATTGTTACTCCTATTTGATCAAATCATATACTTGTAGAGCCTCATCAAAGGACTCATACTCTCTTTCACCAGTCAATGTTGGGACCTGACTCGATCGGGGCGTCAGGTCCTGGTAAAGTAGCTTGGGATGTTCGTCGGACTGTCGGGTCGTTACTCGGGTTGCGTACGCGCGCTCCTCCTGACACCTACACAAGGGGCGGTATCGACACCACGAGGGGGTGGTGTGCGAAAAACCCTCTCTGATGCTAAAATGAGAAATCTAGAGAGAGAAAGCTAGAGAGAAGTGAGAACTCCCAAGACAACTTAAGTTATGAAATGGGGTGACCAAGATTCCTATATATAGGGAATCTTCGACTCAAACCCGGTTTTAAGTGGTCCGACCCCGGTTTAGTAGGAAAACGTGAACCGAGCGTGGACTTGAGCTAAATTGGCAAAGGGAAGACTCACACATAGTGTAAACACGTGGGGATATGCGCGTCTCGGGACAATAATCCGGACCACGCTGGATTGTTAGACAATCCGGACGGGTCACGGCCCGAATACGTGCGTGTCACGCGTTCAGACCATTCTAACTTGTGAATAAGCGTTTGTAAGCCGTTAGTGGGTCTGACGTGTTAACGAGGCCTGAATGTAAAACGAACCTGAAACGGGCGGATATCCATCATTGTCCCCCGAGTCAAGTAATGACTTAACCCTTGCTTGATTCTATTTTACGATAGGATAGATGTCCGATTAAGGTTCGGGAGTTACCTTATGGCAAACTTACAGTCTGTCGGCGCGTGGGCCTTGATGTCGTCTTTCCTTCCTTTTCTTGATAAAGGGAAGTATAACTGCTGACATGGTTAGTGCAGCGAATATATATACAATAAACACATGCGTAGTATGTGAGTGTTCGTACGTAACATGGACGCTCAAGGTGACATGTATACAAACATGGTGTAAGAATGTATGTACATCAAAGAATGACATGCAATGACGTAGAATTAGTGATGTAAGCCTACACATGGATATGTAATGACATGAGCATGAATATACATTAAGAATGATATAATCATAAATATGCGACATGTGTCATGTAAGTATATGTAAGCATGAGTGTATGCTAAGGATTTAAAAGGAGTTAGAGAAAATAAGGGGATGTAATATTTTTAAACTGCCATTAGATATCCACTGTTGTCATTTAATGGTTATAATAAAAGATGGAGAAGTGTAAACCCTCACCATCATGTCATATAAGGAAAGAGAGTGATAGTTACCCACATACTTAACCACCATTCCAAAGTTAGCAATTTTCAATCTTGGAGACAAAGTCACTTGGAGGTCAAGCATTTTGCTCCCCTAGGTAAAATTTCCGGCCGGCCATCACCACATGCGTCAAGGACGACTCCGGTGACATCACCATCGGCTACAGCTCCGGCGGTGGGAAGCAGCAGCGGCGACGCGACAGCGGGGACGCGGCGGACGGTGCTCCGGCGACGACGTCGAGGCGATTTTGACGGTAGAGGTCTGGCAATCGATTTTAAACCACTTCCCGGGTATGATTGTGACTTTGGCTAACTCCATTTTGCAAATATTTAGCTAAGTGCATGTTTGATTTTGCATGCCCACCAAGTGTTTGTGTCAATTCCTAAACCATATTGACATAGTGTAAAATGCATGAAAAATGGTTAAGTGTTTAGAAATAATGTAGGTATAGTAGAGAGTGTTACTCCCCTTATTGATTGCGCGTATTGGCCAACCGAGACCTTGCCTTTTTTGAATTATTTACTTAGCCCATTTTTTATCAAAATTGTTGATCGGTAGAGCTGACTTGTGTCATGTAGGGACTTGTTCGCGCGTGTTTGCTAACACAGTAAAGTTTGTAACTATATATCCATATAGGGGTTAGTGCCATAATTATGTTCGCGTCATTACCATGGGTTGTCGTTTTAAACCGAACAAGCTCTTGTGGGGCCGTATAGGATGTAGGAGTCGGGACGAGGCCCTTACTGACATAGATTTGCCACCGTATATAGGATGTTCGTTTTGTAGTAGTTAACAATATGACTGTTATATGCATACTTGCTGAGTACATTGTTGCTTGCTATTGCAGGCCTTATAGTTCGAGTGTCACGGAGTTGCTTGTTGACTAGGTATATCCTTGTTGGCGCGTCCCTCGTTAGGACTACCTTTGCGATTTGCAGGCTTTACCAGAATGAGTAAGTTCTTTATTGCCACTCCTGGAGTTACGTATTGTCCGGACTGTGATTCCGAGTCGGATTCTTTGGCATCCTCCGAGTCGGGATCTGAGGATGGTGCAGACTCCTTTTCTGAGTCAGAGTCTGGCTCGGGGTCGGAACACATGTTTCAAACTTTTTATGGAAATCAGTTGCGTCTCCCGGACTATCAGAAGTATGTTGAGCAATCTGAGCTTTGCCCCTTGTGGAGGCCGCGTTTTCTTTTGATATACTTGCAGATGTTGCGCAAGGTTCACCTATCGTACCCCCCACTAAGATGGAGGCGGTGTATACGGCTCAGATACGGGAAGGATTGCACTTCCCTTACTGTCGTGACTTGATCAGGCTGTGTCGTTACTATAGGATTTCTCCTATTGATCTTGTGCTTGCCGGGATACGGTATTGGGTTTGCTTTCACGTGCTATGCCACCAACAGTCATGGCGTTATTCGACTCTACTTTTTCGATGCATATTTCGTCTTCAGCGTCAGGACGCATCCGACCTATCATCCATATCTATTCGCTGGCCTTCATTGAAAGAGCGAGGCTTTGTGAGCCTCAGCTTGGGAGAGCTGAAGGGGGATGTTGCACTTCACTTTGTGATTGTTGCTGAAATCATTATTTCTTTACCAATGATATTGGAGTGACCTGACCGGTCGCCCAAGTTACTGAGACTGAACCCGTGCCAACATATGCTGAGTTTTCGGATTCGGACAAAGAGGCCATGAAGATGGTGTATCGGGCTCACAAAGCGCGTGCCTATCGCGCCTCTTCTCGCGTGTCGGACCGGGAACTGCACGAAGCTGGGATTCGCGTAACCCCTTCGGGAGGTCCTTCGGTATGTTATGAACCTTTATAACTCCTATTATATTGTGGTGTAGGTTGGTTTTGTAAGCATATGGTGATGGGCGCCGTAATTGGTAGCCCATAATATGTATAGTTTACCTAATGAACTTGGGTAAATGTCACATTAGGGTAATTGTGCTAGACCCAAATCCCAATTGACATGGGAGGCCAAAAATTGGACCTCCCTAATACATAGGCCGTAAGAAACATTAGTGAGGGGTAAAGTGGACTTTTGTCCACTTTACTCCTCCTATAAATAAGAGGTGTTACATAATATTTTATGGTTAATCGTAATTCCCTCATAAGAGTGTTTTAGAGAGAAAACCCTCCTCCCATACATCAAGTTTCGGCCGCACCAAGCTTTACACCTAGGGTGTGCCAAATTGCTTTAGAGCAAACTCTCCGAAGATCTGCTCCCGTGCCAAGAATTGATCTGAGGCTTTACTGTGGAGCTAACATGACGTAGGGCTTCTTTCATAAGAACCTCAACCGGTTCCGTCCGGTGGATCGAGAACTCCCTTGTACAAAGGATCTTGGACTACGGTAACTGTTGAGGTATGTGTAACTCTTCCGCTGCGTAATTTCGATTACATGCATGTACCATGTTTTGTGTTTCCATAGTGATTAATCCCTGTAATCTAACAGTTGTATCAGAGCATGTGTTAGGAGTTCATGATTTTGATAAATTGGTGATCTTGAAAATTTAAATTTTGGACCGAAATTTTAAAGTGTAATATTTAAAATTTTGAGTTTTTAAGTATAAGGGTGGTCCGAAATTTTCATGATGTTCTTGGTTAAATTGATGTTCATGATCTTCAAGAAAAAGGTGATATTTATCAAAATCAAACATTGGATTTTAGATCTTATTAAAATTTGATCTTAAAATTTGACCACTTGTTCCCAATTAGTGTTTGTGCCGAAATTTTAATTATTTTTCAAGGTAAATTTTTTAATTTCTTGGTTACCAAGCAAGATAATTTCGGCACATACATGTAAAATTTTTTAAAATTATATTGTTTACCGTATTTTAATTTTTTTTTAATTAATGTAACAATATATCTATAATTGGGAACATAAAGATAGATTCACATTAATATATATATATATATATATCACTATCAATATATCTAAATATTGAAATAGGGTTAAATGAGATTTCAAGAAATGGCAGATCTATTCACTCTATCAATAATCGAGCCAGATCTGGTGTATCATATATTATTGATAGATTTAGTTACCTAAAAGATTGAGAAAATATATTGTCAGTTATTTGTTTCCCTATTAAAGATATTAACAATAAATAAAATATATATATTATATATTATGCCGAAATTTATATATATATATATATATATATATATATATATATATATATATATATTGTTGATTGATTTAATCTTAAAGATAGAATATTATCAATAAATATGTATATGTTTCTTAATGGCCGAAATATATGTATATATATTTAATATTGGAAATTATTTTATATAGTTAATGTTACTTGGTGGCTAAGTTTAATATTGTTAATGGATTCAAAACCCTACTTGGGCCACAAGTAAACATTTCGGTCCAACCTTTTAAATTTAATTTATTGGGCCGGTCCAATATGTTAAACGGGACGAAATAAAACCGAACCAGATTTTCTCAGTCGGTTCGACCTAGTCGGGTCGGGTCGGGTCGGACCGGGTAACTAAGTGGATCTAATTGAACCGGTTTTGAGTGTTGAATCGAAACGAACCTTATTTTTATTGGACCGGTGCGTACCGAACCAGATTTTAAAATTTTAAAACCGGACCGAACCGGACCAGATTTTCCGGACCGGACCGAACCGGAATTTTCTGGACCGACCGAACCAGACCAAAGCAAGCTGAAATTGACCAAACCGGATCGTGTTTTCGAAACCAAATTCAAGTCAATTAAAATATGGAGGTCAAATTTTAAAATCCAAATGTTTTCTAACCTTAAAATGGACTACACAGTGCTCATAGGGTTGTAAACCTTAATGCCTCGTTTCGATTATGGGGATGGATCTCGGAGATACATGTTTTTATGGGACTGGTTAGATTAGTGGGCTGAATTGCAATTGTTTATTATTCAATATATATTTATGCATGATTAGAACTATCGTCTTGACTATGTCAAGCTAGCTGGATATTACATGTTGTGGGCGGAGCCCTGGTTAAATATATGGTATGCGCACTAGAATAGACATGATGTAATGGTTGAAAATGCCTAGGATTCATGTCTAGAATCTTGCGTGATTGAATATAACACGACTTGCAGATCAGCCCCTAATGTTTAAAATTGTTTTAAAACCGAAAACCAGTCGCCAAGTATGTATGATTGATCTGGATGTTACATGTTTGGCACGTATGCTAGAAAGTTAAGGATGTAGTTGTGTTTGATAATTTACTTAAAAGTAGAATTATAAATGCAAGCATGAGTTCCTCGGAACATTAGACGCATGACGCGTAAGCATGTATGTGGTATGAATGATGAATGTTACTAGCATATGATAATTTCCATGGATTATAGAATTGTGTATGCATGAGTGAATTCATCGGAATGATTTTTCCAAAACAAAAAGGGCCTTGGGAAAGCCAAGATCGGGTATGCTTATTTTAAAATTCCCGTTCCGTTAATTTGCGATTAAAACCGTTTTTAAGAGACTAATCTATTGGATAGAAGACGACGATAGTGTGAACTCTTTCACAGCCATCTTCCATTGGTTTACTGGTGGTCGGTTGGTTTAGATGACTGAGGAATCACTATCTGCCGCATTCTATTTAAATGGATATTTGATGTATGCAATTCTTTCTCAAAATGTTGTCTTCTCCCTGATTTTTGCATAATCATCGATGTGTTAGTATGAATTGGTTGATTTAAGTGCGATTCGATATTCCTCGCAATCTTGATGGTATGAATCATGATGAATGAAAGGAGTACGTGTTGAACTCTCTACTAAGATTCCGAAAAGTGGAGAGGACAACTACGGATGAATATAGTAATCTGTATGATTTTGACAATGAGGGACGAATGTAATAATTTGTTTCACCAAGCATGGGAGTAGGTTCTTTGATGATCTGAGCGCATAAGTGGTGATACATTCAACCTTGATAGAAAGGAGTTGAAGAATGCTTCAATTGCAACTAGGCAATGTTGCAGCTTAGTATCCATTTGCATCCGCCTCGGTGGAAGCAAGGATGCAAAAGTTAAACGTTTCGGTTGAACGTGATGGTCTTCTCACTTTCCATGGACGCTGGTGTAAAAGCCACTCGAGACCCACGCAATGAAAGGTCCACATGGAAATGATGTATATGGTTATCTGATGTTGACGGGACTCAATAACCTTGAGCCTAATCAAGTACAGCGACCACAGTAGTGAAAGGGAAACCTTATTTGCTCACCTTACTAAACTCGAAAGAAGTCAACCATGATCGGCATAGCATTAAGAGAACAGGACCGAGTAGGTCCTATACGATGATACGGAGGGTTAAACCTCGTTGATAAAGTGCGTCCCTAGTACGCCTCGTATATCATGAGTATAAAGCTAGGAAATGTTTTATAAGGACGCAAATCATTTGACGTGATTCACTTGTGAATCTACTCAGATGTAGTGTCCAACTCAAGGTTCTCGACTATATGCACGACGACCATGGATTAAATATGCGGCTTTCAGATCAAGAACTATACCATTGTCATATATCAATCATTGTTCGTTTGAATTACTAAATTTTAGTTATTTAGAGATTCAGAGTTATTGAATAAAGTAATTGTTGCTAGGTTCGAAGCACAATTTTCTTATAGATTTAACGGCCCGATAAAGAGGGAACGATCTGAAACGAAAATACAAACCCACAGGTTTGGAACCAAATTCTTGGCCAGGTAAAAGAGGCTAAATGAAACGAAATTAAATACATGCTCCGTCATCTCAGTCAGGATAACTGAACTGAATAGACCCATTGATTGCGTAGCTAGATCGAATGATATAACTCTTTCTTCATTACTATTACTCCGTTGAATGAAATAAACTGTAATGATGATCATGTTTGACACCGATTGGATTAAATTAAATTCAGAAATGAAACGATTATACCAAGGAGTGGAACCTCGGTAAAATTGCGATATGCGCAAGTGGACCTCGAAAGACGAAACACATCATTTCAAAGTAAAAGTTTAATATTGAAGTGTTTGAATAATGGTTGTGCTGAATTTTCGTTTGCATTTCTATGGAAACAAATTACTGATAACATTTACATCGGTAAGAAGTAGGCTTTGAAAGCTACTACGACCCTGTAAAAGGTATCAACTGACGGATAAGGTCAAAACCTAAAATGATCAGTTCAGAGATGAGATAAAATCTCTGAGATAAGTCGACAAACGAAGAAGGATGAAGTCGGTTAAACGATTTTCCTTCCAAACGCCTTGAACGATAAGTCAGGCTAGGCATTCAAGTTAAATAAAACACTTCAAGAAGCACAGTTTATATATATATGTACATAATGTTGGTTCTATCAGACATTCCCTATGGGATGTTGACAGATGATTCACATAAATGTAAAATTGTGTTCCATTAAGATCGGTGAGGTAGGTAACCATTATAGCTGAAGGGTGACAATGAGTTAAATCATATCACCATGCGACATTAATTTGCGCAATAAACACGTATTTAGGACAAGGGTACTCAAGTTACTCCTAGAAAATACCTGTTTACAGCTTGGATTAAATGGTACCGTGGTCGAACATGACACGTTACATCACTAAGAGGTCGGATTTTCCAAATGCATTAACAGTTTCAATGAACATAGTCATGATCAAAACATAGCAGAATAAAGATGACAATCAGGTCCCACTTAATTCGAGTGGGAGAGATTTGAACCAGCAACTCAAGTGAATGACATGGTAAATGAGAATGGAAACATTTTCATAGTAAATCCAGTGGGAGGAATAAATTCTACCACAAGTAATCACTGTTGCTGTTGGGACGAATCAAGTCGAACCTGATGGTCAAAATTGTTGAACCAGGAGTGACACAACTACCTATATTACCTATTGTTCCCAGTGGGAGTGATCCAACCATACTTGGTTCCTGATCCTAGTGATCAAGGAATGCATCTCGGAAGTAAAACCCGAGACCAAGAGGTTGTAATAGGAAAGTTATAGGTCAAGGTTCTAGCACTGCTGTTGTTCCCAACAGAGACGATGCTCCGATAAGAAGAATTGTTCCGAGTGGGAGGATTATTCCCAATAGAAATGATGCTACGATAAGAAGCGTTATTCTGAGTAGGAGAAAAGACCAGACTAATAAGTGGGACTCATAATGCCTAGACGAGAGTCAAAGGCAAGTATCCCATTGAGCAAGGTGAAAACCCCGCTCAAATAGTAGGCAAGCCTGGAAAGACCTCAAGTTGAGAAATGGAAAGAAATAATAAATGAGAGAGATCGCCTAAATGAAAGACATTATAGTCTTTAATTGATTTACCTGCTAAACACAGGGGCATAAGGATAAGGTGAGCCTTGAAAGAAGGCTCACCACTGATGGAAAAGGTCAAACAACCTGACTTACTGATAAAGGACTTGCCTAATTCACGGAGAGGAATTTGATAAGAGAAACTCAATGACTGTGCATAAAACCACGGTTAGGGCCATTCATGGTCCTGGCCGCAAGTCTCGATCACGAGCTGCACTGAAGGAATGTTAAGACCGCATTCCTCCACGGAAACCTGGAGGAAGAGATCTACATAGAGAAACTGGAGGGTTTAATTACTCTTGGTAACGAACGTAAAGTTTGTAAACTCCAAAAGGTCCTTCTACGGTCTTAAACAGCCGTCACGACAATGATACCGCAGATTCCACGAGGAAATCGTAGGAAACAGATTAGTGAGTTTTCACAAGAATCCGTGCATGTATTATAAGACCTCCGAGTCTAAGTATATCACCTTAACCTAGTACGTGGACGACATACTCATTGCCGCAAACGACATGAGTTTCGTAAATAAGTCGAAGTCCTGGTTGGCATCTGTATTTGAGACGAAAGACATGGGAGAGGCCACGTACATCATAGGCACTAAAATTGCCAGAGATCTGGCTACCCGGGATTTATGTCTATCTCAAGAAGCCTATATCAACGAGCAGTTGAAAGTTGGTTCAGATTACAGGACACCAAACCCGTGGATGCGCAGGTGGTATTTGGGTGCGCACTGTTGAATCGTGACAGCCCCAAAAACCCGGCAGAGCGTGAACAGATGAAGAGTGCAGAGATTGTAAGCATGATTGGTATTTCGATATACACCGTGCAATACACCCATCCGAATATCTGTCACGTCGTGGGCCTAGTAGCACGTTTCCAATCAGATCCTAGCTATCAACATTTAAAAGGCTGTAAAACGAATTATTAGTTATATCTAATTCGTTATCCGAAAAGTATTGCTGACTATGCTTTGTGCTATGAGGGCGGGAAGTTAGAATTGACCAGTTACAGTGACGCCGACCATGATGGCGATCTGGATGATCGTAAGTCCATCATAGGAGGAGTATTTCTCCTCGCTAATGCCGCAATTTCATGGGTGAGCAAGAAGCAAACCCGTGTCGCGCTGTCAACAATGGAATCAGAATTCGTTGCTCTCTCTAAGAATGCACAGGAAGCAGTCTGGCTGGAAAGGCTTCTTACTGCACTGCTAAACGGTGACGTCGCGAGTAAACCTGTGAAGGTGTTCTCCGACTTGCGGCAATTAAGAATCTGAAGTACCATAGTAGGACCAAACACATTGATGTGAAATATTTCTATGCTAAATCGATGGTAGAAGATAATATAATCACTATGGAATACTTGTCCAATGATAATATAATCGCGGACCCATTAACTAAACTACTTCGCAGGGATATATATTCGAAAAAAATTTAAAACTGATTGGATTGCGTATAGAAACGGCATGTATTTGTGATAACATTTTGATATTAGAATGTTACATTTTGTAAGCAAAATAATTACAACTGAGTTTATGATCTATCGACGTCATAATGTTTTGATTACATCAAATTTACGGTCTATATATTGAGTCGTAGGAGGACGCAATCCTCTGCCAAACTATGTCAAATGTGGGCCTTACCTAGTCACACAGGTACGGTCGTCTTGTGGTAGAGGGAGGCCTCCACTAAACAAGGCTGGCTAAGAATCAGGGGGATAAACCTGATTGAGCAGATTTATTATTTATAGTCTAAGTAACTCGACGTGATTCTCGTTCTGCATATCGCCGTGATGAATTTCGTTCGTAATAAATCCACATTCTGGGCCGGATGAAAATCCGTGATAGCATGATTGATATTTCCCATTCCTGTTAACCCAAAAGGTTCAAGTATGCTATCAACGCGTGCTTCATACTACGCGTGCCATGTACGACCATGGGGTCACAACTTGGTTGTGCTAGGAAAAGAATCCTCGTGATTTTGGCGGGCGTAAACTTATTCACCTCGAGCGTGTGATTAATCCAGGGAGCTTTATGAAGAGGCACCCAAAGTATTCTCATGGACTCAGAACTCATACCTAAGGTCAGGCCCAATGCTCGCTTCCCAGCGTACGAGCGTAGTGCTGAACAAAAAGGCCCAGTGACCACGTCTTTGGAAACCGGTTGGGTTTGACTAAGTGTATGAGTGATGGGGATGGTCAAGTTCACCTATAATTCACCGACTCTTGTATTCACTATGGTGGTCACCAACCGGATATTAGTTGAAGGTTGTGAATACTTGTACGGATGCCTTGAAGAAGTGTTCCTTTGTGGAGACTAGGCAAATGGAGAATTATATGTTGACCTAGGATACAGCGCGGCACAATATTTATAAATGTTGTTTATAACAGGTTGATTGGAGAAAAGGGAATCAACGTTCCGCGGGCGCTACAACACTCCTAACAGATGAGTAGCACGATGCTCGTCGTATCCGCCGGTCGCACGGAAAATCTCATATGAACTATTCGGAAGCACGGAGCAGATCAAAGGGGAGAACTGTTGATGCGGATTTGGACAACAATACATTAACAGGCACCCTCCCATTCCGGCGAGTGAGAGATGTAAGCATATGGTGATGGGCGCCGTAATTGGTAGCCCATAATATATATAATTTACCTAATGAACTTGGGTAAATGTCACATTAGGGTAATTGGGCTAGACCCAAATCCCAATTGATATGGGAGGCCCAAAATTGGGCCTCACCAATACATAGGCCGGCCGAAACATTAGTGAGGGGGTAAAGTGGACTTTTGTCCACTTTACTCCTCCTATTAGGGAATATTTTAGGGTTAATCATAATTCCCTCATAAGAGTGTTTTAGAGAGAAAACCCTCCACCCACACATCAAGTTTCGGGCCGCACCAAGCTTTACACCAAGGGTGTGCCAAATTGCTTTCGAGCAAACTCTCCGAAGATCTGTCCCCGTGCCAAGAATTGATCTGAGGCTTTACTGTGGAGCTAACACCACGTAGGGATTCTTTCACAAGAAACTCTACGGGTTCCGTCCGGTGGATCGAGAACTCCCTCGTACAAAGGATCTTGGACTACGGTAACTGTTGAGGTATGTGTAACTCTTCCGTTGTGTAATTTCGATTACATGCACGTACCATGCTTTATATTTTCGTAGTGATTACTCCCCGTAATCTAAAAGGTTTGATGGCAGAAACTCGCGCTTGCAGGCGAGTCTTCAGGGGAACGGTGCTGCCCCCGAGCGAGGTGCTCCTCCTGCTACCCCGGCTGCACCCCGAGTCTTGAAATCCGGGCGAGGGAAGGGATCTATGGGTAAGACTCCTTCTAAATTTTTTATTCCTTATTGGTATTAAGTATTATTGTTCTTATCTTGTTTTTCTCTTGTTTGCAGGCCGCTCTCCCAACGTGACAGATCGCGTTGTCGCTGTTGCAGACACTCTGCCTCGACCCAAGACAAAGAGGGGTGACTCTGAGGTGCGTCCCTTGAGCGATCCCAAGCGATTGAAGTCTGGAAATGGTAAGGCGTTGAGGACTCCTTCCCGTGATAAACAGAATGATTTTGAGGGTCAGGCTCGCGTGCCTGCTATGTGTGCCCCCCGGTCGAGGGACCGGAATTTGGAGGACGAGTCTTCTCGTGAAGGTGTGTAACTCGCTTTTACTTTCTTGTTATACCTGTGCTATTTTTTCTTTCTTGTTTATCTGTTTGTGTGTTCATAGGTGTTATGCCTCCTGCTGCGCTCACCCGTGCTGATTTGGTTCGTCTTGTCGAGGACGCTATCATTGGGGATGCATGGGCACCCTTTGCTGTTGGGGGGCCCCAATTTGCTAAGGAGGCCAGTTTGAGCACTCCCGAGGTGGGAGTGCGTGTGTTACAACGGGTTATTCCTCCTGCGATCGTAGGTTTCGTCCCATCGAGCCTGAGGACGCGCGCGCCTATGCTTAGAGCGCGCTGACACGCCTTGCGCCTATGAGTGTTCATCCTTACTCTTTTATAGCTTGTATGGATATTTTCATTGTCGTTACAACTTGTTTCTTTTTGAATGTTGTATTGCGCTTTAGGTTGCTGTCGACGTGGTGAATCTTTCTTCATTTGTGGTAGAACTCACTGAGGAGAAGAAGGCTCTCCAGGAGAAGTGCGACATGGTCTGTCGCGAGCTTGCAAGCGTAAAGGAGAAGGCGTACTTTTTGGAAGCAAAGTTTGTTGATTTAGAGGCGGGTGCCTCTGTTCGCCAGGCTCGAGTTGCTGCACTCGAGTCTGATATGAATGCTATTCAGAAGAAGGTTGCTGAGGATGGCGAAGCGCATGCCCTTGCCCTGCAGGCTGTGCAGGAGAGCACACACAAGGAGGGAAAGGAGGCTTCCCTTGCGGAGTACTAGAGTTCGCAGTCATTTCGCGATGACATTCGGGCAGGTGCTGATGATTTGATGTATGACTTCTCAGAGGGTTTCATCGAGAAGGTACATACTTTTGCCCCCCCCCCCCCCAGAATTTCCCTTTGATCAACTGGGTATATATGTTAAGTTTGCCACTGGTCATGTGGCGGCGTTGCGCATCCGAGATGCGACTTCACCCCATGTTGATGTGGTGTTTGATGCTGACGGGGATGTCAGCGTTGTTGTGGAGTCCATTATTCAGGACGAAGTTGTGGGTGGCCCATCCGGGAGTGTTGATGTTCCTGACGTGGCGTCATGTTCATTGTCTTTGGTATTTCAGACTTTGTATATTGTTTTTTTTCCCATGTCGGGTTGAGTTATGTTTGTGTGATGTTCCCTTGAACCTTTTGTTTTTATGCTTTTTGCTTGACGTTGTCATATAGACCTGTCGTGGATACTTCAGTAATGAATGATAACTTATTAGTAATTTTTTATACCTTTGTTATCGTAGTTGTCCATATGGTTTGGACTAGAGAGTAGATTTCAGGCTCGTCCGCTGACTGGATGTAGAATCCGTAGTTGAAGTAAGGAAACGTAAGTCCCTGCGTTGTGCGCATCTTGGTCGTCCCAAGGCATGGCGTAATATATAGGTGTGAGTAGTATACTTGCCGTATTTCGTGGTTAGTAACACGCAAGACTTTGCGTTGGTGCTTGCCATTTATAGTTAGTAATCCGCAAGACCTTTATCCCGGTACTTGGCATTTATGAGTAGTAATGCATAAGACGCTTATCCCGGTACTTGGCATTTCTGGGTAGTAATGCGCATGACCCTTATTCACACGTAGGAGTGTCGTCTCGACGAGGCAAGACTTTAGTTTCTACCGTCTCTTAGTCCACTCTAAGGCGACGTTCTAACAAGACGCTACTTGTTAATTTGGTGCCATTTTCCATCTGTTAGTTGGGAACACCCCGCGTAACGTTGTTGCAAGGCGTTCTGCTGGCTAATCCATGTACTTACCCTGCGATGCTAGTGTGCCTCCACTTGGTTATTCCAAGGGGCAGAACAAAGGTCGTGTAATACGCCTTGTAGTTTTTACCGTCTTTTGAGCCATTCTAAAGCGACGTTGTGGTAAGACACGACTTGCTAATTTGAACGTGATTTATTTTCCGCTTTTTGGGCACCCCCGCTGTAGCGTTGTTGCAAGGCTTTCCGTTGGCTAATCCATGTACTTACCTTGTGATGCTACTATGCCTCTTCCCGGTTATTCCATGGGGCTGTACAAGGCGTGTTATACGACTTGCAGTTTTTACAGTCTCTTGGTCCATTCCAAGACGACGTTGTGGCAAGACACGACTTGCTAATTTGGATGTGTTTTATTTACCTTACCATTTCACATCCAAGGTAACGTTTTACAAGACTCAACTTGTAGATTTGGCGAGTATTTCGATTGCGTATATAAATGATCTCAGGATACGCTCATGCCGGCGTAGAAGGGTGATTAGTAATGAACGCTACTTGTGTTTAGTAGTAGGTTCCCATGGGGTTGCCTTCGTATAGAGGATATCGCGCCATGTAATGTGTTGGTGAACTCACGCCCGGGTATTTAGTAATCTCCACTGGGTTTCATAGTCCGCAGTAAGATGACATGGGGTTGCCCTCGTATAGAGGATGTCACACCACGTTGTAGATGACCGCATCTTGTTTTAAGAACCCAAAGAATGGTCGTTGTAATATGGGGTTGCCCCCGAGCTGGGGATATCGCGCCATGTTACTGATAATACTTGAAGAAATTTCAAGGATGTAATATGTTGTTGTCGTTATTTAGAATACACATAATAGATGTCTCGAGAGAAAGCATATTCATTGCTCGTTGTTGACGTCGAGTGTTGACGTGTTGGTGGCGTATAATATAGGCCGTTTGTTGTGTTTAGCGTAATAGCGTGTATTGTTGATGCAAGTTATATGCATAGAGTCTGCTACTTGGTGTTATTCCAGAGTAGGGAGTGTTGTTGATGTATACGTAATGTTGTACCTACAAAAATACATTAACTTCATTAGTACTGCGGAGTATTTACAATGTTTTGCGAATGGGGTCAACTGATCACCCATGTGTAAATGTCCTATAGCTATTTTTAAATATTTAGATAAAAAACCTGAAAGTAGATGATTAAAGATGTGAGTAACGCAGTAGTGGAGAGGGATGTGTTTGCCGCCTCCAAATTCGGCATGTTCACGCAGCGGGGTGGTTGAGCGCCACGCGGCCCTGTAGCACTCCATGAGATATCATCTCTTCAATTTCGATCCTCAGAGTGAGGCAGTCGTTGGTGCTATGTCCCCAGGTACGGTGGAACTTGCACCAGTCAGTTATATTTGTTTTGAGGAACGCTTGCATTGTCTCGCCTGGGGGAGGTAACTTGTTTTGCAGGATGCTGTCGTATAAGTTTTCAACTCCTATGTTCAAAGGAGTGAAAGTATGATTTGCGCTGTTGCTTGCCACCCTGCTTGTGCTTGTATGCATGAATACCTTCCCTTGGCTTGTGTGTGGTTTGCACCACACCAGTTCTTGCTCACAGTCAATCGCCCTTTCAAGCTTGTCTTTGAGGTCACCCATTTTCTGGGTTCTCCTCCAGCCATAAACTCATCCAAAGAGGAGGAATGATCGAGCGTTCATGCTCATGAAAAATGCATTGATCCCTGCCTCCCTGGTCTCCTTTACCAAGGCAGCATTCAGCGCGTAGCTCTTGAAGTAGTTCCAAGTTGACTCTCCATCTCCTTGTTTGACATCCCATACGCTGTGAAGTGCTGGGACTAGCTGGTGATTTTCCATGTATCCAGGCGCGAAAACCTGTTCAAACTGCTCCTCCTTGACCTGTCGAGTGCCTTCTCCTTCAACTGTGCCTAACATTATCATGGCAATGGAGAGTTGTTGTTTTCGCCTGAGAGCGTTTACATGGCACTGACGTGCTGCTGTTTGG
Organism: Clarkia xantiana subsp. parviflora; assembly: GCA_036873135.1. Classification (NCBI taxonomy): domain Eukaryota; kingdom Viridiplantae; phylum Streptophyta; class Magnoliopsida; order Myrtales; family Onagraceae; genus Clarkia; species Clarkia xantiana. Next base: position 11,016,367 of record JAPTYO010000013.1, on the reverse strand, counting down.
TCGCCCAACACTTCTCCAATTCCATTCCCGGTTGGGAACTTCATCTTTTGGTGTGCAGTTGAAGGCACTATTTCGTACGCGTTGATTGTTGTCCTCCCCTATATTCCGTTGTATAACCCCAGGGTCTCAACCACTAAGAAGTTGACATTGATGTCAAGCCTTTTCCATTCTTCACCCAATGTTATTGGGAGTGTGATTGTCCCCAAGGCGTATGTCGCTGCACCAGCGAAGCTTATCAGGGGGTAGCTTCCTGGACTTCAATTTTCCTTGGTTCATCCAAGCTTCTCCAGCACCTTAATGGTTAGTATATCTGCAGATTTTTCGCCGTCAACGTGGATTCACTTGACGTCATAGTCCGTAATTGGCATGGTGATTACCAGTGTATCTTCGTGGGGGTAGACTATATGTTTCATGTCTTCTTTGGAGAACATGATGACAAGGTCTTCTTGTTCTCCCCTTGGCGTTTTGCCATACTTAGGATGCGTTTCTACCTGTGAAGCATAAACGGTCCTTGCATGCGACCCTTGCCCCCCGACAGCTTGTCCTCCGTGAATGATGTTGATCACACCTCGCTTGGGAGGAGGCGGGTTATCATGAACCTTCTCCTTTCCTTTATTTTTAGCTGAAGGTTCTCCTTGAATGCTTTTCGGGTTGTTGACACATTGGTCAAAAAAGCGCTTCAACTCTCCTCTCTGAATCACATTGTTGATTCGCATTTTCAGGCTGAAGCAGCTGTTGGTGTCATGACCATACACTTCGAGGTTTTCACACAACTTTTTCGTTTCTTTCCCGATGGAGCCTTTTCGCCAACTGTTGAGTTCTCTCCAGAGATTGGTATCCTTCATCTCCTTTAGGATTACTGTCAACGGTGCGTTCAACAGGATGAGGTTTGCAGCATTTACCTCCCTTGGTCGTTGAAAGTCGACCTGGTTTGGACATTACGGCTGTGGCTACCATTGCATGTTCTGGTGGTTCCCTTGGAATTGCTTTGGTTGTCCAGCCTTGAAGGACATCATGGTGTATAAGGGATCGCCGTTTGACGGACAATGCCCGTTTCATTGTATAACTTATCAAACTCATTAAAAAGGTTTTTTACACCTTTTTCAGTGCGTAAGGTTTTCACCTTTCGTGTCTAACTGATCCTCTACGAGATTGAAATAGCTCATGAAGCACTCAATGGTCTCAAATTTACAAGTAATCAGATGAGTAAACCCATAACGGGTAAAGTTATCAATGAAAGTTAATATGAGCTTCAAATCCTACATTATTATATTAAATTTGTACTTTGAATCGATATGTTCTAGTTATACGTGGAACCTACGCGCGCCACACTTGGGATTTTACCCTAGGTGAAATTGTTTCGTTTCCATATTTTAATTATCGGTTTCATACATGTTCGTCGTTACGATATCAATTATATTTATGGAGTACTAACAAATGAAAATCTAAATCATTCAACATAGTTATGCAATCGATGAGTTACTTATGATGATAGCATGCGGTAATTGTTTCTTTTATTAGACCCCTTGTCGTGGCCGAAAATTTTAGGTGTTATTCCACATTATTGGATTGTGTTCGGATCTATCTCTTTGCCCTGCTTGGAGTTTATAGGACTTATGGAGATATCAACTGGTCAGAATTAGCTAACAAGTATTTTGAGCAGAAAATGCTTCAAAGTACATTGTTTTAGCCAATGCAAATGCAAACTTTCGTGTATGGAACACTTTTTTAACCTGGTTACAGTAGGATAGAAGTGAATGATGAAACAATTTTTTTAAGGGAGTCAAGTCTAACAAATAATTATACTTTGTTTAGTGCTTTGTAGTGCCATGTTCAGACGTGAATGTTGATCTTCATTATAATTTTACTTCAGTAATTAGCAGAGAATGCAAAGGTTGCACGGGTACAACTATATTTTCTTCATACAATAGGGTTTGAGAGTTTTTCATCTACTCGCCATAGGCTGGTATGGTATTCTCATATTTAAATAGTAAAATTGAATTATGCATTATTTAATAACACTATTCAAATTGAAATTTATTTCGGTACATGGATAGGAGTGTCAATTCAATCGGCCTGTTAGGGTTATTGAGTTTTATCAGTATGCAATGTTTATATGGATAGTGGTACTTTTTATTGATGAAGAGGCAGCATCTCTGGTTGTAAATTATTCATCTTTATATATATTGTTATTTTTTTTTTTCAATCTCTACTGTTCTAATACTAGTAAGAGGCAAGAAGTATTTCAGAAGGTTTTAGGAGGGGAGAAATCTGGGCATGTACGAGGTTAAGGTCTTGGTATTTACCCATCGATGTTGTATGGACCGCGCAATTTCTCGGGTAATGTGAATGAAGCTGAAGTAGAGAAGCGTGTGCGTGCATGTCTAAAGGATGAAATGAAACATCAAAGGGAGGAAATTAAAGAAAAATGCGTAAGAAAGATGAAGTCCTACATAAAATGTAAGAGAAGATGATACATTTGCAAGCAAGTATGGATGGTTTCAACACATTTTAGAGGTTCATGTTTCTTCTGGTAGTCAAGACCCTCATATGAACGGTTTTCAACAAGTGATAATTTGCCTTACGTTAACAGGAAAACCAGGACCCGCTTAGACCTGATAAGTAATTGGCTATAAGATTTATTCGATTCAGTTAACAATGACCGGTTTAAATGAAAACTCTTGCATTTTGGTTATTTGGTATTGGCTGCAATGTCAGAAATTAGAATAGTAACCAAAAAGTTTTATCGTTTGAATTGTAAGTTACCTAATTGTGAATGAATCTTATATGCCTAATTACTTTTTTATGTGTATATCTACAGTTCAATTCCTTTTGAAACTCATTTGGAGGTGTTGTCGGTTTAACAAATCCAAACTATGTAAGTTTTTTTTCCAAGAGATAATATGAAATTATTATACTTATTTAAATAAAAAATACTATTTTTTGTTCTTTTTTTTTTTTGTAGGTTCGGGAGCATACTGGTTTTGGTGCACCACCAAACCAAAGTATAAGTGAGGTTGGCTCACATTGTCCATTCTAAATTATTTCCCTAGGTATTACGGTGTTTCAATTACTGTTTCTTTTTTAATAATCTTTATCCAATAAAGATTGTTAGCGTGAACCAAGAATGTTAAGTGGGGTAAGAAAGTTAAGTGGGGGCCAAGAAAGTTAAATTGCGATACTTTATATTCAAGCGTTGTTAGTGGGTTAGTAGATTGCAATATTATTTTTCCCAGATTTTATGAAATATAAATTGACTTATGTATTAATAAGAACTTATTTTTGTATTTCAAGAGTCGGGTGCAGCATCTTTAGTAAGTTAGGTCAGTAAGCATTCTGTTGACAATCTAAAACAACATCTTCTAGTTCTGTATGTAAGGTTAGTAATATTGCAGTCGCTCTTATTCTGTTTCAATTGTCATGATGAGTTTTTAAATTAACCCTATCTTCAAACTGTCAATTACTTTGAGTGAAGAATTTAACACTAAAATTAGCAATGCCAAGGCCGTATAATTAGTTATTTATGTATCGGTCCATGCTTGTTGCATTTCAAATCATGTATATTAGTATATTCAGATTATTAGCTAAATATAATTGTTCTAGTTAAAATGAACTGATTATGTTTATGTTTTATATATACTAGTTATTAACGTGTGCGTTGCACGTGCATAAATCGTCTAAGTTTCAAAATACATAATTTATCTTCGGTTTTCTAATATGATAATATGTAATTAATACCTTATGGGTGGCTCAAATTTATAGGTATATTGTATTAATAAGTTAATGATAATTATGTAACATGTCAGTTAAGCGACCTTAAAAAAAATGTTAATGCAGTTTATTTCCATGAAATTTTATGTAATACTCAAATATTGTAGGGACTAAATCATCAATTTTTTAAAACACTAATGTCTAAAGTTTATACTTGAATTCAAACGCAAGAACTAAATCGATATATAGGAGATACCTAATATGATTGAATTTTCAAACGCAAGAACTAAATCGATATATAGTTCGAGTCAATCAGTATTAAACATTGAGTAACATGTTTGATCCATATTTGATATGTTATTTGAGTTAGCAAGTGACTAATTTATTTAATAGAAAAATGTTAACAAGCGGAAGATCCCCAAATAGGTGATATAGTGAATGGAAAAATGCATCTACTTGACATTTGCACCTATTCAACGCATGTTGACTGTATTTGATATGTATATTTGATGGAGAAATTAATAATAACTACGGTGACCTACCAATAAAGCGACCTAAAAAACTAAAAATAACAAAATGTAATTAAATGATTTTTTTAGTAGTAGTAAAGATAAATAGATGGGTCTCAAAGATACTAAGACTAAATCGCCAATTTTATAAAAATAGGGGAACTTAATATTACATCTATATATATATATATATAATAAAATAAAAAATATGGGAATCAAATATAATATATATATATATATATATATATATAATAAAATAAAATAAAAATAAAATGTTCAAGAGGTACCTTTTGAGGGTGAGGACAATTCTCACATTTTATATTGGAATAAAAACAGGTTGGTCATGAAATGCGTTCATTTGGATTATTGGACCGGTGACTATGGAGATTGTTGCATTTTGGAATATATAGTTATATAGATATGTTGGTTGATACGTATGACAATGTCATTTTGGATGTTATAATATAAATATTAGAATGAGTTTTATGATCGTTCGGAAATTGTTTAGTTGAATATATATGTTTCTGCAACCACCTATATTTTTATTTATTTATAAATAATATAAAACTCATGCACTTTGAAAAGCCCCGCTACTTCAAACTATCGGCACTTTGGAAAATGCCGCCAACTTCAAACTAACGGCACTTTGGAAAGTGTCGCCTGTTTCAAACTATCGACAGTTTAGAAAGTGCCGCCAACTTCAAACTAACTGCACGCCTACTTCAAACCATCGACACTTTGGACAGTGCCGCCTACTTCAAACTATCGACACTTTCAAAAGTGCCGTCAAATTTAAACTCTCGGCATTTTAATGAAATCTAACGACACAGCAATTAATCTACGACATTTCTCTAAATTTATTTTCTAACGGCACTAACTGTGCCGTTAACTGACATAAATAAAGTCACTAATAAACAATATTTCCAGTAAATTATTTGATTAAAGTCCACTCATGCATTCTAATAATAGCAACCTATAAAATAATAGAAGTAGAAAGACTGCTATTAGGGTTGATGCATACGGAATGGAACCCTTATCAAATGTATAGCTTGCTATTAATAGATTTAGATTGCATGCAGTATATATATATATATATATAGATGATGAAAGAGTCAAACTAAAGCAACGTCTTTCGGTTCTCCATCCACATAATCAATCGTCCCTTGAACTTCTCTGGACATTGCTATGTATGCAACAAACTCCAACTATATAAATGACTTCCCACACTCTTCATCAATCATCACCTCCACAATAACTAGAGGAGAATCCATCCCTCTTCCCTTAATTACCACAAGAAATAACACAAACGCTAAACATATAATGGGGACCGATTCAAATAATCGGAAACTCGCCCTTTTCGGGGTTTCCTGTCTCATGCTCGTGGTTGTTGGATCGGCCGTCCCGAACAAGGCTGTTGATTCCATCTGCTCCAAGACCGACTTTAAGGAAACTTGTGTGAAGAACGTCGAGGAGTCGGGCGTGGGCGACAGCTCAAACCCTAAGGACATTATCAAGGCAGGGTTCAACGCTACAATCAAGTACATCCAGGAAGCCGCCGCCAAATCTGAAACCCTAAAGGCGGTCGAGCAGGACCCGATGGGTAAGCAGGCTCTCGATATCTGCAAGAGGTTGATGAGCTTTGCGGTTGATGAGCTCAATGTCTCGATCGAGAGACTTGGGAACTTCGATATTACCAAAATCGACGACGCCCTGGAAGACCTCAACATCTGGCTCAGCGCTGTCTCGACTTATCAGGAAACATGCCTCGAGGGGTTCAATAAGGTGAAAACCACCGCCGGACAGAAGATGCGGAGCGCACTTAGCACGTCGATGGAGTTGACAACTAATGCACTATCCATGATTGATGAGATTAACTCCATCCTCGGTGACCTCGGGTTACCCATGCGTCGCCTCCTCCATAATGAAGCTGACGATCTTCCAATCCTAGGGCACGATGACACTGACGACGAACGTCTGCCCAAGTGGATGGACCCATTGAAGCGCAAACTCCTTGCAGCTCCAGCTCTAACACCCAATGTTGTGGTGGCCCAAGATGGTAGTGGCAAGTACAAGACCATCACCCAGGCTCTTAAGGACATACCGCCTAAGGGCGTACAACCATTTGTAATCCTGGTCAAGGCCGGGATCTACAATGAGAAAGTGACATTCGAGAAAACAATGACTAATGTCGTCTTGATCGGCGAAGGACCGACTAAGACCAAGGTCGTCAACAATAAGAACTTTGCCGATGGCACACAGACCTTCGATTCCGCCACTGTTAGTAAGTAACCCTAAAAACCCTAAACATCAATATTTCTTGTTTTGAATGTGACTAATAAATATATGACATTTTCAGCTGTTTTCGGGGACGATTTCTTTGCCAAGGACATCGGATTCGAGAACTCTGCAGGCGCCATCAAGCACCAGGCGGTGGCTTTATTGGTGAAATCGGAGCGTTCGGTCTTCTTCAATTGCAAGATGGACGGTTACCAAGACACCCTTTATGCACACTCGCTGCGGCAATTCTACCGCGACTGTGTTATCACCGGCACCATCGACTTCATCTTCGGCAATGCCGCCTCTGTCTTCCAGAACTGTAAGATTCTCCTCCGCCGACCGGGTCCTAACCAGTCAAACATCGTGACCGCACAAGGCAGGAAGGAAAGCCGATCCCGGACTGGAATTGTGCTCCAAGGCTGCACCATCACCGGAGACCCCACCTACATGCCGGTCAAGGCTGAGATCAAGTCCTACCTCGGCCGACCATGGAAGAAGTTCTCGAGGACCATCATCATGGAGACCACCATTGAGGATGTGATCCAACCCGAAGGGTGGCTTCCATGGATGGGCAACTTTGCCCTATACACTCTCTACTATTCGGAGTACAACAACCGCGGACCCGGTGCAGATACTTCGAAGCGTGTGGCGTGGAAGGGTATCAGGAAGCTCTCACCGATGGAAGTCCTCACTTACACCCCTCTCAAGTTCTACCAGGGTGATGAGTGGATCGTTAAACGGGGCATCCCATATAAGCCTGGCATGATGGCTTAAATCCTCCCCATCTTCACCAATTTTGAATGTTTTAGTAAAAAATATCGGGTTAAATAACTAGGATATACATTGTGCTCCCGGCTGATCCAGAAATGTGAGAGCTGCGTAGTGTAATTTATTATATACCAATATTTAATAAAATAATGTTGATAAAAATTATATATAGTGATGAATTAATTTGTTGTTTATATAATTTTGATAATCTAAAAATATGCCTATTAAAATATTCTCATGGAACTTGTTCATTTTTTTTCAAAGAAAGAAACCAGGCTATATATGAACTTGATTGATTGATGCAACAGAAATATGTCTTTGATCGTTCTGCTGGGAACCTCGCTCAAACTTTTCCGTTTACGTCGAAACAGCTAACCTTCAATTCCAAAGAGTGTACGAGAGTTCATAGATACGAGGACGAATTGCAATTCGAGTTTATGATTCATCAACGTCATAATGTTTGAATACATCGGAATTTATGGTCTATAAACTGAGTCGTAGGAGGACGCAATCCTTTGCACAAATTATGTCGAATGTGGGCATTGCCTTATCACATGGGCACGGTTGTCTTGTAGGATAGGGGGACCTCTGCCGAAGCAAGACTGGCTAAGAACCAGTTGGGAAACTTGGTTACGCAAAACAATCATTTGGTTTCGGTTTAACACGACATGATCTTCGCTTTGCACTTCGTCGGTGATGAACTTCGTTCGTCATTAACCATACTCTGGGACAGATGAAAGTCTGCGATAGCATCATTGACATATCCCGCCTGACGATGTTCGGGTATGCTATCGACGCGTGCTTGATACTACGTGTGCCATGTTCGACCACGGGGTCATGCTCGGTTGTGCTAGGTAGAATTCTCGAGATTTGGATGGGCGCAAACTTCTTCACCTCGAGCGTGTGATTGATCCCGGGAGCCTTATGAAGAGGCACCCGAAGTATCCTCATGGACTCTTTACTCATATCTAAGGCCAGGCTCAATGTTCGCTTCCTAGCGTATGAGCGCAGTGCTGAAGAAAAATGCCAATTTACCACGTATTTGGAAACCGGTTGGGTTTGACTAAGGGTATGAGCGATGGGGATGATCAAGTTCACTTGTAATTCACCGACTCTTGTATTCACTAGGTGGCCACCAACCGGATATTAGTTGAAGGTTTGAATACTTGTACGGATGCCCTGGATGTGCAAACTGGGCAATAAGAGAATTATCAGTTGACTTAGTATATAGCGCGATACAAATTGATGTTTTTAACAGGTTGATTTGAGATAGGGAATCAACGTTCCGCGGGCGCTACAACACTCCTAACAGATGAGTAGCACGATGCTCGTTGTATCCGCCGGTCGCATAGCAAACCTCGTATGAACTATTCGGAAGCAGGGGCAAGATCAGAAGAGTGAAATGTTGATGCGATTTGGACAACAATACATTAACAGGCACCCTCCCATTCCGGCGAGTGGGAGTTGTTAGTGATGGGTTCGATTACAGCCGTCAGGCCCTTTAACGGGGAGGAAACGGCAAACAGGCCCACCAGGCCCAAAGTGAAGGTCAAGATGACCTAGGAGAAGGGTCCCGACGAAGGGAGTCCCGACAAGGTAAGGTCCCGACAGAGTCGGTCCCGATAGTGGAGCTGGAAGCTCCCGATGAGAAGCCTTTAAGTAGGCCCCGATGATGAATCCCTGAGAATGATTGGCCCTGTCACGATGACGAGGGGCCCCGAGCGGTGACACAACGAGATAACTCTGGAGTCCCCGACGGGAGTCGGGACTCGATTATCAGAGGATAAGGCCAAGATATGCGGGGCGTGGCCGAGATACGCGGAACGTGGTTAAGATACACGGAGCGTGGCCGAGATACGCGGGGCATGGCTGAGATACGCGAGATCACATCCGAGATACGCGGGATACGGGCTAACCACCCCCAACGGTTCGCCAGGTACCTAAGGCATCTCTTTGCCTATAAAAGGGCAGGAGATCACCTCAGAAGACTTACGTTGAATTCAATATACTTTGAGATTACTGCTTGCCAGTCATACGAGATACTCATTTAAGCATCGGAGAGGGATTCTGGGTCACCGCCCGGTCTATCCCCTCTTGCAGGATTGCGTGGAGCAAAGGAGCTAGGATTGCCGTCAAAGTCCGTACCGGAGTTCCACCGTGATCCAACATTGGCGCCGTCTGTGGGAAACAAACAAAAAGCTGATATGCCTTCTACTCGATCAATGGCGGCTGGCAAGCACAGAAGACAGGGACAATCCGGGGGTTCCCGTCACCCCGCTGCAACGAATCTGGATTCAGTACCAGAACAGAAGGAAAACCAGAACCATCCCCCGGCTGAGCTCTCCCAGACAGGGGGGCACAATGGAGATCCCGAAGATATTGCTCCTCAGCACCAGGGCAACAGGGGGCAGGAGGCCCCCCCCAGCTGCAGACTTGACAAGGGCCGTGGCGGAAGCCATGCCCATGTTTCTGCCAGCCGTAGAGGCTCTCATTGATCGGAGAGAGGCTGCAAGGAGGCAGGAGGAGATGCCCCCGTTGAAGGAAGTGGCCCCGCCAACGGAGGGTCGGAACGCACAGGAAGCCCCGCCCCGAGGCCAGGACGGGAGTAGAGCATCCGGTCAGCCGGAGAGGTTCGTGGTTGATGGACCAGGACCAGTACAGCACATGACCATTCCCCTTAATGGTCCCATCACTCCCGACCAGGTGGTAAAGATCGTGAACATCTGCATGGGAGAGCAGAAGCCGCTGGTGTCGGAGTTAAGGGATCGATCCACTCATCCCTTCGTCCCCCGACTCATCGACACCCTAGCCCCACCTGGGCTAGGCATCCCCACGATAAAGGAATATGATGGCGCAGGAGATCCAGTTCGCCATGTCCAGAAACACCTCATGGCGTGTCTGGGAAGAGCCCCGAGTGAAGACATAGTGTGTACACTGTTCCCGAACACACTTGGAGAAAGAGCCCTGACCTGGTTCTTTAGTCTGCCCCCAGGCTGCATTACTTGCTGGGCAGATATGCACGACCGGTTCATTCAACAGTACCAGGGTCGTAGACGTTTATTGAAAAGCGTGAGGTCCCTGACCCAGGTGGTGCAGAGGCCCGACGAATCACTGGCTCATTATTACCAGCGGTACACGGCCAGTGTGGCAGAGATTGACGAAGAGATCTCGGAAGGAGAGACCATCCGTACCTTTATTCGGAATTTAACGGCCCCCTATGGCTCCGACCTGATGCACAGCGTGGCTGAGAAAGCTGTGTGGAACATGGAGGCATTACAGAAGAGGGTAAAACGGCAGATCGATGTCCAGGAGTCGAAGATAGCCGCGGGAGAACTGGAGCCCCCAAAGTCGAACAAAGGAAAGCATTCGGTTAAACCTTTTGACGATCGTAAGTCAAAGGGTAAACCCGACAGTAGCAAGAATCGAGGCCGTCCGGATCGGAGGGACGATAGGCGTTATTCAAGGAAAGATAAGCGGGAGGATCTCGACATTCCTCTCAACTGCTCCATGGCTGAAGTGCTGACAGTCATGGAACGACAAGGTATCTCCAGGTACCCTCCAAAGAAGGATGGAGAATTCTTGGGATCTCGTACGGATCGCTACTGCCGATTTCACCGCGCAAATGGTCACGACACCAACCACTGTCGAGAACTGAAGAAGGAAATCGAAAAGCTGATCCAGAAGGGGAAGCTCAAAGAATTTGTCGGGGATAAGCGGTGCCGATCTCGCTCTCGGTCCCGATCGCGGTCCCGTTCCCGATCCCGCGACCGGTCCCCAAAGAAGAAGAGAACCGATCCAGAGTCGTCCGGTGCTCGCAAGGAGAGACGGGGCACTATCAATGTGATCCACGGAGGATTTACTGCTGGAGGTGATACTTCATCCGCCCGAGAAGTCTATGCTTCTAGAATCCCTACGGCGGTGGTGCTGGGTAAGAGGTCCCGATCCTGGACTTTGAAAGAAGAGATGGTAATCTCCTTTTCGTCGGAGGACCTCATAGGCGTGGAGACTCCGCACGACGATGCCTTGGTGGTAACCTTGGATGTAGACGGTTTCGAAATGAAGAGAATTCTAATCGACGGGGGAAGCTCCTCCGACATCCTATTCATGGACGCGCTGGAGGCTATGGGGAAAACGAAGAAAGATCTAAAGGAGGCAAACTTCCCGATGGTTGGATTCTCTGGCTCAACCTCCTATCCGCTAGGAGTAATCACCTTACCAGTGGAGTTTGGTAGCGGGTGGAAATCAGAAAGGAGGAACGTGGAGTTTGTTGTGGTTGATTCCGCGGGGACCTACAACGCGATTATCGGGAGGACCACTATTAATCCCCTGATGGCGGTTGCCTCGACAGTGCACCAGAAGATGAAGTTCCCGACTGACCACGGAGTCAGAGAGGTCAAGGGCGACCAGGTGGCTTCCCGAAAATGCTATGTTAATGTCACCCGGAGGAGGAGGCGAGAGGCCATGACTGTCCTCCAGACAGACACAGATCCCAGAGAAGAGTTTGGGCGTCCCGCCCCCGTAGAAGATCTGAAAGAAGTCGAGATCGACGGACCCCAGAGGAAGGTGAAAATCGGGTCTGCTCTGACCGAGGAGACAGCCCAAAAATTGGTGGAGTTGTTGAAGGAGTTCAAGGAGCTGTTTGCCTGGTCCCCGAGCGATATGCCAGGAATCAGCCCCGATGTGATCGTACACGAACTGAAGATAGACCCCGCGATCAAGCCTATCACGCAGAAAAGGCGTCCGATGGGCACGGACAAGAAGATCACGATCCAGCAGGAGGTGGGCAGGTTGCTCGATGCTGGGTTCATTAAAGAACTCCGATTCCAAACTTGGGTTGCTAATCCAGTACTGGTGAAGAAAACTAACGGGAAATGGCGAATGTGTGTGGACTTCCGCGACTTAAACAAGGCTTGCCCAAAGGACTGCTATCCACTCCCGAGATTCGACCAGTTGGTGGATGCCACGTCGGGACATGAGCTGTTGAGTTTCATGGATGCGTATTCAGGCTACAACCAGATCAAGATGGCCAAGGAAGACGCCCCCCATACAGCGTTCTATGCGGACGGTGACATCTATCACTACGATGTCATGCCTTTTGGATTGATCAATGCTGGGGCCACCTACCAACGGATGGTGAACAGGCTGTTTGGGGATATGCTGGGAGAAACCATGGAAGCTTACGTGGATGATATGCTGGTGAAGTCCCGACAAGCTGAGGATCATGTGCACAACCTAACCATGGCATTCGAGCGGATGAGGCTCCATCAAGTTCGCTTGAACCCGACGAAATGCGCCTTCGGAGTCCACTCAGGGAATTTTTTGGGCTTTATGGTGAGTCAGAGAGGAATTGAGGTGAATCCTGAGAAACTGAGGGCAATCGAGGAGATGCAGTCTCCGATAAACCATAGGGAGGTACAAGTGCTGAATGGCCGACTAGCTGCAATGAATCGCTTCTTATCCAAAGCCAGCGACCGATCAATGTCGTTTTTTGAAGTCCTGAGGGCCAACAAGAAATTTGAATGGACCGCCAAGTGTGAAGAGGCGTTCCAAGCACTCAAGCAGCACCTTCGCACCCTCCCGCCGTTGGCGAAACCGGTTCCAGGCGAGCCGCTCTACCTTTATTTGGCTGTTTCTGAATTTGCCATTAGCTCTATGTTAGTAAAGATTGTCGAGGGTAATCAAGTCCCCGTTTATTATGTAAGCAAGGCGTTTGCCAAGTCTGAATTAAATTATCCCGCCGTTGAGAAGTACCTCTTTGCGTTGATTATTACTGCTCGGAAGCTAAGGCCTTATTTCCACGCACACGAGATAACTGTGCTGACGGACCAACCTTTGAAGCATTTTTTGAACCGACCGGATGCGTCGGGAAGATTAGTGAAGTGGGCAGTAGAGCTTAGTGAGTTTCGAATACACTTTGCTCCAAGAACGGCCATCAAAGGCCAGGCATTGGCGGATTTTATAGCAGAATCTACAGCCCCCGATCTGAAAGAAGCGGGCCCTGTAGAGGGGACAACCATGGAGGTCCCGAACGAAGAACAACCAAAGAGGGCAGAGCAATCAGAACAGCCAAACAAGGAAAATACTTGGGAGATGTATACGGATGGCTCCGCGAGTTCAGACGGATCAGGAGCGGGCTTTTTGTTGATACCACCGGGTGAAGGTGAACCGCTCCGATACGCCTTGGCTTTAACATTCAAGGCCACAAACAACGAAGCGGAGTATGAGGCTCTCATCACGGGCCTGAAAATTGCTAGAGGCACGGGGGTCGATCACTTAAGAGTGAAGTGTGACGCAGCTTTAATCGTAAACCAGGTCCTAGGGCGATACGAAGCTAGGAGTCCGATAATGAAGAAGTATCTACGAGAGGTACAAACCTTGAAGGAGAGCTTTAAAAGCTTCGACATCGAGGCAATCCCGAGGGAGGAAAACGTAGAAGCAGACGCCTTGAGCAAATTTGCCTTGGGGGCACCCTTGGAAGAAAGTCGGAAGGTACACTTCTTAGAAAAGGTGATCTTATCAAACATCGACCCAACACAGGTGTGCGCCATTGAAGCGAGATCGGAGGAGGAGCCAACTTGGATGACCCCGATAGTCGCGTACCTGACTACGGGGGCAGTCCCCGATGATCAAGTAGCAGCGGACAGGATACGTCGAATCGCGGCCAATTATGTAATGCTGGACAATCAGCTATACAAGAAGGGCTGGTTCTCGACTCCGTACTTGAAGTGTGTGGCAGAACCCGACACCAATCAGATTCTGAAGGAGGTGCACGAAGGGGTCGCGGCTTGCCATGAAGGGGCCCGATCCATCATGAGGAAAGTGCTGAATTTGGGCTATTATTGGCCCACGATGAACAAAGAAGCGACGGCGATGGTCCGATCCTGCGACGCGTGCCAGAGGTACGCCCCGAGTATCGTGGCTCCGGCCGCTAATCTGACATCCATCAAGAGCGCGTGGCCCTTCGCGCAGTGGGGCATCGATTTGGTGGGACCTCTTCCACAAGCACAAGGTCAATGTAAGTATTTACTTGTAGCTATCGATTATTTTTCGAAATGGATAGAGGCAAAAGCGTTGGCCAGAACAACGGGGAACCAGATCGTCAAGTTCCTCCAGACCCACATCGTGTCCAGATACGGGATTCCTAAGGTGGTGATCAGCGACAATGGTCCACCGTTTAACGGCTCTCAGGTGAGGGAGTATCTAGAGGAGTTGAACATCGAGCATCGGACAGCTTCTGTGCGCCATGCTCAGACTAATGGCCAGGTAGAATCAGCCAACAAAATCGTGATGGACGGCCTCAAGAAGAGGGTCTATGCTTTGAAGGGCAAATGGCTGAACGAACTGGAAAACGTGCTTTGGGCTGTTAGAACGACACCCAAACGATCAACCGGGGAGACTCCGTTTGGCCTCGTTTATGGCACGGAGGCTGTCGCCCCCGTGGAGGTAGCTGTGGCGTCCCATCGGATGAGATATTACGAGCCCCTGACGAACGATGAGATGAGACGTTTGGACTTGGACTTACTCGAAGAGAAGAGGCGGGAAGCCGATGAAGTCCAAGCTCGAATGCGTTTGGCGACGACCAGGTACTACAATCGGCGAGTGAAGTCCCGACAGTTCTTCGTCGGGGAGCTGGTTTGGCGTCGCAACGAGTTCACCCTTTTGGATCGAATCAACAAGATGTCACCAAAATGGGAAGGACCTTATAAGGTCGTGGGGATGCCAGCTCCAAATGCGTACAAGTTGGAAGACCTCGATAGCAGAACGTTAAAGCATTCTTTTAGTGGCGAACACTTGAAGAAACACCATGCTTGAATAAAGTCGCCTTAAGTGGTGCCCGATAAAGTCGCCTTAAGTGGTGCCCGATAAAGTCGCCTTAAGTGGTGCGCGATGTAAAAATCGCCTTAAGTGGTGTATGCTGTTTATCGTTTAATTCGATGTAAGCCAATTTTATGCCATCAATAAATAAAGAGGTTGCTTCCGATAAGAGTTGTCCTTAGATTTATGCTAAGTGTCAAAGTCGCCTTCAGTGGTGCACGAGAAAAGTCGCCTTCAGTGGTGCACGAGAAAAGTCGCCTTCAGTGGTGCACGAGAAAAGTCGCCTTCAGTAGTGCACGAGAAAAGTCGCCTTCAGTGGTGCACGAGAAAAGCCGCCTTGAGGGGTGCACAATCCTTAGATTTATTCTAAGTATCAAAAAGTCTCCTTAAGTGGTGCACGATACTAAGTCGCCTTGAGTGGTGCACGATCTTTAGGTTTATCCTAAGTAATAATTAAGTCGTCTTAAGCGATGCATGGGACTAAGCCGCCTTGAGTGGTGCACAATCCTTAGATTTATTCTAAGTATCACAAAGTCGCCTTAAGTGGTGCACGATACTAAGTCGCCTTGAGTGGTGCACGATCTTTAGGTTTATCCTAAGTAATAATTAAGTCGTCTTAAGTGATGCACGGAACTAAGTCACCTTAAGTGGTGCAAGTTATTCAATCGTCGAGAAGGACGTACGAGAATGTCTTTAGGGTCGAGGTTTCGACCTAAGCACGTATAGTAAAGTCACTCGGAGAAGTGCAATGAAAGAATCGGAACTAAAAAAGTCTGATATTGATAAAGGCTCAAGGGCCTGACGACGAAAAAAGAGAAGAAGATACAAGGACTCTAAAAGTAAACATTCAAGCTTGGTCCTTGTCGGCAGCGTCGGCAGCAGCTGGGTCCGCGGAGTCGGTAGCAGAAGGATCCACAGGGTTGGCTTCGGGAGGATCGACTATCGGGGCGTCCGCACTTGGAAGTTCAGAAGCGTCTTCGACAATTACGGGGGTACTCCCCCCATCACTCTCCTCGGAAAGAGCAAAATACTTCTTCGCAAAGGGAGCGAGGGAAGGAGACTTGTCGAAATTGATGGCGTCCCCGTACTCCAGGTGGAGCTCCTCAACCGCATTGAAGAGAGTGTTCTCCACCTCCGCGCCAAAGAACTTCATGGCATCGGCTTGAAAGTCCTCGGACCTCCGACAGTCCTCCCGACCCTTCACCTCCGCCTCGGCCAGCTGCGCAGGAAATCCCGCGATTTGCTCCTCCAGAGCCTTCTTCTCGAGGACCATTTTATCCTCGGCAGCCTTCTTCTCCTGGGTCAGCCTGTCCACAGCTGCCTCCCGCTCCTGCCGCTCTTGCCTCAAGAGCCCCTCGAAGTCCCCGATCTGCTGCTGATTGAGGACAACCTGTTCCTTGACAAGCTTTCCCCGCGAAGACTGGGAGGCCTTGAGATCCTCCTGAAGCTGCTCGCGGATCCCTCAGTCCCGCTCCCGAGACTCATCATAGGCAATGACATACCCGATGAGACGGTTGAAGTCCCCGAGCTCCTGCAATAAGAAGGAAAAGTGTTAATGGACAAACGACCCGATTTATCATCAAAAAGAAAGAAGCGAAGTCTTACCTCTATACGGCGCATGGCCATATCCCTGACATCCCGCTGCATGTGCGTCTGATTGAGGCAAATCGGATAACGCATAGTAGGCAGGATCGAGCCTGCCAGCAGATGCAGGCCCAGCTCCCGGACCTGCTCCCCTTGTGTGAGCGGGACTCCTTGAAGCGTCTGGATAGGAGTCCAGGGGGCATTCTCTTGTGAAGAATCGAAGGGCCTGTAGAAGTTCCCATCAAGAGCAAGAGGAGAAAGAGGACGATGAGTGGAAGGGCATGCCTCCGTCTCGGCCCGAACAGGGGAAGGAGTGAAGTCATGGATAGGCGATGGCTGCCGCTGCTGCGGAGAAGATGAAGGAGGCGGCCCCTGAGGGGTTGGTTTCAAGGGGGATTGCCCCGTCTTACGACGCTGACGGAGGGAGCCACCCTTGTCAGTCTCCTCGGAGGAGTCCAAGGTTTCCACCTGACGAAATTGTTCGTCAGCCGGAGCCTTCTCTCCAGCTGAGGAAGGCACCCCCGCTGAAGACGGTGTGTCCGCGGAAGCTGCGGCACCTGATGGAGCTCCCGAGCGACCTGCACCTGGAGGATGAGAAGCTTCAGAAATGTAGTCAGGAAGTTCATCGGGATTCTTACACCAAATGATACGTCGGGAGACGTATTGATCCTTCCCGCGATAATGATAGTAGCCCGCCTTCAAGACACGAGGAGTTTCGCCTCGAAGGATTCGTTTGACGTCAGCGATACGGGCCTCCTTGGTTGAAGGTATCAAATCCTTCGGGACCATCCTCCTGTACGATTTTATAGCAAGTCGGAGCTTTTTACCTTCTTCAGCATTCTGGACATCGAAAAGCTGGTCCAGATCCACCCGCTTCCGCTTGGGTTGCTCCGCTGAAGGAGACCTCGACCGAGCAGCAGCCTTCTTGGCAGACTTCCTCTTCCGCGAGGGGCGGACAGCATCAGTCTCCCCCTGCTTAAGGAATAGATCGGTCAGCACATATATCTTCTTGGCTGCAAACAGTAAACAAAGAAGAGTTAGAAGTTTACCCAAGGGACCATGTTAGAAGGGCCGTCGAAGAGCTGCCCCCCAGAGACAATATCAAGGAGTCGGATCCCGGCGTGCACCAGGTCCCGCTCCACAAGTGAGTTGGCGTTGAGGGGAGTATAATACTCCCCCCATCGATAAAGCTGTATAAGTTGAAGAGTTTCGAAATCCTCGTCGGCGTAAGTATGGAAAGCAGGCGGAGGGTCTGCTGCCACCTCCCACCGAGGCCAGGGAATCGAAGAGTGTTGGATAAAGAAGTAGCTCTTCTTCCAGCTACTGTTGTCGGACCCTGTATCAACCAAGAGTCCCCGACCCTTGACCACCTTCCAGGTGTCATTGGTCCAACCACATCGGGCAAGCTGCTGCTTACTCCACTTAGGCATCCGAGGGTAGAAGGCGCAAACCCCCGCCTCATTGCACTTCATCCCATAAAAGGTTCTGAAGAGCTGGAGGCTGTAGACCCACTTCTGTCGGAAGCAGAGGACTTGAAAGGCGTTCCAGAGACGGATGGCATGGGGAGAGAAGGTGGTGGGATGTGTCTTGTAATGCTGGCACATCTCGACCAGATTACCGCAAAAGGGGAATCTGATCCCCGCTGATACTTGTCCCGTAGAGACAAATACCTCCCCTTTCTGGGGACGAGTAACCTCAGGGTTACTCGAGGGGCGAGGCCAAGGATACGGGAAACGAGGTTCCCAGGTGATGGTGATACAACCCTCTCGGAGGGCTGCATCATAAGCAGTATTGGAGATCTCATTGGGAGCATAATCAAAATTAAAGGGTTTTCTCCCCTCAGAGCTGGAACCGCTGTCTGAAAAGCAACCATGGCAAGAAAAATACAGTGGGACTCTTGGAAAGCTATAAAAAAGGAAAAGACGAACAAGCAACAAAGGGAATCCCTTACCAGACATGATGAAGTAGAGGTTGAAGGAGATGAACGAAACGTCGCCGGAAAGATGATTGGAGAAACTCCAAAGACCTTCGAAATCACAGAGCTTGGAATCGCAGAGGAATCGCAGAGAGCTCTTGAGAATTCGAAGACGGTAAAAGTTAAATTATGACCATGGCTAGGGTTTTATAGTCGAAGAAGACGGTTGAAAGGACACTTCGATCTGAGTCGTCGAAATCGAAGAGTCTTAATCTGGACCGTTGAGATGAAACGCGCAGAAGGACAAAGGACGTAATGATGAAACGGCCTGAAAAGCACTTTTCAGAAAAGGACAGGCGTGAAAAATCAGGCACGTGGGCTGAAAACGTCACTCCATTATCTGCTGCATTTAATGCACTGGGGAACCGAGGAGACCCCTAGGATTTAACAGTTATCTACAAAACATTGAGGAAACGTGAAGGAGAAGACTGATAATTGAGTAATTAAACCAAGGGAAAGATCCCCGACCCCAGCATCGGAAGATCGGGAGTTGGAAGACACGACGAACTAAAAGTCCCTCATGTCTTGGGGGCAAATGATGGGTTCGATTACAGCCGTCAGGCCCTTTAACGGGGAGGAAACGGCAAACAGGCACACTAGGCCCAAAGTGAAGGTCAAGATGACCTAGGAGAAGGGTCCCGACGAAGGGAGTCCCGACAAGGTAAGGTCCCGACAGAGTCGGTCCCGATAGTGGAGCTGGAAGGTCCCGATGAGAAGCCTTTAAGTAGGCCCCGATGATGAATCCCTGAGAATGATTGGCCCTGTCACGATGACGAGGGGCCCCGAGCGGTGACACAACGAGATAACTCTGAGTCCCCGACGGGAGTCGGGACTCGATTATCAGAGGATAAGGCCAAGATATGCGGGGCGTGGCCGAGATACGAGGAACGTGGTTAAGATACACGGAGCGTGGCCGAGATACGCGGGGCATGGCTGAGATACGCGAGATCACATCCGAGATACGCGGGATACGGGCTAACCACCCCCAACGGTTCGCCAGGTACCTGAGGCATCTCTTTGCCTATAAAAGGGCAGGAGATCACCTCAGAAGACTTACGTTGAATTCAATATACTTTGAGATTACTGCTTTCCAGTCATACGAGATACTCATTTAAGCATCGGAGAGGGATTCTGGGTCACCGCCCGGTCTATCCCCTCTTGCAGGATTGCGTGGAGCAAAGGAGCTAGGATTGCCGTCAAAGTCCGTACCGGAGTTCCACCGTGATCCAACAGTTAGCATATGGTGATTGGGCGCCGTAAATGGAAGCTCATTAATATGTATATGTTACCTAAGAAAGGGTAAATGTCGCATTAGGGAAATTGAGTTTGACCCAAATCTCAATTGACATGAGAGGCCCAAAATTGGGCCTCCCTTACACATAAAGGCCGGCCGAAATAATAAAGGGGCAAAGTGGACTTTGCTCCTGCTATAAATAAGGGGTGTTAGGGTTTTTATTGGGTAATTCACAATTCCTACTAAGTGGTGATTTGAGAGAAAAACCCTCCTCCCTAAAACACTAGTTCGACCGAACCTCACCAAGCACCAAGGGTGTGCCAATTTGCTTCAAGCAAACACTCCGGATATCCGTCCCTGCCAAGAATCGATCAGAGGCTTTGTTGTGGAGCTAATACCGCGTAGGGCTTCCTTAACAAGAACCTCTACAGGTTCCTTGCTTTGGATCATGAACTCTCTCAGCAGGATCCTTAGGACTACGGAAAAGTTTTAAGGTATGTGAACATCTTACGTTGTGTAATTCTGATTACAAGCATGTATCTGTATTTATGTTTCCGTAGTAATCTACCCCGTAATCCAGCATACATTACATTTATATTTTAGAAATAAAAAAATATAGTAATTTAATTATGTAATTTCATTTAGAAACATTAGTAGTCTCGTCTAATAGCGAACACACAGTAGACGGTATATAGATGCGGGAAAACAAAAAATAAACTGTCACATGGCCATGTGAGACGACAATTAAATCTGGGGTTAAAGAGTGTTTTGGTACCATATGTTTGACCAGTGTTGGCTTTTGGTTCCATATGTTTTATTTTGCAGGCTTTTTGTGCCGTACGTTTGCATTTTGTAGACTTTTGGTGCATTCGTTAGTCAACGGTTAAGTTTGACGGTTAAATACTTTTATTTGTTCAATTAAGTCTTCCAATTCGTATACCTAAGTTTTTATTTTTTTCAATTTAGTCCCTAAAAAAACCAAATTGAACCCGGGGGTCCAATTGGGTTTATTTAGGGACTAAATTGCAAAAATAAAAGTTAGGTGTATAAATTGGAGGACTAAATTGAACAAAATAAAAGTATTTAACGGTAAAACTTAACCGTTGACTTAACCCGAGCCGAAACCACTAGGATCCGACCTGAACTCGTTGGGTTACGTACCGAACACATTAGGGTACGCACTAAACTCGCCAGGGTATATCCCGAACCCACCGAGACCCGACTCGAACATGCCGGGACCCGACCCGAACATTCTGGGACTCGCCCGACCCGTACATGTCGGGACTCGGCCCAAACCCACTGGAGTCTAGCCTGAAGTCGGTGGAGTTATTATATATTAAGTAAGGGTATTGGTGTTTTGGTCATTAGCCACTATGTATTAGCTAATGTATATTTTTTTAGGCTTAGCTAATACATGATTTACTATAGAAATGAGTATTAGCTAATGCTCATGTATTATTTAATACTAATACCAAAGCAAAATAAACAAAGTTATAGTTAAGCCATGTATTAATATATCTTAATACATGCAATCAAACATGCCTTAAGTGATTTATATTTTTTGAGTGCTAGTGCACTAGTATTGTGTATATATTGTGACACTTGTATTTCAATTTTGACAATAATAATGTGTCTCTACATTATTATAGTGATGTAAACATGTTGTTACATTTTGATCTCAAATCTAATATATCTCAATTTGAAATTTATTAGTTCACTCCCAAATGGTATATATAGAATTGCAAATGATGATGCATAATATGATAATTAGCAACACTTGATTTTCCTTAAAATCAATTAGACTTGAAGTGAGCCAAGTCTAAAGACTATATGTATAAACACATTTATAATGTGTCAATATTTATTAGTAATGAGTTTTTCCAATACTAAAGACAATAATTTGTATCTAACTGTTACCAACTCTATAAAAGATTTTTAGCATCGGCTGCTGCGATCGTAAATGCTGTCAACGCATCATTCTAGACGTTTTAGATACTCGTATTTGGAATTGAAATTCCCAAAACTAAAAATATCAAAATAGAAATGGGTCCTAGACGTTGTATACACTCATATTTGGAATCGAATTTTTCAAGAATAAAGATATCAAAATGGATAAGTATAACGTACCCCAAAACATACTATTAAATTACCTAATTGATTATGATGGATATACGCCCAATTTGAACCCGTTGACTTCCAAACCGTTGTATTTTTATCGTCCCATTACCGATTGTAAATCGAAACTTCAACCCGAACACTTCGCGAACACATCAACGGCTCGGACGAGGCCGGAGCGCTCGTCCGGCCGAGGCAAACTCACCTAGGTGAGGTTGGGTGGCCACACCCGACCTCCCCTAGGAGAGATCGGGTCAGCCAACCCGATCTCTCCTAGGGGAGATCGGGTGGACCAACCCGATCTCTCCTAGGAGGGATGGGGTTGGCCAACCCCATCCTCCCTAGGAGGGGTTGGGTGCCCTCACCCAACCCCTACCCTTGGGGGTCGGATTTCTCCTCCCCCAAGGGCCCCTGCGCCATTTTCGGACACCCACACTCGGTTCACATCGCCTACCTTCTCCGTATCCTAAGGTCTTAAT
Organism: Clarkia xantiana subsp. parviflora; assembly: GCA_036873135.1. NCBI lineage: Eukaryota > Viridiplantae > Streptophyta > Magnoliopsida > Myrtales > Onagraceae > Clarkia > Clarkia xantiana. The sequence goes on along the minus strand of JAPTYO010000013.1, from coordinate 10,993,900 downwards.
TATGCGCTTAAAGGTTAATTAATTGTGTTTAAAGGTTAACGATGTCATTAAGCCACCTTAATGACACCGTTGCCTATAAATACCCCACCTCCACTATTCATTCGGACATCTTGGCAAGTCGCACAATTTTGTTCTGACATCTCTCTAGCTTTATCTCTCTAAAACCGTACTGACTTAGGCATCGGAGAGGGTTCATCAGGCACCACCCCCCCCCTCTGTGCCTGGTACTGCCCCTCTTGCAGGGTGGCAAGGAGAAGAGAACCAAGGAAGCAGAAGAGCATAGAGCAGTAGGACAAGCCCCAGGGGTAAGAAGTACAAGCCTCAGGAGGTCAGAAGGAGAGAAGGAAAGGAGGTCAGAAGGAGAGAAGGAAAGGAGGTCAGAAGGAGAGAAGGAAAGGAGGTCAGAAGGAGAGAAGAGAAGGACACATATCAGAACGACTACCCCAAGAGAGTATAAGGGCAGGGATCAGAACGACTACCCCAAGGGAGTATAAGGGCACGGATCAGAACGACTAGTCCTAGGAGCACTGAACCCGACATTTCATTAGTGGGAGATAAATTCTAGATTGACGACCCGTTGACCTAGACTTATAACCTAACACTTGGCGCCGTCTGTGGGCTTCGAACAGAAAGCCTGGCAATAACAAGAGCGATGACGAACAACTTAGTATCTAGGCATCACCGCCCACCTGGGGGCAATAGGCGAGAGAGACAGCCTATACCTCCAGCAAGGCAGCCTAACCTAGAGAAACAGCCTGCACACCAGAGCCTCAAGTAGCCCCACAGGCACCCCAGCCTAACAAGCAGGGAGGAAGCTTCCACAGCTCCAACTCCATTAACTAGGAAGCCACAGGGACAGGGGGGCAACAAGGAGTGCCATCCCAATACACGGCACCTCCACAGGGGTACTACTATGAGGCACAACCTCAAGGGTATCCATATGGAATATTAACTCAAAGGAACGACAATCGTGCCCACACAACCAACATAAGGCCCGCATACTCGCAAGGGGCACAGACAGTGACTCCGAGGTTGATGAACGCATTGGATGAGCTGCTAGCCCATATAGAGACTCTGAGGAACAGGCAGAGAAGGCAACACCAGCATGAAGAAGAAGAAGTTCATGAGGAAGAACAAGACCCAGAAGAAGAACACCACTCGCACCCTCGAACAAGGCAGCGAGAAGAACAAATGAGAGATAACCAGGGCCACTTCTAGAGGGAAGACAGCAATTTGTGCCTCCAAGGCAGCAACAGACACAGCAGGATGCCAGGGCATACACCCCCATGGGGGTAGATAGACAGGCAAGACCTCCAAGGAGGCATGGATTCAACCAAGTACCCCAACAGGGACATACACCGCACTAAGGGAGGACATACATGCCAGGCCAACAAGGATATAGGAGTTCCAACATCCACCCTGGCAATGTACACATACAGTCCGTATCACTACAGACATGACTAAGGGACATACCAAGGAAAGCTCAAAGGGAGGGACATAGTCCCAACAACACAACAAGGCAACCACCTACCCATGATACAGCACAACAGATCCAAACCCCTTGTGCATGACAACCCTTGGCACACATCCCCCTAGGACAGGGGAGGAGTTGAAAAGACAAGGATTTGAACAGGGGACTCATAGAGTACCACACCACGTCAGCACATAGCTACTACAATGGGAAGCCTCATGGAGAGACATAGTAGAGTGAGATCGCACATAGCATACATGAAGGATACACCTCCACATAGTCCACCTTGCAAGGATGCGACCTTATATTCCTCAAGTGGAAGAAATACACACAGACTAACAAAGGAAAACAATTACATTACCAAGGAAGCAGGGGATATCAACACCCCACACCCATATCCTTCCCATATCCTCTTATTTAATTTAACTGCATAACAAGTCAACTCCCTAAAAGGGGTAGATTTTGATACTTGATATCAACATGTTTTCCAAGAATGACCATACCGGACGCCTTCGGGCTCCGTGATATATATATACACAGGTGGACCACTAGAAGAATCAGTAAAAGGCCGTCGCCAATCAAGAGATGCACAAGCAACAGATTCCTCAATCCCAAAGAACACCTATAAGGTCAAGTTTCTGGGAAAGATCACAAGATGGAAGGCTCACTTACAAAAATAAGTTGAGCACTCCCAACATCCTATAGAGGAACTACCATGAAGGTCACAAAGGATTACCCCTACTACAACCTTCCACTAAGCATCCTAGGGCCAAGCCCGTCAAAGGATCCCATCTGGCATTGGTATGCAAGGGGGGCACCAGTCACAACATGCCCTCCCCACAAACGCCCATTAGCACAAGAGGGGGTAGCCGCGAACACATCCCTCCAAAAATGGAGGAAACCATATCACATGGGTAACACCCACCATCAGAGGCAAACACCTCCAGCGGATCTTTATGATTTCACAAAATAGCCAGGAGATACAACTACACTTAGAAAGCTCATCCCAGATAATGGAATACACCTCCATCAAAAACCCTCAAGGACACCAAGCCTAGCAAAGGAAGAACGGTGACACCATCATCAAGCTTTTAAAAAGGGATATGGAAAACATAGTATTTCCACACAATGATATGTTAGTCATAAGAGAGGGAATCACCAACTTTGACATGAAGAGAACCATAGTACATGAAGGGAGTCCGTCAGACATCTCCCATGACCAACCATTGATGATACTAGAGAAGAGTCAGGCATACCTAATACCAAAGGACCCCCTACTAGTAAAGGTGGTCAGAACATCAACACACCCATTAGGGACACGGCACTGCAAATGAACCAGGAGTAAGGATGGAACAAGTATCCTTACAAGTATCCTTACAAGTATCCTTAAAAGTATCCTTGCATCTATTTTTGCAAAAATAAACTCCGTAGATAAAGAGGTTATCTAATAGATGACTATGTCTCTGTTCTCAAACTACGATCCTAACCCGGAGATCCTTGGACTCCGTACTATATATGTAATGAATAACATGTTCATCAGAGATAGGTACACGAAGATTCAAGACAGCGCCATAAAGATCAGGCGCATACCTCTACCAAGTACGACACATTGGAGTGTTCACAAACACTCCTTCGCTATCTCACAAGAAAGGAAGGCAACCAAGGATACAAGTCCTAATAGAATAAACATCGGTAGAAAATCCTGTCATTGAAGTCATGCACCAAGAGAGAAACTCTAAAGATGCAAGATTAGCAAAAGAGATAGTGCAACAACTAGAGTGTGAAAATGAGATACATCTCCTATCAAGAGCCTTAGGGCAGGATAATAGTTCTACAAGATCAACCAAAGAAGAGCTCAAAAGCTTGGGGAGTAAGGTTTCAAGATCGACCCTCACACTAGACGCACATCCCGATCAACCACCTTGTCTGCAAATGATAAGACATTTGACTCTGGCATCCCATCAAGAGGAGAACCACGATAAAAGGGGCACTAGAAAAATATCCCGCCTTTAAGGCCATACGCCGAATACATGATGAATGAAGGTTATGACAAAACAAAAAAGGAGGGACTTGTCAGCTCAACACACCTCAAACACGTATACGTACGCAACACAAATGCAGCCTCTAATGAAGCTATCCAGCAAGGAATAGCCAATACGGGGACAAACCCATAGAAAATCATGGAGCATCACTTGCAAACCTAAAGGAAAACATCATTTTTAGGTTCAAGTCCTAATTCAAAGGAAGTCTATAATCAAGATTCAAGGTGGGAGGAGCATGACCAATGTGACACTCCCTAAAAGCATTGAAGAATACTCCAATGTAAAGGAAAAGGAAAAGCACACTAAGTGCCACAACACTCCAAGATTATCACAGCCCGGTCAGACCCCCCCCCCCCCCCCCCCCCATGCACGTGCAAAAAGCATGGATTAGATTGACTAGTCTGAAACACACCTACGAGATTAACAACCCAAGACGCCATTCTATGAGAGAGCTTTTCAACCTAAAACACAAGGAAGGGGGGGAAAGAATTTACAAGCACCCCTAGGATACAAACACTGCCGCATCCTGGTTATCAAGAGAATAAAATCCACCCCCACCCACCCAAAGCAAAAGCTCTTCCACCCAACCTCCAAAGACACATCCGACAAAGGCATCATCCAAACCATGCCTATGACTGAAACAAGCAAACATGAGAAAGAGTAAATCCTACAAGGGACACTCATCGCATTCAAACAAGCAGACAAGGGAGCCCCGAGCATAAGGGGTACCCAACCAAGAAAATGAACGAGGGGCCTTCAACGGCCAAATATGAAAGGCGGTGTGACCACCAAGCAACTTGGGGGGCACCAAACGAATAAGTGCTTGGTAGTCCACCTAAGTGTAAAAGAAGAGATTAGAGGCAGAAGATCACAAGAACATGCAATACCACTTTTCCTAGAAGAGGTCACGTAAGAGGAAAACATCATCAACTCCCTATACGAACTCGTCCTAAGTTGGCAACACACAAACATCGCCCTCGAGAGGTGATCTCCCACATTGAAGGAAAAGCGTGGTAGCATGCAATATCATAGAAGGAAAAGTCAAGTAAAGACTCGAAAAGCATACCAAAGACGCACCCTACATGAGAAAGGACACAAGATAAGGTAATATTATGAGCCCTCCGGGAGCCTATCCCGTGAACACATTCGACTCCCCCAAGAGCGTATCTTGAGAGTAGCTCTAAAACTACGAACCCTGTGCCCTCCGGGAGCCTATCCCGCGAACAGATTCGACGCCCCCAAGAGCGTATCTTGAGAGTAGTTTTTATACTACGACCTTCGACGCCCCCAAGAGCGTATCTTGAGAGTAGTGTTCATACTACGACCTTCGACGCCCCCAAGAGCGTATCTTGAGAGTAGTTATTACACTACGACCTTCGACGCACCAAGAGCGTATCTTGAGAGTGGTTTCCAAAAACTACGAACTTCGACGCCCCCAGGAGCGTATCTTGAGAGTAGTGTTCATACTACGACCTTCGACGCCCCCAAGAGCGTATCTTGAGAGTAGTTATTACACTACGAACTTCGACGCACCAAGAGCGTATCTTGAGAGTGGTTTCCAAAAACTACGAATTCGACGCCCCCAGGAGCGTATCTTGAGGTAGATTTGCAACCTACCAGATTCGACGCCCCCAAGAGCGTATCTTGAGGTAGAAAAAACACTACCAGTTCGACGCCCCCAAGAGCGTATCTTGAGGTAGATTTCAAACTACCAGTTCGACGCCCACCAGGAGCGTATCTTTGGTCTAACCTGAGCCCTCCGGGAGCCTATCCTGTGAAACGTTAAGTGCCGTCCGAGAGCCTGTCTCGTGAACAGATTTCGACGCCAATCAGGAACGTATCTTTGGACTAACCTGAGCCCTCCGGGAGCCTATCCTGTGAAACGTTAAGTGCCATCCGAGAGCCTGTCTCGTGAACAGTCTTCGACGCCCACCAAGAGCGTATCTTTGGTCTAACAGTACAACGTATACCGTGTAAGGGGTATCAGAAGAGATCATCACACATGCTCAGAAGGATACCATGAGAAAGAAATTTCTAAGTAAAGTAATGTGAAGAACAAGTAATGTTTTTTCTTTATGAAATGGCAGGTATGACATGAAGGAAAGCACGAAAGAAAGACAAGTAAAGGAAACACACCAAGAGAAGAGTCCATGACCAAAGGATCATATACAGAAGCACAAGAGGTTATCATGAAAAGTAACGAGTTATCCTACCACCCATATCACAAGTCAAGAGAAGTATCTCAAAGGAACCCAACACCACCAAGAAGAATAGCAAAGACATGAAATCCAAAGTTCAAGGCCCTCAAAATAAGCTCGACCCATCAAGAAGAGAATTGCCCTACAAGTCACACAAATCAACCTCCGACAAATGTTATTGTCATGCATGTCGCCCTCGCGTGACCTATGCTCGTATCAGACTTGAACATCGTCAAGCACAACTCATGAAGGAGACATCTAAAGAGCATAAAGGATACAACATCCGACAAGACGAGACATCGGAACCTAACCCAACAAACATAGCCTACACAAAAGGCAAATATAGCAATGAAGGCTCTCCAATAAGAAAGGAATACTAAAGCACAACTCCATACATCGTGATGTGGCTATCATGTCCACATACCTTGAGGTGGCTATCATGTCCACATACCTTGAGGTGGCTATCATGTCCACACACCTTGAAGTGGCTATCATGTCCACATACCCTGAAGTGACTATCATGTCCACACAATACAGAAGGGCTATCACTCCGACACATCACGAAGTGGCTATCATGTCCACATACCCCGAAGTGATTATCATGGCAGCACATCATAAAACATCTGTCAAAGACATGCATTGTAAAGACACCATCCCGACCACGAACATCAAAAGGCTACGCTTAGCCTTAGGAGGAGGTTCAAGAAAAAGGAAAAACAACACCCTTCGTACGCTCATCAAAGGTAGGCACTTATATTTCAACCCACTGGGTGATACCAGGAAGGAGACGTCCTCATTATGAAGACAACCTCCATATCTCACGAAATCAACCATGAAGCAAAGAATCACGACAAGCACTATTGAGGGCATATAACAAAACGATCTCCACAACGATCACAACTACGATACTAGTAGAGGCTAACTCAAGGGCAGTCTCCACCAAACTCCAAAGCAAGAATTCGCTATCTTAATCAGAGTCATGGCAAGAGAAAGGAACCTCAACGAAAGGCGATGATCACACCCATCACCAAAAGAAAAATTTTCAACGCAGGGGTTAATACCATAACCCATAGGAAAGCCAAAGACACCTTCGAAAGTCGTCAAATCTACATGAAGATGAAATGAACCTGAGTCTCGGTCCCTCGGCTGGGGGGCAGAGGATAAAGAAGAGACATCAAGACCTATGATCACCCCATCACCAGCCACAGGTTGTTTCCTTTTGTCTAGCAAAGAGGTCGCCTCTTCAACCACTACCTCCTTATCATGGGAGAGAGTCAGCAAGGGGGCACTTGAAGGAGAGCCTCTCGCGGTTTCCTTCTCCTTGGCAGCCGAGGGCCCGACCTCAGAGTCAGGTTTCCGCGCCTCGGATTTAGATTGACTTGAACTCTCACCCACCACAAGAACCATTCGGTAACCAGAGAAGAACGCTCTAACAACAAGAAGGAAGCAGCATGAGAACAATCATAAGTTTATCACAAAGAAAAGAGAAGGGAAAAAGAACATACTGGAAGCATTAGCAGCCATCCTTGACTTAGAAAATTTCTTGGCCTGATAAGCAGAACTAGAGGGTTCTTCCCTCTCATCCGATCCAACGGTACGTTCGGAACGCTCTGCCTACACCTTATATGTTTCTCCATGAAATCAACCTACAAGGGGTCATACGAGTCCCCGCCTCATACGAGTCCGCCTCGGACACCCAAGACACAGGACGGTCAGATTTGGTCTGACTACCTTGGAAAACGATCTTCAAGGTCTCCCTGTCTGAAGAAGAAAGCTTCCCAAAAGTGAGTCATCTATACGAGCAACCAACGCAAAGATTGACCCTTACTCATAGAGGGGCGAGATACGCTTACTACGGGGGCAACCTTAACACCAAGGGAAGAGGGCGAACTTTTAGTTTCCCCAAATGGAACAACGCTCCAGCACATCCGAAGGAAGGGTCAACCCTTAACACATGTCAATAGACCCCTTCGCTCGCGGCGGTAAGAAGAAAGCTTGTAAGCTTTTTCACCCTCACTTTTATGGGGAACAAATTGCAGGTTAAAGGTCAAGAGCTATACACACGCTACAACGAATGAAGGAAAAATGTTACACATGCCGAAGGTCGAGATTAATGTAAAATGCTCACGCTAGTACGAGGGAGGCGGAACGTTGTGTCCCATTGAGTGGCAGAGTTCCCACCCTCAAGTAAAGGAGAAGTCTATGCTCTCACCTTTGCACTTATGCTCATATTCATGATTAACATCTACAGGTACATCAATGTCATCACTCATGCTTATACTCACAACCCATCCATACATACATACATGTTCATGCTTGCACTCATATGCATGCCCACATACACACTCCCGTGTGTTCAAACATTTAGACGTCCATGCACATGGCCGCCATATATTCATGCATACATTCATGACTACAATCGCAGCATGTCTCTACTCACTCCCATCCTTATGTTCCTACTTGCATGTATGCTAGTACACATCCTCATGTTCATGATATGTCCATGTTCACTCCTAGTTAACATCCTATAGGCATATTTTCTAGTATCCCATACTTAGAAAAAATTTGGGCCAAAATTAAATTTTTCTCCACTTAGGCAAATCACGGCATGAAATTGAAGCATGAATCACTTAGATGTATCAGTATTACATTCCTATGCAAGCATGTATTTTTTGAGTATACGCCTGTAGCAAAGATAGATTTATTGCTCCCGCCTCAGACGGACGCATGCTTAGGCATACGTCCGTGCTATTCTAACGTTTACAACTCCTCTATCTCATAAGACAGGGGGCAGAGTCGAAGACACGCATCCATGGGTAAGCTGGCACTCAGATGAAAGGTAGAAACCCCGGTTCCAAATTGCGCGTATCATACCATCCTGAAATAGAGTCAATCGAGGGTTAGGCCATTGGTTGACTCGGGGGCATGTGATGGATATACGCCCAATTTGAACCCGTTGACTTCCAAACCGTTGTATTTTTATCGTCCCATTACCGATTGTAAATCGAAACTTCAACCCGAACACTTCGCGAACACATCAACGGCTCGGACGAGGCCGGAGCGCTCGTCCGGCCGAGGCAAACTCACCTAGGTGAGGTTGGGTGGCCACACCCGACCTCCCCTAGGAGAGATCGGGTCAGCCAACCCGATCTCTCCTAGGGGAGATCGGGTGGACCAACCCGATCTCTCCTAGGGGAGATCGGGTTGGCCAACCCGATCTCTCCTAGGAGAGATCGGGTCGGCCAACCCGATCTCTCCTAGGAGGGATGGGGTTGGCCAACCCCATCCTCCCTAGGAGGGGTTGGGTGCCCTCACCCAACCCCTACCCTTGGGGGTCGGATTTCTCCTCCCCCAAGGGCCCCTGCGCCATTTTCGGACACCCACACTCGGTTCACATCGCCTACCTTCTCCGTATCCTAAGGTCTTAATTATGCGCTTAAAGGTTAATTAATTGTGTTTAAAGGTTAACGATGTCATTAAGCCACCTTAATGACACCGTTGCCTATAAATACCCCACCTCCACTATTCATTCGGACATCTTGGCAAGTCGCACAATTTTGTTCTGACATCTCTCTAGCTTTATCTCTCTAAAACCGTACTGACTTAGGCATCGGAGAGGGTTCATCAGGCACCACCCCCCCCCCCCTCTGTGCCTGGTACTGCCCCTCTTGCAGGGTGGCAAGGAGAAGAGAACCAAGGAAGCAGAAGAGCATAGAGCAGTAGGACAAGCCCCAGGGGTAAGAAGTACAAGCCTCAGGAGGTCAGAAGGAGAGAAGGAAAGGAGGTCAGAAGGAGAGAAGGAAAGGAGGTCAGAAGGAGAGAAGGAAAGGAGGTCAGAAGGAGAGAAGAGAAGGACACATATCAGAACGACTACCCCAAGAGAGTATAAGGGCAGGGATCAGAACGACTACCCCAAGGGAGTATAAGGGCACGGATCAGAACGACTAGTCCTAGGAGCACTGAACCCGACATTTCATTAGTGGGAGATAAATTCTAGATTGACGACCCGTTGACCTAGACTTTATAACCTAACAGATTACTTAAAATGCATCAATTCAATTTTATAAATGCAAGTATAAACACCAACATTGGAATATAAAATTAAGATTCTATATAATTTGTATCAACAGCTAACAAGTCCAAAAAGCACTTGTAGCATCGGTTGTTGTGATGCTATATGTTGTCAACAACATCATCGTATGTGTTAACAGGTCTTGTAGATTGGAAATTTACTGACCGGTTTCATTGTACTAACTGCTTTAGTCGGTCATAAAATTTTTACTGACCATTTTTTTCGGTTTGTAATTTAAATACTGATTACCCTCTCATGTATTCAATACAGAACAATTCGGTCAGAAATTGGTACTAACACACGATTTCGTACCGATATATGATCAATTGTACTGGAATGTAAGAGCATCCACAGTGGTATTACATATGGATTACATAAAAGTGGGTCCTACATGGTTTTTATTGTAAAGTGAAAAAAAATGTGCTGCAGTGGTTTTACATAGCAATCCTTAAATATAAGGAAAGTAACATGTTTACGTAAAATTAATTGCTCTCTTTTTTATTCCTAAACCAACGATTCTGGACTGTCTCCCTCGTTTTTTTTTTCAAATCAGCGGACAACCTCGCTCTTTTTTTTTTTTTTTTTTTTTTTTTTACAGCAATTCCGGACGAATATATATATAACGACCGTGGATTTTTTAGTAGCTTTTTCTTTCCCGGTCGCTCGACCATTTTAAATTTAAGTTGAAATTTATTTTTAAAATTTATTTATGAAATTATGTTATTTTATTTTAATTTATTTGTTTTACAAAAAAAAAATCATTCTTTTTCATTAAGCTCCATTCTTGTATCATCATTGGAATTTTGTTTATCATGGCATGCATCATTCTCTACACAAAATCATTGTATCAATTTGACCATGAAATTATGTGTACGCGCATAGCGCGGACTGGGTCTAGTATTTATAACGAAAATATATATGTATATAAACTATTATATATAATAAAACAAATATATATAAAACAAATATGCAATAATTGAAAATTTAATTATAATTATTTTTTAAATTGGTTGTTAAAATTTAATAATAAAATATGTTTGAGTAAAACTATCGTAGACCTACTATGTAAGCATTACGTAAGTTTATATATTTCACTAAACCACACATAAAAAGCTTACGCGCGACACTTTTAAGGAAAGCTTAATATGCAATACAATTGAGGATGCTTTAATAACAAGTTTTAATGTTCCTAGCTTTGTGCTTGACTATGCCTAATAGATTTTTAGAGAAAAAAAAAAACAAAACTAATTACACTTGTTACAACATTGTATATTATATATGAAAAGTTATATTTATTTGTTATCCTAAAAACTTATATATGATAGAATAGTAAGTGGGTAGCAACTAGCAACGTAGATTATTACATACATATTCATCACTCCATTATGATATTTCACTCAATATATTATCGCCATTAATTAAAGCAGTTCGTAAAAAAAACATTGTCGATGTTCGATAAATATCCATGCATAAAGTCGATTGTCATTTTGATAATATATATATGGATGGAACTTGGATTTCTTTTTCATGATCAAGATTGAATTAAGAGGTAAACAATGAAAGTGAAATAATTTCAAATGGTATATGTAAGACTTTAAATAACTAAAATAAAAAATATCTCCCCTACTCTGATTTCGTGCATTATAATATATATATAGTAAACATAAATGAAGATATATAGTAAAGAGATTATGAATGTGTCAACTTAAATAAAGGGCTCCCCGCTTCTTCATCCACATAAAGGGCTCCCCGCTAATTCTCTGCATACTATTTCTGCAACAAACTCTCATATATAACTAACTGATTGATGTCCCAAATCTCACTAAATTCATCAACCATCACCTCCACAATAAATAAAGAATAACGATCATTGAGCAACTTTCCTTCCACTATTCCCACTAGAAATAAAACAAACCCTAAGCTCAAATGGGGACGACGGATGCAAACTATCGGAAACTCGCCCTTTTTGTGGCTTCTTGGCTGATGCTGGTGGTGGTCGGATCGGCTGTCCCGAACAAGGCTGTCGACTCCATCTGCTCCAAGACTGACTACAAGGATACTTGTGTCAAGAACATCGAGGAGTCGGGTGTAGGGGACAGCTCAAACCCTAAGGACATTATCAAGGCTGGTTTCAATGCTACAATCAAGTACCTCCAGGAAGCTGCCGCCAAATCTGAAACCCTAAAAGAGGTCGAGCAGAACCCGATGGGTAAGCAGGCTCTCGATATCTGCAAGAGGTTGATGAGCTTTGCGGTTGATGAGCTCAACGTTTCGATTGAGAGGCTCGGCAACTTTGATATTACCAAAATCGACGATGCCTTGGAAGACCTCAACATCTGGCTCAGCGCTGTCTCGACTTATCAGGAAACGTGCCTCGAGGGGTTCAATAAGGTGAACACCACCGCCGGACGGAAGATGCGGAGCGCACTTAGCACGTCGATGCAGTTGACCACCAATGCATTATCCATGATTGATGAGATTAACTCCATCCTCGGTGACCTCGGCCTACCTCTGCGCCGCCTTCTCACTGATGAAGACAATCTCCCCCACTGGATGGACCCGTCTAAGCGCACACTCCTCGCAGCTCCAGCTCTACCACCCAATGTTGTGGTGGCCCAAGATGGTAGTGGCAAGTACAAGACCATCACTCAGGCTCTAAAGGACATTCCGCCTAAGGGCGTCCAGCCATTCGTCATCCTGGTCAAGGCCGGAATCTATAATGAGAAAGTGACATTCGAGAAAACAATGACTAATGTCGTCTTAATCGGCGAAGGACCGACTAAGACCAAGGTCATCAACAATAAGAACTTCGCTGATGGCACACAGACCTTCGATTCCGCCACTGTTAGTAAGTAACCCTAAAAACCCTAAATATCAATATATGACATTTTTGAACGTGACTAATAAATATATGACATTTTTCAGCTGTTTTCGGGGACGATTTCTTTGCCAAGGACATCGGATTCGAGAACTCTGCAGGCGCCATCAAACACCAGGCGGTGGCTTTATTGGTGAAATCGGAGCGTTCGGTCTTCTTCAATTGCCAGATGGACGGTTACCAAGACACCCTTTATGCACACTCGCTGCGGCAATTCTACCGCGACTGTGTTATCACCGGCACCATCGACTTCATCTTCGGCAATGCCGCCTCTGTCTTCCAGAACTGTAAGATGCTCCTCCGCCGACCCGGTCCCAACCAGCAAAACATCGTGACAGCACAAGGAAGGAAGGAAAGCCGATCCCGGACAGGAATTGTGCTCCAGGGCTGCACCATCACTGGAGACCCCACCTACATGCCGGTCAAGGCTGAGATCAAGTCCTACCTCGGACGACCGTGGAAGAAGTTCTCGAGGACCATCATCATGGAGACCACCATCGAGGATGTGATCCAACCCGAAGGATGGCTTCCTTGGATGGGGAACTTTGCCCTAGACACTCTCTACTACTCCGAGTACAACAACCGCGGACCCGGTGCGGATACCTCAAGGCGCGTGGCATGGAAGGGTATCAGGAAGCTCAACGCGATGCAGGTCCAAACCTACACACCTCTCAAGTTCTACCAGGGTGATCAGTGGATCGTTAAATGGGGCATCCCGTATAAGCCTGGCATGATGGCTTAAATCCCCATCTTATATGCGTCAATTTCGTGTTAATGTAACTAGATATACATTGTGCTCCCGGTCGATCAAAACTGTGAGAGCTGTTGTATATTTGCCAATATAAATAAATTTTATTCAACTACGACTTACGAGATTAAAAACTTACACTACAATTTCCACACTACAAATTTCCATACCGAGACTTTAGTGTCGTATAATTACACACATACGAAATTAATACAGATTTGTTAAAAAAGATAACTTTTTGATTGCAGTCGGATTCCACACTAAATTGCATACCAAATATTTCAGTGTGTATTTCGAATGTCATTATTTTCACAATTGCATTCTCATTACATACGGATTTCGGATTCCACACAGCAATACAAGCCAAAAAATTCTGTGTATATTATGAATGGACTTATTTTCACAATCTCACTCTAACTACACACGAATTTATGATTCCATACTACATACACACCACAAATTTCGGTATGCAAATTGTGAGCCCAAGAAAGAGTCAATCCCCATAACTTATAAACGCAACCAAACACACCTGATAGGTCCCGCCACCCCTCCTAAACAAACCCTTGATCAATCCCTCCAGATATAAACCCTAAGACCTCTCATACACTCGAATTCCACTCTTTATCGCCTCCTTTCTTAACAGAACTCTTTAGGTTCAAATCTCAACCCAACAATGGCCGACAGAGGAGCAGTTGGGGAACGCGGCGGATTTGGAAGGGGCTTCGGTGACAGAGACCGTTGTGATAGGGGCCGCGGTCGCCGCCGTCATCAGCGACAAGAGGAGGAAAAGTGGGTGCCGGTGACTAAGCTCGGCCGTCTCGTGTAGTCCAGAAAAATCACTTCCCTCAAGCAGATCTATGTCCACTCTCTCCCAATCAAAGATTTCCAGATCATCGACCTTTTGGTCGGGCCCACCTTCAAGGATGAGGTCATGAAGATCATTCTGGTCTAGAAGCAGACACGGGCAGGGCAGTGAACTAGGTTCAAGACTTTTTTCGTCGTCGGCGACAGTAACTGCCCATGTCGGACTGGGAGTTAAGTGCAGCAAGGAAGTCGCCAACGCAATTCGTGGCTCCATCATATTGACTAAGCTATCAGTCATTCCAGTCAGGAGAGGCTACTGGGTTAACAAGGTCAGGACGCCCCAAACTGTTCCCTACTGGTAAGTGTGGGTCTGTCACAGTAAGGGTGGTCCCTGCTCCTCTTGGAATTGGTATCGTTGCTGCTAGGGTACCCAATAAAGTCTACAGTTTGCTGGTATTGATGATATCTTCAGTTCCTCAAGGGTTGGACTAAGATTCTTGGAAACTTTGTCAAGGTATGCTTTTGGTGCTTGAATTAGTCAAATCTTGTTTATGCTGCTTTTAAATTCAGTCGAAATCATCAATTATTTATAGCTTATTGTTTTAACATATATAATCTGCTTCAATGTACAACAGTGCTGAGTTTGTTTTGGAAGGAATGATCTGAAATGTGTAAAGATCTGGCATAAGCTTCTGATTTCAGAATTTTTATTTAGTTGTTCAATTGAATGTTGTTTGTTGTGTTAGCTGTTTTGTGCTAACTAGTATAATAAAATATAAAAAAAATGGTAGGGAGGGCCGGAGGGATAAGAGTGGGAAAGAGCGGAGCGGGAAACAAATTTGATGTAGGAGGTAATTGGAAGAAAATGGGAAATTTGAATTTAAATATTCTGGTATTCACTCATATATATCTCGGTCGTTCGACCTCCTACTAAAATTTGGGAAATGTATCAAGCTTTTGCCGCCTGAGAGAGAGAGAGAACGATCGGTGAACGGAGAGCTCCCGCCATCTGGTCTAGCTTTTTCCGTCACCTTGCCGACCACTCCCTGTAGTCTCACTAGTTGAGCCACCCGAGATTGATTTGATGCATGAATTCAAATCACATAGATTGAAGAACAAGCTTCTTAAATTCTGATATCCCATAACGTGCAAGTATACACTGAAAACTCTGTTACTTTTCATTGAACTTGATACGTTTCCATTTGCTTGTTAGATTATTTGCAAGAACATGAAAAAAGAAGCACATGACATGGGTTCAAAGGCGGTTCGGCCAGTGTCATGAATGGTAAGTATGTGGAAATGAAATGCTCAAACGCCATGATTACATGTTAAGCTAGCTCAAAAACTGCAAAAAGACTTGATCTGGATGACCTTGTTGTTATCGGAGGAGACGACTCCAATACAAATGCTTGTCGCTGAGAATTTCAGGTATTCTTGAATATTCTTTTGTTAATGACTTGAAGGCTCTAAAATTTGATTCTCTTTGGTAACTTAATTTCGCACAAAGATCTTGCATTATTAGGAGCAATATTCTGAAAGCTTGTGTAACTGTCTGCCCAAAATTATTGATGGTGATCTTAAATGCAAGGAGTGCCTACTGGTTTTTGGTCATCAAAAAACTCCCCAACTTTTAGATGATCTGACTGATGGGGATATAAGTTATTCGAATTACAAGATTAGCTTCTTTTATTTAGTGTTTCTTTTTTAAGGTTAAGTCTTACTTGTCATTTCTACAATGTCTTATTTTATGCTATGTTTATATGTATTTTCTGTTTGATACTTTATTATGAGATGTAGCTTATTGTTTTTGTTTTATTTTATTTAAATCTATTATCATTGTTTGCATTGAAATTTGCATCATCATTTTGTGGAGCTGCAGGATATATGAGAGAAAATACAAATGAATTTCATATGAGGTACTATCAAACTTGGTTTTTAAACTATAGGTATTTTGTTACTCATGGTTGGATCTGATAAATATTTTTTTTTATGGTTACAGGAGTTACTAGCATTGAGTGATACATATATTAAAAGAAGGCATGATATGACACGACCAACCGCAACTTAGTTTAATTTGAACTTTTTTGTATTTGTATATTTGGATGTACACTGAATTTTTTTATAGTGAATATATTATATTTGTTTAAGACATTATTAATTAGAATATCGTCTTATAATATGTTATTTGCAGCATATAAAATAGTTTGGAAAAAAAATAATTAGTAATAACGACATTGGTCGTAGGTAAATAACTCTATTAGAACTATCTATTAGAACTAACGTCGTCAAATACTAAATGTTTTAAATAGATTTTAAATCGGTAGATACTAAATTCAACTTTTTTTAGAACTACAAATGCAATACTAAAAGTTTTTAATAGATTTTAAATTGGTAGTTACTAAATCCAACTTTTTTGAAATTATATATGCAATACTAAAGTCTTTGAACAAATTTTAACCCGGTAGTTACTAAATCCGACTTTTTTAGAACCACAAATGCAATACTAAATACTCTAATTAGATTTTAGTTTGGTAGTTACTAAATCCGATTTTTTTAGAACCACAAATGTAATTCTAAAAGCTCTAAATAGATTTTAAATTAGTGGTTACTAAATCCGACTTTTTTGGAACCACAAATTCAATACTAAACGTTATAATTAGAGTTCAAATACTAGTTACTAAGTATCACTATTTTGTAATCATACATCTAATACTAAAGATACACATTTGAATTGAGATGGGTGTTACTAAAGGGTAGGATATAGTGGATTGATGTAGAAGCTCATTCGGAATGCACACAAATTTACGGTGTGTAATGATTCTAACCCACTCCAATTACACACATAAATTTCGGTGTGTACATTTTACACACCAAAATTCCGGTGTGCAATCTTGCGAACCATTTACCACCTCTAAATTCCACACGGGTTTTTTTAGTGTGGAACCGGTGTGTACATCTGTTTTCATACCAATTCCATACCACTTTGACCGTGTGAAATTGTGTTTTTTCTTGTAGTGTTATGTGCTCCCGGTTCTGAGTTAGATTTTTTTTTTTATTATTGATGGATCACGCTCGTTGAAATTCCGATCTTGGTGGCCTTTTGTCGATTCGGGATCGCTTTCATTGTTCGTATTCTGCTCTTCATGCTCCTTACATCACTTACATGCACAAGGTGTAAGCCGGTGGGTGTCCGGCGAACCCTCTGTGATGCTAAAATGAGAGTTCGGTTTTAGAGATATAAATTTCTAGAGAGAAGTCAAAGCATTCAAGTGAAATTAAGTTGTAAATGAATGATAAAATGCCCTATTTATAGGGATTGTGATATTGGCATCAGAGGAGCCCACGTTATTGAGTCGGTCCACGTAATATACGGGACGGGAAGTGCAAGTAACCCGGGTGTCAATCACTCGGACGTCGGGAGCCGAGCGCGGGACGCGTCGTCCCGTCACGACCGGAATGAAATTAGTAGTCGACGTTAGAGAATAAGTCATGGAGGACGATGCTGGAGTGGGGCGGCCATGGCAGAGTTGAATCTGAATGGATTCGGGGAGCAGAGAAGAATGACAAGATGGGACTGTCAAGCAGATAAAGCATGGCTGATCGATTGGGAATGGATGGATAGGTGGGTTTCTCCGGTAGTGCTTCAGGCAGACAGGCAGTGAAGGGATAACAAAAAAAAGACGAAATAAAATCAATGCGAACTAAGCATATGGTGGTTATATAATAATTAAGTTAATCAAGACAAAATACATAAAGTAAGACCTCCCTACTAGATAAATGCAAACAATGATGTGTATATTTTTCTTCACAACTTTGGCTCCAGCCTTCTTCTTTTGTTGATTTTTCTATGTGTTTCTTTAAATCCCATATACATGTAATAATAGGTTACCACTATTTATAGCTAAATACTTGCACCTAGGTCTAGCAAAAATAATAGGAAAAAAAATATATGTGACTAATATATTATAATTAATTTCTAATATTTTGAAAATATATTGTAAATATTCACAATATATTTTGAAATATTTTACAATATATGTATATATATAGATACTATCCTATTATAAGCTGGCTTATTTTTGGAGACTTTACGAATTGCCATATTTTATACACTTCCTCATGTCGCGTGTGGTCCAAAATTAGGTGTTTACAGTTTTTCCCTCTTTGGACGGATTCTCGTAGAACGCATTCGAGAGGGTTTTCCAAAGACGAGGAAATACCGAATTTTGGATGAGAATGGTGTCTTCTTATGAGTCTTCAAGGCAGCTCATGTGCTTATTTCTTGTTATGACTCTCTAAAATTTGGACAACCACAGGTCTCAATTGTTGGTGGTGACTTGTGGAGCCTGAACAACAAAGGCTCCGTTCGTCGTTGGGGCTGACTCATAGAAATATGGAAAACAACATATTCTGATTGCCGGTTGTGATTTGCGGAGGCTGAACACCAAAGACTCGGTTCATCCATTTGTGACTCTCGGAAAGCTGGAAAACTATAGAACACGATTGCCGGTTGTGACTTGCGAAGGCTGGACAACAAAGACTCTGTTTGTCTAGTTGTGACTCTCAGAAAGTTGGAAAACTACATATCCCGATTGGCGGTTGTGACTTGTGGAGGTTGAACATCAAAGACTTCGTTAGTCTAGTTGTGACTCTCAGAAAGCTGGAAAAGTACATATCATGATTGTTGGTTGTGATTTGCGGAGGCTGAACACCAAAGACTCCGTTCATCTGGATGTGATCTCGGAAGGCTGGAAAGCTACAGATCCCGATTGTCGATTGTGACTTGCCGAGGCTGAACACCAAAGACTCCGTTCATCTGGATGTGACTCTCAGAAATATGGAAAACTACAGATCCCTATTGCCGGTTGTGACTTGCGGAGGCTGAACACAAAAGACTATGTTCGTCTGGTTGTGACTCTCAGAAAGCTGGAAAACTACAGATCCTGATTGTCGCTTGTGACTTGCGAAGGCTGAACAGCAAAGGCTCCATTCCTCGAGTTGTGACTCTCAGAAAGCTGGAAAACTACAGATCCCGATTGTAGGTTGTGACTTGTAGGAACAGACTTTAACAGTCCTACTCATCCTTGAAAGGTGACTCGCGAGAGCATACTGCAACCGTCCCGCTTGCCGTGAAATTGACTCGTAGGAACACACTGTAAAAGTCCTATTCCTCTTTGAAAGGCGACCTATAAGAACAGACTGTAACTGTCTCGCTTGTCATGAAGTTGACTTGAAAGACGCTGTATCGTAGAAACTACACATGCGCGTGAATGCTTGTTCCTAGTTTTTACCTAAATTGTGCATGGTGCGACAATCTAGCAGTATTTTTTTTTTTTTTTAGAATTTCTCTCTTATTTTATCCTTTTACCACGGTCGAATTTGAGAGATTTTTTATCGTGCCCCTCGGTTTCCCTAATTTTTGCGTGGAATGCCTCTTGAGTTTTTCATCCCATCGGAAGTTTATTTCCTATCCGTTTACCATGATTTTAATATTGAATTTTACAATCATTCCCCTTGTTCCTTAGTTTTGCCTAGGCCGCCTTCACGGATTTTCAACCTAGCAGGATAACTCTCTTTATTTGGTAGCCGATTCAAGGGTGGTTATAGCCCTCTCGAAAAAAGTTCCGCCTTTGTCATTGTGTAAGATTTTTTTAGTAGCAAATTTCATGTTGATTGTGTCCCGTTCTTTTATTTCCCGCCTTCGATGTAGCGGGAGCACCTCTAATTTGTAGCCGTTTGGAGGGTGGCTGAGACGCTTTCCTCCGTGTCTTCAATGTTGCAGGAGCGCTCTTAATGTGTAACCATTTTATGGGTGGTTATGGCCCTTTCAACAATGTCCCCTCTCAGGATTCGGGAAACACTCTTTGTATGTAGCCATCTTAAGGGTATTGTGGACCTTTTTTATATTTTCAGTCCTCACTGAATTTATGGGAATACGCTTTTTTTATGTGTAGCATTTTGGAAGGTGTCTATGACCCTAAAAAAATATTATTTTTTTGGCAGCTCACCTTCTGCCATGATTACCCCTGCGGGTTTTCAGTCATGCCCCTTGTTCCCTAACTTTTTCCTAGGTCACCTTTACAGATGTTAAACCTAGCAGGAATTTTTTTTTTCTCTCTTTTTTCCAGTTGAAATAAAAATTAAAAAAAAAAAAAAAATTTACATGCCCCTAGTGGCGGATTGAAATTTCGAATTCTAAGAACTTCTTATGGAGAAGAACTTGCCTGGCCGAGTCAACAATAATGTCTTCTTCGCTTGACTGCACTTCGATGTGCTCTCTTCGTTTTTCCATTTTGTTAATGCTTGATCTCAACAAGAGATGCCCCACGGTTAGAACCCATCGAGTTAAGCTTGCCACATGCCTGATGAATGGAGATACTTCGAACCGGCAAGTCCCATAGTTAGAAATTTCAGGGTCACGCTTTCTGGTGAAATGCATTGTCTTATTTTGTCGGGACAAGACATGGATTTCTTTACTTGACCACTGTGTGATCTGAATTCCTCGTCGGTCATCTTGATGGACTTGGTGGTCTATGCAGGTGCTTCGTTAGGAACACCGACTCAAAAAAAGACTCAATCGTTAATTAGCTCGCATTATTCCTAAGAAAAAAAAGAAATCAATAAAGAGCAAGTCCCCGAATTAAACAAACTTAAATATAAGAATTTATTTATATTGATTAGATCGTGACAATATCCCTCTTTCCTATGCGGGACCATGACCTGTCGCGCACGGAGTACATCACATTTAAATTTAAATCATACCAATCTTTCTGTCACTTGACGGAACCGGATCAAGGATCAACAACTTGTTGTCAATAAGATCTTGGATCTTGTGCTTCAGACGTGGGAAGTTCTCAGTTGAAGGTCCGGGTGCCCCATATGAAACTCACATTTCGAGTTCGGTTTATTTCCGGAAGTATTTGACTTCTAAATCTCGGGCCCGGGGAGTTCCTGAGCGAATAAATTGCAGTACAATTCTGACCTAATTGTCAGACCTAAAATTAAATCTGACCCAAGGCGATACGTTTTGAAAAAGAGTCGCCACTAGTTAATTTAGGTTAACTAGAAACCTAATTTACCTAGGGGATAACGAATTATAAACCTAGGTATATAATCGTTGTACGATTAGAAGTTCAGATTCAGAGGTTCTGTTGGGATCAAAGTTTCGTGGCCCTAGCTTTCGGGAATGGACTTCAGGATGTCGCCTCGCCTTGCTCTCTTATGTGTCTATCTAGACCTCGAGGGGTACTTAGTTTCCTTTATGGAGCTTTTGGTGGCGTTAACCTGAAAAGGAGGTGGGGATTTACCCCTGATTCCACTCTGAAGCTTAAGTCTGTAATGGAATATGAGAGTATAATACTTGTAAAAGTATATGATAATGTCATAATATTGAAAATACTCAAAGATATTTATAGGGAAATTTACCGACTTTATGTGGCGGTTACCATTTGGGGAGGATTTCTGTCCTAATTCGGTACAAGAAGATTGTCACCTCACCATTTCTTAAGAGGAAGGTTTCTGCACAGGGGCGTTGAAAGCAGGTGACAAGAAGGTTGCCACCTCACCATTCCTTAAGAAGAAGGTTTCTTCAGAGGGGCGGTGGAAGCATGTCGCTGCCTCACCATTTCTTAATAGGAAAGTTTCCTCAGAGGGGCGGTGCAAGCTTGTGACAAGCAGGTTGCCACCTCACAATTCCTTAAAAGGAAGGCTCCTTCAGAGGGGCGGTGGAAGCAGGTCGCCACCTCACCATTCCTTAAGAGAAAAGTTTCCTGAGAGGGGCGGTGGAAGCATGTCGCCACCTCACCATTCCTTAAGAGGAAGGTTTCCTCAGAGGGGCGCTGCAAGCAGGTCGCCACCTCACTATTCCTTACGAAAAGTGTTTCTTAATAGTACTTGGTTGCCGACTCGGCTCATGCCTTAAGAGGGGGAGTCTTTATTAAGTGGCGTTTCCATTCTTCGTATGTCGTATTTGAAGTCGACATCTTTAAACGTGGGTTTCAACTAAATGTCTTCAGTTCTTTGTTCTGAGTATGAATAGTCGTCGACTAATATTTTGGAGTCTCGGCTTAGATGCTCCCGACTATCTATTGGCTGTTTTCTTATGTTCTATAATTGCAACCCAACACTTGCCCCCATGACTTGAGTCGTTGACTTCATTTTGAAGAATAAGAGGGCTTAAGCCGAGTATCGTTTTTTAGATATTTCAACGGGATGTTTGTGATTCAGGTGGTAATCTTGATTCTTTCCAAAAGTCTTAGGCGCGACCTTGTCTTCATAGTCGAGGCGTTGGTCAATACCTCTATTTTTCAACCGTTGGAGGGTCAGGGTAAGCTGAAGGGTCGCTTCGTGAATTTACAACGGTAATTTTGGTAATTATTATGCAAGTAGAAAATGCCTCGGGAAAATCTTGTTCGAGAAGGTTCCTTAGACGGTGTATACTCAGTATAAATACTAGAGTTTACCTTTCTAATTTTTCACCCTTCATCCTTATTCCTTTCCTCATTCTCTGAATTTACTTTTGCTTCAGTAAAAAAGCACTTCCATGGCTGTCAGGACACCTTCGTGTATTGCTTCTCATCCTGAGGATTTTGTCTTTATAGAGTAGCATTTGTCGATTTTGTTGATTAGGTTGATGAATCGTCTCTTTTCTTTTCTATACTTTCTCAAGATAGCATTTCGTGCTCGTCAAGGTGTGATGATGGGAACTTCTTCTTATACTGATACTTCCAATGAGGCTAGGGATGGGATATCTCCTGAAAAACCCATTGATGATGAGGCCATTCCTGTTGTTGAGGAGACACTTGTTGATCCCTCGGGAAATAAGGGTAAGGCGAAGATGACGACTCATTGTTATCCCACAAGGGGCGGCGGAAGTGCTTCTTCCAAACCTTCTATTAAGAGGAGAAAATCCAAAGAACCTTCTGATGGGCTTCGCTATGGCCGTTAGGCCCTTTAACGGCGAGGAAACGGTGAATAGGCCCACTGGGCTCTGAAAGGAGGTCAAGAGGACCAAGGCGAAGGGTCCCGACGGAGGGAGTCCCGATGAGGAAAGGTCCCGACAGAGTCGGTCCTGATAGGTGAGCTGAATGCTCCCGATGAGATGCCTTTAAGTAGGCCCCGATGATGAATCCCTGAGAATGATTGGCCCTGTCACGATGACGAGGGGCCCCGAGCGGTGAAACAACGAGATAACTCTGGAGTCCCCGATGTTAGTCGGGACTTGCTATCAGAGGTTGAGGCCGGGATACGCGGGGCGTGGCCGAGATACGCGGAGCGTGATTGAGATACGTGGAGCGTGGCCGAGATACGCGGGGCGTGGCCGAGATAAGCGAGATCATGGCCTAGATAGGCGGGATCGTGCCCGAGATACGCGGAATATGGGCTAACCACCCCAACGGTTCACCAGGTAACTGAGGTACCTCTCCGCCTATAAAAGAGCAGAGGTTACCTCAGATCAATTACATTTTGAGATACACTACTTGAGTTTACTGCTTGCCAGTCCATATGAGATACTCATTTAAGCATCGGAGAGGGATTCTGGGTCACCGCCCGGTCTATCCCCTCTTGCAGGATTGCGTGGAGCAAAGGAGCTCGATCGCCGTCAAAGATCGTACCGGAGTTCCACCGTGATCCAACGTTGGCGCCGTCTGTAGGAACGTAACAAAAAGCTGATGATGGGTTCGACTACGTTAGCTGTTGAGCCGTCAGGCCCTTTAACGGTGAGGAAACGGCAAACCGGCCCACCAGGCCCCAAATGAAGGCCAAGATGACCCAGGAGAAGGGTCCCGACGAAGGGAGTCCCGATGATGAAAGGTCCCGACAGAGTCGGTTCTGACAGATGAGCTGGAAGCTCCCGATGAGAAGCCTTTAAGTAGGCCCCGATGACGAATCCCTGAGAAGAATAGGCCCTGTCACGATGACAAGGGCCCCCGAGCGGTGACACAACGAGATAACTCTGGAGTCCCCGACGGAAGTCGGGACCCGTTATCAGAGGATAACGCCGGGATACGCGGGGCGTGGCCAAGATACGCGGAACGTGGTTAAGATACACGGAGTGTGGCCGAGATACGCGGGGCGTGGCCGAGATAAGCAAGATCATGGCCTAGATAGGCGGGATCACCCCGAGATACGCGGGATACGGGCTAACCACCCTCAACGGTTCACCAGGTAACTGAGGTGTCTCTTCGCCTATAAAAGGGCAAGAGATCACCTCATATGAGTTACGTTGAATTACATACCCTTTGAGATTATTGCTTGCCAGTTCGTATTGGGCACTCATTTAAGCATCGGAGAGGGATTCTGGGTCACCGCCCGGTCTATCCCCTCTTGCAGGATTGCGTGGAGCGAAGGAGCTAGGATCGCCGTCAAAGTCCGTACCGGAGTTCCACCGTGATCCAACATTGGTGCCGTCTGTGGGAATCAATCAAAAAGCTGATATGCCTTCTACTCGATCGATGGCGGCTGGCAAGCACAGAAGACAGGGACAATCTGGTGGTTCCCGTCACCCCGCTGCAACAACTCTGAATTCACTACCAGAACAGGAGGAAAACCAGAACCATCCTCCGGCTGGCTCTCCCAGACAGGGGGGCACAATGAAGGTCCCGAAGACATTGCTGCTCAGCACCAGGGCAATAGGGGGCAGGAGGCCCCCCCAGCTGCGGACCTGACAAGGGCGGTGGCAGAAGCCATGCCTATGTTTTTGGCAGCCGTGGAGGCTCTCTTGGATCGGAGAGAGGCTGCGAGGAGGTAGGAGGAGATGCCCCCGTTGGAAGAAGTGGCCCCACCAGCAGAGGTTCAGAACGTACAGGAAGCTCCGCCCCGAGGTCAGGACAGGAGTAGGGTGTCCACTCAGCCAGAGAGATTCGTGGTTGATGGGCCAGGACCAGTACAGCATAGGACCATTCCCCTGAATGGTCCCATCACCCCCGATCAGGTGGTAAAGATCGTGAACATCTTCATGGGAGAGCAGAAGCCGCTGGTATCGGAGCTGAGGGATCGATCTACTCATCCCTTCGTTCCCCGACTCATAGACACCCTAGCCCCACCAGGGCTGGGTATCCCCACGATAAAGAAGTACGATGGTGAAGGAGATCCAGTTCGTCATGTCCAGAAGCACCTCATGGCATGTCTGGGAAGAGCCCCGAATGAAGACATAGTGTGTACGCTGTTCCCGAACACACTTGGAGAAAGAGCCCTAACCTGGTTCTTTAGCCTGCCCCCAGGCTGCATCACTTGCTGGGCAGATATGCACGACCGGTTCATTCAGCAGTACCATGGTCGAAGACGTTTGCTGAAGAGTGTGAGGTCCCTGACCCAGGTGGTACAGAGGCCCGACGAATCGTTGGCACACTATTACCAGCGGTACACTGCCAGTGTGGCAGAGATTGATGAGGAGATCTCGGAGGGAAAAACCATCCGTACCTTTATTCGGAACTTAACGGCCCCTTACGGTTCCGACCTAATGCACAGTGTAGCTGAAAAAGCTGTGTGGAATATGGAGGCACTACAGAAGAGAGTAAAACGGCAAATCGATGTCCAGGAGTCGAAGATAGCCGCGGGAGAGTTGGAGCCCAAGTCGAGCAAAGGGAAGCAGTCGGTTAAACCTTTCGACGATCGTAAGTCAAAGGGTAAACCCGAAAGTAATTGGAATCGAGGCTGCCCTGATCGGAGGGACGATAGGCGTTCTTCAAGGAAGGATAAGCGGGAGGATCTCGACATCCCTCTCAACTGCTCCATGGCGGAAGTACTGACGGTCATGGAACGACAAGGTATTTCCAGGTACCCCCCCAAAGAAGGACGGAGAATTCTTGGGATCTCGCACGGATCGCTACTGCCGATTTCACCGCGCAAATGGTCACGACACCAACCATTGTCGGGAGCTGAAGAAGGAGATCGAAAAGCTGATCCAGAAGGGGAAGCTCAAGGAGTTCGTCGGGGATAAGCGGTGTCGATCCCGCTCTTGGTCCCGATCGCGGTCCCGTTCCCGATCCCGTGATCGATCCCCAAAGAAGAAGAGAACCGACCCAGAGTCATCAGGTGCTCGTAAGGAGAGACGGGGCACTATCAATGTGATTCATGGAGGGTTTGCTGCTGGAGGTGATACCTCATCCGCTCGAGAGGTTTATGCCTCTAGAATCCCTACGGCGGTAGTGTTAGGTAAGAGATCCCGATCCTGGACCTTGAAAGAAGAAATGGTGATCTCCTTTTCGTCGGAGGATCTCATAGGCGTCGAAACTCCGCACGACGACGCCTTGGTGGTAACCTTGGATGTAGACGGGTTCGAAATGAAGCGAATTCTAATCGACGGAGGGAGCTCCTCCGACATTCTATTCATGGACGCCCTGGAGGCTATGGGGAAAACGAAGAAAGATCTGAAGGAGGCAAACTTCCCGATGGTCGGGTTCTCTGGCTCACCCTCCTATCCGCTAGGAGTAATCACCTTACCAGTGGAGTTTGGTAGCGGGTTGAAATCAGAAAGGAGGAACGTGGAGTTCGTGGTAGTTGATTCCGCGGGGACTTACAACGCGATTATCGGGAGAACCACCATCAACCCCCTGATGGCGGTTGCCTCAACAGTACATCAGAAGATGAAGTTCCCGACCGACCACGGGGTCGGAGAAGTCAAGGGCGACCAGGTAGCTTCCCGAAAATGCTATGTTAATGCCACCCGAAGGAGAAGGCGAGAAGCCATGACTGTCCTCCAGACAGATACAGATCCTAGAGAGGAGTTTGGACGTCCCGCCCCCGTAGAAGATCTGAAAGAAGTCGAGATCGATGGCCCCCAGAGGAAGGTGAAAATCGGGTCTGCCTTGACCGAGAAAACAGCCCGAGAGTTGATTGAGTTGCTGAAGGAGTTCAAGGAGCTGTTTGCCTGGTCCCCGAGCGATATGCCAGGAATCAGCCCCGATGTGATCGTACATGAACTGAAGATAGATCCCGCAATCAAGCCTATTACGCAGAAAAGGCGTCCGATGGGCACAGATAAGAAGGTCGCGATCCAGCAGGAGGTGGGCAGGTTGCTCGATGCTGGGTTTATTAAAGAGCTCCGATTCCAAACTTGGGTTGCTAATCCGGTGCTGGTGAAGAAGACTAACGGGAAATGGCGGATGTGCGTGGATTTCCGTGACCTGAACAAGGCTTGCCCAAAGGACTGTTACCCACTCCCGAGAATCGACCAGGTGGTGGATGCCACGTCGGGGCATGAGCTGTTGAGTTTTATGGTTGCGTATTCAGGCTACAACCAGATCAAGATGGCCAAGGAAGACGCTCCCCACACAGCGTTCTACGCAGACAGTGACATCTATCACTACGATGTCATGCCTTTCGGGTTGATCAATGCTGGGGCAACCTATCAGCGGATGGTGAACAAGCTGTTCGGAGATATGCTGGGGGAAACCATGGAGGCTTACGTGGATGATATGCTGGTGAAGTCCCGACAGGCCGAGGATCATGTGCACAACCTAACCATGGCGTTTGAGCGGATGAGGCTTCATCAAGTTCGCTTAAACCCGACGAAATGCGCCTTCGGAGTCCACTCAGGGAAATTTTTGGGCTTTATGGTGAGCCATAGGGGAATTAAGGTGAATCCCGTGAAGCTGAGGGCGATTGAGGAGATGCAGTCTCCGATAAACCATCGGGAGGTACAAGTTCTGAATGGCCAACTAGCTGCGATGAATCGCTTCCTGTCCAAAGCTAGCGACCGATCAATGCCATTTTTTGAAGTCCTGAGGGCCAACAAGAAATTTGAGTGGACCGCCAAGTGTGAAGAGGCGTTCCAAGCACTCAAGCAGCACCTTCGCACCCTCCCGCCGTTGGCGAAACCGGTTCCGGGCGAGCCGCTCTATCTTTATTTGGCTGTTTCTGAATTTGCCATTAGCTCTGTGTTAGTGAAGGTTGTCGAGGGTAATCAAGTCCCCGTCTATTATGTGAGCCAGGCGTTTGCCAAGTCTGAATTAAATTATCCTGCTGTTGAGAAGTACCTCTTTGCATTGATTATAACTGCTCGGAAGCTAAGGCCTTATTTCCATGCACACGAGATTACTGTGCTGACAAACCAGCCTTTGAAGCATTTTTTGAACCGACCGGATGCGTCGGGGAGATTAGTGAAGTGGGCAGTAGAGCTTAGTGAGTTTCGAATACACTTCGCTCCAAGAACAGCCATTAAGGGCCAGGCATTGGCGGATTTTATAGCAGAATCTACAGCCCCCGATCTAGAAGAAGCGGGCCCTGTAGAGGGGGCAACCACGGAGGTCCCGACAGAAGAACAACCAGAGAGGGCAAAGCAATCAGAACAGCTAAACGAGGAAAATACCTGGGAAATGTACACGGATGGCTCCTCGAGTTCGGACGGATCAGGAGCGGGCCTTTTGTTGATACCACCGGGTGAAGGTGAACCGCTCCGATACGCCTTGGCTTTAAAATTCAAGGCTACAAACAACGAAGCGGAGTATGAGGCTCTTATCACGGGTCTGAAAATTGCTAGAGGCACGGGAGTCGATCACTTGAGAGTAAAGTGTGATGCAGCTTTGATCGTAAACCAGGTTCAAGGGCGATACGAGGCAATGAGCCCGATAATGAAGAAGTATCTATGAGAGGTACAAACCTTGAAGGAGAGCTTTAAAAGCTTCGACATCGAGGCAATCCCGATGGAGGAAAACGTAGAGGCAGACGCCTTGAGCAAATTTGCCCTGGGGCACCCTTGGAAGAGAATCGGAAGGTGCATTTCTTGGAGAAGGTGATCTTATCGACCCTCGACCCGACACAGGTGTGTGCCATTGAGGCAAGATCGGAGGAGGAACCAACTTGGATGACCCCGATAGTCGCGTACCTGACTACGGGGGCAGTCCCCGATGATAAAGTCGCAGCCGACAGGATACGTCGGATCGCGACTAATTATGTGATACTGGATAACCAACTATACAAGAAGGGATGGTTCTCGACTCCGTACTTGAAGTGTGTAGCAGAGCCCGACACCAACCGAATCCTGAAGGAGGTACATGAAGAGGTCGCGGCTTGTCATGAAGGGGCCCGATCCATTATGAAGAAAGTGTTGAACTTGGGCTATTATTGGCCTACGATGAACAAGGGAGTGACGACGTTGGTCCGATCCTGTGACGCATGCCAGAGGTACGCCCCGAGTATTGTGGCTCCGGCCGCTAATCTGACATCCATCAAGAGCGCTTGGCCCTTCGCGCAGTGGGGCATCGACTTGGTGGGACCTCTTCCACAAGCACAAGGCCAATGTAAGTATTTACTTGTAGCTATCGATTATTTTTCGAAATGGATAGAGGCGAAGGCGCTGGCCAGAACGACGGGGAATCAGATCGTCAAGTTCCTCCAGACCCATATTGTGTCCAGATACGGGATTCCTAAGGTGGTGATCAGCGACAATGGTCCACCGTTTAACGGCTCTCAGGTGAAGGAGTATCTGGAGGAGTTGAACATCGAGCATCGGACAGCTTCTGTGCGCCATGCTCAGACTAATGGCCAGGTAGAATCAGCCAACAAAATCGTGATGGACGGCCTCAAGAAGAGGGTCTATGCCTTGAAGGGCAAATGGCTGAACGAACTGGAAAACGTGCTTTGGGCTGTTAGAACGACACTCAAACGATCAACCGGGGAGACTCCGTTTGGCCTCGTTTATGGCACGGAGGCTGTTGCCCCCGTGGAGGTAGCTGTGGCGTCCCATCGGATGAGATATTACGAGCCCTTGACGAATGATGAGATGAGACGTCTGGACTTGGACTTACTCGAAGAGAAGAGGCGGGAAGCCGATGAAGTCCAAGCTCGAATGCGTTTGGCGACGGCCAGGTACTACAATCGGCGAGTGAAGTCCCGACAGTTCTTCGTCGGGGAGCTGGTTTGGCGTCGCAACGAGTTCACCCTTTTGGATCGAATCAACAAGATGTCACCAAAATGGGAAGGACCTTATAAGGTCGTGGGGATGCCAGCTCCAAATGCATACAAGTTGGAAGACCTCGATGGCAGAACGTTAAAGCATTCTTTTAGTGGCGAACACTTGAAGAAACACCATGCTTGAAAAAAGTCTCCTTAAGTGGTGCCCAATGAAAGTCGCCTTAAGTGGTGCCCGATGAAAGTCGCCTTAAGTGGTGCCCGATGAAAGTCGCCTTAAGTGGTGCCCGATGTAAAATCGCCTTAAGTGGTGTATGCTGTTTATCGTTTAATTCGATGTAAGCCAATTTTGTGCCATCAATAAATAAAGAGGTTGCTTCCAATCAGAGTTATTCTTAGATTTATACTAAGTGTTAAAGTCGCCTTGAGTGGTGCACGAGAAAAGTCGCCTTAGGTGGTGCACGAAAAGTCGTCTTAAGTGATGCATGATTCTTAGATTTATTCTAAGTATCAAAAAGTCGCCTTGAGTGGTGCACGAAGAAAGTCGCCTTGAGTGGTGCACGAGAAAAGTCGCCTTAGGTGGTGCACGAAAAGTCGTCTTAAGTGATGCATGATTCTTAGATTTATTCTAAGTATCAAAAAGTCGCCTTGAGTGGTGCACGAGAAAAGTCGCCTTGAGTGGTGCATGAGAAAAGTCGCCTTAGGTGGTGCACGAAAAGTCGTCTTAAGTGATGCATGATTCTTAGATTTATTCTAAGTATCAAAAAGTCGTCTTAAGTGATGTGCGGAATTAAGTCGCCTTAAGTGGTGCACGATATAAAGTCGCCTTGAGTGGTGCACGATATTAAGTCGTCTTAAGTGATGCATGTGTTTTGGATTTATTCTAAGTCTTGAAAAGTCGCCTTAAGTGGTGCACGATATAAAGTCGCCTTGAGTGGTGCACGATATTAAGTCGTCTTAAGTGATGCGTGATTCTTAGATTTACTCTAAGTAATATTAAGTCGTCTTAAGTGATGCATGTTTTTTGGATTTATTATAAGTATTGAAAAGTCGCCTTAAGTGGTGTATGATGGTAAGTCACCTTAGGTGGTGCAAGTTAGTAAATCGTCTTGAGTGATGTACGAGAATGTCTTAAGCGTCGAAGTATCGACCTAAGCAAGTATAGTAAAGCCACTTGGAGAAGTGCAAAGAAAGAATCGGAACTAAGAAAGTCTGATATTAAGGGAGCTCGAAGGCCCGATAATTACAAAAGGAGGAGAATACAAAGATTCTAGCAATAAGCAAATTAGGCCTAATCTTTGTTAACGACATCAACGGGAACAGGGTCCGCAAGGTCTATGGCAGAAGGCTCCACAGGGTCAGCCGTTGGAGGATTGGCTATCGGGGTCATGGGATCGAGGAGTTTCCGATGAAGAAGTATCTCCTCTTCACTCTGAACTTGTGGTATGCATTTCCGGCCTTGAGCATCGGCTTCTCTGGTGGAAATGATACATCCTTCCCGGAGAGCTGCATCATAAGCAGTGCTGAAAATTTCGTTCAGAACATAGTCGAAGTTGAAAGGCTTCCTTCCCTCGAAACCAGATCCACTGTCTGAAATCAGCCATTGAAAGGGACGTTAGGTTTTTCCGGAAAATTACAACCAAACTAAGCAAAGATGAAGGCGAACAATAGAGAAGAAACCCTTACCTGACATGATAATTGGAGGCTGGAAGAATGAACCTGACATTGCCAGAAAGATGGCCGAAGGAACACTAAGGTCTCAAGAGTTGCAGTAAGCTTTCGAAAATTTGTAGATGATAAGAGGAAACTGTACCCTGGGTGAGGTTTTTATAGGCGAAGAGGACAGTCGAAGGGGCGCTTTAATCTGAACCGTCGAAGTTGAAGCGTTCTAATCTGGACCGTTGAGATGAAACGTGCAGGATGGTAGCAGGTGCAATGATGAAATAGCCTGAAAAGCACTTTTCAGAAAAAGCAGACACAGAGAATCAGGCACGGGTACTGATGACGTCACTTCACTATCTACTGCATTTAATGAACTGGGGAATCGAGGAGACCCCTGGGATTTGGCAGTTACCCACAAAACGCTGAGGAAACATGAAGGAAAAGATTAGTACTGAATGACCATGTCAAGGGAAAGATCCCCGATTCCAATATCGGGAGGTCGGGAGTTGGAAGACACGACGAACTAAAAGTCTCTCATGTCTTGGGGGCAAATGATGGGTTCGACTACGTTAATTGTTGAGCCGTCCGGCCCTTTAACGGTGAGGAAACGGCAAACCGGCCCACCAGGCCCCAAATGAAGGCCAAGATGACCCAGGAGAAGGGTCCCGACGAAGGGAGTCCCGATGATGAAAGGTCCCGACAGAGTCGGTTCCGACAGATGAGCTGGAAGCTCCCGATGAGAAGCCTTTAAGTAGGCCCCGATGACGAATCCCTGAGTAGAATAGGCCCTGTCACGATGACAAGGGGCCCCGAGCGGTGACACAACGAGATAACTCTGGAGTCCCCGACGGAAGTCGGGACCCGTTATCAGAGGATAAGGCCGGGATACGCGGGGCGTGTCCAAGATACGCGGAACGTGGTTAAGATACACGGAGCGTGGCCGAGATACGCGGGGCGTGGCCGAGATAAGCGAGATCATGGCCTAGATAGGCGGGATCACCCCGAGATACGCGGGATACGGGCTAACCACCCTCAACGGTTCACCAGGTAACTGAGGTGTCTCTTCGCCTATAAAAGGGCAAGAGATCACCTCAGATGAGTTACGTTGAATTACATACCCTTTGAGATTATTGTTTGCCAGTTCGTATTGGGCACTCATTTAAGCATCAGAGAGGGATTTTGGGTCACCGCCCGGTCTATCCCCTCTTGCAGGATTGCGCGGAGCGAAGGAGCTAGGATCGCCGTCAAAGTCCGTACCGGAGTTCCACCGTGATCCAACAGCTGATATGCCTTCTACTCGTTCAATTGCGGCTGGCAAGCAAAGAAGACAAGGACAATTTGGTGGTTCCCGTCATCCTGCTGGGACGACTCTGAATTCACCACCGGAGCGCGTCGAGAACCAGAATCTCCCTGCTGAGGTCTCCCGGACAGGGGAGCATAATGAAGCTCCTGAAGATACTGATGCTCAACACCAGGGGAATAGGGAGCAGGAGGCTCCTCCAAATGCGGACCTGACGAGGGCTGTGGCGGAGGCAATGCCGATGTTTTTGGCAGCCGTGGAGGCTCTCTTAGATCGGAGAGAGGCTGCGAGGAGGCAAGAGGAGATGCCCCCACTAGAAGAGGAAGCGCCCCCACCAGCAGAGGTTCAAAATGTGCGGGAGGTTCAGCCCCAAAGCCAGGGCAGGAGTAGGGAGTCCACTCAACCAGAACGATTTGTGGTCGATGGGCCAGGACCAGTGCAGCATAGGACCATTCCCCTTAATGGTCCCATCAACCCCGATCAGGTGGTGAAGATCGTGAACATCTGCATCGTAGAGCAGAAGCCGCTGGTGTCGGAGCTGAGGGATCGATCCACCCATCCCTTCGTTCCTCGACTCATAGACACCCTCGCCCCGCCAGGGCTGGGTATCCCCACGATTAAGGAGTATGGTGGCGAGGGAGATCCGATTCGTCATGTCCAGAAGCACCTTATGGCGTGTCTGGGCAGAGCCCCGAATGAAGATATCGTGTGTACGCTGTTCCCGAACACACTTGGTGAGGGAGCCTTGACCTGGTTCTTCAGTCTGCCCCTAGGGTGCATCACTTGCTGGGCTGATATGCACGACCGCTTTATTCAGCAGTACCAGGGTCAAAGACGTCTGTTGAAGAGTGTGAGGTCCCTGACCCAGGTGGTACAGAGGCCCGATGAGTCGCTGGCACACTATTACCAGCGATACGCTGCCAGCGTGGCGGAGATTGACGAGGAGTCGGAGGGTGAAACCATCCGTACCTTCATTCGGAACCTAACAGCCCCCTACGGTTCCGACTTGATGCACAGCGTGGCTGAGAAGGCTGTGTGGAATATGGAGGCACTGCAGAAGAGGGTGAAGTGGAAAATCGATGTCCAGGAGTCGAAGATAGCCGCTGGAGAGCTTGAGCCCCCAAAGTCGAATAAGGGAAAGCAGTCGGTCAAACCCTTAGACGAGCGCAAGTCGAAGGATAAATCCGAGAGCAGTCGGAGTCGAGGTCGCTCTGATCGGAGGGATGATAGGCGTTCCTCGAAGAAGGACATGCAAGAGGATCATGACATTCCTCTCAACAGCTCTATGGCCTAGGTGTTAACGGTCATGGAGCGACAGGGTATCTACAGGTACCCCCCGAAGAAGGAAGGAGAATTTTTGGGATCCCGCACCGAACGCTACTGTCGATTTCATCGCGCAAATGGTCACGACACCAATCATTGTCGGGAGCTGAAGAAGTAGATCGAAAAGCTGATCCAGAAGGGGAAGCTTAAGGAGTTTGTCGGGGAGATGCGGTGTCGATCCCGTTCTCGATCCCGATCACGGTCCCGTTCCCGATCCCGCGATCGGTCACCAAAGAAGAAGAGGTCTGACCCGGAGTCTTCCGGTGCCCGTAAGGAGAAGCGGGGCACTATCAATGTGATTCACGGAGGATTTGCCGCGGGAGGTGATACCTCGTCCTCCCGGGAGGTTTATGCCTCTAGAATTCCCGCTGCTGTGGTGCTGGGTAAGAGGTCCCGATCCTGGACCCTGAAGGAAGAGATGGTGATCTCGTTTTCGTCGGAGGATCTCGTAGGCGTGGAGACTCCACACGATGACGCTCTGGTCGTGACCTTGGATGTGGATGGATACGAGATGAAGCGGATTCTGATCGATGGAGGGAGCTCCTCCGATATCCTGTTCATGGATGCGCTGGAGGCCATGGGGAAAACGAAGGACCTGAAGGAGGCAAACTTCCCGATGGTCGGATTCTCTGGCCTTACCTCCTATCCGCTAGGAGTGATCACCTTACCAGTGGAGTTTGGTAGTGGGTGGAAATCAGAGAGGAGGAACGTGGAGTTTGTGGTAGTTGAGTCCGCGGGGACCTACAACGCGATTATCGGGAGAACTACCATCAACCCCCTGATGGCAGTTGCCTCGACTGTGCACCAGAAGATGAAGTTCCCGACTGACCATGGAGTCGGAGAGGTCAAGGGCGACCAGGTGGCTTCCAGGAAATGTTATGTTAACGCCACCCGAAAGAAAAGACGAGAGGCTATGACTGTCCTCCAGACAGATGCCGATCCTAGAGAGGAGTTTGGGCGTCCCGCCCCCGTGGAGGACTTAAGGGAGGTCGAGATTGATGGGCCTCAGAGGAAGGTGAAAATCGGGTCTGCTCTGACCGAAGAGACAGCCCGAGGATTGATTGATCTACTGAAAGAGTTCAAGGAGTTGTTTGCCTAGTCCCCGAGTGACATGCCAGGAATCAGCCCCGACGTGATTGTGCACGAACTGAAGATTGATCCCGCGATTAAGCCTATCGCGCAGAAGAGGCGTCCGATGGGCGCGGACAAAAGGATCGCGATCCAGCAGGAGGTGGGCAGGTTGCTCGATGCTGGATTCATCAAAGAGCTCCGATTCCAGACTTGGGTCGCTAACCCGGTGCTGGTGAAGAAGAGCAATGGGAAGTGGCGGATGTGTGTTGATTTCCGCGATCTTAATAAGGCTTGCCTGAAGGACTGCTATCCGCTCCCGAAAATCGACCAGCTGGCGGATGCCACGTTGGGACATGATTTATTGAGCTTCATGGATGCATACTCGGGCTATAACCAGATAAAGATGGCTAAAGAGGATGCTCCTCACACTGCCTTTTATGTTGATAGCGATATCTACCACTACGATGTCATGCCTTTCGGACTGATCAATGCCGGGGCAACCTACCAGCGGATGGTGAACAAGCTATTCGGCGATATGCTAGGGAAGACCATGGAGGCTTACGTGGATGATATGCTGGTGAATTCCCGACAAGCTGAGGATCATGTGCACAACCTAGCCACGGCGTTTGAGCGGATGAGGCTTCATCAGGTTCGCTTGAACCCGACAAAATGCGCTTTCGGAGTCCACTCGGGGAAGTTTCTGGGCTTTATGGTGAGCCAAAGAGGAATTGAGGTGAACCCCGAGAAGCTGAGGACGATTGAGGAGATGCAGTCTCCGATAAACCATCGGGAGGTGCAAGTGCTGAATGGCCGACTGGCTGTAATGAATCGCTTCCTGTCCAAGGCGAGTGACCGATCAATGCCATTTTTTGAAGTCCTGAGGGCCATCAAGAAGTTTGAGTGGACCATCAAGTGTGAAGAGGCGTTCCAGGCACTCAAGCAGCACATTCGCACCCTCCCGCCGTTAGCGAAACCAGTCCCAGGCGAGCCGCTCTATCTTTACTTGGCTGTTTCTGAATTTGCCATTAGCTCTGTGTTAGTGAAGGTTGTCGAGGGTAATCAAGTCCACGTCTATTATGTAAGCAAGGCGTTTGCCAAATCTGAAAAGAATTATCCCGCCGTTGAGAAGTATATCTTTGCGTTGATTATTACTGCTCGGAAGATAAGGCCTTACTTCCATGCACATGAGATTACTGTGTTGACGAACCAGCCTCTGAAGCATTTTTTGAACCGACTTGATGCGTCGGGGAGATTAGTGAAATGGGCAGTCGGGCTTAGTGAGTTTCGCATACACTTTGCTCCGAGAACGGCTATTAAGGGCCAGGCATTGGCGGATTTCATAGCAGAGTCTACAGCCCCCGATCTGGAAAAAGCGGGCCCTGTAGAGGGGGCAACCCTGGAGGTCCCGATAGCAGAACAACCAGAGATGGCAGAGCAATCAGAACAGCCAAACGAGGAAAATACTTGGGAGATGTACACGGATGGCTCCTCAAGTTCAGATGGATCGGGAGCTAGGTTTGTATTGATACCACCAGGCGGAGGTGAGCCGCTTCGATATGCTTTGGCCTTAACGTTTAGGGCCACGAACAACGAAGCTGAGTACGAGGCACTTATCATGGGCCTGAAAATTGCCAAAGGTACGGGAGTTGCTCACTTGAGAGTGAAGTGTGACGCGGCCCTGATTGTGAACCAGGTCCAAGGGCGATACGAGGCGTAGAGCCCGATGATGAGGAAGTACCTTCGCGAGGTGCAAGTCTTGAAGGAGAGCTTCAAAAGCTTTGATATTGAAGCGATCCCGAGGGAAGAAAACGTGGAGGCAGATGCCTTGAGCAAATTTGCCTTGGGGGCACCCCTGGAGGAAAATCGGAAGGTGCACTTCTTGGAGAAGGTAATCTTGTCGACCACCGACCCGACGCAGGTGTGTGCTATTGAAGCAGGATCGGAGGAGGAGCCCACTTGGATGACCCCAATAGTCACGTACCTGACTACGGGGGAAGTCCCCGATAATCAAGTAGTAGCTGACATGATACGTCGGATCGCGGCTAATTACGTGATGCTGGACAATCAGCTATACAAGAAGGGCTGGTTCTCGACTCCGTACTTGAAGTGTGTGGCTGAGCCCGACACAAGTCGAATCCTGAAGGAGGTGCATGAAGGGGTCGCGGCTTTTCATGAAGGGGCCCGATCCATTATGAGGAAAGTGCTGAACTTGGGCTATTATTGGCCTACGATGAGCAAGGAGGCGACGGCGTTGGTCCGATCCTGTGATGCGTGCCAGGGGTACGCCCCGAGTATTGTGGCTCCGGCTGCTAATCTGACATCCATCAAGAGCGCTTGGCCCTTCGCGCAGTGGGGCATCGACTTGGTGGGACCTCTTCCGCAAGCACAAGGTCAGTGTAAGTATTTGCTTGTGGCTATCGATTATTTTTCGAATTGGATAGAAGCAAAGGCGTTGGCCAAGAGGACGGGGAACCAGATCGTCAAGTTTCTCCATACTCATATTGTGTCCAGATACGGGATTCCTACGGTGGTGATCAGCGATAATGGTCCACCGTTTAACGGAGCTCAAGTGAAGGAGTATCTAGAGGAGTTGAATATCGAGCCTCGGACAGCTTCTGTCCGCCATGCTCAGACTAATGACCAGGTGGAATCAGCCAACAAAATCGTGATGGATGGCCTGAAGAAGAGGGTCTATGCCTTGAAGGGCAAATTGCTGAACGAGCTGGAAAACGTGCTTTGGGATGTTAGAACGACGCCCAAACGATCAACTGTGGCTCCCGTGGAGGTAGCTGTGGCGTCCCATCGGAAGAGATATTACGAGCCTTTGACGAATGATGAGATGCGACGTCTTGATTTGGACTTGCTCAAAGAGAAGAGGCGAGAAGCCGATGAAGTCCAGGCTCGAATGCGTTTGGCGACGGCCAGGTATTACAATCGGTGAGTTAAGTCCCGACAATTCTTCGTCGGGGAGCTGGTTTGGCGTCGCAACGAGTTTACCCTTTTGGATCGAATCAACAAGATGTCACCAAAATGGGAAGGACCTTACAAGGTCGTGGGGATGCCAGCTCCGAATGCGTACAAGTTGGAAGACCTCGATGGCAGAGCATTGAAGCATTCTTTTAGTGGCGAACACTTGAAGAAATGTCATGCTTGATGAAAAGTCGCCTTAAGTGGTGCCCGATGAAAAGTCGCCTTAAGTGGTGCCCGATGAAAAGTCGCCTTAAGTGGTGCCCGATGTAAAATCGCCTTAAGTGGTGTAAGTTATTTATCGTTTGATTCGATGTAAGCAAATTTTGTGCCATCAATGAATAAAGAGGTTGCTTCCGATCAGAATTATTCTTAGATTTATTCTAAACGTTATTTAGTCGCCTTGAGTGGTGCACGAGAAAAGTCGCCTTGAGTGGTGCATGAGAAAAAGTCGTCTTAAGTGATGCACGAGAAAAAGTCGTCTTAAGTGATGCACGAGATTAAGTCGTCTTAAGTGATGCATGATTCTTAGATTTATTCTAAGTGTTGTTAAAGACGCCTTGAGTGGTGCACGAGAAAAGTCGTCTTAAGTGATGCACGAGATTAAGTCGTCTTAAGTGATGCACGAGATTAAGTCGTCTTAAGTGACGCACGAAGTTAAGCCGTCTTGAGTGATGCATGATTCTTAGATTTATTCTAAGTGTTGTTAATGTCGCCTTAAGTGGTGCATGGAGTTAAATCGTCTTAAGTGATGTGTGAAAATATCTTAAGTGTCGAGGTCTCGCCTTAAGTAAGTAAAGTCGCTTTGAGAAGTGCAATGGGAAATCGGAACTAAGAAAGTCTGATATATTCATAAGGGCTCAAAGGCCCGAAGATTACAAAAATGAGGAAAGTACAAGGACTCTAAAGATAAGCAGTTAGGCTTGGTCCTTGTCGGCAGCATCAGCGGGAGCAGGGTCCACAAGGTCTGTGGCAGAAGGCTCCATAGGTTCAGCAGCTGGAGGGTCGATTATCGGGGCATCAGCACTTGGAGGCTCTGCTGTGTCTTCAACAATCGCGGGAGTGCTCCCCTCATCACTCTCCTCCGAGAGAGCAAAGTATTTCTTCGCGAAGGGAGCGAGAGAAGGAGACTTGTCGAAGTTGATGGCGTCGCCATACTCCAGGTGGAGTTCCCCAACTGCATTGAAGATGGTGTTCTCCACCTCCGCGCTGCTGAACTTTACAGCATCAGCCTGGAAGTCTTTGGACCTCCGATAATCCTCCCAGCCCTTGGTCTCGGCCGCGACCAGCTGCACGGGAACCCCAGCAAATTGCTCCTTCAGAGCCTTCTTTTCAAGGACCAGCTTGTCCTCAGCAACCTGCCGCTCCTGCCGCTCCCGCTTTAGGAGCCCCTCGAAGTCACGGACCTGCTTTTGGAGGTCCCGAGTCTTTCGGTCAAGGATGGCGTGCTCCTTGGCCAGTTTTCCCCGCGAAGACTCGGAGGCCGCGAGATCCTCCTTAAGCTTGGCTATGACCGCCCGCTCTTGCTCCAGGGTTTCCTCGAAGGCGAAGAGGTACCCGATGGAACGGTTGAGGTCCCCCATCTCCTGCGAAGGAAGGAGAAGAAGTATCAGTAGATGAGCAACCGGTCTTATTGATGAAGAAAAGAAAAGTGAAAGTCTTACCTCTATCCGACGCATGCACATCTCCTGTACATCCCGGCGCATGTCCTCCCGATCCAAGGAGATCGGATACCTCATAGTAGGCAGGATTGAGCCTGCTACCAGGTGTAAAGCCAGCTCCGGGTATGTGTCCCCTTGTCGGAGCTGGACCCCTTGCAGCGTTTGGATCGGGGTCCAGGGAGCATCCTCCTGTGCGGGGTCGAAGGCCTTGTAAAAACTCCCGTCGAGAGGGAGAGAAGACGAACCAACACGAGTCGTGGAGGGGCGTGCCACAGACCCACCCCGGGCTGGGGAAGGAGTGAAGTCGTGGATGGGCGACGGTTGTCGCTGTTGTTGTGAAGAAGGCGAGGGGGCAGCCCCTTGGAGGTTGGTTTCAGTGGGGACTGCCCCGTCCTCCGACGATGGCGAAGGGAGCCACCCTCATCGGTCTCCTCGGAGGAGTCCAGGCTCTCCACCCGACAAAATTGTTCGCCGGTCGGGGTCTCTTCGCTGGAGAAAAGTGGTGCCCCCGCAGAAGGTGGTGCACCTTCTGAGGCTCCAGCAAACGGAGTCCCCGAGTGACCTGCACCTAGAGGACGAGAGGAGGCTTCAGTAACATAATCAGGAAGTTTGTTAGGGCCCTTACACCAAACAATGCGCCGGGAAACATATTGGTCCTTCCCGCGGTAGTTGTAGTAGCCCGCCTTCAGGACACGAGGAGTTTCCCCTCGGAGGACACGTTTGACATCGGCGATGCGGGCCTCCATGGTCGAAGGAATCAACTCCATCGGAACCAGCTTCCTGTATGATTTAATAGCGAGGCGGAGCTTTTTACCTTCTTCAGCGTTCTGGACGTCGAAGAGCTTGTCCATCTCCACGAGATTCCGCTTTGGCCGCTCCGTGGAAGGAGATCCCGCTGGAGCAGCAGCCTTCTTGGCTGTCTTCCTCTTCCGCGTAGGGCGAACAGCATCGGTCTCCCCCTGCTTAAGGATCAGATTGGTCAGCATGGATACATTCTTAGCTGCAAACAGTAAAAAAAAAAACAGAGGTTAGAAACGTTACCCAGGGAACCATATTGGAGGGGCCGTCGAAAGAGCTGCCCCCCGGAGACTATGTCGAGGAGTCGGATCCCTGCATTCACCAGGTCCCGCTCCTCGAGAGAATTGGCGTCGAGGGGAGTATAGGACTCCCCCCATCGGTAGAGCTGGATGAGTTGAAGGGTCTGGAAGTCTTCATAAGAATAGGTGTGGAAAGCGGGAGGAGAGTCCGCTTCCACCTCCCATCGGGGCCACGGGATCGAGGAGTTTTGGATGAAGAAGTAGCTCCTCTTCTAGCCACTATTATCGGACCCCGTGTCGACCAGGAGTCCCCGACCCTTGACCACCTTCCAGGTGTCATTGGTCCAGTTGCACAACCCGAGTTGCGTCATGTTCCACTTCGGCATCCGGGGGTAGAAGGCACAGACCCCCGCCTCGTTGCACTTCATCCCGTAGAAGGTCCTGAGGAGCTTGAGGCTGTAAACCCACTTCTGCCGGAAGCAGAGGACCTGGAAGGCGTTCCACAAGCGTATGGCATGGGGAGAGAAGGTGGTCGGATGCGTCTTGTAGTGCTGGCACATCTCGACCAGATTGCCACAGAAGGGGAATCTAATCCCCGCTGATATTTACCCCGTAGAGACAAACACCTCCCCTTTCCGGGGACGAGTAACCTCAAGGTTACCCGAGGAGCGGGGCCAGGGATATGGGAAGCGAGGTTCCCAGGTAGAGGTGATGCATCCCTCCCGGAGAGCTGCATCGTACGCAGTGCTGGAAATCTCGTTCAGAGCATAGTCGAAGTTGAAGGGCTTTCTTCCCTCGGAACTAGATCCACTGTCTGAAATCAGCCATGGCAAGGAAAGGCACATTGGGTTTTATGGGAAATTACGAACGAACTAAGCAAAGAGGAAGGAAAAGACACACAAGTAACAAGGAAGAAATCTTTACCAGACATGATGACTTGAGGAAGGAAGGATGATCTGAAAGTTGCCGGAAAGTTGTTCGGAGAAACACTTGGGTCTTCGAAATCGCAGAGCTTGAATTCTCAGAGAGGTTGCAGAGAGCTTTTGAAATTTCGGAGACGGTAAAAGGGAAACTGTACCCAGTGTGAGGGTTTTATAGGCAAAGAGGACAGTTGAAAGGACGTTCTGATCTGAATTGTCGAAGTCGAAGCGTTTTAATCTGAGCCGTTGATATGAAACGTGCAGAATGGGAACGGGTGCAATGATGAAACGGCCAGAAAAG
The DNA here is from genome assembly GCA_036873135.1 of Clarkia xantiana subsp. parviflora. NCBI lineage: Eukaryota > Viridiplantae > Streptophyta > Magnoliopsida > Myrtales > Onagraceae > Clarkia > Clarkia xantiana. The sequence continues at coordinate 10,951,593 of JAPTYO010000013.1, read as the reverse complement.
CACTTTTTCAGAAAAAACAGGTACGAAAAATCAGGCACGGGTGCTAGAGGCGTCGCTTCGTTAACTGCTGCATTTAATGGCAGGGGAACCGAGGAGTCTTCTCGGATTTGGTAGTTATCCTCAAGGCATCAAGGAAACGTGAACAAGAAGACTTGTATCAAGTGACTATGCCAAGGGAAAGGTCCCCGACTCCGACGTCGGGAGGTCGGGAGTTGGAAAACACGACGAACTGTAAGTCCCTCATGTCTTGGGGGCAAATGATGGGCTTCGCTATGGCCTTTAGGCCCTTTAACGGCGAGGAAACGGTGAATAGGCCCACTGGGCTCTGAAAGGAGGTCAAGAGGACCAAGGCGAAGGGTCCCGACGGAGGGAGTCCCGATGAGGAAAGGTCCCGACAGAGTCGGTCCTGATAGGTGAGCTGAATGCTCCCGATGAGATGCCTTTAAGTAGGCCCCGATGATGAATCCCTAAGAATGATTGGCCCTGTCACGATGACGAGGGGCCCCGAGCGGTGACACAACGAGATAACTCTGGAGTCCCCGATGTTAGTCGGGACTTGCTATCAGAGGTTGAGGCCGGGATACGCGGGGCGTGGCCGAGATACGCGGAGCGTGATTGAGATACGCGGAGCGTGGCCGAGATACGCGGGGCGTGGCCGTGATAAGCGAGATCATGGCCTAGATAGGCGGGATCGTGCCCGAGATACGCGGAATATGGGCTAACCACCTCAACGGTTCACCAGGTAACTGAGGTACCTCTCCGCCTATAAAAGGGCAGAGGTTACCTCAGATCAATTACGTTTTGAGATACACTACTTGAGTTTACTGCTTGCCAGTCCATACGAGATACTCATTGAAGCATCGGAGAGGGATTCTGGGTCACCGCCCGGTCTATCCCCTCTTGCAGGATTACGTGGAGCAAAGGAGCTCGGATCGCCGTCAAAGATCGTACCGGAGTTCCACCGTGATCCAACACCTTCCTCAAATGTCCTCGGACCTTCTCGTTCCTCGCCATTGATCACTCAAGATATGAGGGTCCTTCCTTTGGATGAGATATGTTATTGAACTCTCCTAGTGACCCTTCGTGGAATACTGATTGGAGCAATTTATCTTCTTTGGGGGATATCCTCTCAAGAAAGGTCATTCCATAACTAACTACGACTTGGCTCTCCATCTGTTGAACGCTTCTGTGCAGCCTCAAGATTGTTGTCGTCTCAGGACGAAGACTAGCGAAGTGGAGAAGTCGACTCATCTTTTTCTTCAAAAACAAGTCGAGGTATGATTGATTTGTCTTTTGATACTCCTTTTATCTTCTTATTTTTGTGTTATTTTCATGTATATCTCCTTTTTCCTTTGATAGGCCTCCCGAGACTCTCTTCAGTTTTCCCAACTGATGATCGACCTTCTCACGGAGCTAAATTTGATTAAGGAGAAGCTTCAGAGTTTCGAGATGGGGATAAGTCAAGGAGAAGAACAATGCCTTCTGGAAGAGAATTTTGCTCTGAAAGGTGATTTTGCTCAGATGGTCGAAGCTTCTGTCAACATGGGGAGAGATCTTCAAATATGTCGTGAATCTCTTAAGGCTTCTTTTTCTCTTGTCAAGGACTTCCGCCAACTTTCAGAGAAGATGGGTAAGAAAAATGATATTGTTTTAGCTAAAGGCACTATTCTTCGTGGGAATGTTGAGGCCTTGAAGGCGGAAGTAGACAAGCTTAAAGATGTCTTTGAGAAGGTTGTTGATAGCCATAAAGCTAGTTCCGCTTATTAGGAGGATGTTACGGTGGCCACTTCTGATTTAGTTTGTACATCTCTTGCTGGGATTGTAGCAAATCTTAGAGCATATCAGCTCTACTTTCCCTTTTCCCAAGTGTCTCTTCTCCAACAGTATCTAGATGTTGATTTTAGACTGCGTATAAGGGCGTTCGATTATTTAAAGTTTTCTTCTATCGAATTGTCGGCGAATCTAGGTATTATGACCATCTTGGATTCATAATGTCGACAATCCATTTGATGTTTTTCTTCTTTTGAATTATCGACGAATTTAAGTGATATTACTTGATATTAGATCCATAATGTCGATAATCAATTTGGAAAAATACTTCGATGTCGACGTCTCTTCTATCGAATTGTTGACGAATCTAGGCATTATGACCATCTTGAATTCATAATATCGACAATCGATTTGACACTTTTCTGCTTTTCGAATTATCGAGGAATCTAAGTAATATGACTTGATATTAGATACATAATATCGATAATCGATTTGGCGAAATACTTCGATGTCGGCGCCTATTCTATCGAATTGTCGACGAATCTAGGCATTATGGCCATCTTGGATTCATAATGTCGAAAATCGATTTGTTGCTTTTCTTCTTTCGAGTTATCGACGAATCTAAGTGATATTAATTGATATTAGATTCATAGTGTCGATAATCGATTTGGCAAAAGACTTCGATGTTGACGCCCCTTCTATCGAATTGTCGACGAATCTAAGCATTATGGCCATCTTGGATTCATAATATAGACAGTCAATTTGACGCTTTTCTTCTTTCGAATTATCGACGAAACTAAGTGATCTAACTTGATATTAGATTTAAAATGTCGATAATCGGTTTGGCGAAAGACTTCGATGACGACGCCTCTTCTATTGAATTGTCGACAAATATAGGCATTATGGCCATCTTGGATTTATAATGTCGACAATCGATTTGACGCTTTTCTTCTTTTGAATCATCGATGAATCTAAGTGATATGACTTGATATTAGATTCATAATATCGATAATCTATTCGGCGAAAGACTTCGATGTGGACGCTTCTTCTATTGAATTGTCGAAGAATCTAGGCATTATGGCCATGTTGGATTCATAATGTAGACAATTGATTTGACGCTTTAAGCGATAGTGGACTTGGATGTTTGTATAAAACGAAAGGCCTCAGGGGGACTTTTATATATTTAACATCCATAAGTTACATCAAAGTTAGAGATGAAAACATTAGCCACATAAAAAATATAGAGATATTTAATTAGGCGTTGTTATGATTGTTAGCATTTGGGCAATGGACCGCCGTAATTGGGAACCCATTAATATAAACTAATTACCTAAGTAATTAGGTAAAGTTACGTTAGGGATTTTGGGCTAGGCCTAAAATCCCAATTGACATGGGAGTCCCAAAATTGGGACTCCCCTAGGGACTAGGTCAGCCGAAATAGTGAGCGAGGGCAAAGTTGACTTTTGTCCACTTTGCTCCTCTTATAAATAGGGAGGATCTAGGATTTATTATAAGTTAATTTCTCTACTCCTTTGTGGTAAGATTAAAAGAAATCCATCCTCCCTATATTAGCATAGTTCGGCCGAACCACTCCTAGCTCTAGGAGGTGCCAAATTGTGTTAAGCAATTTACTCCGAAGATCCATCCCACGAAGAATCGATATAGGCTTTGCTGTGAGGCATAATCCGCGTAGGGCTTCTGTAATAGGAACCTCTACGGGAACTGTCTAGCGGATCGAGAACTCCCCTTCGGCGGTCTAAGGTACACAAAATCAAAGTAGGTATGTGCACTATCTTCCGCTGCGTATTAGTTACCTTGCACGTATCTTGTTATTGTTTCTGTTGTATCTACCCCTAATCCTAAAGTGGTATCAAAGCATGTGTTAGGGAGTTCATGTTTTTGATAAAATTGATGTTCTTGGACTTTCTTAAACAGGCCGAAATTTTAAATTTGGTTTTTGGAATTTTAAAATTTCGATTTTTTTCAAATCATGATGGCCGAATTTTTCATGATGTTCATAGTGAAGTTTGATGTTCATGATCTTCAAGAAACAAGACTTTTATCAAAATAAAAATTTTGATTCTTGATCATGACAAGATATGATCTTGAAATTTGGCCGCTAGCCCTTATTTGCAAGTTTCGGCCGAACCACCTTTAGGTGTTCAATGTGAAATTTTTAACTTTTTAGTCCACAAGTAACCCTAAGGTGACTGATTTTTTTTATATGTTTCGGCCGAATATTTAGTGCCTAGAGATTAGGCCAGGGTTAGGTTCACAAGATAATTGTGAATATAAACTATCAATATATCTAGAACAATTTTAGGGATGTAAATAATATTGATAAATATATTTGCCTAAAAGATTGAGAAAATATATATTATTGATGAAAATATATCCTTAATATTGAATATTGACAATAATATATTTAAATATATATATATATATATATATATATATATATAGTGTTGCCAAATATATATGTGTATATATATTGTTGATTGGTTATATATCTCTAAATATAGAATCTTGACAATATATATATGTGTTAGAAATTATTTTATAATTAACTGTTACTTGATGGTCAAGTTAAATTTTTAGTGGACTTTAAAACCCTACTTGGCCCACAAGTATCAATTTTGGCCGAACCCTAAGGGTTATAGTCTGGTCCAATTTTACACGTTTAGGTCGGGCCAATCGAACCCAATAGACCAAGACAACCCGACAGGACTAAACTGGGTTAACCGAACCAGGTCGGATTCACGGGTCCTAAACCGGTGCGGGTCAACCAAACCAGGTTTTCTCAATTGGTCTGACCCATTCGGGTCGGGTTGGACCGGGGCAACTAAAATGGGTCAAACCAACCCGGTTTGAGTATCAAACCGAACCAAATTCCTATTTAAAAACTGAACCGGAATTTTAAAACCGGACCGAACCAAGTCTAATTAAAATAGGATGGTCAAATTTTAAAATCCAAATTTTTTATCTTTAAAAATTACCTACGCAATGCTTATAGGTTTAAACCTGATGCCTAGTTTCGAATCTGGGGATGGATCTCGGAAATGCATAGTTTTTGGACTGAGTCATTTAGTGGGCTGAATTGGTATTATTGTACGATTACGGGGCTAAATACTACGGAAACTTAAATACGGTACATGCTAGTAATCACAATTACGCAGCAGAAGATGTGCACATACCTTAATCGCTTTCCGTAGTCCCAAGATCTTGCTGAGGGAGTTCTCGATCCACTGGACGGAACCATTAGAGGTTCTTGTTAAGGAATCCCTACGCGGTATAGTCTCCATAGCAAAGCCTCAAATCGATTCTTGGCAGGGTGAGATCTCCAGAGTGTTTGATCAAAGCAAATTGGCACACCCTTGGTGAAAGAAGTGGTTCGGCCGAAACTAGGTCTATTTAAGGAGGATGGTTTTCTCTTAAATTGCCAAAAAGGAGGAATATAAATCACCCTAATAAAACTCCTAACACTCCCTATTTATAGGAGGAGGAAAGTGGACAAAAATCCACTTTGCCCACTCACTAGTTTCGGCCGGCCTAGTGTATAAGGAAGACCCAATTTTGGGCCTCTCATGTCAATTGAGATTTGGGTCTAGCCAAATTTTCTTAATATACATTTACCCAGTTGTCTCAGGTAACATATACATATTAATGGGCTTCCATTTACGGCGCCCAATCACCATATGCTAAAAGCTCCCACTCGCCGGAATGGGAGTGTGCATGTTAATGTATTGTTGTCAAAATTGCATCAACATTTCATTCTTCTGATCTTGCCCCTGTTTCCGAATAGTTCATACAAGGTTTACCATGCGAACGGCCGATACGACGGGCATCGTGCTACTCATCTGTTAGGAGTGTTGTAGCGCCCGCGGAACATTGATTCCGTATTTCCAATCAACCTGTTAAAAACATTAAATTGTATCGCGCTCTATCTTAGGTCAACTGTTAATTCTCCAATTGCCAAGTTTCCACATAGGAATACTTATCCAAGGCATCCGCACAAGTATTCACAACCTTCAACTAACATCTGGCTAGTGGCCACCTAATGAATACAAGAGTTGGTGAATTACAGGTGAACTTGACCATCCCCATCGTTCATACCCTTAGTCAAACCCAACCGGTTTCCAAGGGCAGTGCTAGAACCTTGACCTACAACTTTTCTTGGACGGCCTCTCGGTCTCGGGATTTTACCTCTGAGATGAATTCCTTGATCACTAGGATTTGGAACCAAGTTGGTTGATCCACTCCCACTGGGACCAATGGGTAGTTGTGGTATTATTGGATTTTCATCCAGTGGTCCGGCTACATGATTATCAGATTCTACTTGATTCGCATTTGCAGCAACAGTGATTTGTGTGGCAGTATTGTCTCCTCCCACTAGATTTACTATGAAAATGTCTCCATCTTCATTTATCATGTCATTCACTTGCGTTGCTGCCTCAAATCTCCCACTCGAAGTAAGTGGGACCTGACCATCATTGTCATCCTACTCCATTTCGATCAAGACTTCATATGTTTTGATTTCACCAAGAATTGGAAATTCATCCTCAAGGAACGTAACGTCTCATGTTTGGCCACGGCACTATTATCCCAAGCTAATTTAAACATGTATCCTCTAAGAGTAGTTGTCGTACTCTTGATATGAATACTTGTTTAACGCACAAAGTAATGTCGCATGATGATAAGCTTTAGGTTATCATTCCTTTTAGCTTTTATGGCATCGTGCTTGACCAATTTTATTGGAACATAGTTCTACATTGATGTGAGTCAACTGCCTTTTATTCCATAGGAAACGTTGGTTGTTGAACTCTAACATTATGTTTTCAAACCATGCTTGTTGAAGTGTGTTATCGATATGAATGCCTTGCCAGACTTTTCGTTCAAGGCATTTAGTGGGAGAGTTATTTTACCGACATCATCCTTTTCATTTTCTAATTCATCTCAAAGACTTTATCCATCACTGAACTATGCATTGGGCTTTCGCCTTATGCGTTAATTGATACATAACGAGTTCGTGGTAGATTGTAAATCATATCTCTTTTCGTCGTATAAGTATTAAATGAGTTATTCCCAAAGTGAGGCAAATGAAAAATTCAGCATTCATTCATTAAAAAACTTCATCATTAAATTCGTACTCTGAAACGATGTGTTCCGTCTTTCGAGGTACACGCGCGCGTGGCGTCTATTACAGGTTTAACCCATGGTATAAATCATTTCGTTTCCAAAATTAAATTTAATTTAATCCAATCGATTTCGTAAGGTTCATCATTACGAAATTTATCATATAATGGAGTACTAACAAATAAGAAAGATATAAATTTGAATTTAAAGCAATGCATCGAACAGCAATAATGAGATCAAACAGCTTAGTGAAGATGGAAAATCAATACTCGGTCCAAGCATTTGTTACATGCTTAAAAAGAAATGGTTCTTATGTTTCAAGGAACTTATTATCAATGAGTATTTTAAAATGAAAAATCGAAAAGTTCTAGCAAGTAAAGATAAAGACTATCGTCTAATCTTTATTGTTCCCGAGCATCCTCCTTCAGGTCTGCATCGATTCTACTTCTCGATTCTGTAATTCAAAAAGGATGAATTGAATTAACCTCGAGTAAGAATCCAAGGAGAATTAACCTCAGTGCGTACCTTGGGAGGATTGGTACAGGCAGCAGCCAGGTGGCCTTTCACACCACACCTAAAACACGTTCGAGATTCCTCTCTACGTGTCTGTTTTGCTTGCCTTTTCTTGCCACCAGTTTGCTTTCGTTTGAACTTTCTCTGAGGTTTCGGAGTCATAGACTTGTCAGCCCTGTTCTGAAGGCCTTTGCCTTTCCTCTTACGCTTACCCATTTGCTCAACTTGTATGGATGATGCAATATGCATTTCCGCTCTAGGCTTTTCAACCCTGAGATGATCCTCCTCCAGCTCAAGATGAACTCGCACTTTCTCAAGGTTATCGAGTTGAGTGGCATGGGTAAGGTGCATTTTTCATGCTATTCCAAGCGTCGGACAAAGAACAGATCACGCATTGGACTTTGTGTGCCTCCTACAGGATTTCTCCTGCCTCCTTGAGTTCAGCAAGCATGTTAGACATATGCCTAATATGCTCCTTCATCGTATGCTTGGGATTCATCTTATAGGAGTCTAAAGCGATGTTTAACAATCGCTTCTGGGCTGTGGTGTATACATCAAACCATGCAATAAGACCATCCCACAGGTCCATGGCAGACTCCGGGTGATCATACCCGTAGAGTATGTCATCCTCCAGCATCGACAACAAGGCAGAACGAATTTCCTGATCCTTAACATCCCATTCATCATGGAATTCCTTCTGATCGACCGTGAGGTCTCCCTCCGGCCTGGCATGTTTTGTAGTCAGATGCTCCAAACCTATCATTTCAGTAATTACCATCTTCGCGCGCTTGTTTGAGATCTTATAATTATTGCTATTCGGTCTAAATCCCTTGTTCATTTGGGAGATGACATTGCTGATCACAGCCATTGATGCTAACGCATTGATAATCATGCACAATCAGGGAGACAATAACAATTTGAGAAAGGATTGCATACATCGGATATCTATTAAGATGAAATACAACAAATAATGATTCCTCGGCCATATAAACCAACCGACCGTCAGTAAACCAAGGGAAGAGGGTTGTGAAAGAGTTCACATTACCGTAGTCTTCGATCCGATAGATCAGTCTTTTTAAAACGGTTTTGATCGCAAATTACCGGAACGGGGATTTCAAAATAAGCATACCCGATCTTGTCTTTCCCAGTGCCCTTTTTATTAAAAAAAAATATTCAGATGAACTTACGCATGCATATACAATTCTACTTCACAAGCAAATCATCATAGCAAGCCAAATTCATCATCCAAACCACACATCATGCATACGTGTCATGCGTCTAATGTTCTGGGGAATTCATGCTAGCATATACATAATTCTACTTTCTAAGTAAACTATTACATACGGCTACATCCTCAACATTCAAGCATACGTGTCATACATGAAACTTCCACATCAAACATGCATGTTTGGCGACTGGTTTTTGTTTTTAAAACCTTTTAAAATATTAGGGGTTGAGTTGCCATTCATGCGAATTTCTAGACATGAATCTTAGGCAATTGTAACCATCATAGCATGTCTATCCTAGTGCGCAAGCCATATATTTAACAAAGGCTCTGCCCCAACATGCAATTTCCAGCTAGCTTCACATAGTCAAGACGGCAGTTCTAATAAATATATGTGACGAAAAGTATACAATTACAATTCAGCCCTCTAGATATTCCAGTCCCAAAGTCATGCATTTTCGAGATCCATCCCCATAATTGAAACTAGGCATTAAGGTTTAATTAAAACGTTAAAATTTTAAACCTTTGAGCACTGTGTAGATTATTTTAAAGTTTGAAAACATTTGGATTTTAAAATTTGACCATCCCGTTTTACAAATTGACTTGAATTCCATTGAAAAATCTGGTTTTGGTTCAGTCAATTTCGGTTCAATCCGGTTCGGTTCCATAAATCCGGTTCAGGTTCGTGCCGGTATTATTTTAAAATCCGGTTCGGTCTGAATCGATTCAATAAAATAGGATTTCGGTTCGGTTCAACACTCAAAACCGGTTCGGTTAGATCCACTTAGTCACCTCGGTCCGTCTAGACCCGACTAGGTCGAACTGATTAAGAAAACCCGTATTGGTTTAACACGCTCCGGTTTTGCAAATTGGACCGCCCATTAAACCCATAGGGTTCGGCCGAAACATTTCTTGTGGGCTAAGTAGGGTTTTAAAATCAACTAAAAAGTTAACTTAGCCACCAAGAAATATTAATTATGTAAAATAATTTCCAATATTGCATATATATTTCGGCTAAATCTATATTTATATATATATTTATTGCCAAAATTCTATCTATAATATATAGATCAATCAACACTATATATATATATATATATATATATATATATATATATATATATATATATAAGTTTCGGCTAACACACACACACACACACATATATATATATATATATATATATATATATATATATATATATATATATATTATATTTATTGTCAATATCTTTAATAGGGAAACAAATATATTGACAATATATTTTCTTAATATTTTAGGCAACTAATTCTATCAATAATATTTGTATCCCTATAATTTATCTAGATATATTGATAGGTATATATATTTCTATATATTGTGTGAATCTATCCATATATTTCCCATTATAAATATATTGTTAACTTTAATAAAAATTAAAATATGGTAAACAATATAATATGTATATATTTCGGCTGAAATATGTAAACTTGGGGCCTAATAAATTAAAAAATTTACCTTGTAATTTCAATAGGGTTCGGCCGAAACATGTAATTGGAAACAAGTGGTCAAATTTCAAGATCAAAGTTTACTAAGATCTACAATCCAATGTTTGATTTTGATAAAAGTCACATTTTTTTCTTGAATATCATGAACATCAAATTTTACTAAGAACATCATGAAAATTTCGGCACCAATAATTATAAAAATCGGAAATTTTAAATTTTCATTACTAAAAATTTCGGCCAACATGTTAAAATCAAGAACATCAATTTATCCAAATCACGAACTCCTAACACAGGCTCTGATACCACTGTAGGATTATGGTGCTAAATACTACAGAAACTTAAATACGGTACATGCTAGTAATCACAATTACGCAGTGGAATATGTGCACATACCTTAATCGCTTTCCGTAGTCCCAAATCTTGCTAAGGGAGTTCTCGATCCACCAGACGGAACCCGTAGAGGTTCTTGTTAAGGAATCCCTACGCGGTATAGTCTCCACGACAAAGCCTCTGATCGATTCTTGGCAGGGACAGATCCCCGGAGTGTTTGCTCAAAGCAAATTGGCACACCCTTGGTGAAGGAAGTGGTTCGACCTAAACTAGGTCTATTTAGGAGGAGGGTTTTCTCTTAAACTACCACAAAGTATGAATATAAATCACATTAGTAAAACTCCTAACACTTCCTATTTATAGGAAAAGCAAAGTGGACAAAAGTCCACTTTGCCCACTCACTAATTTTGGTCGGCCTACTGTATAAGGGAGGCCCAATTTTGGGCCTCTCGTGTCAATTGAGATTTGGATCTAGCCCAATTTCCCTAATATGACATTTAACCAATTGTCTCAGGTAACATATGCACATTAATGGGCTTCCATTTACGTCGTCCAATCACCATATGCTAACAATTATTGCATGATTTGAACTGTCGTCTTGACTATGTCAAGCTAGCTGGATAATACATGTTGTGGACTGAGCCCTGGATTTCAATTAATGAGTTGCGCACTAGGATAGACATACTCTGATGGTTTTAAATCCCTTGGATTCATGTCTAGAAGTACACATGTTTAATTGATAGCATAAATTGCAAGTCAGCCTCAAATATTTTAAAACCGAATGTCAGTTGCCTAATATGCATGTTTGTTATGATGTGATCATGCATGATGCATATTCATGAATGTTGAGGATGAATGAGTATGTGATAATTTACCTAAGCAGTAGAATTATATATGCGGGCATGGGTTCCTCGGAACATTAGACGCATGACGCGTGTGCATGATATGTGGTTTGATTCGTGGATGTGGCTTGCGCATGATGATTTACTTGTGTAGTATAATTGTGTGTGCATACTAGAAATCCTCGAAAATGTTTTTCAAAAAAGGCCGTGGGAAAGTCAAGATCGGGTGTTTTCAAAACACCATGTTCCGGTAAAAGTAATTAAACCGTTTTAAAAGACTGGTCTATTAGAAAGTAGATGACGGTAATGTGAACTCTTTCACGACCCCCTTGTTGGATTACGGGGACGTAATACTACGGAATGCTAAACGTGTACTAGCAAGAAATCTAATCTACGCAGCGAAATTAGTACATATACCTTTTAGCTTTCCTGCCCAAGAACGAAGTGGAGGGAGTTCTGATCCTCCGGTCGGAACCACGTGCAAGTTCTTCGTTAGAAGAAGTCCCACGCGATGTAGCTCCACAATAAGACCTCTGATCGATTCTTCAACGGAGATGGAACCTCAGACCAGATGTGATGGTGCCGAATTTTAGACTAAGGGAAACAAGTGTTCTCAATGGAGATCCTTGTTATTATGAATGAGTGAATAAACCCTTAGCAGACACCCCTATATATAATATTGGTGGAGTTGCCAAAAGACAACTCCAACCAATGTGGTATATAGGGGGCGGCCGAACTATGCATGTTAAGGGGGAGGCTCATTTTGGGCCTCCCTTGTCAATTACTAATTGGATTTGGCCCAATTAGCCCAAATTGACAATTACCTAATTAATTTAGGTAATTCACTTAATTAATGGGCTCCTATTACGGCGCCATGTAACCATTTGCTAACAGCTCCCACTCGCCGGAATGGGAGGGTGCTCGTTAATCTATACGGTTACGCAATAGTATCAACATCTCAGTCTTCAGTCTTCGTCTCCTTCTCCGAATAGTTCATACGAGGCTTGCCGTGCGACCGGCGAATACGATGGGCATCGTGCTACTCATCTGTTAGGATTATTGTAGCGCCCGCAGAACGTTGATTCCCTTTCATAAACCAAACCTGTTTGAAATAAAACTATGTACCGCACTGTTTCCTTGGTCAACTATTTAATTCTCCAATTGCCCAGTTTTCCACAAAGGAATACTTCTCCAGGGCATCCGTACAAGTGTTCACAACCTTCAACTAATATCCGGTTGGCGGCCACCTAGTGAACACTAGAGTCGGTGAATAAAAGATGAACTTGACAATCCCCATCGCTTATACCCATAGTCTGACTCATCTGTTAGGAGTATTGTAGCGCCCGCGGTACGTTGATTCCCTTTCATGAACCAAACCTGTTTGAAATAAAACTATGTACCGCACTGTTTCCTTGGTCAACTGTTTAATTCTCCAATTGCCCAGTTTCCACAAAGGAATACTTCTCCAGGGCATCCGTACAAGTGTTCGCAACCTTCAACTAATATCTGGTTGGAGGCCACCTAGTGAACACGAGATACGGTGAATTAAAGGTGAACTTGACCATCCCCATCGCTTATACCCTTAGTCTAACTCAGCCGGTTTCCAAGACGTGGTCACTTAACTGTTTTCTTTGGCACTACGCTCGTACGCCGGGAAGCGAGCATTGAGCCAGACCTTAGGTATAAGTTTTGAGTCCGTGAGGATACTTTGGATGCCTCTTCATAAGGAATCCGGGATCAATCACACGCTCAAGGTGAAGAAGGATGCGCCCTTTGAATCACAATGATTCTAGATAGCACAACCGAGCATGACCCCATGGTCGAACGTGGCACGCGCAGTATGAAGCACGCGTCGATAGCACACCTGGTAAAGGCAGGGATGGGATATGTTAATAATGCTATCGCAGAATCTTTCATCTGGCCTTGAATGTGATATATAGTGATGGACAAAGTCCAACTCGGCGATTTACAAAACGAAGATTAAGTCATGCTGTTAAGCGTGACAATGTTATCGTTTTGTTTAATCAGGTTTATCCCCCTGATTCTTAGCCAATCTTGTTATGGTAGAGGTCCCTCTCTCCTTACAAGATGACTGTGCCTGTGTGACGTGGCAAGATTCACATTGGACATAATTTTGGTGGAAGAATTTTACTTCTTCCTACGATTTAGTTTATAGACCGTAAAATTTGATGTTGTTAATCATTATGACGTCGATAAATCATAAACTCAAATTGAAATTCTTTCATTCAATTGAAAAATTATTTCAAATGTCAAAATGTTATCACTTTTACAAGCCACACAGTTTAAGCCCTACGTAATCCAAGCAGTTTTACGTGCTTTTCAAAAATTTCCCTACGTAACGGCTTAGTTAAAGAGTGTGCGACCATATTGTTTGTAGGCAAGTATTCTAAAGCGATTATGTTGTCTTCCAGAACCGACCTAGCATAATTGTATTTCACATCAATGTGTTTAGTCCTACTATGGAACTTTGGATTCTTAACTGCCGCAATGGCCTCCTGACTGCCGGAGTACACCTTCACAGGTTTACTCTTCTTTTCGGTGCCAATTAATGCAGTAAGAAGCCTTTTCAGCCAGACCGCTTCTTGTGCGTTTTTGGAGAGGGCAACGAATTCTGATTCCATAGTGGAAAGCGCGACATAAGATTGCTTCTTGCTTACCCATGATATGGCAGCATAAGCAAGGAGGAAAACTCCTCCTGTGGTGGACTTACGATCATCCGGATCGCCACCCTGGTTGGCGTCACTATAACCGGTCAATTCGAGTCGATCGCCCTCATATCACAGAACGTAGTCGGCAGTACCTTTCAGATATCTGATAATTCGTTTTACGGCCTTTAGATGTTGATAACTAGGATCTGACTGGAATCTTGCTACTAGGCCCACAGCGTAACAGATGTCTGGCCGAATACAGAACATGGTGTACATTAGACTCCCTACCATGCTCAGATACTCTGCATTCTTCATCTGTTCACGCTCCTGCTGGTTTTTCGGGCCACGCTTCGATAGCGCGCACCCGAACACAACAGGCGTATCCACGGGTTTAGCATCCAGCATTCTGAATCTTTTCAATAGTTTGTTGATATATGATTCCTGAGATAGACATAATCTCCAGGCGACACGATCTTGGGCAATTTTGATGCCTAAGATGTACGTGGCCTCTCCCATGTCTTTCATCTCGAATGTTGATGCTAACCAGGACTTTGATTTATTCATAAAACTCATATCGTTCGCAGCAATGAGTATATCATCCACATATAGTGTTATGATGACATACTTAGACCCGGAGGTCTTAGTGTATACGCAGGGATCCTTGTGAAGATTCACAAATCCGTTTCCAGCGATTTCCTCGTGGAATCTGCGATACCATTGCCGAGACGATTATTTAAGACCGTATATAGATCTTTGGAGTTTCCAAACTTTGCGTTCTTTGCCAGGAGTAATAAAACTCTCCGGCTGCTCCATATAGATCTCTTTCTCCAGTTTTACTTGGAGAGGTTTGGTCTTAATGTCCATTTGATGCATGCTCGAGTTCGAGACTTGCAGTCATGGGCAAGGACGGCCCTGACTATGGTGTAACGCATAGTCAGTGAGTCCGTCTTTATCAAATTTCACTCCTTGAATTTAGGTATATCCTTTCGCAATTATTCGAGTTTTGCACCACTCGAATTTCCACCAGAAGTGAATTCTAAGATTTCACTTTCTAGTTCTGTGGTTAACAGATAAATCAACTAAAGGCTAAAACTGAATTAGTTCTTATTTAGGCAATTTCATCCTCCGTTGTTTTCCTCCATTCCCTCGTTTTGAGATCCTTCATTTTCTTGCTGAACCGTCACTGGTTCAAGAACCAACATCAAGATGTTTAACACATCTCGTTTGATGGGATACTTCTCGAGAGAAGTTTGTTGCTTTTGACTATGTCTAGGCACGTTAATCTCATGTTTTAGTCTGATCATTACTCCCGCTCGGAATAATGCTTCTTATCGGGGCATTACTCCCACTGGGAACAATGGTGGTGGTTGAACTTACTTGGAATATCCTCTCGGTCTCGAGTTTTTACCTCCGAGATGTATTCCTCGATCACTAGGATCTGGAACCAAGTTGGTTATTCCACTCCCAGTAGAAAAAAAATGGGTAGTTGAAATCGTTCATTATCATGATTATCAGGTCCGACTTGATTCGCATTTTGAAATTTAGTGATGATTATGTGTGAGGGGGAGTGAGCCCTCTCACTGGATTTATTATGAAGAGGTTTCCATAATCATTTACCAAATCAATCACTTATGCTGTATCAATTCTCCCACTCGAAGTAAGTGGGATCTGAGAATCTCCATCAACCATCTGTTAACTCAATCAGTACTAGCTTGTTTCGTTCTGCAAAGCATTGGAAATTAATCCTCAAAACTTTATAACGTGTCATGTTTATCCACGAAACCATTGTTCCAAGCTAATTTTAAAACTCGTATTCTTCGCGAGTAGTGCGTACTCTTAATGAATACTCGTTTTAATGCGCAAATTAATGCGTCTTTGTGATAAGGTTTTACCCCGAATCATTCATTAGCTTTTATGGTAACGTGTTAACCGATTTTTCCAGAACATAGTGTTTTACATTAATGTGAGTTAAATTAATCTCATCCCGCAGGAACAATTAATGTGTAATTCTAACATTATGTAATTCTGAAATATGTTTCTTGAAGTGTTTAATGAATGCTTTTAGCCAAACTCTTCGTTCAAGGCTAATGGTGGGAGAGTCGTTTTACCGACTACTTCTTTTCGTTTATTTACTTCATCCATAGATTTATCTATCTTATGGACCATGCATTTAAGCTGTCGCTTTTAATGCCATGGTTGATATTCTAATTAGATTGTAGTAGCTGGAAGGCTTACATAAAATCTAAGTAGTTATCAATGAGTTATATCTAAAGAATTACAAACGAAAATTCCGCATTCATAAAAATACTTGATTATTAAATTTGTATTCTAAAACGATGTGTCCCGTCTTTCGAGGTGACATGCGCCTCGCGCATACCCGGTTAAAACCCGTGGTTTTGAGAATCGTTTTAGTCTCCAAATTTAAAAGCAAGATCGGTTTTAAACATGCACATTATTTGGGATACAAACTATAATGGAGTACTTTAACAAATAAGGATGCTTGAGCAATGTGTTGAATAGCGTGAATAGGATAAAAACGAACGATGATAAATTCAATACTCAATTCAAGTATTAGTAAATACTCGGAAAACAATGTGTTCCACCAAGAAACTTATTTAAGATTATTTTCAAACAGAATAAAAGTAGAAGTTTTAGCAAATCTAAAGATAAAGAATCTCTCATTCCATCTTTATTCTTCCGAGGCATCCTCGATGAGGTCGTTGCTTCTGTTTCTCGGTTCTGTAATTCAAAAGAAAATGAATTACTCTCGAGTGATTAGAAGCAAAAGAGAATGAATGATTTTTCATCATCTTTTTCTCTTTATGTACCTTAGCAGGATTAGTGCAAGCATTAGCCAGGTGTCCTTTCACGCCACACCTGAAACACGTTCGAGTTTCCTCTTTACGTGTCTGCTTTGCTTGCTTTTTCTTATCACCAGATTGTTTGCGTATAAACTTCTTCTGGAATTTTTTCGCCACAAACTTCTCAGTTTTGTTCTGAGAGCTTTTCCCCTTTCTCTTGTGCTTCTCCTTTTGTTCGGTTGGAGCGCAGGATGCAATATGCATTTAAGATCTAGACTTTTCAGCCTTGAGTCTATCTTCCTCCAGCTCAAGATGAACTTGTACCTTCTCGAGAGTATCGAGATTGGTAGCATGGGTAAGGCTTATTTTCATGATATTCCAAGAGTCGGGTAAAGAGCGGATCATGTAGTTGATTTGTTGTTCATCAGACAAGTTTTCACCTGCTTTCTTGAGCTCAGCGATCAAGTTACACATATGCATAATATGATCTTTTATCGTATGCTTGGGATTCTTCTTATAGGTGTCAAGAGCGGTGTTTAACGCTCTCTTTTGGGCAATGGTGTAGACACCAAATGTTACCTTAAGACCATCCCATAGTTCCTTGGCAGTCCCCAAATGGTCAAACCTATAGAGAATCTCGTCTTCCAGCATAGAGAGCGAGGTGGAACGAACATCATGATCCTTGATATCCCGTTCATCATATAACGTCTTTTGCTAATCTGTGAAGTCTCCCTCAGGCCTAGTTTGTTTAGTGGTCAAATGCTCCAGACCTCTTATTTCAGAGATTATCATCTTAACTCGTTTATTCCATATTTTATAATTACCGTTGTTGGGATCAAAGTGACGTGGCCTTGAACTACGGGGAATGGACTTCCAAGTATCGCCTCGGACGTAGCTCTCTCGAACGCTAAGTTTTCCTCTAAGAGGTTATGTGGGGCGAGAACCTGAAAAAGGGGTGGGGATGCCCCTGATTCCACTCCGAAGCTTAAGTCAGTAACGGATTTGAGAGTAATAATATATGAACGTATTTAGAACTGACTGAATGTGAAGTAAATAGAAATAGTCCCTATTTATAGAGATAAGTTACCGTCTTTAAATGGCGGTTATCCTCCTTGGGGGTTTCTCTTCAGAGTCGGTCAAGCAGGTGACAAGCAGGTCACCACCTGTCTTTACTTCTAGAGGAAGGTTTCCTCTGATGACGGTTGAAGCAGGTCGCCACCTGTGTTTACTTCTGGAGGAAGGTTTCCTCTGATGATAGTGACAAGCAGGTCGCCACCTGTCTTTTACCTTCGAAGGAAGGTTTTGTCTGATGATAATGATAAGCAGGTCGCCACCTGTCTTTACCTTTGAAGGAAGGTGTCTTCTGATGATAATGATAAGCAGGTCACCACCTATCTTTACCTTCGAAGGAAGGTTTCTTCTGATGATAATGATAAGCATGTCGAAACCTGTCTTTACCTTCGAAGGAAGGTTTCTTCTAGTGGCGGGCAGTCGTACCTTGGAAGTCGACTATTTCATAAGTTGTCGTCGACCTTTCATCCTTATCTCGTTAAGACGAGTCAGAAAGGTCGGCGACTCTTCTTTCCCTGCCCTTGAATGTACTCGACTCTTGTGATTTGGCGAGTTTAATCAATCATAACCCAACACTTGCCCCCGAGACTTAAGTCGTCAACTTTATTTATAAAGGGGAGGTCTTGAGTCGAGTATTACCTCTGACCCTTGGCGAGAATGCTCTGTGAGCCGATAGAACTCTTGGGTTCACAGAAGTTGAAGAGACTTCAGGTTAGGAACAAGACTTTGGCTTAGTAATTCTGACCGTTGAGAGCTCCTTGGAGAGTTGGAGAGTCACCTCGTTAGTCTATTGACAGGTGCAGGGCAACGGTCTTGTTGTCAGTGAAGGCACCAATGGATGGCTGACCTCGGGAAGGCTTCGCTGGGAAGTTACTCAAGCGACTGAGCTCTTTAGTATAAATAGGGCTTCCACTTTCAGTTTTTTACCTCTGCTCTTGTTTCTTCTCTCATCCTGGCGAACAAATACAGCGCTTTTTTCATTAATCCCAATTCTCCTCGACCGTGTACTCTTGAAGAGAGGATTTTAGTTGGAGTCGCCACCGCCGGCCCTTCTGATCCTGAAAAAGAAGCTTCTTTTCTCCAGTCTCTCTCTAAAACTCCCATGGCTGCTCAAATTCCCTCAGGTAGTTCTCAAGGGTTTATCCCTTCCTTTCCTTCTCCCAAAAAGAACAAATTAACTTTTCATGGCTTCATTAAAGCCATTACTTTAGGCAATCTGAGCGACGCCGAGAACCCTCAATACGCCGGTCACGTTGGGGAAAAATATTGACCTAGAGAGGGAGACGTCCCGGTGTATCTAGGTCAGCTCGAGGCGGGACTCCGATTCCCTTTCTGTGCTGATTTGAAAGAGCTCTGCGAGCATTATCGTATTCATCCTTGCCAAATGACGAGAATGCTATCCGTTTCTGGGTGGGTTTTCGTTGCTTGTGCAACGTCTACCAATCAACGTATTCTTTACGAATTTTTTGGTGTTTTTACCAACTGCGAAAGAGTCGGGAGCTTGTTTGTAGCTTCAATAGCCGATGGCCTACTGATGGCGAGTATTCTTGGGAGTCGGCCACAGAGTTGGTGACTGATCTTAGATCTTATAATGCCAACTGGAAGAATTACTAATTCTTCTATCGAGAAGGCGTCTCCTGGCCTTTAATTCCCTCACTTGGTCCTGATTCTGCCCCGACTCTGCGGGGGTTGACTCCGGAGGAGCTTAACACTATTGGCGAAATTCACGCTATAGTTACCTCTCCCGACTTTGTTCCCTGGAAGTCTGTGGTTGACACCACAGAGGAGGCCCTCATCAATGCCTCGATCCGTCTACGACTTGAGGATCCTCCTCTAAATTGGGTAATTTCTTCTTTCATTTCATAGCCGCCTTTTGAATCTTCTTTCTGCTTTCTGTAGGTCTTTGAAGCATCTTTTTGACGCTCAGGCGGCGACAGGAGTGCCTCTTGCCGAGGATCTGGTAGCAGCGGCCGCGGAGATCGCCCCTGAACCCACTAACTTCCATGAGGCTCAGCCTGTTTTGGAGGGGTCTTCTCTTGATGCCGTTGTAGATTCTGCTGAGGCGGAGGAGGCAACTGAAGCTGCAGAGGAAGTAAGGACCCCTCGAGGAAGGATTAAGAGACCTGCCAAGAAAGGAGACGCCAAATCTTCCAAGAAGGCGAGGGTCACCGTCGCCACCCCCATTTCCGAATTTCAGGAGACTGTTCCTACAGTTACTCCTATTCTTATTGGACGTTCTTCCTCCAAAGGTATAGAATCTCATTCTTCGTCGATCTTTTCTCAAGGCTTATAAAATCTCTTTAACATTTTCCTTTTGCAGGAGATGATCCAAAGGGTAAGGCTCCTATGGAGTCTTCTTCTTCGCAAGCCATGACAGGCTTGAGGTTTGAGGGTCCTCCTTTTGATTGGAGGATGCTCCATTCTGCCCCCGACTCTTTAAGGGGGGATGTCGACTGGGATCCACTCGCCTCTTTGAAAGGGTACCAACTGAAGGAGGGCCACTCCATTGCCAATAAAGAGTTGGCTCTCCACCTGCTAAACGCCTCCGTCCCCCCTCAAGATCGCCCCTGTTTGCCAATTGATTATGCGGAGGAGGCTACTCGACAACTCCTGCATCGGCAAGCCAAGGTAAGGTTTTTCGACATTTTTTCCTGGTGTTATCTTTTTGGTATAATTTCATACCGAACACGTTTATTCTTTTTCAGGCCACCCGCGACTTCCTGCAGGTTGGTCAACTGATCCTCGACTTGAATGAGGAAGTTTCTATCTTGAGGGGGAAACTCGCCTCTATAGAGTTGGAGGTGGAGGTGGGGCAACATCTTCGAAGAGAGGTTGCTCGTTTTGAAGAGGAGTTCACTCGCCTGACTGCCACCTTGACGAGTACGACCGAAGAGCTCTCCTCTTGCAGAGATGCCTTGAGGATATATATGACTCTTTCGGCGGTTTTCAGCGAGGGTTATCGACATTCGGCTGCTTTTCTGAAGATTTTTCGAACCAAGGTGGTTTCTTGTCAAGAGGAGATCGCCATGCTGAAGGCGGAGGTGGAGAAGCACAAGAGATCTGATTCTGAGGTCATTGCTAGCTATAAAGCTAGTGAGGCATACCAGAATGATGCTGCCATGACTTGCGGGCAGATGCTTCTCTCGACCTTTGCCTCAGTGGTGAAGGATATTAGGGCTATGGACCCTAATTTCGACTTCTCGAAAGTGGAAGCTCTTCAAGGGTATTTGGTGGAGGAGGCTAGGGCTAGGGAGAGGAGGAGGAAGCTTGTATAGATGTTTTAATTTCCTTTCCGACTTAATGTAAACTTTTGTTTGTTTAATGAAAGAAGGGAGGTTTTATCCATCTTTGACGATCTTTGCTCATTCGTTCCTTTATTACCCTTTTGCACTTTCCGCCAAACTTAAAGTACTATTAGATCTTTTTTAGAAAGTCTAATCATTTCCAATAAATTTACCAAAGATTGTTGCTCATTGAACATGCTCGATTTTTAGAATAGATATCGAAATTCTACACAAACGAACTTTAAGAAGGGTAAAATTTCCAAAGTATCTAACCTGTCTTCCGAGTCGTCGACCTTTCTGAGTGATTTGGCTGATATCAGATTTTGGATGGTCGATTCGTGACTTTGGGAAGATCAATCTTTAAGAACTTCAAGTAATCGATCCGTCTGAGTGATTAAGTGGATATCAGGCCGTTAGCGATCCTCGAGTTCTTCTGTATTGCAAGTAGTCGATCCATCTGAGTGATTTGACTAATATCAGATGTTTTGATGATCGACTCTTGAGTTCTTCTGCACTGCAAGTAGTCGATCCATCTGAGTGATTTGACTGATATCAGATGTTTTGATGATCGACTCTTGAGTTCTTCTGCACTGCAAGTAGTCGATCCGTCTGAGTGATTTAGTGGATATCAGACGTTTTGATGATTGACTCTTGAGTTCTTCTGCACTGCAAGTAGTCGATCCATCTGAGTGATTTGACTAATATCATATGTTTTGATGATCGACTGTTGAGTTCTTCTGCACTGCAAGTAGTCGATCCGTCTGAGTGATTTAGTGGATATCAGACGTTTTGATGATCGACTCTTGAGTTCTTCTGCACTGCAAGTAGTCAATCCATCTAAGTGATTTGACTGATATCAAATGTTTTGATGATCGACTCTTGAGTTCTTCTGCACTGCAAGTAGTCGATCCGTCTGAGTGATTTAGTGGATATCAGACGTTTTGATGATCGACTCTTGAGTTCTTCTGCACTGCAAGTAGCCGATCCATCTGAGTGATTTTACTGATATCAGATGTTTTGATGATCGACTCTTGAGTTCTTCTGCACTGCAAGTAGTCAATCCGTCTGAGTGATTTAGTGGATATCAGACGTTTTGATGATTGACTCTTGAGTTCTTCTGCACTGCAAGTAGTCAATCCATCTGAGTGATTTGACTGATATCAAATGTTTTGATGATCGACTCTTGAGTTCTTCTGCACTGCAAGTAGTCGATCCATCTGAGTGATTTAGTGGATATCAGACGTTTTGATGATCGACTCTTGAGTTCTTCTGCACTGCAAGTAGTCAATCCATCTGAGTGATTTGACTGATATCAGATGTTTTGATGATCGACTCTTGAGTTCTTCTGCACTGCAAGTAGTCGATCTGTCTGAGTGATTTAGTGGATATCAGACGTTTTGATGATCGACTCTTGAGTTCTTCTGCACTGCAAGTAGTCGATCCATCTGAGTGATTTGACTGATATCAAATGTTTTGATGATCGACTCTTGAGTTCTTATGCACTGCAAGTAGTCGATCCATCTGAGTGATTTGAATGATATTAGATGTTTTGATGATCGACACTTGAGTTCTTATGCACTGTAAGTAGTCGATCCGTCTGAGTGATTTAGTGGATATCAGACATTTTGATGATTGACTCTTGAGTTCTTCTGCACTGCAAGTAGTCGATCCATCTGAGTGATTTGACTTATATCAGATGTTTTGATGATCGACTTTTGAGTTCTTCGTAATTTTTCGACGCCGCATCGACTTATCTGAGTGATTTGGATGATATCAGATTGTTGCTAGTCAGTTTTTTTCTTGAGTGTTGGTCGCCTAGAAAGAAAGGCTCAGATATCTTGAAAAAGGGAGGGCCTTTTAGAAAAGGCTTGTATTCATTTATCCGTCCTGAATCTTACAAAGAAAAAGCATCATAGAACAAACATTAGCCTTAAAAATAAGCGAAATTATTTTCTTAATAGGGCACCGTTTCTATGACTTCTCTCTGGTTCCGGCGTCTCATCGAACTGACGTATCATCATCGAGATGCAGTTTGATCGCCTCTTACTTCCCCTATCCCGTGCGGTGTCGGGAATTTCATTACTTGATGAGTTGTTGAGGGTATTATCCGGTGAGGATTAAGAGTCGTTCTTCCAATAATGGCATTGTATGCTGAGGCGGCGTCGACGACTACGAAGAGCACATCTATGGTTAGAGTCGTCTTCTCTTTTCCCAGAACCATTGGGAGTTTGATATCGCCCATTGGATAGGTGGTCCTTCCGGAAAATCCTATGAAAGGAAAGTCGACCTTCAGGAGATCCCTCTGTGTTAATCCCAGACTCTGGAAAGCTTCGTAAAAAAGTATATCGTTCGAGCTTCCACTGTCGATTAGAATTCTCTTGACCTCGTAATTTTCCAAAGTAGCAGTGATGACCAAAGCGTCGTCATGCGGTTGGGTGACCATTATAAGGTCGACGGTGGTGAAACTTATAACTACTGGGTCGACTTCTTCTGGCGCCTTCCCTTTATCTCTGCCTTGTGAGATCTGAGTGGCATAAACTTCTCGAGCAGTGCTGGTTTCCCCTCCTGAGGCGAATCCTCCAGCAATGACGTTGATTGTCCCTCTTGGGGGTGGGTTTTCATAAGGGGGAGATCGAGAATTTCTTCTGAGGCTTCGACTCCGTTTTAGAGCCTTTGAAGGTTTGTCGATGAACTTGAGTAATTTGCCCCTTCGGATTAAAGCCTCGATGTCATGTTTCAAGGCGACACATTCGTTAGTGTCGTGTCCCTGAACCCGATGATATCGACAATAATCGTTCATCTGAGATCCCATCGGTCCCTTTTTAACCAAGGGAGGACCATCCAGCTTAAATTTTTCCATCTCCTGGAGTACAACTTATATATTGTGTGTGAGAGGAGTAAACTTTCCTGGATAGGGGTTAGGATTTCTCATTCTGGGACGGTTTCCGGGTCGGAAGTTTCCCTCTCGTCTTTCTTCCCTCTTAGGTGGTCGAGAAGCGGAGCCTTCTTCGGTTTTTGTTGCCACGACTGGGCGCTTGATTTCTCGAGGCGACTTCTCGTGTGATCTTTCCAGATCTATGTACTTCTTCACCTTCGTAGCGAGGGCATCGATCTTTCTCACCGGCTTCATCACCATGTTGTCCTTCAAAGCTTGGCTCTGCGTCCTAAGACCTCTCCAAAAGGTCCTGATCAACTCGCCATCCGTGGCGTCTTCATTTAACTGTTGGAGTATCTTATGGAACCTAGTGTAATAATTGGCCAAGGTTTCATCGGAACCTTGTTCAATTTTATCTAGGAAATCCATACTCTTCAGGCGTTGTCTTTGGCCTATAGCCTTCGATGAATTTAGCCTTCAGTTCCTCCCATGAATCGATCGACTTGTCGGGGAGGCCATAGAACCAAGTGGACGCCTCTTCTTTCAACGTAGTTGGGAAGAGGGCTGCATAGTGATCCGGAGTTGCCCCTCTTCCCATGAGGGAAGAGTTATGGGCGTTGATGTGGCGAACAGGATCTCCTTCGCCTGTGTAGTCGTCAATGTTCCTCGCAAAGATTTGCGGAGGAACTCGAGTGTTGAACAACCTTTTAGAGAAAGGATGGGAGGTATGATCGCGAACAATCAACAAATCGTTTGTCCCCCTTCTTTTTTCCTCTAACAACTCTTCCACCTGTCCCATAGTGAATAGGACAGGTTCTTTGCTCGCCATTTCTCCTTCAGGAGTCTAAGGAATTTCTTTCTCCAGGGGTTATTTCTACTGGAATTTTACGCTGGATGCCACCTCCTCCTTTTGGGAAGTTTCTTGAGCGGGTGCCTTTTCGGGGATGGTGCCCGCCTGGGCTTGATTCCAAAAGGTTATGAAGGCCGCCAATACTTCTTGGGGGACAGCCGGGGGGACTGTCCTTACTTCTTCTGGATTTGGTAATGACTTGGAATGACTGAGATTTCCATCATTACCTCCGACATTAGCTTGCGGAATGGACGGATCTTCTCTGGTGATTGGCCTCGAGGTGGTAGGATCCACTGGGGGATTATTTCCTTCCACCGGGAGGTTGGACATCTTGTTGCTTCCCTAGAGGTCACGACTTTTTGATCGGAGTTCCCATAGACGGCGCCAAATGTTGGGATCAAAGTGACGTAGCCTTGAACTTCAGGGAATGGACTTCCAAGTATCGCCTCGGACTTAGCTCTCTCGAACGCTAAGTTTTCCTCTAAGAGGTTATGTGGGGCGAGAACCTGAAAAAGGGGTGGGGATGGCCCCTGATTCCACTCCGAAGCTTAAGTCAGTAACGGATTTTAGAGTAATAATATATGAACGTATTTAGAACTGACTGAATGTGAAGTAAATAGAAATAGTCCCTATTTATAGGGATAAGTTACAGACTTTATATGGCGGTTACCCTCCTTGGGGGGTTTCTCTTCAGAGTCGGTCAAGCAGGTGACAAGCAGGTCACCACCTGTATTTACTTCTAGAGGAAGGTTTCCTCTAATGACGGTTGAAGCAGGTTGCCACATGTGTTTACTTCTGGAGGAAGGTTTCCTCTGATGATAGTGACAAGCAGGTCGCCACCTGTCTTTTACCTTCGAAGGAAGGTTTCTTCTGATGATAATGATAAGCAAGTCGCCACCTGTCTTTACCTTCGAAGGAAGGTTTCTTCTAATGATAATGATAAGCAGGTCGCCACCTGTCTTTACCTTCGAAGGAAGGTTTCTTCTGATGATAATGATAAGCAGGTCGCCACCTGTCTTTACCTTCGAAGGAAGGTTTCTTCTAGTGGCGGGCAGTCGTACCTTGGAAGTCGAATTTTTCATAAGTTGTCGTCGACCTTTCATCCTTATCTCGTTAAGATCAGAAAGGTCGGCGACTCTTCTTTCCCTGCCCTTAAATGTACTCGACTCTTGTGCTTTGGCGAGTTTAATCAATCATAACCCAACAACCGCTATTCAATCTTATTCCCTTATTCAACTGGGAAATGACATTGCCAGTTGCAGCCATCTATATTAACACATTGACAATCATGCAAAGTTTAGGAAGAGAACAATATTTTGACAGAATTGCAAACATCGGATTATCTATTATGATGGTATACGACGAGTAGTGATTCTTCAGTCACTAAACCAAACCAACCTTCAGTAAACCGAGGAAGGGGGTGTCGTGAAAGAATTCACACTATTTTCGTATTCAATCTAATAGATCAGTCTTTTGAAAACATTTATTCTATTGCAAATTACCGAAACGCGAATTTTCAAATAAGCATAACCGATCTTGGCTTTCCCAAGGCCCTTATAATTTTGTAAAATTATCTGATAATTTACGCATGCATATTTATAATTCTACTACATTTAGAAAATCATCATACCATGCCATAAATATCGAACACAACATGCTTACGCGTCACGCGTCTAATGTTCCTAGCATATATAATTCTACGTAAAGTAAATTATCACATGCGTTCTATCATGAACATCCTAGCATACGCGTTAAAACATGCAACATCCGCACACATCATGCATAATTGGCGACTGGAATTTTCGGTTTTATAAAACGCTTTGAAAATATTAGGGGTTGTTTTTTAATTCATGCTTACAATCAATCATGCGAATTTCTAGACATGGATTCTAGGCACTTTCAATCAGCATAGCATGTCTATCCTATTACGCAAACCATATATTTAAATCCCATAGCTCAATGCTCGCAATATAATATCCAGCTAGCTTGAAGACGACAGTTCTAATTATATCAAAATATATGATGCAGAAAGTAAACAATTGCAAATCAGCCCACTAATTTAATCTAGTCCCAAAAACATGCAAGTCCGAGATCCATCCCCATAATCGAAACCAGGCATTAGGGTTTTGATTGAAACCGTGTATTAAAACACAAACCCTAAGAGCACTGTTTAGGCTAATTTTAAAGTTCGAAAACATTTTGGATTTAAAATTTGACATCCTATTTTATTGAACATTTTAAAATTTGCGAAAAAATTTTAAAATTCTGGTTCGTTCCAATTTAAAATCCGGTTCGGGTCGGTCCAATTTTCAAAATCCAAATTGGTCCGAAATTGTTCAATAAAATTAGATTGTGGTTCGGTTCATCACTCGAAACCGGTTAGGTTTAGATTCATTTTAGTTACCTTGGTTCAACCCTACCCAACTAGGTTGATCCGAATAAGAAGATCTGGATTGGTTTAACCCTGTTCCGTTAATGCTAATTGGATTGGCCCATGAACCTTAGTGGGTTCGGCTAAAACACCTCTTTTAGGCTAAATAGAGTTTTAAAGTCCACTAAAAACTTAACTTAGCCCACAAGAAATATTAATTATATAAATAATTTCCAATATTGCTAATATATATAAAAATTCGGCACGTATATTATTAATATATATAAATATTGTCAAGATTCTTTCTATAAGATGTAAATCAATTAACAATATAAAATATATATATAATTTTCGGCCAAATTTATATATATATATATATATATATATATATTGTCAAAAATATAATTAGGGAAAAAATATATAGACAATATATCTTCTTAATCTTTTTAAGTAACTAAATCCTATCAATATATCTTTATCCCTATCTTTTAGCTAAATATATTGATAGTTTATATATTTTACTATATAATGTGAATCTTACCTTATCTTTCCGATTTATAGATATATTGTCTCCTTTTAATAAAATTAAAATATGGTAACATATATATCTACTAGGGCCTTCCGAAATTATCTTACTTGGACCCTAAGAAATTAAAAAAGTTACCTAATAATTTACTAGGGTTTTCGGCCATAACACCAAAAATTGGAAAAATTGTCAAATTTTAAAATCAAATATTACTATGATCATGAATCCAAAAAGTGTTCTTGTTAAAAGTCATCGTGTTCTTGAAGATCATGAACATCAAACTCAAATTCAAACATGAATTTCGGTTTTGATCCATAAAAACATGTAAATTTCGAAAATTTTAAGTTTTCAAAGATCAAACATGTGAAATTTATTTAAAAATATCGGATTACTCATGGTGTTCATAATATATATAAATTTCGGTTTTTATATAAATTTCAAGAACATTAGTTTATCAAAATTTTAAGAACTCCTAACCAGGCTCTGATACCACTGTTGGATTACGGGGGCGTAATATTACGGAATGCTAAACGTGTACTAGCAAGAAATCTAATCTACGCAGCGGAATTAGTACACATACCTTTTAGATTTCATGCCCAAGAACGAAGTGGAGGGAGTTCTGATCCTCCGGTCGGAACCACGTGCAAGTTATTCGTTAGAAGAAGTCCCACGCGATGTAGCTCCACAACAAGACCTCTGATCGATTCTTCAACAGAGATGGAACCTCAGACCAGAAGTGATGGTGCCGAATTTTAGACTAAGGGAAACAAGTGTTCTCAATGAAGATCCTTGTTATTATGAATGAGTGAATAAACCCTTAGAAGACACCCCTATATATAGTATTGGTGGAGTTGCCAAAAGGCAACTCCAACCAATGTGGTATATAGGGAGCGGCCGAACTATGCATGTTAAGGGGGGGGGCCCATTTTAGGCCTCCCTTGTCAATTACTAATTGGATTTGACCCAATTAGCCCAAATTGACAATTACCTAATTAACTTAGGTAATTCCCTTAATTAACGGGCTCCTATTACGGTGCCACGTCACCATATGCTAACACCCCCTTTCCTCGGTTTACTGGCAGTCGGTTGGGTTAGATGTGTGAGGAATCATTATTTGTCTCCTTCTATCTAATAGATATCCGATGTACGCAATTCATTTTCCAAAATGTTATTGTCTCTCTGCTTATGTATGATTATCAATGTCAAAATAGATGGCAGATAGAGTTGTTAGATTACGGGGAGTAATCACTACGGATACTAAATCATGGTACATACTAGTAATCGAAATTACGCAGCGGAAGATTCGCACATACCTCAAACGATGTTCATAGTCCCAAGATCCTTCCTGCAGGGAGTTCAAGATCCTCCAGTCGGCACCCGTAGAGGTTCTGGTTAAGGAAGCCCTACACAGTATGTTCTCCACAGCAAAGCCTCTGATCGATTCTTGTCAGGGGACAGATCTCTGGAGTGTTTGCTAGAAAGCAAATTTGCACACCATTTGGTGAGGAGTGGTTCGGCAGAATATAGGTGTTTCCGGGGGAGGGTTTTCTCTCAAAACACCACTTAAAGGGAATTGTGATTAACCATAGTAAAACCCCTAACTCCCCATATATATAGGATGAGTAAAGTGGATAAAAGTCCACTTTACCCCTACTAGGTATTTCGGCCGGCCACATGTATAGGGAGGCCCAATTTTGGGCCTCTCATGTCAATTAGGATTTAGGTCTGGCCCAATTCCCTAATATGACATTACCCAATTAACTTAGGTAACATATACATATAATGGGCTTCCATTTACGGCGCCCATCACCATATGCTTACAGCTCCCACTCGCCGGAATGGGAGGGTGCCTGTTAATGTATTGTCGTCCAAATCAGCATCAACGTTTCACTCATTCAATCAGGTCCTTGCTTCCGAACAGTTCATACGAGGTCTGCCGTGCGACCGGCGGATACGACGGGCATCGTGCTACTCATCTGCTAGGAGTATTGTAGCACCCGCAGAACTTTGATTCCCTTTTCTCTAATCAACCTGTTATAAACAACATTTATATAGTACTGCGCTGTATCCTAGGTAAACTAATAATTATCCTTTTGCCTAGTTTCCACATATGAACACTTCTCCAAGGTATCGTACAAGTATTCACAAC
The DNA here is from genome assembly GCA_036873135.1 of Clarkia xantiana subsp. parviflora. NCBI lineage: Eukaryota > Viridiplantae > Streptophyta > Magnoliopsida > Myrtales > Onagraceae > Clarkia > Clarkia xantiana. Next base: position 10,921,699 of record JAPTYO010000013.1, on the reverse strand, counting down.
CTTCAACTAATATCCGGTTGGTGGCCACCTAGTGAATACAAGATTTGGTGAATTACAAGTGAACTTGACCATCCCCATCACTCATATCCTTAGTCAAACCCAACCGGTTTCCAATGACGTGGTCACTGGGCCTTTTTGTTCAGCACTACGCTCGTACGCCAGGAAGCGAGCATTGAGCCTGACCTTAGATATGAGTTCTGAGTCCACGAGGATACTTTAGGTTCCTCTTCATACGTCTCCTGGAATCAATCACACTCTCGAGGTGAAGAAGTTTAATCCCGCCAGAATCACGAGGATTCCTTCTTAGCACAACCGAGCTGTGACCCCGTGGTCGAACGTGGCACCCGTAGTATGAAGCACGCGTTGATAGCATACCTGAACCTTTTGGGTTGACAGGAAAGGGATATGTCAATCATGTTATCACAGATTCTCATCTAGCCCAGAATGTGGTTTAGTGACGAACGAAGTTCATCACGGCGATATGAAAAACGAAGATCGTCTCGAGTTACTTCCAAATTAGATAATCAACTTGCTTAATCAGGTTTATCCCCCTGATTCTTAGCCAGTCTTGCCTGGTAGAGGCCTTTCTCCACCGCAAGACGACCCTACCTGTGTGACGAGGTAAGGCCCACATTCGACATAGTTTGGCAGAGGATTGCGTCCTACTACGACTTAGTTTATAGACCGTAAATCTGATGTAATCAAAACATTATGACGTCGATTGATTATAAACTCAATTGCAATTTTTTCGCTTACAAAATGTAACTTTCTAATATCAAAATGTTATCACAGATACATGTCATTTCTAAACCCTATGCAATCCAAGCAGTTTTATGTGCTTTTCGAATATCTCCCTGCGTAGTGGTTTTGGTTAATGGGTCCGCAATCATATTATCAGTGGACAAGTATTCCATAGCGATATTGTCTTCTACCATATATTTAGCATAGAAATATTTCACATCAATGTGTTTGGTCCTACTATGGTACTTCGGATTCTTAACTGCCTCCATGGCTGCTTGACTCTCAGAGAAGACCTTCACAGGTTTATTCTCGACATCGCCACCAAGCAGTGCAGTTAGAAGCCTTTTGAGCCAGACCACTTCTTTTACATTCTTAGAGAGAGCTACGAATTCTGATTCCATCGTGGATAGCGCGACACAAGTTTGTTTCTTGCTCGTCCATGAAATGGCGGCATTAGCAAGGAGGATCACTCCCCCTGTGGATGGCCACCATGGTCGGCGTCTCTGTAACCGGTCAATTCTAACTTCCTACCCTCATAGCACAGTGCGTAGTCGGCAGTACCTTTCAGATAACGAATTGTTCGTTTTACAGTCTTTTAAATGCTGATGGCCAGGATCTGATAGAAAACGTGCTACTAGGCTCATGGCGTAATAGATATCCGGACGAGTGCATTGCATGGAGTACATCAAACTACCGACCATGCTTAAATATTCTACACCCTTCATCTGTTCACGCTCTGCCAGGTTCTTGGGGCCGTCACATTTTGACAGTGCGCACCCAAATACCACCGGCTTATCCACGGGTTTGGCATCCTGTAATCTGAATATTTTCAACAGATTGTTGATATAAGCTTCTTGAGATAGACATAATTTTCGGGTAGCCCGATCTCTGGCAATCATAATGCCTAAGATATACGTGGCATCTCCCACGTCGTTTGCGGCAATGAGTATGTCGTCCACGTATAAGGTTAAGATGACATACTTAGACCCGGAGGTCTTATAATACACACACGGATCCTCGTGAAGATTGTCAAATCTGTTTCCTACGATTTCCTCGTGGAATCTACGGTACAGTTGCCGAGACGACTGTTTAAGACCGTTAAAGGACCTTTGGAGTTTACAAACTTTACATTCGTTACCAGGAGTAATGAAACCCTCTGGTTGCTCCATGTAGATCTCTTCCTTCAGGTTTCCGTGAAGGAATGCGGTCTTAACATCCATTTGGTTCAGCTCGAGATCGAAACTCGCAACCAAGGCCAGAATGGCCCGTACTGTGGTGTAACGCACGGTGGGTGAGTATGTTTCGTCAAAGTCCATTTCGTGAAGTTGGGTATAGCGTTTCGCAACAAGTCGAGCTTTGTATCGCTCGACCTTTTCCATCAGTGGTGAGCCTTCTTTCAGGACTCGCTGTATCCTTAAGACCCTGTGGTTAGCAGGTAAATCAACTACAGACTATACTTGCTTTCATTTAGGCGATCTCTCTCATTCATTATTTTCCTCCATTTCTCCACTTGAGGTCTTTCCAATGAAGGCCGACAGTTGTTAGAGTGAGGTTATCACCCTTCTAGATGGGAAACTTCTTTGGAGAAGTTCCATGCCTTTGACTTTCGTCTAGGCTTGTTTATCCCTTATTTGAGTCTTAACTTCTCTCCCACTCGGGATAATGCCTCTTATCGGAGCATTATTTCCAATTTGAATCAATTCTCTCACTCGAAATAACGCTTCTTATCGGTGCATCACTTCTATTGGGTACAAGAGCAGTGCTTGAACCATAACCAACAACTTTCCTTGGATCTAGAACCAAGTTTATCGGATCACTCCCACTAAGAACAATGGGTAGTATAGGTAGTTGTGGCAATCCTTGTTTACCATTACGATAATCAGGTTTAACTTGATTCGTCCAAACAACAACAGTGATTACATGTGGTAGGTGTTTATTCCTCCCACTGGATTTATTATGAAAATGTTCTCATTATCATTTACCATGTCATTCACTTGAGTTGCTGGTTCAAGTCTGTCCCACTCGAAATAAGTGGGACCTGATATCTATAATATCTTGCTCCTGATTTGATCAAGACTCATTATGCTGAAATCAGTCAATGCATCGGAAAATTCGTCCTCAAGTATGTAATGTTACATGTTCGACCACGGCACCATGTCTTTAACCTGTAAACATGGACTTTCAGAGAGTAGTTAACATACTCTTGTCCTAAATACGTGTTTAATGCACAAGTTAATGTCGCACGGTGATATGATTTAACTCATTATCATTCTTCAGCTTTTATGGCGGCGTGTTTTACCAATTTTAGTGGGAACACAGTTTTACATGAATATGAATCACTTCTCTTCATCCCTTAGGGAACAGCAGATTAAGTGACTCTAACATTATGTTTATAAACTATGCTTCCAGAAGTGTGTATTTGATTTGAATGCCTAGCCTGATATATCGTTCAAGACGTACGGAAGGAAAATCGTTTAACCGAATTCATCCTTCTTCGTTTGCAAACTTATCTCAGAGATTTTATCCCATCTACGAACTAAGCATTTCAGGTTTTCACCTTATGCGTCAGTTGATACTTTTACAAGGTCATGGTAGCTTCCGAAGCCTACTTCTCACCGATGTAAACGTTATCAATAAGTTATTTCCGAAGGAATGCAGACGAAAATTCAGCACATCATCATTTAAACACTTCATTATTGAACTCATACTTTGAAACGATGTGTTCCTTTTTCAAGGTCCACTTGCGCGGAGAGAAATTTTTACCGAAGTTTTAAACCTTGGTTAAATCGTTTCATTTCTGAATTTAATTCAATTTAATCCAGTCGGTTTCGCACATGATCATCATTACAAATTATTTTATTCAATGGAGTACTAACAATTAAGAAATACTAAATCTTTCGATCTAGCTACGCAATCGATGTGTATGTTCAGTTCAGTTATCCCGACTGTGATGACGGAGTACGTGAATCGTTTCTTTTTATTCGACCACTTTTACCTGGTCGAAATTTCGTTTCGGATCGATCCCTCTTAACCGGGTCGATTAATTTTGACAAGTACATCACATTTTGAATCAAACGGAATATACTATATTCAATAAATCCAAATGCCGAAATAACCAAAATTTTAGTAACTCAACGAACGATAAATGACAATGGTAGGGTTCTTGATCTGAATTTCGCGTATTTAATCCATGATTGTTGCATAGATAGTCGAGAACTTTAAGCCATGTTGAACATCACATCTGAGCAAATTCACGAGTGAATCACGTCATATGATCTGTGTTTGTATAAAACATTTTACCGCTTCACACACATGACCCACGAGGCGTACATGAGACGCACTTTATCAGTATGGTTTAACCCATCAGATAATCGTATAATCCAGTATGGTGAGCAGAGACGGTTTCCCCTTTTTTTACTGTTGTGGTTACTGTACTTGATTAGGCTCAAGATCATTGAGTCCTGTCATTATTAGACAACCATATACATCTTTTCCATGTTGACCTTTCATTATGTAGATCCGATGTGGGTTTTAAACCAACATCCATGAAAAGAGAGAAGACCATCACGTTTAACCGAAATGTTTAGCTTTTGCATCCTTGCTTCCACCGAGGCGGATGTAAAGGGATACTAAGCTGCAACATTGCCTAGTTGCAATTTAAGTCTTCTTCAACCTCATTTTACCAAGGTTGAATGTATCACGACATATGCGTTCAGATCATCAAAGAACCTACTCCCATGCTTGGTGAAACAAATTATTACATTCGTCTCTCATTGTCAAATTCATACAGATTACCATATTCATCTAAAGTTGTCCTCTCCACTTTTCGGAATCGTAGTAGAGAGTTCAACATGTACTCTATTTATTCATCATGATTCATACCATCAAGATTGCGAGGAATATCAAATCGCACTAATTCAACCAATTCATACTAACTCATCGATGATTATGCAAAAAATCAGAGAGAAAATAACATTTTGAGAAAGAATTGCGTACATCAGATATCTATTAAGATAGACTCCGACAAATAAAGATTCCTCAGTCATCTAAACCAACCAACCACCAGTAAACCAATGGAAGATGGCTGCGAAAGAGTTCACATTACCGTCGTTTTCAATCCAATAGATAAGTCTTTTAAAAACGGTTTAATCGCAAATTATCGGAACGGAAATTTTAAAACAAGCATACCCGATCTTGGCTTTCCCAAGGCCCTTTTTATTTTGAAAAAACATTTTGATGAATTCACTCATGCATATATAATTCTACTATCCATGTAAATTATCATACGCAAGTAACATTCATCATACAAACCACATTCATGCTTACGCGTCATTCGTCTAATGTTCCGAGGAACTCATGCTTGCATACATAATTCTACTTCCAAGTAAATTATCAAATGCAACTACATCCTCAATATTCTAGCATACGTGTAAAACATGTAACATTCACATCCATCATACACATTTGGCGACTGGTTTTCGATTTTAAAATAATTTTAAACATTAGGGGCTGATTTGCAATTCATGCTTATATTCAATCATGCAACATCCTAGACATGAATCATAGGCTTTCTCAACCATCACAACATGTCTATCCTAGTACACATACCATATATTTAACCAGGGCTCCGCCCACAACATGCAATATCCAGCTAGCTTGACTTAGTCAAGACAACACTTTTAAGAATGCATAAATATATATATTATTGAATAATAAACAATTGCAATTCAGCCCTCTAATTAATCCAGTCCCAAAAACATGTATCTCCGAGATCCATCCCCATTATCGAAACAAGACATAAAGGTTTTACCGTTATGTAAATAACATTAAACCCTTGAGCACTGTGTAGCCCATTTTAGGTTCAAAACATTTGGATTTTAAAACTTTATCACCCTATTTTATTTAATTAACTTGAATTCGGTTTTGAAAATCATTTCAGTTCAGTCAATTTCAGTCCGGTTTAGTCCGGTTCGGTCCTGAAAAAATCTGGTTCTGCTTCGGTTCGGAAAAATCCGGTTCGGTTTTAATTTTAAAATATGGTTCGGTCTGAACCGGTCCAATTAAAATTAGGGTTCGGTTCGGTTCAACACACAAAACCGGTTCGGTTAGATCCACTTAGTTACCCCGGTCTGACCCGACCCGTCTAGGTCGAACCGATTGAGAAAATCCTGTTCGGTTTTAATTCGTCCCAGTTTGACACATTAGACCGGCTCAATAATTAAAATTTAAAAGGTTGGGCCGAAATGTTTACTTGTGGCCCAAGTAGGGTTTTAAAGTCCATTAAAATATTTAACTTAGCCACCAAGTAACATTAATTGTATAAAATAATTTTCAATATCAATAATATATATATATATATATATTTCGGCCAATATATAAACATATATATATTTATTGCCAAGATTCTATCTGTAAGATTAAATCAATAAATAATATATATATGTAAACTTCGGCTACATCATATAAATATATATTTTATTTATTGTCAGTATTTTAAATAGGGAAAGAAATATACTGACAATATATTTTCTCAATCTTTTAGGTAACTAAATCTATCAATAATATCTTTAACCCTATTAAATATTTACATATATTGATAGTTACATATATTTTTATATATTAATGTGAATCTATCCTAATGTTCCCAATTATAGATATATTGTTACCTTGATTAAAAAATTAAAATATGGTAAACAATATTGGTGATAGTTTTGGCCGAAATTTTATTGCTTTGAAACCAAGAAATTAAAAAATTTACCTTGTAAATTTAATAAAATTTTCGGCACAAACACATATTTGGGAACAAGTGGTCAAATTTCAAGATCAAATTTTAATAAGATCTACAATCCAATATTTGATTTTGATAAATATCATCATTTTCTTGAAGATCATGAACATCAAATTTCCTAAGAACATCATGAAAATTTCGGACCACTACAAACCCTAAAATTCGAAATTTTAAAATTCCTTTTTTAAAATTTTCGGACCTAAGTTTATATTTTCAAGAACACCAATTTATCAAAATCATGAACTCCTACCACAAGCTCTGATACCACTGTTATATTATGGGGAGTAATCACTACGGATACTAAATCATGGTACATGCTAGTAATCGAAATTACGCAGCGGAAAAATTCGCACATACCTCAAACAATGTCCGTAATCCCAAGATCCTTCCTGCAGGGAGTTCACGATCCTTCGGTCGGCACCCGTAGAGGTTCTGGTTAAGGAAGCCCTACGCGGTATGTTCTCCATAGCAAAGCCTCTGCTCGATTCTTGGCAGGGGACAGATCTCTGGAGTGTTTGCTAGAAAGCAAATTGGCACACCATTTAGTGAGAAGTGGTTCGGCCGAATATAGGTGTTTCTGGGGGAGGGTTTTCTCTCAAAACACCACTTAAAGGGAATTGTGAGTAACCCTAATAAAACTCCTAACTCTTCATATATATAGGAGTAAAGAGGACAAAATCCACTTTACCCCTACTAGGTATTTCGGCCGGCCACATGTATAGGGAGGCCCAATTTTGAGCCTCTCATGTCAATTGGGATTTAGGTCTAGCCCTATTCCCTAATATGACATTTACCCAATTAACTTAGGTAACATATACGTATAATGGGCTTCCATTTACGACGCCCATCACCATATGCTTACAAGAGTACAATTCTATGTTCCTTGTGATCTAAATGGAATAAGGTATGATGAATGGAGAGAATATTTGTGGAAGATCCTCTCTACGGCCGAGCTTGAGGATTTTTTGAATCCAAATGGAGACATGATGATGACGGATGAATACGGTAGTCCGCTCTCCCAAGACGACGAAAGGACTCGCAAGGACCAAAAAGCAGCAGGGTTGATATTTTCAAGATTGACAACAGAAATTGCGGAACAATTCATGAATGTCAGTGCATTACACCTTTGGTGTGCTTTACGTCTTCGCTTCGGCAATAGATATGCGACAACGGCTAGGGAACTCATTTTGGAATATGATGTTACTCTACGCATTGATGTCGGCATAATGACAAACCATACTCCTAAAGGTGAGAAGGAGACATGGGAAAGGATTTATCCTATCATGAAGAAATTTCATTTATCATGGTTTGTCGATGAAAATGGTCTCAAGCGTTTGATCAGATCGATCGAGACGATTTTGAGACTGTTCGATGGATTGTACCCTTAGGAAATTCGTGAGTTGGAGGACCCCTTCACTCATATGCGCAAAGCGCTAGAATCGAGCAATAAAAGGCTCAAACGAAAATCTGGTAAGTCAAGATACCATTGATTAAAGCGCATCTCAGGTATGCCTCGTTTTCCATGTATATATAAAGCCATGAAACGTTTTATACAACACAAATCGTCTGATATGATTCATTCATGGAATTATTTTCAGGTGTGGTGTTTGACATGGCTTGAAGATTCTAGACAAATAATTTCTCTTGTTATTGCTTTATATGACCCTTGTTGATGTTATTTAACTTTCGTTGTCATTAACATTTTGACATATGGAATTTATTAGATCATTGAATAAAATGATTGTTATTGAAGCCAAGTCAATTTCGAAAGCAATCTATTAAACCATTTTTCGACCCGGACAAAGGGTTGATACCAATTCCGGTGAACTTGGAGTTGTGCCGAAATGATAATCCAAGATGTCCACACATAATTTGGCTCATCAATACCCCATAGATCGCAAAATTAGATTAAAACTCTTGCTAATTCCTTATTTGATAGTACTCCTTAAAATATTTAAAATCGTAATGATGAACATGTGTGAACCGATTAAATTGAATTTTGGAAACGAATCGATATCACCACGAGTAAAAGCTGGTGAGTCTAGCGCGCAAGTCGCAAGGGTTCCTCAAAATATGGAACACATCGATTTGAAGTACAAATTCAATACAAGGTGTATTCTTAAATTAATGCTTGTTATAAGTTTTCATTTGCATTAAAAGAGCTATACTCATTGATTTCTCATAAATCGAGAGAAAATATGCTTTAAAAGCTGCCACGATCTCGTAAGAAATCAAAGATTGCACAAGGTGATGGCCGAATGAAAAATTCAAAGGCAGACAATGCCTTTGAAAATTAGTATGCAGTGAAAAGGAACGCCAGTCACCCACTATTCTCCTTTGACGATAAGATTGGTGAAAGCATTATTAAAGATCATACACATATAGGACATTGTATGAAACATGCTGTATTCAACTCAACTTCTGATCACCTCATAGGATGATATGACGTTGACTTTTACTCATGTAGAACTTTGTTCCTATAAAATCGGTTGACACGACACCACGTGAGCTATTAACGGTAATGAGAAGGATCTTACCGAAATACGACATTATGGTAGCAAAGATAAACATAGTGCTGATAAGAGAACTTGAAAGTTACTCTACAGCGTGCATGTTTATAATAGCTCGATGAATGGCGACGTGGTCGAACATGAGACGTTACATTACTTGAGGCTGAATTTCCATTGCTTTATATACATCAACGAATAAAGTCTTGATTGAACTAGAGCAGGATGATGACAATCAGGTCCCACTTACTTCGAGTGGGAGATTTGAGGCAGTAACACAAGTGAATGAAACGGTAAATGAAGATGGAGATATTTTCATAATAAATCTGTGGGGGGAGTTAATCCAACCACACAGATCACTGTTGCTGCAGGTACAAATCAAGTCGAACCTGATAATCATATTCCTGAACCATTGGATGGAAATCCTATAATGCCGCAACTACCTACTGGCAATAGTAGGAAAAGAACAACCAACATGGTTCCTGGTCCTAGTAACCGCGGAATTAATATCGGAAGTGGTATTCCAAGACCAATAGGTCGTCCTAGAAAAGTTGTTGCTGAAGGTTCTCGTAGCACTCTTGTTCCCAGTGGCAGTAATGCCCCGATGATGAGCATTATTCCGAGTGGGAGCGTTGTTCAAGTTCAAGATGGGATTAACGAGCCTAAACGAAGTCAAAGGCATCTAACTTCTCCCTAGAAGTATCCCGTCGAAAGAGGAGAGTTATTCACTCTGATTTCAGTTGATGAACCGGTAACAGTTAAACAAGCCATGGATGGACCTCAAGCGAAAGAATGGAGGAAAGCAATGGAGGATGAGATCGCCTCTATGAAATCTAATTCGATTGGTCCTTAGTTGATTTGCCTGCTAAACGCAGAGCCATAGGCATTAACTGGTTATGAAAGAAACTCACTGCTGATGGAGCCGTCGAGCGATTCAAAGCTCGACTCGTTGCGAAAGGATATACCCAACTACACGGAGTAGACTTTGATGAGACATACTCACCGACTGTGCGATACACCACAGTCCAGTCCATTTTGGCCTTGGTTGCTGATGGGTTCGACTACAGCCATTAGGCCCTTTAACAGTGAGGAAACGGCAAATAGGCCTGGTGGGCCCAAAACAAAGGCCAAGATGGCTCAGACAAAGGATCCCGACGAAGGGAGCCCGAGGATGAGAGGTCCCGACGAAGTCGGACCTGACAAGTGAGCTGACGCTCCCGACGAGATGCCTCCGAGTAGGCCCCGATGTCGAATCCCTGAGAACAATAGGCCCTGTCACGATGACGAGGGGCCCCGAGCGGTGACACAACGAGATAACTCTGGAGTCCCCGATGTTAGTCGGGACTCGCTATCAGAGGATAAGGCCGGGATACGCGGGGCGTGGCCGAGATACGCGGAACGTGGTTAAGATACACGGAGCGTGGCCGAGATACGCGGGGCGTGGCCGAGATAAACGAGATCATGGCCTAGATAGGCGGGATCATCTCCGAGATACGCGGGATACGGGCTAACCACCCCCAACGGTTCACCAGGTAACTGAGGTATCTCTTCGCCTATAAAAGGGCAAGGGGTCAACTCAGATCACTTACGTTAAAAGATTACTTGAGATTACTGCTTGCCAGTCCATACGAATATACTCATTTAAGCATCGGAGAGGGATTCTGGGTCACCGCCCGGTTTATCCCCTCTTGCAAGATTGTGTGGAGCAAAGGAGCTAGGATCGCCGTCAAAGACCGTACCGGAGTTCCACCGTGATCCAACATTGGCGCCGTCTGTGGGAAGCAAACAAAAAGCTGATATGCCTTCTACTCGTTCAATGGCGGCTGGCAAGCAAAGAAGGCAAGGACAATCTGGTGGTTCTCGTCACCCCGCTGCAGCAACTCTGAATTCACTACCGGAACAGGAGGAAAACCAGAATCATCCCGCTGCTGAGCTCTCCCAGACAGGGGGGCATAATGAAGGTCCCGAAGAGATTGCCGCTCAGCACCAGGGCAACAGAGAGCATGAGGCTCCCCCAGCCACGGACCTGACAAGAGCTGTGGCAGAAGCCATGCCCATGTTTTTGGCAGCTGTGGAGGCTCTCTTAGATCGGAGAGAGGCCGCAAGGAGGCAAGAGGAGATGCCCCCGTTAGAAGAAGCGCCCCCACCAGCAGAGGTTCGAAACGTACAGGAGGCTCCGCCCCGAGGCCAGGACAGGAGTAGGGTGTCCGTCCAGCTAGAGAGGTTCGTGGTTGATGGGCCAGGACCAGTACAGCACAGGACCATTCCCCTTAATGGTCCCATCACCCCCGATCAGGTGGTAAAGATCGTGAACATCTGCATGGGAGAGCAGAAGCCGCTGGTGTCGGAGCTGAGGGATCGATCTACTCATCCCTTCGTTCCTCGACTCATAGACACCCTAGCCCCGCCAGGGCTGGGTATCCCCACGATAAAGGAATACGATGGCGAAGGAGATCCGGTTCGTCATGTCCAGAAGCACCTCATGGCGTGTCTGGGAAGAGCCCCGAATGAAGACATAGTGTGTACGCTGTTCCCAAACACACTTGGGGAAAGAGCCCTGACCTGGTTCTTTGGTCTGCCCCCAGGCTGCATTACTTGCTGGGCAGATATGCACGACCGGTTCATTCAGTAGTACCAGGGTCGTAGACGTTTGCTGAAGAGTGTGAGGTCCCTGACCCAGGTGGTACAGAGGCCCGACGAATCGCTGGCACACTATTACCAGCGATACACTGCCAGTGTGGCGGAGATTGATGAGGAGATCTCGGAGGGTGAAACCATCCGTACATTCATTCGGAACCTAACGACCCCCTGTGGTTCCGACCCAATGCATAGCGTGGCTGAGAAAGCCGTGTGGAATATGGAGGCACTACAGAAAAGGGTGAAACGGAAAATCGATGTCCAGGAGTCGAAGATAGCCGCTGGAGAGTTGGAGCCCCCGAGATCGAATAAAGGGAAGCAGTCGGTTAAACCTTTCGACGATCGTAAGTCAAAGGGCAAACCCGAGGGCAGTCGGGATCGAGGACGCGCTGGTCGGAGGGATGATAGGCGTTCTTTAAGGAAGGACAAGCGGGAGGATCTCGACATTCCTCTAAACTGCTCCATGGCAGAGGTACTAACGGTCATGGAACGACAAGGTATCTCCAGGTACCCCCCAAAGAAGGACGGAGAATTCTTAGGATCCCGCACGGATCGCTACTGCCGATTTCACCGCGCAAATGGTCACGATACCAACCATTGTCGGGAGCTGAAGAAGGAGATCGAGAAACTGATCCAGAAGGGGAAGCTCAAGGAGTTCGTCGGGGATAAGCGGTGTCGATCCCGCTCTCGGTCCCGATCGCGGTCCCGTTCCCGATCCCGCGATCGGTCCCCAAAGAAGAAGAGAACCGACCCAGAGTCATCCGCTGCTCGTAAGGAGAGACGGGGCACTATCAATGTGATTCACGGAGGGTTTGCTGCTGGAGGTGATACCTCATCCTCTCGAGAAGTTTATGCCTCCAGAATTCCTACGGCAGTAGTGCTGGGTAAGAGGTCCCGATCTTGGACCCTGAAGGAAGAAATGGTGATCTCCTTTTCGTCGGAGGATCTCATAGATGTGGAGACTCCGCACGATGACGCCTTGGTTGTAACCTTGGATGTAGACGGGTACGAGATGAAGCGAATTCTGATCGACGGAGGAAGCTCCTCTGATATCCTATTTATGGACGCGCTGGAGGCTATGGGAAAAACGAAGAAAGATCTGAAGGAGGCAAACTTCCCGATGGTCGGGTTCTCTGGTTCGACCTCCTATCCACTAGGAGTAATCACCTTACCAGTGGAGTTTGGTAGCGGGTGGAAATCAGAAAGGAGGAACGTGGAGTTCGTGGTAGTTGATTCCGCGGGGACTTATAACGCAATCATCGGGAGAACCACCATCAACCCCCTAATGGCGGTTGCCTCGACAGTGCACCAGAAGATGAAGTTCCCGACCGACCACGGAGTCGGAGAAGTCAAGGGTGACCAGGTAGCTTCCCGGAAATGCTATGTTAACGCCACCCGGAGGAGGAGACGATAGGCCATGACTGTCCTCCAGACAGATACAGATCCTAGAGAGGAGTTTGGGCGTCCCGCCCCCATAGAAGATCTAAAAGAAGTTGAGATCGACGGACCCCAGAGGAAGGTGAAAATCGGGTCTGCTCTGACTGAGGAGACAGCCCAAAAATTGATTAAGTTGCTGAGGGAGTTCAAGGAGCTGTTTGCCTGGTCCCCGAGTGATATGCCAGGAATCAGCCCCGACGTGATCGTACACGAGCTGAAGATAGATCCCGCGATCAAACCTATCACGCAGAAGAGACGTCCGATGGGCACGGACAAGAAGATCGCGATCCAGCAGGAGGTGGGCAGGTTGCTCGATGCTGGGTTTATTAAAGAACTCCGATTTCAGACTTGGGTCGCTAATCCAGTACTGGTGAAGAAGACTAATGGGAAACGGCGGATGTGTGTGGATTTCCGCGACCTGAATAAGGCTTGCCCGAAGGACTGTTACCCACTCCCGAGAATCGACCAGCTGGTAGATGCCACGTCGGGACATGAGCTGTTGAGCTTCATGTATGCATATTCGGGCTATAACCAGATCAAGATGGCTAAGGAAGACGCTCCTCACACAGCATTCTATGCAGACAGTGACATCTATCACTATGATGCCATGCCTTTCGGGTTGATCAATGCTGGGGCAACCTACCAGCAGATGGTGAACAAGCTGTTCGGAGATATGCTTGGGGAGACCATGGAAGCTTACGTGGATGACATGCTGGTAAAGTCCCGACAAGCTGAGGATCACGTGCACAACCTAGCCATGGCATTTGAGCGGATGAAGCTTCATCAAGTTCGTTTAAACCCGACGAAATGCGCCTTCGGAGTCCACTCAGGGAATTTTTTGGGCTTTATGGTGAGCCAGAGAGGAATTGAGGTGAATCCCGAGAAGCTGAGAGCGATTGAGGAGATGCAGTCTCCGATAAACCATCGGGAGGTACAAGTGCTGAATGGCCGACTGGCTGCAATGAATCGCTTCCTGTCCAAAGCCAGCGACCGATCAATACCATTTTTTGAAGTCCTGAGGGCCAACAAAAGTTTGAGTGGACCGACAAATGTGAAGAAGCGTTCCAAGCACTCAAGCAGCACCTTCGCACCCTCCCGCCGTTGGCGAAACACCAGGCGAGCCGCTCTATCTTTACTTGGCTGTTTCTGAATTTTCCATTAGCTCTGTATTAGTGAAGGTTGTCGACGGTAATCAAGTCCCCGTCTATTATGTAAGCAAGGCGTTTGCCAAGTCTGAATTGAATTATCCTGCCGTTGAGAAGTACCTCTTTGCGTTGATTATTACTGCTCGGAAGCTAAGGCCTTACTTCCACGCACACGAGATTACTGTGCTGACGAACCAGCCTTTGAAGCATTTTTTGAATCGACCGGATGCGTCGGGAAGGTTAGTGAAGTGGGCGGTAGAGCTTAGTGAGTTTCGCATACACTTTGCTCCGAGAACGGCTATTAAGGGTCAGGCGTTGGCGGATTTCATAGCAGAATCTACAGCCCCCGATCTAGAAGAAGCTGGCCATGTAGAAGGGGCAACCAAGGAGGTCCCGACAGAAGAGCACCCAGAGAGGGCAGAGCAATCAGAGCAGCCAAACGAGGGAAATACCTGGGAGATATACACGGATGGCTCCTCGAGTTCAGACGGGTCAGGAGCAGGCTTTTTGTTGATACCACCAGGTGGAGGTGAGCCGCTCCGATATGCCCTGGCTTTAACATTCAAAGCCAAAAACAACGAAGCGGAATATGAGGCTCTTATCACGGGCCTGAAAATTGCTAAAGGCACTGGAATCGATCACTTGAGAGTGAAGTGTGACGCAGCCTTAATCGTGAACCAAGTTTAAGGGCGATACGAAGCGAGGAGTCCGATAATGAAGAAGTACCTGCGCGAGGTACAAGCCCTGAAGGAGAGCTTTAAAAGCTTCGATATCGAGACAATCCCGAGGGAGGAGAACGTAGAGGCAGACGCCCTGAGCAAATTTGCCCTGGGGGCACCCTTGGAAGAAGATCGGAAGGTGCACTTCTTGGAGAAGATGATCTTGTCGACCACCGACCCGACACAGGTGTGTGCCGTTGACGCGGGAACGGAGAAGGAGTCCACTTGGATGACCCCGATAGTCGCGTACCTGACTACGGGGGCAGTCCCCGATGACAAAGTAGCAGCCGACAGGATACGTTGGATCGCGGCTAATTACGTGATGCTGGACAATCAGCTATACAAGAAGGGTTGGTTCTCGACTCCGTACTTGAAGTGTGTGGCAGAGCCCGACACAAATCGAATCCTGAAGGAGGTACATGAAGGGGTCGCGGCTTGTCATGAAGGGGCCCGATCCATTATGAGGAAAGTGCTGAACTTGGGCTATTATTGGCCTACGATGAGCAAGGAAGCAACGGCGTTGGTCCGATCCTGTGACGCGTGCTAGAGGTACGCCCCGAGTATCGTGGCTCCGGCCGCTAATCTGACATCCATCAAGAGCGCTTGGCCCTTCGCGCAATGGGGCATCGACTTGGTGGGACCTCTTCCACAAGCACAAGGTCAATGTAAGTATTTACTTGTAGCTATCGATTATTTTTCAAAATGGATAGAGGCAAAGGCGTTGGCCAGAACGACGGGAAACCAGATCGTCAAGTTCCTCCAGACCCATATTGTGTCCAGATACGGGATGCCTAAGGTGGTGATCAGCGACAATGGTCCGCCATTTAACGGCTCTCAGGTGAGGGAGTATCTGGAGGAGTTGAACATCGAGCATCGGACAGCTTCAGTACGACATGCTCGGACTAACGGTCAGGTGGAATCAGCCAACAAAATCGTGATGGATGGCCTGAAGAAGAGGGTCTATGCCTTGAAGGGCAAATGGCTGAATGAACTGGAAAACGTGCTTTGGGCTGTTAGAACGACACCCAAACGATCAACCGGGGAGACTCCGTTTGGCCTCGTTTATGGCACGGAGGCTGTCGCCCCCGTGGAGGTAGCTATGGCGTCCCATCGGATGAGATATTACGAGCCTCTGACGAATGATGAAATGAGGCGTCTGGACTTGGACTTACTCG
Source organism: Clarkia xantiana subsp. parviflora (assembly GCA_036873135.1). Lineage (NCBI taxonomy): Eukaryota > Viridiplantae > Streptophyta > Magnoliopsida > Myrtales > Onagraceae > Clarkia > Clarkia xantiana. Next base: position 10,905,550 of record JAPTYO010000013.1, on the reverse strand, counting down.
AAGAGAAGAGGCGGGAAGCCGATGAAGTCCAAGCTCGAATGCGTTTGGCGACGGCCAGGTACTACAATCGGCGAGTAAAGTCCCGACAATTCTTCGTCGGGGAGCTGGTTTGGCGCCGCAACGAGTTTACCCTTTTGGATAGGATCGGCAAGATGTCACCAAAATGGGAAGGACCTTACAAGGTCGTGGGGATGCCGGCCCCAAATGCGTACAAGTTGGAAGACCTCGATGGCAGAGTATTAAAGCATTCTTTTAGTGGCGAACACTTGAAGAAACACCATGCTTGATGAAAAGTCGCCTTAAGTGGTGCCCGAAGAAAAGTCGCCTTAAGTGGTGCCCGATGTAAAATCGCCTTAAGTGGTGTATGTTGTTTATCGTTTAATTCGATGTAAGCCGATTTTGTGCCATCAATAAATAAAGAGGTTGCTTCCAATCAGAGTTATCCCTAGATTTATGCTAAGTGTTAAAGTCGCCTTAAGTGGTGCACGAGAAAAGTCGCCTTGAGTGGTGCACGAGAAAAGCCGCCTTGAGTGGTGCATGAGAAAAGTCGCCTTAAGTGGCGCAGATTGAAAAGTCGCCTTAAGTGGTGCACGGTATTAAGTCGTCTTAAGTGATGCATGTTTCTTAGATTTATTCTAAGTATTGAAAAGTCGCCTTAAGTGGTGCACGATATTAAGTCGTCTTAAGTGATGCATGTTTCTTAGATTTATTCCAAGTATTGAAAAGTCGCCTTAAGTGGTGCAAGACCTTAAGTCGCCTTAAGTGGTGCACGACATTAAGTCGCCTTAAGTGGTGCATGATGATAAGTCACCTTAAGTGGTGCAAATTAGTAAATCGTCGGGAGTGACGTACGAAAATGTCTTAAGTGTCGAAGTACCGACCTAAGCAAGTATAGTAAAGCCACTTGGAGAAGTGCATCGAAAAGATCGGAACTAAAGAAGTCTGATAAATTGATAAGGGCTCAAAGGACCAACGATTACAAAAGTGAGGAAAATACAAGGACTCTAAAGATAAGCAGTTAGGCCTGGTCCTTGTCAGCGGCATCTGAGGAAGCGGGGTCCACGAGGTCGGCGGCAGAAGGCTCCACAGGGTCGGCCACGGGAGGATCAACTATCGGGGCATCCACACTTGGAAGCTCTGCTGCGTCTTCGACAATTGCGGGGGTACTCCCCCCATCACTCTCCTCAGAAAGAGCAAAGTATTTCTTCGCAAAGGGAGCGAGAGAAGGAGACTTGTCGAAGTTGATGGCGTCGCCATACTCCAGGTGGAGCTCCTCAACCGCATTGAAGAGAGTGTTCTCCACCTCCGCGCCGAAGAACTTCATAGCATCAGCCTGGAAGTCCTCAGACTTCCGATAATCCTCCCGACCTTTGGCCTCGGCCGCGACCAGCTGCGCAGGAACCCCCGCGACTTGCTCCTCCAGAGCCTTCTTCTCGAGGACCAGCTTGTCCTCAGCAGCCTGCCGCTCCTGTCGCTCCCGCCTCAGGAGCCCCTCGAAGTCCCCGACCTGCTTTTGGAGGTCCTGAACCTTTTGATCAAGGACAGCCTGCTCCTTGGCAAGTTTCCCCCGCGAAGACTTGGAGGCTGCAAGATCCTCCTTAAGCTTGTCGATGGCCGCCCGGTCCCGCTCCCGGGATTCATCATAGGCGATGAGGTACCCAAAAAGACGGTTGAAGTCCCCGAGCTCCTACAATAGAAGAAAGAAAAGTGTTAAGGGACAAACGACCAGATTTACCAACAAAGAGGGAGAAGCGAAGTTTTACCTCTATCCGACGCAGGGACATCTCTCGAACATCCCGATGCATCGCCGTCCGATTCAGGGAAATCGGGTACCGCATGATGGGCAGGATCGAGCCTGCCAGCAGATGCAGGGCCAGGTCCTCATGCTGATCCCCTTGTCGAAGCTGGACCCCTTGCAGCGTTTGGATGGGAGTCCAGGGAGCATCCACTTGCGCGGGGTTGAAGGCCCTGTAGAAACTCCCGTCGAGAGGGACAGGAGGAGGACCAGCACGAGTCGTGGAGGGGCGCGCCTCCAGCTCGACCCGGACGGGGGAAAGAGTGAAGTTGTGAATGGGCGACGGCTGTCGCTGCTGTGGAGAAGATGAAGGAGGCAGCCCCTGAGAGGTTGGTTTCAAGGGGGACTCTCCCGTCCTCCGACGATGACGAAGGGAGCCACCCTCGTCAGTCTCCTCGGAAGAGTCCAAGGTTTCCACCCGACGAAACTGTTCGCCGGTCGGGGTTTTCTCCCCAATTGAGGGAGGCGCCCCTGTTGAAGACGGTGCACCCGCGGAAGCTTCAGCACCCGATGGAGCCCCTGAGCGACCTGCACCTAGAGGACGAGAGGCTTCAGAAATGTAATCAGGGAGTTCATCAGGATTCTTACACCAAACAATACGTCGGGAGACATATTGATCCTTCCCGTGGTAGTGGTAGTAGCCCTCCTTCAGGACACGAGGAGTTTCGCCTCGAAGGATTCGTCTAACGTCAGCAATACGGGCCTCCCTGGTCGAAGGAATCAAATCCTTCGGGACCATCCTCCTATACGATTTAATAGCGAGTCGGAGCTTTTTACCTTCTTCAGCATTCTGGACGTCGAAAAGTTGGTCCAGCTCCACGCGCTTCCTCTTAGTTTGCTCCGCAGAAGGAGACCCCGACGGAGCAGCAGCCTTCTTGGCGGACTTCCTCTTCCGCGAGGGGCGGACGGCATCAGTCTCCCCCTACTTAAGGAACAGATCGGTCAGCACAGATACCCTCTTGGCTGCAAACAGTAAACGAAAAAAGAGTTAGAAGTTTACCCAGGGAACCACATTGGAGGGCCCGTCGAAAAGCTGCCCCCCAGAGATTATATCGAGGAGTCGGATCCCGGTGTTCACCAGGTCCCGCTCCACGAGGGAATTGGCGTCGAGGGGAGTGTAGGACTCCCCCCATCGGTAGAGCTGGATGAGTTGAAGAGTTTGGAAATCTTCGTCGGTATAGGTGTGGAAGGCAGGCGGAGAGTCTGCTTCCACCTCCCATCGGGGCCATGGGATCGAAGAGTGTTGAATGAAGAAGTAGCTCCTTTTCCAACCACTGTTGTCGGACCCTGTATCAACCAGGAGTCCCCGGCCCTTGACCACCTTCCAGGTGTCACTGGTCCAGTTACACCGTCCAAGTTGTGCCTTGTTCCACTTCGGCATTCGGGGGTAGAAGGCGCAAACCCCCGCCTCGTTGCACTTCATCCCATAGAAGGTCCTGAAGAGCTTGAGGCTGTATACCCACCGCTGTCGGAAGCAGAGGACCTGGAAAGCATTCCACAGGCGAATGGCGTGCGGAGAGAAGGTAGTCGGATGAGTTTTGTAATGCTGGCACATCTCGACCAGATTACCACAGAAGGGGAATCTGATCCCCGCTGATACTTGCCCCGTAGAGACAAATACCTCCCCTTTTCGGGGACGGGTAACCTCAAGGTTACCCGAGGGGCGAGGCCAGGGATAAGGGAAACGAGGTTCCCAAGTAGAAGTGATGCACCCCTCTCGGAGAGCTGCATCATAAGCAGTGTTGGAGATTTCATTCAGAGCATAATCAAAGTTGAAGGGCTTTCTCACCTCAGAGCTGGATCCGCTGTCTGAAAAGTAGCAATGGCAAGGAAGGCACAGTGGGATTTTCGGAAAGCTGTAAACAAGGAAAAGATGAACAAGCAACGAAGAAGAAATCCTTACCAGACATGACGAGTTGGAGGTTGAAGGAATGAACTGGGCGTTGCCGGAAAGATGGTCGGAAAAGCACTAAGGGTCTTCGGAATTGCAAAAGCTTGAATTCACAAAGGTTGTAGAGAGCTCCTGAAAATTCGAAGACGGTAAAAGTGATCCAACACCCACGGTTAGGGTTTTATAGGCGAAGAAGACAGTTGAAGGGACACTTCGATCCGAGTCGTCGAAGTTGAAGAGTTTTAATATGGACCGTTGAGATGGAACGTGCAGAAGGGCAACGGGCGTAATGATGAAACGACCTGAAAAGCACTTTTCAGAAGAAACAGGCGCGAAAAATCAGGCACGAGTGCCGAAGACGTCGCTTCACTAGCTGCTGCAATTAATGAACTGGGGAATCGAAAAGTCCCCTCAGATTTGGCAGTTATCCACAAAGCATCGAGGAAACGTGAAGCAGAAGACTAGTATTGAGTGACTATGCCAAGGGAAAGATCCCCGATCCCAATGTCGGAAGGTCGGGAGTTGAAAGACACGACGAACTAAAAGTCCCTCATGTCTTGGGGGCAAATGATGGGTTCGACTACAGCCGTTAGGCCCTTTAACAGTGAGGAAACGGCAAATAGGCCTGGTGGGCCCAAAACGAAGGCCAAGATGGCTCAGACAAAGGATCCCGACGAAGGGAGCCCGAGGATGAGAGGTCCCGACGAAGTCGGACCTGACAAGTGAGCTGAACGCTCCCGACGAGATGCCTCCGAGTAGGCCCCGATGTCGAATCCCTGAGAACAGTAGGCCCTGTCACGATGACGAGGGGCCCCGAGCGGTGACACAACGAGATAACTCTGGAGTCCCCGATGTTAGTCAGGACTCGCTATCAGAGGATAAGGCCGGGATACGCGGGGCGTGGCCGAGATACGCGGAACGTGGTTAAGATACACGGAGCGTGGCCGAGATACGCGGGGCGTGGCCGAGATAAACGAGATCATGGCCTAGATAGGCGGGATCACATCCGAGATACGCGGGATACGGGCTAACCACCCCCAACGGTTAACCAGGTAACTGAGGTATCTCTTCGCCTATAAAAGGGCAAGGGGTCACCTCAGATCACTTACGTTAAAAGATTACTTGAGATTACTGCTTGCCAGTCCATACGAGTATACTCATTTAAGCATCGGAGAGGGATTCTGGGTCACCGCCCGGTTTATCCCCTCTTGCAGGATTGCGTGGAGCAAAGGAGCTAGGATCGCCGTCAAAGACCGTACCGAAGTTCCACCGTGATCCAACAGTTGCCAGCCTCGATCTAGAGCTGCACCAAATGGATGTTAAGACTGCATTCCACCACGGTAACCTGGAGGAAGAGATCTATATGGAGCTACCGGATGGTTTCATTACTACTTGTAACGAACGTAAAGTTTGTAAACTCCAAAGATCTATCTACGGTCTTAAATAATCGTCCCGGCATTGGTACCGCAGATTCCACGAGGAAATCGTTGGAAAAAGATTCGTGAATCTTCACGAGGATCCATGCGTGTACACAATGACTTCTGGGTCGAAGTACGTCATCTTGACATTATATGTAGATGACCTATTAATTGCCGCAAACGATATGAGTTACATGAATGAATCAAAGTCCTGGCTAGCATCTGTATTCGAGATGAAGGACATGGGAGAAGCCACGTACATCCTGGGCATTAATATTTCTAAGGATCGGGCTTCTCAAAGGCTATATCTCTCTCAAGAATCCTATATCAACAAATTGTTGAAAAGGTTCAGATTACAAGACGCCAAACCCGTGGATACGGCGATTGTGTTTGGGTGCGCGTTATTGAAACGTGACGGCCCAAAAGACCAGGTTGAGCGCGAACATATGAAAAGTGCAGAGTACCTTAGTATGGTTGGCAGCTTAATGTATTCCATTCAATGCACTCAACTAGACATCTGTCACGCAGTGGGCCTAGTAGCACAATTCCATTCAGACCCTGGCTATCAACATTTAAAATCCGTAAAACGAATTCTATACCTGAAAGGTACTGCCGACTATGGACTGGGCTATGACGGTGGAAATCTAGAATTGACTGGGTTCAGTGACGCCGACTACGGTGGCGATCCGGATGATCGTAAGTCCACCTCAGGAGGAGTATTCATCCTTGCTAAAGCCACAATTTCATGGTTGAGCAAGAAGCAAACATGTGTCGCGTTGTCTACGATGGAATCCGAATTCGTGGCCCTATTTAAGAATGCACAGGAAGCTGTCTGGCTTAATAGGCTCTTAACTGCATTGCTTGGTGTCTAGGACGAGAGTAAACTTGTAAAGGTATACTCTGACAGACAAGCAGCAAATGCAGCAGTTAAGAACCCTAAGTACCATAGCAGCACGAAACATATTGATGTGAAATATAATTATGCTAAGAATATGGTAGAAGACAAACTAATCACTGTAGAATACTTTCCCACTGAAAGTATGATGGCGGATCCATTAACTAAACCTTTACGCAGGGATGTCTTCGAAAAGCATGTTAAAATGCTGGGACTGCATAGGGTTTAAGTGGCTTGTATTGTGATGATAACATTTTGGGATTTGAAATAGGACTTAAATAGAATAAATTGCAACTTTGAGTTTATGATACTAACGACGTCATAATGTTTAAATTACATCGGATATTTACAGTCTATAAACTAGTCGTTGGAGGGTCAACCTCCAAAATGACATAATGTCGAATGTGGGCCAAGCCTCGTCACACAGGCTCGGCCGTCTTAGCGGAGAGGGGGACCTCTACCATATCAAGACCAGCTAAGAACCACGGTGGCAAACTTGGTTAAGCAGAATGATCATTTGGTTTCGGGGTAACACGATACGATCTACGTTCTGCAAATCGCCGTAACGAACTTTGTTCGTCAGACATCCACATTCTGGGCCAGATGATGAATCTGCGATAGCATATGAAATTTCATACTCCTGTCTAAATTCAGGTTATGCTATCGACGCGCACTTCATACTGCACGTGCCATGTTCGACCACGGGGTCAGGCTCGGTTGTGCTAAGAGAGAATCCACGAGATTCATGTTAGATTATGAGGAGTAATCACTACGAAAACTAAATCATGACACATGCTAGTAATCGAAATTACGCAGCGGAAGATTCGTACATACCTCAACAGTAGTCTGTAGTCCCAAGATCTTTGCAGGAGGGAGTTCACGATCCTCCGGTCGGCACCCGTAGAGGTTCTTCTGAAGGAAGCCCTACGTGGTATATTCTTCACAGCAAAGCCTCTGATCGATTATTGGCAAGGGACAAATCTCTAGAGTGTTTGCTCGAAGGCAAATTGGCACACCCTTGGTGAGGTAGTGGTTCGGCCGAATATAGTGTCTCTGGGGGAAGGGTTATCTCTCAAATCACCACTTGAAGGGAATTGTGATCAACCCTAATAAAACCTCTAACTCCCCATATATATAGGATGAGTAAAGTGGACAAAAGTCCACTTTACCTCCTCACTAATTTCGGCCGGCCTACTAGTATAGGGAGGCCCAATTTTCAGCCTCTCACGTCAATTGGGATTTGAGCCTGGTCCAATGTCCTAATGTGACATGTACCAAATTAACTTAGGTAACATATACATATAATGGGCTTCCAATTACGGCGTCCATCACCATATGCTTAGAATTCCAACGGGCGCAAACTTCTTCACCTAGAGCATGAGATAGATCCCGGATGCTATACGAAGAAGCACCCAAATTATCCTTACGTACTCGGAACTCATACATGAGGTCAGGCCCAATGTTCGCTTCCCGGCGTACGAGCGCAGTGCTGAACAAAAAGGCCAAGTGACCACGTCTTTGGAAACCGGTTGGATTTGATTAAGGGTATGAGTGATGGGGATGGTCATATATGCCTGTAATTTTCCGACTCTTGTATTCACTAGGTGGCCACCAGCCTGATATTAGTTGAAGGTTGTGAATACTTGTACGGATGCCCTCAAAGAGTATTCCTATGTTGAATCTGGGCAATTGGAGAATGACAGTTAACCTAGGATACAGCGCGGCATATTACTATTTTTATAGGTTGATCAGACATGGGGAATCAACGTTCCGCGGGCGCTACAATACTCCTAACAGATGAGTAGCACGATGTCCGTCGTGTCCGCCGGTCGCACGACAAACCTCGTATGAACTATTCGGAGCAAGGATTGGATCGAAGACCAAATGATGATGTGTTGGATGACGACATACCAATAGGAACCCTCCCATTCCGGTGAGTGGGAGTTGTTAGCATTTGGGCAATGGGTTGCCGTAATTGGGAGCCCATTAATATAAGCTAATTACCTAAGTAATTAGGTAAAGTCACATTATGGATTTTGGGCTGGACTAAAATCCCAATTGACATGGGAGGCCCAAAATTGGGCCTCCCCTTAGGACTAGGTCGGCTGAAATAGTGAGGGAGGGCAAAGTGGACTTTTGTCCACTTTGCTCCTCTTATAAATAGGGATGTACTAGGGATTTATTATAAGTTAATTGCTCTCCTCCTTTGTGGTGTGATTAAAAGAAATCCCTCCTCCCTTATTAGCATAGTTCGGCCGAACCACTCCTAGCTCTAGAAGGTGCCAAATTGTGTTAGAAATTTACTCCGAAGATCCATCCCGCGAAGAATCGATTGAGGCTTTGCTGTGAGGCATAATCTACGTAGGGATTCTCTAACAGGAACCTCTATGGGAACTGTCCGGCGGATCGAGAACTCCCATTCGGCGATCTAAGGTACTCAGAATCAAAGTAGGTATGTGCACTATCTTCCGCTGCGTATTAGTTACCTTGCACATATCTTGTTATTGCTTCTGTTGTATCTTCCCCTATAATCTTACAATGATAACTTCTCTTTGATTGAAGCGTTGCATCGAAATGACGTAGCAGCGTTGGGATGAAATTTGATCTCCCCTAACCTCCCCAATTCCGTGTGGTGTTAGGAATTTCATGACTTGATGAGTTGTCGAGGGGATGATTTGGTAGGGGTTGATGGTAGTTCTTCCAATTACGACATTATAGGCGGAAGCGGCGTCGACGACTACAAAAAGTATGTCGATCTTTAAATCCTTCTTCTCCCTTCCAAGTACGAATGGTAACTGGATGGCGCCCATTGGGTAGCTAGTTTTTCTTGCAAAGCCTACCAATGGGAAGTCGACTTTCCTCAAATCCTTCTTGGTGAGTCCCAACTTTAGGAAGGCTTCATAAAAAAAGATGTATGTCGAACTACCACAGTCGATGAAGATTCTCTTGACTTCATATTCGGACATAGTGGTTGTAATTACCAAGGCGTCTTCATGAGGTTGGGCTATCAACATGAGATCGTCATTTGTAAAACTAATAACCACCTGATCGGGATTTCAGGGTCCTTTTCCCATTATAGCCGTCGTAGAGATTGGGTGGCGTATACTTCCCGAGCCGAGCTGGTCTCTCCTCCTGAAGAAAATCCTCCCGCGATGACATTAACGGTCCCTCTTTGAATAGGGGCGTGATTGCTGAGCGGAGGAGAGCAGGATCGTCCTTCTGGATTTCTGCTCTGTTTCATCGGGGCCCTAAAAGGTTTTTATAAAAACTTTTGTAGTTTGCCCCTTTGTACGAGGTCTTCTTCTCCGGTGTAGTCGTTGATGTTTATCGCAAAGACTTGAGGCGGGACTCGAGTGTCGATGAGTCTTTTGAAAAAAAGATGGGAAGTGTGGTCTCTAACAGTCAACATGTCGCCCACTACTCTTCTCTTCTTCTTCTTCTTCTTCAATAGCTCTTCCACTTGCCCCAGTGTGAATAACACGGGATCTTTGGTTCAGGCGTCAGTTACTACGCCCCTATGAGCCTCTCTTTACTCTGGAAGTTTTTTTCTCGTAGTCTTATGATCGAAGCTACATCTTCCTATGAGAGGCTTCAAGCACTAGTTCCTTAGCATTTGGAATGGCTCCTCCTTGGGCCTGGTTCCAAAATTCTATGAACGCCACGATCACTTCCGGTGGGACAGCCACGGGAGCTGTCCTTGTTTCTGCCTAATCTGTTGGTGGCTCTGAGTGAGGAGGTTGTTCCTCATCAGTTACACCATTATTTTGTAGAGGAGGCTCCCTCCTTTCTTCCTCATCAGTTTTCTCGAGGTTAGCAGGGTTTGTTTGAGATTTTTCCATCTCTTCTACAATAGCCGCTACTACCTTTGGCCTATTCTTCAACGGGGCCATGACTTTTTGATCGCCTTCCCACTGACGGCGCCAAATGTTGGGATCAAAGTTCCGTGGCCCTAGCTTTCAGGAATGGATTTCAGGATGTCACCTCGCCTTGCTCTCTTAGGTGTCTATCTTAACCTCGAGGGGGAAATAACCCATTGTTTTCAGGCAGAGTCAGGGATGGAGCGAGGGCGCAGCTGGCAAGCGACGTTCCTGAGAAACAGGCGACGACGGTGGATGGGCGGCAGAGAGGTGTTCGAGCGGAGCTTGTGGTGATGATGGTGGTGGGACGAGACCTGCAACGACACTTCATAGAAAACCAAGTAATCAGTTAGTATGAAACATAAGATATAAGTAAACAAGAAATTAGTACTCGACGTTAGAGTATAAGTCATGGAGGACGATGCTGGAATGGGGCGGCCATGGCGGAGTTGTATCTGAACGGAGTTGGGGAGCAGAGAAGAATGACAAGATGGGAGTGACAAGCGGATAAAGCGTGGCCGATCGATCGGGAATGGATGGATGTGCCGGTGGGTTTCTCCGGTAGTGCTTCGGGCAGACGGACTGTGAAAGGCTATCGAAGGTGATAGTCGACCATGGTTGGATGGTGGTATTGAGCAGTTTGACTGATCGATGATTGAGGAATCCATAAACTTGAACGAAATTGAATTGAGTATTTGGAATTGAACTGAGTGATACCGAGAGAAGTAACTGCAGGGATGACAAAAAAGAAGACACCTGAATTAAGTATATGATGGTTATATAATAATTAATTTAATCAAGACAAAATACATAAAGTAAAACCTCCATGCTAGATACATGCAAACAATGATGTGTATATTTTTCTTCACAACTCCGGCTCGAGCCTTCTTCTTTTATTGATTTTTCTGTGTGTGTTTTTAATCCCTTTTACATGTAATAGGTTACCACTATTTATAGCTAAATACTTGCACCTACGTCTAGCATAAAATAGGAAAAACAATATTTGACTAATATATTATAAATAATTGCTAATATTTCAAAAATATACTATAAATACTCACAATATATTTTGAAATATTTTACAATATATATATACTAGCTACTAATCCCGCGCACCGCGCGGGAAAAATCCAAAAAATATTAAAATAACAATAATTATCTTAATTTATCGAATATGCAAACTTATTTCAAAATTTTAATATATTTTGTTAGGTAGAAATTAATACTTAATAACAATACATTAGTTTAGTTAAAGTATTTAATACTCTAATCAAACAATTCTTCCTTAAAAAATCTACTTTAAACAAATTGTTAAACCCCTTAAAGAGGGATTTAGATCATCTGCCTCACTTTTCATGCCCCAGATCGTGCATCACTGTTAAGATCTTGACATATGTACTTAAATTTAATATTTTTCTTCCAAGGTTCATTAATCCCAATAGAGTTTTAGAAAAGAAAAAAAAAACTACAAAAGTAACTACATTACACGTGTCAAGATCTTAACGGTGAGGCACGATCTAATGTATGTAGATTGATATGGGGTATGTTGATCTGGATCCTATATAAGTGATTAAATTTATATATGGAAGAAATATATAGATGTTATAATAAAGTCTGTAAATGGCATCTACTATATAGTGGCCAAAAAATGGTAAACGGTAGAAATTGTGAGTCCAAATTTAATGGTGTCTATATACTTATTAAAATTGAACGGCATCCAACAACTATGGACCGATGGCATAAAAAAATGTTTTATATTGTGTCTTACTATTTGTCATTTAATTGTATAAATTTATTATTATGTATATTATATATACAGTGATGACGTGGCGGCCTATGGTCTACCGCAACCAAACTATATAAATTTATTATTTAAATAGAAACTTTTAATTATTAGTTTCTTTATTTTACGTAGAAACTAAAATAAGAGATAAAAAAAATTCTTAATTTAAAATCAATAAATATTTTGTATCTAAATTTGTAGAGTTCCAATTAAATGTCAATTAATAAGCTAGACATAAACTCAGTATATCACTAAAACTTAATATATATATAATAATATATATAACCCTAAAGACGTTATGCATGTAATATTAAATAACTGTTCTAAAACCTCAATTAAGAGTTCAAGTTTTTCTAATTACTGTACATGTCGTATGACCGTATAAGTGAACTCCATGGGTAATGCTCCATTAACTTCTCCCCGCGAAAGCTCATCTATATTATCCATATTTGATATGGATGTGTAGAGCAAGTGAAGATACATACCACATTAGTTGGAGAACATTCTTGCGACGGTATCACCATTTTGTATTCTAGGCTAGCTAATTTTAGCATAATTAGGTCCATGCGCATGGCTACTCTATGTAGACTTCAATAACCATCAAGCCTCCAAATAACGGCCAAACGGAGTTCGATCGGTATCTTTTGAGTTCTCGGAAGGATATCGAATCATCGGTCATTAAGAACTAAGAAGTGCATATCTGAGTTAAAACATATATATGAACGAAAAACCTAAGTTAAAAGTGAACGTACCTATACATATTTATATATTATTATCTTTACTCAATATACGTATGCACTTATATATAAACTCGATTTAACATTTCCTTATAAATAAATTATATATGATTTATATATGACTCAATATACATAGTACTTATATACATAAACTTGATTTAACCTTTCTTCACATAAAATATTAACAATAATACCCTAATAATCATAATCTTGGATATTTCAAGGAGAAAGGGAAATTAAACTAACCGAGCTAGTACCTATGAATTGGCGTCTTGGCGATGCTCGGTCTATTGTAGTGTCATGACAAAAAATATTATCGTATGTAGAGACTGATTTCTAGTAAATAAACTGAAAACTACAATTTATTACATTAATTAATTCTACTAAAATATATATGAAAAAACTGAATTAACTTAATGCACTAACCTTCGAAGGACAACGCCATAAGACCATACATCTAAGGATGATGCCCATTATCTTACAATTCAATGAGAACTCAAACTCCTTATACTTCATCTCTCTTTAGAAACAATCTGTATGATTTCAACAACACATGACTAATCATTCATGATAAGCTCTTTAAATAACACAATATAATCCAAACCCATAAAAAACTGCATGTTCAATAAAATATGCGTAACAATTTATTAACAATCAATTGATCTACTTTTTCCCACTAACCCATCTAATAACAAAATATGTATATATATATATATATCGTGAGTTCTCATAGATAGATACCGATGTATATTATTTATTCCATTTATTATTGTCTTTATACGTGAGTTCTCATAATAAATTACCGTTGTATATTATTTCTTCTATTTATTGTCTTTATACGTTTTGTATATATTGATTATACAATATATAAACGTTATTAAGTATATAGTTAATATACAATTTTGTAAAAGATTATATTAAAATAGGCATTTTACTTTTAGTCCATTCATTAATTAACCGTATAAAAATGTAAACTACATACTAAAACCATTCTCCAAATTTTGCAAATCAACAAAAATAAATCAATTTGTATAATATTATATATATACTATATTATTTCTTAAGAGCATCCACAATGGTTTTACATAAATCGTATTCTTTAAAGTTGCCACGTAGACATTTATGTACACTTTAAGTAATACGTAAAGTTAAAACAAACGTAAAAAAATATTTGCTCTGCAATCGTATTACTTAAACATATTCCTTAAATATATTTTATTATTAAATTTTTCAACAACCACCAATAAGATATTAGCATTAATTATAAAATGAATTAATTTATAATTAAAAATTGTTTACGTAATACATAGTGCATTCCTTATATTTAAGGAATGCTTTACGTAAAAACATAAATTTACGTGTGGGTCCCATCTTTAAGGAATGCTATGTAAAACCACTGTAGAAAGTTTTTTTTGCTTTACTTAAATAAACATGTAGGATCCACGTTTACGTAATGTTTACGTAATACCACTGTGAATGCTCTAAGAGCATCCACAATGGTATTACGTAAAGATTACATAAACGTGGGTCCTACATGTTTATTTAAGTAAAACAACAAAAACTATCTACAGTGGTTTTACATAGCATTCCTTAAAGATGGGACCCGCACGTAAATTTATGTTTTTACATAAAGCATTCCTTAAATTTAAGTAATGCACTATGTATTACGTAACCAATTTTTTATTATAAATTAATTCATTTTATAATTAATGCTAATATCTTATTGGTGGTTGTTGGAAAATTTAATAATAAAATATGTTTAAGTAATACAATTGTAGAGAAAATATTTTTTACGTGTGTCTTAAATTTACGTATTACTTAAAGTGTACATAAATGTCTACGTGGCAACTTTAAAGAATACAATTTATGTAAAACCACTGTGGATGCTCTAAGTACTATAATTTTTAGTGTTTTTATTATTGCATAGCGGCCTAACCTTAATATATATAATATTATGCTCGTGAATATTTAGATTTCGTTTACAAAAAAAGAATGGCCATATATATATTTAGAGTTTTTTTTTTGTATCCACTAACTATATTAAGGTGGATCTTCCTAAATTAGGTGACATGTAAATTTGGCAGTGAATTGTATTTAGTGTTTAGTTACGCATAATATATTTTCTAAGAATATTATATGTTTTTTTTAAAATATTATATGTAATAATTAATTATTTATGTGTATAGAAAATTAATTGCTTACGTGGCAGCATATGGTCTTCCGGAGCCAAACTGTATAGATTTATTATTTAAAAGGAAAATTTTAATTAATTTGTTTCTTTAAATTGCGTAGAGACCAGAAAAGGAGATAAAAATACTTCTTAATTTTAAATCAATCAATATTTTGTATCTAAATTTAGAGAACTCCAATTAAATTAGGAAACGTTGACTGCGTGGACTGTCCACGTGTCAGTCAGAAGGCTTCCGGTATCAAATTAATATAATACTATATACTGATCCCGCGCACCGCGCGGGTAAAAAATATCAAAGAAAAAAAATAATAAAAGAAGATTTTTATTATTATAATGAATTCTAAACTTTATATCTTTATACATTATACCTATGTATTCATATAAAACACATTAGTATAAAACACTATTTTAAATATAATAATATTTTTGCGTAGTAAAATAATTTTACTCTATATACTTTTCTAAGTATAGATATGCATATAATTTAATTTTTATCGATAATTAATCTTACAATATATAAAAAATATATTCACACTTTATATATTAATATCAATTACGATTTTTTTTTAACTAAATATATTATAAAATTATGTTTTACTTATTAATATTCACTATAAATAAATATTTTTATTAATACATTAGACTATCTGTAGCATAAATTTAACATCATGATTAATAGATTATAATTAAACATAATAACGTAAATTTCCCGAAAAATATAATAACTTAATTTTTTTTCCCTAAGAGTTATGTTATTTTTATTTTTATAAATATAAGTACAGAAATTGTATTATAATATTGAATATATTTTATAAAAAAATGTCTCGTATAGGTAATTTATTATTATTTTCATAAACATATTTTGTTTATAAAAAAAAGTCATATTATATGAATATATTATACTATGATTTTTTGTAGTATATTTTTTTCATATTTAAATATGTATTATTATAGATTATTCTATATTGTATAAGATATTTACTCACGTGGGTGGTTATCTTAAAGTTGTTAATATAATAAATATTTGTGTTATTGATGACCTAGCGTTTCGTGTACGTGTCATTCTTTTAGTTCTTTTTTTTTTTTGTATATTTATGTAATGTCATTCTTTTAATTCTTTGTTTGTATACTTTTGTAAAGATATTTTACGTAGAGACTAAAATGATAGATACAAATAATTTTAAAATTTCAGTTATCTGATATATTTTTAAAGTTAACATGTTTTTTTTAATAATTATATAAGTATTATTCGGTGGCAAATATTTTCTAATTATCATTCATATTTACCATATTTTTATTTTACAAATTCATCTTTATATTTTTTTTTTCCGCTCCCAGTGAAAACGGTGAAGTAGAGAAGTGGATTATCGTGTAAAAAATACAATAAAAACTAAAACTTGATGACGGATGGATATAAGTTGTGATCGTGGAAATGCTTTACAAATATAAAGGATGTCATTATAATTTACAAATATATAGAAGAAATATAAATGAAAATAAAAAAGACAGACATGCATACCTGTTATAATAATAGAACGAAACATGTTTCAACATAACTGATTAATGATGATATCAAAATGAATTGGTATAAATCAAATTTACATTATTGATTATAAAATATATTATTGCTCAAGTCCGACGTAACTACACAACGCAATAATATTAAAAAAAATGAATATAATTAGTTTGATGTCCATAATAAACTATAACGACATAAAATATGTTAGGCTAATAATAATGAGTGGAAACTAAACTTTTTCACATCCTCATTTTTTTTATCCAAAATTTTATTCCTTGTCACTTACATGAATGACATAAATTATTAATACATAACATGGTGTAGATAACAATGCCGGCTAAATAAATATCAATAATATTATTATATATAAAAAGTAAAATCGTTGAAATTGGATGTGAGAAAAAAAAACACAACCCTAAATATATTGCAATAGACCACACTGTACCACTATATTTATAATAATAATTATAAACTAAAATTGCTATCGATCTCGGTTCAAATAGGACCCTGAGCTCCTTTTACCTCTTTAATTAGCCATCTTGATCATCATCGACCATTACTTCTAAGGTTAGGATTGCTCAAAAGAATATTAGATTGTAATATTGATTTGCAGCTATATCAAGGAGTAATAACTCGTCCATGTCAACACCTCAAAAAGTTCATTGATTAGACCAAATCCTTAATGGGAAACTTCAGTAAAACTTGATAGGAGTAATAACTAATACTCGTGTGTGTAATATGTCACAAAATGACTAAATATACTCATGACTACTATATCTTACGTTGCAATAATGTATAAATGAACCTAATACAAACTGAAAGTTATTAGAATGGTCAAATCATCATAGATGAATGAACCGTGAGCTTGGTGAAGCCAAGGAAAGCCACATTCAACAAAATTGAGATAAATTTAACATGTTATTTTAATCAATCATCTATGTTAGTGTTCACAATATATGTCATTGAATATACAATTATCATCAATTTGATAGTCATTATCATAAATTAGGAATATAGAACTTATCTCGCTAACAGCTCCTCAATATCCTTCTTCTGACTCGACTTCCAATTAGATTATCTTCATGCAATGTAAAATATATATTTTGACACATTTAAATCCAAAGAACAATGTAGGAATACAAATATTAAAAAAAAAACACATCAACTGCTTTATATAAACAAAAGTAAAAATCATACTTCAAGATTAATCACTTAGGCCGACAACCATATATCATCTAATTACCCATCATATCTGTGGAGAAATTCAAAAGGAAAATAAAGGTAAGAGAGGTTTTACGTACTGTGTCCACAAGTTCTGACCCGATCCATAAAAGTCGTCACGTTATCGAATTGTCTTTAGAAGACGCACTACGTGCGATTCCCACGGTTGCAGATCCAATTCATAAAATACGACACATGGTCGAGCCGTCTAAGGAGGAAGAAGGTCGGTTGCTACGTATTGTGTCCACGGGTACATAACTCAACAACATCCTAAAAGAATATCTTCACCTACATACACAAATTGTAACATACTGTAATTGTAGCGAAAAAAATCAAAATATAAATAAATTAGTCGGAAAGAAGATATCAAACTACAGGAAAAAAAAAAAAAAAAAACATATCAAATCCTCCTATTAACCATTACTATAATAATTTAGGCAAAAAAAAAAACCATTACTATAATAATCTAATAGTTATAAGTCGAATAACCTTCGTGGCTTTTATACCAAAAACCCTACCTAGGTGTATATATAGTTATATATACGTTCTTCCAAAATCTAAGTGTTCTTCCAAAATCTAATTGTAAGAATAAAAAAGTATATATTCAATTAAATATTCTTAAATTCTATACAATAAGTATAATATACCGTAGATTAAATTAGAGATTAATAAATACGCCTACGTGGCGGCTAATAGTCTTCCGGAACCAAATTGTATAGATTTATTATTTAAAAGGAAACTTTTAATTAATTTGTTTCTTTAAATTGCGTAGAGACCAAAATAGGAGATAAAAATACTTCTTAATTTACCACCAATCAATATTATGTATCTAATTTTAGAGAACCCCTATTAAATTCCGATTAAATTAGGAAACGCTGACAGGGCAAACCGCCCACGTGTCAGTCAGAGGGCTTCCGATGCCGAATTAATATAATACTAGATACTAACCCCGCGCACCGCGCGGGTAAAAAATTCGAACTAAAAATTTGAGTTTAACGTTAAAAAAAATGTATAAAATGGTAAAATCGTTGAAATTAAATTTCAAAAATAAAAATAATTTAAATGTTTTCATAGATATAATAATGAAAAATTTATATGTTTTAACCATTCCTAAAAAGTTGAAATGTATATAAGTCTTCTGTTATATTTATGCAATTGGGCATGTAATATAAATTTATGTAACTTTATATATTATGATTATATAATATTTATATAGTTGCCCATAGTAAGTTTTCATAGTATATACATATAGTATAGGTAAGAAATGTTAGTTTATTTTATATTTATATATTGTTTGATTCAAAACAGAAACACCTATGAATTATTTTTTTACAGTTGAGAATTCTCATTAGCCATATATGTTATTATCTTTATAATTAATTTATTGTGGGAATGATTTTTACACCTATTTACTAAAATATGTAAAACATATATGCTTAATTTTTCTCATTAAGCTAATGATTAAGCTAATAATAAGAATACTAACAAAAACAAACCAAAATTGAAAAAATGGATAGCGAACTATTACTTGGAAAAAAAAAATATAACAAATACATAATATATAAACTAATAATTTTAATTTAGTAATAAGCTTGCAGGTTCAAATGACGAGCAATTAAATAAAGGTTTGATTTTTTTTATTTTATTTAATTTTGATTGTAAAAATTCTAAGAATACACTCACGTGATCAATTATGATTAAAGAAGAATACATACATCTTTCTCACAAGGCCAACGCTTTTTCATCATAACTATCAAACTGAGACTCGGTTGAAGATGTTTGAATTACAGAGAATAGAGATGGATTCTTTAACCTGCAAATATTAGAGATATAATGCAAAACATACTTAAATATGATCCTCCATGTTAGTCCCAAGCTAGCATCACAAAAGTGTTTTGGATCATTGATGAAAACATACTTATCCACCTATAAAGCATTAGGTCGCAACATGTGTTGTTGAATCGATCGATTACAATAGTTGTCAATCAAGCCTTAGAATAAATTGTCACCCTCTTTTATCTTTGAGCAAGAAAAAACCTTATTGTCCTCCTCACTTAGGGACTACTGGTGTTCCAATTACTTTCTTCTCATAGAGTTAAAGCACTAAATCATAGGATACTAATGACATTGAGGCATTAATCTTAGTGACATAGATTCACCAAAAAAAAGATTATCACCATAAATATTTAGAAATCTCCATGAAAATTTTCAAATAAAGAAAAAAAACTAAAAACTATAGACTTAATCTTACGTTTCGTCGAACTTGACTGTGAAGAGCTGAAGACCATTGATCTATCTCATCATCCTCTAAGTTGATTAGATCCATTAACCTGTCTAGTAGTGATAAATTCACCGAATCACGAATTATCATAAACAAATTAAACCAATTCAAGAATAAATGATGAAAGAATAATCATTTTTTTTTTCCAAAATCAAGTATCATTAAAAAAAAAAATCACAATAAATCGGGAATTGCTTACGAAATCTGAGATACATACATGTGTATATACTTATAATGAAGTACTCTCTTCTTCATACTCTACATGATATATATGATTGTACTGTAAATATTATATGTTAAGCTCATAGTTTTATTTAATATATAAACAGGCATAAATACGAAAACAATTATCTTGTCCATATACATAAAAATATAATTAGTACTTATCAATCTTATCCAATAATAGCATGTTGACATTCAATTAACTCATTGTCTTAAGCTTAATATTATCCCAAACACGAATTACATGAACTCGAATCACATGTTGACAAAACTCAAGTTATAAATCATCCAGAAAAAAAATAGCTCTTACCATTAGAAGACAATCTACCTACAATAAGTTTCAAAACTAATATAAATAAATCACAAACATAAATTATTATACGATAATTCCCACGTATTGATAAATTATAATAATATATATTAGACCATTGACGTTGTTATATATGTATTCTAAATTTGCCTCATAATCTAATATTATATATAATATAGAAATCACCGAATGTAAATAATATTTGTGCTATTATAAAGGAAACTTGAAGACTGACCTCCGATCGGTGTAAGAGGAGTTGTTATCTGTGTATCGATTCTGGATTTTATTAGTTTCAAAATTAAAAGAGGTTTGATTTTCTTCTTCCCTCTGCCAATTTTCTTCTTCGTAAATACAACTCTTTCTCACGGCAATATCCTATTTATGTTGCTCTGTAATAAATATATTACATAGACTCACGGACAATGTATATATATGTTTTTATTTGTTACCTAATTCTTACACAATATTATATTATATGGATACAACCCGCTTAATATTACCTTGTTATTTGATTCTTAATACATATTGCCTGTCCGATGTATATATTATTATCCATACATAGACTCACGTCTCACGGTCTACAACCATATTTCCAAATATAATAATATTGTTTTAAAAACATAGATATTATTTATGCTTTCTTATTTGTTACCTTACTCTTTCACAATATCACGGCCTACAACATAATCTACTTTCCGTTTATTTTATTTTTTTGCCAAAGCTTTTCCATTTATTCATTCCATTGATTGTCCGTTTTTTATTTAATCCATTTGCTCACGTGGCGGATTATGAGCCTCCGAAACCAAACTGTACAGATTTACTTTTTAAAAGGAAATTTTTAATTAATTTATTTTTTTAAATTGCGTAGAGACCAAAATAGGAGATAAAAATACTTCTTAATTTTAAGCAATCAATATTATGTATCTAAATTTAGAGAACCCCTATTAAATTCCGATTAAATTAGGCAACGGTGACTGCGTGGACTGTCCACGTGTCAGTCAGAGGGCTTCCGGTGCCGAATTAATATAATATAATAGATAATAGATATATACTATCCTATTACAAGCTGACCTATTTTTTGAGAATTCAGGACTTGCCATATTTTGGACACTTCCTCATTTAAGCATGCCACATGTCATGTGTGTCGCGCATGGTCCAAAATTAAACATTTACATTGTTGGCCTCGATAAAGCACAAGCATCGACAAAAGGTAGGTTGAATGAGTTTTATCTAGTTGATACAATGAATTTTATCCAACCACTAGTAGACTTCTCTGCATGTAAACCGCTTTTCTGCCTCTTATTCCTACCATTGTAGACTTCTCTTCAAGTGCAATAGAGGATGGGTGATTAAATTTAGCATCGGCAAGAAAGCCAAAGGTATTGCATTGCAATGTCTAATCTATTCACCGTGTATTTGATTTCCGTTTTCTGTTTTCGATTCCAACTGAATTTGTTATCGGTTCGATTTTTATATGTCTGGATGGCTCACTACAGCAACAATAGAAAATTTGTAGCCATTACCTAGAATGAATTGGTAAGTAATTCGGGCTCATTCGATTTAATGTCCTGCTAGATTTTGCGCTGACTTTATCTTAGCACTTAATTTTACTTTACTTCATGCTTTAATTAATTATCGGTGTTGTTGTTTAGATGAGAAATAATAGAATAAGCGACTGCTCCAAGTCGAGGTCAGGTAAGCTAATCTTAACAAAAGATTCAATATTTTTCATTGTTTTACAGGATCTTAACTGGAGTTGTTTACATGGAAACTTGTAGGTTGGAGTTCCCTCTAGTCTGTTTATCATCAAACTGACTTGGAGTTTGAGGAACTTGGATCCATTCCTTATTTTTGATTCATTCACCTGAGTTTGAATTTTCGTAGCGGTATTATTTAGAAGTAGGGATGGATTGAATGTGAAACTTATGTATGGGTTCGTTTCACTGTTGTGGAAACAAATTTTGTCATGTCAAGGTCATAAGAAATTCAGTAGTGAAAGTACTTGCTCAAAAGTAATTTATATATATAGAAAAGATGTTGCATTTAATTTATAAGTAGAATATTTTGCAGGGTCCTCTGTCGTGCAAAAATTTCATCATAAATGCATGACAGATCTATATTGCTCAAGTAAAAGATGCAGATGATTTCCTTCTAATTGCAACTAAAAATCTGATTCATGATCCCTTATGATTAAATCTCATTCAACTACTGAGGGAATAACTACTAAATCATTTTTTTTTTCTCATAATTTTGTTTTGTCCAACTGTTTAATTTCCCAGTTAATGATTTTGAGTTTGTTGTTTGCTCAGATCCTAATAACTTCTATGTCTCATGCATTTTTATCAAACTTCTCCAATCTTGCAAAGTTGGTGGGTTTTAACTATAGATCTTGGTGTAACTCTTGCTAATAAAGATAGCAATAGCATTTTATAGCTAAAAGAATTGATTTGGCTTGGTTTATTTTTCCTTAGTATATTTTATTTAAGCTTAGAGTGACTGCGGATAATTTTTGTACACATTTAATAAATGTTGTTGGATCGTGATTTATTAAATACGACTATACTAAGAGTGTTCCATTTTTGCGGTGAAACTCTCAGACACTAAAGTCGGGACTATTAAAATTGGGACCCTCAGAGAGTAAAGTCGGGAGCACTAAAGTCGGAATCTATCAGAAGAGGTGAAATAGCGGCATCCCCCATGACAAGTCGATCAAAGCGACAAAGGCGATCAAGTCGACCAAGGCGGCCAAGTCGACCAAGACGACCAAGTCGACCAAGGCGACCAACTCGACCAAGGCGACCAAGGCGACCAAGTCGACCAAGTCGACCAAGGCGACCAAGTCAACCAAGTCGACCAAGGCGACCAAATCGACCAAGACGTCAAGACGAGACCATCAAAGTCGCCTTCGACTATCATCAATAGCAGGTGGCAACCTGCTTGTCACCTACTTAGAAGAAAACCCTTCCTCCTAAAGAAGAAGAGGTGGCAACCTGCTTGTCACCTACTTAGAAGAAAACTCTTCCTCCTAAGGAAGAAAAGGTGGAAACCTGCTTGTCACCTACTTAGAAGAAAACCCTTCCTCCTAAGGATTAAGAGGTGGCGACCTGCTTGTCACCTGCTGACACAGTGCCTCCCATCTCCATCAATGAGAGAAAGGTGGCCACCGCCCTTGTCAACCAATCAAAATGAAGCTGCCACCATCTAAAGTCGGTAAAAGCTTCCCCTATAAATACTCTTCAGTATTCTCATTCATAATTAAGATTTCTCACTACCAGAAAGCTATACTAACTTGAGCTTCGGAGTGGAATCAGGGGAACAACCCCGCGTTTTCCAGGTCTCGCCAAGAGCAGTCTCGCCATGAAGAACAAGCTAACCCACAAAGCTTTCTAACTTCAAAGAGACACCAAGGCGAGAACCGGAAGAGCCTCGCCAGGCTTAGCAAGGCTTTTATGATCCAACATTTGGCGCCGTCTATGGGATCCCGATCAAAAAGTCATGGCGCCTCAACTTCAAAAAGGGGTGACTCCAAAAGCGTCAACATTAATATGAAGGTGGTGACACCTCCTAAGGCAATGACTAGGGGCCAGAAGCCGTCACCAAAAAGCTGACACCAAAGGTCTTCGCCAAATGGTCGTCAACAAAAAGGTAGTCACCAAAAATTTCTTCGTTAAATGGTCGTCGCCATAAATGTCGCTTCGGTAAGAGTCGTCGAATCTGAAAAGTCGGCGACAAAGCTAAAAAGGGACCAGTCATCAAACTGACCCTTAGCTTAAAGATGTCGCCTCGAAAAAAGTCGTCGACTCTGAAAAGTTGACGACAAGACCAAAATGGACCAGTCATCAAACTGACCATTACCCTAAGAAAGTCTTCGCCTCGGAAAAATCCGTCGACTCCGAAAAGTCGGCGACAAAGCTAAAAAGGGATCAGTCATCAAACTGACCCTTAGCTTAAAGATGTCGCCTCGGAAAGAGTCGTCGACTCCGAAAAATCGGCGACAAACCTAAAAAAGGATCAGTCATCAAACTGGCCCTTAGCTTAAAGATGTCGACTCCGAAAAGTCGGCGACAAAGCTAAAAAGGGATCAGTCATCAAACTGACCCTTAGCTTAAAGATGTCGCCTCGGAAAAAAGTTGTCGACTCCGAAAAGTCGACGACAAGGCCAAAATGGATCAGTCATCAAACTGACCATTAGCCTAAGAAATTCGTCGCCTCTGAAAAAGTCGTCGACTCCGAAAAGTCGGCGACAAAGCTAAAAAGGGATCAGTCATCAAACTGCCCTTAGCTTAAAGATGTCGCCTCGGAAAAAAGTAGCCGATTCCGAAAAGTCGACGATAAGGCCAAAATGGATCAGTCATCAAACTGACCATTAGCCTAAGAAATTCGTCGCCTCGGAAAAAGTCGTCGACTCCGAATAGTCAGCGACAAAGCTAAAAAGGGACCAGTCATCAAACTGACCCTTAGCTTAAAGATGTCGCCTCGGAAAGAGTCGTCGACTCCGAAAAGTCGGCGACAAAGCTAAAAATGGATCAATCATCAAACTGACCCTTAGCTTAAAGATGTCGCCTCGGAAAGAGTCGTCGACTCCGAAAAGTCGGCGACAAAGCTAAAAAGGGATCATTCATCAAACTGACCCTTAGCTTAAAGATGTCGACTCCGAAAAGTCGACGACAAGGCCAAAATGGATCAGTCATCAAACTGACCATTAGCCTAAGAAAGTCGCCGCCTCTGAAAAAGTCGTCGACTCCGAAAAGTCGGCGACAAATCTAAAAAGGGATCAGTAATCAAACTGACCCTTATCTTAAAGATGTCGCTTCAGAAAAAAGTCGTCGACTCCGAAATGTCGACGACAAGGCCAAAATGGATCAGTCATCAAACTGACCATTAGCCTAAGAAGTCGTCGCCTCGAAAAAAGTCGTCGCCTCGGAAAAAGTCGTCGACTCCGAAAAGTCGGCGACAAAGCTAAAAAGGGATCAGTCATCAGACTGACCCTTAGCCTAGGAAAATCGCCGATAATGAAGAAGCCTTTTCCAAATCGATTGTCGACCATCAACAATCTGATATCAACTAAATCACTCGGATTAGTCGGCACCTCGAAAGATGTTAGATGTTGAAGAAGCCTTTTCCGAATTGATTGTCGACCATCAACAATCTAATATCAACTAAATCACTCAGATTAGTCGGCAACTTAGAAGAGGTTAGGTGTTGAAGAAGCCTTTTCCGAATCAATTGTCGACCATCAACAATCTGATATCAACTAAATCACTCAGATTAGTCGGCACCTCGAAAGAGGTTATGTGTTGAAGAAGGCTTTCCGAATCGATTGTCGACCATCAACAATCTGATATCAACTGTTTCGACCAAGTTAACGCGGGCTGTCCGCTGAGTAACTTGTCGATGTCTTCGGGTTGGGTGCGAGCTTGTTTGGGCCAAGTCCGTCTCCTAGGGTCGTGCACGGGCCTTTGGCTTCGTCTTCAAAATCGCACTAAGTCCTTCGGGCTCTCTTGCTGACTGTCCGTCCGTACCTGCAAGAGGAGCATAACCGAGCAACTCCCGTGGAGAGGGGGGGGAGGTGCTTGGTGCGCTCACTCCGACGATCAACATTAGACAGTTCTAGAGACAGAAAGTTTAGAGAGAGGTCAGAGTTTTTCTTAATTCTCACCCAAAGTGACTTGAAAATGTTTACCCCCAAGGTGGCTATTTATAGGCAACCTTGGACCGTAAGCCGGTTTTGACCCGGTTCAATGTGGAAATGTGAACCGGGATGCAGGGGAGAGCTTTGGGAAAAGGACTCTGACGCGCGTCTCAGGCGGCTGTCACGAGCGGGACGCGCGCGCCTTTGAAACATAGGTCTCGGACACATAGGAGTTAGTTAAAAATCGGGTCTCCTATACATTCGAGACAAAATGGGGGGTGTGCGCGACACCCCCCGGGGTGCTAAGCTTACCCGGAATTCCGGGTAAGCCCCCGGGGGTGCCGGGCAAGTTCGCGACTTGCCCGGTTTCCCCCGGTTAGCTCGAGATTGGGTTTCGTAGTGGGTCTTACGTGCGTGCATGAGGTCCGAATAATTAAAACCGAGCCCGAATCATGCGTATATCCATCATCAACTAAATCACTCTGATTAGTCGGCAACTCGAAAGAGGTTAGGTGTTGAAGAAGCCTTTTCGATTGTCGACCATCAACAATCTGATATCAACTAAATCACTCAGATTAGTCAGCAACTCGAAAGAGGTTAGGTGTTGAAGAAGCCTTTTCCGAATCGATTGTCGACCATCAACAATCTGATATCAACTAAATCACTCAGATTAGTCGGCAACTCGAAAGAGGTTAGGTGTTGAAGAAGCCTTTTCTGAATTGGTTGTCGACCATCAACAATTTGATATCAACTAAATCACTCAGATTAGTCGGCAACTCGAAAGAGGTTAGGTGTTGAAGAAGCCTTTTCCGACTCGATTTTCTACCAGCAACAATCTGATATCAACTAAATCACTCAGATTAGTCGGCAACTCGAAAGAGGTTAGGTGTTAAAGAAGCCTTTTCTAAATCGATTGTCGACCATCAACAATCTGATATCAACTAAATCAGTCAGATTAGTCGGCAACTCGAAAGAGGTTAGGTGTGAAGATAAGTCATTTTCCGAATCGATTGTCGACAATTAAGAATCTAATATCAGTCATATCACTTAGATTTGTCGGCAATTCGAAAGAGGTTAGGCGTCGACATCCAGACTTGATAAGAATCAGTCATTCGATGGAATAGAGTGAAAGGTTAAAACCTAAGCCTCACGACGATCTGAAAGGAATTGATCATCGATAACAAAAAGCCAAAAATGGATCAGTCATAAAAAAGTGACCCTTAGCTTAAGAAATTCGGCGAAAGGCCAAATTGGATCAGTCATCAAACTGACAATTAGCTTCAGAAAGTCGTCGCGTCGGAAAAAATTGTCGACTCCGAAAATTCGACGACAAAGCTAAAAAGGGATCAGTCATAACACTGACCCTTAGCTTGAAAAAATCATCGACTCCGAAAAGTCGGCGACAAAGGCTTAAAAAGGGATTAGTCATAAAACTGACCTTTAGCTTGAAAAAATCATCGACTCCGAAAAGTTGTCAACTCCTAAAAAAGGCTAGTGTTGTGTTTTTATGTTTATCTCGACTCGGATAATGCCGAAACGACATCACCCAAGTCTTGGGGGCCAGTGTTGGATCGTGATTTATTAAATACGGCCATACTAAGAGCGTTCCATTTTTGCGGCAAAACTGTCAGACACTAAAGTCGGGACTATTAAAGTCGGGACCCTCGGAGAGTAAAGACGGGAGCACTAAAGTCGGAATCTATCAGAAGAGGTGAAATAGCGGCACCCCCCATGGACAAGTCGACCAAGTCGATCAAGGCGACCAAGTCGACCAAGGCGACCAAGGCAACCAAGGCGGCAAAGGCGACCAAGGCGACCAAGTCGACCAAGTCGACCAAGTCGACCTAGGCGACCAAGTCGACCAAGTCGGCCAAGTCGACCAAGTCGGCCGAGTCGACCAAGTCGGCCAAGTCGGCCAAGTCGACCAAGTCGACCAAGTCGACCAAGGCGACCAAGGCGACCAAGTCGACCAAGTCGACCAAGGCGACCAAGTCGACCAAGTCAACCAAGGCGACCAAGGCGACCAAGTCGACCAAGTCGACCAAGGCGACCAAGTCGACCAAGTCGACCAAGGCGACCAAGTCGACCAAGTCAACCAAGGTGTCAAGTCAACCAAGGCGTCAAGGCGAGACCATCAAAGTCGCCTTCGACTATCATCAACACCAGGTGGCAACCTGCTTGTCACCTATTTAGAAGAAAACCCTTCCTCCTAAGGAAGAAGAGGTGGCAACCTGCTTGTCACCTACTTAGAAGAAAACCCTTCCTCCTAAGGAAGAAGGGGTGGCAACCTGCTTGTCACCTACTTAGACGAAGACCCTTCCTCATAAAGAAGAAGAGGTGGCGACCTGCTTGTCACCTGCTGCAACAGTGCCTCCCATTTCCACCAATGAGAGAAAGGCGGCAACCGCCCTTGTCAACCAATCAAAACGAAGCTGCCACCACCTAAAGTCGGTAAAAGCTTCCCCTATAAATACTCTTTAGTATTCTCATTCATAATTAAGATTTCTCACTACCAGAATGCTATACTAACTTAAGTTTCGGAGTGGAATCAGGGGAACAACCCCGCCTTTTCCAGGTCTCGCCAAGAGCAGTCTCGCCATTAAGAACAAGCTAACCCACAAAGCTTTCTAACTTCACAGAGACACCAAGGCGAGAACCAGAAGAGCCTCGTCAGGCTTAGCCATACTTTTATGATCAAACAAATGTAATATTGCTTTATTAATTATACCACTTAACAAGTTACCTATGCAATACGCGGAAATAGCTCCCTAAAATTTATATGTAATTAATCTTCAACGCGGTGCGGGTAATACACCTTAATATATATATATATATATATATATATATATATATATATATATATATATATATATATATATATATATAAAAATTGAGACAGTCCTCTCTCATGCTCATATTCAAACAAAAATATAATTCGAAACGGATGACAATAGGGCGGAGCGAAAAACCCGACAAACCCGAATTCCTGAAAAATTCGCCCTATCCCGCTCTGAAATTGGGCCCGAGCCTGTATGGGAGAGACTTTTACTCCTTACTAGGGCTAGGGCTAGGGCATTTTTCATAAAATCCTGAAAGCCCCGAATGTCCCTAGTTATTTAACCTAATTCAACAATTTACAACTTAAATAATCTAATTATTAAACTAGATGAATATAAAATAAAATAAAGCCTAATTAGTAAGTAACTAACATAGCTTCATTTCTTTCTTCGTCAATGTGTCGTAAACTGTCTGGACATTCAGTTTTAGATTTTCCATTAAATATTCTTTGCATTAGAACATTTATTTATAATTTTAGATTTTACTATTTAACTCTTCAATTCTTTTCAAGTGATGGAGCTGATTTTGAGTCTATTTGGAGCTGGCTTGGAGTTGGAGTTGATTTGGAGCTGACTTGGAGTTGGAGTTGAACTGGAGCTGCATTGAGCTTGAATGCTAGTGTTCGTATTGTAGAACTTAATCTACGTGTGCGAACTTAATGAATTGTTTGTGAACTTGATGTATGTGATCGTGAATTCGATGTATGTGTTGGTGAATTCAATGTATGTGTTCGTGAATTTGATGAATGCTTGAACTTGGATTTGTACTTGAGATGAAAATTAAGGTTTATTTTCATTCTTAGGTGTAAACTAGGGTTGTCCCTATCCCGTCCCAAATTTAAAAAGTCTCAACCAAGTAGGAACTTTTTCAAATGTTTAACATAGGGCTAGGGCTAGGGCTATGGACGGTTGTGGAAATTCTGAAAATTAGGACTAATGACTTTTTCTTGAAAAATCTCGCCCGTTTGTCCTGAGCTCACCCATACATCCTGTCACAAGGGCTAAATTAGGGCTTATTTTTCGCCTAAGTATAGCACTTGCTAGCGTGATTTCCTACTCAAAATCACCAGCCAACACACGGATCCAACGCAGCGGACAAAATTCACGAACAAGTCAAATGAACTCGGAACCAGCAACTCACAACGATCTCGAACAACAACGGCAAAACGCAGCAAACACACCAATGAAATCAGCAAGGAACAAGATAGAGATGTATAAAACACTTGCATTTATTACTCAATGAAGGCTACACGCCCGAATTACACCCACACATTATAGACGCTCCCAACACTCCTCAGTTTTGACTTAGTTGGGTGACAATAACTGATTACAACTCAAGGGAACTCTCCCTTTATATAGGATCCGAAATTCCTAAGACTCCTAGGAAAATCCAATCTATATATATCTAATTCTATCTATACTTAGCTAGGATATATATTTATAACATATATATATCCATAGCTAGTACAAAAACCCACAAATATATCTAAGTTCCCTTATATATAGCTATATTAGTATAGATATATATATTTATAACATATATATATATATATATCTATAATTAATTAACAAAGCTCACAAATATATCTAGTTCCCCTAAATATAGCTATAGATAGAATCTTCACATATCTTGGGCAGATTTGATCCTTCTTGGCAGCCAAGTACCTTGTTTAAATCCCTTGATTTCGAATCCACACAGGCCTGGGCTTGTCTTTCCATCAAACATGGGTTTCCAGCCAATTCAGCCTTTTTGGTGCTGGGCACTTGCTGAGCACGGGCTGAACACACAAAAAGCACGGGCCATGCACACTAAAAGCACGGGCCAAGCACTGTCTGAGCACTTGACTGGCAGCTTCGTCTGGGACATTTGCTGGGCACGGGACTGGCACTCACCAAGCACGGGCAAAGCACACAAAATGCACGGGACGAACACACTAAATGCACGGGACGAGTGTTGAGGCTGGTACGGGACAAACTCTTCGCTGGTACGGGACAAACTCTTAGCTCGTACGGGACAATCTTGGGATGGACACGGGAAAATCCTCGATGACGCGGGGCAAACTCTTGACGGACGCGGGACAAAATCTTGTCCAAGGATCGAATCCCACCAACTCCACATTTGCTGCCAATATTTTCAAAACACCCAAAACACGTTACACATTGCTACGATTTATTGTTTTCACCTTCCAAACGCTTGTTAGGCTTGGGAAGCATGTCTATCATAGCCAAATTCATGCTTCCCGATAAGTCACTTTTCAAGGGTTTGACAAACCTCTCAGACCACTCGAAGTAGACGCCCTCGTCGACACAGATTCGCGACACTCTTCAACCCGGGGCCCATACTCCCTTCGAAATTGCGCCGTCTCCTCTGTACCATCAATTACGTGAGCCTCACAACGGTTTTCATGAAAACTTGATGAAGATGCACCTCCCAAATACTTGACTTTGTGGAATGCTTCAACTCCTCCACAAGCTAAAAGCTTCTTTGGCGTAGGCAAACACGCCTTACTCTTGGAATCAACACGCATCTTTCCGCTACTCCGCAATGGTCGAAGTGGTCCCGTAACTCCACACCAAGCTTCTTTGCCTCTTTTGGTCAAACTCTTATCCGACACGTACTCTGCGTCAGCTGCTACCTTAACATTCACTCGATTAGTTAGGACGGTCTTGTCATCACTCGATGGCAGCTTACCTTTTACTTCCGAGACGCGCACTTTAGGCATAAGTGCCCTCGTACTAACATTCAATCCATCCGACTCCAACAAGCTGGTTTCTCCACGCACCATTCCACCAATGTGCTCAACAAATCTTACGCCGCGACCGCTGGACACACCCTTCTTCATAGTCATGAGAGGAATACAAGACCGCTTTTTCCACACTTGTTGTACTACTCCGCTGCGCCTTGACTTACTCAATGCACTCGCATCCGTCTTGGATTTCGCCGCAACTTTATTCCCATTGTGCTTTCCCCGTCTAAGTTTCCCACGCTCTTCCAGTTCCAGCTGGATCGAATCACGGACACACTCTTCACGCTCCAGCTCATGTGCTAGCTGCACAGCTGAGACGTACTCAACCGACCTCATTGCCTCTGGGACTTCTCTAACACCTGGCACAAAACAGGGTTTCTTCGGGTCGTTGAACATTATTTCGCAAACATAAGGTAATACCATAACGCTATTGCTCATAAGAAAGTTGTTTCCAAGGATGAAGTCGAAATCATCCATTGGAACCACCATGAACTCGACCGGGCCACTCCAATCTCCAATCTTCGCTTGGACACGCACCATGCCCTTCGCCACCATGCTTTCCGAGTTCACCGCTTTGACACGCTCTGAGCACTTAGAGATTTTGAATCCAAATTCCACATACGCCTTATCTGAACACAAAGAATGTGTAGCTCCAGTATCCACCATCACCACCGCATCCTTTCCGTCTAGACAAGCTCGAACACGAACCAAGGGAGGTACTTTACCCTTAGTTGCTGTCAATGCACCCAACACTTGCATCGGAGCAAACTGACTCATCGTCTCCTCTTCCTCATCCGACGTCTCATCAGACTTCATCATAGCACTCAACCGTTCTTTAGGCTTCTTGGGACAGTCCCGAGCTATGTGCTCCCCATTGCAAATAAAGCATCCATGGGTCCTCGGATCCTTCCAAGTTGTCTCCTTACCTTTGTCCGGCTTTCCACTCGTGGGTTGGGGTTTGAACTTACCCTTCCCTTTGTCACGTGGCTTGGCAGCTCTCTGCTCCTTACCATCGCGACTAGCATCCTCGACTTGCTCAAGGCTCGAAGCTCGATCAATCCGTCCGCAGCAATGATTGCACTCCTCAAGTCCTTAGCTCCCCGATGCTGCAATTCCACTTGAGACCAATCTTGTAATCCCTTCACAAAGTGAAAGAGCCTGTCCTCCTCTTCCATACTTGGGATCTCGGTCATGATCGCTGAAAATTGTTCAATGTATTCACGAACCGAACCTGTCTGCTTCAAGTTCAAAAGCTTTTCACGGGCCACCCAAGCACTGTTGTTTGGCATATAACGAACTTTCAACTCTGCGCGCAACTCTGCCCAAGTAGTCAAAGGCTCCCCATCCGTTGTGTCACACGAAGTTAGATAACTTCTCCACCAAGAAATGCGTCACCTTCGAAGTAAACACTCGTACACCTTACTTGTTTGGACTCAGGGATTTCAGCATCTTCGAAGTATTGGTCCATTCGCCACAGAAACTCTTCTAAGGTTTGGGAATCAAGAACACCTAGAAAGGGTTTTGGCTCATGTACCTTTACTTTTGCATTGGAGTGATTGTTTACACTCTTCTTTATCAACTTCAAGTCCTCACGAACAGAATCTGCAAAGACTTCCACCTCACGTAGCCGATTCCCTTGTGTCACGCCTTTCATCTCAAGATCCGCAACTCGAGTTTCCATTCCTTGCTTGTGCTCGTACAGGTCGACCAGCACCGTAACCACATGCTTAATGGACTGATCCTCAGCTGTATTAGCTTCAGCAAGAATTTCCCTACACTTCGTAATGACTTCTTCCATCGACATGATGCAACTTCTTCAAGGACTCCCTTGCCTGCAGCTCTTGTTGAACCGACTCTGATACTACTGTCACAAGGGCTAAATTAGGGCTTATTTTTCGCCTAAGTATAGAACTTGCTGGCGTGATTCCCTACTCAAAATCACCAGCCAACACAAGGATCCAACGCAGCGGACGAAATTCACGAACAAGTCAAACGAACTCGGAACCAGCAACTCACAACGATCTCGAACAACAACAGCAAAACGCAGCAAACACACCAATGAAATCAGCAAGGAACAAGATAAAGATGTATAAAACACTTGCCTTTATTACTCAATGAAGGCTACGCGCCCGAATTACACCCACACTATTTAGACGCTCACAACACTCCTCAGTTTTGACTTAGTTGGGTGACAAAAACTGATTACAACTCAAGGGAACTCTCCCTTTATATAGGATCCGAAATTCCTAAGACTCCTAGGAAAATCCAATCTATATATATCTAATTCTATCTATACTTAGCTAGGATATATATTTATAACATATATATATATCCGTAGCTATTACAAAAACCCACATATATATCTAAGTTCCCTTATATATAGCTATATTAGTATAGATATATATATTTATAACTAATTAACAAAGCTCACAATATATCTAGTTCCCTTAAATATAGCTATAGATAGAATCTTCACATATCTTGGGCATATTTGATCATTCTTGGCAGCCAAGTACCTTGTTTAAATCCCTTGATTTCGAATCCACACAGGCTGGGCTTGTCTTTCCATCAAACATGGGTTTCAAGCCAATTCAGCCTTTCTGGTGCTGAGCACGGGCTGAACACACAAATAAGCACGAGCCATGCACACTAAAAGCACGGGCCAAGCACTGTCTGAGCACTTTGACTGGCAGCTTCGTCTGGGACATTTGCTGGGCACGGGACTGACACTCACCAAGCACGGGCAAAGCACACAAAATGCACGGGACGAACAAACTAAATGCACGGGACGAGTGTTGAGGCTGGTACGGGACAAAATCTTCGCTGGTACGGGACAAACTCTTTGCTCGTACGGAACAATCTTGGGATGGACGCGGGAAAATCCTCGATGACGCGGGGCAAACTCTTGACGGACGCGGGACAAACTCTTGTCCAAGTATCGAATCCCACCAACTCCACCTTTGCTGCCAATATTTTCAAAACACCCAAAACACGTTACACATTGTTACGATTTATTATTTTCACCTTCCAAAGACTTATTAGGCTTTGAAAGCATGTTTATCATAGCCAAATTCATACTTCCCGATAAGTCACTTTTCAGGGTGTGACACATCCTACATGACAATACCGAAATAAACTCCTAAAATAAGGGTATATCGGCATATAAGTCCTAAACAAACCCTCTTTTCCCGAACCAATTCAAGTTCCGTTCTCGTTCCACCTCAAAACCCTCTTTCTACTCCCGCAGCGAAATCTCTCAATTGTCGATCGATCATTCGGTTCGATTCTCGCGCCCTGTCCGTGGAATATGTCGCTGCGACCTAACGCGAGGACCGAGGTCCGCCGTAACCGCTACAAGGTGGCGGTTGATGCCGAGGAGAGCCGCCGTCGGAGGGAAGACAACATGGTGGAGATCCGCAAGAGCCGAAGGGAGGAAAGTTTGCTGAAGAAGCGGCGTGAAGGTCTTCAGGCACAGCAGATGCCTGCTTCACTTCAGTCGTCAGCTATTGAGAAGAAGGTGAGGCGATTTCTAACCTTTCAGTTCAGTATTCCGGTTGTAATTGTTCTCGAATGAGCTCGTTAGCTAGTTATGTAGTAATGGATGTTATTATTCGTTGTCAAGCTGTGACTATCTGATTGATCGTTCATAGGCTTGGTTCATGCTAATGCTCTGTTCTTTTGCAGCTATAGCAACATTCAATAATCCTCAGGAGCAAGATGATGTTTATTCTATAGCTGTCCAATTTAATTAAGAGTTTCCTTCTAAGATAATGACTTCTTCTTAATCTCAGCTGGAGCTTCTGCCTTCCCTGGTGACTGCTCTATGGAGCACCGAGAATAACCAGCAGCTAGAGGCGACCACTCAATTCAGGAAACTGCTTTCAATTGGTGAGATCCTGTGCTCGACTTTCTCTTTCTTCCCTTCTCTACCGTGCTTCTGGGAGCTTCTATGGGATTAGCTTAGACTGCTTTCTTTGGGCTACTCTTTTGTTTTTTTGCTGAACATGGCATTCTTAATCGGAGTTATGCTTTTTTCTTGTGATGATTGTAGTTCCTTTTCTTTGATATATATAAATATGTACTGACAGAACGAAGACCACCCATTGAGGAAGTCATACAGTCAGGTGTTGTACCTCGCTTTGTTGAGTTTCTTATGAGAGAGGATTACCCTCAACTTCAGGTACTGAATAATAAATATTTGTTACGTATTGCTGTTTTATTGCACCTTGTAATTATGTTAATGGATGTTGTAATTGGACATTTTTACCAGTTTGAAGCTGCATGGGCGCTCACAAATATTGCTTCTGGCACCTCTGATAACACTAAAGTGGTGATTGATCATGGAGCTGTCCCAATCTTTGTGAAGCTTCTTGCTTCTCCTAGTGATGATGTCCGTGAGCAGGTATTATGACAGATAGTACTTTTAACATGCCCTTAATTCATTTGCTGTCCTCTTAATTATTTTATGTTATGTGTCCTTTTAATAATATTTAGTCTACAACATACGTGATGTAGGAAAACCGTAAGGTTTGTGATGTAGGAGAAGCTTAAGCTTTGTGAACCTAATGTTGTATTTCTTAACAGGCCGTGTGGGCACTAGGAAATGTGGCTGGTGATGCGCCCAAATGCCGCGACCTTGTTCTTTCATGTGGAGCTCTGCCTGCACTACTTGCACAGTTAAATGAACATGCAAAACTATCCATGCTGAGAAATGCTACATGGACACTATCAAACTTCTGCAGGGGAAAGCCGCAACCTCCTTTCGATCTGGTTAGTTTGTATTTCATGAAGATCTCGAAATTTGACCACCGGTTGGTTAAGAAGGTTAACTGCTTCTGGGTTTAACTGGCTCTGTCTCTAAGTAATTGCTGAACTTGCTCTTGTATGATTTAGCTACTTTCTTTAGTACGAAATAATAAATGTAAAGTGTAAACACTTCCATGTCCTTGCTTTTGTCAATTAGCAAATTTATTTCGAGAGTTATCAGTTAGTCTCAGTTTATGAGCAAGAAAATGTACGTAACATATACTAGCTGTATCAGTGTCTACTTGCAGCTTGTATGGACACCTTATGAAATTACTTGACTATGTATCGCTCGTGTAGGTAAAGCCTGCGCTTCCAGCCCTTACAAGTCTTATCCATTCAAGTGACGAAGAGGTTTTGACTGATGCTTGTTGGGCTCTTTCGTACCTTTCTGATGGTACAAATGACAAAATCCAAGCTGTCATTGAAGCGGGTGTATTTCCTCGTCTAATTGAACTTTTGCTGTAAGCAGCCTTCTCATTCATGTAGTTTAGTGATTTGTCAAATCTATTCTGTATGGAGTTTCTTGTTTAATCAAATAACTAAGTGTTCATATTTGATAGCCACCCATCGCCCTCTGTGCTTATTCCAGCCCTTCGAACTGTTGGAAATATTGTCACTGGTGACGACATGCAAACTCAGGTTTTAATTTATCTTTTTGGCATGCTTTTCTTCTCAATTAGCTTCTAAAATAAATTTAAAAATTCAATTTTTTTTTGTCTTTGATTTAGTGTGTCATCAACCATCAAGCACTTCCTTGCCTTCTGAACCTTTTGACTGGAAACTACAAGAAGAGCATAAAGAAGGAAGCTTGTTGGACCATCTCCAATATAACTGCTGGTAACAAGGAGCAGATCCAGGTAATATATCCGCTACATCTGTTTTTTTGCTAGCAAATATTGATGAATATTTATCTATTATATTATTGACTATTTTCATTTGCTAATAATTTCCAGTCTGTTATTGAGGCTGGGATAATTGGCCCATTGGTTAACTTGCTTCAAAATGCTGAGTTTGACATCAAGAAAGAGGCTGCCTGGGCAATCTCAAATGCTACATCTGGCGGTTCCAATGAACAAATCAAGTAATTACCTCTAGCCTCAATCAATAATAATAATGAACACTGACCTATCTGTTACCATGCTGATCAATCGGTTGCTTACAAACGAAACAGACGATTCTCATTTTTTTTCCGGTCTCAGGTTTCTTGTAAGTCAAAACACAATCAAGCCTTTGTGCGACCTTCTTATCTGTCCTGAGCCTAGGATCGTTACAGTATGTTTAGAGGGTCTTGAGAACATCTTGAAGGTTGGGGAAGCAGAAAAGAACATCCAGAACACCGATGTAAACATCTATGGTCAAATGATTGAAGATGTGGATGGATTGGAGAAGATTGAGAACTTACAGTCTCACGATAATAACGAGATTTATGAGAAGGCAGTGAAAATCCTTGAGGCGTATTGGTTGGAAGAGGATGATGAAGCAATCGCACCAGGGGATGTTCAAGGAGGTTTTCAGTTTGGAGGTGGTGAAGCGGCTAATGTTCCTTCCGGTGGCTTTAAGTTTGGCTAAAGGTACTTCTTTAATGCCTTTTCCATATTTAAATGTTGCCTGCCTTGTCGGTGAGGTAAAGCTACTAAATATATAACTTAGTGAGAAGCAGGTTGTTAAATTTTTATGAAATTATATGACCAAAAATAAATAAAAAGAGAAGGAAAAAAATACATCAATGCCTTATTTATGTATGCTTATGTTACACTTCTTTAATGAAATCTTGCATTTACCCATGTGGAAAATTTGACGTTGCACTGAGCTGGGGTTTACTTCCAAGTTGTCAAGTTTAGGAAAGCTAGTTTGGTGTCATGGCATCAGGTTACCCGGCCTAAACTGCTGAAATGATGGATTATTACCCAATCCACGTTTAAATTTGACAGAAAATGCGGATTTCGTACGAAAGGAAATCTAACATTTCAGTGATGTTACATCACAGTAGCTTAGTAAGCTTGACAACTTGGAAGAGATCTCAGCTCAGTGCCAAGTTTTTTTTTTTTTTTTCACGGGGTAAGTACATGATTTCTTTAAGAGGGGCTGTTGGTGTTATATAAGCATCCAGAAGGGGGGCTTGTATGTAAATTCGAAAGAAAAAAGGACTTGCTCATGTAAAGGTTTGGCATTTGCAGAATATTGAATCGGTTGCTGCAATTTGAATTCATATGGCAGGGTCAGTTGTTCATCACAGTTCTTGCCCCCGTGGTGAGAATGTGAAAGTTGTCGGTTGAGCGTCGGTCTTCTGTCATTGTCAGGGTCCAGTCCAAGGTCTCTCAGTGGTCAGTATTAATCAAGAAACAAACAAAAGATGCAGTGCAGAAGAAGATGAAGCATAATATTGGTTAGGGTTCAGTTCAGTACGTGAGTCAGTCCTGCACTGCCTGCACTTCAAAGTATTTGCCAATCAGTCATTGCTGATGGTATGTCCGTGGCGTTCTCTAGGTTATTTGTACTCTGTTTATTTCTTCTTTGTTGGTCGTCCAAATAGATATCGTGTCGTTTCGTAACCACTGTGATGCTCTCTTTTTGTGGTGTTTGCATTTGTCTTTTTTTTTTTTTTTTGGGCTGGTAGCTATGTTTTCAGTTTTGCATAAATCTTGTATTGAAGTCGTCTTGTGTTACCAGAAAAGTTGATCACTTAAATGTCTGTCGACTTTGCGTTAAGGTTTTTATGATCACAGGTCATCTTAGTATTGGTCCGTATCGGACATAGGGTATTGAAGTCCAATTTGAGTGAGACGTGTTGTAATATTAGTACTGGAATGAGCTATTGTAAATTGCAAATCTCAAGGTTTTCAGATGGGTTAGCTGGGTTTGCCTGTGTACCTGTAAGGGAAAGCTTGACTTGTCAAGCCTCTAGGTTGAGTTTTGGGTCAGCTAGTGACCAGAGTTGACATGTTCTGTAAAATACCATAACCCTGTCACAATTGTTACCCATATTTCATAGTCATTAATGCGTGTGTATTTTAGACACCACTAAGGTTTTACCTGTAAATTCGCATATGGTTAGCTAATTTTCTTCAAGTCCGTTAATTTGTTTATTTTTGGGACTTTTTGGTTAAAAAAATCATATTAAGATTATAACTTCAACAGAGATTGAAAACAAATAATACAACATAAATTTTATATAATATCTATATTTAAGTTATAAAGTATCTAATGGTATAGATGTTAAGCGCTTCATGAGTTTGTATCGGGTTTAAATATTACTCGAGTTCTGGGAATTGAAAATTCGTAATATTTATTTTCAACACTAAACTTTTTATGAGTTAGACTTGGTGCGAGTAGATAAATTATAACTCTACATTTCCTATATATATATATATATATATATATATAATAATAATAATAATAATAATAACATATAAAGTTGAATATCGAAAATAACACCATTATATAATCAACTGTAGAATTTACCCTGAACTAAATGTGTAAGTGCGCTTGCATCCATATTCTATAGGAGCTCTTGAGGAGCACTATTCAGAAGCTCTCTAGCTTCTGAATAGTTTTGCTCCGGCCGGAGTTAGAATCCTCTCTCTCTCGATTCAAAATCCGAAGGGTAGTCACTGCTCTTAGCAAATTCTCTCGACGGTCAAGAGTATGGAGCAACTCTTCCTCCAGCATACGCCTAAGCCGAATTCAAAGCCAAAGCCAGAAGGCTTTTCACAGAGGATGGCCTTGTTCAACCTCGCATTCATTCCACTCTTCGCCTGTGCATCGCCAAAACGCGGAGTCCGCCTCACCCATTCACCCTCACGTTCCCCACTGCAGCCGCGCAACCACCACCACCTCCTCCGAGCTCGCCTAAAGACCCCCCACCACCCCCAAAACCACCTCCGAACGTTCCCACGCGCCCCCACGCATCCCCACGCGCCCCCACGCATCCCCACGCGCCTCCATGCGCCGGCACACGCTCCACACGCGCCGACATAACCGCCTCACGCGCCCCACACGCCGCTCCACGCGCCCCACACGCCGCTCCATGCGCCAACCACAGCCCCACATGCGCCGTGCACATCAGGCACACGCGCCTTCTGCAGCGGCGCGTGTGATGCACGCGCCGCCGCGTGTCAGGACGCGACTCCCCTCGCCGCCACGGCCCACCTCTGCTACCACCATGCCGTGCGCCGGTCTACTACGCCCCTCCACGCACCGTCGTGGATGCTGTTCACCGTTTTAAGCTCAAACTTGACTACATCTTGGCGGTACAGCCTACTACCCTCCCACTTCTACCCCTTCCAGCTGAATCCATGGTTCGTCAGAACCAACGCTCCGTTCTCAGGACAAGCCACCGCATGATATTTACCCTTCGGGGTACTCACAATACGACCGCGTTAGCGATCGTATCTAGTTTCCTTCTCCTAACAGAGAATCATAGCATTTCTTTGGCACCCCTGACGTGCGCTAGTCCTTCGTGGATGTTCCACAGGCAGGGGTGTTTCGGTAGCCTGGTTTCATCTAGCCCCTACCACTTAGAAATCTCTACACCGGTCATGCGGTTATACTTGTTAGTCTATGGAGTTGTTTTTGTTTCCGATTTATTATGGGTGCTGTCTGGTATCGCTTGGTGTGCAGGTCTGCTGTTAGCTATGTCGCTCTTGAGGAATGTTCTTCTACCCTCCGGAGGGCTACGGGTGCCGCTGTATCAGATGGACTCCTCTTCTCCAAACTTCTATCATTTGCCTGGGGTCATCTCTTCCGCTTTTCTGTTTTCTTGTTCTAATCTATGTATGTTTAGTTGTTTTTCAGTGTATTGTTATGTTGTTGTTGTTTCTGTTGTTCTGTTAGTACCTACTCTACTAGGTCGGGAATTGGTTGTTAACCAAACTCTCCAGAGTATGTCTTTTCTATTTTGTAGTTTGTAATAGTTCGTACTCAATAAAGTTCGACTTTCATAAAAAAAAAAACTGTAGAATTTGGAAGGGAGCCAAATAGATGACACTGTTTGGATGCTTTCAACTGGCTCCCTGGAATCAAGTTTCCGCATCGGCAAACTTCTTCAGGGGGAACTGCGGAGATCAATCTCCGGCCAAAGCCAAGCCTACGCCAATGCCAAAGCCTGAAACCGTGTCTCACCGGTTGGCCTTGCTCAACCCCGCCTTCGCCCCACACTTCACCGTCGGCTCGTCTAAGAGCGGAGTCCACCTCCTTCCCTCCACGCCCACAGTCACCCTACCCCCCCCAGCCACGACGGAGAGATATGACCTATCTCTCGGAAGTGTGCACACCACGCTCACCATCACCACCACCACCGAGCGCACACAAAGACCGCTCGATACCCCCACAACCACCCCCGTTCACGTCCATGCGTCTCCGTCGTCACCCACACATCCCACGAACATCCACGCCCCTCACACTTAAGCCTAAGCCCGAAGCCCCACCTCAGCGGATGGCTTTGTTCAACCTCGCCTTCATCCCACTCTCCGCCTCTACCTCGCCAAATCGCGGAGTCCGCCTCACTCCCTCCCACTTCATGTCCCCCCATCCACCTTCACCATCACCACAACCCCCGATCCCGTACAAAGGTCCCCCCACCAACACCACCACCACCTCCACACA
Organism: Clarkia xantiana subsp. parviflora; assembly: GCA_036873135.1. Taxonomy (NCBI): domain Eukaryota; kingdom Viridiplantae; phylum Streptophyta; class Magnoliopsida; order Myrtales; family Onagraceae; genus Clarkia; species Clarkia xantiana. The sequence goes on along the minus strand of JAPTYO010000013.1, from coordinate 10,863,804 downwards.
CTCCCACGCGCCTACACTCGCATTCACGCGCCAACACGCGTCACACGCGCCGTCCCACGCGCCGCACGCGCCACCCACGCGCCAGAACGCGCCACCCACGCGCTCACACGCGCCGGCCAACTGCCAGCCACGCGCCCATTGTAGTGGCGCGTGCATCCCACGCGCTGCCATGCGCGACGACACGCGCCTCCACGCGCCAGGACGCTCTTCAACGCGCCACCACGGTCCACCTCCGCCACCAACATGCCGTGCGACGGTAGCCTGCGTCCATCCACGCGCCGTCGTGGATGCTGTTCACCGTTTTAAGCTCAAACTAGACTACTTTCTGGCGGTACAGCCTACTACCCTCCCCCATCTACCCCTTCCCGTAGAATCCATGGATCGTCAGAACCAACGCTCCGTTCTCGGAACAAGCCACCGCATGATATTTACCCTCCGGGGTAACCACGATACGACCGCGGTTGCTGTCGTATCTCATTTCCTTATCCTAACAGAGAAGCAGAGCATCTCTTTGGCACCCCCGAAGTGCGCTAGTCCTTCGCGGATATTCCACGGGCAGGGGTGCTTCGGTAAACTGGTTTCATCCAGCACCTACCACTTAGAGATCTCTGCACCGGTCATGCGGTCATCCTTGTTTGTCTATGGAGTCGTTTATGTTTGCGATTTATTATGGGTACTGTCTGGTATCTCTTGGTTTACAGGTCCTCTGTTAGCTATGTCGCTCTTGAGGAAGGTCCTTCTACCCTCCGAAGGGCTACGGGTGCCGCTGTATCAGGTGGATTCCCCTTCTCCATGCTTCTATCCTTTGCCTGGGGTCATCTCTTCCGTTATTTCATTCTGTTGTTCTAGTTTATTTACTTTTATTCGTATTTCGATGTTTTGCTCTGTTGTTTTGTTAGTACTCGCTCTACTAGTTCGGGAAGTGGATGTTTTCCAATCTCTCCAGCGCGGGTTTTCTCTAATTTGTAGTATGTAAAAGCTTTTATTTAAATAAAATTCGATTTTCACCAAAAAAAAAAAAAGTAACACCATTATAAATCATTGTAACATGGCGTATAGAACCTAAAAATTATCTCAATTTTGATCTATGTGTCATTTTGGTGTCTGAGATTTACAAAAACTGTCCGAATTTTCATATTGGTTGCTATTTGGTGTCTTCGTCTATTTTTGAGGTTAAATTGGACGGAATGTGGTCACATGACCAACATGTGAGTAAATAGTTTTAAAAATTTCTAAAATAGCCCCCCCTCTAATTCTGGCCACCACCATCGATTCCGGCCACTCACCTCAAATTCCGACTACAACCACTGATTCCGGCCCCCTCTCTCTGTCCCTCCCTCCCTCCCTCCCTCCCTCCCTCCCTCCCTCCCTCCCTCCCTCGGACCAACTTCTTCTTCCTCTTCTCTCTCTCTCTCACTCTCGGCCATAACCAGCTGCAGATGCACCGCCGGGGCCGGAAATGGAGGTGGGTGGCCGGAATTGGAGGTGGGTGGCAGGAATCGGAGGTGGGGTGGCCGGAATCAGGGTGGGTGGCCGGAATCAGAGGCTTAAAAAAAAAAGTTGCAGTTGCACCGCCGTGGCCGGAATCGGGGTTGGTAGCCGTAATCAGAGGCTTAAAAAAAGGGCAAAATAGTCTTTTCAACTCAATCAGTTAAAGTTAACCCCAAAATCTAACGGAAAACCAAATAGCAACAATACTGAATTGGGATATCAAATATCGACAGTTTAAATTTGAGACACCAAATTGACACTCGGGTCAAAATTGTGACAGTTTTTTGTTTCTATTCCCTTTGGAGAATGAAAGTATATTCATATTAGAACATTTTACAAATTGATTGTTAGATTACGGAGAGTAATCACTAGGGAAACTAAATCATGATACATGCTAGTAATCAGAATTACGCAGCGGAAGATTCGCACATACCTCTACAATTGTCCGTAGTCCCAAGATCTTTGTAGGAAAGAGTTCACGATCCTCCGGTCGGCACCCGTAGGTGTTCTTGTGAAGGAAGCCCTACGTGGTATATTCTTCACAGCAAAGCTTCTGATCGATTCTTGGCAAGAGGGATTTCCGGAGTGTTTGCTCGAAGGCAAATTGTCACACCTTTGGTGAGGTTGTAGGTTCGGCCGAATATGGTGTTCTTGGGGGAAGAGTTTTCTCTCAAAACACCACTTAAAGGGAATTGTGTGATTAACCTTAATAAAATCCCTAACTCCCCATATATATAGGAGTAAAGTGGACAAAAGTCCACTTTACCTCCACCTAAATTTCAGCCGGCCATGCTTAGCATAGGGAGGCCCAATTTTAGGTCTCTCATGTCATTTGGGATTTGGGTCTGTCCCAATGTCCTAAAGTGACATCTACGCAATTAACTTAGGTAACATATACATATAATGGGCTTCCATTTACGGCGCCCATCACCATATGCTTACAGCTCCCACTCGCCGGAATGGGAGGGTGCCTGTTAATGCGTTGTCGTCCAAATCAGCATCAACATTTCACTCATTCGATATAGTCCTTTGCTTCCGAATAGTTCATACGAGGTTTGCCGTGCGACCGGCGGACACGACGGGCATCGTGCTACTCATCTGTTAGGAGTGTTGTAGCACCAACAGAACGTTGATTCCCTTTTCTCCAATCAACCTGTTATAAACAACATTTATATAGTGTCGCGCTGTATCCTAGGTCAACTGATAATTCTCCTTTTGCCTAGTTTCCTCATAGGAACACTTCTCCAAGGCATCCGTACAAGTATTCACAACCTTCAACTAATAGCCGGTTGGTGGCCACCTTAGTGAATACAAGAGTCGGTGAATTACAGGTGAACTTGACCATCCCCATCACGCATATCCTTAGTCAAACCCAATCAGTTTCCAAAGAAGTGGTCACTGGGCCTTTTTGTTCAGCATTACGCCCGTACACCGGGAAGCGAACATTAAGTCTGACCTTAGATATTAGTTCTGAGTCCGTGAGGATACTTTGGGTGCCTCTTCATAAGGCACCCGGGATCAATCACACGCTAGAGGTGAAGAAGTTTGCGCCTTCCAGAATCACGAGGATTCTTTCCTAGCACAACCGAGTAGTGACCCCGTGGTCGGACCTGGCACGCGTAGTATGAAGCACGCGTCGATAGCATACCTGAACTTTTAAGTTCAAAGGAATGGGACATGTCAAATCATGCTATCGCAGATTCTCATCTGGCCCAGAATGTGGATTAATGACGAACAAAGTTCATCACGGCAATCTGCAAAACGAAGATTATGTCGAGTTACTTCGACACTAGATGATCGTTCTGCGTAATCAGGTTTATCCACCTGATTCTTAGCTAGCCTTGCTTAGTAGGTGCCTCACTCCACCGCAAGACGAATCACGAGGATTCTTTCCTAGCACAACCGAGCAGTGACCCCGTGGTCGGACGTGGCACACGTAGTATGAAGCACGCGTCGATAGCATACCTGAACTTTAAGCTCAAAGGAATAGGACATGTCAAATCATGCTATCGAAGATTCTCATCTGGCCCAGAATGTGGATTAATGACGAACAAATTTCATCACGACGATCTGCAAAACGATGATCATGTCGAGTTACTTCGACACTAGATGATCGTTCTGCGTAATCAGGTTTATCCCCCTGATTCTTAGCCAGTCTTGATTAGTAGAGGCCTCACTCCACCGTAAGATGACTGTACCTGTGTGACGAGGTAAGGCCCACATTCGACATAGTTTTGGCAGAGGATTGCGTCCTCCTACGACTTAGTTTATATACCGAAAATTTGATGTAATCAAAACACTATGACGTCGATTGATCATAACTCAGTTGCAATTCTTTCGCTTACAAAATGTAACTTTCTAATATCAAAATGTGATCACAGATACATGCCACTACTAAACGCTACGCAATCCTAGCAGTTTTATGTGCTTTTCGAATATCTCCCTGCGTAGCGGTTTAGTTATGGGTCCGCAATCATGTTATTAGTGGACAAGTATTCCATAGTGATGGTATTGTCTTCTACCATAGATTTAGCATAAAAATATTCACATCAATGTGTCTAGTCCTACTATGGTACTTCGGATTCTTTATTGTCGCAATGGCTGCCTGACTGTCAGAGAACACCTTCACAGGTTTACTCCCGACGTCACCATTAAGCAGCGCAGTAAGAGCCTTTTCAGCCAGACCGGTTCCTGTGCGTTCTTGGAGAGGGCTACGAATTCCGATTCCATCGTGGACAGCGCGACACATGTTTGCTTCTTGCTCGTCCATGAAATGGCGGCATTAGCAAGAAGAAACACTCCTCCAGTGGTAGACTTACGATCATCCGGATCGCCACCATGGTCGGCGTCACTGTAACCGGTCAATTCTAACTTTCTGCCCTCATAGCACAGTGCGTAATCGGCAGTACCTTTCAGAAAACGAATAATTCGTTTTACAGTCTTTAAATGTTAATAGCCAGGATCTGATTAGATACATGCTACTAGGACCACGGCGTAACTGATATCTGAACGGGTGCATTGCATGGCGTACATCAAACTACCGACCATGCTTAAATACTCTGCACCCTTAATCTGTTCACGCTCTGCCAGGTTATTGGGGCCGTCACATTTGGATAGTGTGCACCCAAAGACCACCGACGTATCCACGGGTTTGGCATCCTCTAATCTAAATCTTTTCAACTGTTTGTTGATATAAGCTTCTTGAGACAGACACAATTTCCGGGTAGCCCGATCTCTAGCAATTTTAATACCCAAGATGTACGTGGCCTCGCCCATGTCTTTCATCTCAAATACAGATTCCAACCATGAATTTGACTTGTTCATAAAACTCACATCGTTTCCGGCAATGAGTATGCCGTCCACGTATAAGGTTAAGATGACATACTTAGACCCGGAGGTCTTATAATACACGCACGGATCCTCGTGAAGATTCACAAATCCGTTTCCTACGATTTCCTCATGGAATCTGCGGTACCATTGTCGATACGACTGTTTAAGACCGTAGATAGACCTTTGGAGTTTACAAAATTTATGTTCGTTACCAGGAGTAATGAAACCCTCTGATTGCTCCATGTAGATCTCTTCCTCCAGGTTTCCGTGGAGGAATGCGGGCTTAACATTCATTTGGTGCAGCTCGAGATTGAGACTTGCGACCAGGACTAAGACTGGCCCTAACCCTGGTTTTACGCACAGTCAGTGAGTTTGTTTAGTCAAAGTCAACTCCGTGAAATGGGTATATCCTTTCGCATCAAGTCGGGTTTCGCACCTCACGACCTTTTCCATCAGTGGTGAACCTTGTTTCAGGACTCACCGTATCCTTGTGCCTGTGGTTAGCAGGTAAATCAATTATAGACTATAATGACTTTCTTCTAAGTGATCTCTCTCTTTTATTATTTTCCTCCATTTCTTCACTTGAGGTCTTTCAATGCTTGCCAACAGTTGTTAGAGCGAGGTTTTCACCTTACTTGAGAGATACTTCTTGGAGAAGTTCGATGCCTCCGAATTTCGTCTAGGCTTGGTTAATCCCATCTAGAGTCTGATCATTTCTCTTATTCGGATTAAAGATTCTTATCGTAACATCATTTCTATTGGGAACAATTCTCCCACTCAGAATAATGCTTCTTATCGGAGCATCGTTTCCTTTGGGAACAAGAGCAGTGCTTGAACTTTGACCATCAACTTTCCTTTGACAACCTCTTGGTCTCGGGGTTTTACTTCCGAGATGAATTCTTTGATCACTAAGATCTGGAACCAAGTTTGTCGGATCACTCCCACTGGAAACAATGGGTGTCACTCCCACTGGAAAGAATGGGTAGTAGAGGCAGTTGTGGATTTCCTGGTTCAACAATATGACAATCAGGTTCAACTTGATTCGTCTCTGCGGTAACAGTGATCTCATGTGGTAGGGTTTATTCCTCCCACTGGATTTACTATGAAAATGTTTCCATTATCATTTACCGTTTCATTCACTTGAGTTGCCGGTTCAAATCTCTCCCACTCGATTTAAGTGGGACCAGATTGTCAATGTTATCCTGCTCCGTTTTGATCAAGACTACATTGGTTTGAAACAATCTATGCATCGGAAAATTCGTCCTCAAGTATGTATTGTCTCATGTTCGACCACGACAACATTTTCCCAAAAGCTGTAAACAGGTATTTTCAAGGAGTAGGTAACGAACTCTTGTCCCAAATACGCGTTTAATGCGCAAATTAATGTCGCATGATGATTTGATTTATCTCATTATCATTCTTCAGCTATTATCGCGATGTGTTTTACCGATTTCATTGGAACACAGTGTTAAATAAATGTGAATAACTTTTCATCATCCCATAGGGAACGTGTGATAGAGTGACTCCAACAGTATGTTTATAAACTGTGCTTTCTGAAGCGTGTCATTTGATTTGAATGCCTAGCCTGACTTATCGTTCAAGGCGTTTGGAAGGAAAACCGTTCAACCGACTTCATCATTCTTCGTTTGCAAAACTTATCTCAGGAATTACATCCCATCTTCGAACTGAGCATCTTGGGTTTTCACCCTATGCGTCAGCTGATACTTTTACAAGGCCGTAGTAGCTTATGAAGCATACTTCTTCCCGATGTAAATGTTGAAACAATCCATGCATCGAAAAATTCGTCCTCAAGTATGTAATGTCTCATGTTCGACCACGACACCATTTTCCCAAAAGCTGTAAACAGGTATTTTCTAGGAGTAGGTAACGAACTCTTGTCCCAAATACTTGTTTAATGCGCAAATTAATGTCGCATGATGATTTGATTTAAATCATTATCATTCTTCAGCTATTATGGCGACGTGTTTTACCGATTTCAATGGAACACAGTGTTAAATAAATGTTAATCACTTTTCATCATCTCATAGGGAACGTGTGATAGAGTAACTCCAACTGTATGTTTATAAACTGTGCTTTCTGAAGTGTGTCAGTTGATTTGAATGCCCAGCCTGACTTATCGTTCAAGGCGTATGGAAGGAAAACCGTTTAACCGACTTCATCCTTCTTCGTTTGCAAAACTTATCTCAGGAATTACATCTCATCTTCGAACTGAGCATCTTGTGTTTTCACCCTATGCGTCAGCTGATACTTTTACAAGGTCGTGGTAGCTTATGAAGCATACTTCTTCCCGATGTAAATGTTATCAATAAGTTATTTCCGAAGGAATGCAAATGAAAATTCAGCACATCATCATTTAGACACTTCATCATTAAATTCGTATTTTGAAACGATCTGTTCCGTCTATCGAGATCCACTTGCGGTGGCACTTTTCACCGAAGTTTTAACCCTTGGTTAAATCGTTTCATTTCTGAATTTAATTTAATTTAATCCAATTGGTTTTGCACATGATCATCATTACAAATTATTTCATTCAATTGAGTACTAATAATTAAGAAATACTAAATCATTCGATTTAGCTACGCACTCGATGTGTATGTTCAGTTGTCCCGACTGAGATGACGGAGTACGTGAATAGTTTCGTTTTATCGACCACTTTTACCCGGCCGAAATTTCGTTTCGAATCGATCCCTCTTATCCGGGTCGATTAATTTTGACAAGTAGATCACATTTCGAATCGAACGGAAACTACTTTATTCAATAAATCCGAATCTCGAAATAACCAAAATTTTAGTAACTCAAACGAACGATAAAGGACAATAGTAGGGTTCTTGATCTGAAGTTCACGTATTTGATCCATGATTGTCGCATCGATAGTCGAGAACTTTAAGCCATGTTGAACATCACATCTGAGTAAATTCACGAGTGAATCACGTCAAATGATCTGTGTCTGTATAAAACATTTTACCGCTTCATACACAAGACCTACGAGGCGTACTTGAGGCGCACTTTATCAACATGGTTTAACCCACCATATTATCGTCTAAGACCTTTTATGGTCCAGATCTCTCAATGATATGCGGATCATGGTTGAATTCTTTCGAACTCAGTATGGTGAGCAGAGAAGGTGTCCCTTTTACTGTTGTGGTTACTGTACTTGATTAGGCTCAAGGTCATTGAGTCCTGTCAATATTAGACAACCATATACATCTTTTCCATGTTGACCTTTCATTGCGAAGGTCTCGAGCGGATTTTACACCAGCGTCCATGGAAAGAGAGAAGACAATCACGTTCGACCGAAATGTTTAGCATTTGCATCCTTGCTTCCACCGAGGCGGATGCAAAGAGATACTAAGCTGCAACATTGCCTTGTTGAATTTGAAGTCTTCTTCAACCCCCTTTTACCAAGGTTAATGTATCACCACTTATGCGTTCAGATCATCAACGAACCTACTCCCATGCTTGGTGAAACAAATTATTACATTCGTCTCTCATTGTCAAAATCATATAGACTACTATATTCATCTGTAGTTGTCCTCTCCACTTTTCGGAATCATAGAAGAGAGTCTAACACACGCTCCTTTTATTCATCATGATTCACACCATCAAGATTGCGAGGAATATCGAATCGCACTAGTTCAAACAATTCATACTAATACATCGATGATTATGCAAAAATTAGGGAGACAATAACATTTGGAGAAAGAATTGCATACATCAAATATCTATTAAGATGGAATCCGAAAAATAATGATTCCTCAGTCATCTAAACCAACCGACCACCAGTAAACCAATGGAAGATGGTTGTGAAAGAGTTCACATTATCGTCGTCTTCCGTCATTAGACCAGTCTTTTAAAACGGTTTTAATCGCAAATTACCGGAACGGGGATTTTAAAATAAGCATACCCGAACTTGGCTTTCCCAATGCCCTTTTATTTTGGAAAAATATTCCGGTGAATTCACTCATGCATATATAATTCTACTATCCACGTAAATTATCATATTCCAGCATTATTCATCACATAAACCACACTCATGCTTACGCGTCATGCGTCTATTGTTCTGAGGAACTCATGCTTGCATACATAATTCTACTTCCAAGTAAATTATCAAATGCAGCTACATCCTCAACATTTTAGCATACGTGTCAAACATGTAACATTCACATCCATCATACACATTTGGCGACAGGTTTTCGATTTTAAAATAATTTTAAATATTAGGGGCTGATTTGCAATTCATGCTTATATTCAGTCATGCAGCATTCTAGACATGAATTCTAGGCATTTCCAACAATCACATCATGTCTATCCTAGTGCGCATTCCATATATTTAACCAGGGCTCAGCCCACAATATGCAATATCCAGCTAGCTTGACTCAGTCAAGACAACTTTCTAATCATGCATAAATATATATTGAATAATAAACAATTGCAGTTCAGCCGACTAATTATACCAGTCCCAAAAACATGTAACTCCGAGATCCATCCCCATAATCGAAACAATGCATAAAGGTTATCAACCCTTGAGCACTATGTATGCCTATTGAGGTTAAAAAATCATTTGGATTTTAAAATTTGACCTCTGTATTTTAATTAATTTGAATTTGGTTTTGAAAATACGGTTCGGTTAAGTCAATTTCAGTTCGATTTTGTCCTAGAAAATCCGGTTCGGGTCCGGTCCGGAAAATCTGGTTCGGTTCGGTCCGGTAAAATCCGGTTCAGTTCGGTCCGGTTTTAATTTTAAAAATCCGGTTCGGTCCGAACCGGTCCAATTAATATAGGGTTCGGTTCGGTTCAACACACAAAACCGGTTCGGTTAGATTCACTTAGTTACCCCGGTCTCACCCAACCCGATTAGGTCGAACCGATTGAGAAAATCCGGTTCTGTTTTAATTCGTCCCGGTTTGATATATTAGATCAGCCCAATAATTAAAATATAAAAGGTTGGGCCGAAATGTTTACTTGTGACCTAAGTAGGGTTTTAAAGTCCAAAAAATATTTAACTTAGCCACCAAGTAACATTAACTATAAAAAATAATTTCTAATATTAATAATATATATATATATTTCGGACCTATATAAACATGTATATATTTATTGCTAAGATTCTATCTTTAATATTAAATCAATCAACAATATATATATATATATATGTAAAAAATCGGCACCTATATATAAATACATATATTATTTGTTGTCAATATCTTAAATAGGAAAACATATATTAACAATATATTTTCTCAATTTTTTAGGTAACTAAAATCTATCAATAATATCTTTAACCTATTTAAATATTTTGATATATTGATAGTTATATATATTTCTATATATTAATGTGAATATATCCTAATGTTCCCAATTATAGATATATTGTTACAAAGAATAAAAATTAAAATATGGTAAACAATAATAACAAATATTTCGGCCGAAATTTTATCCCTTGATGCCTAAGAAATTAAAAATTTTACCTTGTAATTTACCTAGGGTTTCGGCCAAAAACACTAATTTGGGAACAAGTGGTCAAATTTTAAGATCAAAATTTAATAAGATCTACAATCCAATGTTTGATTTTGATAAATATCATCTTTTTCTTGAAGATCATGAACATCAAATTACCTAAGAACATCATAAAAAAAATTCGGTTATACCACAACCGAAAATTTAAAAGTTAAAATTTTTGGTCAAATTAATGACTTTTCAAGAACATCAATTTATCAAAATCACGAACTTTTAACACAGGCTCTGATACCACTGTTAGATTACTGGGAGTAATTACTACGGAAACTAAATTAAGGTACATGCTAGTAATCGAAATTACGCGGCGGAAGATTCACACATACCTCTATAGTTGTCCTTAGTCCGAAGATCTATGTAGGAGGGAGTTCACGATTCTCCGGTCGGCATCCGTAGGGGTTCTTGTGAAGGAAGCCTACGTGGTATATTCTTCACAGCAAAACCTCTGATCGATTCTTGGCAAGGGATGAATTTCCGGAGTGTTTGCTCGAAGGCAAATTGGCACACCCTTGGTGAGGTAGTAGTTCGGCGGAATATGGTGTTCTTGGGGGAAGAGTTTTCTCTCAAAATACCACTTAAAGGGAACTGTGATTAACCCTAATAAAACCCCTAACTCCCCATAAATATAGGAGGAACTTTACCTCCTCCGAAATTTCGGCCGGCCATGCTTAGTATAGGGAGACCCAATTTTGGGCCTCTCATGTCATTTGGGATTTGGGTCTGGCCCAATATTCTAAAGTGACATATACCTAATTAACTTATGTAACATATAGATATAATGAGTTTCCATTTACGGTGCTCATCACCATATGCTTACAGTGATTTGGTCTAAATAAAATTATATGTGAAATAAGTAGACCAATAATATTGCCCTCATAATGTATCCACATGCGCCTCCTCCCTATGCCAAGCCAACAATGTTAGAACTTTAGACCTCGAATTAGCCAACAATGTTAGAACTTTAACCTCAAATTTGTATTATATATTTAGAATCATTAGTTATTTGACAAGAAACTATGGAATTCCTTTTTTATCAGATTGACCTAAAAAAACAAAAACAAAACCAAAGTGCCCTAAAAAAAGTGGGTATTTAAAAAGGCCCTCTTCCTCATTTATTATTGGTGGAGCTTTTGTTCCGTAATTAATGAGTGCGGAACTGATGACGACATTTGGGCATGTGGGGATACGGAAACTATCGCACTTAATATTCCGCAGTTTAAGAGCCGAAGAGGTTTAAGTGTCACACAATTAAATCAACAGTACATATTTCGATAAACATTGGTCAATTTAAAATTTTCATTACTGATCTAAATAATTACATATAATTTAAAATCCACCACTAGGAGGTTCTCGATGGTGGATAATAAACCCATCCTTCGAAAAATGATAATCTGAGTTACCATGAAAGGAAACTGGCTGTGTATTCAGGGTAGTCAGTGGAGGTTGTGAATATGTGTATCCATTTCGTCAACCTCTTGAACTTCCTCATCAATGCTGCAATTGGACACATTTCGTTCTGACTGAACATATTCTTTTGATCAATAACATCATAAATACGAAGACACATTTCCTATAGTTTTTTCCCACGTTCCCTAGGATGCCCGTTGCCAACAATCAATTTGTTTTTTTTTTGTCATGTCGGCGACCTCCATCAACTGTTCAACAATTATAGAATAATAATCATTCAAATGAGTTGATTGTATACTTCTTCAAATATATAAGAAATGTCTTACGATGTATTGAAATGTATTTTCATGTTCACCAAAATACCCATTTGAAGGTTGTTGTTCTTCCTTTTAATGTTTCGCTCCTGCTTGATAGTTATCGTGAACTAAATCATAAGTAATACGAGAATACCATTTACAATAATCAGGCGTAGACACTATATCAGGCTTATATATGATTATTGTGGCTGTGCCACTGCACGAGGTATTGGTGATTGAGATCTTCTTCCAAACATCGCAGCAGTGGAGACGATCTCATTCCTGGCGATCATGATATGGGATAGAATGGCCAAAACCAAACTGCTTGGACACTCACTGAAGTTGTTCGAATTTCATGCAGTTAAAGTGAATAAGTGGCAGCTGTATCTTGGCCAACTCCCAGCCTAGCTTCCAAGTCAATTGGTGGCATTAATTCTATTTTTTATTGGGTTCCATGTAATCTTTTTTATAACTATAATATTGGAATGATTATAATAAACATAACTAAATACTATAAACGATCAATTATTTAACTTTTCTTACCATATAATTTTTAAATGGCTTTAGTTCATCTCGATAATAGAACCTAACACGAGACACGACGCCTTCTGTATCCTCCCATTCCGATCCCTTCACCAATAACCCAATGTAAAACCCGATTGAGGTAAATTACCTAAGCACTTGGATCTACCAACCGCGATATATTCCCAACACTATACCTACATTGGAGAAAAATAATATTATATAATACATTTGATTAATAATATTAACGATTATTAAAATTATTGCATTTTCAACTCCACAACCCTGCATATTTACATGCGTTTTATGTCCATCGACACAAACCTTTGTATAAGTAACTCAATACACCTGATGTTAGATTACGAGGAGTAATCACTAAGGATACTAAATCATGATATATGTTAGTAATCGAAATTACGCAGCGGAAGATTCACACATACCTCAAACATGATCCGTAGTCCCTAGATCCTTCTGCATGAAGTTCACGATCCTCCGGTCGGGACCCGTAGAGGTTCTTGTTAGAGAAGCCCTACGCGGTACAAGCTCCACAGCAAAGCCTCTGATCGATTCTTGGCACGGGGACAGATCTCTGGACTGTTTGCTTAAAAAGCAAATTGGCACACCTTGGGTCAGGGGTTCGGCCGAAATACCTAGGTGTGGGGTTGATGAATTTTCTCTCTAAAACACTCTAATGAGGGAATAGTGATTAACCCTAAAAATCCCCTAACACCATGTATTTATAGGAGGAGCAAAGTGGACAAAAGTCAACTTTGCCCACTCCTAATATTCGGTCGGCCACTATGCATAGGGAGGCCCAGTTTTGGGCCTCTCATGTCAATTGGGATTTGGGTCTGGCCCAATTACCCTAATGTGACATATTCCTAATTTCCTTAGGTAAACTATAAATATTATGGGCTACAATTACGGCGCCCATCACCATATGCTTACAGCTCCCACTCGCCGGAATGGGAGGGTACTTGTTAATGTATTGTCGTCCAAATCTGCATCAACATTTCACTCCTTCGATCTGCTCCTTGCTTCCGAATAGTTCATACGAGGTTTGCCGTGCGACCGGCGGATATGACGGGCATCGTGCTACTCATCTGTTAGGAGTATTGTAGCGCCTGCGGAACGTTGATTCCCTTGTCTCAAATCAACCTGTTATAAACAATATTTATATTATACCGCGTTGTATCCTAGGTCAACTGTTAATTCTCATTTTGCCTAGTTTCCATATAGGAACACTTCTCCAAGGCATCCGTACAAGTATTCACAACCTTCAACTATTATCCGGTTGGTGTCCACCTAGTGAATACAAGAGTCAGTGAATTACAGGTGAACTTGACCATCCCCATCGCTCATATCCTTAGTCAGACTCAACCGGTTTCCAAAGACGTGGTCACTGGGCCTTTTCGTTCAGCATTACGCTCGTACGCCGGGAAGCGAGCATTGAGTCTGACCTTAGATATGAGTTCTGAGTCCGTGAGGATACTTTAGGTGCCTCTTCATAAGGCTCCTAGGATCAATCACACGCTCGAGGTGAAGAAGTTTGCGCCCGCCAGAATCAAGAGGATTCCTTCCTAGCACAACCGAGCTGTGACCCCGTGGTCGAACGTGACACGCGTGGTATGAAGCACGTGGTGATAGCATACCTGAACCTTTTGGGTTGACAGAAAAGGGATATGTCAATCATGCTATCACAGATTCTCATCTGGCCCAGAATACGGTTTAATGACGAATGAAGTTCATCACGGCGATATGCAAAACGAAGATCATGTCGAGTTACTTCGAAACTAGATAATCGTCTTGCTTAATCAGGTTTATCCCCCTGATTCTTAGCCAGTCTTGCTTGGTAGAGGCCTCCCTCCACCCCAAGACTACCGTACTTGTGTGACTAGGTAAGGCCCACATTCATAGTTTGGCAGAGGATTGAGTCCTCCTACGACTTAGTTTATAGACCGTAAATTTGATGTAATCAAAACATTATGACGTTGATTGATCATAAACTCAGTTGCAATTCTTTCGCTTACAAAATGTAACTTTCTAATATCAAAATGTTAACACAGATACTTGCTGATGGGTTTCGATATAGCCGTTAGGCCCATTAACGACGACTAAACGGCGAAGTAGGCTCACTGGGCCCCAAAAGAGGATTAGAAGACCAATACGATAGGACGATGATACGAGTTGAACGCTCCCGATGATATGCCTTTGAGTAGGCCCCGATGATATGCCTTTGAGTAGGCCCCGATATTAAATCCCTGAGAAGACTGGCCCTGTCCCGATGACGAGGGGCCCCGAGCGGTGACCAAAGGAGATAACTCTGGAGTCCCCGACATCCGTCGGGACTTGCCACCAGAGAACGAGGCCGAAAAACACGCCCAATATCGACATAGTGGGGAAGTGGCCTGAAAAGACGAAACGTGGGCAAGTGGCCGAGATAAACGGAACGTGGGCTAACTGCCCCCAACAGTTATCACAACAGGTAACTGGGGTAACTCCTCCCCTATATAAAGGAAGGAGTTACCTCATGATCAACACATTGACATTCACATTCACATACTGATACTTGCTAGCCCACATCAAGATACTCATTTAAGCATCGGAGAGGGATTCTGGGTCACCGCCCGGTCTATCCCCCCCTTCTTGCAGGATTACTTGGAGCAAAGGAGTTCAGACTTCCGTCAAGAACGTACCGGAGTTCCAACTGTGATCCAACATTGGCGCCGTCTGTGGGAAACGTAACGAAAAGCAAAAATGGCTTCTACCCGATCGATGGCTGGCAAGCAAAAGAAGAGACAAGGACAATCTGGCGGTTCCCGCCACCCTGCTGGAACTCTGAAGTCAGGGCCGCCGGAGCGCACTGTTGATCGGAACGATCCTCCCCCTGCTGTTTCCCAAACAGGGGGGCATCATGATGATCGCGAAGATTCCATTCGAAACTCGTCGAAGAGCCGGGAAGAGATCCCGAGGAGGGACCAGGATGCACCTGCAAAGCCTGACTTGGCAAAGGCTGTGATGGATGCCATGCCAATATTTTTGGAAGCTATGGAGGCTCTCCTGGACCGAAGGGAGGCCGCCAAGAAGAAGGAGGAGGAGTTGCCTCCGCCGAGGGAGAATCGGGACGGGCAGGAGGCCCAACCCGAGCATCAGGACAAGGGCAAGGAGCCCGCTCGGTCGGAGCAGTTCGTGATTGATGGGCCTGGACCGGTGCAACATAGGACCATCCCTCTTAGTGGTCCTATCACCCCCGACAAGGTGGTAAAGATTGTGAACATCTGTATGGGAGACCAGAAAAAGATGATGTCGGAGCTGAGGGATCGATCCACTCATCCCTTTGTCCCACGATTGGTGAACACCACTGCCCCGCCAGGACTTGGTATCCCGACAATCAAGGAGTATGATGGCGAAGGAGATCCAGTTCGCCATGTCCAGAAGCATGTCATGGCTTGTCTAGGCAGAGCCCCGAATGACGATATAGTGTGCGTTTTGTTCCCGGGCACACTTGGTGAAAGAGCCCTGATGTGGTTCTTCAGTCTCCCTCTGGGGTGCATCTCTACCTGGACCCAGATGCATGATCGGTTCATCCAGCAATACCAGGGCCGTCGGCGTGTCCTGAAAAGCGCGAGGTCCCTGGCTGAGGTGGTACAGATGCCCGATGAGTCTCTGGCGCGTTACTACCAGAGGTACACTGCCAGCGTGGCCGATATTGATGAGGAAATGTCGGAGGGAGAGACCATCCGCACCTTCATTCGGAACCTAACAGCACCATATGGTTCCGACCTGATGCACAGCGTGGCTGAGAAGGCTGTGTGGAACATGGAGGCGTTGCAGAAGAGGGTGAAGCAACAAATCGACGTACATGAGTCGAAGATAGCTGCCGGAGACCTGGATCCTCCGAAATCGAACAAGGGGAAACAGTCATTCAAGCCCTCGGACGATCGCAGGAGGAAAGATAAACCCGAGAGCAGACGGGGCCGAGGCCGTCCCGATCGGTGGGTAGACAAGCGTCCCTCGAAGTCGGACAAGCGGGAGGACCATTATACTCCTCTCATTTGTTCCATGGGTGCTGTGTTGGCGGTGATGGACCGACAGGGTATCGCCAGGTATCCCCCGAAGAAGGATGGAGAGTTCATGGGAGCTCGCACCGATCGTTTTTGTCGTTTCCATCGTGCCAACGGTCACGACACTAACCATTGTCGGGAGTTGAAGAAAGAGATTGAGAAGCTGATCCAGAGGGGGAAGCTCAAGGAATTGTGGCTGGGAAACAGGGCCGATCCCGTTCCCGGTCCCGATCGCGGTCCCGTTCCCGATCCCGTGGTCGATCCCCGAAGAAGGATAAGCCTGAGTCTTCCAATGCCCGCAAGGAGAAGCGGGGGACCATTAATGTGATTCATGGGGGACTTGCTGCGGGAGGAGATACCACGGTATCTCGGGAGGTCTATGCTTCTCGGATTCCCATTGCTGTGGTGCTGGGCAAGAGGGCCTGAAATTGGACTCCGAAAGAAGAAATGGTGATTCCCTTCTCAGCGGAGGACCTGATAGGTGTGGAGACCCCGCACGATGATGCTTTGGTCGTGACCCTGAACGTGGATGGGTACGAGATGAAGCGAATCCTGATTGATGGAGGGAGCTCCTCCGATATTTTGTTCATGGACGCATTGCAGGCCATGGGGAAAACCAAGAAGGACTTGAAGCCTGCGGACTTCCCGATGGTCGGATTTTCGGGCTCTACCTCTTACCCGGTGGGGATGATTACCTTACCGGTCGAGTTCGGAAGTGGTTGGAAGTCGGAGAAGAGGAACGTAGAGTTCGTGGTGGTCGAGTCTGAGGGGACCTACAATGCCATTATCGGGAGGACTACCATCAACCCGCTGGGGGCAGTTGCCTCAACTGTCCATCAGAAGCTGAAGTTCCCGACCGACCACGGAATCGGGGAGGTCCAGGGCGATCAGGTGGCCTCCAGGAAGTGCTATGTCAATGCCACCCGAAGGAGGAATCGGGAGGCTATGACTGTTTTCCAGACTGATGCTGATCCCCGAGAGGAGTTTGGGCGTCCCGCCCCGATGGAGGACTTGAAGGAGGTCGAGATCGATGGGCCTCAAAGAAAGGTAAAAATCGGGTCCGCTCTGTCTGAGGAGACGGCCCGAGAACTGATTGATTTGCTGAAGGATTTCAAGGAGCTGTTTGCCTGGTCCCCGAGCGACATTCCAGGAATCAGCCCCGATGTGATTACTCACGAGCTGAAGATTGATCCCGCGATCAAACCGATCACACAGAGAAGACGCCCGATGGGTGCCGACAAGAAGGTCGCGATCCAGCAAGAGGTGGGCAGATTTCTCGATGCTGGTTTTATCAAGGAGCTCTGATTCCAGACCTGGGTCGCCAACCCAATCCTGGTGAAGAAGAGCAATGGCAAGTGGCGGATGTGTGTTGATTTCCGCGACCTGAACAAAGCATGCCCGAAGGATTGCTATCCGCTTCCGAGGAATGACCAGCTGGTGGATGCCACATCGGGACATGAGTTGCTGAGCTTTATGGATGCCTACTCCGGCTACAATCAGATCAAGATGTCCAAGGAGGATGCCCCTCACACCGCCTTTTATGCTGATAGTGACATCTATCACTATGATGTCATGCCTTTTGGATTGATCAATGCAGGTGCAACTTATCAGAGGATGGTGAACCGGCTGTTTGGCGATATGCTAGGAAAAACGATGGAGGCCTATGTGGAAGACATGCTGGTGAAGTCCCGACAGGCCGAGGATCATGTTCACAACTTGGCCACAGCGTTTGAGCGGATGAGGCTTCATCAAGTTCGCTTGAACCCGACCAAGTGTGCCTTCGGAGTGTACTCAGGGAAGTTTCTGGGCTTCATGGTGAGCCAGAGAGGAATCGAGGTGAACGCTGAGAAGCTGAAGGCAATCGAGGAGATGAAGTCCCCGACGAACCATCAGGAGGTGCAGGTGCTGAATGGCCGATTGGCCGCGATGAATCGCTTCCTGTCCAAGGCAAGTGATCGATCCATGCCGTTCTTTGAAGTGCTGAGGTCCAACAAGAAGTTTGAATGGACTGCCAAGTGCGAAGAGGCGTTCCAGGCACTCAAGCAGCACCTCCGCACCCTCCCGCCATTGGCGAAGCCCATTCCAGGCGAGCCACTCTATCTGTATTTGGCTGTTTCTGAATTTGCTGTTAGCTCTGTCTTAGTGAAAGTCGTAGAGGGTAACCAAGTCCCCGTCTATTATGTAAGCAAGGCACTCGCCAAGTCTGAAATAAATTATCCCGCCGTTGAGAAGTATCTTTATGCGTTGATTGTTACTGCTCGGAAGCTGAGACTTTACTTCCATGCGCATGAGATTACCGTTTTGACGAATCAGCCCTTGAAACATTTTTTGAACCGACCTGATGCGTCGGGGAGATTAGTGAAGTGGGCATTCGAGCTTAGTGAATTCCGCATTCACTTCGCTCCGAGAACGGCTATTAAGGGCCAGGCGTTGGCAGATTTCATAGCAGAGTCTACAGCCCCCGATCTAGAAGAAGCGGGTTCTGTAGAGGGGGCAACCATGGAAGTCCCGATAGCAGAGCAGTCAGAACAGCGCGATAACGAAGAAACTTGGGAGATGTATACCGATGGCTCCTCAAATTCAGAAGGATCGGGAGCAGGGTTTGTACTGACACCGCCAGGCGGAGGAGAGCCCCTTCGATACGCCTTGGACTTGACATTTAGGGCCACCAACAATGAAGCTGAATATGAGGCTCTCATCACCGGCCTCAAGATTGTCAAAGGCACGGGAGTTGGTCACTTAAAGGTGAAGTGCGAAGCTAGCTTGATTGTGAACCAAGTCCAGGGGCGATACGAAGCTAAGAGCCCGATGATGAAAAAGTACCTTCGGGAGGTGCAAACCTTGAAGGAGAGTTTCAAGAGCTTCGATATTGAGGCAATCCCGAGGGAAGATAATGTGGAAGCAGATGCCTTGAGCAAGTTCGCCTTGGGGGCACCCCTCGATGAAAGTCGGAAGGTGCACTTCTTGGAGAAGGTGATCTTGTCAACCACCGACCAATCGGAGGTATGTGCCATCGAGACCGGATCGCAGGAGCCCACTTGGATGACCCCGATAGTCGCGTACCTGACTACGGGGGCAGTCCCCGATGATGAAGTAGCAGCCGGCAGATTACGCCGAATCGCGGCCAATTATGTGATGGTGGACAATCAGCTGTATAAAAAGGGGTATTTAACTCCTTATTTGAAATGTGTGGCTAAGCCCGACACAGATCGGATCCTTAGGGAGGTGTACGAAGGATACTCGGCTTGTCATGAAGGTGCCTGATCCACCGTGAGGAAAGTGCTGAACCTGGGCTATTACTGGCCCTCGATGAACAAGGAGGCAACGATGCTAGTCCGATCCTGTGACGCTTGCCAAAGGTACGCCCCGAATATCGTGGCTCCAGCTTCCGATCTGACGTCCATCAAGAGTGCTTGGCCCTTCGCGCAATGGGGAATCGATTTGGTGGGACCCCTTCCAGTTGCAAAAGGTCAGTGCCGATATTTAGTCGTGGCTATTGATTATTTCTCGAAGTGGATAGAAGCTAAGGCGTTGGCCAAGACAACGGGGAATCATATCCTCAAATTCCTCCAGACCCATATCATATCCTGATACGGGATCCCCAAGGTATTGATCAGCGATAACGGCCCCCCGTTTAACGGGGCCCAATGGAAGGAGTACATAGAGGAACTGAAAATTGAGAATCGGACAGCCTCTGTCCGTCATGCTCAAACCAATGGACAGGTGGAGTCAGCCAACAAGATCGTGATGGATGGCCTGAAGAAGAGGGTCCATGCCTTGAAGGGCAAATGACTGGATTAGCTGGAAAATGTGCTTTGGGTTGTTAGAACAACACCCAAACAATCGATTGGGGAGACTCCGTTTGGCCTTGTTTATGGCATGGAAGCAGTTGCTCCCGTCGAAATAGCTGTGGCATCCCATCGGACGAGGTATTATGAACCTCTGTCGAATGATGAAATGAGGCGTCTGGACTTGGACTTGGTCGAAGAGAAGAGGCGGGGTGCCGAGGAGGCCCAGGCTCGGATGCGCTTGGCAACGGCCCGATATTATAATCGACGAGTCAAGTCTCGACAGTTCTTTGTCGGGGAACTGGTCTGGCGTCGGAACGAATTTACCCTTTTGGATCGGATCAACAAGATGTCACCAAAATGGGAAGGGTCTTATAAGGTCGTGGGGATGCCAGCTCGAAATGCGTATAAGTTGGATGACCTCGATGGCAATGTGTTGAAGCATTCTTTCAGTGGCGAACACTTGAAGAAATGTCATGCTTGATATTAAGTCGCCTTCAGTGGTGCAAGTTGTTTATCAAAGTCGCCTTCAGTGGTGCAAGTTATTTATCGAAGTTGCCTTCAGTGGTGCAAGTTATTTATCGAAGTCGCCTTCAACGGTGCAAGTTATTTATCGAAGTCGCCTTCAGTGGGGCAAGTTGTTTATCGTTTTGATTCGATGTAAAGAGGTTTCTTCCGATTAAATCGCCTTAAGTGGTGTGATTAAATCGCCTTAAGTGGTGTAGCTAAATCGCCTTAAGTGGCGTGGTCTCGCCTTAAGTGGTACGATTAAATCACCTTAAGTGGTGTGGATAAATTGCCTTAAGTGGCGTGATTAAATTACCTTAAGTGGTGTGATTGCCCTAAGTGGCAGCGGTACGATTAAATCACCTTAAGTGGCGTAGGAAAAATGTCTTAAGCGACGTATCGAATCACTCTAAGTGGTATGATCAAATTGCCTTAAGTGGCGCAGGTAATTCACCTTAAGTGGTATAGCGGTAATCGGGACCAAAAGAGATTGATATTATAAAAGCCTGAAAGGTTCACGACAAAAGAAGGAAATTACAAGGATTCGAAAATAAAGCGATTAAGCTTGATCCTTGGCAGCGTCGAGGGGAGCAGGGTCCACGAGGTCTATGGCAGAAGGCTCCTCGGTCGGAGGATCGGATCCTGGAAGATTGGCCGCGGGAGGATCGGACTCTTGGAGGTCAGCCAGTGAAGGGTCGATCATCGGGGGCTCAGTTGTCGGGAGGTCTGCACTTGGAGGCTCCATCGTTCCTTCTGCACCCGCAGTCTCCTCGGGGGTGTTGGCCCCGTCGTCTCCTCAAAAAGGTTGAAGTACCTCTCCGCGAAGGGGGAGAGGGTCTGAGACTTTGTGAAGTCGATGGCACCACCATACTCCTGATGGAGCTCCTCGACAGCATTAAGCAAGGTGGTCTCCACCTCCGCCGTACAGAACTTCACCGCGTCCACTTGGAAAGCCTCGGAGCCCCGATAATCTTCTCGACCCTTGGCCTCAGCTTCAGCCAGCTTGGCGGGGAACTCGGCAATCTCCCGCTCCATCTGTTGGGACCGGTTGGTGAGAAGGACATTCTCAGCCTCCAGCCCCGCCTTGGCGTCCTCAAGGGCCTTCTTCTCGAGGACAAGCCTGTCCCGATCCTCCGCACGCCCTTGCTGCTCTTCATTGAGCTTTTGACTCTCCTGCTTCAGCAACCTCTCAAAGTCGTGGACCTGCCTCAGGAGGTCCCGAGTCTTCTGGTTAAGGAGGGCCTGCTCCTTAACCAACTTACCCCTCGACGATTCGGAGGCATCCAGATCCTCCTTGAGCTTGGCTTGGACCTCTGGGGCCGCCTTGGCTCGCTCCTCCTTTAGGGCCTCCTCCAGGGCTAGGATGTACCCGAAACAGCGGTGCTGGTCCGCCATTTCCTGTGGAAAAGAAAGGAAAAGGTTAGTACATGAGAATATTTTACATCATATACTAAGTGTAAAAACAGGAAGCCTTACCTCCACACGACGAATGGCCATGTTGCGAATGTCCGCGTGGATGTCCTCTTGAGCCAAGGAGAGCGGAAGCTTCACAGACGGCGGAACTGAACCTGCCAGCAGGTGCAGACCCAGTTCCGGTGATATATTGTCCTGGCGCAGCGGGACCCCCCCGCAATGACTCGATCGGGGTCCAGGGAGCCGCCGCCTGATCGGGGGTGTAAACCTGATAAAAACTCCCGTCTAAGGGGAGAGGAGGAATGAAGGATTGGGTGTCGGAGGTGCGTGCCTCCGAGCCGCCGTGAGAACCCGTCATCCCTTCAGGAGTCAGGCTCAGGACCGGCGAATGCTGTTGTGCCGGGGAGGATGGAGGCAGACCTTCGGGTGTCGGCTCCAATGGGATCTGCCTCACCCCCCGACGACGAACCAGGGGCTGACCCTCGCTCGCCTCCTCAGAAGAGTGAGAAACATCCAAGTCCATCACCCGACGGAACTGGCCGTCCGTCGGGGCGTCTTCAATCCACGATCCTCTTGGGGCGAGAAGAGAAAGGAGGGGCTCCCCGACCCGGGCGTCGGAGGGTAGCTCCCCCGCCGAAGCTCCAGTTCCCGATCGACCTGCAGCTGGAGGATGAGAAGCTTCAGAAAGAAAATCAGGAAGTTGATCGGGATCCGTACACCAAATGACGCGACGGGAGAGATACTGGTCCTTCCCGTAATAATTGTAGTAACCCGCTTTAAGAACGCGGGGTGTCTCTCCTTGCAGGATGCGGTTGATCCCTTCGATCCTGGCTCTCTTATCGGAGGGGATTAACTCCTAGGGGATACGCCTCCTGTATAATCGAATTGCTAATCGGAGCTGCTTACCTTCTTCGGGAGTCTGGGTGTTGAAGATCTGCTCCATCTTCTCCACC
Source organism: Clarkia xantiana subsp. parviflora (assembly GCA_036873135.1). NCBI lineage: Eukaryota > Viridiplantae > Streptophyta > Magnoliopsida > Myrtales > Onagraceae > Clarkia > Clarkia xantiana. Next base: position 10,840,498 of record JAPTYO010000013.1, on the reverse strand, counting down.
CGGGCCCGCTTGATCTGCTCCGAAGTCGGAGGTGCCGATGAGGAGGCGGCCCTCTTCGAGGACTTCCTCTTCCTCGCAGGGCGTTGGACAGCATCGGTCTCCGCCTGCTTAAGCACGATATTGGTCAGCAATGATAGACGAAAACGAAAGTGCAATTAGAATATTACCCAAGGAACGAGGTTGGAAGGGCCGTTGAAGAGTTGACCCCCGGAAGCAACATCAAGGAGTCGGATCCCGGTCAGAACCAGGTCCCGCTCCCCGATGGAGTTGGCATCGAGGGGGGCAAAAGAATCCCCCCAGCGGTAGAGCTGGATACAGTGGAGAATCTGGAAATCCTCCTCGGAGTAAGTGTGAAAAGCGGGAAGAGGGTCTGCCCCGACCTCCCATCGGGGCCACGGAATGTAGCTGTTTCGAATGAAGAAGTAATTCTTCTTCCAGCCGCTGTTGTCGGGCCCCGAGTCGGTGATGAGCCCCCGACCTTTGGCGACCTTCCATGTGTCACCAGTCCAGCTACATCGGGAGAGCTGCGCCTTCCTCCACTTAGGCATCCGCGGGTTGAAGGCACAGACCCCGACATCATTGCACTTCAATCCATAAAAGGTCCGGAAAAGTCGGAGGCTATAGGGCCATTGTTGGCGGAGGCAAAGGACGCGGAAGGCATTCCACACACGGATGGCGTGGGGGGAGAGAGTAGTCGGATGTGTTTTGTAATATTCACACATCTCGACTGTATCCCCACAGAAGGGGAACCGGATCCCCGCCGATACTTGCCCGGCGGGTCGCCCGGCACGCGAGGGCGAGGATAGGGATATCGAGGCTCCCAGGTGGAAGTGATACACCCTTCCCGGAGAGCCGCATCATAGGCGGTTTCTGAAATCTCATTGCAAGCATAATCGAACTTGAAGGGTTTCCTCCCCCCGGAACTGGATTCACCGTCTGGAAAATGATCAGAGCAAGAAAAGGCACAGTTGATTCTTGGAAAAATCCGGGTAAGTCGATCAAGATAAAAGAAAAACTACGCTACCAGTTTCTTCAGAATCGAAGGAGAAATCTTACCAGACATGTTGAAGTGGAGAAGAGAAGATGATCTTGATGGTCGGAGATCCTGGTTGCCGGAGTGCTGATCAGAAATTAGAAAGGAGAGCTTGAGCTTTTGAAAACACAGAGAATGAAACGGTAGAGGAGAACTGAATAGTGCCAAGATTTGGGGTTTTATAGGAGAGAGGGTAGCCAAAGAGACGTTGCAATCCGGACCGTTGAAGATGAAACGCTTCGTTGAGGCACTAGCGACAAAATAGCTAAAAAGCGCTTTTTCAGAAAAGTAGGCACGGGCACCCAAGCCGTCGCTTCATCACCCATCGCATTTAATAGTGGAGTAATCGAGAAATCTTTTGGGATTCGGTGGTTATCCTCGGAATATCGAGAGGTTCGGCGTTGGAAGACACGACGAACTATAAGTCCCTCGTGTCTTGGGGGCAAATGATGGGTTTCGATATAGCCGTTAGGCCCATTAACGACGACTAAACGGCGAAGTAGGCCCACTGGGCCCCAAAAGAGGATTAGAAGACCAATACGATAGGACACGACAAGGTCGGTCCCGACATAAGAGCTGAACACTCCCGATGATATGCCTTTGAGTAGGCCCCGATAATATGCCTTTGAGTAGGCCCCGATATTAAATCCTTGAGAAGACTGGCCCTGTCCCGATGACGAGGGGCCCCGAGTGGTGACCAAAGGAGATAACTCTGGAGTCCCCGACATCCGTCGGGACTTGCCACCAGAGAACGAGGCCGAAAAACACGCCCACTATCGACATAGTGGGGAAGTGGCCTGAAAAGACGGAACATGGGCTAACTGCCCCCAGCAGTTATCACAACAGGTAACTGGGGTAACTCCTCCCCTATATAAAGGAAGGAGTTACCTCATGATCAACACATTGACATTCACATACTAATACTTGCTAGCCCACATCAAGATACTCATTTAAGCATCGGAGAGGGATTCTGGGTCACCGCCCAGTCTATCCCCTTCTTGCAGGATTACTTGGAGCAAAGGAGTTCATACTTCCGTTAAGAACGTACCGGAGTTCCAACTGTGATCCAACCCATTTCTTAACCCTACGCAATCCAAGCAGTTTTACGTGCTTTTCGAATATCTCCCTGCGTAATGGTTTAGTTAATGGTTCCGCAATCATATTATCCGTGGACAAGTATTCCATAGTGATTATATTGTCTTCTAACATAAATTTAGCATAGAAATATTTCACATTAATGTGTTTGGTCCTACTATGGTACTTCGGATTCTTAACTGCCACAATGGCTGCTTGACTGTCAGAGAAGACATTCACAGGTTTATTCTCAACATCACCACCAAGCAGTGCAGTTAGAAGCCTTTTGAGCCAGACCGCTTCTTGTGCATTCTTAGAGAGAGCTACGAATTCTGATCCATCGTGGACAGCACGACACAGGTTTGCTTCTTGCTCGTCCATAAAATGGTGACATTAGCAAGGATGAACAATACCCCTGTGGTGGACTTACGATCATCAAGATCGCCACCATGGTCGGCGTCACTGAAACAGGTCAATTCTAATTTCTTGCCCTCAAAGCACAACGCGTAGTCGCCAGTACCTTTTAGATAACAAATTATTCGTTTTACAGCCTATAAATGTTGATAGCCTGGATCTGATTGGAAACGTGCTACTAGGCCCACGGCGTAACAGATATCCGGACGGGTGCATTGCATGGCGTACATCAAACTACCAACCATGCTCAAATACTCCGCACCCTTCATCTGTTCACGCTCTGCCAGGTTCTTGGGGCCGTCACGTTTTGACAGTGCGCACCCAAACACCACCGGCGTATCCACGAGTTTTGCATCCTGTAATCTGAATGTTTTCAACAGTTTGTTGATAAAAGCTTCTTGAGATAGAAACAATTTTGGGTAGCCCGATCTCGAGCAATTTTAATGCCTAAGATGTACGTCGCCTCTCCCATGTCTTTCATCTCAAAAACGGATGCCAACCAGGACTTTGACTTGTTCATAAAACTCGCGTCGTTTGCGGCAATGAGTACGTCGTCCAAGTATAAGGTCAAGATGATATACTTAGACCCGGGGGTCTTATAATACACGCACGGATCCTTGTGAAGACTCACAAATCTATTTCCTACGATTATCTCGTGGAATCCGCGGTACCATTGCCGAGACGACTGTTTAAGACCATATATGGACCTCTGGAGTTTACAAACTTTACGTTCGTTGCCAGGAGTAATGAAACCCTCTGGTTGCTCCATGTATATCACTTCCTCCAGGTTTTCGTGGAGGAATGCGGTCTTAACATCCATTTGGTGCAGCTCGAGATCGAGACTTGCGACCAGGATCATGACTGGCCCTAACCGTGGTTTTACGCACAGTCAGTGAGTTTGTTTTGTCAAAGTCCACTCCGTGAATTTTGGGTACAGCCTTTCGCAATAAGTCGAGCTTTGTTCTGCTCGACCTTTTCCATCAGTGGTGAGCCTTCTTTTAGGACTCTTCGTATCCTTATACCCCTGTGGTTAGAAGGTAAATCAACTACAGACTATAATGGCTTTCATTTAGGCGATCTCTCCCATTTATTATTTTCCTCCATTTCTTTACTTGAGGTATTTCCAATGCAGGCCAACAGTTGTTAGAGTGAGGTCATCACCCTTCTAGATGGGATACTTCTTTGGAGAAGTTCGATGCCTTTGACTTTCGTCTAGGCTTGTTTATCCCGTCTTTGAGTCTTAACGTCTCTCCCACTCGGAATAATGCCTCTTATCGGAGCATTTCTTCCAATTGTGATCAATTCTCCCACTCGAAATAACGCTTCTTATCGGAGCATCACTTCTATTGGTACAATAGCAATGCTTGAACCATAACCAACAACTTTCCTTGGACGACTTTTCGGTCTCGGAGTTTGACTTCCAAAATAGATTCCTTGATTACTAGGATCTGGAACCAAGTTTGTCGGATCACTCCCAGTGGGAACAATGGGTAGTATAGGTAGTTGTGGAAATCCTGGTTCAGCATTACGATAATTAGGTTCAACTTGTTTCGTCTAATCAGCAACAGTGATTACATGTGGTAGGTGTTTATTCCTCCCACTGGATTTATTATGAAAATGTTCCCATTATCATTTACTATGTCATTCACTTGAGTTGCTGGTACAAATCTCTCCTACTCGAATTAAGTGGGACCTGCTATCTGTAATATCTTGCTCCTGATTTGATCAAGACTCATTATTCTGAACTTTCAGTGCATCGGAAAATTCGTCCTCAAGTATGTAATGTCACACGTTCGACCACGGTACCATGTCTTTAAGCTGTAAACACGTATTTTCAAAGAGTAGTTAACATACTCTTGTCCTAAATACGTGTTTAATGCGCAAATTAATGTCGCATGGTGATATGATTTAATTCATTATCACTCTTCAGCCTTTTTTTATGGTGACGTGTCGTACCGATTCCAGTGGAACACAGTTTTATTTGAACGTGAATCACTTCTCATCATCCCTTAGGGAACAGCTGACATTATGTTTATAAACTATGCGTCAGAAGTGTGTGATTTGATTTGAATGCCTAGCCATACTTTTCGTTCAAGGCGTATGGAAGGAAAATCGTTTAACCGACTTCATCCTTCTTCATTTGCAAACTTATCTCATATATTTTATCCCATCACCGAACTGAGCATCTCAGGTTTTCATCTTATGCGTCAGTTGATACTTTTACTAGGTCGTGGTAGCTTCCGAAGCCTACTTCTTACCGATGTAAATGGTATCAATAAGTTGTTTCCAAGGGAATGCAAACGAAAATTCAGCACATCATCATTCAGACACTTCATCATTAAATTCATATTTTGAAACGATGTGTTCCGTCTATCGAGGTTCACTTGCGCGTAGCGCTTTTCACCGAAGTTTTAACCCTTGGTTAAATCGTTTCATTTATGAATTTAATTTAATCCAATCGGTTTCGCACATTATCATCATTACAGATTATTTCATTCAATGGAATACCAACAAATAAGAAATACTAAATCTTTCGTTCTAGCCACGCAATTGATGTGTATGTTCAGTTTCCCGACTGAGATGATGGAGTACGTGAATCGATTCGTTTTATTCGACCACTTTTACCTGGCCGAAATTTCATTCGGATCGATCCCTCTTAATTGGGTCGATTAATTTTGACAAGTAGATCACATTTCGAATCGAACAGAAACTACTTTATTCAATAAATCCGAATTTTGAAATAACCAAAATTTTAGTAATTTAAACGAACGATAAATGACAATGGTAGGGTTCTTGATCTGAAGGTCACGTATGCGATCCATGATTGTCGCATAGATAGTCGAGAACTTTAAGTCATGTTGAACATCACATCTGAGTAATTCACGAGTGAATTACATCAAATGATTTGTGTCTGTATAAAACGTTTTACAGCTTCATACACATGACCTACGTGGATGTACTAGAGATGCACTTTATCAACATGGTTTAACCCAACAGATTATCGTATAAGACCTTTATGGTCAAGTTCTCCTATAATATGCGGATCATGGTTGATTTCTTTCGAACCCAGTATGGTGAGCAGAGAAGGTTTCCCTTTTACTGCTATGGTTACTGTACTTGATTAGGCTCAAGGTCATTGAGTCCTGACAATATCAGACAACCATATACATCTTTTTATGTTGACTTTTCATTTTGAAGAGCCGACGTGGGTTTTACGCCAACATCCATGAAAAGAGAGAAGACCATCACGTTTAACCAAAACGTTTAGCTTTTGCATCCTTGCTTCCACCGAGGCGGATGCAAAGGGTTACTAAGCTGCAACATTTCCTGGTTGCAATTGAAGTCTTCTTCAACCCCCTTTTTACCAAGGTTGAATGTATCACCACATACACATTGAGATCATTAAAGAACCTACTCCTATTCTTGGTGAAACAAATTATTACATTCGTTTCGCATTGTCAAAATCATACAGACTACCATATTCATCTGTAGTTGTCCTCTCCACTTTTCGGAATTGTAGAGAGTTTAACACGTACTCCTTTTATTCACCATGATTTATACCATCAAGATTGCGTGGAATATCGAATCGCACTAATTCAACCAATTCATACTAACACATCGATGATTATGCAAAAATCAGGGAGACAATAACATTTTGAGAAAGAATTGCATACATCAAATATCTATTAAGATGGAATTCGACAAATAATGATTCCTCAATCATCTAAACCAACCGACCACCAGTAAACCAAATGAAGATGGCTGTGAAAGTGTTCACACTACCGTTGTTTTCAATCCAATAGATCAGTACTTTAAAACGGTTTTAATCGCAAATTACCGGAACGGGAATTTTAAAACAAGCATACCCGATTTGGGCTTTCCCAAGGCCTTTTTATTTTGGAAAAATATTCCGATGAATTCACTCATGCATATATAATTCTACTATCCATGCAAATTATCATATGCTAGTAACATTCATCATACAAACCACATTCATGCTTACACGTCATGCGTCTAATGTTTCGAGGAACTCATGATTGCATACATAATTCTACTTCCATGTAAATTATCAAATGCAACTACATCCTCAACATTCTAGCATACATGTCAAACATGAAAATTCCACAATAATCATACATATTTGACGACTGGTTTTCGATTTTAAAATAATTTTAAACATTAGGGGCTGATTTGCAATTCATGCTTATATTCAATCATGCAGCATTCTAGACATGATTCCTAGGCATTTTCAACCATCACAACATGTCTATCCTAGTGCGCATTTTGTATATTTAACAGGGCTCAGCACACAACATGCAATATCCAGCTAGCTAGAGTATGTCAAGACAACATTTCTAATCATGCATTAATATATATATTGAATAATAAACAATTGCAATTCTGCCCTCTAATTATACCAGTCCAAAAAACATGTATCTCCGAGATCCATCCCCACAATCAAAACAAGGCATAAAGGTTAGCAACTCTTTGAGCACTGTGTAGTCCATTTAGAGGTTAAAAAACATTTGGATTTTAAAACTTGACATCCCTATTTTAATTGACTTGAATTCAGTTTTGAAAACACGGTTCGATTCAGTTAATTTTGGTTCGTTTTGGTCCGTTCAGTTTGGTCCAGAATATCCGGTTCGGCCCGGTCCGGTAAATCCGATTCGGTCCGGTTTTAAATTTTAAAATCTGGTTCGGTCCGAACCGGTCCAATAAATAGGGTTCGGTTCAGTTCAACACACAAAACCGGTTCGGTTAGATCCACTTATTTACCCTGGTCCGACCCAACCCGACTAGGACGAACCGATTGAGAAAACCCGGTTCGATTTAAAAACGTTCTGGTTTGACATATTGGACCGACCCTATAATTAAAATTTCAAAGGTTGGGCCGAAATTTTTACTTGTGGCCCAAGTAGCCTTTTAAAGTCAAAAAATATTTAACTTAGCCACCAAGTAACATTAATTATATAAAATAATTTTTAATATTTAATATATATATATATATATATATCGGCTATCACTAACATATATATATTTATTGCCAAGATTCTATCTATAAGATTAAATCAATCAACAATATATATATATATATATATATGTAAAATTCGGCTTATATAATAATATATATATTTATTTATTGTCAATATCTTAAATAGGGTAAGAAATATAATGTATATATATTTTCTCAATCTTTTAGGCAATTAAATCTATCAATAATATTTTTAACACTATTAAATATTTAGATATATTGATAGTTATATATATTTCTATATATTAATGTGAATCTATCCTAATCTTCCCAATTATAGATATATTGTTACCTTAATTAAAAATTAAAATATGGTGAACAATATTATTTTGATGTTTCAGCCGAAATTAGCTTTCTTGGTGCCTAAGAAATTAAAAATTTTACCCTGTAATTTTAGGGTTTGGCCGAAATAAACATGTCATTGGGAACAAGTGATCAAATTTAAAGATCAAATTTTAATAAGATCTACAATCCAATGTTTTATTTTGATAAATATTACACTTTTCTTAAAGATCAGGAACGTCAAATTAACCAAGAACATCATGAAAATTTCAGATTCACCAACAACCCCAAATACTCGAAAATTAAAAATTTTCTTTTAAAATTTCAGTTTTTAATTTTAAACTTCAAGAAAACCAATTTATCAAAATCATGGAACTCCTAACACAGGCTCTGATACCACTGTTAGATTACGGGGAGTAATCACTACGGATACTAAATCATGGTATATGCTAGTAATAGAAACTACACAGCGGAAGATTCCCACATACCTCAAACGTGATCTGTAGTCCCTAGATCCTTCTGCATGGCGTTCACGATCCTCCGGTCGGGACCCGTAGAGGTTCTGGTTAGAGAAGCCCTACCCGGTACAAGCTCCACAGTAAAGCCTCTGATCGATTCTTGGCACGGGGACAGATCTCTGGAGTGTTTGCTTAGAAAGCAATTTGGCACACCTTGGGTGAGGGGTTTGGCCGAAATACCTAGGTGTGGGTTGGAGGGTTTTTCTCTCTAAAACACTCTAATGAGGGAATAGTGATTAACCCTAAAAATCCCCTAACACCATGTATTTATAGGAGGAGCAAAGTGGACAAAAGTCCACTTTGCCCACTCCTAATATTCGGCCGGCCACTATGCATAGGGAGGCCCAATTTTGGGCCTCTCATGTCAATTGGGATTTGGTTCTGGCCCAATTACCCTAATGTGACATATTCCTAATTTCCTTAGGTAAACTGTACATATTATGGGTAAGCATTTGGTAATGGCCGCCGTAATTGGTATCACATAATATGTATAGTTTACCTAATGAACTTGGGTAAATGTCACATTAGGATAATTGTGCTAGACCCAAATCCAAATTGACATGGGAGGCCCAAAAAATTGGGTCTCTCCAAATACATAGGCCGGCCGAAACCCTAGGTGGGGTAAAGTGGACTTTTGTCCAGTTTACTCCTCCTATAAATAAAGAGGTGCTAGGGGATTTTTTAGAGTGAATCACAATTGCCTCATTAGAGTGTTTTAGAGAGAAAAGTACTTCCCCCATAAACCCTAGTTCGGCCGAACCATAACCCTTCACCAAGGGTGTGCCAAATTGCCTTCGAGCAAACTCTCCAGGGATCTGTCCCCGCGCCAAGAATCGATCAGAGGCTTTGCTGTGGAGCTTGCACCGCGTAGGGCTTCTCTAACAAGAACATCTACGGGTCCCGACCGGATCATGAACTCCCTCCTGAGAAGATCTTGGGTCTACGGATCACCTTAAAGGTATGTGTGAAACTTCCGTTGCGTAATTCCAATTACTAGCTTGTACCTTGTTTAAGTATCCGTAATAATTACTCCCCGTAATCTTACAGTGGTATCAGAGCTTGTGTTAGGAGTTCATGATTTTGATAAATTGATGTTCTTGAAATTTAAATATGAAATCCGAAATTTTAAAAAGAAAATTTTAAAATTTTCGATTATTAGGGTTCTTGGTGAAACCTAAATTTTCATGATGTTCTTGGTTAATTTTGTGTTCATGATCTTCGAGAAAAGAGTAATATTTATCAAAATCAAACATTGGATTGTAGATCTTATTAAAATTTGATCTTGAAATTTGATCACTTGTTCCTAATTTGGTGTTTGTGCCGAAAATTTTAATGATTTTTCAAGGCAAAATTTTTAATTTCTTGGTCACCAAGCAAGTAAATTTCGGCACACGCACATTAAAACATTGTTTAACATATTTTAATTTTTAATTAAGGTAACAATATATCTATAATTAGGAATATAAGGATAGATTCACATAAATATTTAGAAATATATATCACTATCAATATCTCTAAATATTTAATAGGGATAAATATATTATTGATAGATTTTAATGCCTAAAAGATTGAGAAATATATTGTTAGTATATTTGTTACCCTATTTAAATATATTGACAATAAATAAATAAATAAATATATATATATATATATATATATATATATATATATATATATATATATATATATATATTGTTGTAGCCGAATTTTATATATAATGTTGATTGATTTAATCTTATAGATAGAATCTTGGTAATAAATATATATATGTCTTGATTTGGCCGAAATATATATATATCTAATATTGGAAATTATTTTATATAATTAATGTTACTTGGTAGTTAAGTTAATTATTTTTGGACTTTAAAACCCTACTTGGGCCACAAGTAAATATTTTGGCCCAACCTTTAAAATTTTAATTATTGGGCCGGTCCAATATATTAAACCGGGACGGATTTAAATCGAACCGGGTTTTCTCAATCGGTTCGACCTGATCGGGTCGGGTCGAACCGGGGTAATTAAGTGGATCTAACCGAACCGGTTTTGTGTGTTGAACCGAACCAAACCCTATTTTATTGGACCGGTTCGGACCGAACCAGATTTTAAAATTTAAAACCGGACCGAACCGGACCGGATTAATCGGACCGAACCGAACTAAAATCGACTGAACCGAAATGTTTTTCAAAAATGAATTCAAGTCAATTAAATAAAATAGGGTGGTCAAGTTTTAAAATCAAATCTTTTTGAACCTCTAAATGGACTACACAGTACTCATAGGGTTGCTAACCTTTATGCCTTGTTTCGATTATGGGGATAGATCTCGGAGATACATGTTTTTGGGACTGGATTAATTAGAGGGCTGAATTGCAATTGTTTATTATTCTATATATATCAATGCATGATTAGAAATGTTGTCTTCACATAGTCAAGCTAGCTGGACATTGCATGTTGTGGGCGGAGCCCTGGTTAAATATATGGAATGCGCACTAGGATAGACATGCTGTGATGGTTGTAAATGCCTAGGATTCAGGTCTAGAGTGTTGTGTAATTGAATATAAGCATGAATTGCAAATCAACCCCTAATGTTTAAATTTGTTTTAAAACCGAAAACCAGTCGCCAAATAGGTATGATTGTTGTGGAATTTCATGTTTGACACGTATTCTAGAATGTTGAGGATGTAATTGCATTTGATAATTTACTTGTAAGTAGAATTATGTATGCAAGCTTGAGTTCCTCGAAACATTAGACGCATGACGCGTAAGCATGAGTGTGATTTGTTTGATGAATGTTACTTGCGTATGATAATTTACATGGTTAGTAGAATTATATATGCATGAGTAAATTCATCAGAATATTTTCCAAAATACAAAGGGCTTTGGAAAAGCCAAGATCGGGTATGTTTGTTTTAAAATTCTCATTCCGGTAATTTGCGATTAAAACCGTTTTATAGGTTGATCTATTAGATTGAAAACGGCGGCAATGTGAACTCTTTCATAGCCATCTTCCATTCGTTTACTGGTGGTCGGTTGGTTTAGATGACCGAGGAATCATTATTTTGTCAGATTCAATCTTAATAGATATCTGATGTATGCAATTCTTTCTCAAAATGTTATTGTTTCCCTGATTTTGTATAATAATCAACGTGTTTAGTAACGAATTACAGTGTAGATGGGATCATCTTGTGTTGATGAGCTTTTGATTGAGACTAACTACGACTCATGGAGGAAGCGCGTTAATGCAGTGTTGGAGGATAATGGACTTGTAGATAACATTCATAAGTCCATGAATTACCTTGATGCCGGTCTGACCAAAGACTTGGCATATGCCCATTTTCAATGGGAGCAAGATGACAAGAAAGCAAATGAGATATTGCTGGCTGAGATGTCTCAGGAATTCCATGATGAATATAAGGATGTTCCAATTACAAAGGACATCTGGGATGCCCTGTTCCTGAAATATGGAAATGGCATGACAGCGATTTGCACCCACTTATACCCATTATGGAAGAAAGCTTAAACAGCAACAGCAAAAGTGTACTTGAAAAAGTATACGATTTCCTTGGCATTCTAAAACCATTGGAGGAAGAAGGTCAGGTGGGTGAATGGGATAAAATTCAAGCCATCATTGGGATCCTCCCGAAGTCTTGGAGAGCAGCCAAGGCTTTATTGACCGCCAGTGGTTCTGTGTTGGATCTTGCATCGGTACTGAAGTTCATCAAGATGGAACAAGCTCGACTGAAATCAATACCGGTTAAGTGTTTTACCACTTGTATGTATATAGTAGGAGTGATACTTTCCTATTGATTTCCATATTTATTTGCCAAAGTAATTGTTGTGACATGTATGTACACACTTGGTTGTATGGAGATGCTTGTAGCTATAGCTAAGCTTTATGTTCCCAAAGGGGATGTATGTATGTATCCATATCCTACACATGTTAGATAAGAATATGCATATAGGTGTAAGCACTATGAGTATATTAGTACTTGTTACCTTGGGGGATTCGCCTTAGGCCACGTTGGTGAGCATAGATGCATGTAAGCATTCGTAGATACACATGAGCATGTGTAAGTGCATGTATGCACATGTTGTTACTCATAGGTACATGTACGTGCATGTATGCACATATAGTTTCACATAGGCAAGTAGAGTGATGCATGAACACATACTAGCGTATGCAAAAACATATAGTTGAGTGCGGGTGTACGTAGATACTCGCGGGTACGTAGGCGTGCATAGACATGCGTAGGCGTGCATACGTGCGCGTAGATCATGTAAGTGTTGGGACGAGGCCCTTACTAACATAGATTTGCCTTCGTATAGAGTATGTTTGCTATGTAGTAGTTGAACACTAAATAGATTTGTGAGCATGATGTTGCCCCCGAGCGGGGGACGTTCATTGCATAGAGGTTGTTAACACGTTGGGAGTACGCGTATGTATTGAACGGGTTGTAGTCGATCCTTGTAGGAGCTTTGTTGTGAGAAGCTGGGGCGTCCATCCTTAGGATTACCTTCTCGACTTGTTGGCTTTGTGAACATGAGTAAGTATCATATTCCTACCCCTTCTGTTAGATTTATTTCTGATTCAGATTCTGATTCCGAGTCGGAGTCTTCGGTGTTTACGGATTCTTCCGAGCCGGAAACTATGGACGATATACCTTCTTCCTCCGAGCTGGAGCCTCGCGTGGAGTCGAAGGAATTGGTGCAAACCTTCGTGGGCAACAAATTGGATTATGATGAGTATCAGCGCCTTGTCGTTCGTTCTGGGCTATGTCTTTTGGGAGAGGCATTCTTCCCGTTCGATGTTATTCCTGATGCTAGTCCGGGAATGCCTGTGCCTCCGGATGATTTGTCTGCTATTTACGCCTCCCAGATTCGGATGGGACTACGCTTCCCTTACTGTTCGGACTTGCGGAAGTTGTGTCGTTATTATAGGATCTCCCCTCTTGATCTTGCGCCTTCTACAATACGGTACTGGGTTTGCTTCTGGGTACTATGCCATCAACAGTCCTGGAGTTATTCGACCTTGCTCTTCCGATGCTTCTTCTGACTCCAGCGTCCGGATGCAACTGGGTTATGTTCCATTTCTATCCGCTGGCCTTTGATGAGGGGAAAGGAGTTTGCTGATCTTGAATTGGGCGAAGTGAAGTGGGATAGCACTCTTCGCTTTGTTACTTCCGTAGACCGGTCGAAGAGTCATTGGCAAAAACACTATTTCTTCACTGACGATACCGGGATGAATTGGCGTATTATTCGGGTTACAAAACCTGATCTCATGCCAGCTTTTCGTGAATTCTCCGAGTCAGACAAAGCAGCGATAACGGACAAGATAACGTTTTACAAGACTCGACTTGTATGTTTGGTTAGTTTTTCGCTGCGTTGAGTATCGCGGCGATTGTTGTCTACGCTCCTGCCCGCGTAGAGTGTTGTTATGTAATAATGAACGCTACTTGTGAGTAGCAGTATGTTCCCATGGGGTTGCCCTCGTATAGAGGATGTCGCGCCATGTATATGTTTAGTAATCTATACTGGGTGTCTTGTTCCTCAGTAAGGTGTCATGGGGTTGCCCTCGTATAGAGGATGTCGCGCCATGTAAGTGTTTAGTAATCTATACTTGGTGTATCGTTCCTCAGTAAGATATCATGGGGTTGCCCTCGTATAGAGGATGTCGCGCCATGTAAGTGTTTAGTAATCTATACTGGGTGTCTCTTTCCTCAGTAAGATATCATGGGGTTGCCCCCGTATAGAGGATGTCGCGCCATGTAATTGTGTAGGGTTGCCCTCGTATAGAGGATGTCGCGCCACTTACTAGATGAGAACCTCTTGGTTGAAAAAATCCAAGGAATGAGTGTTGTAATCATGGGGTTGCCCCCGAGCGGGGATGTCACGCCATGTTGTATGTAGATAATCCTTAAGAGAACATCCAGGATGTGGTTGTATAGAATAAACATAATAGATGTCGTGGAAGAGAGCGTATTGCGAGCTCGTTGTTGATATCAAGTTTTGACATGTTGGTGGCGTGTTATATAAGCCTCTTGCTGTATTAAGCATTTTAAGCTTGAAGTGTTGTTGCAAGGTTAATGCATAGAGTCCACTACTTGGCGTTATTCCAGAGCGTGGATTGTATGAGAGTAATGTACCTACGAAAATACATTAACTTCATTAGTTATGCAATATTTACAGTGCTTGATAGATGGGGTCAATTGATCACCCATTTGTAAATATTTTACTAGAAGCATAAGCACTTAAAAAGTAAAGCTTGAAAGTAGATGGATGCATAAAGCTGTGCGTAACGAAGAGATGTGGGAGGAATGTGGTTGTCTTCTCCCGACATGTTGTGATGGAAGCTATCTGTTCACACGGTGTGATGGCTACATGCCACGCGATGTTGCAAGGCACCAATGGCTATCCTCTCTTCGATTTCAACTCGCAGAGTGAGGCAGTCGTTGGTGTGGTGACCCCTGGTGTTTTGGAATTTACACCAATGCGTGATGTCGCCTCCCAAGAACGCATGTGGTGTTTCCCTTGGGGAGGGCAGCTTGTTCTGCAGGATGCTCAAGAATATCTCTTCGACCTCTGTGTTCAGAGGCGTGAATGCATATTATGGGCCATCCAATGTGCTCCTGCTGTCGTGTTGTTGAAAGAGTGCTCCTCCCCCACCTGCGGGTGGTTTGCTCCACCCGAGCTCCTGCTCGCAAGAGACTGCTATTTCGAGTTTCTCTTTAAGGTTACTCATTGACTGAGTGGTCCTCCAACCGTACTCTCTTCCAAGTAGAAGGAAGGATCGCGCATTCGAGTTCATAAAGAACGCGTTGATCACTGCCTCGTTTGTGGCGTTTAGCCAAGCTGCATTAAGCGCGAAGCGCTTGAAATACTCGAGAGTTGGTTCCATTTCTCCTTGTTTGATGTCCCAAACACTTTGCAGTGTTGGGGCATGTTGGTAGTTGGATGGCCTTATAGGTGCAGAGAGTTGTTCAAGACGCGTCTCTTCCACTTGCTTCTCCTCTTCTTGTTCGGGGAATCCCAGCCCGATCATGGCGATTGACATTTGTTGTTTACGCCTTAGAGCGTTCACATAGCACTGTCGTGCTGCCGTTCGATCTCCTGGGATCTCTCCAATTCCATTCTTGGTTGGGAACTTCAACTTCTGATGTGCCGTGGATGGCACTATCTCCAAGGGGTTTATGGTTGTTCTTCCGAGGATCCCGTTGTAGGCTCCCAAGGTTTCGACCACAATAAAGTTGACATTAATGTCAAGCTTTGTCCAGCCTTCTCCCAGTGTTACCCGGAGTGTGATCGTACCGAGTGGGTATGTTGCAGCTCCGGCGAAGCTTATTTGAGGGAATGTTCCGGGACTCAAATCTTCCTTTGTACGACCAAGTTTTTCGATTACCTTGATAGTCAGGATGTCAGCAGAACTTCCTCCGTCAACGAGGATTCGTTTTACGTTGTAGTTCGCTATTGGCTTGGTAATGACGAGTGCGTCGTCATGGGGATATACGATGTGTCTCATATCTTCCTTAGAAAAAATGATGACCAGATCCTCCTCTTCCCCTCTTGGTCATTTTCCATACTTAGGGTGCGTTTCCGCCAGTGAGGCGTAGACATTTCTTGAGTGCAAGCCTTGGCTCCTGGCAGCTGGTCCTCCATGTATAACATTTATTACACCCTCTCTTGAGAGGAGGTGGATTGTCATACATCTTCTCTTTCCCTTTGTTTTTCTTGGAGGTCTCTCCTTGTGTCTTTGTAAGGGTTTTTTCCCCTTGATCAACGTATTGATTTAGCTCGCCCCGCAGAATGATGTTGTTTATGCGCATCCTTAGGCTGAAGCAGTTGTCCGTGTCGTGTCCCTTGACCTCGTGGTTTTCACACCACTTGTCATCTTCCTTTCCCAATGGGCCCTTCCGCCAATTGTTTGGTTCTCTCCAGAGATTCGTTTCCTTCATCTCCTTCAAGATTTCCGAAATAGGGGCGTTTAGCGGAATGAGTTTCGCGGTGTTGACCTCCCTTGGTTTTTGGAAACCGACCTGGACGGGGCGTTTAGGATGTGGTTGCCACTGCTTCTGTTGCTGGCTTCCTTGGGGTTGTTTTGCCTGTGCAACCTTGTCTTTGTTGCGTTCAGCGTTCAGCTTTGCTCTTGCATTATTCCTGAACCTTTCCAGGTCTACGTATTCCTTCACGCGCGAAGCTAATTCCTCCAAATTTTCAGCCGGGCGTTTGGACATCTTTTCCCCAAGGCGAAACCTAAGCGACCTAGGTTCCTTATGAATGCCTTGATTATCTCGTCTTCGGACAGGTTTGTCTGAATGTCAGCTATGTTCTGATTAAAACGGATGTAATAATCAGCCAATGATTCATCATATTGTTGCTTCACATCGTCCAGTGCACTGGAGTCTTTGAGCAGCCTTTGTTCCCCCATGTATCTCTGGATAAACTTTCCCTTCAGGTATGCCCAGGAGGTTACGCTTTCCTTTGGAAGTGAGAAAAACCAATGTGTCGCTGAACCTAGTAAGGTTTGCGGGAACGTGACCGCCACATGGTCTGGATTTGTGGTTCTTCCCAGCAGCGAAGCCTCGTGCAGCTGCACGTGCTCAATGGGATCCTCTTTTCCAGTGTATTTCTTGATTTGTATGTTATTTAGGATTCCTGGAACCCTTTCATACAACATCTCCTTGGCGAAAGGATGACTTGTGCTGTCTGTTAAGATGTGTATTGGCCTGTTCTTTTTCTGCTTTAGCTTTTGCTCATTGAGCGCTTCCAAAGTCTTAGCGGTTAACCATGTGATAAACGTCATTGTTCCTCTCGGGTATTCCCCACACATTGTTTGGGTTTCCTCTATCCTACCCCCAGCTCTGTTGGTAGTGAGAGGCCTCCCTGCGTTGTCTCTCATTGCGATTACTTGGTTGCTTCCATGATTCGGTCGGGTATGGACTTTCATAATGAGTTGCCCCAGAGTAGGATCCTTGAGGTCCTACATTATAGTATTGAGGGTTGGCAGCCGGGGGCTGCCTTCCCTGTTGTCTTGGGGCTTCTCCTCGGGTTGCGCCCTGGGACACTGCTTCTCGTGCAGGATGCGCTTGAGCCGGTGGTGGCGGAGGTGGGGGAGGTGGGGGAGGCGGTGGAGGCGCGTAGCCTTGGTTTCTTAGAGTATCCCTAAAGGCCAGGAGTTCCTCTATTGCTTGCATCATTGCGGGAGTTACGGTTGGGGCAGCATGTGCGCCTTGTGTGCCTTCATCCTGAGGTTGCTGGTTGTTGGCCGGCATTCCGAAAGGTTGTTGTTCTTCAGTGTGTGCTCTTCGCTCAAAACCTGGCGGGGTTTCGATGGTTTAAGCTGTATACTCTGGTAGAGCATTGGGAGCCTCTTCTGAGGAAGCTGTGGATACCACCTATGGGATGTCCTCAGGACCTGGCGGTTTCATCTTGGGTTGCGCCCTGCTGGGCTCTTCTGTAGTGTTCTTTCTCTTTGCCATTTAGCTTTGCTGGTATGCTAGTGCTTGTTCGTTGAGAATCTCGCGGACGACGCCAAAATGTTGGTCCTTTCCGAATGGGGAGTCGGATCCTGGTAGTGACTACGGAAGAATGCCTCGGGTTGATCCTATTTCGGGTCTTCGCACGTGCCAAACTCGTGCGTCTCCGTATACCTGCAAGAGGGGCAGTATCGCACACCACGCAGGGGGGTGGAGTGCGATGAACCCTCTCCGAAGCTTAAATCAGGTGTTTTAGAGAGAGAAAGTAAGAGAGAGGGCAGAGCTTCCGCTGTCAACTTAGTTTGAAATGAATGATCAAGGCCCCTATTTATAGGAAACCTTGGAATCAAACCGGGTTTTGAACGGTCCGACGTCGGTTCAATGCAAAGTATGAACCGAGCGTAGAACGGGAGTAAAGCTGACATCAGGAGGGTTTGCACGTGCGGTGTTTGCGTAGGGGTTTACATGTTAATAATAGGAGGAATCAGGACCATCCCGAGGTATCGTGAGGATCCCAGGAGGTCCGGAATAACAGGACAATCTAGAGGGCCGGATTGTCCCACAATCCGGACCGGATCCGAATTGTTCTACTATTCGGACGCAGTGTACGTCCGAGGCGCGTACGCGCGTGTCCCGGACTTTTTAGTAACCGCGGGTGAACATTTCAAAACCGTTTAGTGATTTCGACATCTATACGAAATACGAAGTCCGAATAATATAAAACGAACCCGAATCGGACGTATACCCATCAACAGGCACCCTCCCAATCCGACGAGTGGGAGCTGTAAGTATATGGTAATGGGCGTCGTAATTGGTAGGCCATAATATGTATAGTTTACCTAATGAACTTGGGTAAATGTCACATTAGGGTAATTGAGCTAGACCCAAATCCAAATTGACATGGGAGGCCCAAAAAATTGGGCCTCCCCAAATACATAGGCCGGCCGAAACCCTAGGTGGGGTAAAGTGGACTTTTGTCCACTTTACTCCTCCTATAAATAAAGAGGTGTTAGATGATTTTTAGAGTTAATCACAATTACCTCATTAGAGTATTTTAGTGAGAAAAAACTTCCCTCATAAACCCTAGTTCGGCCGAACCATAACCCTTCACCAAGGGTGTGCCAAATTTCCTTCGAGCAAACTCTCCAGAGATCTGTCCCCGCGCCAAGAATCGATTAGAGGCTTTGCTGTGGAGCTTGCATCACGTAGGGCTTCTCTAATAAGAACCTCTACGGGTCCCGACCGGAGGATCGTGAACTCTCTCCTGAAAAGATCTTGGGTCTACGGATCGCCTTAAAGGTATGTGTGAAACTTCCGCCGCGTAATTCCAATTACTAGCATGTACCATGTTTAAGTATCCGTAGTGATTACTCCCCGTAATCTAACATTATGAGCTCCCAATTACGGCGCCCATCACCATATGCTTACACCTGATGCCCAACTATATTTCCTACAACTTGCAAAATCGCGAAAGTAGTATGTGTTGTAGTGACACCGATGATCCCTTGGTGTCGGTGAAAAGACATGTGTCTAGGAGGCACATTATATATGACCTTTCTTTGCTTTGGGCTTCTTCTAAAGGAGTGTCATCATTAAGCATTATGAAATGTCTCTTAAACCAACTGACTTTGAAATCTAGCATCCCTTTTCTGAAATCTTCTACATCAGGTCATACTCTAAAAAGCTACTAGAAAAATCTTGACCGTGATTGGTTACACCATTTTTTTACATCGTCTTCGGGGCCTGGGCCTATTTGAATTTTAGTGCGGAAGCTGTCTGTTATTGGCGGACCATAGATCCGTAACCCTATGATCATCGCCACATTTTGAAGACTAATCGTCATCTCACCTTGGAGAGGTGAAAAGTGTGGGTCTCTACTCCCCACCTCTCCGCCAATGCTTGCAATAGTCCGTAGCCTAACTCAATACGGGATGCCAATCCAACATTTAAAAACCCTACCTCTTGGACATCTAATGCAGTCAGGTTATCGATTTTTCACATTTTGCCCGCTCTCATTCCTAAACGAAGGCCAAGATGGCCCAGGCAAAGGGTCCCGACGTAGGGAGTCCCGATGATGAAAGGTACCGACAGAGTCGGTCCCGATAGGTGAGCTGAACGCCCCCGACGAGATGCCTCTGAGTAGGCCCCGATGATGAATCCCTGAGAACAATAGGCCCTGTCACGATGACGAGGGGCCCCGAGCGGTGACACAACGAGATAACTCTGGAGTCCCCGATGTTAGTCGGGACTCGTTATCAGAGGATAAGGCCGAGATACGCGGGGCGTGGCCGAGATACGCGGAACGTGGTTAAGATACACGGAGCGTGGCCGAGATACGCGGGGCGTGGCCGAGATAAGCGAGATCATGGCCTAGATAGGCGGGATCACACCCGAGATACGCGGGATACGGGAAAACCACCCCCAACGGTTCACCAGGTAACTGAGGTATCTCTTCGCCTATAAAAAGGCAAAGGTCACCTCAGATCGATTACGTTGTGTTATACACTTTGAGATTACTGCTTGCCAGTCCATACGAGATACTCATTTAAGCATCGGAGAGGGATTCTGGGTCACTGCCCGGTCTATCCCCTCTTTGCAGGACCACGTGGAGCAAAGGAGTTAGGATCGCCGTCAAAGACCGTACCGGAGTTCCACCGTGATCCAACATTTAAAAACCCTACCTCTCCGCCAATGCTTGCAATAGTCCGTAGCCTAACTCAATACGGGATGCCAATCCAACATTTAAAAACCCTACTTCTTGGACATCTAATGCAGTCAGGTTGTCGATTTTCCACATTTTGCCCGCTCTCATTCTAAAAGTTCTCCCATTGTGTGTCATTATCTATGAGCATAAATGTATTAACTATTCTATCAAAATAAAAAGTTTTATTTCAATTATTATTTACTGAATTTTAAAATTAACATCATAATAATAAATGAATTTTACATATAACGTCATAATTAATTATTTAAAAAAAATATCGACTGTTGATTTTAGTTTATTTTTTTAAATAATCCTGATTCATATTTAATTGTATATTTTATTATTTTGTATGTTTACTTAAAATTATTTTTCGAATTAATTTTTTCAGCATATTTACATACTTACTTTATATCAATTTTCAAAATATATTTTATACAAATTCAAAGTTTTAAATTTGAAAATAACACTATCATTTCTATTTTTAATTTCTTTTAAATTTTTATAAGTATAATCTATTTACTTATTCTATAATCAAACATTGTAATGTAAAAATCAATATAAATATTTATATGCATTTAAAAATTATTGTATCCTCATGAGTGATGGGTCCGACTATAGCCGTTAGGCCCTTTAATGGTGAGGAAACGGAAAATAGGCCCGGTGGGCCCTAAACGAAGGCCAAGATGGCCCAGGCAAAGGGTCCCGACGTAGGGAGTCCCGATGATGAAAGGTACCGACAGAGTCGGTCCCGATAGGTGAGCTGAACGCCCCCGACGAGATGCCTCTGAGTAGGCCCCGATGATGAATCCCTGAGAACAATAGGCCCTGTCACGATGACGAGGGCCCCCGAGCGGTGACACAACGAGATAACTCTGGAGTCCCCGATGTTAGTCGGGACTCGTTATCAGAGGATAAGGCCGAGATACGCGGGGCGTGGCCGAGATACGCGTAACGTGGTTAAGATACACGGAGCGTGGCCGAGATACGCGGGGCGTGGCCGAGATAAGCGAGATCATGGCCTAGATAGGCGGGATCACACCCGAGATACGCGGGATACGGGCTAACCACCCCCAACGGTTCACCAGGTAACTGAGGTACCTCTTCGCCTATAAAAAGGCAAAGGTCACCTCAGATCGATTACGTTGTGTTATACACTTTGAGATTACTGCTTGCCAGTCCATACGAGATACTCATTTAAGCATCGGAGAGGGATTCTGGGTCACCGCCCGGTCTATCCCATCTTTGCAGGACCACGTGGAGCAAATGAGCTAGGATCGCCGTCAAAGACCGTACCGGAGTTCCACCGTGATCCAACATTGGCGCCGTCTGTGGGAACGTAACAAAAAGCTGATATGCTTCTACTCGTTCAATGGCGGCTGGCAAGCAAAGAAGGTGTTGGATCACGGTGGAACTCCGGTACGGACTTTGACGGCGATCCTAGCTCCTTCGCTCCACGCAATCCTGCAAGAGGGGATAGACCGGGCGGTGACCCAGAATCCCTCTCCGATGCTTAAATGAGTATCTCGTACGGACTGGCAAGCAGTAATCTCAAGTCATGTAATTTTTACGTAAGTGATCTGAGGTGACCTCTTGCCCTTTTATAGGCGAAGAGATACCTCAGTTACCTGGTGAACCGTTGGGGGTGGTTAGCCCGTATCCCGCGTATCTCGGATGTGATCCCGCCTATCTAGGCCATGATCTCTCTTATCTCGGCCACGCCCCGCGTATCTCGGCCACGCTCCGTGTATCTTAACCACTTTCCGCGTATCTCGGCCACATCCCGCGTATCTCGGCCTTATCCTCTGATAACGAGTCCCGACTCCCGTCGGGGACTCCAGAGTCATCTCGTTGTGTCACCGCTCGGGGCCCCTCGTCATCGTGACAGGGCCTATTATTCTCAGGGATTCGTCATCGGGGCCTACTCAGAGGCATCTCGTCGGGAGCGTTCAGCTCGCCTATCAGGTCCGACTCTGTCGGGACCTCTCATCCTCGGACTTTCTTCGTCGGGATCCTTAGCCTGGGCCATCTTGGCCTTCGTTTAGGGCCCACCGGGCCTATTTTCCGTTTCTTCACTGTTAATAGGGCCTAATGGCTGTAGTCGAACCCATCATTTGCCCCCAAGACATGAGGGACTTTTAGTTCGTCGTGTCTTTTAACTCCCGACCTCCCGACATTGGAATCGGGGATCTTTCCCTTGGCATAGTCACTCAATACTAGTCTTCTCCTTCACGTTTCCTCGATGCTTTGTGGATAAATGCCAAATCCGAGGGGACTTTTCGATTCCCCAGTTCATTAAATGCAGCAGCTAGTGAAGCGACGTCTTCGGCCCTCGTGCCTGATTTTTCGCGCCTGTTTTCTGAAAAGTGCTTTTCAGGCCGTTTCATCATTACGCCCGTTGCCCTTCTACACGTTCCATCTCAACGGTCCAGATTAAAACTCTTCAACTTCGACGACTCGGATCGAAGTGTCCCTTCAACTGTCCTCTTCGCCTATAAAACCCTAACCGTGGGTGTTGGATCACTTTTACCGTCTTCGAATTTTCAGGAGCTCTCTACAACCTTTGTGAATTCAAGCTTTTGCGGTTCCGAAGATCATTAGTGCTTTTCCGACCATCTTTCCGGCAACACCCAGTTCATTCCTTCAACCTCCAATTCGTCATGTCTGGTAAGGATTTCTTCTTCATTGCTTGTTCATCTTATCCTTGTTTGCAGCTTTCCGAAAATCCCACTGTGCCTTCCTTGCCATTACTACTTTTCAGATAGTGGATCCAGCTCTGAGGGGAGAAAGCCCTTCAACTTTGATTATGCTCTGAATTAAATCTCCAACACCGCTTATGATGCAGCTCTTCGAGAGGGGTGCATCACTTCTACTTGGGAACCTCGTTTCCCGTATCCCTGGCCTCGCCCCTTGGGTAACCTTGAGGTTACTCGTCCCCGAAAAGGGGAGGTATTTGTCTCCACGGGGCAAGTATCAGCGGGGATCAGATTCCCCTTTTGTGGTAATCTGGTCGAGATGTGCCAGCATTACAAAACTCATCCGACCACCTTCTCTCCGCACGCCATTCGCCTGTGGAACGCTTTCCAGGTCCTCTGCTTCCGACAGCGGTGGGTATACAACCTCAAGCTTTTCAGGACCTTCTACAGGATGAAGTGCAACGAAGCGGGGGTTTGCGCCTTCTACCCCCGAATGCCGAAGTGGAACAAGGCACAACTTGGACGTTGTAACTGGACCAATGACACCTGGAAGGTGGTCAAGGGTCGGGGACTCCTACTCGACACGGGGTCCGACAACAGTGGATGGAAAAGGAGCTACTTCTTCATCCAACATTCTTCGATCCCATGGCCCCGATGGGAGGTGGAAGCAGACTCTCCGCCTGCCTTCCACACCTATACCGACGAAGATTTCCAAACTCTTCAACTCATCCAGCTCTACCGATGGGGGGAGTCCTACACTCCCTTCGACGCCAATTCTCTCGTGGAGCGGGACCTGGTGAACGCCGGGATCCGACTCCTCGACATAATCTCCGGGGGGCAGCTCTTCGACGGCCCCTCCAATGTGGTTCCCTGGGTAAATCTCTAACTTTTTATTTTACTGTTTGCAGCTAAGAAGGTATCCGTGCTGACCGATCTGTTCCTTAAGCAGGGGGAGACCGATGCCGTCCGTCCTTCGCGGAAGAGGAAGTCCGCCAAGAAGGCTGCTGCTCCGTCGGGGTCTCCTTCTGCGGAGCAACCTAAGCGGAAGCGCGTGGAGCTGGACCAACTCTTCGACGTCCAGAATACTGAAGAAGGTAAAAAGCTCCGACTCGCTATTAAATTGTACAGGAGGATGGTCCCGAAAGATTTGAGTCCTTCAACCAGGGAGGCCCGTATTGCTGACGTCAGACGAATCCTTCGAGGCGAAACTCCTCGTGTCCTGAAAGCGGGCTACTACCACTACCACGGGAAGGATCAATATGTCTCCCGACGTATTGTTTGGTGTAAGAATCCTGATGAACTCCCTGATTACATTTCTGAAGCCTCTCGTCCTCTAGGTGCAGGTCGCTCAGGGGCTCCATCGGGTGCTGAAGCTTCCGCGGGTGCACCGTCTTCAACAGGGGCGCCTCCCTCAACTTGGGAGAAAACCCCGACCGGCGAACAGTTTCGTCGGGTGGAAACCTTGGACTCCTCCGAGGAGACTGATGAGGGTGGCTCCCTTCGTCATCGTCGGAGGACGGGGCAGTCCACCTTGAAACCAACCTCTCAGGGGCTGCCCCCTTCATCTTCTCCGCAGCAGCGACAGCCGTCGCCCATCCACAACTTCACTCCTTCCCCCGCTCGGGTCGAGCCGGAGGCGTGCCCCTCCACGACTCGTGCTAGCCCTCCTCCTGTCCCTCTCGATGGGAGTTTCTACAGGGCCTTCGACCCCGCGCAAGTGGATGCTCCCTGGACTCCAATCCAAACACTGCAAGGGGTCCAGCTTCGACAAGGGGACCAGCATGAGGACCTGGCTCTGCATCTGCTGGCAGGCTCGATCCTGCCCACCATGCGGTACCCGATTTCCCTGGATCGGACGGCTATGCATCGGGATGTCCGAGAGATGTCCCTGTGTCGGATAGAGGTAAAACTTCGCTCCTCCCTCTTCGTTGGTAAATCTGGTTGTTTGTCCATTAACACTTTTCTTTCTCTTATTGTAGGAGCTTGGGGACTTCAACCGTCTTTTTGGGTACCTCATCGCCTATGATGAGTCCCGGGAGCGGGACCGGGCGGCCCTCGATAAGCTTAAGGAGGATCTTGCGGCCTCCAAGTCTTTGCGGGGGAAACTTGCCAAGGAGCAGGCCATCCTGGACCAAAAGGTTAAGGACCTCCAAAAGCAGGTCGGGGATTTCGAGGGGCTCCTGAGGCAGGAGCGACAGGAGCGGCAGGCTGCTGAGGACAAGCTGGTCCTCGAGAAGAAGGCTCTGGAGGAGCAAGTCGCGGGGGTTCCTGCGCAGCTGGTCGAGGCCGAGGCCAAGGGCCGGGAGGATTATCGGAGGTCTGAGGACTTCCAGGCTGATGCTATGAAGTTCTTCGGCGCGGAGGTGGAGAACACTCTCTTCAATGCGGTTGAGGAGCTCCACCTGGAGTATGGCGACGCCATCAACTTCGACAAGTCTCCTTCTCTCGCTCCCTTCGCGAAGAAATACTTTGCTCTTTCTGAGGAGAGTGATGGGGTGAGTACTCCCGTCGTTGCCGAGGACGCAGCAGATGCCCCGATAGTCGATCCTCCCGCGGCCGACCCTGTGGAGCCTTCTGCCACCGACTTCGTGGACCCAGCTCCCGCCGATGCCGCTGACAAGGACCAAGCCTAACTGCTTATCTTTAGAGTCCTTGTATTTTCCTCGCTTTTGTAATCGTTGGGCCTTCGATCCCTTATCATTTATCAGACTTTCTTAGTTCCGATTTTTCCGATGCACTTCTTCAAGTGGCTTTACTACACTTGCTTAAGTCGACACGTCGACACTTAAGACATTCTCGTACATCATTCAAGACGATTTACTAATTTGCACCACTTAAGGCGACTTATTATCATGCACCACTTAAGGCGACTTTTCAATACTTAGAATAAATCTAAAAAACATGCATCACTCAAGACGACTTAACTTCGTGCATCACTTAAGACGACTTTTTCGTGCACAGCCTAAGGCGACTTTTTAGTACTTAGAATAAATCTAAGAAACATGCATCACTTAAGACGACTTAATATCGTGCATCACTTAAGACGACTTTTTCGTGTACCACCTAAGGCGACTTTTTAGTACTTAGAATAAATCTAAGACACATGCATCACTTAAGACGACTTAATATCATGCACCACTTAAGGCGACTTTTCTCGTGCACCACTCAGGGCGACTTTTCTCGTGCACCACTCAAGGCGACTTTATAAAGCTTAGAGTAAAGCTAAGAATAATTCTGATCGGAAGCAACCTCTTTATTCATTGATGGCACAAATTTGGCTTACATCGAATTAAACGATAAACAGCATACACCACTTAAGGTGATTTTACATCGGGCACCACTTAAGGCGACTTTCATCGGGCACCACTTAAGGCGACTTTCATCAAGCATGGTGTTTCTTCAAGTGTTCGCCACTAAAAGAATGCTTCAATACTCTGCCATCGAGGTCTTCCAATTTGTACGCATTTGGAGCTGGCATCCCTACGACCTTATAAGGTCCTTCCCATTTTGGTGACATCTTGTTGATTCGATCCAAAAGGGTAAACTCGTTGCGACGCCAAACCAGCTCCCCGACGAAGAATTGTCGGGACTTTACTCGCCGATTGTAATACCTGGCCGTCGCCAAACGCATTCGAGCTTGGACTTCATCGGCTTCCCGCCTCTTCTCTTCGAGCAAGTCCAAGTCCAGACGTCTCATCTCATCATTCGTCAGAGGCTCGTAATATCTCATCCGATGGGACGCCACAGCTACCTCCACGGGGGCGACAGCCTCCATGCCATAAACGAGGCCAAACGGAGTCTCCCCCGTTGATCGTTTGGGTGTCGTTCTAACAGCCCAAAGCACGTTTTCCAGTTCGTTCAGCCATTTGCCCTTCAAGGCATAGACCCTCTTCTTCAGGCCATCCATCACGATTTTGTTGGCTGATTCCACCTGACCGTTAGTTTGAGCATGGCGTACGGAAGCTGTCTGATGCTCGATGTTCAACTCCTCCAGATACTCCCTCACCTGAGAGCCGTTAAACGGTGGACCATTGTCGCTGATCACCACCTTAGGAATCCCGTATCTGGTCACAATATGGGTCTGGAGGAACTTGACGATCTGGTTCCCCGTCGTTCTGGCCAACGCCTTTGCCTCTATCCATTTTGAAAAATAATCGATAGCTACAAGTAAATACTTACATTGACCTTGTGCGTGTGGAAGAGGTCCCACCAAGTCGATGCCCCATTGCGCGAAGGGCCAAGCACTCTAGATGGATGTCAGATTGGCAACCGGAGCCATAATGCTCGGGGCGTACCTCTGGCACGCGTCACAGGATCGGACCAACGCCATCGCTTCCTTGCTCATCGTAGGCCAATAATAGCCCAAGTTCAACACTTTCCTCATAATGGATCGGGCCCTTTCATGACAAGCCGCGACCCCTTCATGCACCTCCTTCAGGATTCGATTTGTATCGGGTTCTGCCACACATTTCAAGTACGGAGTCGAGAACCAACCCTTCTTGTATAGTTGATTGTCCAGCATCACGTAATTAGCCGCGATCCGACGTATCCTGTCGGCTGCTACCTTATCATCGGGGACTGCCCCCGTAGTCAAGTATGCGACTATCGGAGTCATCCAAGTGGGCTCCTCCTACGGTTTTGCCTCAATGGTACACACCTGTGTCGGGTCGATGGTCGATAAGATCACCTTCTCCAAGAAGTGCACCTTCCGATTTTCTTCCAAGGGTGCCCCCAGGGCAAATTTGCTCAGGGCGTCTGCCTCTACGTTTTCCTCCCTCGGGATTGCCTCGATATCGAAGCTTTTAAAGCTCTCCTTCAGGGCTTGTACCTCGTTCAGGTATTTCTTCATTATAGGACTCCTCGCTTCATATCGCCCTTGAACCTAGTTCACGATTAATGCTGCGTCACACTTCACTCTCAAGTGATCGACTCCAGTGCCTTTAGCAATTTCAGGCCCGTGATAAGAGCCTCATACTCCGCTTCATTGTTTGTGGCCTTGAATGTTAAAGCCAGGGCATATCGGAGCGGCTCACCTCCACCTGGTGGTATTAACAAAAAGCCTGCTCCTGATCCGTCTAAACTCGAGGAGCCATCCGTGTACATCTCCCAGGTATTTCCCTCGTTTGGCTGTTCTGATTGCTCTGCCCTCTCTGGTTGCTCTTCTGTCGGGACCTCTATGGCTGCCCCCTCTACAGGGCCCGCTTCTTCCAGATCGGGGTTTGTAGATTCCGCTATGAAATCCGCCAACGCCTGGCCCTTAATAGCCGTTCTCGGAGCAAAGTGTATGCGAAACTCACTAAGCTCTACTGCCCATTTTACTAATCTCCCCGACGCATCTGGTCGGTTCAAAAAATGCTTCAAAGGCTGGTTCGTCAACACAGTAATCTCGTGTGCGTGGAAATAAGGCCTTAGCTTCCGAGCAGTAATAATCAACGCAAAGAGATACTTCTCAATGGCACGAAAATTTAATTCAGACTTGGCAAACGCCTTGCTTACATAATAGACGGGGACTTGATTACCCTCGACAACCTTCACTAACACAGAGCTAATGGCAAATTCAGAAACAGCCAAGTACAGATAGAGCGGCTTGCCTGGAACCGGTTTCGCCAACGGCGGGAGGCTGCGAAGGTGTTGCTTGAGTGCTTGGAACGCTTCTTCTTATAGACGACTTACGCGGACCCATCAGGGCCTTTTCGTACCTAGGCTTTTGGTTGCATCATATAGACGACTTACGTGTACCCCGTAGGGCTTTTGTCCGTACCTGTTAAGGCTTTTGACCGCGTCATATAGACGACTTACGCATCCCCTGCGGGGCTTTCATCGTACCTCGAAAGGCTTTTGTCGCGTCACTCAGGACGTCTTACTAACAGTTAGAATAAATTTGAAGGCAATTTGATCGGAAGGCAATTTCTTTATTCATAAATAACTCAAAATAGGCTTACATCAGATCTTATTGATAGACAATTTGCGCCCTTCACGGCGGCTTAATATGAAACATGATACTTCTTCAAGTGTTCGCCACTGAAGGAATGCTTCAACGTCTTGCCTTCGAGATCCTCTAACTTGTATGCATTGGGCACTGGCATCCCTACGATCTTGTAAGGTCCTTCCCATTTTGGTGACAGCTTGTTGATTCGATCTTGATGAAAAAACTCATTCCTCCGCCAGACAAGTTCTCCCACGAAGAATTGTCGGGACCTGACACGCCGATTATAATATCGGGCTGTTGCCAGACGCATTCGGGCCTGGACTTCATCAGCCTTCCATCTCTTCTCCTCGAGTAGGTCTAAGTCCAGACGTCTCATTTCCTCATTTGTCAGAGGCTCGTAATATTTCGCGCGGTGGGACGCCACCGCTATCTCCACGGGAGCGACTGCCTCCGTGCCATAAACCAGGCCAAACGGAGTTTCTCCTGTTGATTGCTTGGGTGTCGTTCTCACAGCCCATAGCACATTCTCGAGCTCATCCAGCCAATGGCCCTGCAAGGCGTAGACTCTCTTCTTCAAGCCATCCATCACGATCTTGTTGGCTGACTCTACCTGGCCATTGGTCTGAGCGTGGCGGACTGAAGCAGTCCGATGCTCAATGTTTAATTCTTCCAGGTACTCTTTCAACTGAGCCCCATTGAACGGAGGGCCGTTGTCGCTGATCAACACTCGCGGGACCCCGTACCGGGATATGATCTGAGTCTGAAGGAACTTGAGGACCTGCTGCCCCGTCGTTCTAGCCAATGCTTTAGCCTCTATCCACTTTGAGAAGTAGTCGATAGCCACGAGTAAGTACTTGCACTGACCTCTCGCTTGGGGAAGTGGTCCCACCAAGTCAATTCCCCATTGCGCGAAGGGCCATGCACTCCTGATGGGCATTAGGTTCGCGGCGGGAGCCACGATATTTGGGGCGTACCTCTGGCATGCGTCACAGGATCGGACCATCGCGGTCGCTTCTTTGTTCATCGAGGGCCAATAGTAGCCTAGGTTCAATGCCTTTCTTACCAGAGACCGGGCTCCTTCATGGCAGGCCGCGACTCCTTCATGTAACTCCCTCAGGATCCGATTTGTGTCAGGCTCTGCTACGCATTTTAGAAAAGGCTTTACGTACCCTTTTTTGTACAACTGGTTGTCCACCATTGCATAGTTGTCCGCAATTCGCCGTAACCTGACAGCTGCCACTTTGTCATCGGGGAGTACCCCCGTAGTTAGGTACGTAACCATCGGGGTCATCCAAGTGGACTTCTCTTCTTCCTCCGATCCTGTCTCAATAGCACAGATCTCCGCCGGATCAATGTTTGAGATAATCACCTTCTCTAGGAAGTGCACCTTCCGATTCTCCTCGGGGGCCACTCCCAGGGCAAACTTGCTCAAGGCATCTGCTTCCGCGTTCTCTTCCCTCGGGATTGCCTCGATATCAAAGCTTTTGAAGCTTCCCTTCAAAGTCTGCACCTCGTGCAAATATTTCTTCATTGTCGGGTTCTTAGCTTCGTAGTTCCCCTGGACTTGATTTACAACCAAGCTAGCGTCGCATTTCACCTTTAAATGGTCAACCCCCGTACCCATGGCAATCTTAAGGCCTGTGATGAGAGCCTCATACTCCGCTTCGTTGTTGGTGGCTTTGAATGTCAACGCCAAGGCATATCGCAGGGGCTCGCCTCCACCGGGCGGTATCAATACGAATCCTGCCCCCGAGCCTTCTACACTCGATGAACCATCAGTGTACATCCCCCAAGTATTCTCCTCATTTGGCTGTTCTGGCTGCTGTTCTGTTGTCGGGACTTCCTCCATGGTTGCCCCCTCTGCGGGACCCGCTACTTCCAGATCGGGTGCCGTAGACTCAGCTATAAAATCTGCCAATGCCTGGCCCTTAATAGCGGTTCTCGGAGCAAAATGAATGCGGAATTCCGTCAGCTCGATGGCCCATTTTACCAATCTCCCCGACGCCTCCGGTCGGTTCAAAAAGTGTTTCAAAGGCTGATTAGTCAGTACCGTGACTTCATGGGCATGGAAGTAAGGTCGCAGTTTTCGAGCGGCAATAATCAACGCGAAGAGATACTTCTCAATAGCGGGATAGTTTATTTCAGACTTGGCAAACGCCTTGCTTACATAATAGATAGGCACTTGGTTGCCCTTGACAATTTTAATCAAAACAGAACTAACAGCCACATCAGAAACAACCAAGTAGAGATAAAGCGGCTCGCCTAGAACTGGTTTCGCCAACGGCGGAAGGGTACGGAGGTGTTGCTTGAGTTCCTGGAACGCCTCCTCGCACTTGTCGGTCCATTCGAACTTTTTGTTGGCCCTCAGCACCTCAAAAATTGGCATAGCTCGATCACTCGCCTTGGATAGGAAGCGATTCATCGCGGCCAACCGGCCATTCAGCACCTGGACCTCCCGATGAGTCCTCGGGGACTGCATCTCTTCGATTGCTCGCAGCTTCTCAGGGTTCACCTCGATTCCTCTCTGGCTCACCATGAACCCTAGGAACTTCCCTGAGTTCACCCCGAAAGCACATTTGTCGGGGTTCAGCCGAACCTGATGGAACTTCATCCTCTCAAATGCCGCCGCCAAATTCTGGACATGGTCTCCTGCCTGTCGGGACTTCACCAGCATGTCGTCCACATATGCCTCCATGGTTTTCCCCAGCATGTCTCCGAACAACTTGTTCACCATCCGCTGGTAAGTCGCTCCGGCATTGATCAATCCGAAGGGCATCACGTCGTAATGGTAGACGTCACTGTCGGCATAGAAGGCCGTATGGGGGGCATCCTCCTTCGCCATCTTGATCTGGTTATACCCGGAATAGGCATCCATGAAGCTCAGCAGCTCATGTCCCGATGTGGCATCCACCAGCTGGTCAATCCTCGGGAGCGGGTAGCAATCCTTCGGGCAAGCCTTGTTCAAGTCGCGGAAATCGACACACATCCGCCACTTCCCGTTACTCTTTCGCACCAGGACTTGGTTAGCCACCCAAGTCTGGAATCGGAGCTCCTTGATGAATCCAGCGTCGAGCAGTCTGCCCACCTCTTGCTGGATCGCGATCCTCTTGTCCGCGCCCATCGGACGCCTTCTCTGCGCGATAGGCTTGATTGCGGGGTCTATCTTCAGCTCGTGCACTATCACGTCGGGGCTTATTCCTGGCATATCACTCGGGGACCAGGCAAACAGCTCCTTAAACTCCTTCAAGAGCTCGATCAGCTCTCGGGCTCTTTCCTCCGACAAAGCAGAGCCGATCTTCCTCTGAGGTCCATCGATCTCTACTTCCTTCAAATCCTCCATGGGGGCGGGACGCCCATACTCCTCTCGAGGATCAGTATCAGTCTGAAGGACAGTCATGGTTTCCCTCCTTCTTCGTCGGGTGGCGTTAACGTAGCATTTCCGCGATGCCACCTGGTCACCCTTAACTTCTCCGACCCCATTATCAGTCGGGAACTTGATCTTCTGGTGGACCGTCGAGGCGACTGCCATAAGAGGGTTGATGGTGGTCCTCCCGATGATCGCGTTGTATGCCCCCGCGGACTCCACGACGACGAAATCCACGTTTCGCTTCTCCATTTTCCAGCCACTACCAAACTCTACTGGTAAGGTAATCATTCCCAACGGGTAGGAAGTGGAGCCAGAGAATCCCACCATCGGGAAGTCCACCTGCGTCAGGTCCTTCTTCGTCTTCCCCATAGCTTCCAGAGCGTCCATGAAAAGGATATCGGAGGAGCTCCCTCCGTCTATCAGGATCCGCTTCATCTCGAATCCGTCCACGTCCAGGGTCACGACCAGGGCGTCATCGTGAGGGCTCTCTACGCCCACTAGATCCTCCTTCGAGAACGAAATTACCATTTCCTCCTTCAGGGTCCACAACCGGGACCGTTTGCCTAGCACCACCGCGGCAGATATGCGAGAAGCGTAGTTCTCCCGGGAAGCAGAGGTATCTCCTCCCGCCGCCATTCCTCCGTGGATGACGTGGATAGTTCCGCGCCTCTCCTTACGGGCACCGGAACCCGAGGCCTCATGTTCGACCTTCTTCTTCTTCGGAGATCGGTCGCGGGACTTGGAACGGGATCGTGACCGACTTCTGGAACGGGATCGGCACCGACCCTTCCCGACGAACTCTTTCAGCTTTCCCTTCTGGATCAGCTTTTCAATCTCCTTCTTCAGCTCCCGACAGTTCTCAGTATCGTGACCATTGGCTCGATGGTAGCGACAGTAACGGTCAGGACGGCCTCCTAGGAATTCGCCTTCTTTTCTCGGGGGGTATCGAGCGAGACCCTGTCTGTCCATCACAGCTAACACAGAGGTCATCGAGCTATTGATGGGAACAGCCCGACCCTCTCGGTTGTCCTTCCTCGGAGGACGCTTGTCTTCTCTTTTATCGGGACGACCACGGTTCCTACTTCCCTCCGACTTGTCGCTCCATTTGCGATCGTCCGACAGCCTGGACGATGGCTTTCCTCTTCCCGAATTCGGGGGATCGAGTTCTCCAGCAGCAATCTTCGACTCCTGGACGTCGATTTGCTGTTTCACCCTCGCTTGCAGGGCTTCCATACTCCAAACGGCTTTCGCGGCTACGCTGTGCATCAGATCGGAGCCATATGGAGCGCTCAAGTTCTGCAGGAAAGTGCGGATGGTCTCACCCTCCGAAATTTCTTCATCAATCTCCGCGGCACTAGCAGTGAATCGCTGGTAGTAGTATGCCAACGATTCGTCGGGCCTCTGCACCACCTGAGTCAGGGATCTCACGCTCTTCAGAAGACGCCTTCGACCTTGATACTGCTTGATGAAGCGGTCGTGCATATCGGCCCAGCAGGTGATGCTTCCTGGAGGGAGGCTGAAGAACCAAGTCATGGCCCTTTCTCCCAGGGTTATCGGGAACAATGAGCATATGAGATCATCGTTCGATGTTCGTCCCATACAGGCCTGGACATGCCTCTGCACATGGCGAACTGGGTCCCCCTCACCATCGTACTCCTTAATGGTCGGAATACCTAGCCCAGGCGGGGCTACGGTATCGATCAGCCGCGGCACGAAAGGATGGCTGGACCGATCCCTCAGCTCCGATGTCATCTGCTTCTGATCACCCATGCAGATGCTCACGATCTTCACCACCTGATCGGGGGTGATGGGGCCATTCAAGGGAATGGTTCTATTTTGCACCGGTCCCGGGCCGTCAACCACGAACTTCTCCGGGTGTGCTGGTTCCTTACCCTTGCTCCTGAGCGGAACCTCCTGTTCCTCGGGGTCCACCCTCGGCGGAGGTGGTGGTAGTTCTTCTCGCGGAGGCAACTCCTCCGCTCTCCTGGTGGCCTCTCTCTTATCCAGCAAGGCCTCCATGGCGGCCAAGAACATGGGCATAGCCTCCGCTACTGCCTTGGCCAACTCCGAGTTCGAAGACGACCCTTCTTCCCTTCGCGGGACTCCTTCTCTTCCATGGCCCACCGGGTTTGGGGGAGCCTCATCTTCCTCCCTACGCGGGACATCCTGCCTGTTCGTCCCTACACTGAGACCTCATAGCCATCACCTTGCCCCCCCTGTCTGGGAGAGAGCAGGGTTCTCACCTTGTTCAGCAACGCGTTCTGGCAACGGGGAGTTCACAGTTCCTGCGGGACGAGAACTGCCAGCCTGAACTTGCTTCTTCTTGCCACCACCGGCCATTGATCTGGTAGAAGCTATCTTGACTTTTCGTAAGCTTCCCTCAGACGGCGCCAATGTTGGATCACGGGCGAAGCTCCGTTACGTCCTTGACGGAAAGCTTCGGACTCCTGGGCTCCACGTAATCCTGCAAAAGGGGATGACCTGGGTGGTGACCCAGAATCCCACTCCGATGCTTAAATGAGTATGGTGATCAATGGGTTGTAAGCAAAAAGTCTAAGTTCGTATTAGATAGTATGCGTATTCTGGGGTAACATCCTCCCTTATATAGGAGGAGGAGTTGCCCAGTTACATGTGACCATGCTTGGCCGTTGTGCCCATGATTCCGTGTATCTCGCCACGATTCCGTATATCTCGCCCCACGCTCCGCGTATCTTACCCGTACTCCGCGTATCTCGGGCACGCCCTGCGTATCTCGGGGAATTTATCTCTATCTCTAACCGTCTTCCACTACTCTCATCTAGTAGGCGGGTTTCTCGGTCTTATCCTCTGATCACAAGTCTCGACTCCTGTCGGGGACTCCAGAGTTGTCTCATTCTAGGTCACCACCCAGGACCTTCAGTCTCTACGGGACAGGTCCAGCCTCTGCGGGGCTTTTATTATCGGGGCCTTTACTAAGGCATATCGGGGCCTACTCAGAGGCTTCTCATCGAAAACATTCAGCTCATACATCGGGACCGCTAAAGTTGGGAGCCTTCGTGCTGGGCCTTTGGGCCTTCCAGGCTTTTCACGAGGCCCACTGGACCTATTCGCCGTCCATTGGCTGTTAACGGGGCTAACGATTACATCGGAACCCATCAGCTAAATTGGGAACAACCTAATAAAGTCATCAGCATGCCGTCCAGAAACACCTATCGCCTGGAAGACAACAATGAAAGATTACTAAAAATCGCTTTTAATAAAGAGAGTATATGTAATGAAAGCTTAAATCCCCTCTTATTTGGGCACCCACCAACGAAATCATCATACTTAAATGAAAAGTTTAATGATCAGGCGTACCCATCAAAGAAATCTGCATGCTAAAGTGAAAAGCATAAGGATTAGGCACAGGTGCTGAAATAAAAAACATAAGGATCAAGCATGTCCATTGTTGAGGTCGATTCCACCTGGGACTCCTCGGGTTTTTCTCTTCGGGCGGATTGGATGCGCACACAGGTACGGACTCCTATCAGCACGTCGCAATCGTCTGTTCCCGGATTCGGCTTCGGCTCTGGTCTCGATTCCTTACGCGTCGGGTCCTGCAAAATGGGCAATAACCAGCATGGAGAGGAGGGTGGTGCTGGTTTAACCCTCTCCGATGCTTAAGTCACAATCTAGAGAGAGAAATTATGTAGAGAGAGGTTAGAGCCCAAAAAGCCAAATTGAGAGAGTTGTCCAAAATGGGAGGCTTAGGTCCCTATTTATAGGAAACTAAAGAACCGTACTCGGTTTTATACGGTTCGACGCCGGTATAAAGGAAAACACGTATCGTCGTCAAGATTGGCTATGTGCGCACTGACTTCTCATACTTAGCAAAAATAGGGGTAAGCGCGCAGAGCTAGTCGGCTGTCCGAACCATGTCGACATCCGACATGGTCCGGATTGCAGGGCAAAACGGACCAATCCGGAAATCCGGTCCGGGTGCAGCGCGCATCCGGACCGTTTTGACCCGGGGATGTTCCGAAATGAAATCCATTTGTGGTTCTGACGTGTTTGCGAAGTTCGAAACGTAAATACGAACCCGAATTGGACAGATATCCCACTTGCCCCCGAGTCAAGTAGCGGTTCAAAACCCATGCTTGACTCTATTTAAGATAGGATATTCGTCCAATTTAGGTTCGGTACTGACCTCAGGGGTGGCCTGTTTGTCAATCGAGTGCGCGGGACATAAATTCGTCCATCTTTAATTTTCCGACTGATGTGTGTAATCTGTTCACGGGGTTAGTGTAACAGACGATATATGTATATAACGACATGCAATTAATGACGTACTCTTAATGACATGCAATAAGCAAAATAGTTGTAGTAATAAATAATCATGCAACGTGATGTTATCATGGAAATGACGACATAGCATATGGATGACGTAATCGCGCAGTGAATAAAACGCTTATAGCAATATACGATTGGCAAGCATGTTTGTCAACATGAAACAGGATGTTAACATGAAG
Source organism: Clarkia xantiana subsp. parviflora (assembly GCA_036873135.1). Lineage (NCBI taxonomy): Eukaryota > Viridiplantae > Streptophyta > Magnoliopsida > Myrtales > Onagraceae > Clarkia > Clarkia xantiana. The sequence goes on along the minus strand of JAPTYO010000013.1, from coordinate 10,803,495 downwards.
CATGCAATAAGCAAAATACTTATAATAAAATGGACGGAACAATGTACTTATAACAACATGCGATAAGCAAAATACTTGTAATAATATCATGAAGCATGATGTAAACATGAAGCATGATGTAAACATGGGGCATGATATAAACATGAAGCTCATACTTAAATTATAAAAATAATCATGTGATGGTCATAGAAATTATGTGCTTAGAAATAATCTAACATGTATTAGACTATGCGCGCGAAACATGTAGTGTGTCATGAAGCATTGTGTGGTGTATTTATCTAATGTGAGCATAGGAGAGATGTAAACATGCTTGTACATGATGCAAGGGACTTGTATGAAAATAGATAGGAGTTTAATCCTTATCACATGGTGTAGACACTATTTGTGAAAATTAGGAGAGAGAGTATTCATTAGCTTACATCCTCCGTTGATAGTTTTCCAAGAAGCTCTCATTACTTGGTGAAGAAGGAGCTTTTAGAGTTGTAAATTTGGAGTAGTCACACCATATTCGACACCGATCAAAGTCTAGCCAAACAAGGAGTAATCCACGGCGGCGCGTGTGAAGGGAGGGGCGGCGCGTTGATTTTTCTGCAGCAGCGCGTGTGATTTCCGGGGCGGCGCGTGGATCTCCGGTGACAGCAAGTAGCAATTCGGACTCGCTTCGTGTTGGTGAGTCCAATTCCGTACATGGCTGGACATTTTGTGACTTCGTTTGGCCTTGATTTGATCTTGAAATCATCATGTGTTTAGTCATCTTAACATGCATATAAGGTGTTTGATAAAATGCATTAGGAAAATTAGCTTTCTAAACTGGCCAAAATTTTTCTAAGTGCTGAAAATTTTAGAAGAGTACAAATGAATTGTTACACTTCCCTTATGCATAGTATTCATTGCCGACATGTTGTTCCATGCTTTAGCCATTGTCTTAGCCTTCTTGGTGTTGACGATTGATAGTTGTTCGGACATGATCATCAATTGTTGTATGTTGATAGTGATAAGTTAGGCGATGTGCGTTGAGCATCGTGTATTGATCATTAGTCACTGTCTGCAAACATGCTAAAACACTTGGAAAATATTTTGATGATTTCTAATGCTTGTTACCATTGATGTCGTCATATGATTTTTGTCGACCGCCGGAATAGAAACACTTAGAAAATATTTTGTAGTAGTTGATGTTTGCTACTTGATGCATGCTATCCGTCATCATGCTAAACTACTTGGAGAATGCTCCTTGATAATTGATTCCATGCCACTTGTTGATTGTTGATGTCAGTGAAATACTTAGACAAATTTTTCTGACGGTTGGTTTCTTGCCGCGTATAGTCCCATGTCGTACGTGAAATACTCAGACAATATTTTCTACAATATTTCGTTGTATGTCAACACCTTGTCGAATGCTAACACTTGGTAATATGTTGATAGCTTGTTGTATGCTGACACTTAGTAACATGCTGACAGCTTGTAGTATGTTGACTGTCATCTTGAGCAAAACACTTAGAAAATATTTCATCCTAGTTGTCATGTATGTTGCGAGTATGAGCTTGATGTCGACATGAAGGTCGATGTGTTGAAGGGGTTGCGCCCCTTGCATGATGCTTATTACTTGTTGTGCGAAGACTAAAGAGTCTTATACGTACATAGTTGTTCCATATGGAGCGTTCATTGCATAGATGTTTGTATAAGTGTTTGATGCGTGTTCGCGCACTGATCGGATTGTTGGTTACGCTTTTCAGGATACCAAATCTTGTTGCTTTCTTTTCGGAGTTAGTCTTCTCGCAGCTGTAATCATGAGTAAGTCTTCTATCCCCATTACGTGAGTGTCACTATGTTCGGATGTTGATGATGAGCCGGATGTCGATATAGCTGATCCATTAGATATCACATCGGGTTTAGAGGCTGACGTCGTTGTTAAACCTCCCGTCTTCCCCCAAATTATAAAGGACACGACGACAAATGTGAGTTACTTCTCCAATAAGATTGATGAAGACATGTTCAACTCGTATGTAACTTGCTGCGGACTTAATCCGGATCTAGAAGGTATCCTCCCTTATGACATGTTACCCGGCACCGAAAAGGAGCAAGTTACCATACCTCCTTACTGTCCTGATTTGACAGATCTCTGTCGCTATTATCAAATCTCGTCGTTAGATCTTTCTCCCACCGGCTTCCGAGTATGGAGTTGCTTCCGAGTGTTATTTCACAGGCAGTCTTGGCATTATTCCACTACCCTTTTTCGCTGCTTCAATCAGTTATTGTGTCCGGACATGACGAGATTATGTGGTATGAAGATGCGTTGGCCCAACTTGCAAGATAGGGGCTTTAAGCAACTTGGGCTTGGGGACGTCGAGTGGGATCATAAACAACGACTAGCTGCTCCAGCTGATCGTTCTGGTCCTCACTGGCGGCATCATTATTTCTTCGTGTGCGATGTTGGCACCAATTGGGATGTTTAGAACATTGAGAGGGCTGATCCTGCTCCTATTTTCTCCAAACTTTTTTTGGATAACAGGGAGGCTGTGAAGAGCATTTATCGATGTCAACAAGAGTGCAGCTTCCGCTGCCTATTATGCGCTTCGGATCGAGACTTGATTGATGCCGGATTTATATACTCCCTTCTGCAGATTTGGTATGTTGATAATATTTATAACCTGTATCATGTTGCAATGTACGTCGAACTGATTGAAAAAGCTCGTCTTTGCAGACAGCTGATGTGCACGGTAATCCGTCTGTTGGGCGGCATGTTCGCACCACTGCCCCCACTATTCCTGGAGTTTCCGGACATGGTCGCGGTAAAGGACCTATAAGTAAGGAACCTTCTTGTATATTCTTTGAACTTGTTGATTTTCCAAGTTTTTTTGTCTTCATGTTGCTTTTATTTCTAGGTAACTCTACGCACGTGACTGAGCGCGTTGTTTGCAGCACCTACCAGTAGTGTTCTTCCCAAGAGGTCCGCCGCAGGGGCGCGTCCCTCGAGTGATCCCAAGCGTTCCAAGCTGAGTGCGACCGTTCCAACTCCTTCTTGCGATAAAGGGAAGAGAGTTGAGAGTCGTACAGTGGCGCCTTCTGCCCCCCGGTCGAGGGACCGGCCCGAGGAGGAGCGTTCCTCCCGTCGAGGTATGCGTTGTTTACTTCGATGCACTTCTTTACTTAGTATTCTTTATTGATATCTTCTTTGTTTTATGTTGTCTTTATTGCAGCGCTTCCAAGCATTAAGCGCAATGACTTGATCCTATACGACATGATTGATGTGTTTGGAGGAGATTGGTCGCCTTTCTCTACTGGCGGCCTTCATTTTCCGAAGGACTCCAAACATAGCATTCCAGAAGTCGAGGTGCGGGTTCTTCAGAGATGTGTTCCTCCTGGCGATCGTGATGTTAAGCCATCTACTGATGAGGAAGCACAAACATATGTTGAGAGTAGCTTGGCTGAGTTTGCGCCGGTAAGTATTGCTTTAACTTCTATGTTCGCATGCTGTAAGCGTATGCCTTGTACTGATCGTCTTGTTGTTTGGTTTGTTGTACTTAGGCTATTTCAAGGATGATGAACATGTCATCCTTTGTGTTGGAGCTTGTGAGCGAGAAGAGGGCTGCTGTCAAGAAGAGCAATGCAATTACTCGCGAGCTTGCACAGTCCAAGGAGGAGGTGCAAAACTTGAACACCAAGGTTGCTGATTTAGATACGCGCATTGCTACTCGTCGCGCCCATGTTGAGCAACTTGAGGCTGAGATTGCTGCTATCAAGCAGCAAATTGCAGAGAGTATTAGCGTCCATGATGTCGCGCTTGCTTCTATACGTGAGGAAGCGCATAAAGCGGGAGTTGAGAAGGGACTTGTCGAGTATCCTAGCACCCTTGCCCATGCTGCTGCCGTCCTTGCTGCCGCTAAGGTGAAGTTTTCATATATGATTGATGAGTTTGCCAAAGATTATATTGGTAGAGTACGCACGCTTGCCCCCGGCTTTCCGTTCGACAAGTTAGGTCCTTATTCTTCCTTTGCTGCTAACCATGTTGCCGATTTACAGTGTAAGGAAGCTAAAGCGGCTTCTCTCTCCGTGATATTTGGATATGGTAATGATGATATTGCACTTGGTGTTTACTTCATGGACATGTTGTCTTAGTCTTTTGCAGATGATGTCATCTCTTGGATGGTATCACGTTGTTTGCTTTTATTATGTAGGACTCTTTGTGAATGGGTTGATGTTATGTTGAGGCTTTTGTCCCAACCTTCGTTTATGCGTTTTCTTGCATGGTATTTCATCACTTGGACCTGTTTTCAATAATAATAAACACGTGATAACTTGCTAGTAATATTGCATACCTTGAGTTATCTTCGTTGTTTGTATGTATTTGTCTTGCATGATAGGATTGATCTCCTTTTTTATAATGGATAAAACATCCAATGTTCCGACTTGCGCCTTGCAGGGTGTTATCAGCGCCCCTCTTGAAAAAAATTCCAAGGCATGGTATGTACACTTGGTACTTGTAGCATTGTAGATAGTAATGTACTCGGCACTGGCCCTTGGCACTTGGCACGGGCACTTGACATGTAGCAGTGTGATCTTGACGAAGCAAGATGTTAGTTTATACCGTCTCTTAGTTCCACTCTAAGGCGACGTTGTTGCAAGACACTTCTTGCTGAATTTGATGTTTTTATCCGTTATATGCTAAAAAGCAAGATAACGTTGTACAAGACTCGACTTGTAAATTTGATGAGTTTTGTAAACAGGGTGCGCTCTTGCAAGCGTATAACATGAAGTTATCCACTTAAGGCATAAGTCTTCATGGTGTATGAACCCTTAAGAGAGTATGCATATTAGTGTGTGGGGTTGTCGTCTATTAAGAGGACTTCCGCCACGGTGGGGTGATCAGTCCCATAGTGTGTTTGCCGCATCCTGTTTTTATTCTGGGAATGACTATGAACATGAGGATTTGCCTCTAAGAGGATTTCACAGCATGCCATTTTTAAGAAGTAAACATGGGGTTTGCCCTCGCAAGGAGGCTGTCGCAGCATGCTACTTTGATAGATGTGAACATGGGGTTTGCCCTCGCAAGGAGGATGCCGCAGCATGTCACTTTTTAGAATTAGTCTTGGTTTTTATCCAAGGCATTGCATGTTGTTGACGTTACTTTGAGTGAACGCCTCTTTGAATAGAGAACTTTTAGGAGTTAATAGTTGTTGATAATAGTCTTGTTGATGCCGCATAATATAAGTTGCATAGCGTAATGACTTGAGTTGTTGATATGAGTAATATGTTCGTTGTTTGTTACTTGGTGTTAATTCAAAGTAGAATGCGTAATGTAGATATGTACCTACGAAAGTAGATTGATCACCATTAGATACTTGTTGTGTTTACAGTAATCTTGCAGGAAGGCGTCTACTGATTGCTTCTTCCGAAATATTTCTAAGTACAGAAGTGTGAACTACACTTATGTTCTATCTTAATAAAGATGTATTGACCAAGATGTAAAGATAGATAAGAGGTGGATAGTCTTTCTCCCTCAAAGATGTCTCGGTGGCGGACGAGTATTGTCGCTTGCAACATAGCTTCTCAAAGCTCCATGTGCAATGAACTCCTCAATCTCCATCCTCAAAGTCGAACAACAGTTAGTATTGTGCCCCCAAGTTTGGTGATATCGGCACCAATCTTCAATGTCCTTGTCTGACATCTAGGATGCTTCGTCTTGTCGGGAAGGGCATCCTGTCGAGTCCAGCCCTTGGTGTTAATTCTTTCTTTTTTCTTTCATCATCATCACTTGAGGCGAACAGCTTTCTCTTCACGCCGACTTCTATCATGGCTGTTGGATCACGGTGGAACTCCGGTACGGACTTTGACGGCGATCCCAGCTCCTTTGCTCCACGCAATCCTGCAAGAGGGGATAGACCGGGCGGTGACCCAGAATCCCTCTCCGATGCTTAAATGAGTGTCTAGTACGAACTGGCAAGCAGTAATCTCAAAGGGTATGTAATTCAACGTAACTCATCTGAGGTGACCTCTTGCCCTTTTTATAGGCGAAGAGATGCCTCAGTTACCTGGTGAACCGTTAGGGGTGGTTAGCCCGTATCCCGCGTATCTCGGGTGTGATCCCGCCTATCTAGGCCATGATCTCGCGTATCTCAGCCACGCCCCGCGTATCTCGGCCACGCTCCGTGTATCTTAACCACGTTCCGCGTATCTCGGCCACGCCCCGCGTATCTTGGCCCTCTGATAACGAGTCCCGACTCCCGTCGGGGACTCCAGAGTTATCTCGTTGTGTCACCGCTCGGGGCCCCTCGTCATCGTGACAGGGCCAATCGTTCTCAGGGATTCGTCATCGGGGCCTACTTAAAGGCTTCTCATCGGGAGCTTCCAACTCATCTGTCGGAACCGACTCTGTCGGGACCTTTCATCATCGGGACTCGATTCGTCGGGACCCTTCTCCTGGGTCATCTTGACCTTCATTTGGGGCCTGGTGGGCCTGTTTTCCGTTTCCTCACCGTTAAAGGGCCTGACGGCTGTAGTCGAACCCATCATTTGCCCCCAAGACATGAGGGACTTTTAGTTCGTCGTGTCTTCCAACTCCCGACCCCCCGATATTGGAATCGGGGATCTTTCCCTTGACATGGTCATTCAGTACTAATCTTTTCCTTCACGTTTCCTCAGCGTTTTGTGGGTAACTGCCAAATCCCAGGGGTCTCCTCGATTCCCCAGTTCATTAAATGCAGTAGATAGTGAAGCGACGTTTTCGGCCCTCGTGCCTGATTTTTCGCGCCTGTTCTTTTCTGAAAAGTGCTTTTCAGGCCGTTTCATCATTACGTCTGTTGTCCTTCTGCACGTTTCATCTCAACGGTCCAGATTAAAACTCTTCGACTTCGACGACTCGGATCGAAGTGTCCCTTCAACTGTCCTCTTCGCCTATAAAACCCTAGCCATGGTCACAGTTTAACTTTTACCGTTTCCGAATTCTCAAAAGCTCTCTGCAACTTCTCTGCGAATTCAAGCTCTGTATTCCGAAGGTCTCAGAGTTTCTCCGGTCATCTTTCCGGCGACGCCCAGTTCATTCCCTCAACTTCCACTTCATCATGTCTGGTAAGGATTTTTCCTTCATTGCTTGTTCGTCTTTTCCTTATTTATAGCTTTCCGAGAATCCCACTGTGTTTTTCTTGCCATTGTTACTTTTCAGACAGCGGGTCCAGCTCTGAGGGGAGAAAGCCTTTTAATTTTGATTATGCTCTGAATGAAATTTCCAATACTGCCTATGATGCAGCCCTCCGAGAGAGGTGTATCACTTCTACTTGGGAACCCCGTTTCCCGTATCCTTGGCCTCGCCCCTCGGGTAACCCTGAGGTTACTCGTCCCCAAAAAGGGGAGGTATTTGTCTCTACGGGGAAAGTATCAGCGGGGATCAGATTCCCCTTCTGTGGTAATCTGGTCGAGATGTGCCAGCATTACAAAACGCATCCAACTACCTTCTCTCCCCATGCCATCCGCCTATGGAACGCCTTCCAGGTTCTCTGCTTCCGACAGAAGTGGGTTTACAACCTCCAGCTCTTCAGAAGCTTCTACGGGATGAAGTGCAACGAGGCGGGGGTTTGCGCCTTCTATCCTCGGATGCCCAAGTGGAGTAAGCAGCAGCTTGCACGGTGTAACTGGACCAATGACACCTGGAAGGTGGTCAAGGGTCGGGGACTCCTGGTTGACACGGGGTCTGACAACAGTGGTTGGAAGAGGAGTTACTTCTTCAACCGACACTCTTCGATCCCCTGGCCCCGATGGGAGGTGGCACTAGACTCCCCGCCTGCCTTCCACACCTATACCGACGAAGATTTCGAAACTCTTCAACTCATCCAGCTTTACCGATGGAGGGAGTCCTACACTCCCCTCGACGCCAATTCCCTCGTGGAGCGGGACCTGGTGAACGCCGGGATCCGACTCCTCGATATAATCTCTGGGGGGCAGCTTTTCGATGGCCCTTCTAATATGGTTCCCTGGGTAAACTTCTAACTCTTCTTCGTTTACTGTTTGCAGCCAAGAAGGTATCTCTGCTGACCGATCTGTTCCTTAAGCAGGGGGAGACCGATGCTGTTCGCCCTTCGCGGAAGAGGAAGTCCGCCAAGAAGGCTGCTGCTCAGTCGGGGTCTCCTTCTGCGGAGCCACCCAAGCGGAAGCGGGTGGAGCTGGACCAACTCTTCGACGTCCAGACTGCTGAGGAAGGTAAAAAGCTTCGACTCGCTATTAAATCGTATAGGAGGATGGTCCTGAGGGATTTGATTCCTTCAACCCAGGAGGCTCGTATTGCTGATGTTAGACGGATCCTTCGGGGCGAAACTCCTCGTGTCCTGAAGGCGGGCTACTACCACTATCATGGGAAGGATCAATACGTCTCCCGACGTATCGTTTGGTGTAAGAATCCTGATGAACTCCCTGACTACATTTCTGAAGCCTCTCGTCCTCCAGGTGCAGGTCGCTCGGGAGTTCCATCGGGTGCTGCAGCTTCCGCGGATGCACCGTCTTCAACAGGGGTGCCTCCCTCAACTGGGGAGAAAACCCCGACCGGCGAACAGTTTCGTCGGGTGGAAAGCTTGGACTCCTCCGAGGAGACTGGTGAGGGGGGCTCCCTTCGTCATCGTCGGAGGACGGGGCAATCTCCCCTGAAACCAACCTCTCAGGGGCCGCCCCCTTCATCTTCTCCGCAGCAGCGGCAGCCGTCGCCCATCCACAACTTCACTCCTTCACCCGTCCGGGTCGAGACGGAGGCATGCCCTTCCACGTTTCGTCCTCCTCCTCCTGTCGCTCTCGATAGGAATTTCTATAGGCCCTTCGACCCCTCACAAGCGAATGCCCCTTGGACTCCCATCCAGACGCTGCAAGGAGTCCCGCTCAGACAAGGGGAGCAGCACCAGGACCAGGCCCTGCATCTGCTGGCAGGCTCGATCCTGCCTACCATGCGGTATCCGATTTCCCTCAATCGGACGGCCATGCATCGGGATGTCAGAGAGATGTCCCTGCGTCGGATAGAGGTAAAACTTCGCTTCTCTCTTTTCAATGATAAATCGGGTTGTTTGTCTATTAACACTTTTTCCTTTTATTGTAGGAGCTCGGGGACTTCAACCGTCTTTTTGGGTACCTCATCGCTTATGATGAGTCCCGGGAGCGGGACCGAGCAGCCCTCGACAAGCTCAAGGAGGATCTTAAGGCCTCCCAGTCTTCGCGGGGAAAACTTGTCAAGGAGCAGGCTGTCCTTGACCAAAAGGTTCGGGACCTCCAGAAGCAGGTCGGGGACTTCGAGGGGCTCCTGAGGCAAGAGCGACAGGAGCGGCAGGCTGCTGTGGACAAGTTGGTCCTCGAGAAGAAGGCTGCTGAGGACAAGCTGGTCCTCGAGAAGAAGGCTCTGGAGGAGCAAATCGCGGGATTTCCTGCGCAGCTGGTCGAGGCGGAGGCCAAGGGCCGGGAGGATTATCGGAGGTCTGAGGACTTCCAGGCCGACGCTATGAAATTCGTTGGCGCGGAGGTGGAGAACACTCTCTTCAATGCGGTTGAGGAGCTCCACCTGGAGTATGGCGACACCATCAATTTTGACAAGTCTCCTTCCCTCGCTCCCTTTGCGAAGAAGTACTTTGCTCTTTCCGAGGAGAGTGATGGGGGGAATACCCCCGTAATTGTCGAAGATGCCTCTAAGCTTCCAAGTGCGGATGCCCCGATCGTCGATCCTCCCGAGGCCAACCCTGTAGAACCTTCTGCTACCGACTCCGCGGACCCAGCTCCTGCCGATGTTGCCGACAAGGACCAAGCTTAACCGTTTATCTTTAGAGTCCTTGTATTTTCTTCTCTTTTGTCATCATCGGGCCTTTGAGCCCTTATCAACTATCAGACTTTCTCAGTTCCGATTTTCCCAATGCACTTCTCGATTTTCGTACGTCATTCCCGACGATTTGCTAATTTGCGCCGTTTAAGGCGACTTATCATCCTGCACCACTTAAGGCGACTTAATCTCGTGCATCACTTAAGACGGCTTAATGTCGTGCACCACTTAAGGCGACTTTTCAAGACTTAGAATAAATCCAAAACACATGCATCACTTAAGACGACTTAATCTCGTGCATCACTTAAGACGACTTTTTCGTGCACCACTTAAGGCGACTTTTCAATACTCAGAATAAATCTAAGAATCTTGCACCACTTAAGGCGACTTCTCAGCATGCACCACTTAAGGCGACTTAATCTCGTGCACCACTCAAGGCGACTTTGATACTTAGCATAGACCTAAGAGTAACTCTGATTGGAAGCAACCTCTTTATTTATTGATGGCACAAAATTGGCTTACATCGAATTAAATGATAAACAGCCTACACCACTTAAGGCGATTTTACATCGGGCACCACCTAAGGCGACTTTCATCGGGCACCACTTAAGGCGACTTTCATCGGGCACCACTTAAGGCGACTTTCTTCAAGCATGGTGTTTCTTCAAGTGTTCGCCACTAAAAGAATGCTTTAACGTTCTGCCATCGAGGTCTTCCAACTTGTACGCATTTGGAGCTGGCATCCCCACGACCTTATAAGGTCCTTCCCATTTTGGTGACATCTTGTTAATTCGATCCAAAAGGGTGAACTCGTTGCGACGCCAAACCAGCTCCCCGACGAAGAACTGTCGGGACTTCACTCGCCGATTGTAGTACCTGGCCGTCGCCAAACGCATTCGAGCTTGGACTTCATCGGCTTCCCGCCTCTTCTCTTCGAGTAAGTCCAAGTCCAGACGTCTCATCTCATCATTCGTCAAGGGCTTGTAATATCTCATCCGATGGGACGCCACAGCTACCTCCACGGGGGCAACAGCCTCCGTGCCATAAACGAGGCCAAACGGAGTCTCCCCGGTTGATCGTTTGGGTGTCGTTCTAACAGCCCAAAGCACGTTTTCCAGTTCGTTCAGCCATTTGCCCTTCAAGGCATAGACCCTCTTCTTGAGGCCGTCCATCACGATTTTGTTGGCTGATTCTACCCGGCCATTAGTCTGAGCATGGCGCACAGAAGCTGTCCGATGCTCGATGTTCAACTCCTCCAGATACTCCCTCACCTGAGAGCCGTTAAACGGTGGACCATTGTCGCTGATCACCACCTTAGGAATCCCGTATCTGGACACAATATGGGTCTGGAGGAACTTGACGATCTGATTCCCTGTCGTTCTGGTCAACGCCTTTGCCTCTATCTATTTCGAAATATAATCGATAGCTACAAGTAAATACTTACATTGGCCTTGTGCTTGTGGAAGAGGTCCCACCAAGTCGATGCCCCACTGCGCGAAGGGCCAAGCGCTCTTGATGGATGTCAGATTAGCGGCCGGAGCCACAATACTCGGGGCGTACCTCTGGCACGCGTCACAGGATTGGACCAACGTCGTCGCTTCCTTGTTCATCTTAGGCCAATAATAGCCCAAGTTCAACACTTTCTTCATAATGGATCGGGCCCCTTCATGACAAACCGCGACCCCTTCATGCACCTCCTTCAGGATTCGGTTGGTGTCGGGCTCTGCTACACACTTCAAGTACGGAGTCGAGAACCAGCCCTTCTTGTATAGTTGGTTATCCAGCATCACATAATTAGCCGCGATCCGACGTATCCTGTCGGCTGCTACTTTATCATCGGGGACTGCCCCCGTAGTCAGGTACGCGACTATCGGGATCATCCAAGTTGGTTCCTCCTCCGATCTTGCCTCAATGGCACACACCTGTGTCGGGTCGATGGTCGATAAGATCACCTTCTCCAAGAAATGCACCTTCCGATTCTCTTCCAAGGGTGCTCCCAGGGCAAATTTGCTCAAGGCGTCTGCCTCTACGTTTTCCTCCCTCGGGATTGCCTCGATATCGAAGCTTTTAAAGCTCTCCTTCAGGACTTGTACCTCGCGTAGGTATTTCTTCATTATCGGACTCCTCGCTTCGTATCGCCCTTGAACCTGGTTCACGATTAAAGCTGCGTCACACTTCACTCTCAAATGATCAACTCCAGTGCCTTTAGCAATTTTTAGACCCGTGATGAGAGCTTCATACTCCGCTTCATTGTTTGTGGCCTTGAATGTTAAAGCCAAGGCGTATCGGAGCGGTTCACCTTCACCTGGTGGTATCAACAAAAAGCCTGCTCCTGATTCGTCCGAACTCGAGGAGCCATCCGTGTACATCTCCCATGTATTTTCCTCATTTGGCTGTTCTGATTGCTCTGCCCTCTCTGGTTGTTTTTCTGTCGGGACCTCCATGGTTGCCCCCTCTACAGGGCCCGCTTCTTCTAGATCGGGGGCTGTAGATTCTGCTATGAAATCCGCCAATGCCTGGCCCTTAATAGCCGTTCTTGGAGCAAAGTGTATGCGAAACTCACTAAGCTCTACTGCCCATTTCACTAATCTCCCCGACGCATCCGGCCGGTTCAAAAAATGATTCAAAGGTTGGTTCGTCAACACAGTAATCTCGTGCGCGTGGAAATAAGGCCTTAGCTTCCGAGCAGTAATAATCAACGCAAAGAGATACTTCTCAACGGCAGGATAATTCAATTCAGACTTGGCAAACGCCTTGCTTACATAATAAACGGGGACTTGATTACCCTCGACAACCTTCACTAACACAGAGCTAATGGCAAATTCAGAAACAGCCAAATAAAGTTAGAGCGTCTCGCCTGGAACCGGTTTCGCCAACGGCGGGAGGGTGCGAAGGTGCTGCTTGAGTGCTTGGAATGCCTCTTCACACTTGGCGGTCCACTCAAATTTCTTGTTGGCCCTCAGGACTTCAAAAAATGGCATTGATCGGTCGCTGGCTTTGGACAGGAAGCGATTCATTGCAGCTAGTCGGCCATTCAGCACTTGTACCTCCCGATGGTTTATCGGAGACTGCATTTCCTCAATCGCCCTCAGCTTCTCGGGATTCACCTCAATCCCTCTCTGGCTCACCATAAAGCCCAAAAATTTCCCTGAGTGGACTCCGAAAGCGCATTTCGTCGGGTTTAAGCGAACTTGATGAAGCCTCATCCGCTCAAACGCCATGGTTAGGTTGTGCACATGATCCTCGGCTTGTCGGGACTTCACCAGCATATCATCCACGTAAGCCTCCATGGTTTCCCCCAGCATATCTCCGAACAACTTGTTCACCATCCGCTGGTAGGTTGCCCCAGCATTGATCAACCCGAAAGGCATGACATCGTAGTGGTAGATGTCACTGTCTGCGTAGAACGCTGTATGGGGAGCGTCTTCCTTGGCCATCTTGATCTGGTTGTAGCCTGAATATGCATCCATGAAACTCAACAGCTCATGTCCCGACGTGGCATCCACCAGCTGGTCGATTCTCGGTAGTGGATAACAGTCCTTCGGGCAAGCCTTATTCAGGTCGCGGAAATCCACACACATTCACCATTTCCCGTTAGTCTTCTTCACCAGCACTGGATTAGCAACCCAAGTTTGGAATCGGAGCTCTTTAATAAAACCAGCATCGAGCAACCTGCCCACTTCCTGCTGGATCGCGATCTTCTTGTCCGTGCCCATCGGACGCCTTTTCTGCGTGATAGGCTTGATCGCGGGATCTATCTTCAGCTCGTGTACGATCACATCGGGGCTGATTCCTGGCATATCGCTCGGGGACCAAGCAAACAGCTCCTTGAATTCCTTCAGCAACTCAATCAATTCTCGGGCTGTTTTCTCGGTCAAAGCAGTCCCGATTTTTACCTTCCTCTGAGGTCCGTCAATCTCGACTTCTTTTAGATCTTCTACGGGGGCGGGACGCCCAAACTCCTCTCTGGGTCGGTATCTGTCTGGAGGACAGTCATGGCCTCTCGCCTCCTTCTTCGTGTGGCATTAACATAGCATTTTCTGGAAGCCACCTGGTCGCCCTTGACCTCTCCGACTCCGTGGTCAGTCGGGAACTTCATCTTCTGGTGTACTGTCTGATGGGTTCCGATGTAATCGTTAGCCCCGTTAACAGCCAATGGACGGCGAGTAGGTCCAGTGGGCCTTGTGAAAAGCCTGGAAGGCCCAGAGGCCCAGTATGAAGGGTCCCGACTTTAGCGGTCCCGATGTATGAGCTGAATGCTCCCGACAAGAAGCCTCTGAGTAGGCCCCGATATGCCTTAGTAAAGGCCCCGATAGTAAAGCCCCGCAGAGGCTGGACCTGTCCAGTAGAGACTGAAGGTCCTGGATGGTGATCTAGAATGAGACAACTCTGGAGTCTCCGACAAGAGTCGGGACTTGTGATCAGAGAATAAAGACCGAGGAACCCGCCTACTAGATAGAGTAGTGGGAGACGGTTAGAGATAAAGATAAATCCCCCGAGATACGCAGGGCGTGCCCGAGATACACGGAGTACGGGTAAGATACGCGGAGCGTGGGGCGAGATATATGGAATCCCAACCGAGATATACGGAATCGTGGCGAGATACACGGAATCATGGGTACAACGGCCAAGCATGGTCACAGGTAGCTGGGCAACTCCTCCTCCTATATAAAGGAGGAAGTTACCCCAGAAAACACATACTCTCTAATACGCATTGAGATTACTGCTATCACCCCCATTGATCACATACTCATTTAAGCATCAAAGAGGGATTCTGGGTCACCACCCAGGTCATCCCCTTTTGCAGGATTACGCGGAGCCCAGGAGTCCAAGCTTTCCGTCAAGGACGTAACGGAGCTTCGCCCGTGATCCAACATTGGCGCCGTCTGTGGGAACCTTACGAAAAGTCAAGATAGTTTCTATCAGATCAATGGCCGGTGGTGGCAAGAAGAAGCAAGTTCAGGCTGGCAGTTCTCGTCCCGCAGGAACTATGAATTCCCAGTTGCCAGAACGTGTTGCTGAACAAGGCGAGAACCCCGCTCTTTCCCAGACAGGGGGGCAGGGTGATGGTTATGAGGTCTCAGTCCGAGACACGGAGATGAACAGGCAGGACATCCCGCGTAGGGAGGAGGACGAGGCTCCCCCGAACCTGGTGGGCCATGGAGGAGAAAGAGTCCCGCGAAGAGAAGAAGGGTCGTCTTCGAATTCGGAGTTAGCCAAGGCAGTAGCAGATGCTATGCCCATGTTCTTGGTTGCCATGGAGGCCTTGTTGGACAAGAGAGAGGCTGCCAGGAGGACAGAGGAGTTGCCTCCGCGAAAAGAGCTGCCTCCACCCCCTCCGAGGGTGGTTCCAGAAGAACAAGAGGTTCACGAGGTTCCGCCCAGGAGCAAGGGCAAAGAACCAGCGCACCTGGAGAAATTCGTGGTCGACGGCCCAGGACCAGTGCAAAATAGGACCATTCCCCTGAATGGCCCCATCACCCGCGATCAGGTGGTGAAAATCGTCAGTATCTGCATGGGCGATCAGAAGCAGATGACATCGGAGCTAAGGGATTGGTCCAGCCATCCTTTCGTTCCGCGGCTGATAGATACCGTTGCCCCGCCCGGGCTGGTATTCTGACCATCAAGGAGTACGATGGTGAGGGGGACCCAGTTCGCCATGTTCAGAGACATGTCCAGGCCTGCATGGGTAGGACTTCAAACGACGATCTCATATGCTCGCTGTTCCCGATCACCCTGGGAGAAAGGGCCATGACCTGGTTTTTCAGCCTCCCGCCAGGATGCATCACGTGCTAGGCGGACATGCACGACCGGTTTATCAAGCAATATCAGGGCCGTAGGCGCCTCCTGAAGAGTGTGAGGTCCTTGACCCAGGTGGTGCAGAGACCCGACGAATCGTTGGCATACTACTACCAACGGTTCACTGCGAGTGCCGCGGAGATCGATGAAGAAATATCGGAGGGTGAGACCATCCGTACTTTCCTGCGGAACCTGAGCGCTCCGTACGGTTCCGACCTGATGCACAGCGTAGCCGCGAAGGCTGTGTGGAGTATGGAGGCCCTGCAAGCGAGGGTAAAACAACAGATCGACGTCCAGGAGTCGAAGATTGCTGCCGGGGAGCTTGATCCTCCGAAGTCGGGAAGAGGAAAGCCATCGTCTAAGTTGTCAGATGATCGCAAGAGGAGCGACAAATCGGAGGGAAGTAGAAATCGTGGTCGCCCCGAGAAAAGAGAAGACAAACGTCCCCCGAGGAAGGACAACCGCGAAGGTCGTAGTGTTCCCATCAACAGCTCGATGACCTCCGTGCTAGCTGTGATGGACCGGCAGGGTCTCGCCCGATACCCTCCAAGAAAAGAAGGCGAATTCCTAGGAGGCCGCCCTGACCGTTACTGTCGCTACCATCGAGCCAATGGTCACGACACTGAAAACTGTCGGGAGCTGAAGAAGGAGATTGAGAAGCTGATCCAGAAGGGGAAGCTTAAGGAGTTCGTCGGAAGGGGAAGGTGCCGATCCCGTTCCAAAAGTCGGTCGCGATCCCGTTCCAAGGCCCGCGACCGATCCCCGAAGAAGAAGAAGGTGGAGTCGGAACCTTCAGGTTCAGGTGCCCGTAAGGAGAGGCGGGGAACTATCAACGTCATCCACGGAGGAATGGCGGCGGGAGGGGATACCTCTGCTTCCCGGGAGAACTACGCTTCCCGCATATCTGCTGCTATGGTGCTAGGCAAAAGGTCCCGGTCGTGGACCCTGAAGGAGGAAATGGTGATTTCTTTCTCGGCAGAAGACCTGGTAGGCGTGGAGAGCCCTCACGACGACGCCTTGGTCGTGACCCTAGACGTAGATGGATTCGAGATGAAGCGGATCCTGATAGACGGAGGGAGTTCCTCCGACATTCTTTTTATGGACGCTCTGGAAGCCATGGGAAAGACGAAAAAGGACCTGACACAGGTGGACTTCCCGATGGTGGGATTCTCTAGTTCCACTTCTTACCCGTTGGGAATGATTACCTTACCGGTGGAGTTTGG
Organism: Clarkia xantiana subsp. parviflora; assembly: GCA_036873135.1. Classification (NCBI taxonomy): domain Eukaryota; kingdom Viridiplantae; phylum Streptophyta; class Magnoliopsida; order Myrtales; family Onagraceae; genus Clarkia; species Clarkia xantiana. Next base: position 10,786,695 of record JAPTYO010000013.1, on the reverse strand, counting down.
TAGTGGCTGGAAGATGGAGAAGCGAAACGTAGATTTCGTCGTAGTGGAGTCTGCGGGGGCATACAACGCTATTATCGGGAGGACCACTATCAACCCTCTCATGGCAGTCGCCTCGACGGTCCACCAGAAGATGAAGTTCCCGACTGACAACGGAGTCGGGGAGGTCAAAGGTGACCAAGTGGCATCACGAAAATTCTATGTTAACGCTACCCGAAGGAGAAGGAGGGAAGCCATGACTGTCCTTCAGACTGATGCCGATCCTCGAGAGGAGTATGGGCGTCCTGCCCCCAAGGAGGATCTGAAGGAGGTCGAGATTAATGGGCCTCAGAGGAAGGTGAAGATCGGGTCTGCTTTGTCGGAGGAAAGAGCCCGAGAGTTGATCGAGCTCCTGAAGGAGTTTAAGGAGCTGTTTGCCTGGTCCCCGAGTGATATGCCAGGAATCAGCCCCGACGTGATAGTGCACGAGCTGAAGATAGATCTCGCGATCAAGCCTATCGCGCAGAGAAGGCGTCCGATGGGCGCAGACAAGAGGATCGCGATCCAGCAGGAGGTGGGCAGACTGCTCGACGCTGGATTTATCAAGGAGCTCCGATTCCAGACTTGGGTTGCTAACCCAGTCCTGGTGCGAAAGAGTAACGGGAAGTGGTGGATGTGTGTCGACTTCCGCGACTTGAACAAGGCCTGCCTGAAGGATTGCTACCCGCTTCCGAGGATTGACCAGTTGGTGGATGCCACAGCAGGACATGAAATGCTGAGCTTCATGGATGCCTATTTCGGATACAACCAGATCAAAATGGCGAAGGAAGATGCCCCCCATACGGCTTTCTATGCCGACAGTGACGTCTACCACTACGACGTGATGCTCTTCGGATTGATCAATGCCGGAGCAACTTACCAGCGGATGGTGAACAAGTTGTTCGGAGACATGCTGGGGAAAACCATGGAGGCGTATGTGGATGACATGCTAGTGAAGTCCCGACAGGCAGGAGACCATGTCCAGAACTTGGCGCGGCGTTTGAGCGGATGAAGTTCCATCAGGTTCGGTTGAACCCGGACAAATGCGCTTTCGGAGTAAACTCGGGCAAGTTCCTAGGGTTCATGGTGAGCCAGAGAGGAATCGAGGTGAATCCAGAGAAGCTGCGAGCAATCGAGGAGATGCAGTCCCCGAAGACTCATCGGGAGGTTCAGGTGCTGAATGGCCGGCTGGCCGCGATGAATCGATTTCTATCCAAGGCGAGTGACCGAGCCATGCCATTTTTTGATGTGCTGAGGGCCCACAAGAAGTTCGAATGGTCCGACAAGTGCGAGGAGGCGTTCCAGGCACTCAAGCAGCACCTCCGTACCCTTCCTCCGTTGGCGAAACCAGTTCCAGGCGAGCCGCTTTATCTCTATTTGGCTGTTTCTGATGTGGCTGTTAGTTCTGTTTTGATTAAGATTGTCAAGGGCAACCAAGTGCCTGTCTATTATATAAGCAAGGCGTTTGCCAAGTCTGAAATAAATTATCCCGCTATTGAGAAGTATCTCTTTGCGTTGATTATTGCCGCTCGAAAGCTACGACCTTACTTCCATGCCCATGAAGTCACGGTATTGACTAATCAGCCCCTGAAGCACTTTTTGAACCGACCGGAGGCGTCTGGGAGACTGGTGAAATGGGCCATCGAGATGACGGAGTTCCGTATTCATTTCGCTCCTAGAACCGCTATTAAGGGCCAGGCATTGGCAGATTTTATAGCTGAGTCTACGGCACCCGATCTGGAAGTAGCGGGTCCCGCAGAGGGGGCAACCATGGAGGTCCCGATAGTAGAACAAGCCCCGATAACAGAGCAGCCAGAACAGCCAAATGAGGAGAACACCTGGGAGATGTACACTGATGGTTCATCGAGTGTAGAAGGCTCGGGGGCAGGATTCGTATTGATACCGCCCGGTGGAGGCGAGCCCCTACGATATGCCTTGGCGTTGACGTTCAAAGCCACCAACAATGAAGCGGAGTACGAGGCTCTTATCACGGGCCTCAAGATTGCCAAGGGTACGGGAGTCGAACATCTAAGGGTAAAGTGTGATGCCAGCTTGGTGGTAAATCAAGTCCAGGGGAACTATGAAGCCAGGAGCCCGACAATGAAGAAGTATTTGCACGAGGTGCAGACTTTGAAGGGAAGCTTCAAAAGCTTCGATATCGAGGCAATCCTCAGGGAAGAAAACGCGGAAGCGGATGCCTTAAGCAAGTTCGCTCTGGGAGTGGACCCCGAGGAGAATCGGAAGGTGCATTTCCTAGAGAAAGTGATTATCTCAAACATTGATCCGGCGGAGATCTGCACTATTGGGACAGGATCGGAGGAAGAAGAGAAGCCCACTTGGATGACCCCGATGGTCACATACCTGACTACGGGGGCACTCCCCGATGACAAGGTGGCAGCTGTCAGGTTGCGTCGGATTGCGGACAACTACGCGATGGTGGACAACCAGTTATACAAAAAAGGGTACGTAAAACCTTTCCTAAAATGCGTAGCGGAACCTGACACGAATCGGATCCTGAGGGAGCTACACGAGGGAGTCGTGGCCTGTCATGAAGGGGCTCGATCTCTTGTGAGGAAGGCGCTGAACCTAGGCTACTATTGGCCTTCGATGAACAAGGAGGCGACAGCAATGGTCCGATCCTGTGATGCATGCCAGAGGTACGCTCCAAATATCGTGGCTCCCGCCGCGGACTTAATGCCCATCAGGAGTGCATGGCCCTTCGCGCAATGGGGGATTGATTTGGTGGGACCTCTTCCCCAAGCGAAAGGTCAGTGCAAGTATTTTCTCGTGGCTATCGATTACTTCTCAAAGTGGATAGAGGCGAAGGCATTGGCCAGGACGACGGGGCAGCAGATCCTCAAATTCCTTCAAACTCAGATCATATCCCAGTATGGGGTCCCTCGAGTATTGATTAGCGACAACGGCCCTCCGTTTAATGGGGATCAGTTGAAGGAGTACCTGGAGGAGTTGAACATCGAACATCGGACCGCTTCAGTCCGCCACGCACAGAATAATGGCCAAGTGGAATCAGCCAACAAGATCGTGATGGATGGCTTGAAGAAGAGAGTCTACGCCTTGCAAGGCCATTGGCTGGATGAGCTCGAGAACGTGTTGTGGGCTGTTAGAAAAACACCCAAGCAATAAACAGGAGAAACTCTGTTTGGCCTGGTCTATGGCACGGAGGCAGTCGCTCACGTGGAAATAGCGGTGGCGTCCCATCGCGCAAAATATTACGAGCCCCTAACAAACGAGGAAATGAGACGTCTAGACATAGACTTGCTCGAGGAGAAAAGATGGAAAGCTGATGAAGTCCAGGCCCGGATGCGTCTGGCAACAGCCCGATATTACAATCGGCGTGTCAAGTTCCGACAGTTCTTCGTTGGAGAACTTGTCTGGCGGAGGAACGAGTTCGTTCATCAAGATCGGATCAACAAGCTATCACCAAAATGGGAGGGACCTTACAAGATCGTAGGGGTGCCAGCCCCAAATGCATACAAGCTAGAGGACCTCGATGGCAAGACGTTGAAGCATTCCTTCAGTGGCGAACACTTGAAGAAGTATCATGTTTGATATTAAGTCGCCGCGAATGGCGCAAGTTATCTATCAATCCGATGTAAGCAAAGCTTTGAGTTATCAATAAAAGAAGTTGCTTCCGATCAAATTGATGGGTCCGACTATAGCCGTCAGGCCCTTTAACGGTGAGGAAACGGCAAACAGGCCCACCAGGCCCAGAGTGAAGGTCAAGATGACCTAGGAGAAGGGTCCCGACGAAGGGAGTCCCGACGAGGCAAGGTCCCGACAGAGTCGGCTCCGACAGTGGAGCTAGGAGCTCCCGATAAGAAGCCTTTAAGTAGGCCCCGATGATGAATCCCTGAGAACGATTGGCCCTGTCACGATGACGAGGGGCCCCGAGCGGTGAGACAACGAGATAACTCTGGAGTCCCCGACGGGAGTCGGGAATCATTATCAGAGGATAAAGCCAAGATGTGCGGGGCGTGGCCGAGATACGCGGAACGTGGTTAAGATACACGGAGCGTGGCCGAGATACGCGGGGCATGGCTAAGATATACGAAATCACATCCGAGATATGCGGGATACGGGCTAACCACCCCTAACGGTTCGCCAGGTACCTGAGGTATCTCTTTGCCTATAAAAGGGCAGGAGATCACCTCAGAAAGACTTACGTTGAGTTGAATACACTATGAGTTTATTACTTGCCAGTCATACGAGATACTTATTTAAGCATCGGAGAGGGATTCTGGGTCACCGCCCGGTCTATCCCCTCTTGCAGGATTGCGTGGAGCAAAGGAGCTAGGATTGCCGTCAAAGTCCGTACCGGAGTTCCACCGTGATCCAACACAAATTATTTTAGATTTATTCTAATTGTTAGTAAGACGCCCTGAAGGGCGCGACAAAAAGCCTTCCGAGGTACGATAAAAAGCATTACGAGGTATGCGTAAGTCGTCTATATGATGCGGCCAAAAGCCTTAACAGGTATGGACAAAAGCCCTACGGGGTACGTATAAGTCGTCTATATGATGCAACCAAAAGCCTGGGTATGAAAAGGCCCTGATGGGTCCGCGTAAGTCGTCTATATGATGCGGCAAAAAGCCTTAACGGGTACGAAAACGCCTTAACAGGTCCGCGTAAGTCGTCTATATGATGCGGCAAAAAGCCTTAAAGGGTACGATTAAGCCGTCTGGTAAAGACGCGATAAAAGCCCTGGAAGGGTATGACTAAAGTCGTCTGAAAAGACGTGATAAAAGCCTCAAAGGGTACGATGAAATCATCTTAATAATGTACGATTGGACGAGAAGCCTTAAATGGTAAAGTCCCGATTGGACGAGAAACCTTAAGTGGTGAAGTCCCGATTGGACGAGAAACCTTAAGTGGTAAAGTCCCGATTGGACGAGAGACCTTAAATGGTAAAGTCCCGAGTAAAGCATCGGAAGGACGTATGGAGTCATCTCAAATGGTGCATCGGAACGTTCTGAGTAACGAGTTTAAAACCGCTTTAAATAAGCGCAAATGATTATCGAGACCAAAACAGATGAAAGAAATTCCTTACATAAAGGCTCGAAGGCCTAGGAGTTCCGATACAAAAGACGAAGGAGAAAACCTACAAGGACTAAAAAGATGTAACATTAGACTTGGTCCTTGTTGGAAGATGGATCCTCAGCAGCATCGGAGGGATCAAGGTTCGGAGGGGTCTGGGCAGAAGGCTCCGCAGCCGGCGGAGTCGGGTCCACGGTGGCAGCCTCTTCACTCTCCGCGGGGAGGTTGAAGTACTTCTCCGCGACGGGGGCAAGAGTCTCGGACTTCGTGAAGTCAAAGGAATCCGCGTAGGCTGTGTAGAGTTCCTCGACAGCGTTGTACAAAACATCCTCCCCTTCTGACTTGCAGAACTCTACAGCAGCCACCTTGAATTCTTCAGAGTTCCGATACTCCCCGCGGCCCTGTAGGCGGCCCTCTTCACGACCCTGCTGGAGACCTTCCTCGCGGCCCTCCTCGAGGCCTTGAGCCTTTGCCTCAGCCAGCTTGGCAGAGAACTCAGCCCTCTCAGCTTCGAACCTCGCCTTGGCCTCCGCGAGAAGATCCACGAAGACGCCCTTCTCGTGAATGAGCTACTTCTTCTCCGCCTCATTCCGCTGCTGCTCCACCTGGACCATCTTCCGCTCCCGACGCATGACAGCCTCATGATCTTGAACCTGCTTGAGCAGGCCTGAAGCCCTCTCGTCAAGGAGAGCTTTCTCCTTGGCCATCTTGTTCTTGGCCGCCACCGCCTCGTCGAGAGCCACCTGGAGTTTGGCTAACGCATTGGGGTCCGATTTAGCTTCAGCCTCCTCCAAAGCGCTCTTCAGACTTAAGGCGATGGCAAAACAGCGCTGCCGCTCCGCGGTTTCCTAAGGCGAAAGGAAAAAAGATTAGAACTCGATGGTCGAAGGCAGGGATAAGGAAGAAAACAAGCAAAGGTAAAGTATTACCTCCATCCGACGGACGGCCATAGCACGGAACTCCTCTTCGATGTCCTCCCGTGCCAAGCAAAGCGGCTGTCTCAAAGCGGGAGGAATTGACCCTGCCAGCAGATGCAGGGCCACGTCAGGCTGAAGATTCCCCCGTCGAACCGAAAACCCTTGGAGAGATTCAATCGGACGCCAGGGAACCCTCGCCTGGTCGGGGGTGTAAATCTTGTCAAGATTTTCATCCATCGGAAGAGGAGGGATAACCTCGACATCGTCAGCAGGTGGAGCTACCTCAGTCGGAGGAGGCTCAGGAGTAGGAGTGCGGAGCTCGGGAGGAGGACTCCGGGACACGTCCCTCACGGCGGGCCTCAGGCTCCTTTGCCCCGACCTTCCGCGGGGAAGCAGGCCACCCTCGTTAGGCTCTTTGGCGGAAGGAGAGGCCTCCAAATCAGTCACCCGACGGAACTGGGCATCCGCCGGGACATCCTCCAGCATCAGTTCTTGCGGAGCCGCAGTCTCCGCTGGAGTGGCAGTCTTCGTCGGAGCAGGAGTCTCCGATGGACCTGTGGTGGCAGGACGAACATAGTCAGGAAGAATTCCGCCAGGACACCAGAGAATTTGACGTTCGACATACTGGTCCTTCCCAAGGAAGTTGTAATATCCCGCCTTGAGAATGCGCGGGACTTCTCCTTGAAGGATGTATTTAATTTCCCGAACCCGCGACTCCCGATCAGCGGGTATAAACTCCTAGGGAACCAACTTCTTATATATTTTAATTGCACGACGAACGCGCTTACCTTCCTCGATGGTAGTGGCCCCGAAGGCCCGATCTATCTCCTCCCTCCTAGCCTTCTTGGCCCCAACCTGCTCTTCAGTTGGAGGAGCAGCAAACAAAGGAACGGAAGAGGAAACGCCCTTCTTCACCAACTTACGCTTCCTCTTAGAGCCACTTGGGACGGCATCAGTCTCGCCCTGCTTTAGAATGAGATGAGTCAGCAGAGAAGCCTTCTTGGCTGCAAAATTAAAAGACAAGATGGTTAGAAGTGTTACCCAGATGACCAAATCTTTGGAAACAGAGTCAAGGAGTCGGACTCCGATAATAATCAAGTCCTTCTCCTGAAGCTTGTTGGCGTCAAGGGGTATGAAGTTGTCTCCCCAACGGTAGAGCTGAACCATTTGGAGAGTGTTGAGGTCATCCTCAGTGTAGTCTAGAAGCTTGGGAGCAGGGTCCGCCACGACCTCCCGCTGAGGCCACGGGACAGAGCTGTGTTGGACGAAGAAGTAGTACTTCTTCCATCCGCTATTGTCAGACCCCGAGTCGCGTATCAGCATCCGATCCTTGTGGAACTTCCAAGTCTCGCTATCGCAGCCGAAACGTGAAAGTTGCTCCTTCGTCCACTTGGGGAGTCGGGGGGAGAAGGAGCAGACACCAGCCTTGTTGCACTTCATGCCATAGAAGGTGCGGAAGAGTAGTAGGCTGTGCGTCCACTGCTGGCGGTGGCATAGGAGTTGGAAGGCATTCCACACGCGGATGGCGTGTGGAGAGAAGGTACAAGGGTGCGTTTTGTAGAAGTTGCACATCTCCACCAAATTTCCGCAGAAGGGGAACCGAATCCCCGCGCTTATTTGTCCGACGGAGACGAACACTTCCCCTTCCTTTGGACGCGTAACGATGTGCTTCCTTCTGACGGCAGGCTGAGACTCGTACGGGAAACGAGGTTCCCAATCCGAGGTAATACACCCCTCTCTAAGGGAAACCTCATATGAGGCCTCAGAAATCTCATTGACAGCGAATTAAAAAGTGAAAGGAGCCCTAGCCTCAGAACTAGCTTCGTCTAAAACGGTTACAAACAAGAAGATTTGAGAAAAGGAGAGCAAACATCAGCAAATCATGAAAACATAGAAGAAAGTCCTTACCAGACATGATTGGTGATTGGTGAGGAAAGATGAAGGAAGATCGGAAGGGCTGAAGGCCTTGGATCACTTGAACAGCAGGAAGAACTTGGAGGAGAAGCTTCGAATGCAAGAACAGCAGAAATCGAGAGAGTGCAGAAGAAGTGAATAATGCCAGGGTTTTAGCTTTTATAAGCAAAAGGACAACTGGAGGGACTTAATCTTGACCGTTGAAGATAAAACGATTCGATCATAATCGTTGAAATCATGAAGACAGTACGGAAGAGACAGCTGGATAGGCTTGATCTACACCGTTGAAGAGGAAACGACACGATCTTAATCGCCAAGATTATAGGTACGGAAGGGACGTGAGTGACGTCACAGCTTCTTTTTCAGAAAGCAACAGTCACGCCGATTTAAACGTCGTTTCCTTATCCCCATGCATTTAATGCTACAGTAACCGAGGAGTCTCCTCGGATTTGGCAACTGCCCATGGGGTCTGGTGGGCCCAAGGTAATCATGAGCGAGAAACTCTGTCACACGACAACCACGCGCAAGGCAAAAGCCTCTGACGGCGGCATCGGGAGGTATGAAGACAAAAGCCTCCGACAGCAAGATCAGAGGATTTGAACTAAAAGACACGGCGAACTAAAAGTCCCCCATGTCTTGGGGGCAAATGATGGGTTCCGATGTAATCGTTAGCCCCGTTAACAGCCAATGGACGGCGAGTAGGTCCAGTGGGCCTCGTGAAAAGCCTGGAAGGCCCAGAGGCCCAGTATGAAGGGTCCCGACTTTAGCGGTCCCGATGTATGAGCTGAATGCTCCCGACAAGAAGCCTCTGAGTAGGCCCCGATATGCCTTAGTAAAGGCCCCGATAGTAAAGCCCCGCAGAGGCTGGACCTGTCCCGTAGAGACTGAAGGTCCTGGATGGTGATCTAGAATGAGACAACTCTGGAGTCTCCGACAGGAGTCGGGACTTGTGATCAGAGAATAAAGACCGAGGAACCCGCCTACTAGATAGATTAGTGGGAGACGGTTAGAGATAAAGATAAATCCCCCGAGATACGCAGGGCGTGCCCGAGATACGCGGAGTACGGGTAAGATACGCGGAGCGTGGGGCGAGATATATGGAATCCCAACCGAGATATACGGAATCGTGGCGAGATACACGGAATCATGGGTACAACGGCCAAGCATGGTCACAGGTAGCTGGGCAACTCCTCCTCCTATATAAAGGAGGAAGTTACCCCAGAAAACACATACTCTCTAATACGCATTGAGATTACTGCTATCACCCCCATTGATCACATACTCATTTAAGCATCAAAGAGGGATTCTGGGTCACCACCCAGGTCATCCCCTTTTGCAGGATTACGCGGAGCCCAGGAGTCCAAGCTTTCCGTCAAGGACGTAACGGAGCTTCGCCCGTGATCCAACACTGTCGAGGCAACCGCCATCAGGGGGTTGATGGTGGTTCTCCCGATAATCGCGTTGTAAGTCCCGCGGAATCAACTACCACGAACTCCACGTTCCTCCTTTCTGATTTCCACCCACTACCAAACTCCACTGGTAAGGTGATTACCCCTAGGGGATAGGAGGTAGAGCAGTTAACCCGACCATCGGGAAGTTTGCCTCCTTCAGATCTTTCTTCGTTTTCCCCATAGCCTCCAGCGCGTCCATGAATAGAATGTCGGAGGAGCTCCCTCCGTCGATTAGAATTCGCTTCATTTCGAACCCGTCTATATCCAAGGTTACCACCAAGGCGTCGTCGTGCGGAGTTTCCACGCCTATGAGATCCTCCGACGAAAAGGAGATCACCATTTCTTCCTTCAGGGTCCAGGATCGGGAACTCTTACCTAACACCACCGCCGTAGGGATTCTAGAGGCGTAAACCTCTCGGGAGGATGAAGTATCACCTCCAGCAGCAAATCCTCCGTGAATCACATTGATAGTGCCCCGTCTCTCCTTGCGAGCACCGGATGACTCTGGGTCGGTTCTCTTCTTCTTTGGGGATCGATCGCGGGATCGGGAACGGGACCGCGATCGGGACCGAGAGCGGGATCGACACCGCTTATCCCCGACGAACTCCTTGAGATTCCCTTTCTGGATCAGCTTTTCGATCTCCTTCTTCAGCTCCCGACAATGATTGGTGTCGTGACCATTTGCGCGGTGAAACCAGCAGTAGCGATCCGTACGAGATCCCAAGAATTCTCCATCCTTCTTTGGGGGGTACCTGGAGATGCCTTGTCGTTCCATGATCGTCAGTACCTCCGCCATGGAGCAGTTGAGAGGAATGTCAAGCTCCTCCCGTTTATCCTTCCTTGAAGAACGCCTATCGTCCCTCCGATCAGGGCGGCCTCGGTTCCGACTACTTTCGGGTTTACCCTTTGACTTACGATCGTCGAAAGGTTTAACCGACTGTTTCCCTTTGTTCGACTTTGGGGGCTCCAACTCTCCCGCGGCTATCTTTGACTCCTGGACATCGATTTGCCGTTTTACCCTCTTCTGTAGTGCCTCCATATTCCACACAGCTTTTTCAGCTACACTGTGCATTAGGTCGGAACCGTAGGTGGCCGTTAAGTTCCGGATAAAGGTACGGATGGTTTCACCCTCCGAGATCTCCTCATCAATCTCCGCCACACTGGCAGTGTACCGCTGGTAATAGTGCGCCAGCGATTCGTCGGGCCTCTGTACCACCTGGGTCAGGGACCTCACACTCTTCAGCAAACGTCTACGACCCTGGTACTGCTGAATGAACCGGTCGTGCATATCTGCCCAGCAAGTGATGCTGTCTAGGGGCAGACTAAAGAACCAGGTCAGGCCTCTTTCTCCAAGTGTGTTCGGGAACAGCGTACACACTATGTCTTCATTCGGGGCTCTTCCCAGATATGCCATGAGGTGCTTCTGGACATGACAAACTGGATCTCCTTCACCATCGTACTCCTTTATCGTGGGGATGCCCAGCCCTGGTGGGGCTAGGGTGTCTATGAGTCGGGGAACGAAGGGATGAGTAGATCGATCCCTCAGCTCCGATAGCAGCGGCTTCTGCTCTCCCATGCAGATGTTCACGATCTTTACCACCTGATCGGGGGTGATGGGCCATTCAGGGGAATGGTCCTGTGCTGTACTGGTCCTGGCCCATCAACCACGAATCTCTCTGGCTGAATGGACACCCTACTCCTGTCCTGACCTCGGGGCGGAGCCTCCTGTACGTTCCGAACCTCTGCTGGTGGAGGTGCTTCTTCCAACGGGGGCATCTCCTCCTGCCTCCTCGCAGCCTCTCTCCGATCCAAGAGAGCCTCCACGGCTGCCAAAAACATAGGCATGGCTTCTGCCACTGCCCTTGTCAGGTCCGCAGCTGGGGGAGCCTCCTGCCCCCTGTTGCCCTGGTGCTGAGCAGCAATCTCTTCGGGACCTTCATTGTGCCCCCTGTCTGGGAGAGCTCAGCCGGGGGATGGTTCTGTTTTCCTCCTGTTCTGGTAACGAATTTAGAGTTTTTGCAGCGGGGTGACGGGAACCACCAGATTGTTCCTGTCTTCTTTGCTTGCCAGCCGCCATCGTGAGAGTAGAAGGCATATCAGCTTTTTGTTTGATTCCCACAGACGGCGCCAATGTTGGATCACGTTGGAACTCCGGTACGGACTTTGACGGCGATCCCAGCTCCTTTGCTCCACGCAATCCTGCAAGAGGGGATAGACCGGGCGGTGACCCAGAATCCCTCTCCGATGCTTAAATGAGTGTCTAGTACAAACTGGCAAGCAGTAATCTCAAAGGGTATGTAATTCAACGTAAGTCATCTGAGGTGACCTCTTGCCCTTTTTATAGGCGAAGAGATGCCTCAGTTACCTGGTGAACCGTTAGGGGTGGTTAGCCCGTATCCCGCGTATCTCGGGTGTGATCCCGCCTATCTAGGCCATGATCTCGCGTATCTCACCCACGCCCCGCGTATCTCGGCCACGCTCCGTGTATCTTAACCACGTTCCGTGTATCTCGGCCACGCCCCGCGTATCTTGGCCTTATCCTCTGATAACGAGTCCCGACTCCCGTCGGGGACTCCAGAGTTATCTCGTTGTGTCACCGCTCGGGGCCCCTCGTCATCGTGACAGGGCCAATCGTTCTCAGGGATTCGTCATCGGGGCCTACTTAAAGGCTTCTCATCGGGACCTTCCAGCTCATCTGTCGGAACCGACTTTGTCGGGACCTTTCATCATCGGGACTCGATTCGTCGGGACCCTTCTCCTGGGTCATCTTGACCTTCATTTGGGGCCTGGTGGGCCTGTTTGCCGTTTCCTCACCGTTAAAGGGCCTGACGGCTGTAGTCAAACCCATCAATGGCAATTGACACTTGTTTCATCTTTCTTAGAGCGTTGACGTAGCACTTTCATGCGGCTGTCTGATCACCTAGCACCTCGCCGATCCCATGAGGAGTTAGGAACTTCATTTTTTGATGAGCGGTGGATGGAACGATGTCGTGCGGGTTGATTGTCGTTCTTCCTAGGATGCCGTTGTATGCCCCCTGGTTGCTTACCACTACGAATGTAACATCCACATAAAGCACCTTCCAACCTTCTACTAGGATGACCGGCAGTGTGATCATACCCAGTGGGTACGTTGCAGCTCCTGCGAAGCTGACTAGAGGGAATGTGCTTGGCGAAAGATCGGCTTCTGTTTTTCCCAACTTCTTGAGAACTTCTATATGTATTAAGTCCGCGGCACTCCCACCATCCACCAATATCCTTTGCACATCGTATCCGTTGATATCCATTGTAACGACAAGAGCATCATCATGGGGGTAGACTATGTGCTTCTTGTCAGCATTTGAGAACGGGATGACCACGTCTTCCTCCTCTGGTTGGCGTATTTTCCCGTACTTGGGTAGAACTTGTAGTTGTGAGGCGTAAACATCTCGGGCATTGGAAATGCTACCTCCTGCAGCTGGCCCTCCATGGATCACATTGATGACACCACGCTTTGTAGGTGGCGGGTTATCATTCATTTTCTCCTTTCCCTTGTTCCCTTTCCGGATGGCTCTACATGGTTCTTCTTTTGGCGCTTGTCGCCTTGATCTACGTATTGCTTGAGCTCTCCCTTGAGGATGAATTTGTTTACACGAAATATTAAGCTAACACAACTGTCTGTCTCGTGGCCATAGACTTCATGGTTCTCACACCATTTGTTTTCCTGTTTTCCAAGTGGTCCTTTTCGGAAGTTTGTTGGCTCCCTCCACATGTTATCTTCCTTCATTTTCTTCAGGATCATGGAGAGCGGTGCATTCAGAGGAACGCAGTCTGCCAAGTTCACTTCCTTTGGTCTTTGGAATTCCGGCTGGAACGGCCTCTCTGCGGCTGGAATTGTCTTGTTTGTTGCGAACCTTGCTGAGGTCTCGCTTGCTTCTCTTTAGTGCGGGCTGCGCTGACTTTTGCTTTATGTTGCTCTCTGAATCTTTCTAGATCCACAAACTCTTTCACCCTTGCCGCCAATTCTTCAAGTGTCTCAGCTGGGCGCTTCGACATCTTTTCCTCTAGGAAATACCCTTTTCGGCCTAAGTTTCCAATGAAAGCACGTACGATCTCTCCTTCGGTGAGGTTGCCTTGAATGTCTGAGACATTTTGGTTGAAACGGATGTAGTAATCCGCTAATGACTCGTCATTTTGTTGTATCACCTCGTTCAGCGCGTTTGGTCCCTTTAGGAGTGTGCGCTCTCCCATGTATCTTTGAATGAACTTCACCTTCAGGTATGCCCATGATGTAATACTTCCACATGGTAATGAAAAGAACCAGTGTGCGGCGGTTCCAACAAGGGTGTTGGGGAATGTCATGGCGACATGGTGCGGGTTGTCAGTCCGTCCTAGCAAAGAAGCTTCATGTTGTTGAAAATGTTCGATTGGATCTCCTTTTCCTCTGTACTTCTCTCCTCCGATTCAGTAGATAACGTCCGGGACGCGACTGTGTACTAGTTCGTCGGAGAACGGATGCGACGCGTTCTCTTCAAGGGCATGCATTCCCTTCGTCTTTGATTGCTTCATCTTCTTCTCGATCATTTCTTCCAAGGCTGTAGCCGTAAGTCCCGTGACTGGAATGTCACTGTTGCATGCGGGCTTCCTCCACCCATCATTGTTTGCATCATCATGGCTTGCTGCCTTGAAGTTGGCTTCCTTGTGTGGCCACTGTGAGTTGTTCACAGGGGGTTGTTTCCATCTTACTTCTTGCTACTGCTTCACGCCAACGCTTGGAGTGTTTGAATGTGTTGGTTCCTGCCTTGTCTGTCGGTATTGGTAGGTACCTTCAAAGTATCCCTCGCCTTCTGGATGTTGCGGCTCTTGATGGTTGACTTCATGCGACATCTCCCTAGCAGGTTCAACTTGCTCTCTAGTCGGCGGAGGTAGTGGCGGAGGTGCGACATATCCTTGATTCCTTAGAATCTCCCTGAATGCGAGAAGCTCTTCAAGCACGGCCATCATTGCAGGTGTGACTGGTGGCAGGTTGCTTGCACCTCTTGGTTGCTGCTGCACTTCGTCAGCTGGCATCCCGTATGTGAACTCTTCATTCACTTTCGGCCTTTGCTCGAACTCGTGCGCTGCTGTATTGTTCTGAACTTCTGGATCGTGCTGTGCGGAAGGCACATTTGCGGTTGGCACGGAGGAGGCGGTAGATTATGCATCTGGAATGTGAGAAGGTCCTGGTTGGCTTCTCGTCGGCTTCGGCTTGCCTGCCCCCGCCTTCTTCGTACGTCTGCCTGTCATAGCTTGCAGTACGGAACGGCTTCTTGCTCGAATCACGCTGACGGCGCCAAGTGTTGAGGTTGATTCCACCTGGGACTCCTCGGGTTGTTCTCTTTGAGCGAATTGGATGTGCACACAGGTACGAACTCCTATTAGCACGTCGCAATCGTCTGTTCCCGGCTTCGGCTCTGGTCTCGATTCCTTACGCGTCGGGTCCTGCAAAATGGTCAATAACCAGCATGGAGAGGGGATGGTGCTGGTATAACTCTCTCTGATGCTTAAGTCACAATCTAGAGAGAGAAAGTATGTAGAGAGAGGTCAGAGCCCATAAAGCCAAATTGAGAGAGTTGTCCAAAATGGGAGGCTTAGGTCCCTATTTATAGGAAACTAAAAAACAGTGCCCGGTTTTATACGGTTCGACGCCGGTTTAAAGGAAAACACGTATCGTCGTCAAGATTGGCTAGGTGCGCACTGACTTCTCATACTTAGCAAAAATAGGGGTAAGCACGAAGTGCTAGTCAGCAGACCGGACCATGTCGACATCCGACATGGTCCGGATTGCCGGGCAAAACGGACCAGTCCGGACTGTCAAGGCAATCCGGACCTGGTCCGGATTGCCTTGGGCTATCCGGAAATACGGTTCGGGTGCAGCGCGCATCCGGACCGTTTTGACCCGGGGATGTTCCGCAATGAAATCCATTTGTGGTTCTGACTTGTTTGGGAAGTCCGAAACGTAAATGCGAACCCGAATTGGACAGATATCCATCACCCATAAGAAATACCATTTGTAAATGCTTAAAGAGCTAGAAACGCCTCCAGCCGCTGGTGTAGCTCAAGAAAACTCGCTCTTAAACTATTAAGGATAATATTTATGAGTGTCAATCAAGAAATTCTTAAATTAAAGAATGGAAAAATTGTCTTATATAGAATTCGCTCTCAAATTTTCGAGCAAATTGACTTAGAGCGCTAATAAAGGAAATATGTATGGATTAAACGAAGAGTACAAGGAAGGAAAATGCGTAAATCCTTTAATCGCATAGAATAACAAGCGAAGAAGTCTTTATCATGAAAAGATGGAGTACAAAGGCGTAAAAACACGAAAAAACTAAACTTAGGGGCAACATGGCCGATATCCTGAATCATCTCTTGTTTCGCCTCGACTACTAGCATAAACGTCCCACACCCTATTCTTGGAAGACCCACACCTTTCGCAGTACCGATCGTTCCCTTGTAAGAATATATATTTAATGTTACAATATATATTCTAATTATGTGGCCAGATAATATTAATGAACATAGATATATTGAATAATGTATTATATTATATTATATCAATATATGTCTTTATGGAATGTATTTAATCTAGACCGTTCAATTGGTTACTTGATGGACGTACCAGATTAAAGGGTTAATATTATAAATGGTCCTCTCTCTCCCTGCCAGTTATTGACACAGAGATTAAGAGCAGTTCTCCATCAACTGGTCTCTGACAGAAGGATGGACAAGGGAGAGAAGTAGAACCATTCTTCTGAGAAGCACATCGACACTCTAGGTAAGATCAATGGAGTCGAAATCAATTACCGGGTAAGTCATTCATATCCATATATTTTCCCTCATAAAGCATGATCAAGATCCTGGCAATTAGGGTTTGTAAAACTTACATGTGGTATCAGAGCCTGAGTTGTTAATCATGCTTTATGTTAGAATATTGATCATCACTGTTTAGGGGTTTGATTTAATAATCGGTTAAAGAGTTAGAACACTACGAATTGGAATTATTGGTATTCAATTACTTGGTGTTGGTTTCGTACCGATCTAATCTTCACGGGCAATGGTTCGGTAACTACCAGTCTATTTTCAATTAACTGGTGTTTATCGGTGGTTACCGATTCTGGTTCAACCTAATATCGTCGGTTGAATTTCTTTCTTTTGCTCATGATTTAGGATTTAGTTCGAATCAGTTCGTATGTCAAATCATGAATAGGTTTTCAATTACGAATCTGATTAGAGCAGTTATTGTCTAATTCCATCGGAATTGTTATCGGTAATGGAAATCTTCCATGATTGTATGAAATTGTTTATGATTTACTTCTTTTTTTCATGGAATCTGTTTAATCAATCGATGCAATCTGTTTCGCCGAAATCTGTACCGGAGATCTGGGGAGACGCCTTTTCTATGCTTGGCATATTGGAATCGACTAGCGAAGGCGACATCGAAACTGAGCAGCTCGATCTTGGCCCGAGCTCTGACAGGCATAAAGAGAGCTCCGAGCTTCGGCACTGTACCGGGTCTGCTCCGAGCAACCCTGTCTCGGTTGATCGAGCTACGGACGGCGTCGGAATCTACTGTCCACAGAGCTCTGAACTTCAAATCCATGGAGGTGCTGGATGCAGGTTCACTGCAGATTCTTCCTAGGTCATTTCCACGGAGGAAAGAACGACGAATGAAGGTCTCCTTCCATGGATGAAGGACGATGGATCTTGAACCTCATATTCAAGTATATAATGGAAATGAACCCAAATAGGAGAGAACTCAATTTTCCTCGCCCCAGGTGAATCTGGAATTATGGGTGACATCACTTGTTGAGAAAGGGAATTTCTCATTGCTGGTTACATTAAAGCTAAGAGCTAAGGTAATTCTCTCCATTTATGTTGTCTTTTCTTAATAATGGATAGCATGATGATAAATCATTTTACGTTGCTTAAATCTTAAGAACAGCACCTACAATTATGTATAGTATGAAATTATAGACAGGTGGGTTCCCGTCAATAGTGCAAACCTCCGACGAATCGATGGTTGAGATAATTACTCTCTCCAGAAAGTGCACCTTCCGATTCTCATCGGGGGCCACTCCCAGAGCAAACTTGCTTAAGGCGTCTGCCTCCGCATTTTCTTCCCTCGGGATTGCCTCGATGTCGAAGCTTTTGAAGCTTCCCTTTAAAGTCTGCACCTCGTGCAAATACTTCCTCATTGTCGGGCTCTTGGCTTCATAGTTCCCCTGGACTTGATTCACGATCAAGTCGGCATCGCACTTCACTTTTAAATGATCGACTCTCGTACCCTTGGCAATTTTAAGGCCCGTGATGAGAGCTTCATACTCAGCTTCATTGTTGGTGGCCCTAAACGTCAAGGCCAAGGCATATCGCAAGGGATCGCCTCCACCGGGCGGTATCAGTACGAATCCTGCCCCCGATCCTTCTACACTCGATGAACCATCAGTGTACATCTCCCAAGTGTTCTCCTCTTTTGGTTGTTCTGGCTGTTCTGCTATCGGGACCTCCATGGTTGCCCCCTCTACAGGACCCGCTTCTTCCAGATCGGGTGCTGTAGACTCAGCTATAAAATCCGCCAATGCCTGGCCTTTAATAGCAGTTCTCGGAGCAAAATGAATACGGAACTCCGTAAGCTCGATGGCCCATTTTACCAATCTCCCCGACGCCTCCGGTCGGTTCAAAAAGTGCTTCAAGGGCTGATTAGTTAACACCGTAACCTCGTGGGCATGGAAGTACGGTCGTAGCTTTCGAGCAGCAACAATCAACGCAAAGAGATACTTCTCGATAGCGGGATAATTCATTTCAGATTTGGCAAACGCCTTGCTTACATAATAAACAGGAACTTGGTTGCCCTTGACAATCTTTATTAAAACGGAACTAACAGCAACTTCAGAAACAGCCAAATAGAGATAAAGCGGCTCGCCTGGAACCGGTTTCGCCAACGGCGGGAGGGTACGGAGGTGCTGCTTGGGGCTTGGAATGCCTCCTCGCACTTGTCGGACCATTCAAACTTCTTGTGGGTCCTTAGCACATCAAAAAATGGCATGGCTCTGTCACTCGCCTTGGATAGGAATCGATTCATCGCGGCCAACCGGCCATTCAACACTTGAACCTCCCGATGAGTCTTCGGAGACTGCATCTCCTCGATTGCTCGCAGCTTCTCGGGAATCACCTCGATTCCTCTCTGGCTCACCATGAACCCTAGGAATTTCCCCGAGTTCACCCCGAAAGCGCACTTGTCCGGATTCAAACGAACCTGATGAACTTCATCCGCTCAAACGCTGCCGCCAAGTTTTGGACATGGTCTCCTGCCTGTCGGGACTTCACCAACATGTCGTCCACATAAGCCTCAATAGTCTTTCCCAGCATGTCTCCGAACAACTTGTTCACCATCCTCTGGTAAGTGGCTCCAGCATTGATCAGTCCGAAGGGCATAACGTCGTAGTGATAGACGTCACTATCAGCATAGAAGGCTGTATGGGGGGCATCCTCCTTCGCCATCTTGATCTGGTTATAACCAGAATAGGCATCCATGAAGCTCAGCAGCTCATGTCCCGATGTGGCATCCACCAACTGGTCAATCCTCGGGAGTGGATAGCAATCCTTCGGGCAGGCCTTGTTCAAGTCGCGGAAATCGACACACATCCGCCACTTCCCATTACTCTTTCTTACCAGGACTGGGTTAGCGACCCAAGTCTGGAATCGGAGCTCCATGATGAATCCAACGTCGAGCAGTCTGCCCACCTCTTGCTGGATCGCGACCCTCTTATCCGCGCCTGATGGGTTCGATTACAGCCGTCAGGCCCTTTAACGGGGAGGAAACGGCCAACAGGCCCACCAGGCCCAAAATGAAGGTCAAGACGACCTAGGAGAAGGGTCCCAACGAAGGGAGTCCCGACGAGGCAAGGTCCCGACAGAGTCGGTCCCGACAGTTGAGCTGGAAGCTCCCGATGAGAAGACTTTAAGTAGGCCCCGATGATGAATCCCTGAGAATGATTGGCCCTGTCACGATGACGAGGGGCCCCGAGCGGTGACACAACGAGATAACTCTGGAGTCCCCGACGGGAGTCGGGACTCGTTATCAGAGGATAAGGCCGGGATACGCGGGGCGTGGCCAAGATACGCGGAACGTGGTTAAGATACACGGAGCGTGGCCGAGATACGTGGGGCGTGGCCGAGATAAGCGAGATCATGGCCTAGATAGGCGGGATCACCCCCGAGATACGCGGGATACGGGCTAACCACCCCCAACGGTTCGCCAGGTAACTGAGGTGTTTCTTCGCTTATAAAAGGGCAAGAGATCACCTCAGATGGTTTACGTTGAATTACATACTCTGAGATTATTGCTTGCCAGTTCGTATTGGGCACTCATTTAAGCATCGGAGAGGGATTCTGGGTCACCGCCCGGTCTATCCCCTCTTGCAGGATTGCGTGGAGCGAAGGAGCTAGGATTGCCGTCAAAGTCCGTACCGGAGTTCCACCGTGATCCAACATTGGCGCCGTCTGTGGGAATCAAACAAAAAGCTGATATGCCTTCTACTCGATCGATGGCGGCTGGCAAGCATAGAAGACAGGGACAATCCGGTGGTTCCCGTCACCCCGCTGCAACAAATCTGGATTCAGTACCAGAACAGGAGGAAAACCAGAACCATCCCCCGGCTGAGCTCTCCCAGACAGGGGGGCACAATGGAGATGCCGAAGATATAGCTCCTCAGCACCAGGGCAATAGGGGGCAGGAGGCTCCCCCAGCTACAAACTTGACAAGGGCCGTGGCGGAAGCCATGCCCATGTTTCTGGCAGCCGTGGAGGCTCTCTTGGATCGGAGAGAGGCTGCGAGGAGGCAGGAGGAGATGCCCCCGTTGGAGGAAGTGGCCCCACCAACAGAGGGTCGGAACGCACAGGAAGTCCCGCCCCGAGGCCAGGACAGAAGTAGGGCGACCGGTCAGCCGGAGAGGTTCGTGGTTGATGGACCAGGACCAGTACAGCACAGGACCATTCCCTTGAATGGCCCCATTACTCCCGACCAGGTGGTAAAGATCGTGAACATCTGCATGGGAGAGCAGAAGCCGCTAGTGTCGGAGCTAAGGGATCGATCCACTCATCCCTTCGTTCCCCGACTCATCGACACCGTAGCCCCGCCTGGGCTAGGCATCCCCACGATAAAGGAGTACGATGGCGAAGGAGATCCGGTTCGCCATGTCCAGAAACACCTCATGGCGTGTCTGGGAAGAGCCCCGAGTGAAGATATAGTGTGTACACTGTTCCCGAACACACTTGGAGAAAGGGCCCTGGCCTGGTTCTTTAGTCTGCCCCCAGGGTGCATCACTTGCTGGGCAGATATGCACGACCGATTCATTCAGCAGTACCAGGGTCGGAGACGTTTATTGAAGAGCGTGAGGTCCCTGACCCAGGTGGTGCAGAGGCCCGACGAATCGCTGGCACACTATTACCAGCGGTACACCGCCAGTGTGGCAGAAATCGACGAAGAAATCTCGGAAGGTGAGACCATACGTACCTTCATTCGGAACTTAACGGCCCCCTATGGTTCCGATCTGATGCACAGCGTGGCTGAGAAAGCTGTGTGGAATATGGAGGCACTGCAAAAAAGGGTGAAACGACAAATCGATGTCCAGGAGTCGAAGATAGCCGCAGGAGAGTTGGAACCCCCAAAGTCAAACAAAGGGAAGCAGTCGGTTAAACCCGCTGACGAACGCAAATCAAAAGGTAAACCCGACAGTAGTAGGAATCGAGGCCGCCCGGATCGAAGGGACGATAGGCGTTCCTCAAGGAAAGATAAGCGGGAGGATCTTGACATTCCTCTCAACTGTTCCATGGCGGAAGTACTGACGGTCATGGAGCGACAAGGTATCTCCCGGTACCCCCCAAAGAAGGATGGAGAATTCTTGGGATCTCGCACAGATCGCTACTGCCGATTCCATCGCGCAAATGGTCACGACACCAATCACTGCTGGGAACTGAAGAAGGAGATCGAAAAGCTGATCCAGAAGGGGAAGCTCAAAGAATTCGTCGGGGATAAGCGGTGTCGATCCCGCTCTCGGTCCCGATCGCGGTCCCGTTCCCGATCCCGCGATCGGTCCCCAAAGAAGAAGAGAACCGATCCAGAGTCATCCGGTGCTCGCAAGGAGAGACGGGGCACTATCAATGTGATCCACGGAGGATTTGCTGCTGGAGGTGATACTTCATCCGCCCGAGAGGTTTATGCCTCTAGAATCCCTACGGCAGAGGTGTTGGGTAAGAGGTCCCGATCCTGGACCTTGAAAGAAGAGATGGTAATCTCCTTTTCGTCGGAAGACCTCATAGGCGTGGAGACTCCGCACGACGATGCCTTGGTGGTAACCTTGGATGTAGACGGGTTCGAAATGAAGAGAATTCTAATCGACGGGGGGAGCTCCTCTGACATCCTATTCATGGACGCGCTGGAGGCTATGGGGAAGACGAAGAAAGATCTAAAGGAGGCAAACTTCCCGATGGTCGGGTTCTCTGGCTCAACCTCCTATCCACTAGGAGTAATCACCTTACCAGTAGAGTTTGGTAGCGGGTGGAGATCAGAAAGAAGGAACGTGGAGTTTGTCATGGTTGATTCCGCGGGGACCTACAACGCGATTATCGGGAGAACCACCATTAATCCCCTGATGGCGGTTGCCTCGACAGTGCACCAGAAGATGAAGTTCCCGACCGACCATGGGGTCGGAGAGGTTAAAGGCGACCAGGTGGCTTCTCGAAAATGTTATGTTAACGCCACCCGAAGGAGGAGAAGAGAGGCCATGACTGTCCTTCAGACAGACACGGATCCTAGAGAAGAGTTTGGGCGTCCCGCCCCCGTAGAAGATCTGAAAGAAGTCGAGATCGACGGACCCCAGAGGAAGGTGAAAATCGGGTCCGCCCTGACTGAAGAGACAGCCCAGAAATTAATTGAATTATTGAAGGAGTTCAAGGAGCTGTTTGCCTGGTCCCCAAGCGATATGCCAGGAATCAGCCCCGATGTGATCGTACACGAGCTGAAGATAGACCCCGCGATCAAGCCTATCACGCAGAAAAGGCGTCTGATGGACACGGACAAGAAGATCGCGATCCAGCAGGAGGTGGGCAGGTTGCTCGATGCTGGGTTTATTAAGAAGCTCCGATTCCAGACTTGGGTTGCTAATCCAGTGCTGGTGAAGAAAACTAACGGGAAATGGCGAATGTGTGTGGACTTCCGCGACTTGAACAAGGCTTGCCCAAAGGACTGTTACTCACTCCCGATAATCGACCAGTTGGTGGATGCCACGTCGGGACATGAGCTGTTGAGTTTCATGGATGCGTATTCAGGCTACAACCAGATCAAGATGGCCAAGGAAGACGCTCCCCATACAGCGTTCTATGCGGACAGTGACATCTATAACTACGATGTCATGCCTTTCGGGTTGATCAATGCTGGGGCCACCTACCAACGGATGGTGAACAAACTGTTTGGAGATATGCTGGGAGAAACCATGGAAGCTTATGTGGATGATATGCTGGTGAAGTCCCGACAAGCCGAGGATCATGTGCACAACCTTACCATGGCATTTGAGCAGATGAGGCTCCATCAAGTTCGCTTGAACCCGACGAATGCGCCTTCGGAGTCCACTCAGGGAAGTTTTTGGGCTTTATGGTGAGTCAGAGAGGAATTGAGGTGAATCCTAAGAAGCTGAGGGCAATCGAGGAGATGCAGTCTCCGATAAACCATCGGGAGGTACAAGTGCTGAATGGCCGACTAGCTGCAATGAATCGATTCTTATCCAAAGCCAGCGACCGATCAATGCCGTTTTTTGAAGTCCTGAGGGCCAACAAGAAATTTGAATGGACCGCCAAGTGTGAAGAGGCGTTCCAAGCACTCAAGCAGCACCTTCGCACCCTCCCGCCGTTGGCAAAACCAGTTCCAGGCGAGCCGCTCTACCTTTATTTGGTTGTTTCTGAATTTGCCATTAGCTCTGTGTTAGTAAAGATTGTCGAGGGTAATCAAGTCTCTGTTTATTATGTAAGCAAGGCGTTTGCCAAGTCTGAATTAAACTATCCCGCCGTTGAGAAGTACCTCTTTGCGTTGATTATTACTGCTCGGAAGCTAAGGCCTTATTTCCACGCACACGAGATTACCGTACTGACGAACCAGACTTTGAAGCATTTTTTGAACCGACCGGATGCGTCGGGAAGATTAGTGAAATGGGCAGTAGAGCTTAGTGAGTTTCGCATACACTTCGCTCCGAGAACAGCCATTAAAGGCTAGGCATTGGCGGATTTTATAGCAGAATCTACAGCCCCCGATCTGGAAGAAGCGGGCCCTGTAGAGGGGGCAACCATGGAGGTCCCGATCGAAGAACAACCAGAGAGGGCAGAGCAATCAGAACAGCCAAACAAGGAAAATACCTGGGAGATGTACACGGATGGCTTCGCGAGTTCGGACGGATCAGGAGCGGGCTTTTTGTTGATACCACCGGGCGAAGGTGAACCGCTCCGATACGCCTTGGCTTTAACATTCAAGGCCACAAACAACGAAGCGGAGTATGAAGCTCTTATCACGGGCCTAAAAATTGCTACGGGCACTGGAATCGATCACTTGAGAGTAAAGTGCGACGCAGCTTTAATCGTGAACCAGGTTCAAGGGCGATACGAAGCAAGGAGTCCAATAATGAAGAAGTATCTGCGAGAGGTACAAGCCCTGAAAGAGAGCTTCAAAAGCTTCGATATCGAGGCAATTCCAAGGGAGGAAAATGTAGAGGCAGATGCCTTGAGCAAATTTGCCCTGGGGGCACCCTTGGAAGAAAATCGGAAGGTGCACTTCTTGGAGAAGGTGATCTTATCAAACATCGACCCAACACAGGTGTGCGCCATTGAAGCGAGATCGGAGGAGGAGCCAACTTGGATGACCCCGATAGTCGCGTACCTGACTATGGGGGCAGTCCCCGATGATCAAGTGGCAGCGGACAGGATACGTCGGATCGCGGCCAATTATGTGATGCTGGACAATCAGCTATACAAGAAGGGCTGGTTCTCGACTCCGTACTTGAAGTGTGTGGCAGAACCCGACACCAATCGAATCCTGAAGGAGGTACACGAAGGGGTCGCGGCTTGTCATGAAGGGACCCGATCCATCATGAGAAAAGTGCTAAACTTAAGCTATTATTGGCCCACGATGAACAAAGAAGCGACGACGATGGTCCGATCCTGCGACGCGTGCCAGAGGTACGCCCCGAGTATCGTGGCTCCGGCCGCTAATCTGACATCCATCAAGAGCGCGTGGCCCTTCGCGCAGTGGGGCATCGAGTTGGTGGGACCTCTTCCACAAGCACAAGGTCAATGTAAGTATTTACTTGTAGCTATCGATTATTTTTCGAAATGGATAGAGGCAAAGGCGTTGGCTAGAACAACGGGGAACCAGATCGTCAAGTTCCTCCAGACCCACATCGTATCCAGATACGGGATTCCGAAGGTGGTGATCAGCGACAATGGTCCACCGTTTAACGGCTCTCAGGTGAGGGGGTATCTGGAAGAATTGAACATTGAGCACCGGACCGCCTCCGTACACCATGCTCAGACTAATGGCCAGGTGGAGTCAGCCAACAAAATCGTGATGGACGGCCTGAAGAAGAGGGTCTATGCCTTGAAGGGCAAGTGGCTGAACGAACTGGAAAATGTGCTTTGGGCTGTTAGAACGACACCCAAACGATCAACGGGGGAGACTCCGTTTGGCCTCGTTTATGGCACGGAAGCTGTCGCCCCCGTAGAGGTAGCTGTGGCGTCCCATCGAATGAGATATTACGAGCCCCTGACGAACGATGAAGTGAGATGTCTGGACTTGGACTTACTCGAAGAAAAGAGGCGGGAAGCCGATGAAGTCCAGGCTCGAATGCGATTGGCGACCGCCAGGTACTACAATCGGCGAGTGAAGTCCCGACAGTTCTTCGTCGGGGAGCTGGTTTGGCATCGCAACGAGTTCACCCTTTTGGATCGAATCAACAAGATGTCACCAAAATGGGAAGGGCCTTATAAGGTCGTGGGGATGCCAGCTCCAAATGCGTACAAGTTAGAAGACCTCGACGGCAGAACGTTAAAGCATTCTTTTAGTGGCGAACACTTGAAGAAACACCATGCTTGAAGAAAGTCACCTTAAGTGGTGCCCGATAAAGTCGCCTTAAGTGGTGCCCGATAAAGTCGCCTTAAATGGTGCCCGATAAAGTCGCCTTGAGTGGTGCACGATATTAAGTCGCCTTGAGTAGTGCACAATCCTTAGATTTATTCTAAGTATCAAAAGTCGCCTTGAGTGGTGCACGATATTAAGTCGCCTTGAGTGGTGCACAATTCCTAGATTTATTCTAAGTATCAAAAAGTCGCCTTGAGTGGTGCACGATATTAAGTCGCCTTGAGTGGTGCACAATTCTTAGATTTATTCTAAGTATCAAAAGTCGCCTTGAGTGGTGCACGATATTAAGTCGCCTTGAGTGGTGCACAATTCTTAGATTTATTCTAAGTATCAAAAAGTCGCCTTGAGTGGTGTACGATATTAAGTCGCCTTGAGTGGTGCACAATCCTTAGATTTATTCTAAGTATCAAAAGTCGCCTTGAGTGGTGCACGATATTAAGTCGCCTTGAGTGGTTTACAATTCTTAGATTTATTCTAAGTATCAAAAAGTCGCCTTGAGTGGTGCACGATATTAAGTCGCCTTGAGTGGTGCACAATCCTTAGATTTATTCCAAGTATCAAAAAGTCGCCTTGAGTGGTGCACGATATTAAGTCACCTTGAGTGGTGCACAATTCTTAGATTTATTCTAAGTATCAAAAATTCGCCTTGAGTGGTGCACGATATTAAGTCGCCTTGAGTGGTGCACAATCCTTAGATTTATTCTAAGTATCAAAAAGTCGCCTTAAATGGTGCACGATACTAAGTCGCCTTGAGTGGTGCACGATATTTAGGTTTATCCTAAGTAATAATTAAGTCGTCTTAAGTGATGCACGGAACTAAGCCGCCTTAAGTGGTGCAAGTTATTAAAAACGTCGGAAAGGACGTATAAGTAAATTCACTCGGAGAAGTGCAACGAAAGAATCGGAACTAAAAAAGTCTGATATTGATAAGGGCTCAAGGGCCCGACGACGACAAAAGAGAAGAAGATACAAGGACTCTAAAAGTAAACATTCAAGCTTGGTCCTTGTCGGCAGCGTTGGAAGCAGCTGGGTCCGCGGAGTCGGTAGCAAAAGGATCCACAGGGTTGGCTTCGGGAGGATCGACTATCGAGGCGTCCGCACTTGGAAGTTCAGAAGCATCTTCGACAATTACGGGGGTACTCCCCCCATCACTCTCCTCGGAAAGAGCAAAATACTTCTTCGCAAAGGGAGCAAGGGAAGGAGACTTGTCGAAATTGATGGCGTCCCCGTACTCCAGGTGGAGCTCCTCAACCACATTGAAGAGAGTGTTCTCCACCTCCGCGCCAAAGAACTTCATGGCATCGGCTTGGAAGTCCTCGGACCTCCGATAGTCCTCCCGACCCTTTACCTCCGCCTCGGCCAGCTGCGCAGGAAACCCCGCGATGTGCTCCTCCAGAGCCTTCTTCTCGAGGACCAGTTTGTCCTCGGCAGCCTTCTTCTCCTGAACCAGCTTGTCCACAGCCGCCTCCCGCTCCTGCCGCTCTTGCCTCAAGAGCCCCTCGAAGTCCCCGATCTGCTTCTGGAGGTCCCGAACCTTCAGATCGAGGACAGCCTGTTCCTTGACAAGCTTTCCCCGCGAAGATTGGGAGGCCTTAAGATCCTCCTGGAGCTGCTCGCGGATCCCTCGGTCCCGCTCCCGGGACTCATCGTAGGCAATGACATACCCGATGAGGCGGTTGAAGTCCCCGAGCTCCTGCAATAAGAAGGAAAAATGATAATGGACAAACGACCCGATTTATCATCAAAAAGAAAGAAGTGAAGTCCTACCTCTATATGGCGCATGGCCATATCCCTGACCTCCCGATGCATGTGCGTCCAATTGAGGCAAATCGGATACCGCATAGTAGGCAGGATCGAGCCTGACAGCAGATGCAGGGCCAGCTCCCGGTCCTGCTCCCCTTGTGTAAGCGGGACTCCTTGAAGCGTCTGGATAGGAGTCCAGGGGGCATTCTCTTGTGAAGGATCGAAGGGCCTGTAGAAGTTCCCATCGAGAGCAAGAGGAGAAAGAGGACGATGAGTGGAAGGGCATGCCTCCGTCTCGGCCCGAACAGGGGAAGGAGTGAAGTCATGGATGGGCGAGGGCTGCCGCTGTTGCGGAGAAGATGAAGGGGGCGGCCCCTGAGGGGTTGGTTTCAAGGGGGATTGCCCCGTCTTCCGACGCTGACGAAGGGAGCCACCCTCGTCAGTCTCCTCGGAGGAGTCCAAGATTTCCACCTGACGAAATTGTTCGCCAGTCGGAGCCTTCTCTCCAGCTGAGGAAGGCACCCCCGCTGAAGACGGTGTGTCCGCGGAAGCTGCGGCACCTGACGGAGCTCCCGAGCGACCTGCACCTGGAGGATGAGAAGCTTCAGAAATGTAGTCAGGAAGTTCATCGGGATTCTTACACCAAATGATACGTCGGGAGACGTATTGATCCTTCCCGCGAAAATGATAGTAGCCCGCCTTCAAGACACGAGGAGTTTCGCCTCGAAGGATTCGTTTGACGTCAGCGATACGGGCCTCCTTGGTTGAAGGTATCAAATCCTTGGGGACCATCCTCCTGTACGATTTTATAGCAAGTCGGAGCTTTTTACCTTCTTCGGCATTCTGGACATCGAAAAGCTGGTCCAGATCCACCCAGTTCCGCTTGGGTTGCTCCGCTGAAGGAGACCCCGACCGAGCAGCAGCCTTCTTGGCGGACTTCCTCTTCCGCGAGGGGCGGACAGCATCAGTCTCCCCCTGCTTAAGGAATAGATCGCTCAGCACAGATACCTTCTTGGCTACAAATAGTAAACAAAGAAGAGTTAGAAGTTTACCCAAGGGACCATATTAGAAGGGCCGTCGAAGAGCTGCCCCCCAGAGACAATATCAAGGAGTCGGATCCCGGCGTGCACCAAGTCCCGCTCCACAAGAGAGTTGGCGTTGAGGGGAGTGTAAGACTCCCCCCATCGATAAAGCTGGATAAGTTGGAGAGTTTCAAAATCCTCGTCGGTATAAGTATGGAAAGCAGGCGGAGGGTCCGCTGCCACCTCCCACCGAGGCCAGGGAATCGAAGAGTGTCGGATGAAGAAGTAGCTCTTCTTCCAGCTACTGTTGTCGGACCCTGTATCAACCAAGAGTCCCCGACCCTTGACCACCTTCCAGGTGTCATTGATCCAACCACATCGGGCAAGTTGCTGCTTACTCCACTTGGGCATCCGAGGGTAGAAGGCGCAAACCCCCGCCTCATTGCACTTCATCCCATAGAAGGTTCTGAAGAGCTGGAGGCTGTAGACCCACTTCTGTCGGAAGCAGAGAACTTGAAAGGCGTTCCAGAGGCGGATGGCATGGGGAGAAAAGGTAGTGGGGTGCGTTTTGTAATGATGGCACAGCTCGACCAGATTACCACAAAAGGGGAATCTGATCCCCGCTGATACCTGTCCCGTAGAGACAAATACCTCCCCTTCTTGGGGACGAGTAACCTCAGGGTTACTCGAGGGGCGAGGCCAAGGATATGGGAATCGGGGTTCCCAGGTAATAGTGATACAACCCTCTCGGAGGGCTGCATCATAAGCAGTATTGGAGATCTCATTCAGAGCATAGTCAAAGTTAAAAGGTTTTCTCCCCTCAGAGCTGGAACCGCTGTCTGAAAAGCGACCATGGCAAGAAAAATACAGTGGGACTCTTGGAAAACTATAAACAAGGAAAAGACGAACAAGCAACAAAGGGGAATCCCTTACCAGACATGATGAAGTAGAGGTTGGGGAGATGAACGAAGCGTCGCCGGAAAGATGATCGTAGAAACTCCAAAGACCTTCGAAATCACAGAGCTTGGAATCGCAGAGAAATCGCAGAGAGCTCTTGAGAATTCGAAGGCGGTAAAAGTTAAATTATGACCATGGCTAGGGTTTTATAGTCGAAGAAGACGGTTGAAAGGATACTTCGATCCGATTCGTCGAAGTCGAAGAGTCTTAATCTGGACCGTTGAGATGAAACGTGCAGAAGAACAACAGACGCAATGATGAAACGGCCTGAAAAGCACTTTTCAGAAAAGGACAGGCGCGAAAAATCAGGCACGTGGGTTGAAAACGTCGCTTCATTATCTACTGCATTTAATGAACTGGGGAACCGAGGAGACCCCTAGGATTTAACAGTTATCTACAAAATATTGAGGAAACGTGAAGGAGAAGACTGATAATTGAGTAACTGAACCAAGGGAAAGATCCCCGACTCCAGTATCGGAAGATCGGGAGTTGGAAGACACGACGAACTAAAAGTCCCTCATGTCTTGGGGGCAAATGATGGGTTCGATTACAGCCGTCAGGCCCTTTAACGGGGAGGAAACGGCCAACAGGCCCACCAGGCCCAAAATGAAGGTCAAGACGACCTAGGAGAAGGGTCCCGACGAAGGGAGTCCCGACGAGGCAAGGTCCCGACAGAGTCGGTCCCGACAGTTGAGCTGGAAGCTCCCGATGAGAAGCCTTTAAGTAGGCCCCGATGATGAATCCCTGAGAATGATTGGCCCTGTCACGATGACGAGGGGCCCCGAGCGATGACACAACGAGATAACTCTGGAGTCCCCGACGGGAGTCGGGACTCGTTATCAGAGGATAAGGCCGGGATACGCGGGGCGTGGCCAAGATACGCGGAACGTGGTTAAGATACACAGAGCATGGCCGAGATACGCGGGGCGTGGCCGAGATAAGCGAGATCATGGCCTAGATAGGCGGGATCACCCCCGAGATACGCGAGATACGGGCTAACCACCCCCAACGGTTCGCCAGGTAACTGAGGTGTCTCTTCGCTTATAAAAGGGCAAGAGATCACCTCAGATGGTTTACGTTGAATTACATACTCTGAGATTATTGCTTGCCAGTTCGTATTGGGCACTCATTTAAGCATCGGAGAGGGATTCTGGGTCACCGCCCGGTCTATCCCCTCTTGCAGGATTGCGTGGAGCGAAGGAGCTAGGATTGCCGTCAAAGTCCGTACCGGAGTTCCACCGTGATCCAACAGCGCCCATCGGACGCCTCTTCTGTGCGATAGGCTTGATCGCGGGATCAATCTTCAGTTCGTGCACAATTACGTCGGGACTGATCCCTGGCATATCACTCGGGGACCAGGCAAACAGCTCCTTGAACTCCTTCAGGAGCTCGATCAACTCTCAAGCTCTTTCCTCCGACAAAGCAGACCCGATCTTCACCTTCCTTCGAGGTCCATCAATTTCAACCTCCTTCAGATCCTCCATGGGGGCAGGACGCCCAAACTCCTCTCGAGGATCAGCATCAGTCTGCAGGACAGCCATGGCTTCCCTTCTTCTCCTTCGGGTGGCATTAACATAACACCTTCGTGACGCCACCTGGTCACCCTTGACCTCTCCGACCCCATTGTCAGTCGGGAACTTCATCTTCTGGTGGACGGTTGAAGCAACTGCCATGAGAGGGTTGATGGTGGTCCTCCCGATGATAGCATTATACGTCCCCGCAGACTCTACCACGACGAAATCCACGTTCCGTCTCTCCATCTTCCAGCCACTACCGAACTCCACCGGTAAGGTAATCATTCCCAACGGATAGGAAGTCGATCCAGAGAATCCCACCATCGGGAAGTTCACCTGCGTCAGGTCCTTCTTCGTCTTTCCCATGGCCTCCAGGGCATCCATGAAAAGAATGTCGGATGAGCTCCCTCCGTCTATCAGGATCCGCTTCATCTCGAATCTGTCCACGTCCAGGGTCACGACCAAAGTGTCGTCGTGGGGGTTCTCCACGCCTATCAAATCCTCCGCTGAGAATGAAATCACCATTTCTTCCTTTAGAGTCCACGACCGAGACCTCTTGCCTAGCACCACAGCAGCGGAGATGCGGGAAGCATAATTTTCCCGTGATGCGGAGGTATCACCTCCCGCTGCCATTCCTCCGTGAATGACGTTAATGGTTCCCCGCCTCTCCTTACGGGCACCAGAACCGGAGGCTTCCAGCTCAACCTTCTTCTTCTTTGGAGATCGATCACGGGACTTGGAAAGGGATCGTGACCGAGTTTAGAACGGGATCGGCACCTTCCCCTTCCGACAAACTCCTTAAGCTTCCCCTTTTGGATCAGCTTCTCTATCTCATTCTTCAGCTCCCGACAATTATCCGTGTCGTGACCATTGGCTCGATGGTACCGACAGTAACGATCAGAGCAGCCTCCCAAGAACTCACCTTCTTTCCTCGGGGGGTATCGGGCGAGACCTTGCCGATCCATCACGGCTAACACGGAGGTCATCGAGCTGTTGATGGGAACAATACGACCTTCGCGGTTATCCTTCCTCGGAGGACGCTTGTCCTCCCTTCTCTCGGGGCGACCACGGCTCCTACTTCCCTCCGATTTGTCGCTCCCTTTGCGATCATCCGACAGCTTGGACGATGGCTTTCCTCTTCCTGACTTCGGAGGATCCAGCTCTCCGGCAGCAATCTTCGACTCCTGCACGTCGATTTGCTGTTTCACCCTCGCTTGCAGGGCCTCCATGCTCCACACAGCCTTCGCGGCTACACTGTGCATCAGATCGGACCCATATGGATCAGCCAGGTTCCGAAGGAAGGTTCGGATGGTCTCTCCCTCCGATATCTCCTCATCGATCTCCGCAACACTAGTAGTGAACCGTTGGTAGTAGTATGCCAACGATTCATCGGATCTCTGCACCACCTGTGTCAAAGACCTCACGCTCTTCAGGAGGCGCCTACGACCTTGATATTGCTTGATGAAGCGATCGTGCATATCAGCCCAGCACGTAATACTTCCCGGCGGTAGGCTGAAAAACCATGTCATGGCCCTTTCTCCCAAGGTGATCGGGAACAATGAACATATGAGGTCATCATTCGAATTCCTACCCATGCAGGCCTGGACATGACTCTGAACATGGCGGACCGGGTCTCCTTCACCATCGTACTCCTTGATGGTCGGGATGCCTTGCCCTGGCGGGACGACAGTATCTAGCAGCCGTGGAACGAAAGGGTGAGTGGATCGGTCCCTTAGCTCCGATGTCATTTGCTTCTGGTCACCCATGCAGATGTTGACAATTTTCACCACCTGATCGGGGGTGATGGGGCCATTCAGGGGAATGGTCCTATGTTGCACTGGTCCGGGACCATCCACCACGAATTTCTCCGAGTTCGCTGGCTCCTTACCCTTATTCCTGGGCTGAACCTCCTGAACCCCCTGTTCTTCTGGAACCACTCTTGGAGGAGGTGGAGGCAACTCATCTCGCGGAGGCAACTCCTCTGCCCTCCTGGCAGCCTCTCTCTTGTCCAGTAGAGCCTCCATAGCTGCCAAGAACATAGGCATAGCATCTGCTACTGCCTTAGCCGACTCTGAGTTTGAGGAAGAGCCTACCTCCCTTCGCGGGATTTCCTCTCTGTGCACCACCGGATTTGGAGGAGCATCCGCCTCCCTTCGCGGGATATCTTGCCTGTTCACCTCTGTGTCTCGGACTGAGACCTCATAAGCATCACCATGCCCCCCTGTCTGAGAAGCAGCAGGGTGCTCACCTTGTTCAGCAACATATTCCGGCAACGTGGAATTCACAGTCCCAGCAGGGCGAGAACTGCCGGCCTGGACTTGCTTCTTCTTGCCACCACCGGCCATCGATCTGGTAGAAACTATTTTGGCTTTTCGTTGGTTTCCCATAGACGGCGCCAATGTTGGATCACGGTCGAAGCTCCGTTACGTTCTTGACGGAAAGCTTGAACTCCTGGGCTCCGCGCAATCCTGCAAAAAGGGGATGACCTGGGTGATGACCCAGAATCCCTCTCCGATGCCTAAATGAGTATGTGATCAATGGGGTGGTAAGCAGTAATCTAAGTTCGTATTAGAATGTGTGTTTTCTAAGGTAACTTCCTCCTTTATATAGGAGGGGAAGTTCCTCAGTTACCTGTGATCGTGCCTGGCCGTTTTACCCATGATTCCGCATATCTCGTTCGGGATTCCGTATATCTCGCCCCACGCTCCGCGTATCTCGCCCACTCTCCGAGTATCTCGGGCACGCCCTGCGTATCTCGGGGGAGGTTATCTGTATCTTAGCCGTCTTCCCACTACTCTATCTAGTAGGCGGGTTTCTCGGTCTTATCCTCTGATCGCAAGTCCCAACTCTTGTCGGGGACTCCAGAGTTATCTCATTCTAGGTCACCACCCAGGACCCTTTGTCTCACGAGACAGGTCCACCCTCCTCGGGGCTTTATTATCGGGGCCTTTACTAAGGCATATCGGGGCATACTCAGAGGCTTCTTGTCGGGAGCATTCAGCTCATGTATCGGTACCGCTAGGGTCGGGACCCGTCACACTGGGTTTCTGGGCCTTTCAGGCCTTTCACGAGGCCCACTGGACTCACTCGCCGTCTATTGACTGTTAACGGGGCTAGCGATTACATCGGAACCCATCAGAGACGAGAGATCCCAATTTCGTAGATGTTATCGTCAATGACGATGACGAATTGCAAGTTTTGGAATGACCGCCACCTCCAACTCCATTTTCCATGAATAAGAGACGTCTCAAGAGACTTTTGCAGGTTACAATCTATGCAAAATCCTGAAAAAAGGATTTTTATTATTATTGATGCAATATATATATATATATAAATACATAGTTATGGTTTCTTTATAAGTTCATATTTATATTGAATAAATCATAAATTTGATTACAAAATAAAATGTATTTATTTTGGAGCTGCAGAAGGCATTAATATAGAAGTGGGAAAAAGTTCATATTCTGCCGCCAAACAACTCTAAAAAAGTTCGTTTACAGTGTCTTTCGCGTAAAATGTTGCACTCATACTTACCGTGTATTCCACATTTCTCGGTAATTAATTTTCATCTCTATATTATGGAAAAAAAGCACATTTATTTTTCAAGCTAGCTAACTAGAAAAAAATGTTACTCCCGCGTGCAACGTCAAAATTATATAATATCTGGATTTTTTTTTTTTTTTTGTAGATATGCATCGTGTGCGAAGGAGAACGAGAAAAATGCCTTGGTTATGAGCATAAGTAATCAAATTGAGATGGTGGTGGTGGAGGAGGAGACCGTATAGTACATCTGAATCTGTAGAACCCTAATTAAATTAGGAAATAACGACAGTGGAAAACACACATATGACTCAGAGATCATTTATGGTAAGAATTGGTGTAGAATATTTCTTGCAAAATTTACTCAAAGTTAAAATAAAAATAACTTTATATAGCTTCATGAAAGATAATGACATATATTTGTTGATTTATGCATGTAGTTAATAAACTTCAAAAGGAATGTTGGGATTTATGGAGGCAAAATGCATGGAGGTTAAAGATAAAGAGGTTACCATCAATAATGTAAATTGGATCACTCTAATTAAGCTCGACGAGTAATGGCAAAAAAAGTAAGTTCGAGTGAATGTGTATTATATATATATATGGAGGTTTGTATATAAATTAATTACATGCATTTTATTTTATGACTCATTCATTCATTATTCTATTAAGTGGTTTTGTTGATATCTAACTCACTATACTCTATGACAACAATTACGGTTTTTTATAACTGATAACGTTTTTTTTTTTTTTTCAAATAATGATGCTTCTAATTTTTTAGCCTTTTTTTGTTATTTGTTTTGGTTCTATTTATCCTTTGTAAGTAGAATATTAACTTTCTTTTGAAAAAACGAATATTAAATATTTGTATCTAATTTAGGCAACAAAAAAAATGGTAGAGGTGTCGAGATGAAGATGGAAACTAAAAGAGGATGAAAAGAATAGATTCAAAGAATCTCTTGAGCCTTCTAAATTATTATAATATAAAGTTAACATTTAGGGGTCAATAAATTTAGTTTCAAAAATATCATCTATAAGTTGTCAACGGTTTAAAAAATAGTTAGAATATTATATGTTAATAATCATTATTATTTTGCTTTTCTTATTCATTATTATTATATCAATACCAATATTATAACTATACACGCATTAATAAAACTAATTCTTATTATATTAAAAAAATAAGTATAAAATCAAACTAAAAATCACAACAGGTCATAAATAAAATGTTATAAATTAATAATTTTATATATCTCTATAATATCATAATATATCTCGATAATTTTACCCGCGCGGTGCGCGGGGTATGTAGCTAGTTTATTCTTCATTGTTCAAGAATTAATATAACCACTCCATTAACCAAATCATTATCGATAGTTAAGATTTAAGAATATTAGTTATCCTTAATTTTTGTTGTTTTGTCGAACTCATAATTTTTGTAAATTTTATTAAGTCTATATATTTTAATCACAAACTTTAGTTTCTTTTATAATTTATATATTTAAATTCATAAATTTGTTAATTAAATTAATATTATAATTAAGTTATTCACTTAATAGATATATATTTAAAAAATTAAACAAGAACAATATTAAAATTACTCAAAAAAATAAATGAGTAAATTTAAAAAAAAAAAAAATCAGTTTTATATTATATTAACTATACATCTTATAAAAATAATATAGAATGTTCATTATTTCTCTACTATAACATATTTTAAATAATAAATACTATTAAATACTTTATTTAAATTAATGCATTATTGTTAACTATATTTTTATAAGTTAATTTTTTTAATTTAAATTTTATTTGGATTTTCCCTGCGCGGTGCGCGGGATTAGTAGCTAGTTTTATATAAGTAAAATTCGCACAAACTGTGTGGGTGAATAAAATAGTTATAATCATAATACTCGTGACTAGTTTTAATTTAATGATAAAACGATAGGGTGCGCAATTTATTGCGATTAAGTTATGGTTTGACCGACAAGGCCCTACTAATGACACGAATTGACGGGCCACTTAGGATGATGCAAATAACATCTTGAGATATTACTATTATTATGTTACATAAATCAAAACAAGGCCGATAATCAATTTCATATTTTCCATCCAATATGTATATATTTTAATTATTATATTATTAATATATATCTACTATCTACTATATTATTACTATCTACTATATTATATTAATTCGGTAGCGGAAGTCTTATGGTCGACACGTGGACAGTCCACGCAGTCATTGTTTCCTAATTTAATCGGAATTTAATAGGGGTTCTCTAAATTTAGATACATAATATTGATTGATTTAAATTAAGAAGTATTTTTATATCCTATTTTGGTGTCTACGCAATTTAAAGAAACAAATTAGTTGAAAGTTTCCTTATAAATTCATTGTCCATACAGTTTGGCTCCGGAAGACCATAGGCCGCCACGTAAGCAATATATATATATAAAGTTAATAACTAAATAAAAATGATAATAAATAAGAATTATATAGCATAATAATAACACTGAAACAAAACAATACATAAAACGTACGTACTATTATATTTATGACATAATCTACTATATTATATTACTATTAATTCCTTAAATATACATAAGATGGATTTGTTATATTATATAAAGAATGTATTTTGTAACAAATAAAATTAAAAAGGAATATTACTTTTACTTAATTCCATACAATATACAACATGTATTAGTAACAAAAAAAAAATTTAAAAAAACAAAAAGGGAATATGTGTATATATATAGGTAACGTTATATATACAAAACAATATATATAGAAATTAATAAAATCTAACCTGATTTGTCAAAATAAAACTGCTCGTGGTGAAATTGTTGGATGGTCTAATACAAAATTATTGATCAAAATAGTATATGCAAAAATTCAACACAAATTTAAATATTAAAATAACTATTATAGATATATATATGCAAAAAAAAAAAAAAAACACGGCAAATTCACACAATACATTATACAATATATAATTAAATAAGATTGAAGCTATTAATAATTATATATGTGTACGCATAAAATATGTATATATATTAACTTACTAAAACTAACATGTTCCATACAAAGTAACAACATATATATTTGTATAAAAAATATTTTATAGGAGTATTATGAAATATTTATTGATATATATAACCTATATAACTATTAAATATTAGTGGAAAAAAATATATAATACTAAATTGCTTTAGGGCTTTGAGTCAGACACGTTTTTGTAGTTCAAAGAAATTTCAAGATTCGGTCATATTCTTCGTTATTCTCTTAAGCAAATATACATATTCATCAGTATTATTAAGATGGTCTTCGTCACGAGTATCATCTTACTTCTTTCACGCTTCTTTAATTCCATAATTATTATGTTGCTTCTTTCATGCTTTAATTTTTATTTCATATTACAGTGTTTAATTTTAGACGGTTTTCCTTATTCGGGATTTCATTGCTTATAGGTACTCGTGTTGTTGGAGAAACGTCTACATCATTGAAATTTGTTCTCTATAGATCTTAAAATTCATTTGTTGGTCGATATAAAAAGGTGGTGGGTTTTTTGTTCATAAATATTATATATTCTCTTCTAGGTTCTCCATCATGAACAATCAATTTTTGAGTTAGAGTTTATCCAAGTGATTGGAACTTTTTGCTTTATTTTTGTGACAATACTAATCTTTATACCAATATAAAATGTGAGAGTTGTCCTCACCCCCAAAAGGTACCTCTTGAACATTTTTTTTTTAATTTTATTATTATTATTATTATTATTATTATATATATATATATATGTTATATTTAGTTCCTATATTTTTTATTATATTATATATATATATATATATATATATATATATTATATTATATATATATATATATATATATATATATATATATACGTGTTATATTTAGTTCCCCTATTTTTATAAAATGGCGATTTAGTCTTTTTATCTTTGAGACCCATCTATTTATCTTTACTATTTATTACTAAAAAAACCATTTACTTACATTTTGTTATTTTTAGTTTTAGGTCGCTTAATTGGTAGGTCACCGTAGTTATTATTAATTTCTCCATCAAATATATATCAATTAGAGTCAACCATGCATTTAATAGGTGCAAATGTCAGGTAGATGCATTTTTTCATTCACTATATCACTGATTCGATGATGTTCTATATATAATTATAAATATATACTAGGGCATGGTTGGTGTTGTACAAGGTATCAATCGACATCCGTTTCTCGCCTCACACTTCCGTTTTGCGTAATTTTTCAATTCTAAACCCATGGTTTGCATCCACTTCTAAAATTAATATTTTTCACTTCTTAGTTGAATTGATTTGCAGATGATGAAGAACTTATATGAGGCATCCATATCAGGACGAGGGACTAGCACTATACTTTGGTTTGTTTTGAGCCCATAAAAATTTCATTTTGATAATAATTTTTTTTTTTGGAAACTTTTAGATTAGTGTAGGTTCTATTATTATAATCAAATTGGAGTTAAATGCCTTTCTTAAAAAGGCATCTTAATATTTTTTTTGTTTATTTTAGTTTTGGTTTGATTGGTTTGTATGTAGTATATATATTGAACATGCAACTATTGAAGGAGCTTCAGACGTACCATAAGACGATGAATTTTGTGTACAAAATTATTCCTTACTTTATATGTGTTAAATGTTATACTTTTGTGTTACTGATGAATGCGAATATATATACATTGGGGAGTACTATATAGAAGCTTATGCCTTAATTAGACTTGCACTTGAGTTTTGGGAGTCATTAACATTAATTTAGACTAATAAAACTATAGGTACTTTTGCATTATTTATTTATGTGGTTCCAGTGAAAATGTCAAATATAGTATTTAGAGGTCATGCATAACTCAAGTATTCTTATAAATATATGTATTCTACAAATTATTTATTTTAACTTTATTATTATCTGAATGAAATATTTGCAATGTTTCAATTTTTGTTAATGTATCATACAATGGAAGAATACTTTGATTTGAAATATACGACTAAAAGATTCCTTATCCCAATTAAATTCCCAAGATCAACTAGATTTATCTATCATATCTTCTTAAAAACATAATTTTTCTTATGGTCATTTTTGGCATGATCAAATTTTATATAAAATTTAGTATCATTATATTACTGTATCATCTAAGCCATATACTAATAATAAATTTATACAATCAAGTTATCTATATTCAGTGGAAAAAAAAAATCAAAATATCGATATATATTATATAGCTCACCGGGCACTTAGTACGAGATTAATGTAATGTAAAAATGTAAACCACACAAAATATTGATAACAAATAAAATTAACTATACAAAAGCATATAAGTACTTCAAAATTAGATTAATTTTATAAGAGATCTGTTATTCATTTTGATTTTTACTACAAAGTGGTATATAAAATTTTCTCAATTAATAATTATATATAGTTTAATTTATTTCCCCGAGCGGTGTGCGGGGTAATCATCTATTTATAATAGTATTTTTTTTATTGCTCTTTGTTAGGATTTTTTTTTTGGTGCCAAATTTTACTTTTTTTTCTTTAATCAGAGCATTTGAGTCATTGCAATACTATACTGATTTTTATTTTTATGTTTGGTTGCAACTTGCAAGTATTTGAATAAGTTATTATATTGTGACTATTAAGTTATAAAAAAAAGTTAGTAAATATTTTTACCCAAGAAAAAAAAATCCGCCTATTAGTTAATACGTGTATTATCTTCGATTTTTAATGTATACATATAAATAATAATTGATGGACATACGCATGATTCGGGCTCGGTTTTAATTATTCGGACCTCATACGCGCCCGCAAAACCCAATTTTGAGCTAACCGGGGGAAACCGGGCAAGTCGCGGACTTGCCCGGCACCCCCGGGGGGCTTACCCGGAATTCCGGGTAAGTTTAACACCCGGGGGGTGTCGCGTACACCCCCCATTTCGTCTCGAATGTATAGGAGATCCGATTTTTAACTAACTCCTATGTGTCCGAGACCTATGTTTCAAAGGCGCGCACGTCCCGCTCGTGACGGCCGCCTGAGACGCGCGTCAGAGTCCTTTTCCTAAACCTCTCCCCTGCATCCCGGTTCACATTTCCATATTGAACCGGGTCAAAACCGGTTTACGATCCAAGGTTGCCTATAAATAGCCACCTTGGGGGTAAACATTTTCAAGTCACTTTTGGGTGAGATTTGGAAAAGCTCTGACCTCTCTCTAAAACTCTCTCTCTCTAGAAACCGCCTAATGTTGATCGTCGGAGCGAGCGCACCAAGCACCCCCCCCCCTCTCCACGGGGATTGCTTGGTAATGCTCCTCTCGCAGGTGCAGACAGACGGTCTAAAAGAGAGCCCGAAGGACTTACCGCTGTTCTGAAGACGAAGCTAAGGCCCGTACACAACCTTAGGTGGCGGACTCGGCTCGCACCCAACCCGAAGACATCGACAAGTTACTCAGTGGCCAACCCGCGGTAACCTGGTCGAAACACTTGGCGCCGTCTGTGGGACAAGACAGGAGCTCTCGCACTCTCAAACACCCTACCAAACAGGGCCATTCAATGAAGGAGCCTGGAGGCAGCCGTCTCAGACATTCCAGGGATATCAAGGTGGATATTCTCAATACAACCCGACGCAGGCGCAATTTCCCCAACAAGGCGCAAGCATGGGACAAGAAGCGTACCTCCCAAATCAAGGTAACCCAGTCACCGGGTTGACGGAGGAGATGCTTGAAAAGCTGATTGAAAAGAAGATAAAGCAAAGGAAAATGAGAGGGATGAACACATTGGTGGACACCACATCCCACCCTTTCACTGACGAGCTGGTGTACAGTCGCGTCCCAGACGCACTGTATAATCTAAGGCCGGAAAAGTACCGAGGCAAGGGAGACCCGATAGAGCATGTGCAGCAGCATGAAGCAATGCTTTTGGGGAGGACAGACAATCCTCACCACATAGCCATGACATTCCCCCAAACACTAGGCGGACCAGCTGCACACTGGCTCTTCTCCCTGCCAAAGAAGAGCATAGACTCGTGGCAATCTCTCAAAGAAAAGTTCATCCACCGCTACATGGGAGAACGTTCGATCGTCAAAGGATCAAATGCCTTAGATGATGTCAAGCAGGAGTGGAATGAGTCCCTCGCAAGCTACTACATCCGGTTTAATCAAAACATCTCGGAAATTCAAACGAACATCGCAGAGATAGAAATCATCCATGCCTTTGTCAGAAACCTGGGTAGGCACGGGTACGACTTGGGCCAAAAGCTTTCTACAAGACCGGTAGAAACAATGGAAGAACTCGTGGCAAGGGTAAAAGAGTACATTGATGCTGAACATTACAAGATGACAGCCCGAGACAAGTGGGTTAAACCCGGCAACAAGAAAGATGAGAGTAAGCCAGGCCCCCCGAAGCAGAACCAAACCCCCCAACAAAAACAGTGGACTCCGCCTCAGAAGAGAACATTCAACATTGAAGAAGACAAGAATCCAGACGTCAACACCATTGAACTAATCCCTTTGAACGCTCCCCTGAGTGTCATACTGAAAGAAATGAAAGAGCAAAACCTCTGGAAAGAGCCATTCGGTTTCATAAAGGGCCAGCTAGGGAAAGAGCAAGACAAGTGGTGTGAAAGCCACGAAGTCAACGGCCATGAAACTGAGGACTGTAGAAGTCTTAAGTTCCAAATCAATCGAATCATACAAGAAGGCGGACTTAAGCACTACGTCGACCAAGGGGGAAAGATTGAGAAGGTGAAAAGAAAATTCACGCCAAAGGAGAAAGGAAAAGAAAAGACCAATGACAACCCCCCTCCTAAAAAGAGGGGAGTTATCAATGTCATTCATGGTGGTCCAGCTGCAGGAGGACAAGTCTCCAACACAAGAGACGTGTACGCTGCACAGGCAAGCACACTCCCCAAGTATGGGAAAAGAAAGAAACCGGAAGAGGAGGACCCCGTGATAGGATTCTCGAGAAAGACATGGCACACATCGTCTACCCGCATGATGACGCGTTGGTAATAACAATGGAAATCAACGGGTTCGATGTAAAAAGAATCCTGGTCGACGGAGGAAGCTCGGCGGACATCCTCCATGTCAATGTCCTTGAACAGCTTGGAATGAAGAGAGAGGACCTCAAGCCGGGAAATTTCCCATTAGTAAGCTTCGCAGGAGCTGCTACGTATCCACTGGGGATGATCACCCTTCCCACTGTGATAGGAGAAGGATGGAACGCAATGAAATTCGACATCACTTTCGTGATCGTCGAGAGCCTTGGCGCTTACAACGGAATTCTCGGAAGAACAACGATAAACCCCTACGAGATGGTGCCTTCAACGGCACACCAAAAGCTGAAGTACCGCTTAAGGGGAGGAGTTGGTGAAGTCTTGGGCGATCAGACGACAGCACGAAAGTGCTATGTCAACGCCCTAAGATGCAAGAACCGTCTGGACATAGCAGTCATTGAAAGGGGACAATGTTCCAAGTCTGAAGTTGAAATGCGATTTGACGAAATGATGAGCAAAGGAGAAAGACTCCCAGCACCTCAAACCCCAATGCTCCCAAGCATATGGGACATCAAACAAGGGGAGTCGGAATCCATCCAAAGTTACTTCAAGCGATTCGCCATAAACGCAACTTCAAGTTTGGCAGAAAAGTCAGCCGTGATCAATGCCTTTTTCCTGAACATGAACTCACCTACATTCCTCCTATTTGGACGA
The DNA here is from genome assembly GCA_036873135.1 of Clarkia xantiana subsp. parviflora. Classification (NCBI taxonomy): domain Eukaryota; kingdom Viridiplantae; phylum Streptophyta; class Magnoliopsida; order Myrtales; family Onagraceae; genus Clarkia; species Clarkia xantiana. The sequence goes on along the minus strand of JAPTYO010000013.1, from coordinate 10,743,632 downwards.
ACACAAGGGTGGAGAACAACCAAATCTATGGCTGACTTAAAAGAGAAGATGGAGACAGCAATCGAGGTCGCAAACGAGCTGGGGTGGTTCATCCCACCTGCAGAACAAGAGGAGGCGCGCGAACACAAGCGTGCAAGACAAGACTTGAACAACAACCACGATGGCGAATATACACCTCTAAACATAGAGGTGGAGGAGTTGTTCAAGACCATCCTGAAGGATGTTCTACCTCCTCCAAGCGAGATCCGGATCGCCTTCCTCGGGAAGAATCCAGAAATGTGGTGCCACTACCACAACAAATGGGGTCACAGCACGAATGGGTGCCCCTCTCTTCGCAACAGAATCGAGGAACTGATCAAACAAGGAGCTCTGCGCTCCTACATTGCATGCAGGAAGCCAGCTTTATCAAACCGTCACTAAGGGAATAATCCTTCCCCTATGACATGCACATACTCTATCTTTACTTTTCAAATACTAAGTAGAACGTTTAGGATGGGAGATCAGTTGACTCCATCCATGCACATCCCTTGTAAATAAACAAGAAGACTAATGAAGTTCACTCCTTGCGTAGGAAAAATCACTATGTAATGGCAAGCTACCCCGGTCCAAAACCAGGAACAAGCCGCATACATCATCAACAAAGGCCCTAACTCTACACGCAGAAAGGGCAAAAAACAAGAAAAGTCATCAAAAAGATATCAAAGCAAGACCAAGCAAAGCTCATGCCTATATTCAAAACAGAGGGAGCGCGACGCATGCAAGGAGACAAAATAAATTCATCAAGGATGTGAACGTACTAATCTATTCACATCCTTGCCAAAAGTCGGGGGACAAGCGGTTCCTTAGGAATCCTCCCTCGCAAACAAGTGCAAGTGTCGGACGTACTAATCTATCCACACTTCGCCACAATACAAGGATGTGAACGTACTAATCTATTCACATCCTTGCCAAAAGTCGGGGGACAAGCGGTTCCTTAGGAATCCTCCCTCGCAAACAAGTGCAAGTGTCGGACGTACTAATCTATCCACACTTCGCCACAATACAAGGATGTGAACGTACTAATCTATTCACATCCTTGCCAAAAGTCGGGGGACAAGCGGTTCCTTAGGAATCCTCCCTCGCAAACAAGTGCAAGTGTCGGACGTACTAATCTATCCACACTTCGCCACAATACAAGGATGTGAACGTACTAATCCGTTCACATCCTTGCAAAAATTCGGGGGACAAGCGGTTCCTTAGGAATCCTCCCTCGCAAACAAATGCAAGTGTCGGACGTACTAATCTATCCACACTTCGCCGCAGTACAAGGATGTGGACGTACTAATCTATTCACATCCTTGCAAAAGTCGGGGGACAAGCGGTTCCGTAGGAATCCTCCCTCGCAAACAAATGCAAGTGTCGGACGTACTAATCTATCCACGCTTCGCAAACAAACAACTATATCAAGTATGTGAACCTACTAATCTATTTACATCCTTGTAAAGGAAGACAAGCAGTTCAACATGGATCATCCTCCTTACAAAGCCACAGGTTCCGGTAATACTAATTCATCCGCACCCCGCCACCAACAGAGATGCAATTTCCTAAGGAAAACCATCGGATTAAGGAAATCGACCTGTCAACAGAGCTACACTCTTCCAAAAGAGAACAAGTTATAGAGACAGCAATAAAGGAAGATGCAAAATAATACTAAGTATTATATCTTTCTAACATCTCATGTCAGGCATATATATATAATATAGCAGGTCTGAAAAGTAAAGGCATCCAGCCAGCATAAAAAGTCAAGCCCGGGACACATTCCGCCAAAATCTCACCCATGCAAGGGGAGCAACCATATATACACAAGAAAGTCATATAAAACAAAGAAAGATCAACCTGACCCAACGTCAGGAGCACCAGCGCCAAAGGCGTCAGACATAAAAACATCAGGCGCAGGGCTGTTAAAAACACCACGGCGATCGTCACCAACAGGAACGGACACCTGTCCCGTCAAACCACTCGCTCCGCACACATCGCCCGCTCGGATCCCCGCAATAGCCCCGAGGGCATAGCCAGTATATGGCCCAGTACTCTGGAAAGGAAAATCGGGGGCAAGAGAGTAAATCCTCCTGAAGTAGTCCACAGAGAAAGACTCCATACGATCATCACGTGCCTTCTCAAGAAGTTTGGAGTAGTCAGCTGTAGTAGGAAACTCAATCATCCCAAGCTGATCACCCAGGGCAACATGAGACTCCTTAGTCTCCTTCAGCGCCACAGCATGTGCCTCCTCGTCGACCTTCTCCTGGCGCAGTAAGGCAAACAGCTCCGCCTCCAGCTGAGACGCACAATCCTGACTTCCCTTGAGATCATTGGAAGCTTTGGAAGAAGCATCTTAATGTGCGCGCGCCTTCTCCCTTAACACAACGACATCCTGAGACAAGTGCTCATGACGACCCTGCAGACTCCTCGTCTCATCAACAAGCTCAACAACAAAGGAGGAAAGGTTGGTCATCACGGCATTCACCTACAACAACAACACAAGCACATCGCACACAGAGAAGCCAGACAAACGTGATAGATCCAATATAAAAAGAAAACAACGTACAGGAGCAAAGCGCGCGAGCGACTCCTCAACACACTTCAAAGCAGCCTCAGGGTCCCGGGGGCACGTCTTGCGGTCAGCCGGCGGAACAGACCGCTGAACCACACGCACACCGACAGCAGGTGTGCTCAAGGAAACATCCTTGGAAAAGCGAATAGCAGACTGAGAGTAGGGAGTCCACTCGTTCCCGGACACATCCCGATCAAGCCGACACATCAGATCAGACTTGCGAAGAGCTGGAGGACTAGGAACAACTACACATCAAAAGCAAACACATTAGGAGAAGGCAAACTGTACCAATACAACGAGAAGTCAACCACAATCACCTGCCAAGGGAGGCACCTCCACTGAACGCCCGCTCCCCGACCGGGGGACAGGCATGGTCGAATCTGCATACATTGGCCCCTTCCCTTTGTCGCAGGAAGGAGCAAGAGGCATACCGGCAGACGTCGACCTCCTAGGATCGCTCGGGGAACGGATGTCAGCATCATGCTCTCGGACAGGTGCAACTCCCCCCGCCGTCGGGAATACCAAGCCTGCAGAGACAACCACAAAAAGACCATTAGCATGTTAGCATGGGGAAAAATCTCAACGAAACCTTTAAAAGGCGCAAGTCCCATACCCGGGCCAACAGGAGGAGTATCGCCGAGGCCGGGAACAGTCTGAGGAGACCCGCCTGCAACTCCACCCTGTAAACAGGGGCGTCTGTTAAGAAACCAACCTACAAGGAAACAGGAACAAATGTTACGAAACTTCAAAACATACCAACTCCTCCCACGAAGGACGTACATGAATGCCCGCCGCGAGCAGCTCGGCGTCAGAAGCACGATAAAGGGGGCTATACTTCCCCGCCCTATTCGCCGTGTGAATCTTCTTCAAAGCAACCTTGTCTGCATCGGAGAACTCCTGAAAACGCGGAACGGGGTCGGAATCCACTATGTGAGAAGTCGTCCAAGTCGTGCCCGCATCCTTTATAAAAAAGTACTGACACTTCCACTTGTTCTGGGAAGTGTCCGACCTTTCGCAGAACCGCGCCTCAGTATTCCACCCCGCCCTGCGCAAGCCAAGGGAGGAGAATCCCTTCTCGGTCATGTGAGGCCAACGCAATGTGAAAGTACACATCCCAGACTCATCTGCCTTGCTCAGGCGATAGAAGGCTCGAAAAAGCACTATCGAGTAATCCCAAAAGTTTAGATGACATTGCACCCGGAAGCATGTCCAAGCTCTAAACCCCGGTGGAGTGATAGAGACGGGAGAAATCCTGTAATGTCGACAAAGGCGGACCAGATCCTGACAATAAGGAAACCGCAGCCCTTCTCGAAACTGTGAAAGATAAACAGCCTCGTATTCAGCCGGAGGAACGGTGGGCCGACCAAATTCGACCCCCTTCACGACATCCCAAGGATAGGAGACCTCTATGCCGGGACACCAGCCCCGGGTCGAGACATAGAGATCAAACTTGGAACGTGGAAGCTTTTTGGGAAAAAACATTTGGGTCTTCTCCAGTATCACGCGGTCACCCGACGGTCCCAAAAGCACACCGCTTCGAGACCCAGAATCGGAATCCATGGTGCCCTCATCAACCTCCCCATCAATGTTATCCGAAACAGAGTGATGAGACTTACTCATTGCGTGAAGAAGCCGAAACCGTTGCCTACCAGGAACAATCTAAGTATCAGAGACGCGCGCTTGCAAGCCCGTCAACCAAATCCTGCAAAAACCATACACAATCCAATCAAAAACCAAGACAACACATCAACCACATTCATTGAGTCCTTTTCAAGGGCATCCAACCCAACGGACCAACTGTCCGCAAGCAAACAGCTAGGGACCCTCCCGCTCGGGAGTCAAAAATCCCTACGCTCACCAAAGGCCTAGGCCACCTACTAATCAAATTTTCATATATTTGTGCAATGTGACACAGGTATTCAAGCACTCCACAAAGCGATAAGTTCAAGAGTTAAAGAAATCAAAGGCATGCAAAATTGGTTATAATTACCAAAATGCCATCCGACCACATTTCGATCAAATTTTATCCCCAAAACGGCTCAAGGCTCCGGGGGCACGTACAAGCAGCTCAAATGCACTTAAGAAAGCCCATTACATGTCACGGGGAGACTTACCCCTACCCGAACAATTCAAAGAGCATTCGGATCAACTAAGCCACCAATAAGCACAAGCTACCAAGCGATCACCTAAGCTCCGGGGGCATGACTATCCACTCACAAGTAATCAAGGATTCATTATCATACTCGGGAGCATCATATCAAGTCACCCACATCAAGATACAAAGGGTCGAACTTTTTGCTCGAATAAGTCCGATTTTGAACCCCCACGATTCCCCCTCGGTTGACCGAAACCTAAGGACCTCTTCACAAAGGGAGTTCACTATCCATAACTCTATCTATATACATTTAGAGTTTGGCCAAAAACGAATTTTGAAAAATCAAGCCAAAATTTCACTTAGGCATTTCATCAAACACATATCATGCACCTTATTGAAATTCGAAATGTGCAGCCTTAAAGGTCCAATTAACATCGAGAAAAGGAAGGAGAGGACATTACCGATCAATACCCGGCGAGAAGGACTCGAAAACGGGCCAAATCGGGTCAAAATTGACCCCGTAAACAGTGCAGCCGCCGCCGCCTGCAGTGTTGCCGCCGCCTCGCCGCTGCCGGGCCGCCGTGATCTCGCCGGTGGTAGTCCTGGTGGTGGCCGGCCGAAATGGGGTCACACTAGTACCCTAAAGTGAATTCCTAAATCACTACGTTAGCCTCTCCAAAACCCTCTCAACAACCTATTCAAATATTGATAGTTTTATAAACTATCACAAAGGAGGTGGACTACACAACCTAGCAAGCACCATACATCCAAGAGGTACACTCACATCCACCCTCCATTTTTTAAAGTTGTTGACAACTTGGATTTTCACCATCAAATGACTTAGCTAAATTTAACTAAGTCATTTCAAATGGTCTCAACTACTTGAAAACATTATTTTTAAGATTTTTCATGTCAAATCCGTTACATGTGATTTTCCAAACCCGGCATTATTTCGTTTACTAAAACCGTCGTCTCGCCGTCAAGACGGCCGTCTCGGACGACGGGCTCCCGGAAACCATTATATTGCATGAAAAACGTTTTATCAAAACTTTCATGATTTATTATCATTTTGATACAATTAGTCATGGCATGAACGTTCCATATTTATTTGATCATCTTGCAAACCCGGAAAATTTCATGTGCGCTCGCGCCTTACTTCTCCCAAAATCACATTTATCATATTACTCGTAGTCCTTTGTCCTACTAACCCTTTACGCAGTTATCAAGCATGACCATCTCAAAAAACTAAGGCAAGGAGCTCGTCGGAGCCGCGCATATCCACCATGGGTAGGTCGAAACTCAAGGTGAGCAGACGACCCGAATCACGCGTATACCCTATCTTAGAATAGAGTTAAACAAAGGTCAGACCATTATTTAACTCGGGGGCAAGTGATGGACATACGCATGATTCGGGCTCGGTTTTAATTATTCGGACCTCATACGCGCCCGCAAAACCCAATTTTGAGCTAACCGGGGGAAACCGGGCAAGTCGCGGACTTGCCCGGCACCCCGGGGGGCTTACCCGGAATTCCGGGTAAGTTTAACACCGGGGGGTGTCGCGTACACCCCCCATTTCGTCTCGAATGTATAGGAGATCCGATTTTTAACTAACTCCTATGTGTCCGAGACCTATGTTTCAAAGGCGCGCGCGTCCCGCTCGTGACGGCCGCCTGAGACGCGCGTCAGAGTCCTTTTCCTAAACCTCTCCCCTGCATCCCGGTTCACATTTCCATATTGAACCGGGTCAAAACCGGTTTACGATCCAAGGTTGCCTATAAATAGCCACCTTGGGGGTAAACATTTTCAAGTCACTTTTGGGTGAGATTTGGAAAAGCTCTGACCTCTCTCTAAGACTCTCTCTCTCTCTAGAAACCGCCTAATGTTGATCGTCGGAGCGAGCGCACCAAGCACCCCCCCTATCCACGGGGATTGCTTGGTAATGCTCCTCTCGCAGGTGCAGACGGACGGTCTAAAAGAGAGCCCGAAGGACTTACCGCTGTTCTGAAGACGAAGCTAAGGCCCGTACACAACCTTAGGTGACGGACTCGGCTCGCACCCAACCCGAAGACATCGAAAAGTTACTCAGCTGGCAACCCACGGTAACCTGGTCGAAACACTTCCACCTTGGGGGTAAACATTTTCAAGTCACTTTTGGGTGAGATTTGGAAAAGCTCTGACCTCTCTCTAAAACTCTCTCTCTCTAGAAACCGCCTAATGTTGATCGTCGGAGCGAGCGCACCAAGCACCCCCCCCCTCTCCACGGGGATTGCTTGGTAATGCTCCTCTCGCAGGTGCATACGGACGGTCTAAAAGAGAGCCCGAAGGACTTACCGTTGTTCTGAAGACGAAGCTAAGGCCCGTACACAACCTTAGGTGACGGACTCGGCTCGCACCCAACCCGAAGACATCGACAAGTTACTCAGTGGGCAACCCGCGGTAACCTGGTCGAAACACTTGGCGCCGTCTGCGGGCTTCGAACAGAAAGCCTGCGTTACTCGAACAAACAAGCAAGATGGAAAACACATACACCATACACGGAGGCTTCAGTGCAGGGGGCGAAACCTCTTACGCAAGGGAAAGGTACGCCGCCGGGAAAAGTGAAAAACCACAGGAGCCAGACGTAGAAGACACAATCATGGAGGACGTCATAGGCTTCTCAGCCAAAGACAGAGAGCACATAACGTTCCCCCACAACGACGCCTTAGTCATTCAAATGACTATTGATGAAATGGAAGTGAAGCGAATTCTGGTAGACGGAGGCTCCGCCCCAAACATGCTAACAAAAGACATTGTCTTAGCACTCGGAAGAAAGAAGGTCATACAAACAATGAACTCACCTCTAGTGGGATTCATGGGAGATGCCAGCTACCCGCTGGGCACCATTACCCTTCCGGTAACTTTGGGCGAAGGAGAAAGACGTCTGAATATCGATGTACTATTCATAGTAGTCGAGAAGCTAAACGCCTACAATGGCATTCTCGGATACACGACCATGAACGAATGGAGAATGGTGCCTTCAACGGCCCACCTAAAGATCAAGTTCCCAACCATTGCAGGTGTGGGAGAAGTTAGAGGAAACCAACAAGTAGCAAGAGAATGCCACAATGTCGCGCTACAACAAAACCTAAGGGGAAACATGCCAGTAGTACCCACCATCGACGAAGACCCAAGAGATGACTACGGGAGGCCTACAGCGATGGACGAACTCCGTGAATTCAAAATCGATGAGCCAGAAAGAATGGTGCGCGTAGGAGCATCATTATCAGAAGACGAAGTGATTGAAATCACAGCGCTCCTAACAGAATACAAAGACTTATTCGCATGGTCCCCAAAGGACATGCCAGGAATAAGCCCAGATGTCATTTGCCATAAACTCAACATCAACAAAGACGCTCGAGTAGTGAAACAAAAGCTAAGGTCGATAGGAGGAGACAAGAAGTTGGCCATTCGCGAGGAAGTAGGCAGACTGCTTGATGCAGGCTTCATTGAAGAATCCAAGTATCAAAGTTGGGTAGCCAACCCTGTAGTTGTTCCTAAACCAAATGGCAAGTCAAGAATGTGCATCGACTACAGAGACCTCAACAATGCATGCCCAAAGGATTCATATCCGCTCCCACGAATTGATCAATTGGTAGATGAGACTGCGGGCCATGAACTGATGACAGTTATGGATGCATACACGGGATACAATCAAATCCCAATGTTTTGGCAGGACGCCCTACATACGGCATTCTACGCTGACAGCAAAATTTATAACTACAAAGTTATGCCTTTCGGGTTAATCAATGCGGGGGCAACCTATCAAAGAATGGTCAATCTCATTTTCGGAGATCTGATTGGCGATAAAATGGAGGCGTACGTGGATGATATGGTCGTGAAATCCAAGAAAAGAAAAAACCACGCAGATGACCTACGTATAATCTTCGAGAGAATGCGTAAGTACCAAATAAGACTAAACCCCGCAAAGTGCGCTTTCGGGGTACGGTCAGGAAAAATACTTGGATTTATGGTGAGCGAAAGGGGCATTGAAGCAAACCCCGAGAAGGTGAAGGCAATTGAAGAAATGGCCTCTCCAACAAAGCACAAAGAAGTACAACAGCTCAACGGGCGCCTCGCAGCCCTGAACAGATTCCTGGCCAAAATCGGAGACAGAGCACTCCCTTTCTTCGAAGTGCTACGCGCGAACAAGAAATTCGAATGGACAAATGTCTGTGAAGAAGCCTTCCAACAACTCAAACAACACTTGAAGACGCTTCCAAGACTAGCAAAGCCACTTCAAGGGGAGCCTCTTTTTCTCTACATATCAACTAGCAACACGGCAGTTAGCTCTGTACTAATAAAAGAAAAAGGAGGGGCGCAACTCCCGGTCTATTACGTGAGCAAAACACTGGCCAAGTATGAAGTCAATTACGTACCAATTGAGAAGCACTTGTACGCGCTTGTGATAGCCGCACGCAAGCTAAGGCCTTACTTCCACGCGCATGAAATAACGGTCCTCACAGACCAGCCTTTGAAGCACATCCTTGCAAAACCAAACATGTCAGGGAGATTGACGAAGTGGTTTGTAGAGTTAAGTGAATTCCGCATTCATTTCGCTCCACGGACAGCCATCAAAGGGCAGGCCTTGGCAGACTTCATAGCAGAGTTCACAGGAATCGAGCCCGAGCCACAAGTTGAAGTCCAAACAAATGTCCCACCCACAGAAGTTTGGGAAATGTACACGGACGGATCATCCAACACCGGAGGCGCGGGGGCAGGATTACTACTAATCCCACCCGACGGCTCAGACCCCTTGAAGTACGCTTTGAACTTGACATTCAGAGCGACGAACAATGAGGCAGAATATGAGACACTGATTACAGGCCTCAGGATAGCCAAAGGAGTTGGGGTTGAACACTTACGAGTAAAGTGTGATTCACAACTGGTCGTCAACCAGGTCAAATGAGAGTACACTGCAAAGTCCGAAAACATGCAGAAATACTTGACACAAGCAAAGGAGTTGGTAGAAAGTTTCAAAACTTTCGACATAACTTCCGTCCCACGAGAAGAAAACCAGGAGGCCGATGCTCTAAGCAAGTATGCCCAAAACAATGAACAAGGCAAAGAAACACACTTTGTGGAAAACAGGATAATATCCGTCATAGACCAATTCGAAGTAATGGCCATTGACGAAGAGGAAACTTGGATGACACCAATCCAAGCATACCTCGCAGGAGGGACCCTACCGCGAGACAAAACTCAAGCAAGCAAGATCGAAAGGGTAGCCGTAAACTACGCCTTGATCGAGGGACAACTCTACAGAAAGGGTTATTCTACACCCTACCTAAAATGTATCACAAGCACAGAAGGAACAACGGTACTAGAAGAACTCCATGGAGGAATGGCTGCCTCGCACGAAGGAGCTCGTGCGTTAATCCGCAAAGCCATGAACTTGGGCTACTATTGGCCAACAATGAGAGCTCAAGCAACAAACATGGTGACAGAATGCGAAGCATGTCAGCTATATTCAAGGAACATCACGGCTCCAGCAGCAGAATTAAGCCCAATTTCAAGCGCATGGCCATTCGCACAATGGGGCATTGACTTGATCGGTCCACTCCCAAAATCGAAGGGCCAAGCAAAATTCATAGTCGTCGCAATCGACTACTTCTCAAAATGGATTGAGGCTAAGCCACTGGCGCGCATCACAGACACACAAATCATGAACTTCATCCGAAATTACATAGTGGCCCGCTACGGTGTCCCGAAGATACTCATTAGCGACAACGGTGCCCAATTCAGAAGTGGAAATATGCAAAATTTCTGCGAATGTCTCAAGATAGACCACCGTTTTGCATCAGTGCATCACGCACAGACAAACGGCCAAGTCGAGTCAGCAAACAAGATAGTCCTGGACGGACTAAAAAAGAGAGTCCATGCTCTGAAAGGAGGTTGGGTGGACCAGCTAAGCAGTGTTTTATGGGCTGCGCGCACAACACCCAAAGAATCAACAGGTGAAACACTCTTCAACCTAGTCTATGGAACCGAGGCAGTGGCACCTATCGAAATCGCCGTCTCTTCATACAGAACGATGCATTTCGACCCCCAAACCAATGAGGAAGAAAGACGCCTCGACCTTCAGTTAACAGACGAACAAAGATGGAAATCAAGCAAGTTCAAGCAAAGATGCGCCTAGCCACATCCAGATACTACAACAGAAAGGTCAAGGCGCGACAATTCCATGTGGGAGAAATGGTGTGGAGAAGAAACGAATTCTCACACCTGGACCAAATCAACAAGATGTCCCCCAAGTGGGAAGGCCCCTACAAGATAGTAGCGGTCCCATACATTAATGCATATCGCATCCAAGATGTTGACGGGAACGAATTGCCTAACACTTTCAGCGGGGGACACTTGAAGAAATTCCATGCATAAACAAGAAAGGAAACCATAGAACTAAAAGCCGTCGTATCAAGCTTTTTAGTCTTCATTACTTCAAAAGAAGGAGATGTGTAACTCCATACTTGCGCATCAAATGAAGTTATGTCGTAAATACTAACAAAATTCATGTCTCTTGTAGGCACACTATTAACTCACATACAACGCCTAAGCTCACAACCAAGGCATCAAAACAACAACAGTGACAACAGGCCAACCTATACAAGGCTCATCACTACAAACCAAAGCAAAGGACGCACGACGCATCCAAGGAGTTGGAATATTTTCATCAAGGATGTGGACGTACTAATCTATTCACATCCTTGCAAAAAGTCGGGGGACAAGCGGTTCCTTAAGAATCCTCCCTCGCAAACAAATGCAAGTGTCGGACGTACTAATCTATCCACACTTCGCCACAATACAAGGATGTGAACGTACTAATCTATTCACATCCTTGCAAAAGTCGGGGGACAAGCGGTTCCTTAGGAATCCCCCCTCGCAAACAAATGCAAGTGTCGGACGTACTAATCTATCCACACTTCGCCACAATACAAGGATGTGAACGTACTAATCTATTCACATCCTTGCAAAAGTCGGGGGACAAGCGGTTCCTTAGGAATCCCCCCTCGCAAACAAATGCAAGTGTCGGACGTACTAATCTATCCACACTTCGCCACAATACAAGGATGTGAACGTACTAATCTATTCACATCCTTGCAAAAAGTCGGGGGACAAGCGGTTCCTTAGGAATCCTCCCTCGCAAACAAATGCAAGTGTCGGACGTACTAATGTATCCACACTTCGCCGCAGTACAAGGATGTGGACGTACTAATCTATTCACATCCTTGCAAAAAGTCGGGGGACAAGCGGTTCCTTAGGAATCCTCCCTCGCAAACAAATGCAAGTGTCGGACGTACTAATCTATCCACACTTCGCCGCAGTACAAATATGTGGATGTATTAATCTATTCACATCCTTGCAAAAGTCGGGGGACAAGCGGTTCCTTAGGAATCCTCCCTCGCAAACAAATGCAGGTGTCAGACGTACTAATCTACCCGCACTTCACAATCCTATGTTATGACTAAAATAACAAGGAGATATTCAGTTATCACATCTATCTAATGCATTCATGAAAAGCATATATATATATGATTAAACAGGTCTACGATAGCAAATCCAAACGTCAAACGACAAACAAGTCCTTCGCCAAAATACTACGCATGCAAAGGAACAAACAAACACACAAAGGGTCCATATCAACCTAGTCAAGGAGATCGCGCACATCAACATCGCAGTCCTCCGTCGCAAAGGGATCATAGGCAGGGGTATCACCAAAGATATCAGCATCCCGCTCAAAGCTAAACATCGGCTCACCATCTGCACTAATGGTGTCCTCCACCTGAAGAGAGGAAGCCCCCCCCCCCCCCCCCCCCCCCCAAATCACTCAAACCAATCACACCAGCAGCATCCAATTTCTCAAAGGGAAACTGGGGGGCAAGACGATGCATCAGAGGAACAAAGTCATCAAGAAACTCCTTCTTCAAAGACTCATAACTCGCCTGAACGGCGGAAAGGAAAGACTCGCTCTGAGGATACCGCTTAAAAGCGCCGGCCTTGCCTTCCGAAAAGCCGTCCTCCCTCGCCTTTTGCAACTCGGCAGCCCGCACCCCCTCCCGAAGGGCCATCCGATCCTTCACAGCAGACAGCTGATCTCGGATCTCGGCAACACGAGCTTGACTCGAGGCAAGTGCATCAGATAATATGAGAAGCTCCCCAGCATGGCCTTTCGCATCCTCAGTCAAAGAGACCTGCTCCTTCATTAGCTCCTCATGGCTCTCCAGAAGCTGATCCTTCTCATCAGAAAGCTCGATGACAAAAGAGGATAAGTTGGCAATATCAGCATTAACCTGCATCAAAAAGAGTATAACTATCAAAACAAGTGCAACAATGAACGAATCACTTCTAAGAGGGATAAACATTCACCGGAGCAAAGACCCCGACGTTCTCCTCCACAAAGGCGCGCGCACTAGCAGAATTCGGGGGACACTCCTTCCGGTCTGCAGGGGGAACAGACCTTTGCACCACCCGAACGCCAACTTCAGGAGTGCTCAAGGACGCATCCTTGGGAAAACGAAGGCGCGTACCCGAGTAGGGCACCCACACACCACCTGTGACGTCGCGTTCAAAACGACGGACAAGATCACTTCTGCGAAGCGAAGGAAGTGGAGGGATGTCTGCAAAGCACAAACATAAGCAAACATACAAGCAAAATATGCTAAATACATAAAAAGAGATACCGCACACCTGATACAGGGGGAACCTCCTCTGCTATCACATGCATCGTCTCGGGTACAGGAGGGACGCGCTCATCAACATGCTTCCTCTTGTCGCGTGAAGGCATACGAGAACCTGGGGGGACCTCGTCCGCCGTCCCATGCCTCGGCCCGGGGGCAGGAGGGACGCGCTCGGCAACTTGTTTCCTCTTGTCACGAGAAGGCATGACAGACGTTCCCTCAACTCTCGAACGCTTAGGATCACCCGAGGCACGCGCCGCAGCATCGGTCCTCTTAGCGGAGGGGCGCCGAGAAGAGTCAGCAACGGGTTCCGCCCGCTCCCTCTCAGCAGGCGCGCGACCTGCAAACAGGAAGAAGAAAACGTTAGAACTACAAACAGAAATACAGCCGAAAACGATAAAAAGAGAGAAGTACTTTACCCATAGGTCCTTTTCCTCGCCCATGACGAGGCCCTTCAGCAGGGGCCGGAGCAGCAACAGGGAGCCCTCGCGCAGCAGCAGTCTGCAATGCCGGTTGCTTGTTAAGAAACCAACCTAAAGGATAACATAAGACAAGGTTATAAAAATTCGAAAGCATACCAAGACACCCTGGGAAGAAGATACGATGATGCCTGCGGCAAGCAACTCCTCTTCAGAACCCTGAGTCAAAGGGACTATAACCCCCGCCTGATTGTCACGAAAGATCTCGCGAAAGGCCTTCTCATCCTGAGGAGTATACTCGGAAAAGGAGGGGACAGGGTCTCGCTCCAGGACATGACACGTCTCCCACTTAGTCCCGACGTCGCTCACAAAGAAATAATGATTCTGCCATTCCTGGGAGCGAGGGTAAGGGGTGGCAAACCGCCCGCTCGGCTTCCACTTGGCACCCCCAAGCTGAAAAGAGGAAAGGCAAGGCCACCGACTGCAAAAGAATCAAGGAGTAAGCCCATGAGTGCTTGTGGCACTGAATGCGAAAACAGGTCCACGCGTGAAAAGCAGCAGGGGAGAGATTGAGGGGCGATATGTGGAAATGACGACATAAGCGGACAAGATCCTTGCAGTAAGGAAAACGCAAGCCCTCATCTATCTGTCCCGTGTAAACTACATCTAGGTCCACGGGAGGAACGGTAACTGAGCCAACCTCGACATCTTTGCATATGTCAAATGGGAAGAATGCTTCGGAAAGAGGACAGACCCCCGACTTATCTACACTCTCCACAAACTCCTCAGTCGTGATACGATTGGGAGGATAGGTCTGAGTCATCGCAATGGCTTCATGGCTAACACCTGTCCCGGGAAGATCGAGTTGGAGTAAAAGGGGGGTGTCCTCGCTTATCTCCAAAACATCATAAGAAAAGTAATATGTGCAAAGAAGGGAATCGGGAGACTCACTCATCTCAGTAGTTCGGGGGTGACAATTCCTGGGAAGATTCCTAAGTATCAAAGACACGCGCTTGCAAGCCCGTCAACCAAGCCCTACAAAAACCATACACAACTCAATCAAAATCCAAGGCAACACATCAACCACATTCATCGAGTCCTTTGCAAGGACATCCAACCCAACGGACCAACTGTCCGCGAGCAAACAGCTAGGGACCCTCCCGCTCGGGAATCAAAAGTCCCTACGCTCACCAAAGGCCTAGGCCACCTACTAGTCAAATTTTCATATATTTGTGCAATGTGACACAGGTATTCAAGCACTCCACAAAGCGATAAGTTCAAGAGCTAAAGAAATCAAAGGCATGCAAAGTTTGTTATAATTACCAAAATGCCATCCGACCACATTTCGATCAAATTTTATCCCCAAAACGGCTCAAGGCTCCGGGGGCACGTACAAACAGCTCAAATGCACTTAAGCAAGCCCATTACATGTCACGGGGAGACTTACCCCTACCCGAACAATTCAAAGAGCATTCGGATCAACTAAGCCACCAATAAGCACAAGTTACCAAGCGATCACCTAAGCTCCGGGGGCATGGCTATCCACTCACAAGTAATCAAGGATTCATTATCATACTCGGGGGCATCATATCAAGTCACCCACATCAAGATACAAAGGGTCGAACTTTTTGCTCGAATAAGTCCGATTTTGAACCCCCACGATTCCCCCTCGGTTGACCGAAACCTAAGGACCTCTTCACAAAGGGACTTCACTATCCATAAATCTATCTATATGCATTTAGAGTTTGGCCAAAAACGAATTTTGAAAAATCAAGCCAAAATTTCACTTAGGCATTTCATCAAACACATATCATGCACCTTATTGAAATTCGAAATGTGCAGCCTTAAAGGTCCAATTAACATCAAGAAAAGGAAGGAGAGGACATTACCGATCAATACCCGGCGAGAAGGACTCGAAAACGGGCCAAATCGGGTCAAAATTGACCCCGTAAACAGTGCAGCCGCCGCCGCCTGCAGTGCTGCCGCTGCCGCCGCCGCCTCGCCGCTGCCGGGCCGCCGTGATCTCGCCGGTGGTAGTCCTGGTGGTGGCCGGCCGAAATGGGGTCACACTAATACCCTAAAGTGAATTCCTAAATCACTACCTTAGCCTCTCCAAAACCCTCTCAACAACCTATTCAAATATTGATAGTTTTATAAACTATCACAAAGAAGGTGGACTACACAACCTAGCAAGTACCATACATCCAAGAGGTACACTCACATCCACCCTCCATTTTTTAAAGTTGTTGACAACTTGGATTTTCACCATCAAATGACTTAGCTAAATTTAACTAAGTCATTTCAAATGGTCTCAACTACTTGAAAACATTATTTTTAAAATTTTTCATGTCAAATCCGTTACATGTGATTTTCCAAACCCGGCATTATTTCGTTTACTAAAACTGTCGTCTCGCCGACAAGACGGCCGTCTCGGACGACGGGCTCCCGGAAACCATCATATTGCATGAAAAACGTTTTATCAAAACTTTCATGATTTATTATCATTTTGATACAATTAGTCATGGCATGAACGTTCCATATTTATTTGATCATCTTGCAAACCCGAAAAATTTCATGTGCGCTTGCGCCTTACTTCTCCCAAAATCACATTTATCATATTACTCGTAGTCCGTTGTGCTACTAACCCTTTACGCAGTTATCAAGCATGACCATCTCAAAAAACTAAGGCAAGGAGCTCGTCGGAGCCGCGCGTATCCACCATGGGTAGGTCGAAACTCAAGGTGAGCAGACGACCCGAATCACGCGTATACCCTATCTTAGAATAGAGTTAAACAAAGGTCAGACCATTATTTAACTCGGGGGCAAGTGATGGACATACGCATGATTCGGGCTCGGTTTTAATTATTCGGACCTCATACGCGCCCGCAAAACCCAATTTTGAGCTAACCGGGGGAAACCGGGCAAGTCGCGGACTTGCCCGGCACCCCCGGGGGGCTTACCCGGAATTCCGGGTAAGCCTAGTTTAACACCCGGGGGGTGTCGCGTACACCCCCCATTTCGTCTCGAATGTATAGGAGATCCGATTTTTAACTAACTCCTATGTGTCCGAGACCTATGTTTCAAAGGCGCGCGCGTCCCGCTCGTGACGGCCGCCTGAGACGCGCGTCAGAGTCCTTTTCCTAAACCTCTCCCGTGCATCCCGGTTCACATTTCCATATTGAACCGGGTCAAAACCGGTTTACGATCCAAGGTTGCCTATAAATAGCCACCTTGGGGGTAAACATTTTCAAGTCACTTTTGGGTGAGATTTGGAAAAGCTCTGACCTCTCTCTAAAACTCTCTCTCTCTAGAAACCGCCTAATGTTGATCGTCGGAGCGAGCGCACCAAGCACCCCCCCCCTCTCCACGGGGATTGCTTGGTAATGCTCCTCTCGCAGGTGCAGACAGACGGTCTAAAAGAGAGCCCGAAGGACTTACCGCTGTTCTGAAGACGAAGCTAAGGCCCGTACACAACCTTAGGTGACGGACTCGGCTCGCACCCAACCCGAAGACATCGACAAGTTACTCAGCGGGCAACCCGCGGTAACCTAGTCGAAACAATAATAATTTATTTATATTTCTATAAATAAATATACATTCAAATATATATATATATATAATTTGGAAAAAAATAAAAATTAAGGACAAATTAGATGCTAATAATAATAGACACTTATCAATTTATATATATTGGGAGCGAGAGAAATTGCCATCATAAAGCTATAAAAATATATAAAGATGAATAATCTAAGAAAATATATTAAATTTATAAAATGTTTATTGATACCATTTAAAAAAAATAGCATAAATTAAGTATTTTAATTCAAATTTATTTCGATAAGTTTTACCCGCGCGGTGCGCGGGTATAGTGGCTAGTCTACTATATTATATTAATTCGGTATCGGAAGCCCTCTGGCTGACACGTGGACAATTCGTCCAGTCAGCGTTTCCTAATTTAATCGGAATTTAATAGGGGTTCTCTAAATTTAGATACATAATATTGATTGATTGAAAATTAAGAAATGTTTTTATATCCTATTTTGGTATCTACACAATTTAAAGAAACAACTTAATTAAAAATTTCCTTTTAAATTCATTATCTATACAGTTTGGTTCCGGAAGATCATAAGCCGCCACGTAATCAATTATTAATTAATAAAAAAAACGGTATCTCTATAAATTAGGGAATAAAATCAAGTGGACTTTATTTATTATATATATTATATAAAAACCTGTATGTATAATATCCCATCATCAATTCATCATCGTAAGAGAATATTGTCTACATATACATCAAAGGTAATATTATATTTTATAAATTACGTCAACTATAATAATATTTTTGCACGACGCAAAGACAATAAATAGAAAAAATATATACATAGAAAAAATATACACATTGACATAGATTTTAGTTAAAACGTATATATATATATATATATATATATATATATATATATATATATATATATATATATATATATATATATATATATATATATATATATATATATATATATATATATATATTTTAAGTGAAGGGATGAAGAGGGACGTGGGGGACGAATGTGAATAGTGTGTTAGTACATTAGTTAGTATTCTTCTCCATTTTTATAATATGGTGCAATTATTATTATTATTATTATTATTATTATTATTATTATTATTATTATTATTATTATCGTGTTAATTAACTTAATATGTCTCTTCAATTGAAACGATAGGTAAATTAATATTGGATGTTATTAGCTGGGGCGATTCTTTCATCTGAAGTATGTGAGGTTCGCCGTTTTCTTTTTTAATATTTTTTATTTTTATTTTTCTTTCTTACATAATGTCTTAAGAGTCCCAACATGAGGGAATCAATGTAGAATATTCTTTCCACACTTATAATAATTTAAGCCGTTTTCTTTTTTAATATTTTTTATTTTTATTTCTTACATGATGTCTTAAGGGTCCCAATGTAAAATGTTTTTTCCACAATTATAATAATTTACGCTCCACCTAAAAGTCGCGGAAAATACAAAGTTTCTCCTATAAATATTTTTCTATTATCAATTTTTTAGGGCTCCTATGAGATTTTAATATATTTATCCCTTTTATAATATATTATTATTATTATTTTACTTTACTGACAGTTATATGTTATATTTTGTTCTATTCGTTTTATAATTATTATTATTACATTTTTTACTTATACATAATGTATTTCTTATTTGACAATATATATTTTCTTTTCCTTGATGGATAGATTTGTAAATGTCACTCGGAGGCAACCATAGAGCACTTGGTCAAGGTAATTTTTTTATTTAAAATGTTATCCTTTTTAATGTAGAAGTATAAAAAAAATTCTTAATGACTAAAGCGTTTTTTTTCAAAATTATTTAATAAAAATATATTGATTGGTTTTTGCTTCTTCTTTTTTGGATGAATTTGACTTTTGCTTCTGGTCGGGTCGGGAGCATTGATGTTAAAACTCTCCCTAATGAGCCGTCTCCAACGGATTTCGACCAATTAGTCCAACTAACATTGGGTTTCTGGATCAACTAGTTAAAACTGATTTTTCAATTATATTAATTTATAGTGGAAAAAAAACTATATTAATTTATTATTTATTTAGTGTTATACTAATCTAATAATTCAAATTCCATTTTTACATAAAATTTCAACATAATTATCTTAGGGAGATATTAATTACACATTAATTAGTTTAATAATTTTTGATCTAACCTCTTTATATATAATTCCTGTATTGATAATAATTTGTATCTTTTATATAAATTTGATTTAATTATTTTATTTTATTTCCCTGTTAATTAATTTTTACACACATTTCTTTCACTTCACTCTAGAATGCTTCCTGTGGTTTGTGAAACAAATCCATAAAAATTGAGAGTAGCAACCTGACTTCCAATTTGGTAGAAATGTATTTGGACATGCTTCCTAGAATAAAAAATAATAACAATAATGAATTTTTTTTATTGAGCCTAATTACAAACAATCAAGTTAATGTGGGTAAGAGGCCCGTCCGTGACTGGGACGATGTTGTACGTACTACTACCTGGAATGGAATGTCGATTAACCAACCATTCATCTGCAACACCTGTCTATTCTCTCGAATACGTTAACAAACTTACTTAACATTCCTTTAGATTTATATGTATACTTAACAAACTTACTTAATCGTTTTTTATGGATTTGTGGTTTGATTATGTGAGACATGATAACATGATTTCGTTATTTTTGTTTGAGTGAATTTTATTGAGAGTATTTATTTTTTAGTTAAAGATATTTGTAGTATTCCAAGTTATTTTTTCATTGAATATGTCTTGGTAATAAGATTTATGTGATCTTTCTATATAAACATTTCTTTTTTGTGCAGGAGAAATTCATCTCTTGCATGCTTAACTATTTTTGTTTCGCATATTATGATGTACTTCTCAAGAGTCAAGTCATATAATTGTGGTCTCACGTGTAAAATTAGAATTATCTTAGACTTAGATAATTTCACCTAATAAAAGAATTAGTTTGCGTTGTGCAAGGAATATTGTTATATTACCAAAACTGCTATTCTTTTAGTTATTTCTCTTATTATAATGCATAAGTTTATTAGTTTGTAATAAATGTCTTAAAAAATATATTAAATTTATATATATAAAAAAACTTATAGAATTATATATTTTAAAATTACGATAAACGAAGTATTTTAAGGAATATTTCTTTCATCATTTTTTTTACCCGCGCGGTGCGCGGGGTTAGTGGCTAGTATTATATTAATTCGGCATCGGAAGCCCTCTGGTTGACACGTGGACATGTTGCCCTGTCACCGTTTCATAATTTAATCGGAATTTAATAAGGGTTCTCTAAATTTAGATACATAATATTGACTGATTGAAAATTAAGAAGTATTTTTATCTCCTATTTTTGTCTCTACGCAATTTAAAGAAACAAATTAATTAAAAGTTTCCTTTTAAATAGAAAATTTATACAGTTTGGCTTCGGAAGACCATAGGCCGCCACGTAAGCGTTTACTATTTTAAACAATATAATAAAATAAATCAATCAATTGTACTAAAATATAAAAGCAGGCAAGGAATCAATAATTCATCTCTCATTGTAAATATATTAATTTATTTTTGTATCCTAAATTTAATGGCTACTATTAAATAAATATATTTAAATTTAGAACAAAATATTAATTGAAAATAAAATATACATACAATATAACTTTTTTTTTGGTAACGTACATACAATATATCATCTTCAAAAGAATAGAAAAAATATAATTCAAGACAATGTATCACACTAAACTTAAGTATTAACGTGTATATATATATATATATATATATATAGAGCATAGTTAGGGTTTAGCGATAAGCACAAAAAAAAAAATCAGCTACTCAAAAGTTCATTTTTTCTTCTTCTTACGACTCATCTATTCAAGCAATGGCCAAGGCTTTGGGGTCACCGTGGAGTTCAAAGTAAGTTTTGTCGTCACCGTCCGTGAACTAGCGTTACCGTGAACTATAATGTAAGTTAAGTTTTTATATTAATTTAGCAATGAATATAGTGAAAGTTGAAAAAATATATAGTTCTATCTATAGATGTTATGTCTCTGTAATTCGTATATACAACAAATCTATATATATGTGTGCCTTTGTAATTCTGTTGATATATTATATATATATATATATATATATATATATATATATATATATATATATATATATATATATATATATATATAGGCTATATTCTTTTATAAACCCTAGCTAACACTCCGTGTAATTACTATTAGGTTTAAGATCAATGTTGTTAGTCTCTTCAGCCACATCTTCCTTCTTCACCTTCACGTTGTTTTTACGAGCAGTCACCCTTTCATATATAATAGTAAGCTTTTATATATATATATATATATATATATATGTGTATTATATACTAACTAAATCATCAAGATAGTTGTTACGATAAAAGTTGAACAAGTCAATTGTTTTGTGGTTTCAAACATTAGGTCGATCTAAATTTCGGTTTAATTATAATCTTGTGCTTACACATTGATTTGACCGCATTGGTTTGAGTGTTCTAAACGTAATCTCAACTACTCTTAACAAAAGAATAAGATCATTGGTAAACCTATATTTGGGTTCATGAAGAAATTATGCTTAATCTTCAGTTAATTCACAGGTGTTATGCTTATATTAATGGTATACTAACATTATTTTGTCAATCAAATCCTTTTTGTTGTTTTTTTTGGCCAAAAATCCTTTTTGTTGTTGAAAGTTAATTAATTTCATTTTTTACCGCTTCACTGTTATAGACAATTAGTCGCTTGATTAGCGGATCAACACTCAACGTATACAGTAATTATAGCTTCCAATATGATAACATGGTACACCTTACATTCTTTATTTATAGCATGTTATTAAATTAACGTCCGGGAATTAAATTCCACATACTTCTGCTTTATTCATTCCCTAATTTTGTTAATTAATATAACAATTTTTTAAAACTCAGATTAGATCATCTAATTTGTTTTAGTAGCATGTTAAATACCTTTCAGAGAGTATTGAACGAAACTTTAGATATTTAATATTAGTTACTATAATAATATAATTGAATATATATATTATATATATATATATATATGTATATATTTAGAGAAATGTATAACTTAGTAATTAGATAGATATTATAATAATAATATATACAGTATATATAATGTGAACTATTGTTGGGTTGTTTAACATGATTTATTTGAGCTCTTTCTTGGCACTCTTAACTCCGCAACCTCGAAGTACTGTAAGGTCTCTGGCCACCGGCTGTTGTTAATTCTGTCTTTTGTTATTAAAAAACCATAATTCTTTTAATCGGTCGTCTCTGACCTTGTGTTTGATTAGAATGAGCTCCAATTGAGATAGCATGTCTGACACAATCTACTAACATTTAATATCAAGGTTAGGGTTTTAATTTGATTAATGCGATAATTTTCCATCCATTATAGATGAAAAAATATGTTAACTCTTCAAAGGCAATGAAGGATGTTGGATCACGGTGGAACTCCGGTACGGAATTTGACGGCGATCCTAGCTCCTTCGCTCCACGCAATCCTGCAAGAGGGGATAGACTGGGCGGTGACCCAGAATCCCTCTCCGATGCTTAAATGAGTGCCCAATACGAACTGGCAAGCAATAATCTCAGAGTATGTAATTTTACGTAAAAAGTTCTGAGGTCACCTCTTGCCATTTTATAGGCGAAGAGACGCCTCAGGTACCTGGTGAACCGTTGGGGGTGGTTAGCCCGTATCCCGCGTATCTCGGATGTGATCTCGCTTATCTCGGCCACGCCCCGCGTATCTCGGCCACGCTCCGTGTATCTTAACCACGTTCCGCGTATCTCGGCCACGCCCCGCGTATCCTGGCCTTATCCTCTGATAACGAGTCCCGACTCCCGTCGGAGACTCCACAGTTATCTCGTTGTGTCACCGCTCGGGGCCCCTCGTCATCGTGACAGGGCCAATCATTCTCAGGGATTCATCATCGGGGCCTACTTAAAGGCTTCTCATCGGGAGCTTCCAGATCATCTGTCGGAACCGACTCTGTCGGGACCTTTCATCATCGGGACTCCCTTCGTCGGGACCCTTTTCCTAGGTCGTCTTGACCTTCATTTTGGGCCTGGTGGGCCTGTCTGCCGTTTCCTCATCGTTAAAGGGCCTGACGGCTGTAGTCGAACCCATCATTTGCCCCCAAGACATGAGGGACTTTTAGTTCGTCGTGTCTTCCAACTCCCGACCTCCCGATATTGGAATCGAGGATCTTTCCCTTGGTTTAGTCATTCAATTATCAGTCTTCTTCTTCACGTATCCTCAGCGTTTTGTAGATAACTGCCAAATCCCAGGGGTCTCCTCGGGTTCCAGTTCATTAAATGCAGTAGATAGTGAAGCGACGTTTTCAGCCCACGTGCCTGATTTTTCGCGCCTGTCCTTTTCTGAAAAGTGCTTTTCAGGTCGTTTCATCATTACGTCTGTTGTCCTTCTGCACGTTTCATCTCAACGGTCCAGATTAAGACTCTTCGACTTCGACGACTCGGATCGAAGTGTCCCTTCAACTGTCTTCTTCGTCTATAAAATCCTAGCCATGGTCACAATTTAACTTTTACCGTTTCCGAATTCTCAAAAGCTCTCTGTAATTTCTCTGCGATTTCAAGCTCTGTAATTCCGAAGGTCTTGGAGTTTCTCCGATCATCTTTCCGGCGACACCTCATTCATCTCTTCAACCTCTACTTCATCATGTCTGGTAAGGGCTTCCCCTTTGTTGCTTGTCCGTCTTTTCCTTGTTTATAGCTTTCCAAGAGTCCCACTGTGTTTTTCTTGCAATGGTTGCTTTTCAGACAGCGGGTCCAGCTCTGAGGGGAGAAAACCTTTTCACTTTGATTATGCTCTGAATGAGATCTCCAATACTGCTTATGATGCAGCCCTCCGAGAGAGTTGTATCACTATTACCTGGGAACCCCGTTTCCCATATCCTTGGCCTCGCCCCTCGAGTAACCCTGAGGTTACTCGTCCCCAAGAAGGGGAGGTATTTGTCTCTACGGGACAGGTATCAGCGGGGATCAGATTCCCCTTTTGTGGTAATCTGGTCGGGATGTGCCACCATTACAAAACGCACCCCACTACTTTTTCTCCCCATGCCATCCGCCTGTGGAACGCTTTTCAAGTTCTCTGCTTCCGACAGAAGTGGGTCTACAGCCTCCAGCTCTTCAGAACCTTCTATGGGATGAAGTGCAACGAGGCGGGGGTTTGTGCTTTCTACCCTCGGATGCCCAAGTGGAGTAAGCAGCAGCTTGCCCGGTGTGGCTGGACCAATGACACCTGGAAGGTAGTCAAGGGTCGGGGACTCTTGATTGACACGGGGTCCGACAACAGTAGCTGGAAGAGGAGCTACTTCTTCATCCGACATTCTTCGATTCCCTGGCCTCGGTGGGAGGTGGCAGCAGACACTCCGCCTGCCTTCCACACTTACACCGACGGGGATTTTGAAACTCTTCAACTTATCCAGCTTTACCGATGGGGGGAGTCCTATACTCCCCTCAACGCCAACTCACTCGTGGAGCGGGACCTGGTGCACGCCGGGATCCGACTCCTCGATATTATCTCTGGGGGGCAGCTCTTCGACGGCCCTTCTAATATGGTCCCTTGGGTAAACTTCTAACTCTTCTTCGTTTACTGTTTGCAGCCAAGAAGGTATCTGTGCTGACCGATCTATTCCTTAAGCAGGGGGAGACTGATGCTGTCCGCCCCTCGCGGAAGAGGAAATCCGAAAAGAAGGCTGCTGCTCAGTCGGGGTCTCCTTCCGCGGGGCAGCCCAAGCGGAAGCGGGTGGATCTGGACCAGCTCTTCGATGTCCAGAATGCTGAAGAAGGTAAAAAGCTCCGACTTGCTATAAAATCATACAGGAGGATGGTCCCGAGGGATTTGATACCTTCAACCAAAGAGGACCGCATTGTTGACGTTAATCGGATCCTTCGAGGCGAAACTCCACGCGTTCTGAAGGCGGGCTACTACCATTATCAGGGGAAGGATCAATACGTCTCCCGACGTATCATTTGGTGTAAGAATCCTGATGAACTTCCTGATTACATTTCTAAAGCTTCTCATCCTCCAGGTGCAGGTCGCTCGGGAGCTCCATCGGGTACCGCAGCTTCCGCGGATGCACCATCTTCAGCGGAGGTGCCTCCCTCAGCTGGGGAGAAGGCTCCGACTGGCGAACAATTTTGTCAGGTGGAAACCTTGGACTCCTCCGAGGAGACTGACGAGGGTGGCTCCCTTCGTCATCGTCGGAGAACGGGGCAATCCCCCTTGAAACCAACCCCTCAGGGGCCGCTTCCCTCATCTTCTCCGCAGCAGCGGCAGCCATCGCCCATCCATGACTTCACTCCTTCCCCCGTTCGGGCCGAGACGGAGGCATGCCCCTCCACTTATCGTCGTCCTCCTCCTCTTGCTCTCGATGGGAACTTCTACAGGCCCTTCGACCCTTCACAAGCGGATGCCCCCTGGACTCCTATCCAGACGCTTCAAGGAGTCCCGCTTACACAAGGGGAGCAGGACCGGGATCTGGCCCTGCATCTGTTGTCAGGCTCGATCCTGCCTACTATGCGGTATCCGATTTGCCTCAATCGGACGCACATGCATCGGGATGTCAGGGAGATGTCCATGCGCCGTATAGAGGTAAGACTTCGCTTCTTTCTTTTTGATGATAAATCGGGTTGTTTGTCTATTAACACTTTTTCTTCTTGTTGTAGGAGCTCGGGGACTTCAACCGTCTTATCGGGTACGTCATCGCCTATGATGAGTCCCGGCAGTGGGATCGGGCAGCCCTCGACCAGCTTAAGGAGGATCTTAAGGCCTCCCAGTCTTCGCGGGGAAAGCTTGTCAAGGAGCAGGCTTTCCTTGATCAGAAGGTTCGGGACCTTCAGAAGCAGGTCGGGGACTTCGAGGGGCTCTTGAGGCAAGAGCGGCAAGAGCGGGAGGCGGCTGTGGACAAGCTGGTCCAGGAGAAGAAGGCTGCTGAGGACAAACTGGTCCTCGAGAAGAAGGCTCTGGAGGGGCAGATCGCGGGCTTTCCTGCGCAGCTGGTTGAGGCGGAGGCCAAGGGCCGGGAGGATTATCGGAGATCCGAGGACTTCCAAGCCGATGCCATGAAGTTCTTTGGCGCGGAGGTGGAGAACACTCTCTTCAATGCTGTTGAAGAGCTTCACCTGGAGTACGGGGACGCCATCAACTTTGACAAGTCTCCTTCCCTCGCTCCCTTTGCGAAGAAGTATTTTGCTCTTTCCGAGGAGAGTGATGGGGGGAGTACCCCCGTAATTGTCGAAGATGCTTCTGAACTTCCAAGTGCGGACGCCACGATGGTCGATCCTCCCGAGGCCAACCCTGTGGATCCTTTTGCTACCGACTCCGCGGACCCAGCTGCTGCCAATGCTGCCGACAAGGACCAAGCTTGAATGTTTATCTTTAGAGTCCTTGCATCTTATTCTCTTTTGTCGTCGTCGGGCCCTTGAGCCCTTATCAATATCAGACTTTCTTAGTTCCGATTCTTTCGTTGCACTTTTCCTAGCGGCTTTATTATACTTGCTTAAGTCGATACTTCGACACTTAAGACATTTTCGTACGTCCTTCCCGACGATTTAATAACTTGCACCACTTAAGGCGACTTAGTTCCGCGCATCACTTAAGACGACTTAATTATTACTTAGAGTAAATCTGAGAATCATACATCACTTAAGACGACTTAATATCGTGCACCACTCAAGGCGACTTTTTGATACTCAGAATAAATCTAAGGATTGTGCACCACTTAAGGCGACTTAGTCCCGTGCATCACTTAAGACGACTTTATATCGTGCACCACTTAAGGCGACTTTTTGATACTTAGAATAAATCTAAGGATTGTGCACCACTTAAGGCGACTTTTCTCGTGCACCACTCAAGGCGACTTTTCTCGTGCACCACTCAAGGCGACTTTTCTCGTGCACCACTCAAGGCGACTTTGACACTTAGCATAAATCTAAGTATAACTCTGATTGGAAGCAACCTCTTTATTTATTGACGGCACAAAATTGGCTTACATCGAATTAAACGAGAAACAGCATACACCACTTAAGGCGATTTTACATCGGGCACCACTTAAGGCGACTTTATCGGGCACCACTTAAGGCGACTTTCTTCAAGCATGGTGTTTCTTCAAGTGTTCGCCACTAAAAGAATGCTTTAACGTTCTGCCATCGAGGTCTTCTAACTTGTACGCATTTGGAGCTGGCATCCCCACGACCTTATAAGGTCCTTCCCATTTTGGTGACATCTTGTTGATTCAATCCAAAAGGGTAAACTCGTTGCGACGCCAAACCAGCTCCCCGACGAAGAACTGTCGGGACTTCACTCGCCGATTGTAGTACCTGGCCGTCGCCAATCGCATTCGAGCTTGGACTTCATCGGCTTCCCGCCTCTTCTATTCGAGTAAGTCCAAGTCCAGACGTCTCACTTCATCGTTCGTCAGGGGCTCGTAATATCTCATCCGATGGGACGCCACAGCTACCTCTATGGGGGCGACAGCTTCCGTGCCATAAACGAGGTCAAACAGAGTCTCCCCCGTTGATCGTTTGGGTGTCGTTCTGACAGCCCAAAGCACGTTTTCCAGTTCATTCAGCCACTTGCCCTTCAAGGCATAGACCCTCTTCTTTAGGCCATCCATCACGATTTTGTTGGCTGATTCCACCTGGCTGTTAGTCTGAGCATGGCGTACAAAAGCAGTCCGATGCTCGATGTTCAACTCCTCCAGATACTCCCTCACCTGAGAGCCGTTAAACGGTGGACCATTGTCGCTGATCACCACCTTAGGAATCCCGTATCTGGATACGATGTGGGTCTGGAGGAACTTGACGATCTGGTTCCCCGTTGTTCTGGCCAATTCCTTCGCCTCTATCCATTTCGAAAAATAATCGATTGCTACAAGTAAATACTTACATTGTCCTTGTGCTTGTGGAAGAGGTCCCACCAAGTCAATGCCCCACTGCGCGAAGGGCCACGCGCTCTTGATGGATGTCAGATTAGCGGCCAGAGCTACGATACTCGGGGCGTACCTCTGGCACGCGTCACAGGATCAGACCAACGCCGTTGCTTCCTTGCTCATTGTGGGCCAATAATAGCCCAAGTTCAGCACTTTCCTCATGATGGATCGGGCCCCTTCATGACAAGCCGCGACCCCTTCGTGCACCTCTTTCAGAATCCGATTGGTTTCGGGTTCTGCCACACACTTTAAGTACGGAGTCGAGAACCAGCCCTTCTTGTACAGCTGATCGTCCAGCATCACATAATTGGCCGCGATCCGACGTATCCTGTCCGCTGCTACTTTATCATCGGGGGCTGCCCCCGTAGTCAGGTACGCGACTATCGGGGTCATCCAAGTTGGCTCCTGCTCCGATCTCGCCTCAATGGCACACACCTGTGTTGGGTCGATGTTTGATAAGATCACCTTTTCTAAGAAGTGTACCTTCCGACTTTCTTCCAAGGGTGCCCCCAAGGCAAATTTGCTCAAGGCGTCTGCCTCTACGTTTTCCTCCCTCGAGATTGCCTCGATGTCGAAGCTTTTAAAGCTCTCCTTCAAGGTTTGTACCTCTCGTAGATACTTCTTCATTATCGGACTCCTAGCTTCGTATCGCCCTAGAATCTGGTTTACGATTAAAGCTGCGTCACACTTCACTCTTAAGTGATCGAATCCCGTGCCTCTAGCAATTTTCAGGCCCGTGATGAGAGCCTCATACTCCGCTTCGTTGTTTGTAGCCTTGAATGTTAAAGCCAAGGCGTATCGGAGCGGTTCACCTTCACCCGGTGGTATCAACAAAAAGCCCGCTCCTGATCCGTCCGAACTCGCGGAGCCATCCGTTTACATCTCCCAGGTATTTTCCTTGTTTGGCTGTTCTGATTGCTCTGCCCTCTCTGGTTGTTCTTTTATCGGGACCTCCATGGTTGCCCCCTCTACAGGGCCCGCTTCTTTCAGATCGGGGGCTGTAGATTCTGCTATACAATCCGCCAATGCCTGGCCCTTGATGGCCGTTCTTGGAGCAAAGTGTATTCGAAACTCACTAAGCTCTACTGCCCACTTCACTAATCTTCCCGACGCATCCGGTCGGTACAAAAAATGTTTCAAAGGCTGGTTCGTCAGCACAGTAATCTCGTGTGCGTGGAAATAAGGCCTTAGCTTCCGAGCAGTTATAATCAACGCAAAGAGGTACTTCTCAACGGCAGGATAGTTTAATTCAGACTTGGCAAACGCCTTGCTTACATAATAGACGGGGACTTGATTACCCTCGACAATCTTTACTAACACAGAGCTAATGGCAAATTCAGAAACATCCAAATAAAGGTAGAGCGGCTCGCCTGGAACCGGTTTCGCCAACGGCGGGAGGGTGCGAAGGTGCTGCTTGAGTGCTTGGAACGCTTCTTCACATTTGGCGGTCCATTCGAATTTCTTGTTGGCCCTCAGGACTTCGAAAAACGGCATTGATCGGTCGCTGGCTTTGGACAAGAAGCGATTCATTGCAGCTAGTCGGCCATTCAGCACTTGTACCTCCCGATGGTTTATCGGAGACTGCATCTCCTCGATTGCCCTCAGCTTCTCAGGATTCACCTCTATTCCTCTCTGGCTCACCATGAAGCCTAAAAACTTCCCTGAGTGGACTCCGAAGGCGCATTTCGTCGGGTTCAAGCGAACTTGGTGGAGCCTCATCCGCTCAAATGCCATGGTTAGGTTGTGCACGTGATCCTCGGCTTGTCGGGACTTCACCAGCATATCATCCACGTAAGCCTCCATGGTTTCCCCCAGCATATCTCCGAACAACTTGTTCACCATCCGCTGATAGGTTGCCCCAGCATTGATCAACCCGAAAGGCATGACATCGTAGTGATAGATGTCACTGTCTGCATAGAACGCTGTATGGGGAGCGTCTTCCTTGGCCATCTTGATCTGGTTGTAGCCTGAATACGCATCCATAAAACTCAACAGCTCATGTCCCGACGTGGCATCCACCAGCTGGTCGATTCTCGGGAGTGGGTAACAGTCCTTTGGGCAAGCCTTGTTCAGGTCGCGGAAATCCACACACATTCGCCATTTCCCGTTAGTCTTTTTTACCAGCACGGGATTAGCAACCCAAGTTTGGAATCGGAGCTCTTTAATAAACCCAGCATCGAGCAACCTGCCCACCTCTTGCTGGATCACGATCTTCTTGTCCGTGCCCATCGGACGTCTTTTCTGCGTGATAGGCTTGATCGCGGGATCTATCTTCAGCTCGTGTACGATCACATCGGGGCTGATTCCTGGCATATCGCTGGGGGACCAGGCAAACAGCTCCTTGAACTCCTTTAATAATTCAATTAATATCTGGGCTGTCTCTTCAGTCAGGGCAGACCCGATTTTCACCTTCCTCTGTGGTCCGTCGATCTCGACTTCTTTCAGATCTTCTACGGGGGCGGGACGCCCAAACTCTTCTCTAGGATCCGTGTCTGTCTGAAGGACAGTCATGGCCTCTCGTCTCTTCCTTCGGGTGGCGTTAACATAACATTTTCGAGAAGCCACCTGGTCGCCTTTAACCTCTCCGACTCCATGGTCGGTCGGTAACTTCATCTTCTGGTGTACCGTCGAGGCAACCGCCATCAGGGGGTTAATGGTGGTTCTTCCGATGATCGCGTTGTAGGTCCCCGCGGAATCGACTACCACGAACTCCACGTTCCTTCTTTCTGATTTCCACCCGCTACCAAACTCCACTGGTAAGGTGATTACTCCTAGCGGATAGGAGGTTGAGCCAGAGAACCCGACCATCGGGAAGTTTGCCTCCTTTAGATCTTTCTTCGTTTTCCCCATAGCCTCCAGCGCGTCCATGAATAGGATGTCAGAGGAGCTCCCCCCGTCGATTAGAATTCTCTTCATTTCGAACCCGTCTACATCCAAGGTTACCACCAAGGCATCGTCGTGCGGAGTCTCCACGCCTATGAGGTCTTCCGACGAAAAGGAGATTACCATCTCCTCTTTCAAGGTCCAGGATCGGGACCTCTTACCCAACACCACCGCCGTAGGGATTCTAGAGGCATAGACCTCTCGGGCAGATGAAGTATCACCTCCAGCAGCAAATCCTCCGTGGATCACATTGATAGTGCCCCGTCTCTCCTTGCGAGCACCGGATGACTCTGGATCAGTTCTCTTCTTTTTTGGGGACCGATCGCGGGATCGTGAACGGGACCGCGATCGGGACCGAGAGTGGGATCGACACCGCTTATCCCCGACAAATTCTTTGAGCTTCCCCTTCTGAATCAGCTTTTCGATCTCCTTCTTCAGTTCCCGACAGTGATTGGTGTCGTGACCATTTGCGCGATGGAATCGGCAGTAGCGATCTGTGCGAGATCCCAAGAATTCTCCATCCTTCTTTGGGGGGTACCGGGAGATACCCTGTCGTTCCATGACCGTCAATACCTCCGCCGTGGAGCAGTTGAGAGGAATGTCGAGATCCTCCCGCTTATCTTTCCTTGAAGAGCGCCTATCGTCCCTCCGATCCGGGCGGCCTCGATTCCTACTACTGTCGGGTTTACCCTTTGATTTGCGATCGTCAGAAGGTTTAACCGACTGCTTCCCTTTATTCGACTTAGGGGACTCCAGCTCTCCCGCGGCTATCTTCGACTTCTGGACATCGATTTGCCGTTTCACCCTCTTTTGCAGTGCCTCCATATTCCAAACAGCTTTCTCAGCCACGCTGTGCATTAGATCGGAACCATAGGGGGCCGTTAAGTTCCGAATGAAGGTACGTATGGTCTCACCTTCCGAGATCTCTTCGTCGATTTCTGCCACACTGGCGGTGTACCGCTGGTAATAGTGTGCCAGCGATTCGTCGGGCCTCTGCACCACCTGGGTCAGGGACCTCACGCTCTTCAATAAACGTCTCCGACCCTGGTACTGTTGAATGAATCAGTCGTGCATATCTGCCCAGCGGTGATGCAGCCTGGGGGCAGACTGAAGAACCAGGTCAGGGCTCTTTCTCCAAGTGTGTTCGGGAACAGCGTACACACTATGTCTTCACTCGGGGCTCTTCCCAGACACGCCATGAGGTGTTTCTGGACATGGCGAACCGGATCTCCTTCGCCATCGTATTCCTTTATCGTGGGGATGCCTAGCCCGGCGGGGCTAGGGTGTCGATGAGTCGGGGAACGAAGGGATGAGTGGATCGATCCCTTAGCTCCGACACCAACGGCTTCTGTTCTCCCATGCAGATGTTCACGATCTTTACCACCTGGTCGGGAGTGATGGGACCATTCAGGGGAATGGTCCTGTGCTGTACTGGTCCTGGTCCATCAACCACGAACCTCTCCGGCTGACCGGATGCTC
This sequence comes from Clarkia xantiana subsp. parviflora, assembly GCA_036873135.1. Classification (NCBI taxonomy): domain Eukaryota; kingdom Viridiplantae; phylum Streptophyta; class Magnoliopsida; order Myrtales; family Onagraceae; genus Clarkia; species Clarkia xantiana. The sequence continues at coordinate 10,710,894 of JAPTYO010000013.1, read as the reverse complement.
TACCTCTGTCCTGGCCTCGGGGCGGGGCTTCCTGTGCGTTCCGACCCTCTGTTGGCGGGGCCACTTCCTCCAACGGGGGCATCTCCTCCTGCCTCCTCGCAGCCTCTCTCCGATCCAAGAGAGCCTCCACGGCTGCTAGAAACATTGGCATGGCCTCCGCCACGGCCCTTGTCAAGTCTGTAGCTGGGGGAGCCTCCTGCCCCCTATTGCCCTGATGCTGAGGAGCAATATCTTCGGGATCTCCATTGTGCCCCCCTGTCTGGGAGAGCTCAGCCGGGGGATGGTTCTGGTTTTCCTCTTGTTCTGGTACTGAATCCAGATTTGTTGCAGCGGGGTGACGGGAACCACCAGATTGCCCCTGTCTTCTGTGCTTGCCAGCCGCCATCGATCGAGTAGAAGGCATATCAACTTTTTGTTTGATTCCCACAGACGGCGCCAATGTTGGATCACGGTGGAACTCCGGTACGGACTTTGACGGCGATCCTAGCTCCTTCGCTCCACGCAATCCTGCAAGAGGGGATAGACCGGGCGGTGACCCAGAATCCCTCTCCGATGCTTAAATGAGTGCCCAATACGAACTGGCAAGCAATAATCTCAGAGTATGTAATTTTACGTAAAAAGTTCTGAGGTCACCTCTTGCCTTTTTATAGGCGAAGAGATGCCTCAGGTACCTGGTGAACCGTTGGGATTGGTTAGCCCGTATCCCGCGTATCTCGGATGTGATCTCGCTTATCTCGGCCACGCCCCGCGTATCTCGGCCACGCTCCGTGTATCTTAACCACGTTCCGCGTATCTCGGCCACGCCCCGCGTATCCTGGCCTTATCCTCTGGTAACGAGTCCCGACTCCCGTCGGAGACTCCAGAGTTATCTCGTTGTGTCACCGCTCTGGGCCCCTCGTCATCGTGACAGGGCCAATCATTCTCAGAGATTCATCATCGGGGCCTACTTAAAGGCTTCTCATCGGGAGCTTCCAGCTCATCTGTCGGAACCGACTCTGTCGGGACCTTTCATCATCGGGACTCCCTTCGTCGGGACCCTTTTCCTAGGTCGTCTTGACCTTCATTTTGGGCCTGGTGGGCCTGTCTTCCGTTTCCTCATCGTTAAAGGGCCTGACGGCTGTAGTCGAACCCATCAAAGGACTAGATTTTTCTCAAGTTATCTAAATTGCCTCCTAACATCATAATCGAGGCTTGCATGCACATCAATGAAATTGGTCAAATATTGAAGACCGATTAGATTACACGAGCAATTAAATGTAAACCTAATTGTTTCAGGTGTTCGCTTTGGCAAAGGCGAGGGCTTTGCAAAATTCGATTACAGAATGGTGAGGTGGGTATATTGATGGCTGAATGCTATGAAAATAATAATCTACTAAGTGACTATCAATCATAAGCAGTGGCGGATGTAGGAATTCGATAATAGATAACTTTTTTTTTGGAAAAAAAAAATTGTTTAGAACATATGACTATTTATTTACTTAAGAACATATGACTATTTATTATATATGTATAAAAAAATTAAAAAAAGGGACAAAATGTCCCAAAAACCTTGATGTGGAGCTGCCACTAATCATAATGGTTGATATTTGAATTCTTCATTTATATTTGCCATTCCATTTATTTGAATGTTTCTTATATAAAAGTAACAAAACTTATGGAAATGTTAAATTTAAAGTCAAATCGGTATTATGCTACTTTCAAATTTTGATATAAAGGATTGTATATTAGATGAGTATTATGAAAATGTAATATACATGTAATAATATTTAGTAAGTAAGAGAATAATAACTTTATTTATCTGTTTATATATATATATATATATATATATATATATATATATATATATATAGTTGTGTTGATATTGAATATACATAATAAAACAACATAATATTATGTAGTACGTTTTGGATATTTTTTTTTTTTGCCAAACAGAGTATTAGATATATATGGTTAGAATGATTAAAAAATATTATAACTAACATACTGAAATTGATCTATGATAATATGCTAAGATATACTAAGGCTAAACTTTTATATATATATATATATATAAAATATAATATGTAAGTGTATATGCCATATTAATTATATAAATAAACATCTTAACAATATTATACATATATAAATTGGTAAAATGTATGTAAGATTTTTTTTTTTTAATATATAAATTATTCTAAATTTAAATCTAGACAATATTAATATAAAATATTGTAACTTCAATTTTTTTTTTTTAAGCTTTTCACTTTTAAATTTTAATAATTTCTTTTAGATCTTTCGTCCCGCGCGGTGCGCGGGTCAGTGGCTAGTATTTTATTAATTAAAAAAAAAAAGTCTCCAACTGTGGGTGGTCTGGTCAAAAGTTTCCCTTAAATGGAAGGAAACCCATATTACTAAATTTACACCGATAGTAGCACCAAAAAAGAAAAATATTTACATTGAATTGAAACATCTCCACAATACGGAAGGGCTGGGCTGCAGAAGCAACTCTGGACTGCGATCTAACGGCAAGAGCTGCTCCGCCTCGTGGAGTCCACACGTGGCCTCTTGGAAGCTGTCCGATCGCGGCAGTTGTGGTCAAATCCCGCGCTCTCTCCACCGTCACCGCCACCACCACCAGCAACCATATCCTGGAACATCCGTTGCAGATCTTCAAAACTATCCCCCTCATCTTTCATCTTGTTCATCATCGTTATCATCTCTTGCATGAAATCGCACAAGTCCTGGATTCATCGAATTCACATGATTCAAGGAAACAGAAAAACGCGGGAGATATATACAGAGAACCGTAATCAATCAAATCAAGAAAACAGAGATTTGAATTTTTGCAAAAATTATCAAGCTGAATGGGACCGATATTGGAAAACTGACCTCGTCTTCTTCCTCAAGCGGATCGTAGAGCCCAGCGTCGTACATTGTCCTCTTGCTCTGATCGGAGAGGACTTTGATTGGATTGATCGCCAACGAAACAACAGCCGTCAGATGAAGCTTAACGATGGAGAGGACATTAAACAGAGATCTGAGTTTAATTACCTGAATAAGCCTCCTGGATTTGCTGGAAACGCCGTTTAGCTTCTCCGGCCACCTGCGGATTCTTCGTCCACTTGTCTGGGTGCCATCTCTGCATACCATCAGCATCACCAAACAATTAATTACTCAGCAATGGATCTACTAAAGTCTGTTCGAGGCCTGAGATTGAATGATGTAAGCTTACCATGGCGAGCTTGCGGTACGCGGATCGAATATCGGAGGAGGAGGCGTCCCGGCGAACGCCGAGGATGGCGTAGTAGCAAGATCTTTGGGGAGATGCTCCTGTCTCAGCCATGGCGGTTGTGAAACGAACACTAGGTAGATCAGCTACAGCATAATAATCGCCGGAGGAAGGGAGGTTCAGTGATGAAAGGGAGGAACTGCTAAACTGGTAGACGAAGGGATTCGATTCGACGATTCTGTATAGCTCTGGTTCCGTCTTCTGTGTTTAAATTATAACGATATATCAGAAGAGAGAGAAAAAAATATCTCTGCGTTTGCGATTCTCCAAGTTGGAGATAGACATGGAAGGAAGGAAGAATGTTCGAGAGAGTCGAGCAAGAAAAGGGTGAAGTGGCAGAAGATATTTTCTGTTGGGAGGGAGGGAGGGAAGGCTAATTATTGGTTGGTAGTTTATTATTAAAACACGTTGTCTTCAACCGTCCTAGACCATCTCTAATGATACAAACTTCTCAATTTTCCTTCATTGTAATGTTGTAACCCTGCCCTGAACCTTAGCCGTTTGTTTGCTGGTATTGCGATATCCTAATACCGGTATTAGCTAATATCTTGTTTGTTTACACATGGTATTTGTATTAGCTAGTACTCAATTATAGGAGGAATTTGGTACTAGATTATACCAACTAAAAGTGATGTACTTATTAATACAAAACTTAAAATTACTTATTTACCCTAACCTTATTTAATATACAACAATTACCCCAACTTCGGCTCGTAACATCGGCCACCGGCGACAACCGGCCGGACTTCGGCGACCTCCGGCCGGACTCCGGCGAACTCCGGTTGGATTCCGGCGACCTCCGGCCACCCCCGGCCGGACTCCAGCGACCCCCTGTCTGACTCCGGCGACCCCCGGCCGGGCTCCAGCGACCCCCGGCCGGGCTCCAGCGACCCCCGGCCGGGCTCCAGCGACCTCCGGCCGGATTCCGGCGACCTCCGGCTGGCCTTCAATTATAATAATAATTAAAAAATGAATATATCTATTCAGGGGTATTTAGGTCTTTTAGTCATTGTATTAGGATATCCTAATACAAAGTTCATTCAAACATTGTATTAGGATATCCTAATACATGACAAAATCAAACATTGTATTAGCTAAGCATGTATTAGTTAATACATGTATTAGGATATCGCAATACCGGCAAACAAACGTGCCCTTAAGGGTTACATTTTAACACGTTTTCGGATAGAAACCTTAATACCTAGTTACGATTATGGGGATGGATCTCGGATATGCATGTTTTTGGGATTGGATTAAGTTAGTGGGCTGAATTGCAATTGTTTACTTTCTGCAACATATATTAGAACTGTTGTCTTGACTCAGTCAAGCTAGCTGGATAATAAATTGCGAGCATTGAGCTCTGGGATTTAAATATATGGTATGCGCAATAGGATAGACATGCTATGCTGATTGAAATTGCCTAGAATCCATGTCTAGAAATATCGCATGATTGATTGTAAGCATTAATTGCAAGTCAGCCCCTAATATTTTCAAAACGTTTTTAAAACTGAAAATACCAGTCGCCAATTATGCATGATGTATGCGGAAGTTGCATGTTTTGACACGTATGCTAGAATGTTCATGAATAAAAGCATGTGGAAATTTACTTTAAGTAGAATTATGTATACTAAGTAACATTAGACGCATGACGCATAAGCATGTTGTTTTGGTTTGATCGATGTTTATGGCGTGATATAGTATTATGCATGCGTAAATTATCAGATAATTTTTTACAAAATCAAAAAGAGTCATGGGAAAGCCAAGATCGGGTATGCTTATTTGAAAATTCCCGTTCCGGTAATTTGCAATACAATAACCGTTTTCAAAAGACTAATCTATTGGATTGAAGACGACAATAGTGTGAATTCTTTCACAACACCCCCTTCCCTCGGTTTACTGGCGGTCGGTTTGGTTTAGTGACTGAAGGATCACTATTCGTCGTATTCCATCCTAACAGATAATCCGATGTTTGCAATTCTGTCAAAATATTATTGTCTCCCTAACTTTGCATAATTATCAATGTGTTAGTATCGATGGCTGCAACTAGCAATGTCATTTTCCAGTTGAACAAGGGAATAAGGTTGAATAGTTGTAATTATAAGATATGGAATAAACGAGTTAAGATGATAATTTCTGAAATAAGAGGACTGGATCATTTGACCAAAAAACAGACTAGACCTGAGGGAAACCTCACGGAAGAGCACAAGAAATTCTATGATGAATGGGATGTCAAAGATCATGATGTTCGTTCCACCTTGTTATCTATGCTGGAAGATGGGATTCTCTGTAGGTTTGATCATTTGGGAACTGCCAAAGACCTCTGGGATGGTCTTAAGGCAACATTCGGTGTTTACACCATAGCCCAAAAACGATCGTTAAACATCGCTCTTGACTCCTATAAAATGAATCACAAGCATACGATGAAGGATTATGTTATGCATGTGTGTAACTTGATCGCTGAACTCAAGGAAGCAGGTGAAAATCTGTCTGAGGAACAACAGATCAATTACATGATCCGCTCTTTGCCCGACTCTTGGAACATCATGAAAATGAGCCTTATTCATGCCACCCATCTCGACACCCTCGAGAAGGTGCAAGTTCATCTTGAGCTGGAGGATGATAGACTCAGGGCTGAAAAGGCTAGGTCTGAAATGCATATTGCATCCACCGCGCCAGCCGAACGAAAGGGGAAGCGCAAGAGAAAGGGCAAAAGTCCTCAGAATAAAACTGAGAAGTTTGTGGCAAACAAAATCCAGAAGAAGTTTAAACGCAAACAAACTGGTGGCAAGAAAAGGCAAGCAAAACAAACCCGAAAAGAGGAAACTCGAACGTGTTTTAGGTGTGGTGTAAAAGGACACCTGGCTGCTGCCTGTACCAATCCTCCTAAGGTACGCAAAGAAAAAAGATGATGAAAATCATTCATTCTCTTCCGCTTCTAAACACTCGAAAGTAATTCATTTTCCTTTTGAATTACAGAACCGAGAAACAGAAGCAACGACCTGATCGAGGATGCCCCCAGTAGAATAAAGATAGAATGAGAGATTTTTATCTTTAAAGTTGCTAAAACTTCTTGACTTTTATTTTAAGATTATCTCAAATAAGTTCCGTAAAGGATCATATTATTTTTCCAAAGTATTCGAGAATACTTAATCTGAGTATTGAATTTATCATCGTTCGTTTTAATCTTATTATTAATGTTATTCAACATATTGCTAATACATCCTTATTTGCTATTAAGTACTTCATTAAATGATAAATTCCCCGGTTAATGTGCATGAAAAACCGATTTGATATTAAATTTTGAAAACAAAACGATTCAAAACCACGGGATAAAACTGGTTTTCTGCGTCGTACGCGCGTGTACCTCGAAAGACGGAACAAATCGTTTTAAAGTAAAAAATTTAATAATGAAGTGTTTTAATGTATGAATGCTGAATTTTCGTTTGTAATCCTTTGGAAATAACTCTTTGATGACTACCATAGTTAGAAGTACGCTTTAAAGCTACTACGATCGAGTGGTATATCAATTATAGCATTAAGCACGAGCTCAAATGCATGGTCCACGAGGTGGATAAGTCTCTGGATGAATTAATAAACGAAAGGAAGTAGTCAGTAAAATGACACTCCCACTATAAGCATTTAAACGAAAAGTTTGGCTAAGCAATCATATTATTAAATACTTCGAGAAACATAGTTTAAAATTACATTATGTCATAACTCAACATTAATTGTTCCTATGGAATGAAATTAAGTTGATTTCATATTAATGTAAAACTATGTTCCAATAAAATCGGTTGGAACGTTACCTTAAAAGCTAAAAAATGATACGGGTGAAACCTTATCATAAAGCGACATTAATTTGCAAATTAAACATGTATTTATCAAGAGTACGGTCTACTCTTAAAGAATACAAGTTTAATATTAGCTTGGATTAATGGTAACGTGGTCGAACATGACAGATTATAGAAATTTGAGGATGGACTTCCAATGCTTTGCGAAATGAAACAAACTAAAGTACTGTTCGGATCAAAATGCATAACGGAGATTCTCAAGTCCCACTTACTTCGAGTGGGAGAATGATATAAGCATTAGTGAATGACATGGTAAATGATGATGGAAACGTCCTCATAATAAATCCAGTGGGAGGGCTCACTCCCCCTCACATAATCATCACTAAATGTTAATGCGAATCAAGTCGGACCTGATAATCATAATGCTGAACGATTGGATGAAAATCCAATAGTCGTCGCAACTGCCCATTATTCCTAGTGGGAGGAAATGACTAACTTGATTCCAGATCCTAGTGATCAAGGAATAATTCTCGGAGATAAAATCCCGAGACCAAGAGGTCATCCTGAGAAAGTTGTAGACCAATGTTCTGGCACCGCCATTGTTCCCAGTGAGAGTAATGCTCCTAGAAGAAGCATTGTTCCTTGTGGGAGTAACAATAAGACTTAAGATGAGATTATCGAGCCTAGACTTAGTCTAAGGCAAACGAACTTCTTTTAAGAAGTATCCCATCAAGTGAGACATTCGTTCACGAACCAGTGACGGTTCGACAAGCATTGGAAGAACCTCAATCGTTGGAATGGAGGAAAACAATAGAGGATGAAAATGCCTAAATTAGAACGAATTCGGTTTTGGTCTTCAGTTGATTTACCTGCTAACGACAGAGCTAGCAAGTGAAATTTTATAATTCACTATTGATGGAAAATTTGAGTGGTGCAAAACTCGAACGATTGCGAAAGGATGAACCCAAATTCATGAAGTGGACTTTGATGAAACATACTCACCAAGTGTGCGTTATATCACAGTTAGGGCCATCCTTGCCCTTGTTGCATGTCTCGATCTAAAGCCGCACCAAATGGATGTCAAGACCGCATTCCTCCATGGAAACTTGGAGGAAGAGATCTATATAGAGCTGCCAGAGGGTTTTATTACTCCTGGCAAAGAACGTAAAGTTTGCAAACTCTAAAGATCTATTTACGGTCTTAAACAATCGTCTCGGCAATGGTATCGCAGATTCCACGAGGAAATCGTCGGAAATGGATTTGTGAATCTTCACGAGGATCCCTGCGTTTACACCAAACCTCCGGGTCTAAATATGTCATCATAACCTTATACGTAGATGACATACTCATTACTGCAAACGATGTGAGTTTCATGAACAAATCAAAGTCCTGGTTATCATCAGCATTTGAGATGAAAGACATGGGAGAGGCCACATACATCTTAGGCATTAAAATTTCCCGAGATCGTGCTGCCCGGAGATTGTGTCTGTCTCAAGAATCATATATCAACAAACTGTTGAAAAGATTCAGAATGCTCGATGCTAAACCCGTTGATACGCCGGTTGTGTTCGGGTGCGCGCTGTCGAAGCATGATGGCCCGAAGAACCAGCAGGAGCGTGAACAGATGAAGAATGCAGAGTATCTAAGCATGGTAGGAAGTTTAATGTACGCCATGCTATGTACTCGGCCAGACATCTGTTACGCTGTGGTCCTAGTAGCAAGATTCCAATCAGATCCTGGCTATCAACATTTACAGGCCGTAAAACGAATGATAAGATATCTGAAAGGTACTGCCGACTATGTTCTGTGCTATAAGGGCAGGCAAATCGAATTGACTGGTTATAGTGACGCCGACCACGGTGGCGATCCGGACGATCGTAAGTCCACCACAGGGGGAGTTTTCCTCCTTGATGATGCTATCATATCATGGGTAAGCAAGAAGCAATCATGTGTCGCGCTTTCCACAATGGAATCAAAATTCGTTTCCTTTTCTAAAAACGCATAAGAAGCAGTCTGGCTGAAAAGGCTTCTTACTGCATTAATTGGCACTGACAAGAAGAGCAAACCTGTAAAGGTATACTCCGACAGTCAGGCAGCCATTGCAGCAGTTAAGAATCCAAAGTACCATATTAGGACCAAACACATTGATGTGAAATAAAATTATGCCAAATTAGTTGTGGAAGACAATATAATTGCTTTAGAATACTTGCCCACAGACAATATGGTCGCAGACCCATTAACTAAGCCATTACGTAGAGAAATTTTCGAAAAGCACGTAAAACTGCTTGGATTACGTAGGGCTTGTACGAGTGATGGCAATTTTGACATTTGAAATAATATTTCGATTGAATAAAAGAATTTCAAATTGAGTATATGATCTATCGATGTCATAATGATAAATAACATCATATTTTACGGTCTATAAACTAAGTCGTAGGAAGAAGTAAAACTCTTCCACCAAAACTATGTCGAATGTGAACCTTGCCTCGTCACACAGGCACGGTCATCTTGTAGGAGAGGGGAACCTCTACCACAACAAGATTGGCTAAGAACCAGGGGATAAACCTGGTTAAACGAAACGATAACTTGGTCACGCTTAAAGCATGACTTAATCTTCGTTTTGTAAATCGCCGTGTTGGACTCTGTCCATCATTAAAATCAAATTCAGGGCCAGATTAAAGACTCTGCTATATCATGATTGACATATCCCACCCCTGGCTTGTCTAGGTGTTCTATTGACGCGTGCTTCATACTACGCGTGCCATGTTCGACCACGGGGTCATGCTCGGTTGTGCTAGCTAGAATCCTTGTGATTCAAAGGGCGCATACTTCTTCACCTTGAGCGTGTGATTGATCCCGGGTGTCTTATGAAGAGGCACCCAAAGTATCCTCTCAGACTCAGAACTTATAACCTAAGGTCTAGCTCAATGTTCGCTTCCCGGCGTACGAGCATAGAGCCAAAGAAAACGGCCAAGTGACCACGTCTTGGAAACCGGTTGAGTTAGACTAAGGGTATAAGCAATGGGGATGGTCATGTTCACCTATAATTCACCAACTCTTGTGTTCACTAGGTGGCCACCAACCGGATATTAGTTGAAGGTTGTGAACACTTGTACGGATGCCCTGGAGAAGTATTCCTATGTGGAAAACTGGGCAATTGGAGAATTATCAGTTGACCAAGGATACAGTGCGGTACATGTTTTATTTTTGACAAGATTGATTTACGAAAGGGAATCAACGTTCTGGGGCGCTACAACACTCCTAACAGATGAGTAGCACGATGCCCGTCGTATCCGCCGGTCGCACGGCAAACCTCGTATGAACTATTCGGAGACAGAGACAATGACTGAAGACTGGAATGTTGATGCTATTGGATGACAATACATTGACTGGCACCCTCCCATTCCGGCGAGTGGGAGCTGTTAGCATGTGATAACATGGCGCCGTAATTGGTAGCCCGTCAATATTAAGGAAATTACCTAAGTTAATTAGGTAATTGTCAAATTAGGTTAATTGGGCAAGACCCAATCCCTAATTGACATGGGAGGCCCTTGGCCTCCCCCTTAATAAGCATGGTTCGGCCGAACCATGTACCACATTGGTTGGAGTGGACTTTTGTCCACTCCACCAATGCTATATATAGGGGGTCTCCTAAGGGGTTTAACACATCAATCAAATTAATAAGTCCCTCCATTGAGGAACTTGAGAGAAACCCTCTCACCCTTAGTTGAGATTTTCGGTGTTCATCAGTCCGAGGTTCTGTCCCCGTTGAAGAATCAATCAGTGGTTTTGCTGTGGAGCTTATACCGCGTAGGACTTCTTCTCACGAAGAACTTGTACGCGTTCTGACCGGAGGATCAGAACTCCCTCCACAACGTTCTTGGGCAGGAAAGCTATTGAGGTATGTGTACATTATTCCGCTGCATAATTAGATTGCTTACTAGTACACGTTTAGCATTCCGTAGTATTACGTCCCCGTAATCCAACAACTTCCACTAACTCCTCCATTGGGGCTGGTCGTCCACCTTCTTCCCGGGGATCCTCGTCTGTCACGATGGACAGGGCCTCTCTTTGGTTACATCTTCGAAGAAGATTGACATAACATCATCGAGATGCCTTCTGGTCACCCCACACCTCTCCCATTCCATGATGAGTGGGAAACCTCATGACTTGATGGGCAGTGGAAGGGACAATATAATTGGAATTGAGAGTTGCCCTTCCCAATATGGCGTTGTAGGCGTTGATCTGGTCGACGACCACAAAGTGCACCTTTAAATGCAAGGCCTTTCATCCTTGGCCCAAGATCACAGGGAGTTGTATTACCCCCAGGGGGTAAGTTGTTATCCCTGCAAATCCTACCAATGGGGAAGTCATCTTTTGAAGATCCTCTTCTTTGTATCCCATCGCGGTGATGGTCTCGAAGGTGATTGCGTCAATAAAGCTTCCTCCATTGACCAGTATTCTTTTAACTTCGAAATTACCTATTTGAGTTGTAATTACGAGGGCGTCTTCCTTGAATAGTGTTGATCTCAACAAGTCCTCCGTAGAGAAACTAACTATCATGGGTTCGAGCTCCCTTGATCTCTTGCGAGTATCTGTCGAGGAGATGTCTCAAGACGCAAAGGTGTATCGAGCTGTGCTCGACTCTCCTCCAGCGGCGAATCCTCCCGACAAAACATTGATGTTGTTGTCTGGAGGGGTTCTCCATCTTCGACCCTCGTGGGCTCGACGACGGTGATGTCGTTGAATTTTTCTTTGCATGAATTCTAATTCACTCCTCGCCAGGAGGCAATCTTCCGTGTTGTGCCCCTCTTCTCAGTGACTTTCACAGTAAGAGAGGGGACTGCAAGTTCCCTCCGTTTCTAAAAGTGCTTCCATCCTTTGTTGAGTTTGCCGGAATTCTCTTGAGGAAACGCCTCAAATGGACGAACTCTCCCCTTGATCTCGTGGGGTTTGGTGTAGAGTTGGGCGATTCACCCGGGCTTGTTCCGCTTCTACATGGATAGTCGCCCGTTGAATCAACTCTTCCAAACTTCCCACTGGTTCAGTATATTGGGTGATGGCTAAGGATTGGGACTGGGGTCCGAACCCTCTAAAGAACACTTAGATGGCTTCTCTTTCTGAGAGTTCACCTCCGGTATATCCTCCCTGAAATCGCCTAAAGTAAATCTCCAAGGTTTCATTTGACCCCTGGAATATATTCTCAGCTCTATGCGTTTGGTTTTGCCTCACTTGACTCCTTGGTGGTGCCATGACTTTTTTTTATCACCGTTTCCCACAGACTACGCCAAATGTTGGGATCAAAATGACGCGGCCTTGAACTTCTAGTAGTGGACTTCGAGGTCTCGCCAGGAGCTAACTTTCGTAGGTATCTTTCCTGGCCTCTTGGGCACTTAGTATCCTGTGGGAGCTTTATGTGAGGCGAGGACCTGAAAAGGGATGGGGATGTCCCCATATTTCACTCTGAAGCTTCAGTCAGTAATGGATTTAGAAAGAGTATTGTAAAGTATGAGAATCAAGATTCTAAATGTTTATCATATCCCTCTATTTATAGGGAAGGATTACCGACTTTAAATGGAGGCTTGTTGTGCCTTAATTGGCTGTTCAAGGGCGGTGGTTGCCTTTCCTGATTGGTTGGGAAAGACGGTGAGAAGTCAGCTGGTGACAAGCAGGTCGCCACTTCCTATTTCTTACTAAGGAGGGTTTCCTTAACTAGGTGACAAGCAGGTTGCCACCTAAGTTTTACCATGAGAGGAAGGTTTCTTCAATTCTAAAGACGGTGAGCAAGTCGCCAGTTGGTACCTTTTCCTTAGGAGGAAAGGCTTCCTAAAGATGGCGAGTAGGTCTCCACCTGTCCTTTCCTTAAGAGGAAAGGTTTCTTTGTTGTATTTGGTAGTCAACTGGACTCTTACTTTAAGAGGGAGAGTTCTGAGTGACCTTATCGCCTTGCCTATCTTCGATAGTCGCTTTGGGAGTCGACCCTCCCTTGTATAGTCGTCGACCATTTATCCTTATCTCTTCGAGTTGAAGGTGAATGGTCGTCGACTTCTTTTCTTAGAGTCTCAACTTTTATATCCTCGACCCATGTCAGATCGTCTCGAATCATATCCAACACTAGGGATCAGGCTACTCGTAAACTATGTCTTTCTCAAGAAGCCTATATCAACAAATTGTTGAGAAGGTTCAATCTCAATGATACCAAACTTGTGGATACGCCGGCAGTGTTTAGGTGCGCATTGTCGAAGCGTGAAAGCCCAAAAGACCAGGCGGAGCGTGAATAGATGAAAAGTGCAGAGTACCTTAGTATTATTGGTAGTCTTATGTACGCCATGCAATGCACTCGTCCGGATATCTGTTACGATGTGGGCTTAGTAACACGTTTCCAATCAGACCATGGATATAAACATTTACGATCCGTGAAAATAATTATTCGATATCTGAAAGGTACTGCCGACTACACACTGTGCTATTAGGGTAGTAAGCCTGAATTGACTGGGTTCAGTGACGCCGACCATGGTGACGATCCGGATGATCGTAAGTCCACCACATGAGGATAATTTCTCCTTCCTAAAGCCGTTATTTCATGGATGAGCAAGAAGTAATCATGTGTCGTGCTGTCTACGATGTAATCCGAATTCGTAGCCCTCTCTAAGAATGCACATGAGGATTTCTGGCTAAAGAGACTCTTGACTGCTCTGCTTGACGTCGAGGACGGAATTAAGCCTGTGATGATTTACTCTTACAGTCAAGCAACGATAGTGGATGTTAAGAATCCAAAGTACCATAGTAGGACAAAACCCTTGATGTTAAATATAATTATGCGAAAAGTATGGTAGAAGACAAACTGATCACATTAAAATACTTGTCCTCTAAGAGTATGGTGGTAGACCCATTGACAAAACCATTACGCAGGGAAGTTTTTGAAAAGCATGTCAAAATACTTGGACTGCGTAGGGTTTAGGAGGCTCGTATTGTGTCAATAAAATTTTGAGCTTTGAATTAATTTTTTAAATAAAATAATTTCAAATTGAGTTTGTGATTTTACGACGTCATAATGGCCGAATTACATCAGATTTACGATATATAAACTAGTCGTTGGAGTGTAAAACCTCCCAATAAAAATATGTCGAACGTGGGCATTGCTTCGTCACACATGCACGATCGTCTTGATGGAGGGGGACCTCTATCATGTCAAGACTGGCTAAGAACCACGGTGTTTTGAAAGATAAACCTGGTTAAGCAAAACGATCATTTGGTTTCGGGGTAACATGACATGATCATTGTTTTGCGGATAACCGTGATGAACTTTGTTCGTCAGTAACCACATTCTGGGCCAGATAAAAATCTTCGATAGCGTATGACATTTCCCACTCTTGAAAATATATAAGTTCAGGTTATTCTGTCGACGCACACTTCATACTACGGGTGCCACGTTCGACCACGTGGTCAAGCTCAGTTGTGCTAGGTGGAATCTTCCGAGATTCATATAGGCGGAAACTTCTTCACCTTGAGCGTGTGACTAATCTTGGGTTCTTAATGAAGGAGCACCCGAAGTATCCTTACCACTCAGAACTCTTATCTATGGTTGGGCTCAATGTTCGCCTCCAGGTGTACGAACACAATGCCCGAACAAAAAGGCCACCACGTACTGGAAATCAGTTGAGTTTGACTGAGGATATGAGCAATGGGGACGGTCATGTGCACCTGTAATTCTCCGACTCTCGTATTTACTAGGTAGCTACCAACCACATATTAGTTCAAGGCTGTGAATACTTGTACGGATGCCTTGGAGAAGTGTTCCTATTTGGAAACTATGCAATTGGAGAATAACAATTAACTAGGGATACAACACGGAACAGAGAAGTAACAGGCTGATAACAGGTTGAGAATCAACGTTCCGCGGACGCTACAACACTCTTAACTGATGAGTAGCACGATGTCTGGTTTGTCTGTCGGTCGCACGACAGACCTCGTATGAACAATTCGGAAGCTGTACTGGATCGAAGAATAAACGTTGATGTGTTGGTCTGTTAGATTACGGGGAGGAATCACTACGGAAACTAAATCATGGTACGTCCTAGTAATCAAAATTACGCAGCGGAAGATTTACACATACCTCTACAGTTATCCGTAGACCCAAGATCTTCGCAGGAGGGAGTTCACGATCCTCCGATCGGTACCCGTAGGGGTTCTTGTGAAGGAAGCCGTACGTGGTATATTCTCCACAGCAAAGCCTCTGATCGATTCTTGGCAAGGGGACAGATCTCCGAAGTGTTTGCTCGAAGGCAAATTGGCACACCCTTGGTGAGGTAGTGGTTCGGCCGAATATGGTATCTCTAGGGGAAGGGTTTTCTCTCAAATCACCACTTAAAGGAATTTGTGATTAAACCTAATAAAACCCCTAACTCCCCATATATATAGGAGGAGTAAAGTGGACAAAAGTCCACTTTACCACCCTCTTTATTTCGGCCGACCATGTTGTATAGGGAGGCCCAATTTTAGGCCTCTCATGTCAATTAGGATTTGGGTCTAGCCCAATGTCCTAATGTGACATATACCCAATTTACTTAGGTAACCTATACATATAATGGGCTACCATTTACGACGCCCATCACCATATGCTTACAACTCCCACTCGCCGAAATGGGAGGGTGCCTGTTAATGTATTGTCGTCCAAATCTGCATCAACATTTATAGAGTATATAAGTTGATATGCTCACATTGCATCTTGTCATTTATACTTGCATTTACTTCTATCATGTCATTAGATGATTGTATAAGGTTATTATATGGTGCATATATCATGTAGTACATGTTACATGGTGTATGCACCTTGGTGCACCAAGTTGGGCACATAGGATAGCTAGTCCTAGTTGGTGATCCTTATCACCTAGTATATATAGTTTACCTATTGCATTGTAATCCCTAATCATCAATCAACAAATGATTCAACCTTCTAAAGCTATTATGGTATCAGAGCCACCTCAAATGGCGGCACAACCACAAAGCTAAAGAAGACCAAGTTTCTTCAAAGTTTTGCTTTAACATTCACCTTGTTCAAGTGTGGATTTGCAACTTCAGCTTCGTGGATCATCTTTTCTACTTCAACAATCCATTTCTTACTTAAGAATGGACATATAGTAAGTGGAATTTCAAGAACTCAACACGCATAAAGTAGATCTGCACCTAGACTAAGCATAGCCAAGATGACTTAGTACTAGTTTGCTTGTTCTTGAAGAATTCAGCCTTGTTGAGCTGATTGCGTGTTTGATATTGCTATTTCCTGGAGTTTGCTTTGTTTCTCTACCTTTGGATATGGATTTTGAACATGTTTCAGCTGCGCCCCTTGCTTGATACCTGGAATTTCATTGCTTGATTTCCCTTATCTACACATTGCTCGGCTGAAGAGCATTTGTGCCTACCTTGTGCTTTGTGTTCATATCTTCAAGAATTCTGAGCTTTCATCAATGGAGAATGGTTTCTAATCCATTTCTGTTGAATTTCAAGCTTTGAAAGTCACAAATCTTGTTGCGGAATTGTACAAGCAATCTCATAGGGTGAGCTGGATTTTGTCCTACTATCAACAACCTTGGTGTACTACTTTTGTTTGTAGTGCAACTTGTGTATGCGATTTTGATTGGATTGTGGCAGCTGATTTCTTGGATTTGGATTCCTATTATTCACATTCCATACCTACTTGTGTTATCTGAGTTACAAAATGGCTCAAGAAACCAATGTTGATGACCCCCTTTACATACACCCCTCAGACACCACTGGCCATATGCTCATCCCTTTCCAACTACAAGGAACCTCCAACTATCATGTTTGGAGCACATCAATCAGGGAAGGCTTGTTGGTGAAGAACAAGCTTGGTTTTATAGATGGCACATTCACAAGATTGGATGTTGATGTCAATGATAGAGTGAAATGGGAGTGTTAGGTTATAAAGTCTAGGTCAACGGATCGTCAATCTAGAATTTATCTCCCACTAATGAAATGTCGGGTTCAGTGTTCCTAGGACTAGTCATTCTGATACATGCCCTTCTGCTCCCTTGGGGTAGTCGTTCTGATACATGTCCTTCTCTTCTCTCCTTCTGATCTCCTTTCCTTCTCTCCTTCTGACCTCCTTTCCTTCTCTCCTTCTGACCTCCTGAGGCTTATACTTCTTACCCCTGGGGCTTGTCCTACTGCTCTATGCTCTTCTGCTTCCTTGGCTCTCTTCTCCTTGTCACCCTGCAATTGGGGCAATACCAGGCACAGAGGGGGGGGGGGGTGGTGCCTCATGAACCCTCTCCGATGCCTAAGTCAG
The DNA here is from genome assembly GCA_036873135.1 of Clarkia xantiana subsp. parviflora. NCBI lineage: Eukaryota > Viridiplantae > Streptophyta > Magnoliopsida > Myrtales > Onagraceae > Clarkia > Clarkia xantiana. The sequence continues at coordinate 10,693,526 of JAPTYO010000013.1, read as the reverse complement.
TACGGTTTTAGAGAGATAAAGCTAGAGAGATGTCAGAGCAAAATTGTGCAACTTGCCAAGATGATCAAATGAATAGTGGAGGTGGGGTATTTATAGGCAACGGTGTCATTAAGGTGGCTTAATGACATCGTTAACCTTTAAACACAGTTAATTAACCTTTAAACGCATAATTAGGACCTTAGGATACAGAGAAGGTAGGCGGAATAAACCGAGTGTGGGAGTCCAAGGGTGGTGCCGGGACCCTTGGGGGGAGGGAAATCCGACCCCCAAGGGTAGGGGTTGGGTGAGGGCACCCAACCCCTCCTAGGAAGGATGGGGTTGGCCAACCCCATCCCCCCTAGGGGAGATCGGGTTGGCTGACCCGATCTCCCCTAGGGGAGGTCGGGTGTGGCCACCCAACCTCACCTAGGTGAGTTTGACTCGGCCGGACGAGCGCTCCGGCCTCGTCCGAGCCGTTGGTGTTCTCGCGAAGTGTTCGGGTTGAAGTTTCGATTTACAATCATTAATGGGGTGATAAAAATATAACGATTCGGAAGTCAACGGGTTCAAATTGGGCGTATATCCATCACATGCCCCCGAGTCAACCAATGGCTTAACCCTTGATTGACTCTATTTTAGGATGGTATGACACGCGCAATTTGAAACCGGGGTTTTACCTTTTATCTGAATGCTTACTTACCCATGGATGCGTGCCTCTGACTCTGCCCCCTGTCTTATAAGATAGAGGAAGTGTAAACGTCAGAGCAGTACGGACACGTGCCTAAGCACGCGTCCGTCTGAAGTGGGAATAATAAATCTTTCCTTGCTACGGACGTATATTTCGAAAAATACATGCTTGCGTAGGGATGCAATACGAATGCAACTAAGTGACTTATGCTTCAATTTCATGCCGTGATTTGCCTAAGTGGAGAAAAATTTCAATTTTGGTCCGAAATTTTTCTAAGTATGGGATACTAGAAAATATGCCTATAGGATGTTAACTAGGAGTGAACATGGACATATCATGAACATGAGGATGTGTACTAGCATACATGCAAGTAGGAACATAAGGATGGGAGTGAGTGGAGACATGCTGCGATTGTAGTCATGAATGTATGCATGAATATATGGCGGCCATGTGCATGGACGTCTAAATGTTTGAACACATGGGAGTGTGTATGTGGGCATGCATATGAGTGCAAGCATGAACATGTATGTATGTATGGATGGGTTGTGAGTATAAGCATGAGTGATGACATTGATGTACCTGTAGATGTTAATCATGAATATGAGCATAAGTGCAAAGGTGAGAGCATAGACCTCTCCTTTACTTGAGGGTGGGAACTCTGCCACTCAATGGGACACAACGTTCCGCCTCCCTCGTACTAGCGTGAGCATTGTCCATTAATCTCGACCTTCGGCATGTGTAACATTATCCCTTCATTCGTTGGGGCGTGTGTATAGCTCTTGAACTTTACCCCTTCCTTCGGATGTGCTGGAGCGTTGCTCCATTTGGGGAAACTAAAAGTTCGCCCTCTTCCCTTGGTGTTAAGGTTTCCCCCGTAGTAGGCGTATCTCGCCCCTCCATGAGTAAGGGTCGATCTTTGCGTTGGTTGCTCGTATAGATGACTCACTTTTGGGAAGCTTTCTTCTTCAGACAGGGAGACCTTGAAGATCGTTTTCCAAGGTAGTCAGACCAAATTTGACCGTCCTGTGTCTTGGGTGTCCGAGGCGGACTTGTATGAGGCAGGGACTCGTATGACCCCTTGTAGGTTGATTTCATGGAGAAACATACAAGGTGTAGGCAGAGCGTTCCGAACGTGCCGTTGAATCAGATGAGAGGGAAGAACCCTCTAGTTCTGCTTATCAGGCCAAGAAATTTTCTAAGTCGGGGGTGGCTGTTAATGCTTCCAGTATGTTCTTTTTCCCTTCTTTTTTCTTTGTGATATACTTATGATTGTTCTCATGCTGGTTCCTTCTTGTTGTTAGAGCGTTCTTCCCTGGTTACCGAATGGTTCTTGTGGTGGGTGAGAGTTCAAGTCAATCTAAATCCAAGGCGCGGAAACCTGACTCTGAGGTCGGGCCCTCGGCTGCCAAGGAAAAGGAAACCGCGAGAGGCTCTCCTTCAAGTGCCCCCTTGCTGACTCCCTCCCATGATAAGGAGGTAGTGGTTGAAGAGGCACCCTCTTTGCTTGACAAAAGGAAACAACCTGTGGCTGGCGATGGGGTGATCATAGGTCTTGATGTCTCTTCTCTATCCCCTGCCCCCCAGCCGAGGGGCCGAGTCTCAAGTTTATTTCATCTTCATGTAGATTTGACGACTTTTGAAGGTGTTTTTGTCTTTCCTATGGGTTATGTTATTAACCCCTGCGTTGAAGATTTTTCTTTTGGTGATGGGTGTGATCATCACCTTTCATTGAGGTTCCTTTCTCTTGCCATGGCTCTGATTAAGATAGCAAATTCTTGCTTTGGAGTTTGGTGGAGACTGCTCTTGAGTTAGCCTCTACTAGTATCGTAGTTGTGATCGTTGTGGGGATCGTTTTGTTATATGCCCTCAATGGTGCTTGTCGTGATTTTTGCTTCATGGTTGGTTTCGTGAGATATGGAGGTTGTCTTCATAATGAGGACGTCTCCTTCCTAGTATCGCCCAGTGGGTTGAAATATAAGTGCCTACCTTTGATGAGCGTACGAAGGGTGTTGTTTTTCCCTTTTTCTTGAACCTCCTCCTAGGGCTAGGCGTAGCCTTTTGATGTTCGTGGTCGGGATGGTGTCTTTACAATTCATGTCTTTGACAGATGTTTTATGATGTGCTGCCATGATAATCACTTCGGGGTATGTGGACGTGATAGCCACTTCGTGATGTGTCGGAGTGATAGCCCTTCTGTAGTGTGTGGACATGATAGCCAGTTCAGGGTATGTGGACATGATAGCCACTTCAAGGTATGTGGACATGATAGCCACTTCAGTGTATGTGGACATGATAGCCACATCACGATGTATGGAGTTGTGCTTTAGTATTCCTTTCTCATTGGAGAGCCTTTATTGCTATAGTTGCCTTTTGTGTAGGCTATGTTTGTTGGGTTAGGTCCCGATGTCTCGTCTTGTCGGATGTTGTATCCTTTATGCTCTTTAGATGTCTCCTTCATGAGTTGTGCTTGATGATGTTCAAGTCTGATACGAGCATAGGTCACGCGAGGGCGACATGCATGACAATAACATTTGTCGGAGGTTGATTTGTGTGACTTGTAAGGCAATTCTCTTCTTGATGGGTCGAGCTTATTTTGAGAGCCTTGAACTTCGGATTTCATGTCTTTGCTATCCTTCTTGGTGGTGTTGGGTTCCTTTGAGATACTTCTCTTGACTTGTGATATGGGTGGTAGGATAACTCGTTACTTTTCATGATAACCTCTTGTGCTTCTGTATATGATCCTTTGGTCATGGACTTCTCCTTTGTATATGCTTTCCTTTCTTTATCTTTCTTTTGTGCTTTCCTTCACATCATACCTGCTATCTCATCAAGAAAAAATATTATGTGTTCTTTATACAACTTTACTTTGCAATTATTTTCTCATGGAATCCTTCTCAGTATGGTGCGATGATCTCTTCTGATACCCTTTAAATGGTATACATGGTACTGTTAGACCAAAGATACGCTCTTGGTGGGCGTCGAATCTGATCACGAGACAGGCTCTCGAAGGGCACTTAACGTTTCACAGGATAGGCTCCCGGAGGGCGCAGGTTAGACCAAAGATACGCTCCTGGTTGGCGTCGAAAACTGTTCACGAGACAGGCTCTCGGATGGCACTTAACGTTTCACAGGATAGGCTCCCGGAGGGCACAGGTTAGACCAAAGATACGCTCCTGGTTGGCGTCGAAAACTGTTCACGAGACAGGCTCTCGGAGGGCACTTAACGTTTCACAGGATAGGCTCCCGGAGGGCACAGGTTAGACCAAAGATACGCTCCTGGTTGGCGTCGAAAACTGTTCACGAGACAGGCTCTCGGATGGCACTTAACGTTTCACAGGATAGGCTCCCGGAGGGCACAGGTTAGACCAAAGATACGCTCCTGGTTGGCGTCGAAAACTGTTCACGAGACAGGCTCTCGGAGGGCACTTAACGTTTCACAGAATAGGCTCCCGGAGGGCTCAGGTTAGACCAAAGATACGCTCCTGGTGGGCGTCGAAGCTGGTAGTTTGAAATCTACCTCAAGATACGCTCTTGGGGGCGTCGAATCTGGTAGTGTTTTTTCTACCTCAAGATACGCTCTTGGGGGCGTCGAATCTGGTAGGTTGCAAATCTACCTCAAGATACGCTCCTGGGGGCGTCGAAGTTCGTAGTTTTTGGAAACCACTCTCAAGATACGCTCTTGGTGCGTCGAAGGTCGTAGTATAGAAACTACTCTCAAGATACGCTCTTGGGGGCGTCAAATGTCGTAGTATGAACACTACTCTCAAGATACGCTCTTGGGGGCGTCGAAGGTCGTAGTATGAAAACTACTCTCAAGATACGCTCTTGGGGGCGTCGAAGGTCGTAGTATGAAAACTACTCTCAAGATACGCTCTTGGGGGCGTCGAATCTGTTCGCGGGATAGGCTCCCGGAGGGCACAGGGATCGTAGTTTTAGAACTACTCTCAAGATACGCTCTTGGGGGCGTCGAATGTGTTCACGGGATTGGCTCCCGGAGGGCTCATAATGTTACCTTATCTTGTGTCCTTTCTCATGTAGGGTGCGTCTTTGGTATGCTTTTCGAGTCTTTACTTGACTTTTCCTTCTATGATATTGCATGCTACCACACTTTTCCTTCAATGTGGGAGATCACCTCTCGAGGGCGATGTTTGTGTGTTGCCAACTTAGGACGAGTTCGTATAGGGAGTTGATAATGTTTTCCTCTTATCTGACCTCTTCTAGGAGAAGTGGTATTGCATGTTCTTGTGATCTTCTGCCTCTAATCTCTTCTTTTACACTTAGGTGGACTACCAAGCACTTATTCGTTTGGTGCCCCCAAGTTGCTTGGTGGTCATACCGCCTTTCATATTTGGTCGTTGAAGGCCCCTCGTTCATTTTCTTGGTTGGGTACCCCTTATGCTCGGGGCTCCCTTGTCTGCTTGTTTGAATGCAATGAGTGTCCCTTGTAGGATTTACTCTTTCTCATGCTTGCTTGTTTCAGTCATAGGCATGGTTTGGATAATGCCTTTGTCGGATGTATCTTTAGGGATTGGGTGGAGAGCTTTTGCTTTGGGTGGGTGGGGGTGATTTTCATTCTCTTGATAACCAGGATGCGGCAGTGTCTGTATCCTAGGGGTGCTTGTAAATTCTTTCCCCCCCTTCCTTGTGCTTTAGGTTGAAAAGCTCTCTCATAGAATGGCGTCTTGAGTTGTTAATCTCATAGGTGTGTTTCAGACTAGTCAATCTGATCCATGCTCTTTGCTCGTGCATGGGGGGGTCTGACCGGGCTGTGATAATCTTGGAGTGTTGTGGCACTTAGTGTGCTTTGCCTTTTCCTTCACATTGGAGTATTCTTCAATGCCTTTAGGGGGTGTCACATTGGTCATGCTCCTCCCACCTTGAATGTTGATTATAGACTTTCTTTGCATTAGGGCTTGAATCTAAAAATGGCGTTTTCCTTTAGGTTTGCAGGTGATGCTTCATGATTTTCCATGGGTTTGCCCCCGTATTGGCTATTCCTTGTTGGATAACTTCATTAGAGGCTGCATTTGTATTGCGTACGTATACGTGTTTGAGGTGTGTTGAGCTGACAAGTCCCTCCTTTTTTGTTTTGTCATAACCTTCATTCATCATGTATTCGGCGTATGGCCTTAAAGGCGGGATATTGTTCTAGTGTCCCTTTTATCGGGGTTCTCTTCTTGATGGGATGCCAGGGTCAAATGTCTTATCATTTGCAGACAAGGTGGTTGATCGGGATGTGCGTCTAGTGTGAGGGTCGATCTTGAAACCTTACTCCCCAAGCTTTAGAGCTCTTCTTTGGTTGATCTTGTAGAACTATTATCCTGCCCTAAGGCTCTTGGTAGGAGATGTATCTTCTTTTTCATACTCTAGTTGTTGCACTATCTCTTTTGCTAATCTTGCATCTTTAGAGTTTCTCTCTTGGTGCATGACTTCAATGACCGGATTTTCTACCGATGTTTGTTTTGTTAGGACTTGTATCCTTGGCTGCCTTTCTTTCTTGTGCGATGGGAGGGAGTGTTTATGAACACTCAAACGTGTCGTACTTGGTAGGGGTATGCGCCTAATCTTTATGGCGCTGTCTTGAGTCTTCGTGTACCTATCTTTGATGAACATGTTATTCATTGCATATATGATACGGAGTCCAAGGATCTCCGGGTTAGGATCATATTTTGGGAACAGAGACATAGTCATCTATTAGATGACCTCTTTATCTACGGAGTTTATTTTTGCAAGGATAAATGCAAGGATACTTGTAAGGATATGTGTTCCATCCTTTTCCTGGTTCATTTGCAGTGTCGTGTCCCTAATGGGTGTGTTGATGTTCTGACCACCTTTACTAGTAGGGGGTCCCTTGGTATTAGGTATGCCTGACTCTTCTCTAATATCATCAATGGTTGGTCATGGGAGATGTCTGACGGACTCCCTTCCTGTACTATGGTTCTCTTCATGTCAAAGTTGGTGATTCCCTCTCTTATGACTAACATATCATTGTGTGGAAATACTATGTTTTCCATATCCCTTTTTAAAAGCTTGATGATGGTGTCACCGTTCTTCCTTTGCTAGGCTTGGTGTCCTTGAGGGTTTTTGATGGAAGTGTATTCCATTACCTGGGATGAGCTTTCTAAGTGTAGTTGTATCTCCTGCCTATTTTGTGAAATCATAAAGATCCGCTGGAGGTGTTTGCCTCTGATGGTGGGCGTTACCCATGTGATATGGTTTCCTCTATTTTTGGAGGGATGTGTTCGCGGCTACCCCCTCTTGTGCTAATGGGCGTTTGTGGGGAGGGCATGTTGTGACTGGTGCCCCCCTTGCATACCAATGCCAGATGGGATCCTTTGACGGGCTTGGCCCTAGGATGCTTAGTGGAAGGTTGTAGTAGGGGTAATCCTTTGTGACCTTCATGGTAGTTCCTCTATAGGATGTTGGGAGTGCTCAATTTATTTTTGTAAGTGAGCCTTCCATCTTGTGATCTTTCCCAGAAACTTGACCTTATAGGTGTTCTTTGGGATTGAGGAATCTGTTGCTTGTGCATCTCTTGATTGGCGACGGCCTTTTACTGATTCTTCTAGTGGTCCACCTGTGTATATATATATCACGAAGCCCGAAGGCGTCCGGTATGGTCATTCTTGGAAAACATGTTGATATCAAGTATCAAAATCTACCCCTTTTAGGGAGTTGACTTATTATGCAGTTAAATTAAATAAGAGGATATGGGGAGGATATGGGTGTGGGGTGTTGATATCCCCTGCTTCCTTGGTAATGTAACTGTTTTCCTCCGTTAGTCTGTGTGTATTTCTTCTACTTGAGGAATATAAGGTCGCATCCTTGCAAGGTGGACTATGTGGAGGTGTATCCTTCATGTATGCTATGTGCGATCTCATTCTACTATGTCTCTCCATGAGACTTCCCATTGTAGTAGCTATGTGCTGACGTGGTGTGGTACTCTATGAGTCCTCTGTTCAAATCCTTGTCTTTTCAACTCCTCCCCTGTCCTAGGTGGATGTGTGCCAAGGGTTGTCGTGCACAAGGGGTTTGGATCTGTCGTGCTGTATCATGGGTAGGTGGTTGCCTTATTGTGTTGTTGGGACTATGTCCCTCCCTTTGAGCTTTCCTTGGTGTGTCCCTTAGGCATGTCTGTGGTGATACGGACTGTATGTGTACATTGCCATGGTGGATGTTGGAACTCCTATATCCTTGTTGGTCTTGCATGTATGTCTTCCCTTAGTGCGGTGTATGTCCTTGTTGGGGTACTTGGTTGAACTCCTGCCTCCTTGGAGGTCTTGCCTGTCTATCTGCCCCCAGGGGGGTGTATGCCTTGGCATCCTGCTGTGTCTATTGCTGCCTTGGAGGCACAAATTGCTGTCTTCCCTCTGGGAGTGGCCCTTGGTTATCTCTCATTTGTTCTTCTCGCTGCCTTGTTCGAGGGTGTGAGTGGTGTTCTTCTTCTGGGTCTTGTTCTTCCTCATGAACTTCTTCTTCTTCATGCTGGTGTTGCCTTCTCTGCCTGTTCCTCAGAGTCTCTATATGGGCTAGCAGCTCATCCAATACGTTCATCAACCTCGGAGTCACTGTCTGTGCTCCTTGCGAGTATGCGGGCCTTATGTTGGTTGTGTGGGCGCGATTGTCGTTCCTTTGAGTTAGTATTCCATATGGATACCCTTGAGGTTGTGCCTCATAGTAGTACCCCTGTGGAGGTGCCGTGTATTGGGATGGCACTCCTTGTTGCCCCCCTGTCCCTGTGGCCTCCTAGTCAATGGAGTTGGAGCTGTGGAAGCCTCCTCCCTGCTTGTTAGGTTGGGGTGCCTGTGGGGCTACCTGAGGCTCTGGTGTGCAGGCTGTTTCTCTGGGTTAGGCTGCCTTGCTGGAGGTATAGGCTGTCTCCCTCGCCTATTGCCCCCAGGTGGGCGGTGATGCCTAGATACTAAGCTGTTCGTCATCGCTCTTGTTATTGCCAGGCTTTCTGTTCGAAGCCCACGGACGGCGCCAAGTGTTAGGTTATAAAGTCTAGGTCAACGGATCGTCAATCTAGAATTTATCTCCCACTAATGAAATGTCGGGTTCAGTGTTCCTAGGACTAGTCATTCTGATACATGCCCTTCTGCTCCCTTGGGGTAGTCGTTCTGATACATGTCCTTCTCTTCTCTCCTTCTGATCTCCTTTCCTTCTCTCCTTCTGACCTCCTTTCCTTCTCTCCTTCTGACCTCCTGAGGCTTATACTTCTTACCCCTGGGGCTTGTCCTACTGCTCTATGCTCTTCTGCTTCCTTGGCTCTCTTCTCCTTGTCACCCTGCAAGAGGGGCAATACCAGGCACAGAGGGGGGGGGGGGGGTGGTGCCTGATGAACCCTCTCCGATGCCTAAGTCAGTACGGTTTTAGAGAGATAAAGCTAGAGAGATGTCAGAGCAAAATTGTGCAACTTGCCAAGATGATCAAATGAATAGTGGAGGTGGGGTATTTATAGGCAACGGTGTCATTAAGGTGACTTAATGACATCGTTAACCTTTAAACACAGTTAATTAACCTTTAAACGCATAATTAGGACCTTAGGATACGGAGAAGGTAGGCGGAATAAACCGAGTGTGGGAGTCCAAGGGTGGTGCCGGGACCCTTGGGGGGAGGGAAATCCGACCCCCAAGGGTAGGGGTTGGGTGAGGGCACCCAACCCCTCCTAGGGAGGATGGGGTTGGCCAATCCCATCCCCCCTAGGGGAGATCGGGTTGGCTGACCCGATCTCTCCTAGGAGAGATCGGGTTGGTCCACCCGATCTCCCCTAGGGGAGATCGGGTTGGCTGACCCGATCTCCCCTAGGGGAGGTCGGGTGTGGCCACCCAACCTCACCTAGGTGAGTTTGACTCGGCCGGACGAGCGCTTCGGCCTCGTCCGAGCCGTTGGTGTTCTCGCGAAGTGTTCGGGTTGAAGTTTCGATTTACAATCATTAACGGGGTGATAAAAATATAACGATTCGGAAGTCAACGGGTTCAAATTGGGCGTATATCCATCAGGATAGGGCAAATGCAATTGTCAAGGCATGGTTGAGGAACACTGTGGCCAAAGATTTGGTGAATGGTTTGGTCTACAACACAACTGCTTCTTCTATTTGGAATGACTTGAAGGAGATGTTTGATAAAGTGGATGGCACACAAATCTTTCAATTAACAAGGGAGATTTATCAAACATCTCAAGGTGTGCTCTCTATCACTGAGTACTTTTCCAAAATGAAGCAACTCTGGGATGCCCTTGCTTCCATTGATGATTTGGATCTTCAATGTGCTGGAGACATTGCCATTGTCAATGAACACAAGGAGAAGCAAAAGTTGATGGCATTTCTTCTGGGACTGAATGACTCCTATGGACACATTAGGAGCACCTTACTTATGAGACAACCACTTCCTTCCCTTAGCATTGCCTTCTCTGTATTGGTACAAGAAGAAAGCCAAAGGACCATCTCTGGTTCCATTGGTGATGTGGGTGAGGCAACTGCCTTGTTCACTGGAAAGCATCCATCCTATGGTGGTGGTAGAGGCAATGGAAGAGGATATGCAAGGGGTAGAGGCTTTGCTAGAGGCAATGGCAATGGCATTGGAAGAGGAAATGGCTTTGGAAGAGGCAACTTCAATCCTTCAAGTCAGAGACCACTCAATACTTGCAACTATTGTGGCAAGAGAGGTCACATTGAAGACAATTGCTACATCAAACATGGCTACCCATATGATCACCCAATTCATCAAACCAATCCAAATGCTCCTAAGAGGAATTGGAATTCAGCCAACATTGTTGAAGAAGGTGGCAACTCAAGCACAATTGAGCATGTGGCAGCCAAGGACAAAAGGATATTTCATGGCACAGCTGACAAAAGAATCCAACATGTTGCTGCCCATAATGATCACTTTGATCATACACCCCTAAGCTTTGAGGATATGGATCAAGCTCATGTCAACATGGCAGGTATATCTAGTGATTCTATGGTTTGGATAGTTGACTCAGGTGCTACTAACCACATCACTCATCAAATTGAGTGGCTACATGATTTGAAGAAAAGTGATTCAGATCACCAATATGTGCACTTGCCAAATGGTCACAAATGCAAAGTGACTCATGTTGGTTCTTGTTCTTTCTCAAGTGGATTTACCTTGACCAACATACTCTTGGTCCCTGACTTCAAGTTCAATCTGATCTCTGTATCTAGGTTACCTAGCCAGTTAAATTGCAAAGTGATCTTTACTTGTGATCATGTGTTACTTCAGGGCCAGAGTGGCAAGTCCATGGTGATTGGGGAATGGAATAGAGGACTATACACTTTGAAGGATGTGGTGCCTTCAAGCCCAAGGAAGTTAGCAGCTGCTTGCTTGGAGAATAAGGATGAAGTATTGAGATGGCATAGGCGTTTGGGCCATGTCTCTGAACAATATTTGAATCATTTGGATGTTTTAGGCTTGAATAAGACATATGGTTGTATCAAACAATGCACTATTTGTCCTCTTGCAAAACAATCTAGATTTTCTTTTCCAACCAGTGATTCTATTGCTTCAAAGCCCTTTGATTTGGTTCACATGGATTTATGGGGTCCTTACAAAGTGCCAACCTTCAAGAACAATCAATACTTCTTGACCATTGTTGATGATCACTCAAGGGCAACTTGGGTTTACTTGATGAGGCACAAAAGTGATACTTTCTTGCACATCAAGAATTTCCTAATCATGGTGAAGAATCAATTTGGAACAATGGTCAAAACTTTGAGGAGTGATAATGGGACTGAGTTCATCAATTCTATTTGCAAAAGTTTGCTTCTTCAATTTGGCATTCTTCATCAAACAAGTTGTGTGCATACACCACAACAAAATGGAAGGGTGGAACGCAAACATAGGGACATCCTCAACATTGCTAGAGCTATAAGATTTTAAGCATCCATGCCTTTGAGGCATTGGGGGTATTGCATACTCAATGCTTGTTACTTACTCAATAGGCTTCCCACCTCTATCTTGAAGTTCAAGTCACCTATTGAAGTGTTATATGGCAAAACTCCTTCCCTTCATCACTTGAGAACTATAGGTTGTCTATGTTTTTCAACCAAATTGAACAACCATGACAAGTTTAGTCCAAGGGCTGAACCATGCATCCTAATGGGATATTCAACATCTCAAAAAGGATACCTTGTGATGAACATTTCAAACTCAGTGTTTCATGTATCAAGGGATGTTCATTTCCATGAGGATATTTTCCCCTTTAGCATGTCTAAGGATGCTCTAAAGGCTCTTATTCCATCTTGCTTGGGAGTCAAGCAACCACTTGAGGATTTCCCACCTGAGAATCCTTTTCATTTTGACATGGATATATCAATCAACTCTCCTCCCATTGAGGTTGTCACACCTCAAATAGATGATCAAGCACCCCCAATTGAAGATCAACCACCTCAACAACCAATTGAAGAAGAAGCACCCCAACCTTCCAATCTGAGAAGGAGTCTTAGAATTGAACAACTACACCCACCACCTCCTAGGAGAAGTGCAAGGCTTGCTGAACTCAAACAAAGATCAAGTTCAAATGCTATCTTTGGAATGGAGAAGTATGTCTCCTATGACAACTTGGGTCCACAATACAATGCTTCTTGGCTGCTCTTGACAAGATCAAAGAGCCAACCACCTATAAACAAGCAATCAAAGACCCAAAATGGATCTTGGCCATGAAGGAGGAAATGCAAGCACTTCAAAACAACAACACTTGGGAGCTAATAGAACTCCCACAAGGCAAATCTTCAATTGGTTGCAAATGGGTATTTAAGGTCAAATACAATTCTGATGGTTCCATTGAAAGATACAAAGCAAGATTGGTTGCCAAAGGATTCACTCAAATTGAAGGGACTGATTTCAATGAGACATTCTCCCCTGTAGTCAAAATGGACACAGTGAGGATCATATTAGCTTTGGCAGCTTCCAAATCATGGGGATTGTACCACATGGATGTAAACAATGCATTTCTTCAAGGTGATCTAAATGAAGAAGTGTATATGGACATTCCCCAAGGTTTTAATCATTCCAAGTCTCTTGAGGGATATCCCAAACTTGTGTGCAAGCTCAACAAGTCCTTATATGGTCTCAAACAAGCTTCAAGACAATGGAACATCAAGCTCACTCAAACCTTATTGAAGAATGGTTACAAACAATGTGCCTCAGATCATTCCTTGTTCACCAAGATACAAGGTGATGACAAAGTTTTTCTTCTCACCTATGTTGATGATCTTCTAATCACTGGCTCCAACACCAAGATGATCAATCAATTGAAGAACACACTCCAAACACACTTCAAATTGAAGGACTTAGGAGACTTGAGGTACTTTTTGGGACTTGAAGTTGCAAGGTCAGATAGAGGTCTTGTAATCAACCAAAGGAAGTATGCAATTGAGCTCATTGAAGATGCTGGCCTAGGGGCTGCAAGGCCTGCTGAAACCCCTATGGAGTTCAATGTCAAACTCACCACACATGAGTATGACAAAGCAATTAATTCAAACATTGATGATGCACTCTTGGAGGATGCCACTTCTTATAGGAGGATCATTGGCAAGTTGCTATACCTTACCATGACAAGTCCAGACATTAGCTTTTCAGTGCAAAGACTCAGTCAATTTGTTGACAAGCCAAAGAAGTCCCATCATGATGCAGTCATAAGAGTCATCAGATACATTAAAGGCACTCCAGGGCAAGGATTGATTTATCCTTCCAACAACAAGCTCAATTTGAGTTTGTTTTGTGATTCTGATTGGGCTGCTTGCCCTTTTAGTAGGAAATCAGTGAGTGCTTATTGTGTCAAGCTAGGAGAGGCTATGATAGCCTGGAAGGTAAAGAAGCAAGACACAATTTCCCTATCAAGTGCTGAAGCAGAGTATAGATGCCTAAGAGTTGCAATTCAAGAGGCACTTTGGGTGGGAAGAATCCTCAAGGAACTTGGCATACAAGTAAATCTTCCTATCCCAATCTACACAGATAGCCAAGCAGCTGTGAAGATTGCAAAGAATCCCATGTTCCATGAGCGCACCAAGCACATTGAGCTAGACTGCCACTTCACAAGACATCATATTCAACAAGGATTATAGGTGTCCATTACATTCCTTCAAAGGAACAACTTGCTGACTTGCTTACCAAGGCATTGGTCAAGAGTCAACACTTAGCTTTGCTAAAGCTATATGGAATCAAGGATGTGTTCCAAGAAAGAAGAGAAGAAGAAGAAAAGGATGGGAGAATATAGAGTATATAAGTTGATATGCTCACATTGCATCTTGTCATTTATACTTGCATTTACTTCTATCATGTCATTAGATGATTGTATAAGGTTATTATATGGTGCATATATCATGTAGTACATGTTACATGGTGTATGCACCTTGGTGCACCAAGTTGGGCACATAGGATAGCTAGTCCTAGTTGGTGATCCTTATCACCTAGTATATATAGTTTACCTATTGCATTGTAATCCCTAATCATCAATCAACAAATGATTCAACCTTCTAAAGCTATTAACATTTCACTCCTTCGATCTGGTCCTTGCTTCGGAACAGTTCATACGAGGTTTGCCGTGCGACCGGCGGACACGAAGTGCATCGTGCTACTCATCTGTTAGGAGTGTTGTAGCGCCCGCGGAACGTTGATTCCCTTTTCTCCAATCAACCTGTTATAAACAAAATTTATATACTGTCGCGCTGTACCCTAGGTCAACTGATAATTCTCCATTTGCCTAGTTTCCACTTAGGAACACTTCTCTAAGGCATCCGTACAAGTATTCACAGCCTTCAACTAATATCTGGTTGGTGGCCACCTTAGTGAATACAAGAGTCGATGAATTACAGGTGAACTTGACCATCCCCATCGCTCATACCCTTAGTCAAACCCAACCGGTTTCCAAATACGTGGTCACTGGGCCTTTTTGTTCAGCACTACGCTCGTACGCCGGGAAGCGAGCATTGAGCCTGGCCTTAGGTATGAGTTCTGAGTCCATGAGGATACTTCTTGTGCCTCTTCATAAGCTCCCGGGATCAATCAACCTCTCGAGGTGAAGAAGTTTGCGCCCGCCAGAATCACGAGGATTCTTTTCCTAGCACAACCGAGTTGTGACCCCGTGGTTGCACGTGGCACGCGTAGTATGAAGCACGCGTCGATAGCATACCTGAACGTTTAAGTTCAAAGGAATGGGATATGTCAAATCATGCTATCGCAGATTCTCAACTGTCCCTGAATGTGGATTATTGATGAACGAAGTTCATCACAGTGATCTGCAAAACGAAGATCATGTCGAGTTACTTCGACAATAGATAATCGTTTTGCGTAATCAGGTTTATCCCCCTGATTCTTTGCCAGCCTTGCTTAGTAGAGGCCTCCCTCCACCGCAAGACGACCGTACCTGTGTGACGAGGTAAGGCCCACATTTTACATAGTTTTGGCAGAGGATTGTATCCCTCTACGACCTAATTTATAGACCGAAAATTTGATGTAATCAAAACATTATGACGTCGAAAGATCATACACTCAATTTCAGTTCTTTTGTTTCAAAAATGTAACTTCCAATTATCAAAATGTTATCACAGATACATGCCATATCTAAACCCTACGCAATCCAAGCAGTTTTACATGCTTTTCGAATATCTCCCTGCGTAGTGGTTTAGTTAATGGGTCTGTAATCATATTATCAGTGTACATGTATTCCATAGTGATTATATTGTGTTCTACCATAGATTTAGCATAAAAGTATTTCACATCAATGTGTTTGGTCCTACTATGGTACTTCGGATTCTTTACTGCCGCAATGGATGCTTGACTGTCAAAGAACACCTTCACGGGTTTACTCCCGACATCACCAACTAGCAGCGCAGTAAGAAGCCTTTTAAGGCATACCGCTTCCTGCGCGTTCTTAGAGAGAGCTACGAATTCTGATTCCATCGTTGACAGCGCGACACAGGTTTGCTTCTTGCTCGTCCATGAAATGGCGGTATTAGCAAAGAGAAACACTCCTCCTGTGGTGGACTTACGATCATCCGGATCACCACCATGGTCGGCATCACTGTAACCAGTTAATTCTAACTTCCCGCCTGTTGGATCACGGTGGAACTTCGGTACGGACTTTGACGGCAATCCTAGCTCCTTTGCTCCACGCAATCCTGCAAGAGGGGATAGACCGGGCGGTGACCCAGAATCCCTCTTCGATGCTTAAATGAGTGTCTCGTATAACTGGCAAGTAATAAACTCAGAGTGTATCCAACTCAACGTAAGTCTTTCTGAGATGATCTCCTGCCCTTTTATAGGCAAAGAGATGTCTCAGGTACCTGGCGAACCGTTAGGGTTGGTTAACCCGTATCCCGCATATCTCGAACAGGATCTCGCGTATCTTAGCCATGCCCCGCGTATCTCGGCCACGCTCCGTGTATCTTAATCCACGTTCCGCGTATCTCGGCCACGCCCCGCATATCTTGGCTTTATCCTCTGATAACGAGTCCCGACTCCCGTCGGGGACTCCAGAGTTATCTCGTTGTGTCACCGCTCGGTGCCCCTCGTCATCGTGACAGGGCCAATCATTCTCAGGGATTCATCATCGGGGCCTTCTCAAAGGCTTCTCATCGGGAGCTTCCAGCTCAACTGTCGGAACCGACTCTGTCGGGACCTTGCCTCGTCGGGACTCCCTTTGTCGGGACCCTTCTCCTAGGTCATCTTGACCTTCCTTTCGGGGCCTGGTGGGCCTGTTTGCCGTTTCCTCGCCGTTACAGGGCCTGACGACTGTAGTCGGACCCATCATTTGCCCCCAAGACATGAGGGACTTTTAGTTCGTCGTGTCTTTCAACTCCCGATCTTTCAATACTAGAGTCGGGGATCTTTTCCTTGGTTCAGATACTCAGTTTATCAACCTTCTCCTCTACGTTTCCTCAGGGTTTTGTGGATAACTGTTATATCCCAAGGGTCTTCTCGGTTTCCTAGTGCATTAAATGCAGTAGATAATGGAGTGACGTTTTCGACCCACGTGCCTGATTTTTCACGCCTGTCCTTTTCTGAAAAAGTGCTTTTCGGGCCGTTTCATCATTACGCCCGTTTTCCTTCTGCACGTTTCATCTCAACGGTCCAGATTAAGACTCTTCGACTTCGACGACCCGGATCGAAGTGTCCTTTCAACCGTCTTCTTCGATTATAAAAACCCTAGCCATAGTCACAATTTAACCTTTACCGTCTTCGAATTCTCAAAAGCTCTATGCGATTCCTCTGCAATTCCAAGCTCTGTGATTTCGAAGGTCTTTGGAGTCTTTCCGATCATCTTTCCGGCGACGTTTCGTTCATCTCCTTCAACCTCTTCTTCATCATGTCTGGTAAGGAGTCTCTCTTCGTTGTTTGTTCGTCTTTTTTCTTTCTAATTTTTCCAAGAGTCCCACTGTATTTTCTTGCCCTGGTTGCTTTTCAGACAGCAGTTCCAGCTCTGAGGGGAGAAAACCCTTTAATTTTGATTATGCTCCAAATGAGATTTCCAACACTGCCTATGATGCAGCTCTCCGAGAGGGTTGCATCACCATCACCTGGGAACCTCGTTTCCCATATCCTAGGCATCGTCCCTCGAGTGACTCTGAGGTTACTCGTCCCCAGCAAGGGGAGGTGTTTGTCTCTACGGGACAAATATCAGCGGGGATCAGGTTCCCCTTTTGCGGTTATCTGGTCGAGCTGTGCCGTCATTACAGAACACACCCCACCACCTTTTCTCCCCATGCCATCCGCCTCTGGAACGCCTTTCAAGTCCTCTGTCTCCGACAGAAGTGGGTCTACAGCCTCCAACTCTTCAGAACCTTTTATGGGATGAAGTGCAACGAGGCGGGGGTTTGCGCCTTCTACCCACGGATGCCTAAGTGGAGTAAGCAGCAGCTTGCCCGGCATGGTTGGACCAGTGACACCTGGAAGGTGGTCAAGGGTCGGGGACTCTTGATCGATACCGGGTCCGACAATAGTAGCTGGAAGAGGAGCTACTTCTTCATCCGTCACTCCTCCATTCCCTGGCCTCGCTGGGAGGTGGTAGCAGACCCTCCGCCTGCTTTCCACACTTATGCTGATGAGGATTTTGAGACTCTCCAGCTTATCCAGCTCTATCGGTGGGAGGAGTCTTACACTCCTCTCAACGCCAACTCACTCGTGGAGCGGGACCTGGTGCACGCCGGGATCCGACTCCTTGACATTGTTTCTGGGGGCCAACTCTTCGACGGTCCTTCCAATATGGTTCCTTGGGTAAACTTCTAACTCTTTCTTTGTTTACTGTTTGCAGCCAAGAAGGTATCTGTGCTGACCGATCTATTCCTTAAGCAGGGGGAGACTGATGCTGTCCGCCCCTCGCGGAAGAGGAAGTCTGCCAAGAAGGCTACTGCTAGGTCGGGGTCTCCTTCGGCGGAGCAGCCCAAGCGGAAACGGGTGGACCTGGACCAGCTCTTCGAGGTCCAGAACGCTGAGGAAGGTAAACAACTTCGACTTGCTATTAAATCGTACAAGAGGATGGTCCCGTCGGATTTGATTTCCTCGACCAAGGAAGGTCGCATACTGATGTCAAAAGAATCCTTCGAGGCGAAACTCCCCGAGTCTTGAAGGCTGGCTACTATCATTACCGCGGGAAAGATCAATACGTCTCCCGACGTATCATTTGGTGTAAGAATCCCGATGAACTTCCTGACTACCTTTCTGAAGCTCTTCATCCTCCAGGTGCAGGTCGCTCGGGAGCTTCCACGGGTGCTGCAGCTTCCGCAGATGCACCGCCTCCAGCGGGGGTGCCTTCCTCAGCTGGGGAGAAGGCACCATCTGGCGAACAGTTTCGTCAGGTGGAAACTCTGGACTCCTCCGAGGAGACTGGCGGGGTTGACCCCCCTCAACAGCGTCGGAAGGCGGGACAATCCCCTTTGAAACCAACCCCTCAGGGGCCGCCTCCTTCGTCTTCTCCTCAGCAGCGGGAGCTCTCACCTATCCACGACTTCTCTCCTTCCCCTGTTCGGGGCGAGACGGAGGCGTGTCCTTCCATTCCTCGTCCTATCTCTCCCCTTGCTCTTGATGGGGACTTCTACCGGCCCTTCAATTCTTCACAGGCGAATGCCCCTTGGACTCCTATCCAGACGCTTCAGGGAGTCTCGCTTACACAAGGGGAACGAGACCAGGAGCTGGCCCTGCATCTGCTGGCGGGTTCTATTATGCCTTCTATGCGGCATCCGATTTACCTCAATCGGACGCATATGCAGCGGGATATCAGGGATATGGCTGTGCGCCGCGTAGAGGTGAGACTTTGCTTCTTTCTTGTTGATGGTAGATCGAGTCGTTTGTTCATTAACATTTTTCCTTTTTATTGCAGTGGCTCGGGGACTACAACCGCCTCATCGGGTATATTATTGCCTATGATGAGGCCCAGGAGCGGGACCGAGGGGTCCGCGAGCAGCTTCAGGCGGATCTCAAGGCCTCCCAGTCTCTGCGGGGAAGTTTGTCAAGGAGCAGGCTACCCTTAATCAGAAGATTTGGGATCTTCAGCAGCAGATCGCGGACTTCGAGGGGCTCTTGAGGCAAGAGCGGCAGGAGCGGAGGGTGATTGTGGACAGGCTGACCCAGGAGAAGAAAGCTGCCGAGGACCAACTGGTTCTTGAGAAGAAGGCTTTGGAGGAGCTAATCGCGGGGTTTCCTGCGCAGCTGGCTGAAGCGGAGGAAAAGGGCCGGGAGGACTATCGGAGGTCGGCGGGTTTTCAAGCTGATGCCATGAAGTTCTTTGGCGCAGAGGTGGAGAACACTCTCTTCAACGTGGTTGAGGAGCTCCACCTGGAGTATGGCGACGCCATCAACTTCGACAAGTCTCCTTCCCTCGCTCCCTTCGCGAAGAAGTATTTTACTCTTTCCGAGGAGAGTGACGGGGGGAATACTCCCGTAATTGTCGTAGACGCTTCTGAACTTCCCAGTGTGGACGCCCCGATAACTAATCCTCCCGAAGCCAATCCTGTGGATCCCTCTGCTACTGACTCCGCGGACCCAGCTGCTGCCGATGCTGCCGACAAGGACCAAGCTTGAATATTTTTATCTTTTAGGGTCCTTGTATCTTCTTCTCTTTTGTTATCATCGGGCTTTTGAGCCCTTTATCAATATCAAACTTCTCTGGTTCCGATCTTTTGTTGCACTTCTCCGAGTGACTTTACTTATACGCGCTTAAGTCGAAGCTTCGACACTTAAGACATTCTCGTACGTCTTTCCCGACGATTTAATAACTTGCACCACTTAAGGCGACTTAACTCCATGCATCACTTAAGACGACTTAATTCCGCGCACCACTTAAGGCGACTTGGTTTCATGCATCACTTAAGACGACTTAATTCCGCGCACCACTTAAGGCGACTTGGTTTCATGCATCACTTAAGACGACTTTATGTTACTTAGAGCAAATCTAAGAATCGTGCATCACTTAAGACGTCTTTTCTCGGGCATTACTTAAGACGACTTTCGGAGACTTGGAATAAATCTAGGCATCATGCACCACTCAAGGCGACTTAGTCCCGCGCATCACTTAAGACGACTTTATATTACTTAGAATAAATCTAAGCATCGGGCACCACTCAAGGCGACTTAGTCCCGTGCATCACTTAAGACGACTTTATATTACTTAGAATAAATCTAAGCATCTTGCACCACTCAAGGCGACTTTCGTCGTGTACCACTGAAGGTGACTTTCCTCGTGCACCACTGAAGGCGACTTTCATCGTGCACCACTGAAGGCGACTTTCATCGTGCACCACTGAAGGCGACTTTTGGGATACTTAGAATAAATCTAAATATTGTGCACCACTGAAGGCGACTTTCATCATGCACCGCTGAAGGCGACTTTCATCATGCACCACTGAAGGCGACTTTCATCGTGCACCCCTGAAGGACAACTCTTATTTGGAAGCAACCTCTTTATTTATTGATGGCATAAGATTGGCTTACATCGAATTAAACGATAAATAGCATACACCACTTAAGGCGATTTTACATCGGGGCACCACTTAAGGCGACTTTTTCGAGCACCACTTAAGGCGACTTTATCGAGCACCACTTAAGGCGACTTTCTTCAAGCATGGTGTTTCTTCAAGTGTTCGCCACTGAAAGAATGCTTTAATGTTCTGCCATCGAGGTCTTCCAACTTGTATGCATTTGGAGCTGGCATCCCCACGACCTTATAAGGTCCTTCCCATTTTGGTGACATCTTGTTGATTCGATCCAAAAGGGTGAACTCGTTGCGACGCCAAACCAGCTCCCCGACAAAGAACTGTCAGGACTTCACTCGCCGATTGTAGTACCTGGCCGTCGCTAAACGCATTCGAGCTTGGACTTCATCGGCTTCCCGCCTCTTCTCTTCGAGTAAGTCCAAGTCCAGACGTCTCACTTCGTCGTTCGTTAGGGGCTCGTAATATCTCATTCGATGGGACGCCACAGTTACCTCCACAGGTGCGACAGCTTCCGTGCCATAAACGAGGCCAAACGGAGTCTCCCCTGTTGATCGTTTGGGTGTCGTTCTAACAGCCCAAAGTACATTTTCCAGTTCATTCAGCCACTTGCCCTTCAAGGCGTAGACCCTCTTCTTCAGGCCATCCATCACGATTTTGTTGGCTGACTCCACCTGGCCATTAGTCTGAGCATGGCGTACGGAGGCGGTCCGATGCTCAATGTTCAATTCTTCCAGATACTCCCTCACCTGAGAGCCGTTGAACGGTGGGCCATTGTCGCTGATCACCACCTTAGGAATCCCGTATCTGGACACGATGTGGGTCTGGAGGAACTTGACGATCTGGTTCCCCGTTGTTCTGGCCAATGCCTTCGCCTCTATCCATTTTGAAAAATAATCGATAGCTACAAGTAAATACTTACATTGTCCTTGTGCTTGTGGAAGAGGTCCCACCAAGTCGATGCCCCACTGCGCGAAGGGCCAAGCGCTCTTGATGGATGTCAGGTTAGAGGCTGGAGCCACGATACTCGGGGCGTACCTCTGGCACGCGTCGCATGATCGGACCAACACCGTTGCTTCTTTGTTCATCGTGGGCCAATAGTAGCCTAAGTTCAACACCTTCCTCAAAATGGATCGGGCCCCTTCGTGGCAAGCCGCGACCCCCTCATGCATTTCCTTCAGGATTCGATTGGTGTCGGGTTCTGCTACACACTTTAGGTACGGAGTCGAGAACCAGCCCTTCTTGTACAGCTGATTGTCCAGCATCACATAATTAGACGCGATCCGACATATCCTGTCTGCTGCTACCTTATCTTCGGGGACTGCCCCCGTAGTCAGATACGCGACTATCGGGGTCATCCAAGTGGGCTCCTCCTCCGATTTTGTCTCAATGGTGCACACCTGTGTTGGGTCGATGTTTGATAAGATCACCTTCTCCAAGAAGTGCACCTTCCGATTTTCTTCCAAGGGTGCCCCCAGGGCAAACTTACTCAAGGCGTCTGCCTCTGCGTTCTCCTCCCTCGGGATAGCCTCGATATCGAAGCTTTTGAAGCCCTCTCTCAAGGCTTGTACCTCTCGCAGATACTTTTTCATTATCGGGCTCCTTGCTTCGTATCGCCCTTGAACCTGGTTCACGATTAAAGCTGCGTCGCACTTCACTCTCAAGTGATCGATTCCAGTGCCTTTAGCGATTTTTAGGCCCGTGATAAGAGCTTCGTACTCCGCTTCGTTGTTTGTGGCCTTGAATGTTAAAGCCAAGGCGTATCGGAGCGGCTCACCTTCACCTGGTGGTATCAACAAGAAGCCCGCTCCTGATCCATCTGAACTCGCGGAGCCATCCGTGTACATCTCCCAGATATTTTCCTTGTTTGGCTGTTCTGATTGCTCTGCCCTCTCTGGTTGTACTCCTGTCGGGACTTCCATGGTTGCCCCCTCTACAGGGCCCGTTTCTTCCAGATCGGGGGCTGTAGACTCTGCTATGAAATTTGCTAACGCCTGACCCTTAATGGCCGTTCTCGGAGCGAAGTGTATGTGAAATTCGCTAAGCTCTACTGCCCATTTCACTAGTCTCCCCGACGCATCCGGTCGGTTCAAAAAATGCTTCAAAGGCTGGTTCGTTAGCACAGTGATCTCGTGTGCGTGAAAATATGGCCTTAGCTTCCGAGCAGTAATGATCAACGCAAAGAGGTACTTCTCAACGGCGGGGTAGTTCAATTCAGATTTGGCAAATGCCTTGCTTACATAATAGACGGGGACTTGATTACCCTCGACAATCTTTACTAACACAGAGCTAATTGCAAATTCAGAAACAGCCAAATAAAGGAAGAGCGGCTCGCCTGGAACCGGTTTTGCCAGCGGCGGGAGTGTGCGAAGGTGCTGCTTGAGTGCTTGGAACGCTTCTTCACATTTGGCGGTCCATTCGAATTTTTTGTTGGCCCTCAAGACTTCAAAAAACGGCATTGATCGGTCGCTGGCTTTGGATAAGAAGCGTTTCATTGCAGCTAGTCGGCCATTCAGTACTTGCACCTCCCGATGGTTTATCGGGGACTGCATCTCCTCGATTGCCCTCAGCTTCTCAGGATTCACTTCAATTCCTCTCTGACTCACCATGAAGCCTAGGAATTTCCCTGAGTGGACTCCGAAGGCGCATTTCGTCGGGTTCAAGCGAACTTGATGGAGCCTCATCCGCTCAAACGCCATGGTAAGGTTGTGCACGTGGTCCTCGGCTTGTCGGGACTTCACCAGCATATCGTCCACGTAGGCTTCCATGGTTTCTCCCAGCATATCTCCAAACAGCTTATTCACCATCCGCTGGTAGGTTGCCCCGGCATTGATCAATCCGAAAGGCATGACATCGTAGTGATAGATGTCGCTGTCTGCATAGAATGCTGTGTGGGGGGCGTCTTCTTTGGCCATTTTGATCTGGTTGTAGCCTGAATACGCATCCATGAAACTTAACAGCTCATGTCCCGATGTGGCATCCACCAGCTGGTCAATCCTCGGGAGTGGATAGCAATCCTTTGGACAAGCCTTGTTCAAGTCGCGGAAGTCCACGCACATTCGCCACTTCCCATTATTCTTCTTCACCAGCACGGGGTTGGCCACCCAAGTCTGGAATCAGAGTTCTTTAATGAACCCAGCGTCGAGCAACCTGCCCACCTCCTGCTGGATCGCGATCTTCTTATCCGTGCCCATCGGACGCCTTTTCTGCGTGATAGGCTTAATCGCGGGGTCTATCTTCAGCTCGTGCACGATCACGTCGGGGCTGATTCCTGGCATATCGCTGGGGGACCAAGCAAACAGCTCTTTGAACTCTTTCAGCAGCTCCACCAATTTTTGGGATGTTTCCTCAGTTAGAGCAGACCCGATTTTTACCTTCCTCTGGGGTCCATCGATCTCGACTTCTTTCAGATCTTCTACGGGGGCGGGACGCACAAACCCTTCTCTGGGATCTGTGTCTGTCTGGAGGACAGTCATAGCCTCTCGCCTCCTCCTCCGGGTGGCATTGACATAGCACTTTCGGGAAGCCACCTTGTCGCCTTTGACCTCCCCGACTCCGTGATCGGTCGGGAACTTCATCTTCTGGTGCACAGTCGAGGCAACCGCCATCAGGGGATTGATGGTGGTTCTCCCGATAATCGCGTTGTAGGTCCCCGCAGAATCAACCACGACAAATTCCACGTTCCTCCTTTCTGATTTCCACCCGCTACCAAACTCCACTGGTAAGGTGATTACTCCTAGCGGGTAGGAGGTTGAGCCAGAGAACCCGACCATCGGGAAGTTTGCCTCCTTCAGATCTTTCTTTGTTTTCCCCATAGCCTCCAGCGCGTCCTTGAACAGGATGTCGGAGGAGCTCCCTCCGTCGATTAGAATTCTCTTCATCTCGAACCCGTTTACATCCAAGGTTACCACCAAGGCATCGTCATGCGGAGTCTCTACGCCTATGAGGTCCTCCGATGAGAAGGAGATCACCATCTCTTCTTTCAAGGTCCAGGATCGGGACCTCTTACCCAACACCACTGCCGTAGGGATCCTAGAAGCGTAGACCTCTCGGGCGGAGGAGGTATCACCTCCAGCAGCAAATCCTCCATGAATCACGTTGATGACTCGTCTCTCTTTGCGAGCCCCGGATGACTCTGGATCAGTTCTCTTCTTTTTCGGGGACCGATCGCGGGATCGGGAACGGGACCGTGATCGGGACCGAGAGCGGGACCGGCATCGTTTGTCCCCAACGAACTCCTTGAGCTTTCCCTTCTGGATTAGCTTTTCAATTTCCTTCTTCAGCTCCCGACAGTGATTGGTGTCGTGGCCATTTGCGCGGTGAAATCGACAGTAGCGATCTGTGCGGGACCCCAGGAATTCTCCATCTTTCTTCGGGGGGTACCTGGAGATACCTTGTCGCTCCATGACTGTTAGCACTACCGCCATGGAGCAGTTGAGAGGAATGTCAAAATCCTCCCGCTTATCCTTCTTTGAAGAACGTCTGTCGTCCCTCCGATCCGGACGTCCTCGATTCTTGCCACTGTCGGGCTTACCTTTTGACTTTCGATCGTCGAAAGGTTTACTTGACTGTTTCCCTTTGTTCGACTTTGGGGGTTCTAGTTCTCCCGCGGCTATCTTTGACTCCTGGACATCGATCTGCCGCTTCACCCTCTTTTGCAATGCCTCCATATTCCATACAGCCTTCTCGGCCACGCTGTGCATCAAGTCGGAGCCATAGGGAGCTGTCAGGTTCCGAATGAAGGTACGGATGGTTTCGCCCTCAGAGATTTCTTCATCTATCTCTGCTACGCTAGCTGTGTACCGCTGGTAATAATGAGCCAGCGATTCGTCGGGCCTCTGCACCACCTGGGTCAGGGACCTCACGCTCTTCAATAGACGCCTCCGACCCTGGTACTGCTGAATGAATCGATCGTGCATGTCTGCCCAGCAAGTGATGCATCCCGGGGGCAGACTAAAGAACCAAGTCAGGGCCCTTTCTCCCAGTGTGTTCGGGAACAACGTACACACTATGTCTTCACTTGGGGCTCTTCCCAGACACGCCATGAGGTGCTTCTGGACGTGGCGAACTGGATCTCCTTCGCCATCATACTCCTTTATCGTGGGGATGCCTAGCCCAGGCGGGGCTAGGGTGTCAATGAGTCGGGGAATGAAGGGATGAGTGGATCGATCCCTCAGCTCCAACACCAGTGGCTTCTGTTCTCCCATACAGATGTTCACGATCTTTACCACCTGGTCGGGAGTGATGGGACCATTCAGGGGAATGGTCCTGTGCTGTACTGGTCCTGGCCCATCAACCACGAACCTCTCCGACTGACCGGTCGCCCTACCTCTGTCTTGGCCTCGGGGCGGGGCTTCCTGTGCGTTCCGACCCTCTGTCGGCAGGGTCGCTTCCTCCAACAGGGGCATCTCCTCCTGCCTCCTCGCAGCCTCTCTTCGATCCAAGAGAGCCTCTACAGCCGCCAGAAACATGGGCATGGCCTCTGCCACGGCCCTCGTCAAATCTGCAGCTGGGGGAGCCTCCTGCCCCCTGTTGTCCTGGTGCTGAGGGGCAACATCTTCGGGATGCGATCCATTGTGCCCTCCTGTCTGGGAGAGCTCAGCCGGGGGATGGTTCTGGAACTGAATTCAAATTCGTTGCAGCGGGGTGACGGGAACCACCGGATTGTCCCTGTCTTCTGTTCTTGCCAGCCACCATTGATCGAGTAGAAGGCATATCAGCTTTTTGTTTGATTCCCACAGACGGCGCCAATGTTGGATCACGGTGGAACTCCGGTACGGACTTTGACGGCAATCCTAGCTCCTTTGCTCCACGCAATCCTGCAAGAGGGGATAGACCGGGCGGTGACCCAGAATCCCTCTCCGATGCTTAAATGAGTGTCTCGTATAACTGGCAAGTAATAAACTCAGAGTGTATTCAACTCAACGTAAGTCTTTCTGAGATGATCTCCTGCCCTTTTATAGGCAAAGAGATGTCTCAGGTACCTGGCGAACCGTTATGGGTGGTTAACCCGTATCCCGCATATCTCGAACAGGATCTCGCGTATCTTAGCCATGCCCCGCGTATCTCGGCCACGCTCCGTGTATCTTAATCCACGTTCCGCGTATCTCGGCCACGCCCCGCATATCTTGGCTTTATCCTCTGATAACGAGTCCCGACTCCCGTCGGGGACTCCAGAGTTATCTCGTTGTGTCACCGCTCGGGGCCCCTCGTCATCGTGACAGGGCCAATCATTCTCAGGGATTCATCATCGGGGCCTTCTCAAAGGCTTCTCATCGGGAGCTTCCAGCTCCACTGTCGGAACCGACTCTGTCGGGACCTTGCCTCGTCGGGACTCCCTTTGTCGGGACCCTTCTCCTAGGTCATCTTGACCTTCCTTTCGGGGCCTGGTGGGCCTGTTTGCCGTTTCCTCGCCGTTACAGGGCCTGACGACTGTAGTCGGACCCATCACCGCCCTCATAGCACAGTGCGTAGTCGGCAATACCTTTCAGTTAACGAATTATTCGTTTTACAGCCTTTAAATGTTGATAGACAGGATCTGATTGGAAACGCGCTATTAGGCCCACATCGTAACAGATATCCGGACGGGTGCATTGCATGACGTACATTAAACTACTAACCATGCTTAAATACTCTGCACCCTTCATTTGTTCACGCGCTGCCAGGTTCTTGGGGCCGTCACGTTTTGACAGTGTGCACCCAAACACCACCGGCGTATCCATGGGTTTGGCATCCTATAATCGGAACCTTTTCAACATCTTGTTGATATAGGCTTCTTGAGACAGACATAATTTCCGGGTAGCCCGATCTCTAGCAATCTTAATGCCTAAGATGTACGTGGCCTCTCCCATGTATTTCATCTCAAGTACAGATGCTAACCAGGACTTTGACTTATTCATAAAACTCACGTCGTTTGCAGCAATGAGTATATCTTCCACGTATTGGGTTAAGATGACATACTTAGTCCCGGA
Source organism: Clarkia xantiana subsp. parviflora (assembly GCA_036873135.1). Taxonomy (NCBI): domain Eukaryota; kingdom Viridiplantae; phylum Streptophyta; class Magnoliopsida; order Myrtales; family Onagraceae; genus Clarkia; species Clarkia xantiana. Next base: position 10,665,940 of record JAPTYO010000013.1, on the reverse strand, counting down.
GGTCTTATATTACACGCACGGATCCTTGTGAAGATTCACGAATCCGTTTCCTACGATTTCCTCGTGGAATCTGCGGTACCATTGCTGTGACGACTGTTTAAGACCGTAGATGGACCTTTGGAGTTTACAAACTTTACGTTCGTTACCAGGAGTAATGAAACCCTCCGCTTGCTCCATGTAGATCTCTTCCTCTAGGTTTCCGTGGAGGAATGGGTCTTAACATCCATTTGGTGCAGCTCGAGATTGAGACTTGCGACCAGGACCATGAATGGCCCTAACCGTGGTTTTACGCACAATCAGTGAGTTTGTTTGGTCAAAACCAACTCCGTGAAATTGGGTAACTCCTTTCGCAATAAGTCGGTTTATCCGACCTTTTCCATTAGCGGTGAGCCTTCTTTCAGGGCTCACCTTATCCTTGTGCCCATGTGGTTAGCAGGTAAATCAACTATAGACTATAATGGCTTTCATTTAAGGCGATCTCTCTCTTTTATTATTTTCCTCCATTTCTCCACTCTAGGTCTTTCCAATGCTTGTCAACAGTTATTAGAGTTAGGTTTTCACACTACTCGATGGGATATTTCTTGGAGAAGTTCGATGCCTTTGACTTTGGTCTTGGCTTGTTTATACCATCTTTAGTCTGAACGTCTCTCCCACTCGGAATAATGCCTCTTATTGGAGCATCCCTTCCATTGGGAACCATTCTCCAACTCAGAACAATGCTTTTTAACGGAGCATCGTTTCTATTGGGAACAAGAGCAGTGCTAGAACCTTGACCTACAACTTTCCTTTGACAACCTCTTGGTCTCGGGGTTTCACTTCCGAGATGAATTCCTTGATCACTAGGATCTGGAACCAAGTTTGATCGGTTCTCTCCCACTGGAAATAAGGGGTAATTTAGGTAGTTTTGTCATTCATGGTTCAACAGTTTAACTATCAGGTTCAACTTGATTTGTCTCAACAGCAACAGTGATTATGTGTGGCAGGGTTTATTCCTCCCATTGGATTTATTATGAAAATGTCCCCATTCTCATTTACCATTTCATTCACTTGAGTTGCCGGTTTCAAATATCTCCCACTCGAATTAAGTGGGACCTGATTTTCAGTTATATCCTGCTCCGTTTTGATCAAGACTATGTTATTTTGAAACTTTCCATGCATCGAAAAATTCGTCATCTTAGTGATGTAATGTCTCATGTTCGACCACGGCACCATTTACCCCAAGCTTTAAACATGTATTTTCTAAGAGTAGGAATCGAACTCTTGTCCTAAATACGTGTTTAATGCGTATGTTAATGTCGCATGATGATATGATTTAACTCATTATCATCTTTAACTTTTAATGGCGGCATGTCTTACCAATTCAATGGAACGCAGTTTTACATGTATGTGAATCATCTATCATTATCCCATAGGGAACGTCTGATAGAGTGATTCCAACATTATGTATATAAACTGTGCTACTTGAAGTGTGTCATTTAATTTGAATGCCTAGCCTGACTTATCGTTCAAGGCGTATGGAAGGAAAATCGTTTAACCGAGTTCATCCTTCTTCGTTTGCAAACTTATCTCAGAGGTTTTATCCCATCTCCGAACTGAGCATCTTAGGTTTTCACCTTATGCGCCAGTTGATACTTTTACAAGGTCGTGGTGGCTCTGAAGCTTCGTTACCATTGTAGATTTTATCAATAAGTTATTTCCGAAGGAATGCAAACAAAAATTCAGCACTTCATTATTTAAACACTTCATCATTAAATTCGTATTTTGAAACGATGTGTTCCGTCTTTCGAGGTCCACTTGCGCGATGTGCAATTTACTCTAGTTTTAACAATTGGTTAAATTGTTTCATTTCTGAATTTAATTTTAATTTAATCCATTCGGTTTCAAACATGATCATCATTACAGTTTATTTCATTTAATGGAGTAATTTATAATAAAATAAGATTTATAACCGGTTCGTTCCTAGAACTACGCAATTAATGGATTTTAATGGCATTTTTATTTTACTCAAAGAATTAGATGTAGGATGATATGTATGGAGTTTGTTCTATTCAGCTATTTCCAATAGCCTTATTGCTTCGGTTTGCTTACATTTCAGATCGATCTCGTTTCTAGCCGAGTTGATTAATCTTGATAAGTAGAACTCATTTCGAATTGAATGGTAACTACTTTATTCAACAATTCTGAAACAGTAATAATAACCAAAATTGAAACAAATAAAACGAACAGTGAGAGAAATGACCACAATGACATAAATTATAGATCATCAACGAAGCTTTAAGAGATAAAGGTAGAGCTTTGGGAGGACATAAACGAGACATTTATTGTACTTTTATCACTTACGTTTATCACACCGGATGTTCGTTTGAGGACCAAAATGATGATCCCGTTTCCTATGCATCTCCCATTGACCTCTTGCGGTGAAGCACAGAAGAACCCTCTGGTTTCTTTTGTTTGCTTTCAACAAGCAGGACCGTGATAAACTTAATTGATTCAATCAAGTAACCAAGTCCGTCGTCGTCGGCTAACCATGAAAGAGGGTACCTCTGTGCAATACTGAGTATCTTTCTCCAATTCGATCTCTCGTTCGTAAAATCTGATGTGGGTTTTACACCTGCATCTTGGGAAATAAGGGCAACATACTCAAACAGCACTCCTCTGGCTTCAGCAACCCTTCCTCCGCCGAAGCGGAGTCTAGTGGCACACCAAATTTGAAGAGCACTTAAGTTGAGTTTGAAGTCCTCTGCAACCTCTCTATCCAAGGTTGCCAGTATCACCTTGCATGCTCTCCGATCTTCAAGGCTCCTCAACTTATTCGGGTATGTAAGGACGCCTTGTTTATTCACCCATGTTCCGCCCCTATTCACATAAATACAGTTGTGTATACTTTCAGCTAAAAGGAGGTATCTCACATATTCACTCGTAAAAGCGAACTGACCCAGCCATGAAAACTAACACTTTGATAATCACGCAAAAATTAGGGAGACAATAACATTTTGAGAAAGAATTGCATACATTAAATATCTATTAAGACGGAATCCGACAAATAATGATTCCTCAGTCATCTAAACCAACCGACCACCAGTAAGCCAATGGAAGATGGCTGTGAAAGAGTTCACATTACCTTCGTCTTCTATCCAATAGATTAGTCTTTTAAAACGGTTTTAATCGCAAATTACCGGAACGAGAATTTTAAAACAAGCATACCTGATCTTGGTTTTCCCAAGGCCCTTTTTATTTTGGGAAAATATTACGATGAATTCACTCATGCATATATAATTATACCATCCATGTAAATTATCATATGCCAGTAACATTCATCATACAAACCACACTCATGCTTACGCGTCATGCGTCTAATGATCCGATGAACTCATGCTTGCATATATAATTCTACTTCCAAGTAAAGAATCAAATGCAACTACGTCCTCAACATTCTAGCATACGTGTCAAACATGTAACATTCACATCCATCATACACATTTGGCGACTGGTTTTCGATTTTAAAATAATTTTAAACATTAGGGCCTGATTTGCAATTCATGCTTATATTCAATCACGCAACATTCTAGACATGAATCCTAGGCATTTTCAACCATCACAACATGTCTATCTTAGTGCGCATTCCATATATTTAAACAGGGCTCAGCCCACAATATGTAATATCCAGCTAGTTTGACTCAGTCAAGACAACATTTCTAATTATGCATAAATATATATCGAAAAATAAACAATTGCAATTTAGCCCACTAATTTAACCAGTCCCAAAACATGTATCTCCGAGATCTATCCCTATTATCGAAACAAGGCATAAAGGTTAGCAAACATTGAGCACTGTGTAGGCCTATTAAGGTTCAAAACATTTGGATTTTAAAACTTGACCTCCCTATTTTAATTGACTTGAATTCGGTTTTAAAAAATACTGTTCGATTTAGTCAATTTCGGTCCAGTTTGGTCCGGTTCGGTTCAGTCCAGAAAATCCGGTTCAGTCTGGTCCGGTAAAATACGCTTCGGTCCGGTCTAATAAAATCCGGTTCGGTCCGGTTTTAATTTTAAAATCCGGTTCGGTCTGAACCGGTCCAATAAAAATAGGGTTCGGTTCGGTTCAACACACAAAACCAATTTGGTTAGATCCACTTAGTTACCCCGGTCCGACCCTACCCGATTAGGTCGAACCGATTGAGAAAACCGGTTCGATTTAAATTCCTCCCGGTTTGACATAATGGACCGGCCCAATTATTAAAATTTGAAAGGTTGGGCTGAAATGTTTACTTGTGACCTAAGTAAGGTTTTAAAGTCCAAAAATATTTAACTTAGCCACCAAGTAACATTAACTATATAAAAATAATTTCCAATTTTAAATATATGTATATATATTTCAGCCAATATTACTACACATATATATTTATTGCCAAGATTCTATCTTTAAGATTAAATCAATCAACAATATATATATGTAAAATTCGGCACATACGTATAAATATATATTTTATTTATTGTCAATATCTTAAATAGGAAAACATATACTAACAACATATTTTCTCAATCTCTTAGGTAACTAAAATCTATCAATAATATCTTTAACCTATTTAAATATTTAGATTTATTGATAGTTATAGATATTTCTATATATTAATGTGAATAAATCCTAATGTTCCCAATTATAGATATATTGTTACCTTGTTTAAAATTAAAATATGGTAAACAATATAATTTAATAATGTGGTCGAAAATATTTGGGGACAAAGAATTTAAATTACCTAAAAATTTCGGCACAAACAAGTAATTGGGGAACAAGTGGTCAAATTTTCAGATCAAATTTTAATAATATCTACAATCCAATGTTTGATTTTGATAAATATCACCCTTTTCTTGAATATCATGAACATCAATTTTCCTAAGAACATCATGAAAATTTTGGACCACACATAAACCAAAATTTCGAATATTTTAAAGTCCAATTTTAAAAATTACGGTCCAAAATTATAAAACTTTCAAGAACACCAATTTATCAAAATCATGAACTCTTAACACAGGCTTTGATACCACTGTTAGATTACAGGGAGTAATCACTATGGAAACTAAATCATGGTACGTACTAGTAATCAAAATTACGCAGCGGAAGTTTTACACATACCTCTACAGTTATCCGTAGACCCAAGATCTTCACAGGAGAGAGTTCACGATCCTCCAGTCGGCACCCGTAGGGGTTCTTGTGAAGGTAGCCCTACGTGGTATATTCTCCACAGCAAAGCCTCTGATCGATTCTTGGCAAGGGGACAGATCTCCGGAGTGTTTGCTCGAAGGCAAATTGGCACACCCTTGGTGAGGTAGTGGTTCGGCCGAATATGGTGTCTCTTGGGGAAGGGTTTTTTTTTTTCCTCAAATCACCACTTAAAGGGAATTGTGATTAAACCTAATAAAACCCCTAACTCCCCATATATATAAGAGGAGTAAAGTGGACAAAAGTCCATTTTACCACCCTCCTTATTTCGGCCGGCCATGTTGTATAGGGAGGCCCAATTTTGGGCCTCTAATGTCAATTGGGATTTGGGTCTATCCCAATGTCCTGATGTGACATATACCCAATTTACTTAGGTAACCTATACATACAATGGGCTACCATTTACAGAGTCCATCACCATATGCTTACATGGTCGACAACATATTAACAGGTACCCTCCCATTCCGCGAGTGAGAGATATTGGCATTTGGTGAATAAGTTGCCGTAATAGGAGCCATTTAATATAAGCCCGTAACCTAAGTAATTGGGTAATGTCAAATTAGGGATTTTGGGATAGTCCTAAAATCTCAATTGACATGAGAGGCCCAAAATTGGGCCTCTACTTTACCTTATTTTCTCTATCTAGAGTCATCTTTCTCCTTTTTGCCCAATCGTGACTTAAGCTTCGGAGAGGGCTCCACTAGCACAAGCCCCCCTCCGTGCTAGTATTGGCCCTTCGTGCAGGAAACGGGCCCCAAAGCTAAGGCGAGGAAGAGATATAGGAGTAAGATGTGCCCAGACGCTCAAACGGGCCCCAAAGACTTTTCCGAGACTCAACGATAAATCCGAGCACTCGTCATCGGCATAAGGCGAATACCTCTTCCAAGCGAATAGTGACAGCCCAGAAACCCTAACAACCCACTCAGACAGACGCGTTCATTCGTCCCAGTTCAGCCAGGACGCAACATTTGGCACCGTCTCCGTGATTCGAACAAAAGCTACCATACCGCAAAGACATGACGAGTGATCGCAACCCTCCCGAAGAGGTTAACGCAAGAAATACAAGGAAAAGGACTGGACGTTCTAAGAAGTCTCCGGCAAGAAAAAGAGCAGGAGGTCAGAAGCCAGGTGGAAGCCAGTCGGGACCTTCCCACATACCGAGAGCTACTTCCGTAGCTTCATCCATGCCAACCGAGGATGTGCCCGACGCACAGCACAACCACCAAGAACCAAGTGACGAGCATCGTTCACCCCCACCTGGTTTCGAGCCAGAGATGCATGATGATGATGAATTTCAGACAGAAATTCCGCAAGGCGAACAACAAGGAACGGGAGCAAACTCGATGCCTACCGTTACTCCAGCAATGATGGCTACGCTGGAAGAATTACTCGCATTCCGCGAGTCACTAAAAAATCAAGGATATGCGGCTCAACCACCTCCAACCGCCCAGGAACATGCTGCGCCAACAAGAGAAATGGCGCAAGACACTACCCGCCAATGCGGTCCATTCCAAGGTAGAGACCAACATGCAAGATATGAAGCCGCACGTTCATACACTCCTTCCCAAGGAGCCCGTCATTGGAGGAATGAAAGGCAACCCCCATACCACCGCTCACAGCAGCCAACGAGGGATGATCCCTTCCAGGCCAAAAGCAGAGATCAATCTGACATCTACCACAACACTGGTCGGCGAAATCCTGCAACCGATTATGCTGCACCTGTAAAAGGGTTTACTGCCGAGATGTTAGAAGAAATTGTTGAGAAGAAGATGAAAGAAGCAAAGATGAAGGGTATGCACGCGCTTGAAGAAAGGGCGTCGCATCCGTTCGCGGACCACCTTGTAAACAGTCGCGTCCCAGACGCACTGTACCGGATTGGAGGAAATCTCTATTGCGGAAATGGAGATCTAGTGGAACATGTGCAAAAGCACGAGGCCTCTCTGCTAGGAAGAACGAAGAACCCACACCACTTTGCAATGACGTTTTCACAAACTCTTGCCGGAACAGCAGCACACTGGTTCTTCTCGCTGCCATGCGGAAGCATCACCTCATGGGCAAACCTGAAGGCTAAGTTCATTCAGCGATATATGGGCGAAAGTACATTGTTAAAAGGAACAAATGCTCTGGACGACGTCCAACGGCAAAATGAAGAATCTATCGCTGAGTATTACGTTCGCTTCAACCAGAATATCTCTGATATTCAGGGGAACCTGACGGAGGGAGAGATAGTTCGAGCATTCATCTAAAACCTCGGACGAAGAGGCTACGCCTTAGCAGAAAAGATGGCAAAGCGCCTAGCTGAAACTCTAGAAGAGTTAGCCGCAAGAGTTAAAGAGTACATAGACCTAGAAAGGTTCAGAAGCCAGAACAAGGCGAAAGTCTCTGCGGCAAAGGCAAAAGAAAACCCAAAGCAGAATCAAGCAAACGCCCTCAAGCGGTCAGCAAGGAAGAAATTGGCAGCCTCAGCCGAAAAGACCTTTTCAAGGAGATTTCCAGAAGCCAAAAGAAGTAAACCTCGCTGACTACATTCCATTGAATGCCCCGCTGTCTGTGATATTGAAGGAAATGAAAGATGCGAACATGTTGAAAGAGCCGACAATTTCAGAAAAGGTCCGCTGGGGAATGACAAAGACAAGTGGTGTGAAAACCACGAGGTCTTCGGCCACGAAACAGACAGCTGTGTCAGCCTACGTTTCCGCATTAACAACTTCGTCCTCAAGGGCGAATTGAAGCAATTCGTCGATCAAGGCGACAACCCCCCAAAGAAGACTCAAGCAGAGTTATCAAAGAGAGGAAGTAAAGGCAAAGAGAAAGTCAACGACAACCCTCCGCCGGCCAAGCGAGGTGTCATCAAAGTCATCCACGGAGGACCTGCCGCCGAAGGACAAGTGTCTAATGCTCGGGACATTTATGCATCCCAAGCAGCAACATTGCCGAGATATGGAAAGCGCAAGAAACCGGAGCAAGACGACATGGTTATCCAATTTTCCAGGGAAGACTTAAAGCACATTGTTTACCCTCACGACGATGCTTTAGTCATAACCATGGACATCGACGGATATGATGTGAAAAGAATCCTCGTCGATGGTGGAAGCTTGGCTGACATTCTACATGTCAAAGTCCTGGAGCAACTGGGAAAATCAGTTAAAGACTTGACTCCGGGAACTTTCTCGCTAGTCAGCTTTGCCGGGGCAGCCACACACCCCCTGGGAACGATCACGCTTCCTGTCATCCTTGGCCAAGGGTGGAAAGCATTGCACGTCAACGTCACTTTTGTCGTTGTGGAATCTCTTGGGGCCTATAATGGAATTTTAGGGCGAACAACGATCAACCCTTACGTGATCGTGCCCTCTACTGTCCATCAGAAGATGAAGTTCCCTACTGACCACGGGATTGGGGAGATTCTAGGCGACCAGATATCGGCAAGACGATGTTACGTCAACACCCTAAGAGCAAAGCACCATTTCCATGTGGCGATGGTGCAAGAAGCAGAAAATTGTTGATGATGGAAGGCATGAGCAAGCTGTTATAGTTTGGAATCCACAAGAGTACGTTCAGTACTCATCATGGAACCAGATATGGCTCGTCAAGCAGGGTGAAGGCGAGCCAATCATGAAATACTTCAACAGATTCGCTGCCAACACCTCTTTGGCAAAAGCAACAAGAGAGGAAGTGATAAGCGTGTTCTTTGCAAACATGAACGCCAGATCCTTCCTTCTCTTCGGAAGAACTCATGGATGGCGAACAACCAGGACCATGGCAGATCTAAAAGACAAGCTCGAGACAGCAGACTTGTGTGAGCAAGAACTGAGGTGGGGTACACCCCTCAGTTGGGACAAAGAAGTTCAAGCTGAAACGAACAAACAGGAAGGCGCAAGCATCAATATGAACAACATCTTCACACCGCTAAACACGGTTGTTGAAGACATTTACGTCAACCTACTCGAAAACAAGCTCCCGAGTCCACTTGTTCCAAAGACTGCTTTCTTAGGCAACAACGTTAAGGAATGGTGCAAATACCACAAAACCTGGGGACACAACACAAACATGTGTCTACCACTGAGATGGCAGATCGAAGAATGCATCGCGCTGGGCGCGTTAAGGCGATTTGTTGCAACTGACTCGGCGACATCATCGTCAAACCAACCATGAAAGAGACGGGAGAAAAAACTACATTTCCGATTACTTTGCTCATATTGACGACTATATCAAAAGGCGTCATCATGGAATAAACAACTTGGAATTAAACCCAAGATATATTCAAAGTCAGCATGCTGCAACAACATATTTGCAAGGACATAATTGCAATCTTTCTACTTCAAAGCGTTATACCAACAACGCCCTGCTACAAACGTCATATTAATGACGTTCTATCTACAAATGTCCTATTGATGACATACAAATGACATGCTGTGACATCTCTTGTTAGAGGCAAATCCTCATGTTCATCGCCATTCCCTGGATTCAGAACAGGACGGGCAAATACAATACGGGACTGATCACCCCATAAATGGCGGAAGTTCTCTGGTTAGACAACGACCCCACGCTACAACAGGTGTGTATATCCTGTTTAAGGGTTCACTCTTTATGGCGAAAGTCCTCTTGTTAGATGACAATCCCATACTATGAATTCCTGTTTAAGGGTTCACTCTATACGGTGAACGTCCTCTTGTTAGATGACAATCCCGTACTATGAATTCCTGCTTAAGGGTTCACTCTTTATGGGGAATGTCCTCTTGTTAGACGACAATCCCATACTATGAATTCCTACTAAAGGGTTCACACATTACGGCAAAAGTCCTCTTGTTAGATGAAAATTCCGTATTATAGATTTTCAAACCGTGTTGCATGGTTCCTGGACGCAGAAAGCATGCATCACAAAACATATTTTCAAACGTGTTACATGGTCCCAGGACGCAGGAATCATGTATCACAAATATTTTTTCAAAAACCAAAATGTGTTTACGTATGCTTCCCCAACGCGGGTTGATACACGCTGGCAGGTGCGCACCCTGTTTATAAAACGCATAAAATTTACAAGTGGAGTCTTGTACAACGTCGCCTTAGAGTGGAACTAAGAGACGGTATAAACTAGTACCATGCTTAGCCAAGGTAAGACCTTTAAAATAGCAAATGCCAGTGTCAAGTGCCTTAATGCCAAGTACCCGCGCCAAATATACTACTTGTTAAGGAAAATCGCTATACGCAAAATACTTGACAGGTTATAACATATATAGCGGCAAGCTATTCAGGAAAGAAGGCAACATGTGTAATGCATCATGCAAGCAATCTTGAGAACATCTCAAGTCATCAATCAAGAAGTGGCTAACGGTCACGGCTATGGAGACTACATCTATGATTACTAGTCATCCACACGCAACAAAAACAGTAAGTGATAGCGGTATGAAATATTACTAACAAGTTATCATGCAAACTACTATGCATAAAGCAGGTTCAAACGACGTAGTTCAAAGCGAACAAGTCACAAGCAACAACCAAGGAACAACTCCAACAAGGTTCCAAACATAGAAGCCGGGGGCAAACAGACTCAGAAACGAGTTCAGAGTATCCAAAAGCAATAAACATGGCACAAATCAAAGAACGCCATCATCTCTGACAGGACTAGGCGGAACAGGCAGAAGTTGCACATTAGTGTCGCCACCGTCTTCTCCAAACAAAAAGGCAAACTGAGCTGTTGCAGTATCCAAACGACGAAACTCGGCAACTTGCCCAACCGCAAACTCCGCATACGGCCCTAACCTGTCAAAGGGAAAGCCGGGAGCAAGAATGCTCACCCTACGAACAAAGTCTTCAGCAAACTCGCTAAGCATAGGAGCGGCCTTCGCCGTAGCAGCAGCAGTAACCACGCTGTCAAACTCAGGAGTAGTAGGGAACTTTCCAAGTCCCTCCTCAATGCCGGCCTTCATTGCCTCTTCGCGCACCTTCCGACAGGCAACCTTGTGTTTGCCCGCGTTGTCAGAAATCGCCTTCTCAATAGCAACATTCTCAGCTTCAAGCTGAACAAGGCGGGCATGATCAGAATCATAACGGGCATCAAAATCCGTCATCTTCAAAGTAAGACGGCACAATTCATCCTTAGCTTCCTTAAGCTCGTCGGACACAACGGCAGCTTTATCGGCAATAACACGCTTCTCCTAGAGAAGTTCCAACATGAAGGAGGCCATGTGCACCATATCAGAAATAACCTGAAAACAACAAGACAATAAGCATACATGTTCGGAAACAACGAGCATAGCAAAGCAAAGAAAGATACTTACTGGTATGAATCCAGATAGTGATCTCTCAACAAAGGTTCGCGCCTCTTCGTCGCTCAATGGCCGAACAAGTCGATCACCAGGAGGAACGGATCGATGAAGAACACGCACACCAACTTCTGGCATGCTAAGCCGGGAACTCTTGGGGAAAGTAAGATCTCCTGTCACATATGACATCCACTTATCATCCGAAATATCGCCTTCCAAAGGACGAAGCAGATCCGCACGTCCAAGTGGCGGGAGCACTACATGCAAACCAACTAGAGTTATGCAAAAACCAAAACAAAGCGCACAAAAGCACACAGACAAGTGTTCAGCTTATACCATAAGGAAGAGCACGTTCCACCTCGGGCCGCTCCTTCGAGCGGGGGGCAGACAGCGCATCCTTGCAACCGTCAACTTCCTTCCCTTTATGGCAGGAAGGAGTAGGAACGGTCACAGCAGTCATCGGGCGCTTCGAACTGCTCAAAGGACGCGTCCCAGCGGCGGACCGTTTGGCAGAATCAGGAATGGCAACGACGCGATCAGTAACAAGCGTCTTGCGACCTTCAAAGGGCACACAAAGCTACAATCAAAATACAACTAAACTAAGACAGTGCACAAGAAAGACTGTTTATTCAAGACGTTTACCTTTTCCAAGCCCGGAAGCCGCCGATGCTCCGGAAGCAGGAGATGGAACAATCCTTCCGTTAGAAGCAATCCTGCGAGCAGCTGCCGTCTGCAAAGACGAGCTTTTTCCGTCAAACCAACCTACATTGCAACACGGTAAAAGTTATAAAAATGCTTAACATACCGAAGCCGCAGAAGGGAGCACATGAATCCCAGCAATGACCAACTCCAGATCAGATGCGCACAGCGAACAAGTAAAACCACGCGATCGCTGATAATGATATATCTGCTTTATCACCTCCCTATCCAGCAAGGAGAGCTCCCGAAAAGCAGGCGCGGGATCAGGTTTTCGGATACAATCGACATCCCAAGTCGTGCCCGCATCATGCGTAAAAAAGTAATGGTGCCTCCAATGATCGGCAGACCGATCCGCGGCAGCAACCAATCGATGACTGGAATCCCACTTGGCTTCACCAAGGCCAAGTTCCTCAAACCCATCACCTTGCAAGTTCGGCCAGCGTACTTTCACGCTACACAACCCCGCAGAGTCCGGACTCTTAAGCTGATAGAAGCAGCGAAAGAGGGTGGGAGAATAATGCCATGACTGCCTGTGAAACAGCACTCTAAAGCAAGTCCATACCCGAATTCAATTGGGCGCAAGATCTAAGGAGGAAATCCCATAACCGCTACAAAGCTCAATCAGGTCAGAGCAATAGGGAAACCGCAAACCCTCCCTAACGTGAGATGTATATACGACGGACAAGTCTATAGGTGGAGGAGTAGCATCTCCTAAACTACTCTTACGAAGTGCATCAAAGGGGTAAACAGCCTCTACGCGAGGGTCAAGTCCGGAAGCACTCGTATACAGGTCAAACAAGGATCTGTCCAAACGGTTAGTGTAGTACCTAACAAATACTTCCGTCTCTTCGACGGGAGGTGCCACAGCCACAGCAGAAGGCTCAGCAACTACGCCCCCATCAGTGCCCAAAGCACTATCTACTTGGGAAACCAAATCTACCTCCAAATCATCCTCAACGTCAGAATTAAAAGGAGTCTGCGATAGAGGAGTGATGGACTTACTCATAGCGGTAATTCGATCGAAAAGAAAGGGGTTCCACAAGAGGTTACTGCGACTTCACAATCTGCAAAAACCAAACAAGGAATCTACGCGTCAAAGTCATGCGATCATAAAGCGCCAATACACATAACAACATACGTATAGCAAAATCAACGCGCATAGCAAAGTTAATGCGTACAACAAAGTGGCTGACGTCCCAAGAGACTATCATGCAAGTGGTATGACTAACGTGACAAACGCGACAACACTTAGGAAAAATATTTTTCTAAGACAACAAAACGACCAGCGACTACTCCCAAAGAAGTTTAGCAACTTCCGACAACCAACAAACCCGTTAAGGGAAAAACAACACGTACCGACCAAAAGGCCTTTACACGAAGGCATGGGGGCAATATGTCCAATGGGGGAATTTTACCACGACTACGCACGGAGGTAAAAAATCGTCTAAGGCATGAGCTAAGGACGATAGCAACAACAACCAACCAGCAATTACTCGACATACGAACACCAATGAGCAGCTCTATGCAACAACAACGACAAATAGTTAAAAGGAACAACAACACGGCAACATCCAAAAATCAAGACTAAGCTGTCCTGTAAAATCGAGTTTTCAGACTACCTCAAAATGTGACAAAAAGTATCACAACGGACTCCACTCGTCGAGACGATTTCAGAAAGGTAAAGACCGCGGCGAACGGAGCACGGGAAGGCGGCGCGTGGGTTACACACGCCAGAAGGACAACACACACGCGACGGCTCGTGAGGGCGCGTCCGGCGTCGGCTGACGATTCTGAAGGCGGCGCCGGAATCCTCGCGATGATCTGAGTCGATTGGTGGTGTTAATTTCTGAAAACAAGTCAAGAATCAAACACGTAACTTTCGGGATGCAACTAAAGTTTACGACGGTGAAGAAACTACGAACAAGCAAATGGTTTCTAGAAATGGTGGAGCAATTACCTGCAAAGAAGGATGAAGAATGAATTCCAAAAAGCTGGAAGAATGATAGGGGATTAGTGTAATCACATATCCCAAAAGATTCATTGATGATAAGGACCAAAGGAGTGATTCATCTACACCCATGCCTAAGTGCTTACGGTATACTCCACCCTCTTCTAAGTTTTTACCAATCTCTACGCGTATGATTATTTTGTATTACGCATATCAAATTCGTCATTTTACATGCATGGTTGCATATCGCATGATTCATGATTTATTAATCGCTAAGTCATTTTAGAGTATACGGATTATATTTCTAGCATCACGTAATTACGTTCTTGCGATGACCGTTATTTGTGCATGCATGTTGATAAAAAGCATGTCCGCATGACATATTACTAATCGCTTATGTCCCTAGCGTTAATCATGTTTACACGTTATATACGCGCATTTTCTATTGCACTAACCGTGATGACAGGAAATAAAGTCACTCGGTAAAAAAATCAAGGGACGGACGAAATCACGACTTCTACGTCCAACCGACGATCAAAACCGGAAGGTTAGCGTTGATGGGTTCCGCTATGACCGTTAGGCCCTTTAACGGGGAGGAAACGGCAAACAGGCCCACCAGGCCCAAAGTGAAGGTCAAGATGACCTAGGAGAAGGGTCCCGACGAAGGGAGTCCCGGCAAGGTAAGGTCCCGACAGAGTCGGTCCCGACAGTGGAGCTGGAAGCTCTCGATGAGAAGCCTTTAAGTAGGCCCCGATGATTAATCCCTGAGAATGATTGGCCCTGTCACGATGACGAGAGGCCCCGAGCGGTGACACAACGAGATAACTCTGGAGTCCCCGACAGGAGTCGGGACTCGATTATCAGAGGATAAGGCCAAGATATGCGGGGCGTGGCCGAGATACGCGGAACGTGGTTAAGATACACGGAGCGTGGCCGAGATACGCGGGGCATGGCTGAGATACGCGAGATCACATCCGAGATACGCGGGATACGGGCTAACCACCCCCAACGGTTCGCCAGGTACCTGAGGCATCTCTTTGCCTATAAAAGGGCAGGAGATCACCTCAGAAGACTGACGTTGAATTCAATATACTTTGAGATTACTGCTTGCCAGTCATACGAGATATTCATTTAAGCATCGGAGAGGGGTTCTGGGTCACCGCCCGGTATATCCCCTCTTGCAGGATTGCGTGGAGCAAAGGAGCTAGGATTGCCGTCAAAGTCCGTACCGGAGTTCCACCGTGATCCAACATTGGCGCCGTCTGTGGGAAGCAAACAAAAAGCTGATATGGTTTCTACTCGATCAATGGCGGCTGGCAAGCACAGAAGACAGGGACAATCCGGTGGTTCCCGTCACCCCGCTGCAACAAATCTGGATTCAGTACCAGAACAGGAGGAAAACCAGAACCATCCCCCGGCTGAGTTCTCCCAGACAGGGGGGCACAATGGAGATCCCGAAGATATTGCTCCTCAGCACCAGGGCAATAGGGGGCAGGAGGCTCTCCCAGCTGCAGACTTGAAAAGGGCCGTGGCGGAAGCCATGCCCATGTTCCTGGCAGCCGTAGAGGCTCTCTTGGATCGGAGAGAAGCTGCGAGGAGGCAGGAGGAGATGCCCCCGTTGGAGGAAGTGGCCCCGAGGAAGAGGGTCGGAACGCACAGGAAGCCCCGCCCCGAGGCCAGGACGGGAGTAGGGCAACCGGTCAGCCGGAGAGGTTCGTGGTTGATGGGCCAGGACCAGTACAGCACAGGACCATTCCCCTGAATGGTCCCATCACTCCCGACCAGGTGGTAAAAATCATGAACATCTGTATGGGAGAACAGAAGCCACTGGTGTCGGAGCTAAGGGATCGATCCACTCATCCCTTCGTCCCCCGACTCATCGACACCCTAGCCCCGCCTGGGCTAGGCATCCCCACGATCAAGGAGTACGATGGCGAAGGAGATCCAGTTCGCCATGTCCAGAAGCACCTCATGGCGTGTTTGGGAAGAGCCCCGAGCGAGGACATAGTGTGTACGCTGTTCCCGAACACACTGGGAGAAAGAGCCCTGACCTGGTTCTTTAGTCTGCCCCCAGGCTGCATCACTTGCTGGGCAGACATGCACGACCGATTCATTCAGCAGTACCAGGGTCGGAGGCGTCTATTGAAGAGCGTGAGGTCCCTGACCCAGGTGGTGCAAAGGCCCGACGAATCACTGGCTCACTATTACCAGCGGTACACAGCCAGCGTAGCAAAGATAGACGAGGAAATCTCAGAGGGCGAAACCATCCGCACCTTTATTCGGAACCTGACAGCCCCCTATGGTTCCGACCTGATGCACAGCGTGGCTGAGAAAGCAGTGTGGAATATGGAGGCGCTACAAAAAAGGGTGAAACGGCAAATCGATGTCCAGGAGTCGAAGATAGCCGCAGGAGAGTTGGAGCCCCCAAAGTCGAACAAAGGAAAGCCGTCGGTTAAGCCCTTCGACGATCGTAAGTCAAAGGGCAAACCTGAGAGTAGTCGAAACCGAGGCCGACCTGATCGAAGGGACGATAAACGTTCCTCAAGGAAGGATAGGCGGGAGGCTGATCTCGACATCCCTCTCAACTGCTCCATGGCGGAAGTGCTGACAGTCATGGAACGACAAGGTATCTCCAGGTACCCCCCAAAGAAGGATGGAGAATTCTTGGGATCACGCACGGATCGCTACTGCCGATTTCACCGCGCGAACGGTCATGACACCAACCACTGTCGAGAACTAAAGAAGGAGATCGAAAAGCTGATCCAGAAGGGGAAGCTCAAAGAATTTGTCGGGGATAAGCGGTGTCGATATCGCTCTCGGTCCCGATCGCGGTCCCGCTCCCGATCCCGCGATCGGTCCCCAAAGAAGAAGAGAACCGATCCAGAGTCGTCCGGTGCTCGCAAGGAGAGACGGGGCACTATCAATGCGATCCACGGAGGATTTGCTGCTGGAGGTGATACCTCATCCGCCCGAGAAGTCTATGCTTCTAGAATCCCTACTGCGGTGGTGCTGGGTAAGAGGTCCCGATCCTGGACCTTGAAAGAAGAGATGGTAATCTCCTTTTCGTCGGAAGACCTCATAGGCGTAGAGACTCCGCACGACGATGCCTTGGTGGTAACCTTGGATGTAGATGGGTTCGAAATGAAGAGAATTCTAATCGACGGGGGGAGCTCCTCCGACATCCTATTCATGGACGCGCTGGAGGCTATGGGAAAAACGAAGAAAGATCTGAAGGAGGCCAACTTCCCGATGGTCGGATTCTCTGGCTCAACCTCCTATCCGCTAGGAGTAATCACCTTACCAGTGGAGTTTGGTAGCGGGTGGAAATCAGAAAGAAGGAACGTAGAGTTCGTGGTAGTCGATTCTGCGGGGACCTACAACGCGATAATCGGGAGGACCACTATTAATCCCCTGATGGCGGTCGCCTCGACAGTGCACCATAAGATGAAGTTCCCGATCGACCACGGAGTCGGAGAGGTTAAGGGTGACCAGGTGGCTTCTCGAAAATGTTATGTTAATGCCACCCGGAGGAGGAGGCGAGAAGCCATGACTGTCCTCCAGACCGACACAGATCCGAGAGAGGAGTTTGGGCGTCCCGCCCCCGTAGAAGATCGGAAAGAAGTCGAGATCGACGGACCCCAGAGGAAGGTGAAAATCGGGTCTGCTCTGACCGAGGAGACAGCCCAAAAATTGGTGGAGTTGTTGAAGGAGTTCAAGGAGCTGTTTGCCTGGTCCCCGAGCGATATGCCAGGAATCAGCCCTGATGTGATCGTACACGAGCTGAAAATAGACCCCGCAATCAAGCCTATCACGCAGAAAAGGCGTCCGATGGGCACGGACAAGAAGATCGCGATCCAGCAGGAGGTGGGCAGGTTGCTCGATGCTGGGTTCATTAAGGAGCTCCGATTCCAGACTTGGGTTGCTAATCCAGTGCTGGTAAAGAAGACTAACGGGAAATGGCGAATGTGTGTGGACTTCCGCGACTTAAACAAGGCTTGCCCAAAGGACTGTTATCCACTCCCGAGAATCGACCAGTTGGTGGATGCCACGTCGGGACATGAGCTGTTGAGTTTCATGGATGCGTATTCAGGCTACAACCAGATCAAGATGGCCAAGGAAGACGCTCCCCATACAGCATTCTACGCGGACAGTGACATCTATTGATGGATATACGCCCAATTTGAACCCGTTGACTTCCAAACCGTTGTATTTTTATCGTCCCATTAACGATTGTAAATCGAAACTTCAACCCGAACACTGCGCGAACACATCAACGGCTCGGACGAGGCCGGAGCGCTCGTCCGGCCGAGGCAAACTCACCTAGGTGAGGTTGGGTGGCCACACCCGACCTCCCCTAGGAGAGATCGGGTTGGCCAACCCGATCTCTCCTAGGAGGGATGGGGTTGGCCAACCCCATCCTCCCTAGGAGGGGTTGGGTGCCCTCACCCAACCCCTACCCTTGGGGGTCGGATTTCTCCCCCCCCCAAGGGCCCCGGCACCATTTTTGGACTCCCATACTCGGTTCATTCCGCCTACCTTCTCCGTATCCTAAGGTCTTAATTACGTGTTTAAAGGTTAATTAACTGTGTTTAAAGGTTAACGATGTCATTAAGCTACCTTAATGACACCGTTGCCTATAAATACCCCACCTCCACTATTCATTGGGGGATCTTGGCAAGTTGCACAATTTTGCTCTGACATCTCTCTAGCTTTATCTCTCTAAAACCGTACTGACTTAGGCATCGGAGAGGGTTCATCAGGCACCACCCCCCCCTCTGTGCCTGGTATTGCCCCTCTTGCAGGGTGGCAAGGAGAAGAGAACCAAGGAAGCAGAAGAGCATAGAGCAGTAGGACAAGCCCCAGGGGTAAGAAGTACAAGCCTCAGGAGGTCAGAAGGAAAGAAGGAAAGGAGGTCAGAAGGAGAGAAGGAAAGGAGGTCAGAAGGAGAGAAGGAAAGGAGGTCAGAAGGAGAGAAGAGAAGGACACATATCAGAACGACTACCCCAAGAGAGTATAAGGGCAGGGATCAGAACGACTACCCCAAGGGAGTATAAGGGCACGGATCAGAACGACTAGTCCTAGGAGCACTGAACCCGACATTTCATTAGTGGGAGATAAATTCTAGATTGACGACCCGTTGACTTAGACTTTATAACCTAACACTTGGCGCCGTCCGTGGGCTTCGAACAGAAAGCCTGGCAATAACAAGAGCGATGACGAACAGCTTAGTATCTAGGCATCACCGCCCACCTGGGGGCAATAGGCGAGGGAGACAGCCTATACCTCCAGCAAGGCAGCCTAACCCAGAGAAACAGCCTGCACACCAGAGCCTCAGGTAGCCCCACAGGCACCCCAGCCTAACAAGCAGGGAGGAGGCTTCCACAGCTCCAACTCCATTGACTAGGAAGCCACAGGGACAGGGGGGCAACAAGGAGTGCCATCCCAATACACGGCACCTCCACAGGGGTACTACTATGAGGCACAACCTCAAGGGTATCCATATGGAATATTAACTCAAAGGAACGACAATCGTGCCCACACAACCAACATAAGGCCCGCATACTCGCAAGGGGCACAGACAGTGACTCCGAGGTTGATGAACGCATTGGATGAGCTGCTAGCCCATATAGAGACTCTGAGGAACAGGCAGAGAAGGCAACACCAGCATGAAGAAGAAGAAGTTCATGAGGAAGAACAAGACCCAGAAGAAGAACACCACTCGCACCCTCGAACAAGGCAGCGAGAAGAACAAATGAGAGATAACCAGGGCCACTCCTAGAGGGAAGACAGCAATTTGTGCCTCCAAGGCAGCAACAGACACAGCAGGATGCCAGGGCATACACCCCCATGGGGGCAGATAGACAGGCAAGACCTCCAAGGAGGCATGGATTCAACCAAGTACCCCAACAGGGACATACACCGCACTAAGGGAGGACATACATGCCAGACCAACAAGGATATAGGAGTTCCAACATCCACCCTGGCAATGTACACATACAGTCCGTATCACTACAGACATGACTAAGGGACATACCAAGGAAAGCTCAAAGGGAGGGACATAGTCCCAACAACACAGCAAGGCAACCACCTACCCATGATACAGCACAACAGATCCAAACCCCTTGTGCATGACAACCCTTGGCACACATCCCCCTAGGACAGGGGAGGAGTTGAAAAGACAAGGATTTGAACAGGGGACTCATAGAGTACCACACCACGTCAGCACATAGCTACTACAATGGGAAGCCTCATGGAGAGACATAGTAGAGTGAGATCGCACATAGCATACATGAAGGATACACCTCCACATAGTCCACCTTGCAAGGATGTGACCTTATATTCCTCAAGTGGAAGAAATACACACAGACTAACAGAGGAAAACAATTACATTACCAAGGAAGCAGGGGATATCAACACCCCACACCCATATCCTTCCCATATCCTCTTATTTAATTTAACTGCATAACAAGTCAACTCCCTAAAAGGGGTAGATTTTGATACTTGATATCAACATGTTTTCCAAGAATGACCATACCGGACGCCTTCGGGCTCCGTGATATATATATACACAGGTGGACCACTAGAAGAATCAGTAAAAGGCCGTCGCCAATCAAGAGATGCACAAACAACAGATTCCTCAATCCCAAAGAACACCTATAAGGTCAAGTTTCTGGGAAAGATCACAAGATGGAAGGCTCACTTACAAAAATAAGTTGAGCACTCCCAACATCCTATAGAGGAACTACCATGAAGGTCACAAAGGATTACCCCTACTACAACCTTCCACTAAGCATCCTAAGGCCAAGCCCGTCAAAGGATCCCATCTGGCATTGGTATGCAAGGGGGGCACCAGTCACAACATGCCCTCCCCACAAACGCCCATTAGCACAAGAGGGGGTAGCCGCGAACACATCCCTCCAAAAATGGAGGAAACCATATCACATGGGTAACACCCACCATCAGAGGCAAACACCTCCAGCGGATCTTTATGATTTCACAAAATAGCCAGGAGATACAACTACACTTAGAAAGCTCATCCCAGATAATGGAATACACCTCCATCAAAAACCCTCAAGGACACCAAGCCTAGCAAAGGAAGAACGGTGACACCATCATCAAACTTTTAAAAAGGGATATGGAAAACATAGTATTTCCACACAATAATATGTTAGTCATAAGAGAGGGAATCACCAACTTTGACATGAAGAGAACCATAGTACATGAAGGGAGTCCGTCAGACATCTCCCATGACCAACCATTGATGATACTAGATAAGAGTCAGGCATACCTAATACCAAGGGACCCCCTACTAGTAAAGGTGGTCAGAACATCAACACACCCATTAGGGACACGGCACTGCAAATGAACCAGGAAAAGGATGGAACACATATCCTTACAAGTATCCTTACAAGTATCCTTGCAAAAATAAACTCCGTAGATAAAGAGGTCATCTAATAGATGACTATGTCTCTGTTCTCAAAATATGATCCTAACTCGGAGATCCTTGGACTCCGTATCATATATGCAATGAATAACATGTCCATCAAAGATAGGTACACGAAGATTCAAGACAGCGCCATAAAGATTAGGCGCATACCTCTACCAAGTACGACACATTTGAGTGTTCATAAACACTCCCTCGCCATCGCACAAGAAAAAAAGGCAACCAAGGATACAAGTCCTAACAAAACAAACATCGGTAGAAAATCCGGTCATTGAAGTCATGCACCAAGAGAGAAACTCTAAAGATGCAAGATTAGCAAAAGAGATAGTGCAACAATTAGAGTATGAAAAAGGAGATACATCTCCTATCAAGAGCCTTAGGGCAGGATAATAGTTCTACAAGATCAACCAAAGAAAAGCTCAAAAGCTTGGGGAGTAAGGTTTCAAGATCGACCCTCATACTAGACGCACATCCCGATCAACCACCTTGTCTGCAAATGATAAGACATTTGACTCTGGCATCCCATCAAGAGGAGAACCACGATAAAAGGGGCACTAGAAAAATATCCCGCCTTTAAGGCCATACGCCGAATACATGATGAATGAAGGTTGTGACAAAACAAAAAAGGAGGGACTTGTCAGCTCAACACACCTCAAACACGTATACGTACGCAACACAAATGCAGCCTCTAATGAAGCTATCCAGCAAGGAATAGCCAATACGGGGACAAACCCATAGAAAATCATGGAGCATCACTTGCAAACCTAAAGGAAAACATCATTTAGGTTCAAGTCCTAATTCAAAGGAAGTCTATAATCAAGATTCAAGGTGGGAGGAGCATGACCAATGTGACACTCCCCAAAGGCATTGAAGAATACTCCAATGTGAAGGAAAAGGCAAGGCACACTAAGTGCCAAAACACTCCAAGAAGATACAGCCCGGTCAGACCCCCACACCCCCATGCACGAGCAAAGAGCATGGATCAGATTGACTAGTCTGAAACACACCTACGAGATTAACAACTCAAGACACCATTCTATGAGAGAGCTCTTCAACCTACACAAGGAAAGGGGGGAAAAATTTACAAGCACCCCTAGGATACAGACATTGCCACATCCTAGTTATCAAGAGAATGAAATCCACCCCCACCCACCCAAAGCAAAAGCTCTTCCACACAACCTCCAAAGACACATCCGACAAAGGCATCATCCAAACCATGCCTATGACTGAAACAAGCAAGCATGAGAAAGAGTAAATCCTACAAGGGACACTCATCGCATTCAAACAAGCAGACAAGGGAGCCCCGAGCATAAGGGGTACCCAACCAAGAAAATGAACGAGGGGCCTTCAACGGCCAAATATGAAAGGCGGTGTGACCACCAAGCAACTTGGGGGCACCGAACGAATAAGTGCTTGGTAGTCCACCTAAGTGTAAAAGAAGAGATTAGAGGCAGAAGATCACAAGAACATGCAATACCACTTTTCCAAGAAGAGGTCACATAAGAGGAAAACATCCTCAACTCCCTATACGAACTCGTCCTAAGTTGGCAACACACAAACATCACCCTCGAAAGGTGATCTCCCACATTGAAGAAAAAGCGTGGTAACAGGCAATATCGTAGAAGGAGAAGTCAAGTAAAGACTCGAAAAGCATACCAAAAATGCACCATACATGAGAAGGGACACAAGATAAGGTAATATTATGGGCCCTCCGGGAGCCAATCCCGCGAACACATTCGACGCCCCCAAGAGCGTATCTTGAGAGTAGTTCTAAAACTACGAACCCTGTGCCCTCCGGGAGCCTATCCCGCGAACAGATTCGACGCCCCCAAGAGCGTATCTTGAGAGTAGTTTTTATACTACGATCTTCGACGCCCCCAAGAGCGTATCTTGAGAGTAGTGTTCATACTACGACCTTCGACGCCCCCAAGAGCGTATCTTGAGAGTAGTTTATACACTACGACCTTCGACGCACCAAGAGCGTATCTTGAGAGTGGTTTCCAAAAACTACGAATTTCGACGCCCCCAAGAGCGTATCTTGAGAGTAGTGTTCATACTACGACCTTCGACGCCCCCAAGAGCGTATCTTGAGAGTAGTTTATACACTACGACCTTCGACGCACCAAGAGCGTATCTTGAGAGTGGTTTCCAAAAACTACGAATTTCGACGCCCCTAGGAGCGTATCTTGAGGTAGATTTGCAACCTACCAGATTCGACGCCCCCAAGAGCGTATCTTGAGGTAGAAAAAACACTACCAGTTCGACGCCCCCAAGAGCGTATCTTGAGGTAGATTTCAAACTACCAGTTCGACGCCCACCAGGAGCGTATCTTTGGTCTAACCTGAGCCCTCCGGGAGCCTATCCTGTGAAACGTTAAGTGCCATCCGAGAGCCTGTCTCGTGAACAGTTTTCGACGCCCACCAAGAGCGTATCTTTGGTCTAACAGTACAACGTATACCGTGTAAGGGGTATCAGAAGAGATCATCACACCATGCTCAGAAGGATCCCATGAGAAAGTAATCTTAAAGTAAGGTTGTATAAAGAACACATAATATTTTTTCTTGATGAGATGGCAGGTATAGCATGAAGGAAAACACAAAAGAAAGATAAGGAAATGAAAGCATATACAAGGGACAAGTCCATGACCAAAGGATCATATACAGAAGCACAAGAGGCTATCATAAAAAGTAACGAGTTATCCTACCATCCATATTACAAGTCAAGAGAAATATCTCAAAGGAACCCAACACCACCAAGAAGGATAGCAAAGACATGAAATCCAAAGTTCAAGGCTCTCAAAGTAAACTCGACCCATCAAGAAGAGGAATTGCCTTACAGGTCGCACAAAGCAACCTTCGATAAACGTTATTGTCTTACACGTCACCCTCGCGTGACCTATGGTCGTATCAGACTAGAACATCGTCAAGCACAACTCATGAAGGAGACATCTAAAGAGCATAAAGGATACAACATCCGACAAGACGAGACATCGGGACCTAACCCAACAAACATAGCCTAAACATAAGGCAGCTATAGCAATAAAGGCTCTCCAACGAGAAAGGAATACTAAAGCACAACTCCATACATCGTGATGTGGCTATCATGTCCACATACACTGAAGTGGCTATCACGTCCACATATCTTGAAGTGGCTATCATGTCCACATACCTTGAAGTGGCTATCATGTCCACATATCCTGAAGTGGCTATCATGTCCACACACTACAGAAGGGCTATCACTCCGACACATCACGAAGTGGCTATCACGTCCACATACCCCGAAGTGATTATCATGACAGCACGTCATAAAACATCTGTCAAAGACATGCATTGTAAAGACACCATCCCGACCACGAACATCAAAAGGCTACGCCTAGCCTCAGGAGGAGGTTCAAGAAAAAGGAAAAACAACACCCTTCGTACGCTCATCAAAGGTAGGCACTTATATTTCAACCCACTGGGTGATACCAGGAAGGAGACGTCCTCATTATGAAGACAACCTCCATATCTCACGAAATCAACCATGAAGCAAAGAATCACGACAAGCACTATTGAGGGCATATAACAAAACGATCCCCACAACGATCACAACTACGATACTAGTAGAGGCTAACTCAAGAGCAGTCTCAACCAAACTCCAAAGCAAGAATTGCTATCTTAATCAGAGCCATGGCAAGAGAGGGGAACCTCAATGTAAGATGATGATCACACCCGTCACCAAAAGAAAAATCTTCAACGCAGGGGTTAATAACATAACCCATAGGAAAGACAAAGACACCTTCAAAAGTCGTCAAATCTACATGAAGATGAAATAAACTTGAGACTCGGCCCCTCGGCTGGGGGGCAGGGGATAGAGAAGAGACATCAAGACCTATGATCACCCCATCGCCAGCCACAGGTTGTTTCCTTTTGTCAAGCAAAGAGGGCACCTCTTCAACCACTACCTCCTTATCATGGGAGGGAGTCAGCAAGGGGGCACTTGAAGGAGAGCCTCTCGCGGTTTCTTTCTCCTTGGCAGCCGAGGGCCCGACCTCAGAGTCAGATTTCCGCGCCTTGGATTTAGATTGACTTGAACTCTCACCCTCCACAAGAACCATTCGGTAACCAGGGAAGAACGCTCTAACAACAAGAAGGAAGCAGCATGAGAACAATCATAAGTATATCACAAAGAAAAGAGAAGGGAAAAAGAACATACTGGAAACATTAGCAGCCATCCCTGACTTAGAAAATTTCTTGGCCTGATAAGCAGAACTAGAGGGTTCTTCCCTCTCATTCGATCCAACGGACGGTCAAATTTGGTCTGATTACCTTGGAAAACGATCTTCAAGGTCTCCCTGTCTGAAGAAGAAAGCTTCCCAAAATTGAGTCATCTATACGAGCAACCAACGCAAAGATCGACCCTTACTCATGGAGGGACGAGATACGCCTACTACGGGGGCAACCTTAACACCAATGGAAGAGGGTGAACTTTTAGTTCCCCCAAATGGAGCAACGCTCCAACGCATCCGAAGGAAGGGTCAACCCTTAACACATGTCAATAGACCCCTTCGCTCGCGGCGGTAAGAAGAAAGCTTGTAAGCATTTCCACCCTCACTTTTATGGGGAACAAATCGCAAGGTAAAGGTCAAGAGCTATACGCATGCTCCAACGAATGAAGGAAAAATGATACACATGCCGAAGGTCGAGGTTAATGGACAATGCTCACGCTAGTACAAGGGAGGCGGAACGTTGTGTCCCATTGAGTGGCAGAGTTCCCACCCTCAGGTAAAGGAAAGGTCTATGCTCTCACCTTTGCACTTATACTCATATTCATGATTAACATCTACAGGTACATCAATGTCATCACTCATGCTTATACTCACAACCCGTCCATACATACATGCACGTTCATGCTTGCACTCATATGCATGCCCACGTACACACTCCCGTGTATTAAAACATTTAGACGTCCATGCACATGGCCGCCATATATTCATGCATACATCCATGACTACAATCACAGCATGTCTTTACTCACTCCCATCCTTATGTTCCTACTTGCATGTATGCTAGTACACATCCTCATGTTCATGATATGTCCATGTTCACTCCTAGTCAACATCCTATAGGCATATTTTCTAGTATCCTATACTTAGAAAAAATTTTAGGCCAAAATTAAATTTTTCTTCACTTAGACTTATCCCGGCATGAAATTGAAGCATAAGTCACTTAGTTGCATTCATAATTGCATTCCTATGCGAGCGTGTATTTTTTGAGTATACGCCTGTGGCAAAGATAGATTTATTACTCCCACCTCAGACGGACGTGTGCTTAGGCACACGTCTGTGCTACTCTAACGTTTACAACTCCTCTATCTCATAAGGCAGGGGGCAGGGTCGGAGACACGCACCCATGGGTAAGCAAATGTTCAGACGAAAGGTAAAACCCCGGTTTCAAATTGCGCGTATCATACCATCCTGAAATAGAGTCAATCAAGGGTTAAGCCATTGGTTGACTCGGGGGCATGTGATGGTTATACGCCCAATTTGAACCCGTTGACTTCCAAACCGTTGTATTTTTATCGTCCCATTAACGATTGTAAATCGAAACTTCAACCCGAACACTGCGCGAACACATCAACGGCTCGGACGAGGCCGGAGCGCTCGTCCGGCCGAGGCAAACTCACCTAGGTGAGGTTGGGTGGCCACACCCGACCTCCCCTAGGAGAGATCGGGTTGGCCAACCCGATCTCTCCTAGGAGAGATCGGGTCAGCCAACCCGATCTCTCCTAGGAGGGATGGGGTTGGCCAACCCCATCCTCCCTAGGAGGGGTTGGGTGCCCTCACCCAACCCCTACCCTTGGGGGTCGGATTTCTCCCCCCCCCAAGGGCCCCGGCACCATTTTTGGACTCCCATACTCGGTTCATTCCGCCTACCTTCTCCGTATCCTAAGGTCTTAATTACGTGTTTAAAGGTTAATTAACTGTGTTTAAAGGTTAACGATGTCATTAAGCTACCTTAATGACACCGTTGCCTATAAATACCCCACCTCCACTATTCATTGGGGGATCTTGGCAAGTTGCACAATTTTGCTCTGACATCTCTCTAGCTTTATCTCTCTAAAACCGTACTGACTTAGGCATCGGAGAGGGTTCATCAGGCACCACCCCCCCCTCTGTGCCTGGTATTGCCCCTCTTGCAGGGTGGCAAGGAGAAGAGAACCAAGGAAGCAGAAGAGCATAGAGCAGTAGGACAAGCCCCAGGGGTAAGAAGTACAAGCCTCAGGAGGTCAGAAGGAAAGAAGGAAAGGAGGTCAGAAGGAGAGAAGGAAAGGAGGTCAGAAGGAGAGAAGGAAAGGAGGTCAGAAGGAGAGAAGAGAAGGACACATATCAGAACGACTACCCCAAGAGAGTATAAGGGCAGGGATCAGAACGACTACCCCAAGGGAGTATAAGGGCACGGATCAGAACGACTAGTCCTAGGAGCACTGAACCCGACATTTCATTAGTGGGAGATAAATTCTAGATTGACGACCCGTTGACTTAGACTTTATAACCTAACATCTATCACTACGATGTCATGCCTTTCGGGTTGATCAATGCTGGGGCCACCTACCAACGGATGGTGAACAAGCTGTTTGGGGATATGCTGGGAGAAACCATGGAAGCTTACGTGGATGATATGCTGGTGAAGTCCCGACAAGCCGAGGATCATGTGCACAACCTAACCCTGGCATTTGAGCGGATGAGGCTCCATCAAGTTCGCTTGAACCCGACGAAATGCGCCTTCGGAGTCCACTCAGGAAAGTTTTTGGGCTTCATGGTGAGCCAAAGAGGAATTGAGGTGAATCCTGAGAAGCTGAGGGCAATCGAGGAGATGCAGTCTCCGATAAGCCATCGGGAGGTACAAGTGCTGAATGGCCGACTAGCTGCAATGAATCGCTTCTTATCCAAAGCGAGCGACCGATCAATGCCGTTTTTTGAAGTCCTGAGGGCCAACAAGAAATTCGAATGGACCTCCAAGTGTGAAGAGGCGTTTCAAGCACTCAAGCAGCACTTTCGCACCCTCCCACCGTTGGCGAAACCGGTCCCAGGCGAGCCGCTCTACCTTTATTTGGCTGTTTCTGAATTTGCCATTAGCTCTGTGTTAGTAAAAATTGTCGAGGGTAATCAAGTCCCCATTTATTATGTAAGCAAGGCGTTTGCCAAGTCTGAATCAAACTATCCCGCCGTTGAGAAGTACCTCTTTGCGTTGATTATTACTGCTCGGAAGCTAAGGCCTTATTTTCACACACACGAGATTACTGTGCTGACAAACCAGCCTCTGAAGCATTTCTTGAACCGACCGGACGCATCGGGAAGATTAGTGAAGTGGGCAGTAGAGCTTAGTGAGTTTCGAATACACTTTGCTCCAAGAACGGCAATTAAGGGCCAGGCATTGGCGGATTTTATTGCAGAATCTACAGCCCCCGATCTGAAGGATGCGGGCCCTGTAGAGTGGGCAGCCGTGGAGGTCCCGATAGAATAACAACCAGAGAGGGCAGAGCAATCAGAACAGCCAAATAAGGAAAATACCTGGGAGATGTATACGGATGGCTCCTCGAGTTCTGACGGATCAGGAGCAGGCTTTTTGTTGATACCACCGGGTGAAGGTGAACCGCTCCGATACGCCTTGGCTTTAACATTCAAGGCCACAAACAACGAAGCGGAGTATGAAGCTCTTATCACGGGCCTAAAAATTGCTAAAGGCACTGGAGTCGATCACTTCAGAGTGAAGTGTGACGCAGCTTTAATCGTGAACCAGGTTCAAGGGCGATACGAAGCGAGGAGTCCGATAATGAAGAAGTATCTACGAGAGGTACAAACCTTGAAGGAGAGCTTTAAAAGCTTCGACATCGAGGCAATCCCGAGGGAGGAATAAGTAGAGGCAGACGCCTTGAGCAAATTTGCCCTGGGGGCACCCTTGGAGGAAAATCGGAAGGTGCACTTCCTAGAAAAGGTGATCTTATCGACCATCGACCCGACACAGGTGTGTGCCATTGAAGCGAGATCAGAGGAGGAGCCAACTTGGATGACCCCGATAGTCGCGTACCTGACTACGGGGGCAGTCCCCGATGATCAAGTAGCAGCGGACAGGATACGTCGAATCGCATCCAATTATGTAATGCTGGATAATCAGCTATACAAGAAGGGCTGGTTCTCGACTCCGTACTTGAAGTGTGTGGCAGAACCCGACACCAATCGGATTCTGAAGGAGGTGCACGAAGGGGTCGCGGCTTGCCATGAAGGGGCTCGATCCATCATGAGGAAAGTGCTGAATTTGGGCTATTATTGGCCCACGATGAACAAAGAAGCGACGGCGATGGTCCGATCCTGCGACGCGTGCCAGAGGTACGCCCCGAGTATCGTGGCTCCGGCCGCTAATCTGACATCCATCAAGAGCGCGTGGCCCTTCGCACAGTGGGGCATCGACTTGGTGGGACCTCTTCCACAAGCACAAGGTCAATGTAAGTATTTACTTGTAGCTATCGATTATTTTTCGAAATGGATAGAGGCAAAGGCATTGGCCAGAACGACGGGGAACCAGATCGTCAAGTTCCTCCAAACCCACATCGTGTCCAGATACGGGATTCCTAAGGTGGTGATCAGCGACAATGGTCCGCCGTTTAACGGCTCTCAGGTGAGGGAGTATCTGGAGGAGTTGAACATTGAGCATCGGACCGCCTCCGTACGCCATGCTCAGACTAATGGCCAGGTGGAGTCAGCCAACAAAATCGTGATGGACGGCCTCAAGAAGAGGGTCTATGCTTTGAAGGGCAAGTGGCTGAACGAACTGGAGAACGTGCTTTGGGCCGTTAGAACGACAGCCAAACGATCAACGGGGGAGACTCCGTTTGGCCTTGTTTATGGCACGGAAGCTGTCGCCCCTGTGGAGGTAGCTGTGGCGTCCCATCGGATGAGATATTACGAGCCCCTGACGAACGATGAAATGAGACGTCTTGACTTGGACTTACTCGAAGAGAAGAGGCGGGAAGCCGATGAAGTCCAAGCTCGAATGCGTTTGGCGACGGCCAGGTACTACAATCGGCGAGTGAAGTCCCGACAGTTCTTCGTCTGGTTTGGCGTCGCAACGAGTTCACCCTTTTGGATCGAATCAACAAGATGTCACCAAAATGGGAAGGACCTTATAAGGTCGCAGGGATGCTAGCTCCAAATGCGTACAAGTGGGAAGACCTCGATGGCAGAATATTAAAGCATTCTTTTAGTGGCGAACACTTGAAGAAACACCATGCTTGAAGAAAAGTCGCCTTAAGTGGTGCCCGATGAAAGTCGCCTTAAGTGGTGCCCAATAAAGTCGCCTTAAGTGGTGCCCGATGAAAGTCGCCTTAAGTGGTGCCCGATGTAAAATCGCCTTAAGTGGCGCATGATGTTAAGTCGCCTTAAGTGGTGCACGATGTTAAGTCGCCTTAAGTGGCGCACGAGATTAAGTCACCTTAAGTGGTGCTCGACGAAAGTCGCCTTAAGTGTTGCACCATTCTTAGATTTATTCTAAGTACTGACAAGTCGCCTTAAGTGGTGCATGATGTAAAGTCGCCTTCAGTGGTGCACGATATTAAGTCGCCTTAAGTGGCGCAAGTTAAAAAGTCGCCTTAAGTGGTGCACGATGTAAAGTCGCCTTCAGTGGTGCACGATATTATGTCGCCTTAAGTGGCGCAAGTTGAAAAGTCGCCTTAAGTGGTGCACGATGTAAAGTCGCCTTCAGTGGTGCACGATATTAAGTCGCCTTAAGTGGCGCAAGTTGAGAAGTCGCCTTAAGTGGTGCACAACGTAAAGTCGCCTTGAGTGGTGCACGAGAAAGTTGCCTTGAGTGGTGCACGAGAAAAGTCGCCTTGAGTGGTGCGCGATCCTTAGATTTATTCTAAGTATCAAAAAGTCGTCTTGAGTGGTGCACGATACTAAGTCGCCTTGAGTGGTGCACGATCCTTAAATTTATTCTAAGTATCAAGAAGTCGCCTTCAGTGGTGCACGATATTAAGTCGCCTTAAGTGGTGCACGACGTAAAGTCGCCTTTAGTGGTGCACGATATTAAGTCGCCTTAAGTGGCGCAAGTTGAGAAGTCGCCTTAAGTGGTGCACAACGTAAAGTCGCCTTTAGTGGTGCACGATATTAAGTCGCCTTAAGTGGCGCAAGTTGAGAAGTCGCCTTAAGTGGTGCACGACGTAAAGTCGCCTTTAGTGGTGCACGAAATTAAGTCGCCTTAAGTGGCGCAAGTTGAGAAGTCGCCTTAAGTGGTGCACGACGTAAAGTCGCCTTTAGTGGTGCACGATATTAAGTCGCCTTAAGTGGCGCAAGTTGAGAAGTCGCCTTAAGTGGTGCACAACGTAAAGTCGCCTTTAGTGGTGCACGATATTAAGTCGCCTTAAGTGGCGCAAGTTGAGAAGTCGCCTTAAGTGGTGCACGACGTAAAGTCGCCTTTAGTGGTGCACGAAATTAAGTCGCCTTAAGTGGCGCAAGTTGAGAAGTCGCCTTAAGTGGTGCACGATGTTAAGTCGCCTTCAGTGGTGCACGATGTTAAGTTGCCTTTAGTGGTGCACGATGTCAAGTCGCCTTAAGTGGTGAACGAGGTTAAGTCGCCTTAAGTGGTGCACGATGTTAAGTCGCCTTAAGTGGTGCACGAGATTTAAGTCGCCTTAAGTGGTGAACGAGGTTAAGTCGCCTTAAGTGGTGTACGAGATTAAGTCGCCTTAAGTGGCGTGGTTTCGCCTTAAGTGGTGTGGGTAATTCACCTTAGGTGGTGCAGCGATAATCGGAGTCAAAAGAGATTGATATTATAAAGATCCAAGAGGTTCACAATAACAAAAGGAAATTACAAGGATTTGAAAATAAAGCGATTGAACTTGATCCTTGGCAGCGTCGAGGGGAGCAGGGTCCACGAGGTCTGAGGCCGAAGGCTCCGCAGCAAAATGATCGGATCCTGGAAGATTGACCGCGGGAAGATCGGACTCTTGGAGGTTAGCCGGTGAAGAATCGATTATCAAGGAATATTGGAGGAGTCTTCTCGGATTTTGTGGCTATCCTCGAAGTATCGAGGAATCGCGGACGAGAAGATCCGTGTCAAGGAATTTTGTCAAGAGAAAAGCCTCTGATACTGATATCGGGAGGTCGGGAGTTGAAAGACACGACGCACTATAAGTCCCTCATGTCTTGGGGGCAAATGATGGGTTCCGCTATGACCGTTAGGCCCTTTAACGGGGAGGAAACGGCAAACAGGCCCACCAGGCCCAAAGTGAAGGTCAAGATGACCTAGGAGAAGGGTCCCGACGAGGGAGTCCCGACAAGGTAAGGTCCCGACAGAGTCGGTCCCGACAGTGGAGCTGGAAGCTCCCGATGAGAAGCCTTTAAGTAGGCCCCGATGATGAATCCCTGAGAATGATTGGCCCTGTCACGATGACGAGGGGCCCCGAGCGGTGACACAACGAGATAACTCTGGAGTCCCCGACGGGAGTCGGGACTCGATTATCAGAGGATAAGGCCAAGATATGCGGGGCGTGGCCGAGATACGCGGAACGTGGTTAAGATACACGGAGCGTGGCCGAGATACGCGGGGCATGGCTGAGATACGCGAGATAACATCCGAGATACGCGGGATACGGGCTAACCACCCCCAACGGTTCGCCAGGTACCTGAGGCATCTCTTTGCCTATAAAAGGGCAGGAGATCACCTCAGAAGACTGACGTTGAATTCAATATACTTTGAGATTACTGCTTGCCAGTCATACGAGATATTCATTTAAGCATCGGAGAGGGATTCTGGGTCACCGCCCGGTCTATCCCCTCTTGCAGGATTGCGTGGAGCAAAGGAGCTAGGATTGCCGTCAAAGTCCGTACCGGAGTTCCACCGTGATCCAACAAGCGTCAAGCTCAAATTAGACATGTATCCCAACTCAAAATAGAGTCAAGAAAGGTTTTGAACCGTTACTTGACTCGGGGGCAAGTGATGGATATATGTCCAATTCGGGTTCGTATTTATATTTCGGGCCTCGTAAACACGTCGAAAATCATATTACGGCTTAAGTAAACGCCTCTGAAGGGTCAAAACGGTCCGGATTGCATAAAGCAATCCGGAGGTCCGGGTTGCACGGCAAGGCGGACCTCGCCGAATTGCCCAAATTCGACGAGGTCCGGATTGCTCTACGGGTATCACGCGATTACCGTTACGTATAGAGAAGTCGAGTTCGCGCATTACCAATATTGATGACGGTTACCGCTTGCTTTTGAACCGTCATCAAACCGCTTCAAAACCGGGTCCTGATGGATAAATGTCCAATTCGGGTTCGTATTTACATTTCGGGCCTCGTAAACACGTCGAAAATTACATCTCGGTTTAAAAACGTCTCCTAAGGAATCAAAACGGTCTGGAAATGCATTTACGCGCGTCCGGATCGGACCTCCGGGTTGCAATGCAATCCGGACCTCGCCGAATTACCCAAATTCGACGAGGTCCGGATTGCATTACGGGTATCGCGCGACTATCGTATCCGCGATTACCGTAACGCGTAGAGAAGTCAAGTTCGCACATTACCAATATGGATGACGGTTACCGCATGATCTTGAACCGTCATCAAACCGCTTTAAAACCGGGTCCGGTCCCAAGAAAGCCTATAAATAGGAGGCCTTGGCCACCCATTTTCACACATTCTCTCATTTGCCCAACTTTGGTATTTTGAGCTCTGACTTCTCTCTAGAAATATTCTCTCTCTAGAAATTACCTTTTTGCCGTTATAGTGACTTAGGCATCGGAGAGGGCTCCGCTAGCACCACCCCCCCCCCCTCTCCGTGCTAGCATTGGTCCTTCGTGCAGGAATTGCGTCCCAGACGCCCGCAACTGTGCACAGACCACCGCCTCTTGAGACACAGCCGAACCGAGTCACAGACCTTTACGGGAGTAAATCCGAACACTCGTCAGTGGCCCAACCTCCTCCCGACAGAAGGGTTACAGCCCAAAAAGCCCGCACAACCACGCGAACAGACGCGTCCTCACGACCTTGTTCATCCCGGACGCAACATTGGCGCCGTCTATGTGATTCGAACAACAAGCTACCGTACCGCAGAAATCATGACGAGTGATCACAACCCTCCCGAAGAGGTGAAAAACCCAAGGAAAAGGCCCGGGCGCCCCAGGAAATCCCCAGCAAACAAAAGAACAGGAGGCCAAGCTCCAGCTGGGAGCCAGTCGGGACCCTCCCACATTCCAAGAGCTACTTCCATAGCTTCATCCATACTGACTGACAATGCGCCCAACGCACAGCACAGAGAGCCAAGGGACAAACATCACGCATATCCACCTGGTTTCGAACCAGAAACGCACGAAGATGAATCCCAAGCAGAAATGCCACAAGGCAAACAAAGAACGGGGGAAAACCCGATGCCCACCGTCACTCCAGCAATGATGGCTGCACTGGAAGAGTTACTCGCATTCTGCGAGTCTCTAAAACACCAAGGATATGCGGCTCAGCCACCTCCGTCCAACCAACAGTATGCTGCGCCAGCAAGAGAGATGTCGCAAGACACTACTCGCTAAGGCAATCCTTCCCAAGGCAAGAACCAACACGCAAGATATGAACCTGCACGGTCATACACTCCTTTCCAAGGAGCCCATCAATGGAGGAACGAAAGACAGCCCCCATTCTACCACCCACAGCAACCAACGAGAGATGATCCTTTTCAGGCCACAAGCAGGGATCAATCTTACATCTACCGCAACAATGGTCGGCAAAATCCTTCAACAGGTTATATTGAACCGGTAAAAGGGTTTACCGCCGAGATGTTAGAAGAAATGGTGCAGTAGAAGAAGAAGGAAGCAAAAATGAAAGGTATGCACGTTCTTGAAGAAAGGGCGTCACATCCATTCGCTGACCACTTGGTGAACAGTCGCGTCCCAGACGCACTGTATCGAATTGGAGAAGACCTCTACCGTGGAAAAGGAGATCCAGTTGATCACGTGCAAAAGCACGAGGCCTCTCTGCTAGGCAGAACGAAAAACCCACACCATTTCGCAATGACGTTTTCACAAACTCTTGCCGGGACTGCAGCACACTAGTTCTTCTCACTGCCATGCGGAAGTATCACTTCATGGGCAGACCTAAAGGCCAAGTTCATTCAACGATACATGGGCGAGCGCACATTGTTGAAAGGGGCAAACGCTCTGGACGACGTTCAACAACAAAACGAAGAGTCTCTTGCCGACTACTACGTCCGCTTCAATCAGAACATCTCTGACATTAAGGGGAACCTGACTGAAGGAGAAATTGTTCGAGCATTCATTCGAAACCTCGGACGAAGAGGCAATGCCCTAGCTGAAAAAATGGCAAAGCGCCCAGCAGAATCCATGGAGGAATTAGCCGCAAGAGTCAAGGAATACATAGACCTTGAAAGGTTCAGTAGCCAGAACAAGGCAAAAATCGCTGCAGCAAAGGCAAAAGATAATCCAAAGCAGAACCAACCAAAGCCACACTCAAGTGGTCAACAAGGAAGACATTGGCAACCTCAGCCGAAAAGACCCTTCCAAGGGGATTTTCAGAAACCAAAGGAAGTAAATCTTGCCGACCGCATTCCTTTGAATGCCCCGTTGTCTGTAATTTTGAAAGAAATGAAGGACGCGAATATGTGGAAGGAGCCAAACAACTTCAGGAAAGGCCCACTGGGGAGAGACAAGGACAAGTGGTGTGAAAACCACGAGTTCTTTGGCCACGAGACCAATAGCTGTGTCAGTCTGCGCTTCCGAATTAACAACTTCGTCCTCAAAGGCGAATTGAAACAGTTTGTCGATCAAGGCAACAACCCCCCGAGAAAGGCTCAACCAGAGTCATCAAAAAGAGGAAACAAGGGAAAAGAGAAGGTCAATGACAATCCCCCGCCAGCTAAGCGAGGTGTAATCAACGTCATACACGGAGGACCTGCCGCCGGAGGACAAGTATCTAATGCTCGGGACATTTATGCGTCCCAAGCAGCAACACTGCCGAAGTACGGAAAGCGCAAGCAACCTGAGCAAGAAGACGCAGTCATCCAATTCTCCAGGGAAGACTTTAAGCATATCGCTTACCCCTAAGATGATGCTTTGGTCATAACCATGGACATTGACGGGTACGATGTGAAAAGAATTCTTGTCGATGGTGGAAGCTCCGCTGACATTCTACATGTCAGAGTCCTGGAGCAACTAGGAAAATCTGTCAAGGACTTGTCCCCAGGAACCTTCTCATTAGTCAGCTTCGCAGGAGCAGCTACACAGCCCTTGGGTACAATCACACTTCCTGTCATCCTTGGCCAGGGGTGGAGAGCATTACATATCAACGTCACTTTCGTAGTTGTAGAATCTCTCGGAGCCTACAACGGAATCTTGGGACGAACAACGATCAATCCCTATGTGATAGTGCCCTCCACCGTCCACCAAAAGATGAAGTTCCCGACGGAACATGGGATTGGGGAAGTGCTAGGCGATCAGATAACCGCAAGACGTTGTTACGTCAATGCCTTGAGAGCAAAGCACCAATACCATGTGGCCATGATAAATTCCTTCAAGAGGCAGAAAGTCGTTGATGAAAGAAAGAAGCAACTGATGGAACAAGCTGTTACAGTTTGGACCCAACAAGGAAGCATCCAGTTCTCACCTTGGCACCAGATATGGCTCGTAAAGCAGGGAGAAGACGAGCCAATCATGGAATACTTCGTCAGATTTTCCTCCAACGCCTCAACAGCGAAAGCAACAAGAGAAGAAGTGATAAGTGTGTTCTATGCAAACATGAACGCGAAATATTTCCTTCTCTTTGGACGAACTCATGGATGGCAAACAACAAAAACCATGGCAGATCTAAAGGATAAGATTAAGGCAGCAGTCTTATGCGAAGAAGAACTGAGGTGGGGTACACCCCTCAGTTGGGACAAAGGAGTTCGAGCAAGAATGAACAAGCAGGAAGACGCAAGCATTAATATCGACAACATCTTCACACCGCTAAACACGGTGGCTGAAGACATTTACGTCAACCTGCTGGAAAACAAGCTCCCAAGTCCACTTGTCCCGGAGACAGCTTTCTTGGGCAACAACATCAGAGAATGGTGCAAGTACCATAAAACTTGGGGGCACAACACAAACATGTGTCTACCATTAAAGTGGGAAATTGAAGAATGCATCACGCTAGGTGCACTGAGGCGATTTGTTGCAACCAACTACGCGACATCGTCATCAAACCAGCCATAATGAAACGGGAGAAACAACTATCTTTTAGATTACTTTGCGCATTCCTAGTACTTCTAGTATAATCAATGTAAATACACGCAAGTATCTAATAAAGTCAATCTACATTTGTAGGTACACATCTATCTCTTGCACGATATTTTTTGGATTAAACGCGAAGCAACTAAACTACGCGCTTATTATCTACATCAATAATCCAAGAAATTATGACACGTGCAAGCAAAATCTATCATGCGTTATGACAACGTTTATCATCAACAACAATTTACCCATATGGATGACCACTTAAAAAGGCATCATCATAGAGTCAAACACTTGGAGTCAAGCCCAAGACACTCTCAAAAACAACATATTGCAAATACACATAATGGATGATATTTGCATACCTACACCAACAAGGAGTTCATTTCTCCATTCACAAATCAACATCTACATCAAGAAGGTGTTGGCAACACAAAGCAATGGCGCTGTATTCACAGCCTACTTATATGACACAAGGGCAACTTGCGGATTATCTACAAAAAAGGAGCTTATAGCAATTCTATACTCAAAGGGACGACTATTCAAAGAACCGTCACCTACAAGCAATATCTTGGATTAACCAAGACCCGCTATCAAAAGGGGCATGTTTACTTCTAGTGACATCTCTTTTTTAGAGGTAAATCCTCATGTTCATAGCTATTCCCTGGATTCAGAACATGATGGGCAAATACGATAGCATGGCTCATCACCCCATAAGTAGTGGATGTCCTCTGTTTAGACGTCAATCCCATGTGACGAATTCCGGGGGTAAGGGTTCACTCTTCATAGCGGATGTCCTCTGTTTAGACGACAATCCCATGTTACGAATTCCGGGTAAGGGTTCACTCTTCATAGCGGATGTCCTCTGTTTAGACGACAATCCCATGTTACGAATTCCTGGTAAGGGTTCACTCTTCATAGCGGATGTCCTCTGTTTAGACGACAATCCCATATTACGACCTCCTAGTAAGGGTTCACTCTTCATGGCGGATGTCCTCTGTTTAGACGACAATCCCACATAACGAATTCCTGGTAAGGGTTCACTCTTCAATGCGGAAGTCCTCTTGCAAAATGACAATTCCGTACTATAGATTTTCTAAATCGTGTTGCATGGTTCCTGGACGCAGAAAACATGCATCACAATTCATACTCTCAAAAGTGTTACATGGTCCCTGGACGCAGGAATCATGTATCACAAATATTTTGCAAAATATTTTGTCAAGTATTTTATCAAATATTTTATATATCAAACACCTTTCCAAACATTTTATTAAACAAGGATTTCAAGGTTCGCAAAACTCTCTTTCAAAACCCAAAAAGTTTTTACGTATGCTTCCCCAACGCGGGTTGATACACGCTGGCAGGTGCGCACCCTGTTTAAAACTCATAAAATTTACAAGTAGAGTCTTGTACAACGTCGCCTTAGAGTGGAACTAGGAGACGGTATAAACTAACATCTTGCTCAAGCCAAGATAACACATTTCAAACATACTACTTGTTAAGTCGCTATACGCGAGTCACTTGACAAGCTTCGACGGATATAGTGTCAAGCTATGCAGGAAGACGTACAACATGCATAACGCATCGTACGAACAACCTTGAATCAAAAGTGGCTATCGGTCACGATTGCGGGGACTACGTTTACACTACTAGCCACCCACGTTCAGTAAACACAGTAAGCGATAACGGTATGAAATATTACTAACAAGTTATCATGCCAATTGCTGTGTATAAAACAGGTTCATACGACGTAGTTCAAAGCGAACAAGTCACAAGCAACAATCAAACAACAACTCCAACAAGTTTCTAAACATAGAAGCCGGGGGGCAAACGAGCTCATAAACGAGTTCAACATATCGAAAAGATGACACAAATCAAAGCAGTCCATCATCCCTGACAGGGCTGGGCGGAACAGGCAAATGTTGCACATTAGTGCCGCCAGCATCTTCTCCAAACAAAAATGCAAACTCAGATGTTGCAGTATCTAAGCGACGAAGCTCGGCAACTTGCCCAACAGCAGACTCCGCATATGGCCCTAAGTTGTCAAAAGGAAAGCCAGGAGCAAGAATACTCACTCTACGAATAAAGTCCTCAGCAAACTCGCTGAGCATAGGAGTGGCCTTCGCTGTGGCAGCAGCGGTAACTGCGTTATCAAATCCAGGGATAGAAGGGAACTTGCTAAGTCCCTCTTCAATGCCAGCCTTCATTTCTGCCTCACGAACTTTCCGGCAGGCAACCTTGTGCTTGCCTACGTTATCAGAAATTGCCTTCTCAATGGCGGCGTTCTCAGATTCAAGCTGAACAAGGCTGGCATGATCAGACTCATAACGAGCTTCAAAATCCGTCTTCTTCAACGAAATACGGCGCACTTCACCCTTAGCTTCCTCAAGCTCCTTGGACAAAGTGGCAGCTTTGTCAGGAATGGCACGGTTCTCCTGGACAAGCTCCAACATGAAAGAGGCCATGTGCACCATATCAGAAACAACCTGAAAACAAGGAAACATTGAGCATACATGTTCAGGAACAACGAACATAGCAAAGTAAAAAAAAAAAAAAAAAAGAGATACTCACTGGAGTGAATCCAGACAATGATCTCTCAACAAATGTTCGTGCCTCCTCGTCACTCGAGGGTTGAACAACTCGATCACCAGGAGGAATAGATCGATGAAGAACACGCACGCCAACTTCAGGCATGCTCAGCTGGGAGTTCTTGGGAAAAGTAAGATCTCCTGCCACGTATGACATCCACTTACCATCTGAAATATCACCATCCAAAGGAAGAAGCAAATCCGCACGTCCAAGTGGCGGGATCGCTACATGTAAACCAAGCAGCGTTATGCAAAAGCCAAAAAATAAAGCGTATAAAGGCACAGAATTAAGTGTCCAGCTTATACCAGAAAGAAGAGAACGTTCCACCTCGGACCGCTCCTTCGAGCGGGGGGCAGACAACGCATCCTCGCAACCGCCAACTTCCTTCCCTTTATGGCAGGAAGGAACAGGAACGGTCACAGTAGTCTTCAGACGCTTTGAACTGCTCGAAGAACGCGTCCCAGGGGTGGACCGTTTGGAAGAGTCAGGAGCAGCAACAACGCGGTCAGTAACAAGCGTCGTACGACCTGCAAGTAGCATACAAAGTTATAACCCAACTAAGAAAATAAAAGATTGTTCTTTCAAAAAAGCTATCTACCTTTGCCGCGTCCAGAAGCCGCTGATGCTCC
Organism: Clarkia xantiana subsp. parviflora; assembly: GCA_036873135.1. Lineage (NCBI taxonomy): Eukaryota > Viridiplantae > Streptophyta > Magnoliopsida > Myrtales > Onagraceae > Clarkia > Clarkia xantiana. Next base: position 10,624,897 of record JAPTYO010000013.1, on the reverse strand, counting down.
AGAAGCAAATGGAGGAACGATCCTCCCGCTAGAAGCAATCTTGCGAGCGGCCGCCGTCTGCAAAGACGAACTTTTTCCGTCAAACCAACCTACAGTGCAACACGGTAAAAAGTTATAAAAATGATCAACATACCGAAGCTGCAGAAGGGAGCACATGGATCCCAGCATCAATCAATTCCTGATCGGATGCACGCAATGAGCAGGTGAAGCCACGCGATTATTGACAATGATAAATCTGTTTTATCACTTCCTTGTCCGACGAGGAGAGTTCCCGAAAAGCAGGCGCGGGATCAAATTTCTGAACATACTCGACATCCCAAGTCGTCCCCGCATCATGAACAAAAAAGTAATGATGTCTCCAATGGTCGGCAGACCGATCCGCGGTAGCAACTAATCGGTAACAAGGATCCCACTTGGCTTCCCCAAGACCAAGTTCTTCAAAACCATCGCTCTGCAAGTTCGGCCAACGAACTTTCACACCGCACAATCCCGCTGAGTCTGAACTCTTAAGCTGGTAGAAGCAGCGAAAGAGGGTGCGAGAATAACGCCAGGACTGCTTGTGAAGCAACACTCTGAAACAAGTCCATACTCGAATCCCGTTGGGTGCAAGATCTAAAGGGGAAATCCCACAACCGCTACAGAGATCAACCAAGTCGGAACAGTAGGGAAACCGCAAACCCTCTCTAACGTGTGATGTGTACACGACGGATAAATCTACAGGCGGAGGAGTAGCATCTCCTAGACTGCTATCAGGAAGTACCTCAAAGGGGTAAAAAGCCTCGGTACAAGCGTCGAGTCCGGAAGCACTCGCATACAAGGTGAACAGGGATCTATCCAAGCAGTTAGTATAATACCTAAACAACGCCTCAGTCTCTCCAGCAGGAGATACCCCAACAGCTACACCCTCATCGGTGTCTAAAACACTATCTGCCGGCAAAGCCGGGTCTACTTCCAAGTCATCCTCTATATCGGAATTAAAGGGAGTCTGCGATAGAGGAGTGGTGGACTTACTCATTGTATCAACACGATCAAAGGGAAGGAAGCTTCGCAAGAAGTTACTACAATCCCACAATCTGCAAGAAACAAGCAAAAATCAATGCGCGTATCAACATCAATGCGCGTATCAAAGTCAACGCGCGTATCAAAAGTCAACGCGCGTATCAAAAGTCAACGCGCGTATCAAAAGTCAACGCGCGTATCAAAAAGTCAACGCACGTAACCAAGTTCCACGCACATAGTAAAGTTGGTACGTACCATAGAAGGGACTAACGTCTTAAGGAGCTATCATGCAAACGGTGGAATTAACGCGACAAACCGTAAGGATCGGACGCGGCAACGCTTAAGGAAAATTTTTCTCTAAGTCGCCAAGACGACAAGTGACTATGCCTAAAGTTATTGGGCAATCCCCGTCAACCAAAAAACCCGCCAAGGAGGAAAATCATGCATATCGACCAAAAAAAAGCTTCTACACAAAGATACGGGGGCTCTATATCCAAACGGGGAATTCTACACCAACTATCCACGGAAGTGAAAAATCGCCTAAATTATGGACAAACGACGATAATAACGGCAATCAATCAGCAATTACTTGACATATAAGCATCAACAAGCAGTCCCACATGTCGACAACGAAAAATAGCTTAAACGAACAACAATACGGTGACATTTGCATTCAAGACGAAGCTGTCCCGAAAATTCGAATTTCCAAATTACCTCGAAACGTGACGGAAAGTATCCCAATGGACTCCCCTCGTCGAGACGATTCCGGAAAGGTAAGGACCGCAACGAACCGAGGCCGGGAAGGCGGTGCGTGGGCCACACGCTCCGGCGAAGGTGATTCTCACGCGACGGCGCGTGAGGGCGCGTCCGGTGGCTCCTGGTGGCTCCGAAGGCGGCGCTGGAATCCGTGGGACAAACCGAGACGAATGGTGGTGTCAACTTCGGAAAACAAGCCATTCGGAAAGGATGAATGAATTACCTGCAAAGGAAATGGAATGATGAACTCCCAAGGTGCTGGAAGGATAATTGGGGATGTGTGTATTTACATATCTCAAAGAGATGCTTTGTTGATAAGGATTAAAGGATTAGTTTACCTACATTCAAGACTAAACCCCTACGGTATACTCTACCCTCTCCTCTAAAAATATCTACTCCTATGCATATCTTGACATTGCACGTATCAAACCCATCACTTTACATGTACGTTGCAACCGCATGATTCATGATTCGGTAATCACTTAGTTGTTTTAGAAGCATACGGTTTCTATTTCCTGCACTACGTAATTATGATCTTGCCGTGACCATTACCTATGCATGCGTATTGATAGAGGTATGCTCGCATAGTGTATTATCAATTGCCCATGTCTCCGACGATAACCATACTTGCGCATATAATTTCCTAGTGCACTAACCGTGATGACAAGAAACAAAGTCATTCGGTCGGAAAATCAAACGACGGACGAAATCAAGATGCCTGCGTCCGACCATCGATCAAAATCGAAAGGTTAGCGTCAAACTCAAATTGGACAAAGTATCCTAACTTAAAATAGAGTCAAGAAAGGTTCTAAACCGTTACTTGACTCGGGGGCAAGTGATGGATAAATGTCCAATTCGGGTTCGTATTTACATTTCGGGCCTCGTAAACACGTCGAAAATTACATCTCGGTTTAAAAACGTCTCCTAAGGAATCAAAACGGTCCGGAAACGCATTTACGCGCGTCCAGACCGGACCTCCGGGTTGCGCGGCAATCCGGACCTCGCCGAATTACCCAAATTCGACGAGGTCCGGATTGCATTACGAGTATCGCGCGACTATCGTATCCGCGTTTACCGTTACGCGTAGATAAGTCAAGTTCGCACATTACCAATATGGATGACGGTTACCGCATGATCTTGAACCGTCATCAAACCGCTTTAAAACCGGGTCCGGTCCCAAGAAAGCCTATAAATAGGAGGCCTTGGCCACCCATTTTCACACATTCTCTCATTTGCCCAACTTTGGTATTTTGAGCTCTGACTTCTCTCTAGAAATATTCTCTCTCTAGAGTCATCTTTCTCCTTTTTAGCCCAATCGTGACTTAAGCTTCGGAGAGGGCTCCAGAAGCACCACCCCCCCCCCCTCCGTGCTAGTATTGGCCCTTCGTGCAGGAAACGGGCCCCAAAGCTAAGGCGAGGAAGAGAAATATGAGTAAGATGTGCCCAGACGCTCAGACTTGTGCCCAGACCGCCATTTCCTGAGACATAGACTTTTCCGAGACTCAACGATAAATCCGAGCACTCGTCATCGGCATAAGGCTAATACCTCTTCCAAGCGAAAAGTGACAGCCCAGAAACCCAAACAACCCACTCAGACAGACGCGTTCATTCGGCCCAGTTCAGCCAGGACACAACATTTTCCTAGGTGGGTTTTGCCCACCTCCTCATATAAATATAGAGTGTTAGAGATTTATTCAGGGTTAATAACTCTTCCTCATTTTTTTAGACAAAAGAAATACCTCCTCCCTAAATACATAGTTCGGCCGAACCCTATAGCCAGGGGGTGCCAAATTGCTTCGAGCAACTAGCCCAGAGATCCATCATGCTGACGAAGTGAAAAGAGGCTTTGCTGTGGAGACCATTCCTCGTAGGTGATTCTTTAACTAGAGTTCCTACAAGAGTCGTCCGGTGGACCGCGAACTCTCTGTCACGGTTTTGGGCTACGGAAAGCATTGTTGGTAGCCTATCCGCTGCGTAAATAGTTACATAGCATGTACCTCCTTTTGTTTCCGTAGTGATTATCCTTTAATTCTGTTATCATCTAAAAATTGGTGTTTCCTTGTCTTTGGACAAACCCCCTCGAACGCGTTCTACGGGAATCCGTCCAAAGAGGGGAAAACTGTAAACACCTAATTTTGGTAGGTGTGAAATGCGAGTAGCACGTTCGAAATGTCGCGCGTAACGTGCTAAAAAAGAAACTATCTGGATATGGAAGTCACGAATTTTCAAAGAGTAGTCCAGCTTAAAAAATGATAGTACATATTTATTTATTTGTAAAATAATCCAAAATATATTGTGAATATTTATGATAGATTTAGTGAATATTCACAATGTATTTTCGGAATATTAAATATTAATTATAATAAATTATTCTGATTGTTTATTAACTAATTTATGCTAAACCCTAGTTGCTAGTATAACTATAAATAGGGTGCTCTATTACATGTAAAATCAGTGTTATCAGAACCGGACCGGAGGTTGAACCAGTCAGGCCACCGCTTTCCGGTTCGACCCGGTTCGAACCCGGTCCGAACAGAATCTTTATAGCAGCACAACCCTGCCCATTATTCTAAACCCTTACCACTTCAGATCCTAAATCCAGCCCAGCCAATCCCATTATCCTAAACCCACCTCACCTATCTCTCTCACTCACATACGCACGCCTCCCTCTACCCTCTCCCCACCTCTCTATCTCTCTCTCTCCTCACTCTCTCCTCGCTCCTCTCTCTCACTCACGCTATCTCTTGCTTCCTTGCTTCCTTCACCAGTAGTGTCCGAGTTTCAAATGGCCAGGTCTCTCTCTCTCTCTCTCTCTCTCTCCATCACGCCTCCCTCCTCTCACATCTCCACCTCTCTCTCACGCATCTCTCCTCTCCACCTCTCTCTCTCTCTCACGCCTGATTCAAGTTTTTTTTTTCATCTAGGCACCGAACCGGTGGACCGGCCGGTCTGATCAAAACCGGCTGGTTCGCCAAAAAATTGGTTTATAGAACCAGGTTCGCTTACATCCTTCGGATTTGCTCGAACTGGACCGCTGGAGGCACCGGTTCCGGTTCGAACCCGGTCGGACCACCGGTCCGGTCTGGTTCTGATAACACTGTGTAAAATGATACAGAAAACAACAAGTAAACAACAATAAAAATGAGTTTTCTCGAAATCAGTGCAGAGTTTTTTTCTTCTCTCTCTCCTCGCGTCATCTCTCTATGCAACCCATGGAGTTCGGCCGTCCGTTCTAGCCCAGCCGTCGTGTCGATCTCGTTGCGGCCCTACCTGCCGCTAGCCCACACTCTGCATTGTCTCGTCCGCGTCGCTGCCCGCCGCTAGCTCATACATTCGCTCCGCTCGGTCTCCTCTATTTCCGACCGCGACGTCGACCTTGCTCTCCGCCGGAATCAGACCACCGGCCACCTGTTTCGGAGTTGCCTGTTGTTGGATTACGGGGACGTAATACTAGGAAACACTAAATTCAAGTACGTGCTAGTAATCACAATTACGCATCGGAAGAATTTGCACATACCTTTAGTCGATTCCTTTGCCCAAGATGTTGTGGAGGGAGTTCACGATCCACCAGTCGGAACCTCGTGCAAGTTCTTAGAAAGAAGTCCCACAAAGTATAGCTCCACAGCAAATCCTCTGATCAGTTCTTCGTCGGGGACAGATCCTCGGATTGATTGCTCGAAAGCAATTTGGCACACCCTTGGTGATGAACAAGGTCTGGCCGAATATTGTACTAATGAGTGAGGGAAATTCACTATAATTTACACTTAAGGAGAGTTATGAATTGTATTGTGAAAATCCCAATACAGCTCTATATATAGGAGGAATGGAGTGGACAAAAGTCCACTCCATTCTATGTGGTACTAATATTCGCCCGGCCACCTATTGTATAAGGGAGGCCCAATTTTGGGCCTTTCATGTCATTAGGGAATTGGGTCATACCCAATTACCCTAATGTGACATTTACCCAATTGACTTAGGTAACATATACATATATTAACGGGCTACCATTTACGGCGCCCGTACACCTTATGCTAACACCTGTCCGCCCCCACCAAGCTGCTTGCCTTCTCCCGAGCCAACCATCTGCCTCTGCTCACTGGACCTAGCTTCCAACGATCTAGACTAGCCACTCGCTCGTTTCATTCGTCGTTCAGCTTGCAGAAATTCGTCCTCGCCACCGATCATTGCTGCATATAGCTTTGTTTTCCCCTCGTCGTCAGTCATGTCCACCATTTCGATCGTGCACACCTGTTATGTCGCCCTTTACGATACAAAGGCTTCAGGTTCTTTTTTTTTTTTTTTTTGGTAAGAAATTCCATTCCATATATAACAACAAACAACCAAGGACGAACTACAAAGGTGACTAGTGCAGCAACTAAAAAGACAAACCAACAACAGACAACGAAATAGGGTCATCCCAAGTTCCAGTAAAGTTGTTAGCAGCAGCTCGCTGAGTCAAACGATGAGCTAAACTAACAACATTCCTATGAGCATGCCTAATCGAAATGCCTGGTAAAGTAGAAAGAAAATACCGAATATCGTCTAAAACCCCAAAAAGAGACACGTCAATACAGGTGTAGGATAACAAAAGTTTGGACAACAAGAGTGAGTTGGTTAACAAAACCAAGGTTTGGCTATATTAACAGCACACGCTGATGCCAAGAGTAGTCCCGTTCTGCATGCGATTGCCTCTGCCAAAAGTGGGGTGTCACCTGGGTAAGATGTAACTGAAGCCGCCAAAAGGATGGAGGGATATGTACCCAGCAACGCTCCTCCATAAACGTAACCAGAGTTCTTCCTAACTGCCCCGTCCACCAGGAGAAAAGAACCTCCCGTTGTAGTCACCTCCTGAAGGGAGGTGACTACATCTCGGGCGGCTGACTGAACGGGTGTCCCTGGATCAAACACGAAAGCAACTTCGTTATCATTACAAACAAAAATATAATTATTAAAGACTGACTCCGCCGTAGGTGTTACATCGTTAAAAATCCTCGCATTTCGCGCTAACCAGATACTCCACATAATGAATCCTTTCTTAATTAGAAGTTCTTGTTGGTTATCATCTGAAGGTGGGCAAAGTGTGTTGTCTGCTGACAACCAATCGAAGGCTGATGTGTAAATAGACAAGTCCGTGTGAATCCCGAAAATTGATGCAAGCCATATTCTTGAAGCAAAAGGGCAAGACCACATGAGATGGTTCCAAGTCTCCGGTTGGGATTTACACATAGGGCAGGATGGATCAATTGAAGACATACGGCGAGCCAAAGAAGTTCCGAGTGGTAGACCTGAGTGACAACCTTTCCAGAGGAACATCTTAACTTTCGGAAGAAATTTTAATTTCCAAAAATTTTGTCCAAAAGGAAGGACTAGCGCTCTGTCTAAGGCTGGAGGAGGAACCGTTGTTTTGCTGATGGTGATATGAGTGTAGTAGATAATATCCACTCTTGACTGTATATTCGCCCGACGCATGGTGATTCCAAAGGAGACGATCATTGGTCGAGAAGATTGGTAGTTGGATATCATTGATGAGAGAAATAATTCAATAGGGTAGCACTGAGCTGAGGTGGTCTGTGTCCCAGAGATGACCCTGTGGAGTTATTCGGATGAAATGAGAGACTAGGATAGGTGGAGGGTTTTGTGGAGCAAAGAACCATGTGGCCAAAGTGCCCAGGTTTGGAATCCAAGGGTCCGTCCAGAATTTGACCGTCCTGCCATTCCCAATTCTCCAGTGGGCTCCTTGAAGGAGATAGCTTCGTAAATTCAGGATCCCTCGCCAGATCGAAGACATTGACTGTGTTGGTTTTGCAGCAAAAAAGGAAGTATGCTGGAGATACTTCTGTCTGAGGCAAGATGCCCAGATGGACGAGTGTGAGTGAAGAGCTCTCCATACTTGTTTAAGGAGCAGGGCGATGTTGAATAAGTGCATGTCCTTAAATCCTAGGCCTCCTATGCTTTTTGGTACTGTGAGCTTATGCCAAGCTATCCAACAAATACCTTGCTTGTCCGGACTGTTTTTCCACCAGAAGGAGCGAAACAGACTGTCAAGTTGTCCCGTTACTTTCTTGGTGAGGCGAATTGAGGACATAGCATAAGTAGGAATTGCCGCTGCGGTCGACTTAATCAGAATTTCCTTTCCTGCAGCGGAGAGAAGATTTCCCATCCAACCTTTGATTCGAGCCGATACCCTATCAATGAGGTTCGCATTGAGCAGCGATCTCTGACTAACCCAGTCCATTGGTAAACCAAGATAAAGATCATGGTTACCCATCTCATGGACATTCATAATTGCGCAGAGGAGATTACGTTGAATGGAAGGAACATTTGGGCTGAAGAACATACTGGATTTGGAGTAGTTAATAACTTGCCCTGATTGCAGCTCGTACGCCTGTAGAATAGATCTGACATGTCTGACATTCTCTGACGTTGCTCCAAGGAAAAGGAGGCTATCATCCGCAAAAATTAGGTGTGAAATTTCTTCGCAGTTGCGGCCTGGACTAATCCCCTTTATGAAATTGGAACGCTGCCCTAATGATAGCTGCCGGGAGAGTATCTGTGCGCAGATAATGAACAGAAAAGGTGAAAGGGGATCCCCCTGTCTTAGTCCTCTAGATGATGGCAGAGGAGGCGTGAGACGTCCATTAATGATGATTGATAGCTCAGGAGTGGATACGCACTGCATAACCCAATTGATGAAAGTTGGCGGAAAGGCCATTGTTTGTAAAGTAGCTTCCAGGAAGGGCCACTCAATTCGATCATATGCCTTGCTCATATCTAGCTTGAGGGCAAGAAGGCCCACCTTTCCCGTTCGACGACGTTTAATGACATGCCATAGTTCTTGGGCTAGAAGTGTGTTATCGGCGATTGATCTTCCAGGCACGAAAGCACTTTGGAAAGGAGATATCAATGTATTGATAACAGCTCTAATCCTGTTGGTTAGGATTTTGGCAATGACTTTGTATGTCGTATTACAGAGGCTGATCGGTCTCCAATCCGTAATGAATATGGGGTTTGACAACTTTGGGATCAAAACGATAGAAGTGTGGTTGATACGCCGCAGCAGATGTCCTGTCCTGAAAAATTGAAGGATAGCTGATATAGAGTCGGAGCCTACCACGTCCCATTGAGACTGGAAGAAGCGTGCCGGAAAACCATCTGGCCCAGGTGCTTTATCGGGTGATAAGGAATGGATACTGTTGAATATTTCCGTTGGGGATATGTCAGCTTGGAGATTCAAAGCAGCGTATAACGGCAGGGCCGGCAAATTGATGTTAAGGAGAGTGTATTCGGGAGGCGGTTGTGATGCAGTGAATAATGTCGCAAAGTACTCACGAATATGAGATTGAACATCTCCTGGAGATGTGAGCCAAATGCTGTCTGCGGTTTGGATCCAATCAATGCGATTGCGTTGCCTCCTAGCAATTGTTTTAGCGTGGAAGAATTTTGTATTGCGGTCTCCTTGAGTAAGCCAAAGCTGTCTGGATTTTTGTCGCCACATAGTCTCCTCTCTAAAGTAAAGTGAATGAACCACCCTACGAGCTTGTATCTCATCTAGGTTTGTAGGGTCCGCCTGTTGTATGTCTCTTAGAGCTGCGATTGCGTTGGATAGATCATTGTGGACATTCCCAAACGTGGTCCTATTCCAAGAAATAAGCGTATGGGAAAGACGTCGCAGTTTTTGGTGCAGTCTGTATTGATATGATCCTTGTAGTTGATTTGACCAAGAATCAGAGAGACAATGTTTGAATGATTCATGTTGTAACCACATTGCTTCGAAACGGAAAGGAATCTCACCGAGGGTTTTCGATTCCGGGTATAATTGAAGAAGAATAGGACAATGATCCGAAGCGATTGTTTCCAAATGATAAACCATTGCATTAGGGAGGATGCAGAAACCAATGCGCCAATCAATGATGCAGAAAACCCTGTCTAGTCTTTGGAGGATGAGATCAGGTGGCGACCTTCGGTTGCTCCACGTGAATTGCTGGCCTTGGAAGCCAATATCCATCAGGTTGTTTGTGTCTGACCACATAATGGCTTGAATGAGACGTTGTGGATTCACCGGGAAGCGAGCTAATTTTTCCGAGCTGTCCCAAATATCATTAAAATCCCCGATTACGGATAATGGGCTGTTGGAAGATGCAATCCATTCTGATAGTGTAACCCAAAAGGAAGCCTTATCTAAGGGCGGACAAGGTGTGTGGATGAAGAAGCATTCCCAAGGAACTGAATTAGGAGTTTGGATTATCCGAGAATGGATGATATTATCAGTATGGTTGATGATGGTGAGTAGGTGAACGTGTCTCTAAGCGAGCAGAAGACCGCCTTTAGTTCCGACCGGAGGAATTTGGATGTTATGAGAGAACCCTAAATCTATTAGGGTTTTGGTCAAGCGAGGAAGCTGGCTTTTGACCTCGGAAATGAAGACTAAACTAGGTCTGTGAAAGGCTTCAGGTTCGTCTCTATAGTGTTTAACTTTGTTCATATATATTATTCTATTCCATTATTATATAATACATGATGTGTCATAGTAATATGTGTGAATTGCAATAGATGATACGGTAGTTTGCTAGGATTAAATCTTAAGCATGCTAGATAACCTATTTAGTTTTGTTGGTTTTAATTTTGATTGTGGTTTTTTTTCAAATAGAACGCTTTAGTCGATAGCTTCTAAGTGACGCAGTTTGATATTTTTTTTCTTCAATAAATATGGAATTGAGTTCATATGTTTATTTAAAAAATAGAATTGACAAATATATAAATAAAGTGCCGAAAGGGCGAGATTTATTTCATGTGTTTTAACTCCATAATAGAACCTCTGAACTCGAATTTCTAATCGTAAACTTATTAATATACTTAGGTGTTTAATTAATTATTCCCTAGGTAAATTATTTTTCGAGTTAACCTTAATTAACTAGTGGCGACTCTTTTTAAAAACCACATTTTCAAAACGTATTCGACATAGCTTAGATTTAGGTCTGACCAATCTAGCAGCAGAAATTGGTGATCAACATTAGTAGCAACAAAACACCAGTAAGAAAAATCTGAGATTATCAATAAATATGTGTTGTTGTTTGTGCTGGCAGATAAACACGAGCAGCAGGAAAACTCCAGCAGATGAAGGCAGACCGACAACAGAACGACGGCGAGCGGAGGGAACCGACGGCGGGCCGCGGCGGTCGACGGGCGGAAGCTTGATCAAAATCTAATCGGATAGGGCAGGGGTTCAACCCTCAACGAGAGCACCAATGTTACGAACGTAAATCAATTCGAAATGGTAGATTGAATAATTAGAAAGGAAAATCCTAGAGAGAAGATATTGGGTTCATAGGGAGATGAATTTCAGAAGAACATTAAGTAGAGAGGGAGAAAAGAATAACCGGGAAAGAGCAAGAAAATTCTATTCATTCCATAATGCTTTCTTTTCCGTACAACTACTTAAAATAACTTATAGTAATAATGCTACTTTAACCCTTACTAACTTCTTAAATTAACTTTGCCCCTAATCTATTAATCATATACTAATAACTTCTTTATACTATATTATAATTATAAGAAGTTGTAGGAGAGGATTTTAAAGGGAATGCTCGAGGAATTGCAGGTTGCGAAGATCGATCACAAACAAAAGGATCTAATTCTAAGTTGCAGCTGCAATTTCTTCTTTTCACAATTTAGGGTTTCTAACTTTTTTCTGGCTCAAGTTGAACAGGAGGATCGGTGATTTGACCGGTACGCTGAAAAACGGAAATGTAGACCGAGTTTGGTGACATTCTGATCTTTTTATTAAACCGCACCGGCTAGGGTCTAGTTGGGTTCTGGTAACACTGGTTAAAGAATTTTTTTTAATTTTTTTTGCGGAGTGGTTCTAGGATAGCACCACTGTAGCATTCTTACTCCACACCCACTCCCACACATAGACTAATTCCTCACTCGCACTCATAGTCACTAACGGGATTGAATTTCTGATCTCTAATTAAGAGATAAGATGTTGAACCGCTACACCATATTAGATGTTTAATGAATTTAATTTATTATTAATATCGTAAAAATAATAAATTTAGTCACAATAATTTTATTTATTAATGAATGCTAACGAGTTCCTCCTCTATAGGTGCTTTGGAAAAGAAAAAAAAAACTATGAGGTGCGCGGCAACGGTACCGTATTAATTAGGGTTAACAGGTCTTTTGGTCCATGATGTTTGACAACTTTTGGGTTTTGGTCAATGATGTTTTTTTTACCTAGTTTTGGTACCATATGTTTGCAGATTTTTTTTCTAGTTTTGGTCTAACCGTTACATTCCGTCCATTTTTTGACATGTACAAGTCACGTGATCCACCCTAAACTTTCAATTTTGTTCAATTTAGTCCCTCTAATACTTTCCTAACCTTTTTTTGGTTCAATTTAGTCCCGAAGTTTCAAAAATTCAATTGGACCTATTGTCTAATTGGGGTCAATTTTGAAACTTCGGGACTAAATTGAACAAAAAAAGGGTTAAGAAAGTATTAGAGGGACTAAATTTAAAGTTTAGAGTGGATTAGGTGACTTGAACATGTCAAAAAATGGGCGGAATGTAACGGTTAGACCAAAACTAGAAAAAATCTGCAAACATATAGTACCAAAACTAGGTAAAAAAAAACATCATTGACCAAAACCCAAAAGTTGTCAAACATTATGGACCAAAGGACTTGTTAACCCTATTAATTATTAAGAAAAATAAATGCAGGTGTAAGTAGACAACAGAAGATAGTATAAGCGGCAGATATATATACATGAGAAGTTGTTTAATTAGTTTGTTTTTGTAAAAGATGGTGGTGAATCTTATAGTCCACCCCGTCATTGGAAAAGAATGTGGAATGGGCGTCGATGGGGAAGAGTTGATGCAGGTTACCGTTAGCATGTTTCTTCATATCTTCCATCACAAGCTGCAAAATGAATAACCAAATTGGGCATATCATTAGCCGCCAACAAGTAAATAAATTTGCTCCAATTATATTGTCCACTACCGTTTGAGGAGAGGTTAAGTTATGAAGCGGGATGTAATTTTGGCCGTCAAACATTGCTCCCACAACCTTGTAAACGGAGTTGAAGAGCAGACCCGTCTCTTCTTCTTGTTGATAACCCAACAACTTGTTGTCGTCCACAACACACGTGGATGCATGCTTGACCAAGGCTTCCCATGTTCGATACCCGGCACCCAATATCTGCACCACAAAATCGATCAAATAAATAGTCGACGGAATTCATTCATTCTAGTCGAAAAAGGAAGGAAGGTTTGAACGTTACATTTTTCAAAGAGGACGGATCGGTTTCGTAACGTTTTAGGAAGTCCTTGACTGTGTTGATTCCATTGGATTTCAAACTAGTGTGGTGACGCCCATCTTTTCCGATCTTATTCGTCATCCAGATGTGGAGGGTTATGTTTCATGTACCCACCTACAATCATAATTAATGAGGAGGATATATATTGTTACGGTCGACATTAGAAACAAAACCATAAATGATGAGTTTTTGAGACTGACTTACATCCTCGATGATCTTTCACAGTGAAGGTATCAGTGAGGGCTTCCTTGATACGCAAGCCATTGGAATCTTGGTTGAGGCATCGAGCTCCCAGTTGGAACTTTCGACTCCTAACCCAGCTTGAGTTATCTGTGAACATAAGGTAACCCATCCCCTCCTCTAGAGTTATACATCTCTCTCCTGACAACAACTGTCTCCTGCCTTGTCTTTCTCGTACGATGTTCGTGTTAAAGTCCTTCTCGCTCCAATCTTTGCTCTTCTCAGAGCACAAGTCCCCATTGAGTGCGAAGACCTCGATTTTGAATGACGTTGTGATTGGTTTCCTGGTTATAGCATCAACCATTTCAAACCTCAAGGGTGTCCCGTCTTTGCATTTGATTCTGTTTCCCGTGAAGATGGTTTGTGGCAACAATCCCACAAATCTTAGTTGTGTCCCCATAACCGTTTCAGGATTTAGTGACAGTCGTCTACAAAACACAGAGATATGATGGTGAATAATGAGATAATAACTTGGGAAATTTGTTCATGATGCTAAATCGAATCAACCAATCACCTCTTCAAGGGGGGTTCAAAGTTGCCCAGAAAAACACGTTGTTTCTTGTTTCTCAGCTGATGAAGAAAATAACACAATTGTCTCAGATTCGGAAACTAGAGAAATGAAGATAATGTAGCTAGGTTGTATGTGGAGGCGTAATTCACTTACAACTTCACGAGTAAGATCATCATACTCGACGTTCAATGTGCTTGATAGTGTTCCGATCTGATTTTCCGAAAAACTGAATGAAGGCAATCACAAAAGGAAGCATCAATATAGAATTGAAAGTCACTGAATCTGAATTAAAACCGAGTTAAGCTATCGATTGAGCTTATAAGTGAATATCTTACAGCTGACAGGGTGTTGCTTTTTTCTTGTGAGCCTCAACAAAAGACTTTATCCTCAGCGGTGAATCTTGATATACATTTTGCTTTTCCTCTTCTGGGTTGAGAAACAACTTGTTCTTTTCACCAACTTTGCTGCTACCCTCCTCAGCAGTTGAAGTTTTATTATTGACTACAGAATTTATAAAACATCCATTATCTTCTTCTATTTCACGTGCTTCTTCATCGTCTTCCTGGAATATTAGTGAAAATTAACGAGTGATTAGATGATGTTAGTGAAAAAGCAAGAAGCCTTAATTATATCATGATTCTATCTCAAGCCCATACTTTTGTGTTTTTACAGGTGTCATTGGTTGTGACTTGGACCCCGTGATTCCTGGACTTTGAGGCTTGCTTCCACAACTTGTGTTGCCCAAGTTGAGAGAATTGATAAATTGTAATGTCATCCGCTCTTTGTCCTCCTTAAATTGTCATAAAAATGCATTAGCATTACACCTCTACATAGGAAAACAACAAGTGTTTCTGGAAACTCTTACAAATGTTGCACAAATAACGAATTTTCATGAGTGTTTATTTGTCATTTTCTAAGCTTAAATTAGGATTCATGAATTTGACATATACCGATTATTTGAACATAACTAACTGGCACCAAGCAGGGAATATAAATGAAAATGGCAAGACAAAAATTCACCTGTTGATTCATATTTTGCTTGAGCTTTAGAACCTCATTGTTCTCTGTCAATGATAATTTCATTTCTGTTGTAAATTTTGGCACCATACAAACATTATTAGCTTCTCTACTTTTGAGTGAAGTTGTCAAAATTAATTAATAAAATAAAATACCTTACTTACCTCTTCTTGCTTCACCAAGTAGCTTGTGAGATCTCCTTTTGGTTCTATGTGATTTTAACCGCCACATCTGTAATGTCTGCCTCCATACCATTGGCAATGGATTACAAATAACTGGTTGATCGGCAATCTTGTTATGATCTTTTGTCAATGATAATCCCAAAGTTGTTGACAACTCTGCACCAGAATGTACATTTGAATTATGAGTGGCAGCAAATTATGTGTAACCATTATGTGTGTCATACACAAGAACACGGTACAAATTTACATGAAAAAATATACCTCTTTTTTGTTCACCAAGTGGTTTCTGATGAGATCTCCTCTTAGTTATAAGTGATTTTAACCGCCACGACAATGCTTTCTTCTTTACTCTTCTTGCTGCTGTTTGTGTTAGAGATTTGGTGCTCCATTGGAGTTGATTGTTCCATAATATATGACTATTCCAAAACCCAGGTGAACCACTGTCATCGCTAAGCATCTCCATTGGCTCGAAGATATTGAAGGATGCTGAATCTTTTGGGAGATTGAAATCGCATGCGGCTAAATGTTGATTCCTTGTCACTGATAAATAGTTCAAACAAATAATAAACATTTATATTAAGTTAGGATTATAAAATTGAACTTCAAGCAAAAGTAGAATATATTTATCTATATGCAGAAGTGGTTTGAGAGGTAAGTATGGTGTTTGGTAGCTGTTGGAATGAGTACTAGCTCAATGAACTTTACCTTCATAGTCTTCCACAACAAATGCATTTGATATACCCTCAAGAGTACGAATCCCATTGCAGTTACCCGTATCTGTTTTTACTGCCAATCGAAACTTACCACTTCTTGTACCGCGAGAACTGTAGTTGAATGAAAAGTTTCCGAGAATTCCCGCCCCTTGCACGAGCATCACATGGAGATCACCAGTCACCAGTGGTGCCATGGTAGAGCTCAAGTCATTGATATCAAAGTGTTCTCTTGTCCAGAATCCATTACTAGAAGATGATCCTTCAGTAGTGAAATCACCATCAAGCACTGAAACGGTTAAATTAAGCAATGATGGTAATCCTTCTTCAACCACACAGTTTGTGGTAGAGTCTACCAAGTAAACATGGATAGGAGGTGCTTCTTCACCTTCAACCTTTTGCCCGATAACAATCGGGGATGCGATTGTTGTCCCGAAACAAAGCTTCATTCGGTTTGATCTCGGGAACTCTCCCCTTTCAATCAAATGCCTATAGAAGACACAGTTTTTAGACAATTAATTAGTTACCAGATCAATAATCAAGTCTTGGGTTCATCCATGTTTACTTTTAATACAACACGATATAAAGATATATGGAACTATTATGTTCGTGCACGTATATGACAGAACATTACATTCTCACGATAACACAAGTTAGTTTTCATGTTGTGTTCGTGTTCATGCATTACAACACACTGCGCGAGATAACGCGAAAAAGTTGCGTGTAGTCAATTTGATTATGGAGCACTAAACAAATATTGTTCAATAGTTTTTGAAACTTCAAACAATTGTTTAATTGTAAGAATTTGTTAAGTAAGCATGAATATTTATGTAAACTGATATCTAAATTCATAGTTGTTACTATAAGATAACTAACCAAAGACAACACCAAATCATAATATTCCATATATTTTGTAACAGGAAAGTGAAATCTTTTCAATTTCACAATTTTGTTGGTTTTCATCAAAATGGTAATTTCGTTTTACATCTCACTAATTTTTGTATAAGTTTCATAGTTTGTAGAATTATAATACGCATTCATTTTAATCTCTAAGTAAAAAATAAATATCCCATACCTTGTGCCTTCATCACTCTTACTTGCTTCTGACAGAACTTCATCCCGACTTGTATCGATCGCATTATGTTGTCCAAAATCTTCAAAAGCAATGATCTTGCTCTGAGATGCATTATCTGTACTAAACTTGTCCATCAAGAAATGGTTCATCCTTAAATCTAAAGCATTCAGATCAGGTACCAAACCCCTATGCTTTATTTGGTTAGATCGAAATGCACTCAAACGGCTCTCCAAGGATGAGCTACCACAACGTTGGCTCAGGATTCTAATAGCATACTTTTTTAGAACCGGGAATTCGCTTCCAAACTCACTCCACCATTCACCTAAATATGAGATAAAAAAAAATTAGACAAAAACCAACATATTAATAATTGAGGCATTACAAAAAATGATTAGGAACTTACATGGGCTAGATGTTTTTGCAGCTATTATCTTGAACCGGTGGGATGTATTTGACAATGTCCGACGATAGTGTATTGCGTCTTTTACAAAAGCCACTTCATCAGCATGACTGACAAGTTTCTCTAGCATATAGTCTATGGCTCCTTCGGTTTCACTCTCTTGAAGTATCTCACTACACATATATGCAGGGTTCACGAAAGCTGCTACCTTGTGGGTTTGGTTAACAATCTTCCCCTTCTTTGACTCAAAAATGTCCAAAAGCTTCATGTATTTAACTGGGTTTTTGGTGTGGAGGCCTGTGATTGCTTCAGCCGCAAGTTTCACTAGCCCGTATATGTAACCAAATCCCGAATCAAAGGCATCATCCAAATGGAAGATTTTAGAAAGTGGATTTAAAACCATTTGAATCTCTTCGCCTTGTTTCCAAAACTCTATATTTGCAATGATCTCAGTGGCTACTTTTGCACTTTCTTGCTGGCCAAGCCATTCGGGTGACCTACCCTAAACTTTTGATTTTGTTCAGTTTAGTCTCTTTAATACATCCATATCTTTTTTGTTGTTCAATTTAGTCCCGATGTTTCGAAATCAACATTTAGATTCGGTGGACCAAGCCCTGGGTTAGCCTTGGGCTAGATATGACCTCAATCGAGGTCGCTTGGGTCTGACAACCCTGACCGAGGTCGGAACCAGGCTTTGGTTAGCCAGGGATTGTCCAATCCTAGTACAATTGAGAGACAATTGCCCCTAAGTCCAATTGACCTAGCTCGGGCTTATAAGTCTAGATTGACAAACATAAGTAATTACTAAAATATCTAATTAACTCTAATATATATTTTATATGTATAGAGTGAGAATTGAAGCATTGATGAGTGAAGAGTAAGAGAAGATGAGATTATACACTATGGGGTCCTGAAGGAAGCTTTTACATATTTTGGTTTTGACTCTGTAATGAGTTTGGAGGGAGCAACAACTTAAATAGCAGTTTCTACAGCATGTGGATATGTAAATAATAACTAGAAGGAAGGATGGAGGAAGAAGAGAACCTCATACATATATGTATATATATATATGCGGAGATGTAGATGCAGATAGTCTTTGCTCTGTGGTTGTGGAAGCTCTTCTCTTCCTCTGACATGGAAAAGTAATAGACATGATATGTATATATAGGCAGATAGTCTTTGCTCTGAGATCATCGATGCTACTTTGACTTGGGGGCCTTATTGCATACTTAGTCTTTCTTCGAATAATAGAGGTACGAGTACTTTTTCTTTTTTCCGAAAAGGTACGAGTACTTTATTTTATGTAAAATGGGTACGCGGCGTAGTTGTTTTCAAAAAAAAAAAAAAAAAAAAAACAATTGAAATCAAACTATGGTATTTGGATTTTTCTATCATGCTCTAAGCGCATTATGCTTTTGGTACTTTTATTTTTTTATTGCCCTAAATGTGAACCCTTGAGGGGAATTGATATTATTAATAGTAGGGTTAACAGGTCTTTTGGTCCATGATATTTGACAACTTTTGGGTTTTGATCAATGATGTTTTTTTTTACCTAGTTTTGGTACCATATGTTTGTAGATTTTTTCTAGTTTTGGTCTAACCGTTACATTCCGTCCATTTTTTGACATGTTCAAGTCACGTGATCCACTCTAAACTTTAAATTTAGTCCCTCTAATACTTTCTTAACCTTTTTTGTTCAATTTAGGTCCAATTGAATTTTTGAAACTTCGGGACTAAATTGAACAAAAAAAGGTTAAGAAAGTATTAGAGGACTAAATTGAACAAAATTGAAAGTTTAGGGTGGATCACGTGACTTGTACATTTCAAAAAAATGGACGGAATGTAACGGTCGGACCAAAACTAGAAAAAAATCTGCAAACATATGGTACCAAAATTAGGAAAAAAAAAAAACATCATAGACCAAAACCCAAAAATGGTCAAACATCATGGATCAAAAGACCTGTTAACCCTTAATAGTATGATGCAAATATTAGGTGTGGTTAAAAAATTTCATATTTTTTCATAGTTTTACATATGTTACAATTGGTGTCTAAAGTTTGAAATGTTAAAATGGATAATCTCAAGTTTCATTTTTATTGAAATTTGGTGTATCCATGCGTATTTTGCTCTCCCTTTGAATCATTTTAATCAATCCACTCACCCACTCATAATCCATCACTCTTTACTTTTCATAAAGTCGTCAAATTCCCCCCAAAACTTGAACATCCACAAGAAAATGTTTCCAACAGAGTGACGAGGATCAATTTCCAGCGACTATGGAGCAGGATTTACTTGCGCGGATGTGGCGAGCTTCTTAGATGACGGTCCCGGCAAGGTGATGTGAATGGAGCGTGCATGGGACGTCGAATTTGACAGTCGGTTTCGTCGGATTGACTTCTTTAAATTAATCACACAGATACACCAAATTTCAACAAAAAAGAAATCTGGGACATTTGATTTTTACGTCAGACACCAAATTTCAAAATTGGTGAAAAGTGGTGCAGTTTATAGGTTCTTAACCCTTTTAGATTTGAAAATTAACCATTTTACTATACAATATATTAGGCAAATCAGAGAAGCAATCATCTTATTGAATTCGTCATTTACTGACTCGATTGCACCCACAACCAAGCATATGTATATGCGTCGCAGGGACGTAGACATAATTTTTTTTTATGAGAGGTAAGAATTGAGTTACGATCAATTAACAAATATAAAAATATTTCGGGAGGGGTGCAAATTTAAGGTTTCAAAATGTAAAACAGATAGTTATTACAAATTTTAGAGTAAAAGTTGTTCATTATAAAAAGTTGAGTGAATCAACCCCATTGTCCTATACTAGATCTTTCCATGAATGAACTAAAGTGTCGAAATAATTCGGTGGTCTAAGTCATAGACTGATTTAGCTTCCACTAATCTAAGCGGGATTTTTCTCACTTGCTTGTGGAGCCTACGTATCTGATCACTAATGCCTAGAGTGTATATGTGCATAACGTATATATCAGGGTATAGGTTTGGACTTACAATACAATCTGAATATTTTAATCAACAGTTCTCGCATAATTCATACCGGTAGACTGTGTATTCAACATAGCACATAAAACGATACTTGAACACGGTGTCTTTAGTGCCTTCTTGCTTGGGACCTCCGCCCTTCATTCTCCTCGAGATACCTGCAAAAGGGGCACCGGGGAGTTCCGGTAAGCCCACTCCGATGCTTAAATGAGTATAGGCTTTTAGAGAGAGAAAGTAAGTGCTAGAGAGAGATAGCAAGATAACCCCCAAATGAAGAGATGAGAGCTCTATTTATAGAGTTTCTATTGGACCGCTCTGGTTCCGGTGCTTTTCTGTTGTGACGGATTAATGATATAACCGGTGTTGACCGTAAATATGGTGGATTTGACCTTGATCTGCCCATACCCATGTTTAATATAGTCTAAGTGTCGAAGAATGGCCCTCGAAGAATGTCCGAGGAGGAGTACCCGGACAGGTACCCCATAGCTCCGCTCGGGGTAGCCCGAATGGAGGGGTTCCATTCGGGTTACCCGAGCGGAGCCTATCTGTTCGGGTCACCCGAATGGAGGGTCTCCATTCAAGTTACCCGAGCAGATCCCATCCGTTCGGGTCACCCGAATGGAGGGTCTCCATTCGGGTGACCCAAGCGGAGCCCCTCCGTTCGGGCACCTCGAGTGGTGTTTGCCACTCGGGGGGTTTTTCTAGCCTCGGTGTTTTGGGCCTAAATGTTCTTTTGGGCCTCGGGGTGTCCATTTGTCCAAGTTTCAAATTATAAACGAGTGTGGCTCCAATATAGAGTCTAATTTACTATAACTTGGGCATATATCCATAATTTTCCCCCGAGTCAATCAATGGTTTAACATTTACTTGACTCTATTTTTTGTGGAGTATCGCCCAAGCGAGTTATGAAATGTATCTTTCTGACGATCCCGACCTTCATTTGGTGCTCAAGGAACGTTGTAAATTTCCTTGCCCCCTGTTTAAAGAAGCTGGATACACAAAATGTTGTTGTTAATTTAAGCAAATTTGTGCCACATGTAGATATCGTATGAGGGTAAGGATTACTAGCCTTGGTCTCGTTTTACTTATCCTTTGGATTGTGTCCCTTTATTTGCGTCTCCATTTTATTGGAGTTTCTTGTAGAAACACCTAACAAATCTCTATATGTGAGAGGCTATAGGTCACCCCTTGTTGGAAGGGTGTTCATACAACATAAGACTGATAATCGACATGGACGTTTGTGTTAATACAAGTATGTATATGGACAATGTAAATGATTGTAGGTATGAAATTCTGATCTTAGTCCCATTTTAATTAGCCTTTAGATCTGTCTCCTTATTGGAGGAACCTCTTTTTGGGGTTCTTGGAACCGATAGAGCGCTTTTGGAGCGGTGTTGTACTCAGTTTGCGAGAGTGTGAGTATGGTTTTTTTTTGCCTTGGCCTTCGATAGGCATAGCGTTTCTCTCTCCTTTTGTCGAAGCGTGAGCATGATCTTTTAAATTTATCCCTACAATTCACTTTATATAGATGGAGGTGGGAATAGTTAAAATTCATCCTCTTACCCTTTTTATGAAAGAGTCTTGATAAATATATGTAGAATATTGTTCCCTTCATATATGTTGGAGTGTTACTCCATTTGTGTAGGCTAAGGGGTTGCTTCCCTTGTAGATATAGTTTGCACCTTCATAAGTGGGGTTTTTCCCTTGTATTGACCACGCTCTGTGACCTATGCATATAGAGTTGTATGTATATGGTTGCCCCCGTAGTGGGCATGCTTCGGATGCAGGGGGATTAGCCCTTGCGTTGGTTGTGAAAACTGAATATTGAGATTGTAAATATATAGTTGTCCCTTATAGTGGACGTGTTTAGCGTTCCGGGCACGGGAGATTATCCCTTGAAATGACTACACTTGGCGGCTCATGTATGTCATTACTCGCGTAGTGAGTTTTTTGATATCTTTACATGTAGGGGTTTACCCTCGTGTTGATTACACTTGGTAACTGATGAATGTATGAGTGCCCCTGTAGTGGGCATGTTGTTGTATGTAAAGGGATACTCCTTGTATTGGCTACACTTGGTAACTCATATATAAGGTTGCTCCTATAGTTAGCTTACTTTGCATCTCGAGTGTGTGAGGGGGGATAGTATGTGTTGGCTTGTAACTTCGGATGTTGTCCTTGTGAGAGCTGATGAGTTTTGTCATTACTGTAATTGAGGAGTTGCTTTCTCTTTAGTGGAGATTGTTCATCCAATCGATATCGTTATGCATTTGTCTCCCAATGGGTTGGGGTAGGGATTCGGTTGTGACCGTGAGATCCTTCCTTGTAGCTTGAGAATGGTGTTACCCCTGGTAGTGGGTATGCTCTGAATTTTGAGCAAGGGAGGCTTAACCCACTCCTTTCTTGAGTTCTTCTTCCAAGTGTTTCGGATTTAATGTGTCTAGTCCTCTTTCTTGCGTGGGAACCTTTATCCGAATGGATGAGCGAAATTGTGAGAGGTACCCTTGATGCCGAGACGTGTATCTAGCTTCGGCGAATGTTGATAGTCTAATTTCTAGCTTCTTTTGCTCCATCCCATTGTGAAGTTGTGTACGTCTTTGGGGGTGTCATTAGTTGGTCGTTCTTTCCATGCCACTAGTTGATACATAGCTTGTTGTAGGTGTTTTATTCCTCCATCGACTACATTAGGTAGCGTTGGGTTTGTTTTGTTTGCCCCCGTTGGTGAGCATTTGTGAAGTTTGCATATGCATCGTAGCTCCTCCCTTTGGTGAGCATTTATCATCCATGCATATGTCTTTTCCCCCGTAGTAAGCATTGGATTCTTATGCATTTTAGGATGTACTCTTGGGTAGGTTGCTTTTGATGGATTGCTTGACATGGTATTATAGGGGTTGTTGAAATTTCCTTCCTTTGGTTGGCAGGCAGTTTTCTTTGAGCTTCCTGATGATATAGCCTAAGGATTGGTGGTGCTTCCCCTCTATCATCATGAGTAAGTCTTCTTCTTCTAAAGCTCCACCATGTCAATCTCATTGCATGGGTTATCCTCATCTTCATGGGGTACTTGTTTGATATGTGCTCCACCTCCGTGGCTTGCTGTGGTTGAAAGTCTTCTTGTGTTTGATTGTTACTTCCTTGCAGTTTCCTTACTTGCTTGTGAGGTAGGTTGGGGGTGATCACCAATTGTTTTGAATAGGCACGACTTGGATTCTAAATATGGGTGAGGGTATGGACTTGGTTATGGCATGGGTTGGCATAGTTTGCTCCAGCCTCGCGTGACGGTGGTGGTGGGATTGGTGCTACCATTTTCGTGATGCTGGTGGTGATTTTGAAGTTGTCGTTTTGCTATACCCATAGGGTATATGCTCAGTTCTTGCATTAAAGTTTTTGTCTTTGACGATAGGTGCTACTATCACATTCTCCTTGGAACTCCTGTATTATTGAGCGAGTAATATCCTTTGCTTAATTGGGCGAGTATCCCGCATTGCCCCCGAGTTGAGCAATGGCTTTAGCTTTTGCTTAACTCTATGATGGTCGGGTAACATCTGATTCGGCTATTGACAGTTGCTTATAGGTTTGCTGGATGCTCTTTTCCTTAATTTGACTCCTTGTTCTTTGGTGCTAGGGTTGTTGGACTTCGTGAAACGGGCAGGATGTCTTCATAGTGATGAAGCTTCATGCTCGGCTATACCGAGTATAGTTTAATTAAGGGTACAAGCCCTTTGATACAGAGATTTTGTACTAGTTTTCTATTTTTGTTGAATCTTTTTCCGTGGACATGATAGCCACCTTTGTGATATAGGGGTATGATTTCCTCCTTTAAGATATATGGGCATGATAGCCGTTGTTGTGGTATAGGGGGGGGGGGGTGGTGCCCTCCTTTGAGATATATGGACATTACAGTCATTGTTGAGGTATACTAGGATGGTATCCTCCTTTGAGATATATGGACATGATAGCCACTGTTGAGGTATAGAGGGATGGTATCCTCCATTGAGATATATGGACATGATAGCCACTGCTGAGGCCAACACTTGGTTTTTCCAAGACATGGGCGTATTTATGTATTTTACCATAAATACACATAATATATATATATATATTTATGTATTTTATCATAAATACACATAATATATTTTCTGAATATTTTACAATAAATATGCATATACTGTTAGATTACGGGGAGTAATCACTACAGAAACTAAATCATGGTACATGCTAGTAATCGAAATTACACAGCGGAAGATTTGCACATACCTCTACAGTTGTCCGTAGTCCCAAGACCTTTGCAGGAGGGAGTTCACGATCCTCCAGTCGGCACCCTTAGGGGTTCATTTGAAGGAAGCCCTACTTGGTATATTCTTCATAGCAAAGCCTCTGATTGATTCTTGGCAAGGGACAGATCTCTCGAGTGTTTGCTCGAAGGCAAATTGGCACACACTTGGTAGATGCTAGGTTCGGCCGAAATATGGTGTCTCTAGGGGAAGGGTTTTCTCTCAAAACACCACTTGAAGGGAATTGTGATTAACCCTAATAAAACCCCTAACTCCCCATATATATAGGATGAGTAAAGTGGACAAAAGTCCACTTTACTTCCACCCTAATTTCGGCCGGCCATGTATAGTATAGGGAGGCCCGATTTTGGGTCTCTCATGTCAATTGGGATGTGGGTCTGGCCCAATGTTCTAAAGTGACATGTACCCAATTAACTTAGGTAACATATACATATAATGGGCTTCTATTTACGGCGCCCATCACTATATGCTTACAGCTCCCACTCACCGGAAAGAGAGGGTTCCTGTTAATGTATTGTCGTCCAAATCTGCATCAACATTTCACGCCTTCGATCTAATCCTTTGCTTCCGAACAGTTCATACGAGGTTTTCCGTGCGACCGACGGACACGACGGGCATCGTGCTACTCATCTGTTAGGAGTGTTGTAGCGCCCGCCGAGCGTTGATTCCCTTTCTCCAATCAACATGTTATAAACAACATTTATAAAGTTTCGCGTTGTATCATAGGTCAACAGATAATTCTCCTTTTTCCTAGTTTCCTCATAGGAACACTTCTCCAAGGCATCCGTACAAGTATTCACAACCTTCAACTAATATCCGGTTGGTGGCCACCTTAGTGAATACAAGAGTCGGTGAATTACATGTGAACTTGACCATCCCCATCGCTCATATCCTTAGTCAAACCCAACCGGTTTCCAAAGACGTGGTCACTAGGCCTTTCTGTTCAGCACTACGCTCGTAGGCCAGGAAGCGAACATTGAGTCTGACCTTAGATATGAGTTCTGAGTCCGTGAGGATACTTTGGGTGCCTCTTCATAAGCCTCCCGCCAGAATCACTAGGATATTTTCCAATCACAACCGAGTAGTGACCCCGTGGTCGGACGTGGCACGCGTAGTATGAAGCACGCGTCGATAGCATACCTGAACTTTTAAGTTCAATAGAATCGGATATGTCAAATCATGCTATCGCAGATTATCATCTGGCCCAGAATGTGGATTAATGACGAACAAAGTTCATCACGACGATCTGCAAAACGAAGATCGTGTCGAGTTATTTCGACACTAGATGATCGTTCTGTGTAATCATGTTTATCCCCATGATTCTTAGCCAGCCTTGCTTAGTAGAGGACTCCATCCACCGCAAGACGACCGTACCTATGTGAGGAGGTAAGGCCCACATTCGACATAGTTTTGGCAGAGGATTGTGTCCTCCTACGACTTAGTTTATAGACCGAAAATTTGATGTTATGACGTCGATTGATCATAAACTCAGTTGCAATTCTTTCGCTTACAAAATGTAACTTTCTAATATCAAAATGTTTATCACCGATACATGCCACTACTAAACCCTACGTAATCCAAGCAGTTTCACATGCTTTTCGAATATCTCCCTGCGTAGTGGTTTAGTTAATGGGTCCGCAATCATGTTATCAGTAGACAAGTATTCCATAGTGATTATACTGTCTTCTACTATAGATTTAGCATAAAAATATT
The DNA here is from genome assembly GCA_036873135.1 of Clarkia xantiana subsp. parviflora. Taxonomy (NCBI): domain Eukaryota; kingdom Viridiplantae; phylum Streptophyta; class Magnoliopsida; order Myrtales; family Onagraceae; genus Clarkia; species Clarkia xantiana. The sequence continues at coordinate 10,598,670 of JAPTYO010000013.1, read as the reverse complement.
TCACATCAATGTGTTTGGTCTTACTATGGTACTTCGGATTCTTTACTGCCGCAATGGCTGCCTAACTGTCAGAGAACACCTTAACAAGTTTACTCCCGACGTCACCATCAAGCAGCGCTGTAAGAAGTCTTTTCAGCCAGACCTCTTCATGTGCGTTCTTGGAAAGGGCTACGAATTCTGATTCCACCGTGGACAGCGCGACTCAGGTTTGCTTCTTGGTCGTCCATGAAATGGCGGCATTAGCAAGGAGAAACACTCCTCCTGTGGTGGATTTACGATCATCCGGATCGCCACCATGGTCGGCGTCACTGTAACCGGTCAATTCTAACTTCCCGCCCTCATAGAAAAGTGCGTAGTCGGCAGTACCTTTCAGATAACGAAAAATTTGTTTTATAGTCTTTATATGTTGATAGTCAGGATCGATTGGAAATGTGCTACTAGGCCCACGGCGTAACAGATATCCGTACGGGTGCATTGCATGGCGTACATCAAACTACCGACCATGCTTGAATACTCCGCACCCTTCATCTGTTCAAGCTCCGCCAGGTTCTTGGGGCCGTCAAGTTTTGACAGTACGCACCCAAACACCACCAGCGTATCCATGGGTTTGGCATCCTGTAATCTGAATCTTTTCAACAATTTATTGATATAAGCTTCTTGAGACATACACAATTTGCGTGTAGCCCGATCTCTAGCAATTTTAATGCCCAAGATATACGTGGCCTCTCCCATGTCTTTCATCTCAAATACCGAAGCCAACCATGACTTTGACTTGTTCATAAAACTCACATTGTTTGCGGCAATGAGTATGTCGTCCACATATAAGTTTAAGATGACATACTTAGACCCGGAGGTCTTATAATACACGCACAGATCCTCGTGAAGATTCACGAATCCGTTTCCTACGATTTCCTCGTGGAATCTGCGGTACCATTGCCGAGACGACTATTTAAGACCGTAGATGGACCTTTGGAGTTTACAAACTTTACGTTCGTTACCAGGAGTAATGAAACCCTCCGGTTGCTCCATGTAGATCTCATCCTCCAGGTTTCCGTGGAGAAATGCGGTCTTAACATTCATTTGGTGCAGCTCGAGATTGAGACTTGTGACCAGGACCATAACTGGCCCTAACTGTGGTTTCACGCACAGTCAGTGAGTTTGTTTAGTCAAAGTCAACTCCGTGAAATTGGTATATCCTTTCGCATCAAGTCGGGTTTCGCACCTCCCGACCTTTTCCACCAGTGGTGAGCCTTTTTTCAGGACTCACCATATCCTTGTGCCCCTGTGGTTAGCAGGTAAATCAACTAAGACTATGATGGCTTTCATTTAAGGCGATCTCTCTCTTTTATTACTTTCCTCCATTTCTTCACTTGAGGTATTTTCAATGCTTGCCAACAGTTTTTTGGAGTTAGGTTTTCACCCTACTCGATGGGATACTTCTTGGGAGAAGTTCGATGCCTTTGACTTTTGTCTAGGCTTTTGTTAATCCCATTTTGAGTGTGATCATTTCTCCACTCGGAATAATGCTTCTTATCGTAGCATCACTTCTATTGGGAAAAATTTCTCCCACTCGGAACAATGCTTCTTTTGGAGCATCGTTTCCTTTGGGAACAAGAGCAGTGCTTGAACCTTGACCATCAACTTTCCTTTGACAACCTCTCGGTCTCGGGGCTTCACTTCCGAGATGAATTCCTTGATCACTAGGATCTGGAACCAAGTTTGGTCGGATCACTCCCACTGGAAACAATGGGTATCACTCCCACTTGAAACAATGGGTAGTAGAGGCAGTTGTGGTTTTCCTGGTTCTGTAATATGACAATCAGGTTCAACTTGATACGTCTCTGCGGTAACTGTGATCTCATGTGGTAGGGTTTATTCCTCCCACTGGATTTACTATGAAAATGTTTCCATTAGCATTTACCATGTCATTCACTTGAGTTGCTGGTTCAAATCTCTCCCACTCGAATTAAGTGGTATCTAATTGTCAGTGTTATGTTGCTCCGTTTTCATCATGAATGCTCATATTTAAACTGTCCATGCATTTGGAATATTCACCCTCAAGAGATGTAATGCCTTCATGTTCGACTACGACACCATTTTCAAAAGCTTTAAACAGGCATTTTGTAAGAGTAGATATCATGCTCTTGTCCTAAATGCGTGTTTAGTGCGCAACTTAATATCGCAAGATGATATGATTTAAATCATTAACATCCTTTAGCTTTTATGGCGACGTGTCTTTCCGATTTTATTGGAACACAGTTTACATACATGTGAGTCATCTTTTTCATCCCTTAGGGAACACCTGATAGAGTGAATCTAACATTATGTTCTTGAATTGTGCTTCTTGAAGTGTGTTTTAATTGATTTGAATGCCTAGCCTGACTTGTCGTTCAAGTCTTAGGGAAGGAGAATCGTTTAACCGACTTCATCCTTCTTCGTTTGCAAACTTATCTCAGAGATTTTATCCCATCTCCAAACTGAGCATCTTAGGTTTTCACCCTATGTGTAAGTTGATACTTTTACAAGGTCGTGGTAGTTTCAAAGCCTACTTCGTACCGATGTAAATGTCATCAATAAGTTGTTTCCGCAGGAATGCAAACGAAAATACAACACCTAATCATTCAAACCCTTCATCATTAAAATCATATATTGAAACGATGTGTTCCGTCTTTCGAGGTCCACTTGCGCGATGCGCATTTTACCGAAGTTTTAACCCTTGGTTAAGTCGTTTCATTTATGAATTTAATTTAATTTAATTTAATCCAATCGGTTTCGCACATGATTATCATTACAGATTATTTCATTTCAATGGAGTACTAATAATAAATGAATATTTAAAAGCAATATATATATAAGCAATGCATTAAACAACAATCAAAAGGATCGAATAGCTTGAGAAATGGGTAATCGATACTTTGTCCAAGCATTTGTCACATGCTCAAAATGAAGTGTTTCCTATATTTCAAGGAACATTATTTTCATTGAGTATCTTAAACTGAATATTAAGAAAAGGTTCATTCAGCAAATAAAGATAAAGTCTTCATTCAATCTTTATGTTTCCGGAGCAAGCTCCTCAGGTTTGTACTTGTTCTCTCTCTCGTTTCTGTAATCGTAAATTTGAATTACTTTCATGTAAGAAGAGTCCTTTAATAACTTATGAGGTTATCATTATTCTTCAGCACGTACCTTCGGAGGATTGGTACAGGCCATAGCAATGTGTCCTTTCACGCCACACCTGAAACACGTTCGAGTTTCCTCTCTACGTGTCTGTTTTGCTTGCCTTTTCTTGCCACCAAATTGCTTTCGCTTTAACTTCTTCTGAGGTTTTGGAGCTAAAGGCTTATCAGCCTTAAACTGAAGGTCCTTGCCTTTTCTCTTGCGCTTACCCTTTTGCTCAGCTGGATGTGAGGATGCAAGATGCATTTCCGCTCTTGGCTTTTCAGCCTTGCGACGATCCTCTTCCAGCTCGAGATGGACTCACACTTTCTTGAGGTCATCGAGTTGAGTGGCATGTGTAAGGTGCACTTTCATGCTATTCCAAGAGTCAGGCAAGGATCGGATAACACATTGGACCTTTTGTTCTTCGGTCAGGATTTCTCCTGCCTCCTTGAGTTCAGCAAGCATGTTAGACACGTGTCTAATATGCTCTTTCATTGTGTGCTTGATATTTATCTTGTATGAGTCTAAAGCGATGTTTAATGACCGCTTCTGGGCTGTGGTGTAAACACCAAACCCTGCCTTAAGACCGTCCTAAAGGTCCTTGGCAGACTCATAGTGATCATATCCATAGAGTATCTCATCCTCAAGCAGTGACAACAAGGCGGAACGAATTTCCAGGTCCTTTGCATCCCATTCATCATGGAATTTCTTCAGATCAGCCGTGAGGTCTCCCTCTGGCATGACTTGTTTTGAAGTCAAATTCTCCAAACCTCTCATTTCAGTAATTACCATCCTCGCGCGCTTATTCCAGATCTTATAATGGTTGCTCTTCAATCTCTCTCCCTTATTCATTTGGAAATAACATTGCTGATCGCAACCATTGATACTAGCACATTGATAATCATGCATACTCAGGGAGACAATAACATTTTGAGAAATAATTGCATACATCAAATATCTATTAATATGGAATCAGATAAATAATGATTCCTCATTCATCTAAACCAACGACCACCAGTAAACCAATGGAAGATGGCTGTGAAAGAGTTCACATTATCGTCATCTTCTATCCAATAGATCAATCTTTTAAAACGGTTTTAATCGCAAATTACCGGAACATGAATTTTAAAATAAGCATACCTGATATTGGCTTTCCCAAGGTCTTTTTTATTTTGGAAAAATATTCTGATAAATTTACTCATGCATACATAATTCTACTATCCATGCAAATTATCATATGTCAATAACATTCATCACATAAACCACACTCATGCTTACGCATCATGCGTCTAATGTTTCGAGGAACTCATGCTTGCATACATAATTCTACTTCCAAGTAAATTATCAAATGCAACTACATCCTCAACATTCTAGCATACGTGTCAAACATGTAACATTCACATCCATCATACATATTTGGCGACTAGTTTTCGATTTTAAAATGATTTTAAACATTAGGGGCTGATTTGCAATTCATGCTTATATTCAATCATGCAGCATTCTAGACATGAATCCTAGGCATTTTCAACCATCACAGCATGTCTATCCTAGTGCGCATTCCATATATTTAACCAGGGCTCAGCGCACAATATGCAATATCCAGCTAGATTGACTAAGTTAAGACAACATTTTTAATCATGCATAAATATATATTGAATAATAAACAGTTGTAATACAGCCCACTAATTATACAAGTCCAAAAAACATGTATCTCCGAGATCCATCCCCATAATCGAAACAAGGCATAAAGGTTATCAACCCTTGAGCACTGTGTAGACCTATTGAGGTTCAAAAATAGTTGGATTTTAAAACTTGACATCCCTATTTTAATTGACTTGAATTCGGTTTTGAAAATACGGTTCGGTTCAGTCAATTTCAGTATGATTTGGTCCGATTCGGTTCGGTATAAACTGATTCGGTTCTTTCCGAAAATAAAAATCCGGTTCGGTCCGATTTTAATTTTAAAATCTGGTTCGGTCCGAACCGGTCCAAATAAAAAAATATGGTTCGGTTCGGTTCAACACACAAAACCGGTTCGGTTAGATCCACTTAGTTACCCCGGTCCAACCCGACCCGTTTAGGTCGAACCGATTGAGAAAATCCGATCCGGTTTTAATTCGTCCCGGCTTGACATATTGGACCGGCCCAACAATTAAAATATAAAGGTTGGGCCGAAATGTTTACTTGTGGCCCAAGTAGGGTTTTAAAGTCCAAAAATATTTAACTTAGTCATCAAGTAACATTAACTATATAAAATAAATTCCAATATTAGATATATATATATATATATATATTGCCAATATTCTATCTATAAGATTAAATGAATCAACAATATATATATATATATATGTAAATTTCGGCTACCCACATATAAATATATATTTTATTTATTGTCAAAATTTTAAATAAGAAACGGATATTAACAATATATTTTCTCAATCTTTTAGGTAACTAAAATCTATTAATAATATCTTTAACCTATTTAAATATTTAGATATATTGATAGTTATATATATTTCTATATATTAATTTGAATCTATCTTAATGTTCCCAATTATAGATCTATTGTTATCTAGATTAAAAATTAAAATATGGTAAACATTATTATTTTATAGGTTTGGCCGAATTTCGTAACTTGGAGACTGATGGGTTTCGATATAGCCGTTAGGCCCATTAACAACGAGTAAACGGTGAGTAGGCCCACTGGGCTCTAAAAGAGGCCTAGAGGACCAATATGAGGGGTCTCGACAAGGTCGGTCCCGATATATGAGCTGGACGCTCCCGATGGAATGCCTTTGAGTAGGCCCCGATGTTGAATCCCTGAGGATGTTGGCCCTGTCCCGATGACGAGGGGCCCCGAGCGGTGACCAAAGGAGATAACTCTGGAGTCCCCGATATCCGTCGGGACTTGCCACCAGAGGATGAGACCGAGAAACACGCCCACTATCAGCGTAGTGGGGAAGTGGCCTGAAAAGACGGAACGTGGGCTAACTGCCCCTGGCAGTTATCTCAACAGGTAACTGGGGTAACTCCACCTCTATATAAAGGAAGGAATTACCTCAAAACTGTCACGCATACTCTCATACATACTTGCCTACATCGAGATACTCATTTAAGCATCGGAGAGGGATTCTGGGTCACCGCCCGGTCTATCCCTTTTTGCAGGATTACTTGGAGCAAAGGAGTTCAGACTTCCGTCAAGAACATGCCGGAGTTCCAACCGTGATCCAACATTGGCGCCGTCTGTGGGAACGTAACAAAAAGCAAAGATAGCTTCTACCCGATCGATGGCTGGCAAGTAGAAGCAGAAGCAAGGGCGATTCGGCGGTTCCCGCCGTCCTGCTGGAACTCTGAATTCGGGGCTGCCAGAGCGCAGTGTTGATCAGAATGATCCTCCCCCTGCTGGTTCCCAAACAGGGGGGGCATCATGACGATCACGAGGATTCCGTTCGAGACTTGTTGGAGGACAGGGAGGAGATCCCGAGGAGGGACCAAGATGCTCCTTCAAAGGTGGACTTGGCGAAGGCTGTGATTGACGCCATGCCGACATTCCTGGAGACCATGGAGGCTCTCCTGGACCGAAGGGAGGCTGCTAAGAAGAAGGAGGAAGAGTTGCCTCCGCCTCCGCCGAGGGAGGATCAGAACGGGCATGAGGCCCAATCCGAGCACCAGGACAAGGGCAAGGAGCCCGCTCATTCGGAGCAGTTTGTGATTGATGGGCCTGGACCGGTGCAGCATAGGACCATCCCTCTTAATGGTCCTATCACCCCCGACCAGGTGGTGAAGATCGTGAACATCTGTTTGGGGGACCAGAAGAAGATGGTGGTGGAGCTGAGGGACTGATCCACTCATCCCTTTGTTCCCCAATTGCTGAACACCATTGTCCCGCCACGACTTGGTATCCAGACGATCAAGGAGTATGATGGCGAAGGAGATCCAGTTCGCCATGTCCAGAAGCATGTTATGGCTTGTCTAGCCAGAGCCAAGGATGATGATATAGTGTGCGTTCTGTTCCCGGCCACACTTGGTGAGAGGGCCCTGACGTGGTTCTTCAGCGTTCCTCCAGGGTGCATCTCTACCTGGACCCAGATGCATGACTGTTTCATCCAGCAGTACCAGGGCCGTCGGCGTCTCCTGAAAAGCGCGAGGTCCCTGACTGAGGTGGTACAGAGGCCCGATGAGTCGCTGGCGCATTATTACCAGAGGTACACCGCCAGCGTGGCCGAGATTGATGAGGAGATGTCGGAGGGAGAGACCATCCGCACCTTCATTCGGAACCTAACAGCACCATATGGTTCCGACCTGATGCACAGCTTGCTGAGAAGGCTGTGTGGAACATGGAGGCGCTGCAGAAGAGGGTGAAGCAGCAAGTCGACGTGCAGGAGTCGAAGATAGCTGCCGAAGAGCTCGATCCTCCGAAATCGAACAAGGGGAAGCAGTCTTCCAGGCCACCGGACGATCGCAAGAGGAAGGATAAACCCGAGAGCAGTCGGGGTCGAGGCCGCTCTGATCGGAGGGAAGACAAGCGTCCCTCGAAGTCGTACAAGTGGGAGGACCGTTACACTCCTCTCATTTGCTCCGTGGGTGCTGTGTTGGCGGTGATGGATCGGAAGGGTATCGCCAGGTACCCCCCGAAGAAGGATGGAGAGTTCATGGGAGCCCGCACCGATCGTTATTGTCGTTTCCACCGCGCCAGCGGTCACGACACTAACCAATGTCGGGAGTTGAAGAAGGAGATTGAGAAGCTGATCCAGAAGGGGAAGCTCAAGGAATTTGTGGCTGCGCGACGGAGCCGATCCCGGTCCCGATCGCGGTCCCGTTCCCAATCCCGCGATCGGTCCCCGAAGAAGAAGAAGTCCGAGCCGGAGCCCTCGGCCAAGGAGTCTTCCGATACCCGCAAGGAGAAGCGGGAGACCATTAATGTGATCCATGGGAGATTTTCTGCAGGAGGTGATACCACGGCATCTCGAGAGGTCTATGCTTCTCGAATTCCTATTGCTGTGGTGCTGGGCAAGAGGGCCCGATCTTGGACCCCGAAGGAAGAGATGGTGATTTCCTTCTCAGCGGAGGACCTGATAGGTGTGGAGACCCCGCACGATGATGCTTTGGTCGTGACCCTGAGCGTGGATGGGTACGAGATGAAGCGAATCTTGATTGATGGAGGGAGCTCCTCCGACATTTTGTTCATGGATGCGCTGGAGGCCATGGGAAAAACCAAGAAGTATCTGAAGCATGTGGACTTCCCGATGGTCGGATTTTCTGGCTCTACCTCTTACCCGGTGGGGATGATTACCTTACCGGTTGAGTTCGGTAGTGGTTGGAAGTCGGAGAAGAGGGACGTGGAGTTCGTGGTGGTCGAGTCCGCGGGGTCTTACATTGCTATTATCGGGAGGACCACCATCAACCCGATGGGGGCAATTGTCTCAACTGTCAATCAGAAGATGAAGTTTCCGTCCGACCACGGAGTCGGGGAGGTCAAAGGCGATCAGGTGGCCTCCAGGAAGTGCTATGTCAATGCCACTCAAAGGAAGAATCGGAAGGCTATGACTATTTTACAGACTGATGCTGATCCCAGAGAGGAGTTTGGGTGTCCCGCCCCGATGGAGGATTTGAAGGAGGTCGAGATCGATGGACCTCAGAGGAAGGTGAAAATCGGGTCCGCTCTGTCTGAGGAGAGGGCCCAAGAGCTGATTGATTTGTTGAAGGAGTTAAAGGAGCTGTTTGCCTGGTCCCCAAGTGACATGCCAGGAATCAGCCCGATGTGATCACTCATGGGCTGAAGATTGACCCCGCGATCAAGCCGATTGCACAGAGAAGGCGCCCGATGGGTGCAGACAAGAAGATCGCGATCCAGCAAGAGGTGGGCAGGTTGCTCGATGCTGGATTTATTAAGGAGCTCCGATTCCAAACCTGGGTCGCCAACCCAGTCCTGGTGAAGAAGAGCAATGGCAAGTGGCGGATGTGTGTTGATTTCACGACCTGAACAAAGCATGCCCGAAGGATTGCTATCCGCTCCCGAGGATCGACCAGCTGGTGGATGCCACATCGGGACATGAGTTGCCGAGCTTTATGGATGCCTACTCCGGCTACAATCAGATCAAGATGTCCAATGAGGATGCCCCCCACACCGTTTTTTATGCTGATAGTGACATCTATCACTATGATGTCATGCCCTTTGGACTGATCAATGCCGGTGCGACTTATCAGAGGATGGTGAACAAGCTGTTCGGGGATATGCTGGGGAAGACGATGGAGGCCTATGTGGACGATATGCTGGTGAAGTCCCGACAGGCCGAGGATCATGTTCACAACTTGGCCACGGCGTTTGAGCGGATGAGGCTTCATCAAGTTCGCTTGAACCCGATGCACTCAGGGAAGTTTTTGGGCTTCATGGTGAGCCAGAGGGGAATCGAGGTGAACCCTGAGAAGCTGAAGGCGGTCAAGGAGATGAAGTCCCCGACGAACCATCGGGAGGTGCAGGTGCTGAATGGCCGATTGGCCGCGATGAATCACTTCCTTTCCAAGGCAAGCGACCGATCCATGCCGTTCTTTGAAGTGCTGAGGGCCAACAAGAAGTTTGAGTGGACTGCCAAGTGCGAAGAGGCGTTCCAGGCACTCAAGCAGCACCTCCGCACCATCCCGCCGTTGGCGAAGCCCATTCCAGGCGAGCCACTCTATCTGTATTTGGCTGTTTCTGAATTTGCTGTTAGCTCTGTCTTAGTGAAGGTCGTAGAGGGTAACCAAGTCCCCGTCTATTATGTAAGCAAGACATTTGCCAAGTCTGAAATGAATTATCTAGCCGTTGAGAAGTATCTTTATGCGTTGATTGTTACTGCTCGGAAGCTGAGACCTTACTTCCATGCGCATGAGATTACTGTTTTGACGAATCAGCCCTTGAAATTTTTTTTGAACCGACTTGATGCGTCGGGGAGATTAGTGAAATTGGCAGTCGAGCTTAGTGAGTTCCACATTCACTTTACTCCGAGAACGACTATTAAGGGCCAGGCGTTGGCGGATTTCATAGCAGAGTCTACAGCCCCCCATCTAGAAGAAGCGGGCCCTGTAGAGGGGGCAACCATGGAGGTCCCGATGGCAGAGCAGTCAGAACAGCCCGATGATGAAGACACTTGGGAGATGTATACCGATGGCTCCTCAAGTTTAGAAGGATCGGGAGCAGGGTTCGTACTGTTACCGCCAGGTGGAGGCGAGCCCCTTCGATATGCCTTGGCCTTGACGTTTAGGGCCACCAACAATGAAGCTGAATATGAGGCTCTCATCACCGGCCTCAAGATCGCCAAAGGAACGGGAGTTGGTCACTTAAAGGTGAAGTGTGATGCTAGCCTGATTGTGAACCAAGTCCAGGGGCGATACGAAGCAAAGAGCCCGATAATGAAAAAGTACCTTCATGAGGTACAAACCTTGAAGGAGAGTTTCAAGAGCTTCGATATTGAGGCGATCCCGAGGGAGGATAATGTGGAAGCAGGTGCCTTGAGAAAGTTCGCCTTGGGGGCACCCCTCGATGAAAGTCGGAAGGTGCACTTCTTGGAGAAGGTGATCCTGTCAACCACCGATCAATCGGAGGTATGTGCCATTGAGACCGGATCGGAGGAGCCCACTTGGATGACCCCGATAGCCGCGTACCTGACTACGGGGGCAGTCCCCGATGATGAAGTAGCAGCTGGCAAATTACGCCGAATCGCGGTCAATTATGTGATGGTGGACAATCAGATGTATAAAAAGGGGTATTCAACTCCTTACTTGAAATGTGTGGCGGAGCCCGATACAGATCGGATCCTTAGGGAGGTGCACGAAGGATACTCGGCTTGTCATGAAGGTGCCCGATCCATCGTGAGGAAAGTGCTGAACCTGGGCTATTACTGGCCCTCGATGAACAAGGAGGCAACGTTGCTAGTCCAATCTGTGACGCTTGCCAGAGGTATGCCCCGAATATCGTGGCTCCAGCTGCCGATCTGACGTCCATCAATATTGCTTGGCCCTTCGCGCAATGGGGAATCGATTTGGTGGGACCCCTTCCAATTGCAAAAGGTCAGTGCCGATATTTGCTTGTGGCTATTGATTATCTCTCGAAGTGGATAGAAGCTAAGGCATTGGCCAAGACAACGGGGAATCAAATCCTCAAATTCCTCCAGACCCGTATTATATCCAGATACGGGATCCCTAAGGTGTTGATCAGTGATAACGGCCCTCCGTTTAACGGGGTCCAGTGGAAGGAGTACCTGGAGGAACTGAAAACTGAACATCGGACAGCCTCTGTCCATCATGCTCAAACCAATGGACAGGTGGAGTCAGCCAACAAGATCGTGATGGATGGCCTGAAGAAAAGGGTCCATGCCTTGAAGGGCAAATGGCTGGACGAGCAGGAAAATGTGCTTTGGGCTGTTAGAACAACACCCAAACGATCGACTGGGGAGACTCCGTTTGGCCTTGTTTATGGCACGGAAGCAGTCGCTCCCGTTGAAATAGCTGTGGCATCCCATCGGACGAGGTATTATGAACCTCTGTCGAATGATGAAATGAGGTGTCGGGACTTGGACTTGGTCGAAGAGAAGAGGTGGAATGCCGATGAGGCCCAGGCTCGGATACGCTTGGCAACTGCCAGATATTACAATCGGCGAGTCAAGTCTCGACAGTTCTTTGTCGGGGAACTGGTCTGGCGTCGGAACGAATTTACCCTTTTGGATCGGATCAACAAGATGTCACCAAAATGGGAAGGACCTTATAAGGTCGTGGGGATGGCAGCTCGAAATGCGTATAAATTGGAAGACCTCGATGGCAATGTGTTGAAGCATTCTTTTAGTGGTGAACACTTGAAGAAATGTCATGCCTGATATTAGTCGCCTTTAGTGGTGCAAGTTGTTTATCGTTTTGATTCAATATAAACAGGTTTTGAGCCATCAGTGAATAAAGAGGTTGCTTCCGATCAGATTGTTCTTAGATTTATTATTCTAAGTATAGTTAAATCGCCTTAAGTGGTGTGGTTAAATCGCCTTAAGTGGTGTGGTTAAATCGCCTTAAGTGGTGTGGTTAAATTGCCTTAAGTGGCATGGCTAAATCGCCTTAAGTGGTGTGGTTAAATCGCCTTAAGTGGTGTGGTTAAATCGCCTTAAGTGGTGTGGTTAAATTGCCTTAAGTGGCATGGCTAAATCGCCTTAAGTGGTGTGGTTAAATCGCCTTAAGTGGTGTGGTTAAATCGCCTTAAGTGGTGTGGTTAAATTGCCTTAAGTGGCATGGCTAAATCGCCTTAAGTGGTGTGGTTAAATTGCTTTAAGTGACATGGCTAAATCGCCTTAAGTGTTGTGGTTAAATTGCCTTAAGTGGCATGGCTAAATCGCCTTAAGTGGTGTGGTTAAATCGCCTTAAGTGGCGTAGTTAAATCGCCCTAAGTGGCGTGGTTAAAACGTCTTAAGTGACGTGTTGAATCACTCTAAGTGGTATGGTCAAATCGCCTTAAGTGGCGTGGTTAAATCACCTTAAGTGGTGCAATGATAATCGGAACCAAAATAAATTGATATTATAAAGGCCTGAAGGTTCATGACAGGAGAAGGAAATTACAAGGATTCCAAAAATAAAGCGTTAAGCTTGGTCATTGGCGGCATCGAAGGGAGCAGAGTCCACGAGATCCGTGGCAGAAGGCTCCGCGATCGGAGGATCGGACCCTTGGAGGTCAGCCAGTGAAGGGTCAGCTGCCGAAGGGTCGATTGTCGGGGGATCAGCTGTCGGGAGGTCTGTACTTGGAGGCTCCACCGTGCCTTCGGCACCCGTAATTCCCTCGGGGGTGTTGGCCTCATCGCTCTCCTCTGAAAGGTTGAAATACCTCTCCGCGAAGGGGGCGAGAGTCTGAGACTTGGTGAAGTCAATGGCATTGCCATACTCCAGATGGAGTTCCTCAACAGCATTGAGCAAGGTGGTCTCCATTTCCGCGTTGCAGAACCTCACCGCGTCGACCTTGAAATCCTCGGAGCCCCGGTAACCTTCCCGACCCTTGGCCTCAGCCTCAGCCAGCTTGGTGGGAAACTCAGCGATTTCTCGCTCCATCTGTTGGGACCGATTGGTGAGAAGGACCTTCTCAGCCTCCAGTCCCGCCTTAACGTCCTCGAGAGCCTTCTTTTCGAGGACGAGCCTGTCCCAATCCTCCGCGTGCTTTTGCTGCTCTTCCTTGAGCTTTTGCTGCTCCTGCTTCAGCAATCGCTCGAAGTCGTGGACCCGCTTCTGGAGGTCCCGAGTCTTCTGGCCAAGGAGGGTCTGCTCCTTAACCAGTTTTCTCTTCGACGATTCGGAGGCAGCCAAATCCTCCTCGAGCTTGGCCAAGACCTCGGGGACGGCCTTGGCTCGCTCCCGCTCAAGGGCCTCCTCAAGGGCCCGGATGTACCCGAAACAGCGGTGTTGGTCCGCCATATCCTGTGACAAAGAAAGGAAGAGGTTAGTACATGAGAATATTTTGCCATATATACTAAGTGTAAAAACAGGAAACCTTACCTCCACGCGGCGAATGGCCATTTCGCCAATGTCCGTGTTGATGTCCGCCAGAGCCAAAGAGAGCGGAAGATTTAGAGATGGCGGAACTGAACCTGCCAGCAAGTGCAGACCCAGTTCCGGTGGTGCATCGCCCAGACGGAGCGGGACCCCTCGCAGTGACTAGATCGGGGTCCAGGGAGCCGCCGCTAGGTCGGGGGTGTAGAGCTGATAGAAACTCCCGTCTAAGGGGAGAGGGGGAAGGACGACCTGAGTATCGAAGGTGCGTGCCTCCGAGCCGCCGTGAGACCCAGTCCTCCCTTCAGGAGTTAGGCTCAAAACCGGCGAATGCTGTTGTGTTAGGGAAGATGGAAGCAGCCCCTCGGGAGTTGGCTCCAACGGGGTCTGCCTCACCCCCCGATGACGAATCAGGGCTTGACCTTCGCTCACCTCCTCGGAAGAGTGAGAAATGTCCAGGTCAACCACCCAACGGAACTGACCGTCCGTCGGGGCATCTTCAGTCCCCGATCCTCTCGGGGCAGGAAGTGGAAGGAGGGGCTCTCCGACCCGAGCGTCGGAGGGTGGCACCCCCGCCGGAGCTCCAGCTCCCGATTGACCTGCAGCTGGAGGACAAGAAGCTTTAGAAAGATAATCAGGGAGTTGATCGGGATCCTTACACAAAACGACGTGATGGGAGAGATACTGGTCTTTCCCGTAGTAGTTGTAATAACCCGCTTTGAGGATGCGGGGAGTTTCTCCTTGCAGGATCCGATTGATCCCTTCGATTCTGGTTTTCTTATCGGAGGGGATTAACTCCTTGGGAATACGCTTTTTGTATAATTGGATGGCTAATCGGAGCTGCTTACCTTCTTCGGGAGTCTGGGTGTTGAAGATCCTCTCCATCTTGTTCAACCGGGCCCGCTTGGCCTCCTCCGCAGATGGAGGTGCCGATGAGGAGGCGGCCTTCTTCGAGGACTTCCTCTTCCGCGCGGGACGTTGGACGGCATCGGTCTCCGCCTGCTTAAGCATGATATTGGTCAGCATTGATACCTTCTTAGCTGCAAAGACGAAAACAAAGGTATAATTAGAATATTACCCAAGGAACGGCATTGGAGGGGCCGTCGTAGAGTTGACCCCCGGAGGCAGCATCGAGGAGACGGATCCTGGCCAGAACCAGATCTCGCTCCACGATGGAGTTGGCATCGAGGGGAGCGAAGGAATCCCCCCAAAGATAGAGTTGGATGCAGTGGAGAATTTTAAAATCCTCCGTTGAGTAGGTGTGATAAGCGGGAGGAGGGTCTGCTTCAACCTCCCATCGGGGCCATGGGATGGAACTGTTCCGTATGAAGAAGTAATTCTTCTTCCAGCCGCTGTTGTCAGGCCCCGAGTCAGTGATGAGCCCCCGACCTTTGGCGACCTTCCAGGTGTCACCGTTCAAGCGATATCGGGAGAGCTGCGTCTTGCTCCATTTGGACATCCGTGGATAGAAAGCACAGACCCCAACATCGTTGCACTTCATCCCGTAGAAGGTCCGGAAAAGTCGGAGGCTATAGGTCCACTTCTGGCGGAGGCAAAGGACCTGGAAGGCGTTCCACACACGGATGGCGTGGGGGGAAAAAGTAGTCGGATGTGTTTTGTAATAATCACACATCTCGACTAGATCCCCACAGAAAGGGAATTGGTTCCCCGTTGATACTTGCCAGTGGATACAAATACCTCCCCTTCACGGGGACGAGTGACCACAGGGTCGCTCAGGACGCGAGGGCGAGGATAGGGGTAGCGGGGCTCTCAGGTAGAAGTAATACATCCTTCCCGGAGATCTTCATCATAAGCGTTTTCCGAGATTTCATTATAACCGTAATAAAACTTGAAGGGTTTTCTCCCCCCATAACTGGATTCACCGTCTGGAAATTGACCATGGCAAGAAAAGGCATGGTTGGTATTTGGAAAAGTACGGGTAAGCTGATTGAGATAAAAGAAAAACTATACTAACAGTTTTTTCGGAATCGGAGGAGGAAATCTTACCAGACATGCTGAATTGGGGAAGAAAAGATGATCCTGACGGTCGGAGATCCTGGTTGCCGGAGCGTTGATCATAAATCAGGAAGGAGAGCTTGAGCTTTTGAAATTGCAGAGGATGAAGCGGTGGAAGAGAAGTGAATAGTGCCAAGATTTGGGGGTTTTATAAGAGAGAAGATAGCCGAAGAGACGTTTCAATCCGGACCGTTGAAGATGAAACGTTTCAACCTGGGTCGTTGAGACGCTAACGACAAAACGGCTAAAAAGGGCTTTTTCAGAAAAAGCAGACACGGGTACCCAAGCCGTCGCTTCATCACCCACTGCATTTAATAGTTGAGTAACCGAGAAATCTTTTCGGATTTGGTGGTTATCCTCGAAATATCGGAGATTCGTGGATGAGAAGATCCACGTCAGAAGATTTTTTGTAAAGTAAAAAGACTCTGATGCCAATATCGGGAGGTCCGGAGTTGGAAGACACGACGAACTGTAAGTCCCTCATGTCTTGGGGGCAAATGATGGGTTTCGCTATAGCCGTTAGGCCCATTAACAACGAGTAACTGGTGAGTAGGCCCACTGGGCTCCAAAAGAGGCCTAGAGGACCAACATGAGGGGTCCCGACAAGGTCGGTCCCGATATATGAGCTGGACACTCCCGATGGAATGCCTTTGAGTAGGCCCCGATGTTGAATCCCTGAGGATGTTGGCCCTGTCCCGATGACGAGGGGCCCCGAGCGGTGACCAAAGGAGATAACTCTGGAGTCCCCGATATCCATCGGGACTTGCCACCAGAGGATGAGACCGAGAAACACGCCTACTATCAGCGTAGTGGGGAAGTGGCCTGAAAAGACGGAACGTGGGCTAAGTGCCCCTGGCAGTTATCTCAACAGGTAACTGGGGTAACCCCTCCCCTATATAAAGGAAGGAATTACCTCAAAACTGTCACGCATACTCTCATACATACTTGCCTACATCGAGATACTCATTTAAGCATCGGAGAGGGATTCTGGGTCACCGCACGGTCTATCCCTTTTTGCAGGATTACTTGGAGCAAAGGAGTTCAGACTTTCGTCAAGAACGTGCCGGAGTTCCAACCGTGATCCAACAGAGACCAATAAATTAAAAAATTTACCTTGTAAATTTGCTAGAATTTTCGGCACAAACACATAATTGGGAACAAGTGGTCAAATTTTAATAAGATCTACAATCCAATGTTTGATTTTGATAAATATCATGTTTTTCTTGAAGATCATGAACATCAAATTTTCTAAGAACTGTTAGATTACGGGAGTAATCACTACGAAAACACAAAACATGGTACGTGCATGAAATCGAAATTACGCAGCGGAAGAGTTACACATACTTCAACAGTTACCGTAGTCCAAAATCCTTTGTACGAGGGAGTTCTCGATCCACCGGACGGAACCCGTAGAGGTTCTTGTGAAAGAAGCCCTATGTGGTGTTAGCTCCACAGCAAAGCCTCAGATCAATTCTTGGCATGGGGACAGATCTTCGGAAAGTTGCTCGAAAGCAATTTGGCACACCTTCGGTGTTGGTAATGGTTCGGCCGAAACTAGTAGATATGGGAGGAGGGTTTTCCCTCTAAAACACTCTTGTGAGGGAATTATGATTAACCCTAAAATATTCCCTAACACCTCGTATTTATAGGAGGAGTAAATTAGACAAAAGTCCACTTTACCCTCACTATAAGTTTTGGCCGGCCATTAGTATAGGGAGGCCCAATTTTGGGCCTCTCATGTCAATTGGGATTTGGGTCTAGCCCAAATACCCTAATGTGAAATTTAGCCAAGTTCATTAGGTAAACTATACATATTATGGGATACCAATTACGGCGCCCATCACCATATGCTTACAGCTCCCACTCGCCGGAATGGGAGGGTGCCTGTTAATGTATTGTTTTCCAAATCCGCATCAACATTTCTCCCTTTTGATCTGCTCCGTGTTTCCGAATAGTTCATACGAGGTTTGTCGTGCGACCGACGGATACGACGGGCATCGTGCTACTCATTTATTAGGAGTGTTGTAGCGCCCGCGGAACGTTGATTCCCTTTTCTCCAATCAACCTGTTATAAACAAAATTTATATATATTGTACCGCGCTGTATCCTAGGTCAACTGATAATTCATCCATTTGCCTAGTTTCCACATAAGAACACTTCTCCAAGGCATCCGTACAAGTATTCACAACCTTCAACTAATATCCTGCTGGTGGCCACCCAGTGAATACAAGAATTGGTGAATTACAAGTGAATTTGACCATCCCCATCGCTCATACCCTTAGTCAAACCCAACCGGTTTCCAAAGACGTGGTCACTGGGCCTTTTTGTTCAGCACTACGCTCGTACGCCGGGAAGCGAGCATTGAGCCTGACCTTAGGTACGAGTTCTAAGTCCATGAGGATACTTCGGGTGCCTCTTCATAAGGCTCTCGGGATCAATCACACGCTCGAGGTGAAAAGGTTTGCGCTCGCCAGAATCACAGGATTCATTTCTAGCACAACCGAGCGGTGACCCCGTGGTCGAACATGGTACGCGTAGTATAAAGCACGCGTTGATAGCATACCTAAACCTTTTGGGTCAACAGAAATAGGACATGTCAATCAAGCTATCACAGATTTTCATCCGGCCCAGAATGTGAATTTATGATGAACGAAGTTCATCATGGCGATCTGCAGAACGAGAATCACGTCGAGTTACTTCCACTATAGATAATCATTCTACTCAAACAGGTTTATCCCCCTGATTCTTAGCCAGCCTTGCATAGTAGAGGCCTCCCTCCACCGCAAGATGACCGTTCCTGTGTGACTAGGTAAGGCCCACATTCGACATAGTTTTGGCAGAGGATTACGTCCTCATACGACTCAGTTTATAGACCGTAAATTTGATGTATTCAAAACATTATGACGTCGATTGATCATAAACTTAGTTGCAATTCTTTCGCTTATAAAATGTAAATTCTAATATCAAAATGTTATCACAGATACATGCCATTTCTAAACCCTACGCAATCCAAGCAGTTTTACATGCTTTTCGAATATCTCCTGCGTAGTGGCTTAGTTAATGGGTCCGCAATCATATTATCAGTGGACAAGTATTCCATAGTGCTTATATTGTCTTCTACCATCGATTTAGCATAGAAATATTTCACATCAATGTGATTGGTCCTACTATGGTACTTCAGATTCTTAACTGCCGCAATAGTTGTCTGACTGTTGGAGAACACCTTTACAGGTTTACTTCCGACATCACCACCAAGCAACCCAGTAAGAAGCCTTTTCAGCCAGACTGCTTCCTGTGCATTCTTAGAGAGAGCAACGAATTCTGATTCCATTGTTGACAGCGCGACACAAGTTTGCTTCTTGCTCGTCCATGAAATGGCGGCATCAGCAAGGAGAAATACTCCTCCTGTGGTGGACTTACGATCATCCAGATCGCCACCATGGTCGGCGTCACTGTAACCGGTCAATTCTAACTTCCCGCCTTCATAACACATAGCATAGTCGGCAGTACCTTTCAGATAACGAATTATTCGTTTTACAGCCTTTAAATGTTGATAGCCAGGATCTGATTGGAAACGTGCTACTAGGCCTACAGCGTAACAGATATCCGGACGAGTGCATTGCATGGCGTACATCAAACTACCAACCATGCTTAAATACTCTGCACCCTTCATCTATTCGCGCTCCGCCATTTTCTTGGGGTCGTTACATTTATACAGTACGAACCCAAATAGTATCGGCGTATCCACACGTTTGGCATCCTATAATCTGAACCTTTTCAAAAACTTGTTGATATAGTCTTCCTGAGATAGACACAATTTCCGGGTATACGTGGCCTCTCCCATGTCTTTCATCTCTGATACAGATGCTAACCAGGACTTTGACTTGTTCATGAAACTCACGTCGTTTGCAGCAATGAGTATGTCGTCCACGTATAAGGTTAAGATGACATACTTAGACCCGGAGGTCTTATAATACACGCACGGATCCTCGTGAAGATTCACGAATCCGTTTCCTACGATTTCCTCGTGGAATCTGCGGTACCATTCCCGAGACGACTGTTAAAGGCCGTATATGGACCTTTGGAGTTTACAAACTTTACGTTTGTTACCAGGAGTAATGAAACCCTCCGGTAGCTCCATGTAGATCTCTTCCTTCCAGGTTTCCGTGGATGATTGCGGTCTCAACATTTATTTGGTGCAGCTCTAGATCGAGACTTGCGACCAGGACCATAAATAGCCCTAACCGTGGTTTTACACACAGTCAGTGTGTTTCTCTTATCAAAGTCCACTCCGTGAATTGGGCAAGTCCTTTCGCTGTAAGTTGGGTTGTTCGACCTTTTCCATCAGTGGTGAGCCTTCTTTTAGGGCTCACCTTATCCTTATGCCCCCGTGTTTAGCAGCTAAATCAACTAAAAACTATAATGGCTTTCATTTAGGCGATCTCTTTCGTTTATTATTTCTTTCCATTTCTCCACTTGAGGTCTTTCCAATGCTTGCCAACAGTTTGAGGGGGGGTTTTCACATTGCTCAATGGGATACTTGCCTTTGACTCTTGTCTAGGCATTATGAGTCCCACTTATTAGTCTGATCTTTTCTCCCACTCAGAATAATGCTTCTTATCGTAGCATCATTTCTATTGGGAATAATCCTCCCACTCGGAACAATGCCTATTATCGGAGCATCGTCTCTGTTGGGAACAGCAATAGTGCTAGAACATTGACCTATAAGTTTCCTATTACAACCTCTTGGTCTCGGGGTTTTACTTCCGAGATGCATTCATTGATCACTAGGATCTGGAACCAAGTATGGTTGGATCACTCCCACTGGGAACAATGGGTAATATAGGTAGTTGTGTCATTCCTGGTTCGACTTGATTAAGTGGGATCGACTTGATAAGTTGTGTCATTCCTGGTTCGACCATCAGGTTCGACTTGATTCGTCCCAACAGCAACAGTGATTACTTGTGGTAGGGTTTATTCCTCCCACTAGATTTATTATGAAAATGTTCCCATTCTCATTTACCATGTTATTCACTTGAGTTGCTGGTTCAAATCTCTCCCACTCGAATTAAGTGGGAGTTGATTGTCATCGTTATTCTGCTACGTTTTGATCATGACTATGTTGATTGAAATTGTTCATGCATTTGGAAAATTTACCCTCTTAGTGATATAATGTCTCATGTTCGACCACGATACCATTTAACAATCCAAGCTGTAAACAGGTATTTTCTAAGAGTAACTGACGTACTCTTGTCATAAATACGTGTTTTGTTGCGCAAATTAATGTCGCTTGGTGATACATTTTAACTCATTATCACCCTTCAGCTATAATGGCGATGCACCTTACCGATATTAACTGAAACATAGTTTTACATTTATGTGAATCATCTCTCATCATCCCATAGGGAACCTCTGATAGAACGACTCAAACTTATGTGCTTCTTGTAGTGTGTCAATTGATTTGAATGCTTAGCCTGACTTATCGTCAAAGCTTCTGGAAGGAAAATCATTTAACTGACTTCATCCTTCTTCGTTTGCCGACTTATCTCAGAGATATTATCCATCTCCGAACTGAGCAACTTAGGTATTCACCTTATGTGTCACTTGATACTTTTACAAGGTCGTTGTAGCTTACATAGCTTACTTCATACCGATGTAAATGTAACAGTAAGTCATATTTTCGAAGAAGTGCAAACGAAAAATCAGCACGTCATCATATAAACACTTCATTATTAAACTCATGTAATAATACGATGTGTTCCGTCTATCGATGTCCACTTGTGCGTTGCACAATCTACTCTGGGGTTAATCCCTTGGTTAAATCGTTTCATTTCTGAATTCAATTCAATTTAATCGGTTTTAACTGTTTCAAACATGATTATCATTACAGTTTATTTCATTCAATGGAGTGATAATAATAAAGAAAGATTTACATTATTCGATCTAGCTAGGCAATCAATGGGTTTATACAGTTCAGCTTGGTCGTGCTGACTGAGATGACAGAATACGTGAATCGTTTCGTTTCATTCGACCACTTTTACCTGGCCGAAATTTCGTTTCGGATCGATCCCACTTAATCGGGTCGATTAATTTTGACAAGTAGATCACATTTTGAAAACGGAAACTACTTTATTCAATAAATCCAAATCTCGAAATAACCAAAATTTTAGTAACTCAAACGAACGATAAATGACAATGGTAGGGTTCTTGATCTAAATATCACGTATTTGATCCATGATTATCGCATAGATAGTCGAGAACTTTAAGCCATGTTGAACATCACATCTGAGTAAATTCACGAGTGAATCACGTCAAATGATTTGTGTCTGTATAAAACATTTTACCGCTTCATACACATGACCTACGAGGCGTAGTTGAGACGCACTTTATCTACATGGTTTAACCCACCGGATTATCGTATAAGACCTTTATGGTCCAGTTTTCTCTATAATATGCGGATCATAGTCGACTTCATTCGAACTCAGTATGGTGAGCAGAGAAGGTTTCCCTTTTACTGTTGTGGTTACTGTACTTGATTAGGCTCAAGGTCATTGAGTCCTGTCAATATAAGACAACCATATACATCTTTTCCATGTTGACTTTTCATTCTGAAGATCCGATGCGGGTTTTACTCCAACATCAATGAAAATAGAGAAAGACCATCACATTCAACCGAAACATTTCTTGCTTTTGCATCTTGCTTTCAATGTGGTGGATGCAAAGGAATATCAAGTTGTAACATTGTTTGGTCGCTATTGAATTCTTCTTCAAACCCATTCTACCAAGGTTGAATGTATCACCACATGCGCGTTGAGATCATCAAAGAACCTACTCCTATTCTTGGTGGAACAAATTATTACATTCGTTTCACATTGTCAAAATCATACAGACTACCATATTCATATGTATTTGTCATCTCCACTCTTCGGAATCGTAGTAGAGAGTTCAACACGTACTCTATTTATTCATCATTATATACCATCAAGATTGCGAGGAATATCAAATCGCACTAATTCAACGAATTCATACTAACACATCGATGATTATGCAAAAATCAGGGAGACAATGACATTTTGAGAAAGAATTGCATACATCAAATATCCATTGAAATAGAATCCAGCAGGTAGTGATTCCTCAGTCATCTAAACCAACCGACCACCAGTAAACCAATGGAAGATGGATGTGAAAGAGTTCACACTATCGTTGTCTTCTATCCAATAGACCAGTCTCTTAAAAATGGTTTTAATCGCAAATTACCGGAACGAGAATTTTAAAATAAGCATACCCGATCTTGGCTTTCCCAAGGCCCTTTTTGTTTTGGAAAATCATTCCGATGAATTCACTCATGCATACACAATTCTAAAACCCATGCAAATTATCATATTCTAGTAACATTCATCATTCATACCACATACATGCTTACGCGTCATGCGTCTAATGTTCCGAGGAACTCATGCTTGCATTTATAATTATACTTTTAAGTAAATTATCAAACGCAACTACATCCTTAAAATTCTAGCATACGTGTCAAACATGTAACATCCACATCAATCATACATATTTGGTGACTGGTCTCCGGTTTTAAAATAATTTTAAACGTTAGGGGCTGATTTGCAATTCATGCTTATATTCAATCACGCAAACATCTAGACATGAATCCTAGGCATTTTCAACCATCATAGCATGTCTATTCTAGTGCGCATACCATATATTTAACCAGGGCTCTACACACAACATGTAATATATAGCTAGCTTGACTCAGTAAAGGCAACAGTTCTAATCATGCATAAATATATATTGAATAATAAACGATTGCAATTCAGCCCACTAATTTAACCAGTCCCAAAAACATGTATCTCCGAGATCCATCCCCATAATCGAAACAAGGCATAAAGTTTAGCAACCCTATGAGCACTGTGTAGTCCATTTCGAGGTTCAAAAACATTTGGATTTTAAAACTTGACCTCCCTATTTTAATTGACCTGAATTCGGTTTAGAAAACATTGTTCGGTTCAGTCAATTTCAGTCCGTTTTGGTCCGGTTTGGTCTGGCGCAGAAAATCCGGATAGGTCCGGTTCGGAAAATCCGGTTCGGTCCAGTCCGGCAAAAATCCGGTTCTGTTCGGTCCAGTTTTAAATTTAAAATCTGGTTTGGTCCGAACAGGTCCAATAAAATAGGGTTCGGTTCGGTTCAACACTCAAAACCGGTTCGGTTAGATCCACTTAATTACCCCGGTCCGACCCGACCCGAATAGGTCGAACCGATTGAGAAAATCCGGTTTGGTTTTGTTTCGTCCCGGTTTAATATATTGGACCAGCCCAATAATTAAAATATTAAAGGTTGGGCCGAAATGTTTACTTGTGGCCCAATTAGGGTTTTAAAGTCCAAAAAAATATTTACTTAGCCACCAAGAAACATTAATTATATAAAATAATTTCCAATATTAAAATATATATTCGGCACTATATAAAACATATATATATTAACTGCTAAGATTCTATCTATACGGTTAAATCAATCAACAATATATATATATATGTAAAATCGGCACAATATATGTTAGATATATTTTATTTATTGTCAATATTTTTAATAGGGAAACAAATAACTGACAATATATTTTCTCAATATTTTAGGTAACTAAATCTATCAATAATATCATTAACCCTATTTACATATTTAGATATATTGATAGTGATATATATTTCTATATATTATTATGAATCTATCCTAATGTTCTTAATTATAGATATATCGTCACCTTAATTAAAAATTAAAATTTGGTAAACAATATAATTAAAAATTCTGGCCGAAATTTATCCCTTGGTAATTAAGAAATTAAAAAAAAAATTACCTTGTAATTTCAGTTAGCGTTCAGCAGAAACATAATTAGGAACAAGTGGTAAAATTTTAAGATCGAATTTTAATAAGATCTACAATCCAAAGTTTGATTTTGATAAATATCACCTTTTTCTTGAAGATCATGAACATCAATTTAACCAAGAACATGAAAATTTCGGACCTATCATATAAACCCTAAAATTCGAAACTTTTAAAATTTTCTTTTAAAAAATTTCGGTCCAAAATTATAATTTTCAAGAACATCAATTTATCAAAATCATGAACTCCTAACACATGCTCTGTTACCACTGTTAGATTACAGGAGTAATCACTACGGAAACACAAAACATGGTACATGCATGTAATCGAAATTACGCAGCGGAAGAGTTACACATACCTAAACAGTTACCGTAGTCCAAGATCCTTTCTACGAGGGAGTTCTCGATCCACCGGACGGAACCCGTAGAGGTTCTTGTGAAAGAAGCCCTACGTGGTGTTAGCTCCACAGCAAAGCCTCAGATCAATTCTTGGCACGGGGACAGATATTCGAAGAGTTTCTCGAAAGCAATTTGGCACACCTTCGGTGTTGGTAATGGTTCGGCCGAAACTAGTAGATGTGAGATGAGGGTTTTCTCTCTAAAACACTCTTGTGAAGAATTATGATTAACCCTAAAATATTCCCTAACACCTCTTATTTATAAGAGGAGTAAAGTGGACAAAAGTCCACTTTACCCTCACTATAAGTTTCGGCCGGCCATTAGTATAGGGAGGCCCAATTTTGGGCCTCTCATGTCAATTGGGATTTTGGTCTAGCCCAATTACCCTAATGTGACATTTACCCAAGTTCATTAGGTAAACTATACATATTATGGGCTACCAATTACGGCGCCCATCACCATATGCTTACAAGAACATCATGAAAATTTCGGACCACCTATAACTTAAAAATTCAAAATTTTAAACCCTTTTTATTTAAAATTTTCGTTCTTAATTTAAAATTTCAAGAACACCAATTTATCAAAATCATGAACTCCTAACACATGCTCTGATACCACTGTTAATTTACGGGGAGTAATCACTACGTAAACTAAATCATGGTACATGCTAGTAATCAAAATTACGCAGCGGAAGATTCGCACATACCTCTATAGTTGTCCGTAGTCCCAAGATCTTTGCAGGAGGGAGTTCACGATACTCCCGTCGGCACTCGTAGGGGTCCTGTGATTGAATTCCTACGTGGTATATTCTTCACAGCAAAGTCTTTGATCGATTATTGGTAAAGGACAGATCTCTGGAGTGCTTGCTCGAAGGCAAATTGGCACACCCTTGGTAGATGCTAGGTTCGATCGAAATATGGTGTCTCTGGGGGAAGGGTTTTCTCTCAAAACACCACTTGAAGGGAATTGTGACTAACCCTAATAAAACCCCTAACTCCCCATAGATATAGGAGGAGTAAAGTGGACAAAAGTCCACTTTACTTCCACCCTAATTTTGGCCGACCATGTATAGTATAGGGAGACCCAATTTTGGGCCTCTCATGTCAATTGGGATTTGAGTCTGGCCCAATGTCCTAAAGTGACATGTACCCAATTAACTTAGGTAACATATACATATAATGGGCATCTATTTACGGCGCCCATCACCATATGCTTACATATACACTGTCCTATTTTAAGCGAGTCCTATCTTTATAAACTTCGTGACCTTCCATATTTAATTACTTCCTTTTTAGCGCCACATATGACATTTTGAACGTGCTATACGCGGACCAAAATTAGGTGTTTACAGAAGTTTTTGACGTGGAACACGCAAATATTGAAATCGTCATTGTGCAAGGACTGGCATATGGGGGTCATTATAGGTTTACAACATTACGAATTCTTGAGCAATATATATCCAGGCTGGTAAAATGTTAATCGTACTTGGCTGCAGTCACTATGTTGGAGCACTTTGCTATTCGTCAGTCTGGACAAGCTTTTCTTCTCGAAATGTTGGAGAAGAATCAGTTCATGGCTGCTGAGAAGTGGGCAACATTTATAGGCAAGCCAATGTTGTGCACTCTTGTCCGAGAGTATGTCGACAAGAACAAATTAAAGTTTGCTTATCTGATTGTAATGAAAAACAATCTTGAACAGGTTTTTTCCGATGTTTTTCATCAGTATAAGGAAAGGTAAAGTCGTTCTTTGGCATCAATAGTATAGTATTAAATTTCACTTTTAATGTCTAATATTGCAGACAGTTCGTTGGAACCTCTTTTAGTCCAATGACGTAGTTTGTAAATTGCAGTTCACTAAAAAAGTTAGCAGAAAAGGGTTGTTGGGACGTGGCAGTGAATAAGACAAAGGCAGTAAACAACTCATAGAATATTTCGGTAATAGTATAAGTGGGTATTTTGATGTCAGTTATATCACCTAGTATATCCTTTGTTTTCATCACCTGGCCTCAGGTGAATAGCAGTAAAAGTATACATACTTTCTAATTTATTTGTTATCTATAACGTTAGAAAATGATGATTCATTATCCATTTTAAGGTGTATCTAGCGATGGAAACTGGCCGAGTTGTGCAATCAATTCTCCCTAGAAGGTTTTCCAAAATTAAAGGTACTCTACTGTGTAAAAATTACAAGCCTTTGCTCTTGATTAATGAATCTCACTCGTTTAGAGTTATAAACCTTGAAAAATAAGGTTAGCTCACTAACATTACCATGAAGTAGTTCAGGACTTCCATTTAGGTCCTCACTATTTCGTACAATTGATCTTGGTTGTTGTTTGTCTTAGCATCTCTAGATGCAGAACACACTGCTTTGAATATTAAGTCTATGGTTCTGATATGTTTTAGTTATTTTTTACTATAAAATTCAACAAAGGTGTTTTGGTATGATTATAATCTAAATGTTGTTATTTATGTATGTAGAAACTGATGCTGGTTTACTAATAGTCAATGGTATTTACAACTTAAGGAACTGGCTGTAAAAGAGATTGTTTGGGTTGATAATGTTGAACGGTTACTTCGTGCAACATATCATATGGAGGAATGTAAAGTATTAGGCCTAGACTACGAATTGAACAACTATATCAAGGGAAGTAAGCCTAGTAAGGTAATTTAATTTACTCACGCATTGATAGATTGTATTTCTGATTAATTTTGTATTTCCTTGATCATCTGGTACATTAAAATTTATATTCATTTAATTATGCAATAATTATCCAAATATCGTTTTTCATACAAACCTTCGGTCCTTCTATATGTTGTGTACTGGTTATGAGATGCTTTGTTAACGCCAAATTCCACGTCTTTATTTATTTATATTTACTGGATATTTTTTTTTATTTCAGGTCTCCATATTGCAGATTGCTTCCGATAAGTTTGTTTTCATACTTGACCTCATTTGATTGATTGTCTATGGATGTACCAGACATCTTGGAAAACTGCTTAAATAGTATATTACACTCTCCTCTGGTCCTAAAACTAGTTAGGATTTATAAATATGATATATATATCTACCTAAATATCTCTAAGTGAGAGTTCTATTCTAATCAGTGATTTAATCCTTGTTAAATCAGGCTACAATTTTCAGTGCGAAATGAAGCTGTTGGATCATTCTTATGGATCAATTGGGTGTTTCAAGAAATATGAAATGTTATTGGACATTCAGAACATATTCAAGGAACAGAGCAGTGGTCTATCTGGCCTCGCCGAGATTTAATAAAACTCTTATTTATTTTTGATCAATTTAATTATATGGGGTATCTAATTTACTTAAAAGTTAAGGTTTGAACAAAACGAGACGAAATTAGGAAAGACCATTGAGTCAGAACCAGGTAACTGATTTTGAGAATGAAATTAAATTTATCTATGGGGGAAAATAATATCATTTGTATAGATGGATTCATAAAAATGTTGGTTTGTAATTAGAATTAGTACTGATGTTATTGCATCTTGAAATGCTGCCCTGGATGCTGCCATACTTCTTCACATTTTCCAAAATGTTCGAAATCAACCTCGGTCTGCTACGGAAGGGAATGACCAATTTGAATGGAATTCTCATATAGTAAGTGTTAGCTTATATATGAAATTCATCAAAATTTTGCTTGTTAACGTGCGAACTTTACTATTATTATTATTCTTGATTTTTTTTATTTATTATTATTATTAATCATGCTTGTTTCACTCACTGATAATACCACCAAAAAGAGCAAGAATAAGGAGGATTTAGGAAGCAGAATAAAGATAGAGTTGAAACACAAACATGGTAAACCCGACACGTCGGACACAGACAGAACGTAAATATTCTCAGACCCCATTAATTCTTTGGTTAGTTAAAATCAGTGTTATTAGAACCGGACCGGACCGGCGGTCCGACCGGGTTCGAATCGGAACCGGTGTTTCCAACGGTCCGAATCGAGCAAATCCGGAAGATGCAACCGAACTCGGTTCGATAGCTGGTTTTTTTGACGAACCGACCGATCTTTAGCAGACCGAAAAAAAAAATCAATCAATGGCAAAAAAAAAAAAGTGAAACCCTACATGACATCCATCCAAACAGAGGAGAGCCGCAAAGCAATACTCCCGCGCCGCTGTCCATGACATCCATCCATCTTATAGCTTCAGTGTTGTTCTGATAATGGATGAGAATGCAGCGCCTTCTCAGTGGAATCACTAAAAGGATAAGCAAAAGCTTAGAGCCAAGTTCCCAACAGCTGATTTTCACACATTTAGGGCATAAATAAAAAATTAAAGTAAAATAGGAGCAAGAGGAGGGGGATGGAATGTAGAGGAGAGGGAAGGAAGGAACATAGAGGGATTAGAGAGCGTAAGGGAAAGAGAGAATGGGGAATGGAGAGTGATGAACGGAGAATAAGAGAGAAGGTGAGTGGCCAAGAGGGAGAAATAGGAGGGGAAGAGAGTAAGCGGTTGGACCGGGTTTGAACCGGTTTCAAATGGACGAACCGGGAATCGGACACCATACTGGTTCGGTGTTCGGTCCGGTTCTGATAACACTGGTTAAAACAATTGAATTAATGGTCGTCACGATTAAGTAGCTAAAATGATAAAAATGTAGTTTAATTCAAATGTGAGCTTTTAAAAAAAAATGAGCTTGAAGTTCAAATTAATTACGCACATTTGTAACATATGTATGTATATTTTTGGAACTATCGTGGCTTTCTGTATCATTCACCCTAGTTTTCCAACAATAGTTTTTCCTTTAGTGAAATAAAATTTACTAATTCTAGGGACTACATAACAGACCAATGAAGGCTATTGGGAGGCAATGCTTAATTTAGACAAAACTGAACCCCAATCCTATGAATCAATTCTAGTTATAAAATGGATGGAATTAAACAAAAGGAGGAGAAAGCAGTACAGGAAATAGTGTGTGTTGTTCCCTCCATCTCTTAATGCCCTTCTTTCTCTCTCTATCTCTGTCTCTTCCTAGACAGAGCAAGAGATAGAGGTTGAAAGAAGAAGAATAAGAGATGGAGTCGTGGTCATCGACATATAAGCCTTATGCCGATTCAGGATCAAGTGGGGGTCGGACCATGGAAGTAACAAGGCGGAAGACGAGCAATAATCAATCCATATTTGTGGGGCCATCTCACCACGAACCGGTGCCTGCCCGCCGCGCTTGGGATATTGCACCCTCAAAGCCGGCCAAAAAGTCGTCGTCGATGGGGTCGTGGTGGAACGACCCTGAGATGAAGAGGAAGAGGAGGGTGGCCAAGTACAAGCTTTATGCAGCCGAAGGGAAGTTCAAGTCCTCCGTTAAGAACGGCTATCGGTGGTTAAAGCGCAAATGCTCCAAAATAGTTCGTCCTTAAGAAAGGAATGGGAGGAAAACAATGCTGAGATTTGCTATGAAAATGAATCTTTATTTTTTGTTCTTTTGACTGACTCTATTCCCTATTATGCATGGCATGCACAATTGATGATATTTTTTTCATGTAAATGAAGAAGAAGGTTATATGATTTAATGCTTGCATTTATTTGTCTCAAATGTACATCCTCTGAGTGAGAGTAGCTAGCTAGCTAACTTGAGCACATGGGATTCATTTGTGAGAGCATTAAATTAGGCATTAATTGATTAATTAAGGCCCCAAAAGGATTAAGATTTAGGTTAATTGTGGATCATTTTTACAAGATGGAAAGTATGTTAAATTAATATATACTAGGGTACCGTACCCGCGCTCTGGGTGATTTCACAAGTATTTAAATTATATATATAGTCAAATTGTTGAAATTAAAGAAACAAACATAGAAAGTCCTCTCAAATTATTGAACATGATATTTGATGTACATGTCAATGGTTGTAACCTGCATCATCATTTCCGAGCCTCTGGATGTAAATTGCCCTTCTGTTCTGTGGTGGCCTTGAGGGTAGTACTCAAAAACTTGATCTAGCACAGTGAATTCAAATTCATGCAATCCAATAAACATGTATCATCAAGAAAGTCAATGTAATGAAACTACATTCCTCAATTTTTGCAGTTAATTTATACATACCTATGTGATTGTATCGGTTCCAAACTCTTTCTTCCATTGAGGCGTGTTGGTCCACATCTCCTGCACGGTTTGTTTTGCAATCTCCATCGGCTCCAATCTCTTCAACACCATGTTCTCATCATTCCGCACCAAAACCTTCTAATACCAAATAACTACAACCAAGTTACCAACGTCGGTGAGGCTAACTGGGTAGAAATATTAAGACCAGTCAATATCAGATAATTTGCAAATTTCAACAAAATACATTAAAAAGGAATGCATGTGCGATTCTGCAATGCATATTAATTCATCACAATAAAAATACAAATACAGAAACATAAACATATGCATAAACCTTAGTCGCAAACATAAACATCACATTCTACTTGAGATAAAAAGTAATCTCCAATTAGCATATGGAAAAGTAGGGAAAAAAGGCGTCAAACACACATGTGAAAATCATATCAGAACCAACATAACCAACAATATCCAGTTTCTTATATAGGTTGATCAAATTCCAAATGTAAAGAATTCATACTCCTTTTGAAGTGTGTCATTTAGCTCAAAAAAAATTCCTCTATTATTTAACTTTGTACACTGCGTGTCCCTCTCAGTGTATAATACATCAGAATTCGGGAACATGCTGTTATATATTTAACAAAATAGAGTAATTAATTACGATCAAACCATATAATCATGTAGAGACTAAATAGTACATAGTTGGATGAAATAATTATGTAAGTTAATCTGCAGATTAATATAATATATTGAACAATGTGGTTGTTGCAGTATTATGATGCTCTTTTCCTCAACCAACATTCCATGTTTATTGTTCACATCAATATTGTAAAAACGAAGTTTTAGGAGTGTATTTTAATAAGTTAGAACGTAAAGGACTCATGTTAGAATGTAAAAGAGTCACTAAAACTGGACAGAGAGTCTGCTCATTCGTTAGAATAAAAATGCATGAGCATACTCTCTGTGAATAGGAGCAATCATGCCTTCATATTCAAACATCATATGTATGCACTAACCCTAACCTAACCACTGTTGTAAATAATTGAAGAACTCACTGAAATTGGACAGAGAGTCTGCTCAGTCGTTAGAATCAAAACTCAATGCTTCATCGATGGATGGCATAGACCTGCAGCAGAATCCAACAAATAAAGCAACTGAATGTCAACTGACTGTATAACTCAAATTGCAGGTCCAATCATAACAAAAGTGAGGATAGCAGTAAATTAACCAACAATTTGTCCTTGAAGATTGATTTTGATTTTGGGCCTTCATTTGTTATTTTGTATGTGTCACAACACGCTCCAACGTTCCCTGGTAGTAGATTAAACATACGTATATATCAGTAATAAAATCAACAACAAGATCAGTAGCTACATTACCTATGTAGAAATTAACCATTGCTTAGTCTTGCAAAAAGAAAATCGTTGTATAGTAGAATTGCTAATTTGCTAGGCATATATACTGATTCAAATGAACGGTAAGATGGAAACTGAAATTGAAATCACCTCTGTGAATTGGAGACTTGAAAATCTTCTGGAATTGGAGAATCACAACTTTCTAGAATATGTGCCACCTACTCCTTCTCCATCTTCTCCTCAAATGAAGAAACTCGATGAATTTGCTACCCTTAACCAACTTCCAAAAGTAAACACAGTTGAAGGTATGGACTTGCAAATTGCTAGCTGGTGTAGCCACCACAGCTGAAGTCGCCGAGGCCGATCGGAGCCGTTGGGCACGCTGCGCCTCCACTGCCAATTCCCTCTGCTGAAACCGCCACTAAAACTGAAGCCTCCACCAATGAATTTTCCATCAACGTCGCCTTAAGCCCTAAATCAACCTCCGTCGTCTTTTTCTTTGATGTCTTCAAATAAATACTTGGGATTACTTCAAATAAATACTTGGGGTTTCACGAGTCGGCGCTTTATCTACTGTACTGTCGGTTGAACTTGTCAAGCATCCATGTGAATATTAGATTAAACCCTAAATAAGCCTCCGTCTGCTTCTTTTTGGATGTCTTCAAAGAATAAATGCTTGGGGTTTCCCGAGTCGACTCTTCATCTGCTGCTATATAGCTGAGCTTGTCAAGCATCCATGTGAATGTTGAATTTATGAACTGCATCGGTAGAAGAAAAATCAGAAACCTCAGCTCAGCAATGCTCCTCAAATTCTCTTTCTACCTAAATATTAATATATAGATAATGAGTTGTATAATTATGTGTTAATTAATACATGTGTAATAATTATTACAAATAAATATTCAAACAAAACATGGTATTAATTTATACATGTATTAGCTTATCTATTATCTATAATAATACTAGGGGCTAACCCTGCGCTACGCGCAAGACTACTTGATAAATTGTAAATTTTAACATGTTTGTATGATATTAAAAAAAAACGAAATTCTAATGTCTTGTAACAATAATTTATCATATGTTTAATATTTTTTTTTATATATATAATAATGACAAAGCTACAAATAATGGATGTCATTACTTTTAGGTTCCTGTAGACTGCTCCAAGAATATATTATTTAAGATTGCATACAATCACGAAAACATGGAGTTGATATAGGTCTCTGTTATGAGTCTGGGTTCTTCATAAGTTTCCTCACAGATCTCCGTGTCGACATTACATTTCGTAGGTACTAAGCGTTTGAACGGACACTCTTTTGACTCCGGAAGAGGCACATCCATGCAGAAGAGTCTATATATTGCTCATCTATCTCTTACTTCAACTTCGGATCATTACTTCTGTACTGCATCATTAAAAAAAACATGATATGACAAACTTGGGTGAATCAATTTACAATCTACAGCGAATGACTTCCAAGATTAGGAAAGCCTAACTAGTGAGTCAGAGATTTTTCATGCATATTAGAAAGACACTTCACTAGGAAAACAACATTAGTCAATTCCAAATTTCAGATGCAGCAAGATTGAATTGAAGATAATATTATCAGGGAAACAATGCATCTGACCATCTCATATATATCTTAATGAAATTAAGTCTTAGTTAAAAGTTTTGTTGTTAATCAATCTGAAAAAAAAAAAAAAAAAGTTAGTCATCATGAAGAATCACAGAGCCCTGGACTCTAAACCCTCTGATGTTAATATAGATGTTTTATTTATTGGATTTCACATGGTAGACAAAGAGTTTCCTCAAATGAGTCGGGACTCTTAGTTCTGGGATTTTCGGATATCATTCCTTGATTTCTCCATTCTGGAGGTTGAATGCGCTCTAGGTTGAGGGACATACTATACAACCATAATGCCATAAACCACAGTCATTAACATTTATGCTAAGTAATGAAAAGAAATAACATGATAGTTTTCATCAAACATTGAAAAGTATTCAACACCTCCATTATTTTTATACATAGCATAACAGAAAACAACTATTAACTTGAGAAACAGTTGAACTATCAAACAAAAAGAATCATGTTAAAGAGGAGACCTGATTTTGGTAGGTAATCTGATTGCCTATTGTTGCTGTACAATTAGTAATTGAATGTAACCATAATTAATCAATTGACCGATACATCATTATAACATAAGAATGCACACAATTTACTGAAAGTGTGTGACATAACAAATCATATCAAGACTCAAGAGGCATATGTATCTATCTGTATAGGTGCCAACAGAACATCATAACACACGCATGCAACATTACACACTTTTAATTTCAAATCTTAAATTAGAAGAAGTTGTCTATAATCAACACAAATGGAAGAACTCAAAACCCGTTTAAAAACTAATTGTTCACCCACGAACTCACTACTAAGTTCTAATTAGAATAGTGATGTGAGCAGCCCCAAGGCGAACATGAGTTGAAGAAGGACGATCAAAGAAGACAAGAAGATCCAAGGCACTCTCAAAGACTTAAGTTATTTATAATTCATTGTCTTTAGTTGAAGTATTTTTCTACAATTACTAAGTTGAACTTATCTGTTGGGCGTTTAGCCCATGGTTATATTTGTTTAGGTTAGTTTAATTAGGTCATTAAGAGTCTAATGGGCTGAAATCGATGTCACGGACCGTTTCTACTTCAGGTATGGGTGGATATGTCGAAGGCGCCACAAATGGGGATGGATAATCCGTTCGATAAGTCGGGGATTGAACGCCACAAGGAAGCCATGATAAGTTTTGAAAGGAGAAGAAACTTTCATCACAGAAGAAACTGAATTCAAACTTTATTCATTGAGTAAAATTCGACCAACCCTTAAGATGGCTTTTAAAAGACAGCAAATAAATCCTAATGACACCCATAAATGACTAAAAGAAACCCTAATGGACTTGTCTAATGAGGCTTGGTGTTTTTCTGCCCATTAGACTCTTAATGACCTAATTAAACTAACCCAAACAAATATAACCATGGGCTAAACGCCCAAAAGATAAGTTCAACTTAGT
The DNA here is from genome assembly GCA_036873135.1 of Clarkia xantiana subsp. parviflora. Lineage (NCBI taxonomy): Eukaryota > Viridiplantae > Streptophyta > Magnoliopsida > Myrtales > Onagraceae > Clarkia > Clarkia xantiana. The sequence goes on along the minus strand of JAPTYO010000013.1, from coordinate 10,563,252 downwards.
AATTTTAGAAAAACACTTCAGCTAAAGACAATGAATTATAAATAACTTAAGTCTTTGAGAGTGTCTTGTATCTTCTTGTCTTCTTTAATCGTCCTTCTTCAACTCATGTTCGCCTTGGGGCTGCTCACATCAAATAGCCCACAAAAAAAACATAGAGTCTCTTGAGGAAGATACGTAATTTTACATGCTATAGCTATATGATAAATGGTTAGGTCATCAAGAGCGCCCAATACAACACCGGTACAACCACGTCACCTAATCAACAAAAATGACACACCATTATGAAAGAAACTGCCTTTTCCATCTTCAACAGGCTTCGTAAAGCTGAACAAATAAAACAACTAAAATTTGATTTAAATTCTACATAATTAGCTAAACAACTCTACAAAGTATTAAGTGCAAATTACCGAACTAAAGAACTTATGACATTTTGCAAACCCACCTAGAAATATAACAGCATCTTCGTGAATATCCGATCATTCTTCGGATCAGTGGTCTTCACCTGGTTCATTCATGCAAGCCTCTTGCACCAGCTAAAAAATTCAATCCAACTCCTAATAATAGAGTGACCCAACTTGAAAGTTACATGTTTGTTCGTCAACGATGCCACAATATCTTTAATCTGCAAAAATTTACAATTTTGATCAGATATCTACAACCACAATCAAAGAAATAAATACCCATGTATGTGACGCCTTGAACCTGAATTGTACTAAATTAAGTACACAATTACCATTATAACCAGTAAAATGGAGATCATAATGATTACAGTTCCCTTGCCGTTTCTCTACTTCTATCAACTTATTCTTTCTATCCCGCAAATTGGGAGATTAGAACGATTACAGTGCCCTTGCGGATCTAAAAGTTTGTGCTTGTTCACTAAATAATTTGCATGCTTAAAGCGTCTCTCCAGCTCCTTCACATCAGAACATATGTAAGAAAAACATTAGAACATATGCAAGAAAAATAAATAGATGGCTTAATAGAGAAAGATACAGCTAGCTGATAAAGAAATACCTATCATTCACAATATACTGACAACCTATAAGATTAAAGAATAACAACCAATTTAGAGGCAAAAGCAAAATTGATTGTTCATACATACTGAAAATAGTCCTGTCAGGAATTCCTTCAGATTTTTCGGAGGTAGTTGAGAAACACAGGGCAAAAATCAACTGCTCCAACAATATAGTCAGATTTTTCGTTTTTCTATCAACTGCTCCAACACAGTCAAATTTGCAGATGTTTCTATCAGCTGCTCCAACACAAAGCAATAATTCTGACGGTATGAATTGTTGATTAGCAGAGGTCATAGTTCTATATACTATTGTCAAGTTACTCTTCAAAAACAATCCAGCAGCTTGTCGAACAATTGATTCCCTGAAAATTTAGAAAAATCACTAATTAGCATCCACTGAGTATTAGCAATTCTTCCGAGTTCCGATAATTTAGCACTTCCAATCAATAACTGAGCATAACACGGTAAATTAGGTGGAATTGGGATGTGGATTTTCCTAAATCAGAAAATGGATATGTAATTTCAGATTTACCTGCATAATCTAGTCTACCTGAGACCCAAGGTGTTCAAAGAATCGAACTTCGTGTCAAAATTGAATCTTTTCAAGAGGAGGCGATTGCGATAGTTACCTGCTCAATTATGGGTTTTCTTAAGAGATTGGATTTATATTGTAGGGATTCGATCAATTATCTATACCGATTACCTGGATTTCGTTATCATCGCAGGTAATTGTCAATACAGCCTAGTCCATCGACGCGCCGCACAGGAGCCCGCCAGTCGCCCAGTTGCTGGCCAGTCCATCGCTTCTTCCCCAGTTTCATGTAACGAAGTTCGGCCTTGGTTGCTTCTTTTCCGGCGAGTTGAGTCCTCTCTTCTACAAAAGCGTGGAACCATCATGTGTAGGAGGCGGAGGTTTCACAGTGCTGATTAATTTGGATTGATCAAAAGAACTGTGAATAGTTGAGGAGAAGCAAGCGGTGATGAAATGGAGATGGTTGAAGAGCAAAGAAGATAATAACGACAACCCAAATAGAAGAAGATCCGAGCAGGAAGAAGAGCTGAGCAAGAAGAATAGTTGTGGGGAGTGTGAGTAAATGTGCATCTATCTAATCTAAACCCTAAAATAAGGAAGAAGAGTAAGAGTTGGGGGTGAAGATTGGGAATTTGGGTTGTCCGTATCGTTTTTATTAATTTCAGTCTATTTGGCGCGTGTGACGTACCCGCGAATAGGTAAGGCTGCTGACATGGAAACACTAGAAGCTCTCCCTTGTGCTGACGTGGCGAAAGCACAATCTCTTCTTGTGCTGACGTGGCGAAAGCACAAACTCCTTTGTCTCTTTCCTCTTTCTTTATATAATATATAGATATTAATTTGCTTGATGATGACTTCTCTAGCTGACACATAAGTGTTTTAACCAATCGGCGTTTTCTAATTAAATTGGAGCTCTATAAATTTAGATGCGGATATTAATTGACTACAAATTAAGAAATATTTTTATCTCCTATTTTAGTCTCTACGTAACATAAAGAAACAAATAATAAAAAGTTCTCAATTAAATGTATTATCCACACATGTTTGCTGTAAAAAATTCGTAGACCGCCATGTAAGAAATATATTTATTTAATAAATAATACAAGAAAAACTATTATATGGGGCTAGCTAAACTGGATGGAAGTCTGCTGCCCCAGTCCCTGTGACACCATTAAGATTGCAACACCTATCCATATATTTAATATTTATATTTCGTTTTTTTAATTATTTCTTCAGCAGTAAAGTTTCTATCTCTTCTTAAATAAAACAACTTCCTCTCTCTCTCATCTTCCCTATTCAACTCAGGTCCCTTTCTCTCAAATCTTTTTATTTCTTTTTTCATTAATTTAATGCATATTTTCAGTTTTCTTTTATCTTTTATCTTTCCTTAGTCCTATCCCTTTTTCACAAACAAAAAAAATCAGATATTACCGTTAATAAATTGGATAATATATATTCTATATTGTATACACTTTTTTTAGATAGTAACGTTTTTTTTTTATGAAAGGATAATATATTATAAAGTTAATAGCAAACAAGATACAACACTACGATAAAATTCAAGACAAAATATGGGGGTAAAGCCAAGTACCACCAACATCCGCATCAGCCGTAAGTGAAGCTACCTTATGCGAAACAGAAACTGAGAAACAACATCCCTAGTAGCAAAATACAAATGAAATCTAGGAATTTCTACTAAGTAAGATCTAATATCCGAGACAACCCCAGACAAGGAAGGTGCAAAAGTTGTAGAAGTGGAGGCCACAGTTGTTAACACGACCAAAGAATCCGACATCAAGTAACGAACATCCCAATTCTACGACCTTGCTAACAATACTCTTTTTCGACAAGCTAAACCATCGGCCAAAAGTGGGTCGTCCCCAAAAGCTTTGCAAACCGAAATAGCCATAACATTAGCAGAAGGATCCAAAAGGACTGCAGCGCCATAAACCCTTGACCATAACCCCCGAACAGCTCCATCAATAATTAAGATCCAAGAATTGGTAGGTGCCGAAGTAAGACGAGCTAGATCCTGGACTCCGCCGTGGATCCTGGCTGACTCTGAAACAATCGAAGAAGACACAATATTGTCATTACAAGCAGTAGAAATAAAAAATATAACGGACTCTGGAAGGGGTAATAGCGCGGAAAACAACATTGTTTAGTTCAAGCCAAATACCCCACAAAACCAAACATTTATAACTAAAAGTATCTAAAGTGTTACTAGAAATAGACACGACACCTAAAGAAGCATTTAACCAATCAAAATACGACCTAGGCCTATCCTTGCCACTAACACCAAGACTAGAAGCAAACCAAACCCCTATGGCAAACGAATAAGTCCACAAAAGATGCTCCCACGTCTCTGAGGCCAGACCACATAGAGAGCAACTAGATGTTGGATTACGGGGACGTAATACTTCGGAATGCTAAACGTGTACTAGCAAGAAATCTAATCTACGCAGCGGAATTAGTACACATACCTTTTAGCTTTCCTGCCCAACAACGATGTGGAGGGATTTCTGATCCTCCGGTCAAAACCACGTCAAGTTCTTCATTAGAAGAAGTCCCACACGATGTACCTCCACAACAAGACCTCTGATCGATTCTTCAACGGAGATGGAACCTCGGACTTGATGTTGATGGTGTCGAAATAGGGTGACAAGTTTTCTCAATGGAGATCCTTGTTCTTAATTGTGTTTAAATCCTTAGGAGTCACCCCTATATATAGTATTGGATGGAGTTTCCAAAAGGCAACTCCAACCAATGTGGTACTAGGGTTTCGGCCGAACCATGCATAATAAGGGGAGAGGCCCAAAATGGGCCTCCCTTGTCAATTACTAATTGGATTTGGCCCAATTAGCCCAGATTGACAATTACCTAATTAACTTAGGTAATTCCCTTAATTAACGGGCTTCTATTACGGCGCCACGTCACCATATGCTAACAGCTCCCACTCGCCGGAATGGGAGGGTGAAATGACGGGTTTTTGCTATAGCCGTTAGGCCCTTTAACGACGAGTAAACGGTGAATAGGCCCACTGGGCCCCAAAAGAGGTCAAGAAGACCAATGCGAAGGGTCCCGACGAGAGGAGTCCCGATGGTGAAGGGTACCGACAAGGTCGGTCCCGATATGCGAGCTGGACGCTCCCGACGAGATGCCTTTAAGTAGGCCCCGAAGATATGCCTTTAAGTAGGCCCCGATGTTGAATCCCTGAGGATGTTGGCCCTGTCACGATGACGAGGGGCCCCGAGCGGTGATCTGATGAGACAACTCTGGAGTCCCCGATATTGGTCGGGACTTGCTATCAGAGCTTGAGGCCGAGAAACACGCCCACTAACAGAGTAGTGGGGAAGTGGCCCGAGATAAGAGGAACGTGGGCAACGGGCCAAGATACGCGGAGCATGGCCGAGATACGCGGGGCGTGGCCAAGATACGCGGAGCGTGGCTGAGATACGCGGGACGCGAGTTAACTGCTCTTGCGATTCATCAGGTAACTGAGGTAACTTCTCTCCTATAAAAGGGAAGAAGTTACCTCAGATCATTTACACACAGTTTGACATACAAATACTTTCACTTGATTTGCCTGCCACGAGATTCTCATTTAAGCATCGGAGAGGGATTCTGGGTCACCGCCCGGTCTATTCCCCTCTTGCAGGATTACGTGGAGCGAAGGACTTTGGATTTCCGTCAAGACCGTACCGGAGTTCCAACCGTGATCCAACATTGGCGCCGTCTGTGGGAACCGTAACGAAAAGCCAAAAATAACTTCTACTCGTTCAATGGCAGCTAGCAAGCAGAAGAAGCAAGGACAATCTGGTGGTTCTCGACGTCCAGCTGGAACTTTGAATTCAGGACCGCTGGAGCGTAGTGTGGACAAAAATCTCCCTGCGGAGGTTTCCCAAACAGGGGGGCACAATGAGGTTCCTGAGGGTGCTGCTCAACACCAAGAGAATAGGGAAGAGGATGCTCCTCCAAACCCAGACCTGGCGAAGGCTGTGGCGGATGCCATGCCGATGTTCTTGGAGGCCATGGAGGCTCTCCTAGAAAGGAGAGAGGCTGCCAGGAGGCAGGAGGAGGTGCCTCCCCCAAGGGAGGATCAGAATGTACAGGAGGCCCAACCTAGAAACCAAGACAGGGGCAAGGAACCTGCTCAGTCGGAGCGATTTGTGATTGATGGGCCAGGACCAGTGCAGCACAGGACTATTCCCCTTAATGGTCCCATCACCCCCGACCAGGTGGTGAAGATCGTGAACATCTGCATGGGGGATCAGAAGCCAATGATGTCGGAACTGAGGGATCGATCCACTCATCCCTTTGTTCCCCGATTGATAGACACCCTCACCCCACCAGGGCTGGGTATCCCCACGATTAAGGAGTACGATGGCGAGGGAGATCCAGTTCGCCATGTCCAGAAGCATCTCATGGCCTGTTTGGGCAGAGCCCCGAATGACGATATTGTATGTGTGCTGTTCCCAGGTACACTTGGTGAGAGGGCCCTGACGTGGTTCTTTAGCATGCCCCCAGGATGCATCACCAGCTGGGCGGATATGCACGATCGTTTTATTCAGCAGTACCAGGGTCGCCGATGCCTCTTGAAGAGTGTGAGGTCCCTTGCCCAGGTGGTGCAGAGGCCCGACGAATCGCTGGCACATTATTACCAGCGGTACACTACTAGTGTTGCTGAGATCGATGAGGAAACATCGGAGGGAGAAACCATCCGCACTTTCATTCGGAACCTTACAGCACCCTATGGTTCCGACCTGATGCACAGCGTGGCTGAGAAGGCTGTGTGGAACATGGAGGCGTTGCAGAAGAGGGTGAAGCAGCAAATCGACGTGCAGGAGTCGAAGATAAGTACCCCCCGAAGAAGGAAGGAGAATTTTTGGGATCCCGCACCGATCGTTACAGTCGGTTCCACCGCGCCAGTGGTCACGACACTAACCACTGTCGGGAGTTGAAGAAGGAAATCGAAAAGCTGATCCAGAAGGGGAAGCTTAAGGAGTTTGTGGCTGAAAGGCGGTGTCGATCTCGCTCCCGATCTCGATCGCGGTCCCGTTCTCGATCCCGTGATCGGTCCCCAAAGAAGAAAAAGTCGGAGCCAGAGTCTTCTGGTGCCCGTAAGGAGAAGCGGGGCACTATTAATGTGATTCATGGAGGATTTGCCGCAGGAGGTGACACCACAGCCTCTCGGGAGGTATATGCCTCTAGAATTTCCGCTGCTGTGGTGCTAGGCAAGAGGTCCCGATCCTGGACCGCGAAGGAAGAGATGGTGATTTCCTTTTCAGCGGAGGACCTGGTAGGTGTGGGGAGTCCACATGATGATGCTTTGGTCGTGACCCTAGACGTGAATGGGTACGAGATGAAGCGAATTTTGATCGACGGAGGGAGCTCTTCCGATATTCTGTTAATGGACGCACTGGAGGCCGTGGGGAAAACGAAGAAGGACCTGAAGCAGGTGAACTTCCCGATGGTCGGGTTCTCTGGTATTACCTCCTATCCGCTGGGAATGATCACCTTACCAGTGGAGTTCGGTAGCGGGTGGAAAGCGGAGAGGAGGAATGTGGACTTCGTGGTGGTTGAGTCCGCGGGGACTTATTATGCGATTATCGGGAGAACTACCATCAACCCGCTGATGGCAGTTTCCTCAACTGTTCACCAGAAGATGAAGTTCCCGACTGACCATGGAGTCGGGGAGGTCAAGGGCGACCAGGTAGCTTCCAGGAAGTGCTATGTTAATGCCACCCGAAGGAAATGACGGGAGGCTATGACTATCCTCCAAACCGATGCTGATCCCAGAGAGGAGTTTGGGCGTCCCGCCCCTATGGAGGATCTGAAGGAGGTCAAGATAGACGGACCTCAGAGGAAGGTGAAAATCGGGTCCGCCTTGTCTGATGAGAGGGCCCGAGAGTTGATTGAGCTGCTGAAGGAGTTCAAGGAGTTGTTTGCCTGGTCCCCGAGTGACATGCCAGGAATCAGCCCCGACGTGATTATGCACGAGTTGAAGATTGATCCTGCGATCAAGCCTATCGCGCAGAAAAGGCGTCCGATGGGCGCGGATAAGAGGATCGCGATCCAGCAGGAGGTGGGCTGGTTGCTCGATGCTGGATTTATCAAGGAGCTCCGATTCCAGACTTAGGTCGCCAACCCGATTTTGGTGAAGAAGAGCAATGGGAAATGGCGGATGTGTGTTGATTTCCGCGACTTGAATAAGGCTTGCCAGAAGGATTGTTACCCACTTCCGAGGATCGACCAGTTGGTGGATGCTACGTCGGGACATGAATTGCTGAGCTTCATGGATGCTTACTCTGGTTATAATCAGATAAAGATGGCTAAGGAGGATGCCCCCCACACTGACTTTTACGCTGATAGTGACATCTATCACTACGATGTCATGCCATTCGGATTGATTAATGCTGGGGCAACTTATCAAAGGATGGTGAACAAGCTGTTCGGGGACATGCTGGGGAAAACCACGGAAGCTTACGTGGACGATATGTTGGTGAAGTCCCGACAGGCCGAGGATCATGTTCACAACTTAGCCACGGCGTTTGAGCGGATGAGGCTCCATCAGGTTTGCTTGAACCCGACCAAGTGTGCCTTCGGAGTACACTCGGGAAAGTTTTTGAGCTTTATGGTAAGCCAAAGAGGAATCGAGGTGAACCCCGAGAAGCTAAGGGCAATCGAGGAGATGCAGTCTCCGATAAATCATCGGGAGGTGCAAGTGCTGAATGGCCGACTAGCTGCAATGAATCGCTTCCTGTCCAAGGCAAGTGACCGATCCATGCCGTTTTTTGAAGTACTGAGGGCCAACAAGAAGTTTGAATGGACTGCCAAGTGTGAAGAGGCATTCCAGGCACTTAAGCAGCACCTTCGCACCCTCCCGCCATTGGCGAAACCGATTCCAGGCGAGCCGCTCTATCTATACTTGGCTATTTCTGAGTTTGCTATTAGCTCTGTGTTAGTGAAGATTGTCGAGGGTAATCAAGTCCCCGTTTATTATGTAAGCAAGGCGTTTTCCAAATCTGAAATGAATTATCCCGCCGTTGAGAAGTATCTTTTTGCGTTGATCATTACTGCTCGGAAGTTAAGGCCTTATTTTCATGCGCATGAGATTACCGTGTTGACGAATCAGCCTTTGAAGCATTTTTTGAACCGACCTGATGCGTCGGGGAGATTAGTGAAATGGGCAGTCGAGCTTAGTGAGTTCCGCATTCACGTTGCTCCGAGAACGGCTATTAAAGGCCAGGCGTTGGCGGATTTCATAGCAGAGTCTACAGCCCCCGATCTAGAAGAAGCGGGTCCTGTAGAGGGGGCAACCATGGAGGTCCCGATAGCAGAGCAACCAGAAATGGCGGAGCAATCAGAACAGCCAAATGAGGAGAATACTTGGGAAATGTACACTGATGGCTCTTCGAGTTCAGACGGATCAGGAGCAGGGTTCGTATTGATACCCTTCGATATGCTTTGGCCTTGACGTTTAGGGCCACCAACAATGAAGCTGAGTATGAGGCCCTTATCACAGACCTCAAAATTGCCAAAGGTACGGGAGTTGGTCACTTAAGGGTGAAATGCGACGCTGGCCTGATTGTGAATCAAGTCCAAGGGCGATACGAGGCAAAGAGCCCGATGATGAGAAAGCACCTTCGCGAGGTGCAAATCTTGAAGGAGAGTTTCAAGAGTTTTGATATTGAGGCAATCCCAAGGGAGGAAAATGTGGAAGCAGATGCCTTGAGCAAATTTGCCTTGGGGGCACCCCTTGAGGAAAATCGGAAGGTGCATTTCTTGGAGAAAGTGATATTGTCGACCACGGATCCATCGGAGGTGTGTGCCATTGAAGCAGGATCGGAGGAGGAGCCCACTTGGATGACCCCGATAGTCGCGTACCTGACCACGGGGGCAGTCCCCGACGATGGAGTAATAGCTGACAGGATACGCCGGATTGCGATTAATTACGTGGTGGTGGACAACCAGCTGTACAAAAAGGGGTGGTTCTCAACTCCTTACTTGAAATGTGTGGCCGAACCCGACACAAATCGGATCCTTAGGGAGGTGCACGAAGGGATCGCGGCTTGTCACGAGGGGGCTCGATCCATTGTGAAGAAAGTGCTGAATTTGGGCTATTACTGGCCTTCGATGAGCAAGGAGGCAACGATGTTAGTCCGATCTTGTGACGCGTGTCAGAGGTATGCCCCGGATATTGTGGCTCCAGCTGCTAATCTGATATCCATCAAGAGTGTTTGGCCCTTCGCGCAGTGGGGTATCGACTTGGGGGGACCCCTCCCACAAGCACAAGGTCAGTGTAAATATTTGCTCGTAGCCATTGATTATTTCTCAAAATGGATAGAAGCTAAGGCCTTGGCCAAGACAACGGGGAACCAAATCGTCAAGTATCTCCTGACCCACATTATATCCAGATACGGGATTCCTAAGGTGTTGATCAGCGATAATGGTCCTCCGTTTAACGGGGCTCAAGTGAAGGAGTATCTGGAGGAGCTAAATATCGAGCATCGGACAGCCTCTGTCCATCATGCTCAAACCAATGGACAGGTGGAGTCAGCTAACAAAATCGTGATGGATGGCCTGAAGAAAATGGTCTATGCCTTGAAGGCCAAATGGCTGAACGAGCTGGAAAATGTGCTTTGGGCTGTTAGAACAACACCCAAACGATCAATTGGGGAGACTCCGTTTGGCCTTGTTTATGGCACGGAGGCAGTTGCTCCCGTGGAAATAGCTGTGGCGTCCCATCGGATGAAGTACTACGAGCCTTTGACGAATGATGAAATAAGACGTCTGGAATTGGACTTGCTCGAGGAGAAGAGGCGGGAAGCCGACGAAGTCCAGGCTGGAATGCGTTTGGCGACAGCCAGAAAACCGACGAGTTAAGTCCCGACAGTTCTTTGTTGGAGAACTGGTTTGGCGTCGGAACGAGTTCACCCTTTAGGATCGGATCAACAAGATGTCACCAAAACGGGAAGGACCTTATAAGGTCGTGGAAGACCTCGATGGCCATGTATTGAAGCATTCTTTCAGTGGCGAACACTTGAAGAAATATCACGCTTGATGAAAAGTCGCCTTAAGTGGTGCCCGATGAAAAGTCGCCTTAATTGGTGCCCCGATGTAAAGTCGCCTTAAGTGGTGCCCGATGTAAAATCGCCTTAAGTGGTGTAAGTTATTTATCGTTTGAATCGATGTAAGCAGATTTTGTGCCATCAATGAATAAAGAGGTTGCTTCCAATCAGATTATTCTTAGATTTATTCTAAGTGTTATTGAGTCGCCTTAAGTGGTGCACGAGGTTAAGTCACCTTAAGTGGTGCACGAGAAAAAGTCGCCTTAAGTGGTGCACGAGAAAAAGTCGCCTTAAGTGGTGCACGAGATTAAGTCGCCTTAAGTGGTGCACGGGATTAAATCTCCTTAAGAGATGTGTTGAAATGTCTTAAGTGGCATAGTTAAGTCGCTTTGAGAAGTGCAACGGATAATCGGAACTAAGATAGTTTGATATTCGAGGGCTCAAAGGCCCGAGGATGCATTACAAAATGAGGAAAATTACAAGGACTATTAAGATAAAGCGTTAAGCTTGGTCCTTGTCGGCATCAGCGGGAACAGGATCCACGAGATCTGTGGCAGAAGGCTACACAGGTTCAGCTGCTGGAGGGTCGATTATCGGGGGATCAGCACTTGGAAGCTCCGCCACGTCTTCAACACCCGCGGGGGTGTTGCCCTCATCACTCTCCTCCAGGAGGTCGAAATACCTCTTAGCGAAGGGGGGCGAGAGTAGCAGACTTGTCGAAGTTGATGGCATCGCCGTACTCCAGATGGAGCTCCTCGACCGCGTTGAAGAGGGTGTTCTCCACCTCCGCGGTGCAGAATTTTACCGCGTTAGCTTGGAAGTCCTCAGAGCCCCGATAATTCTCCCGACCCTTGGTCTCAGCCGCGACCAGCTTGGCAGGAACCTTAGCAATTTCCCGCTCCAGAGCCTTCTTCTCGAGGAAAAGCTTGTCCCGAGCCTCCGCGTCCTTTTGCCGCTCATGCAACTCCCGCTTCAGCAGCCCCTCGAAGTCATGAACCAGCTTTTGGAGGTCCCGAGTCTTTCGATCAAGGAGGGCCTGCTCCTTAGCCAATTTTCCCCTCGAAGACTCGGAGGCGGCGAGATCCTCCTCAAGCTTGGCTATAACCGCGGGAGCCCCCTTAGCCCGCTCCTGCTCCAGAGCCTCCTCGAGGGCAAAGATGTACCCGAAGCAGCGGTTCATGTCCGACATCTCCTGCGAAGGAAAGAAGAAAAGGTTAGCACATGAATATTCTGCCTTATTGATTGAAGGGTAAAAATCGGAACTTTACCTCTATCCTACTGATAGCCATTCCACGGACATCCGCGCGGATGTCCTCCTGATCCAGGGAAATCGGAAGCCTCAGAGACGGCAGAAATGAGCCCGCCATCAAATGCAGACCCAGTTCTGGGTATGTGTCACCCTGTCGGAGCTGGACCCCTTGCAGCGTTTGGATCAGGGTCCAAGGAGCCTCCTTCTGGCTGGGGTCATAAACTTTGTAGAAGCTCCCGTCCAAGGGGAGAGGGGGAGGACCGACTGGAGTCGTGGAGGTGCGCATCTCCGACTCGCCCTGGGTCGGAGAGGGAGTCAAGCTGTGGATGGGCAACAGCTGCCGCTGCTGCGAAGAAGGTGAAGGGGGCAGCCCCCTAGAGGTTGGTTTCAGGGGGGACTGCCTCGTCCCCCGACGACGGATCAAGGCGAGACCCTCGTCTGTCTCCTCGGAAGAGTCCAGATCTTCCACCCGACGAAACTGATTACCCGTCGGGGTTTCTCCAGCCCCCGATCCCATCGGGGCAGGAAGTTGAGGGAGGTCTTCTCCACCTCGAGTACCGGAAAATGGTGCCCCTGCTGAAAGTGGTGCCCCTGCTTAAGCTCCAGCACCCGACGGAGTTCCCGAGTGACCTGCACCTAGAGGACGAGATGCTTCAGAAAGATAGTCAGGAAGTTGGTCAGGATCCTTACATCAAATGACGCGCCGAGAAACGTATTGGTCTTTCCCGTGGTAGTTGTAGTAGCCCGCCTTGAGTTTGCGGGGAGTTTCCCCTCGGAGGACGCGTTTAATCTCTTCGATGTGGGCCTCCTTGGTCGAAGGGATCAACTCCTTAGGAACTTGCTTCCTGTATGATTTAATAGCTAGGCGGAGCTGTTTACCTTCTTCAGCATTTTGGACATCGAAGAGTCTGTCCACCTCCACGTGGCTCCGCTTAGTCCTCTCCGGGGAGGGAGATCCCGACGGAGCAGCAGCCTTCTTTGCCGACTTCCTCTTTCGCGCGGGGCGTTGGACAGCGTCGGTCTCCCCCTGCTTAAGGATGAGATTGGTCAGCAGTGATACCTTCTTAGCTGCAAACAGTGGAAAACAGAGACATGGTCAGAAATGTTACCCAAGGAACCATATTGGAGGGGCCGTCGAAGAGTTGACCCCCAGAGATTATGTCGAGGAGACGGATCCCGACATTCACCAGGTCCCGCTCCTTTAGAGAGTTAGCATCAAGGGGAGTGTAGGACTCCCCCCAATGGTAAAGCTGGATGCAGTGGAGGATCTGAAAATCTTCGTCAGAGTAAGTGTGATAAGCGGGAGGAGACTCCGCTTCCACCTCCCATCGGGGCCATGGGATGGAACTGTTCTTGATAAAAAAGTAGCTCCTCTTCCACCCGCTGTTGTCAGACCCCGTGTCAATCAGGAGCCCCCGACCCTTGACAACCTTCCAGGTGTCACTGGTCCAACTGCACAGCGCAAGCTGCGCCTTATTCCACTTGGGCATCCGAGGATAGAAGGCACAAACCCCAGCCTCGTTGCACTTCATCCCGTAGAAAGTTCGGAAGAGTTGGAGGTTGTAGACCCATTTCTGTCGGAAGCAAAGGACCTGGAAAGCATTCCACACGCGGATGGCGTGTAGGGAGAAGGTAGTTGGATGCGTCTTGTAGTGGGTGCACATCTCAACCAAGTTCCAGCAGAAGGGGAATCGAATCCCTGCCGACATTTTCCCGGTAGAGACAAATACCTCCCCTTTTTGGGGACGAGTGACCTCAGGGTCATTCGGGACACGGGGCCAAGGAAAAGGGAAGCGAGGCTCCCAGGTGGACGTAATGCACCCCTCCCGGAGAGCTGCATCATAGGCAGTGGTGGAAATCGCATTGGCTGCATAATAAAAATTGAAAGGCTTTCTCCCCGCGGAACTGGATCCACTGTCTGAAAATTAGCCATGGCAAGAAAAGACGTGGTGGGTTTTTCGGAAAATTGCAAGTAAACCGATCAAAGATAAGGGAAAGGCTACGCTAACATCAAAGAAGGAATTCTTACCAGACATGATGAATCAGAGTGCAAGAGGTAATCTTAAAGGTCGCCGGAAAGCTGATCGGAAAACAGGAAGCTGGAGAGGAACTCGTGCTTTTGAAATTGCAGAGCTTTTGAAATCGCAGAAACGGTAAAAGAAGAACAGTGTCCAGGAGTAGGGTTTTATAGAGGAAAGGACAGTCGAAAGGACATTCCAATCCGGACCGTTGAAGGCGAAGCGTTTTAATCTGAGCCGTTGAGATAAAGGGGGCAGAATGGAAAGAGACGTTAATGATGAAACGACCTGAAAAGTGCTTTTTCAGAAAAAGCAGGCGCGAAAAATCAGGCACGGGTGCCAAAACCGTCACTTCGTCACCTGCTGCATTTAATGGTCGAGTAACCGAGGAGTCTTCTCGGATTTTGTGGCTATCCTCGAAGTATCGAGGAATCGTGGACCAGAAGATCCGCGTCAAGGAATTTTGTCAAGGAAAAGCCTCCGATACCAACATCGGGAAGTTGGGAGTTGAAAGACACGACGAACTGTAAGTCCCTCATGTCTTGGGGGCAAATGATGGGTTTTGCTATAGCCGTTAGGCCCTTTAACGACGAGTAAACGGTGAATAGGCGAAGGGTCCCGACGAGAGGAGTCCCGATGGTGAAGGGTCCCGACAAGGTCGGTCCCGATATGCAAGCTGGACGCTCCCGACGAGATGTCTTTAAGTAGGCCCCGAGGATATGCCTTTAAGTAGGCCCCGATGTTGAATCCCTGAGGATGTTGGCCCTGTCACGGTGACGAGGGGCCCCGAGCGGTGATCTGATGAGACAACTCTGGAGTCCCCGATATTGGTCGGGACTTGCTATCAGAGCTTGAGGCCGAGAAACACGCCCACTAACAGAGTAGTGGGGAAGTGGCCCGAGATAAGAGGAGCATGGGCAACGGGCCAAGATACGCGGAGCATGGCCGAGATACGCGGGGCGTGGCCAAGATACGCGGAGCGTGGCCGAGATACGCGGGACGCGAGTTAACTGCTCTTGTGATTCATCAGGTAACTGAGGTAACTTCTCTCCTATAAAAGGGAAGAAGTTACCTCAGATCATTTACACACAGTTTGACATACGAATACTTTCACTTGCTTTGCCTGCCACGAGATTCTCATTTAAGCATCGGAGAGGGATTCTGGGTTACCGCCCGGTCTATTCCCCTCTTGCAGGATTACGTGGAGCGAAGGACTTTGGATTTCCGTCAAGACCATACCGGAGTTCCAACCGTGATCCAACACTCGTTAATCTATACGGTTATGCAATAGTATCAACATCTCAATCTTCAGTCTTCGCCTCTGTTTCCGAATAGTTCATACGAGTCTTGCCGTGCGACCGGCGGATACGACGGGCATCGTGCTACTCATCTGTTAGGAGTATTGCAGCGCCCGCAGAACGTTGATTCCCTATCATGAACCAAACCTGTTTGAAATAAAACTATGTACCGCACCGTATCCTTGGTCAACTGTTAATTCTCCAACTGCCCGGTTTTCCACAAAGGAATACTTCTCCAGGGCATTTGTACAAGTGTTCACAACCTTCAACTAATATCTGGTTGGTGGCCACCTAGTGAACACGAGAGTCGGTGAATTAAAGGTGAACTTTACCATCCCCATCGCTTATACCCTTAGTCTGACTCAACCGGTTTCCAAGACGTGGTCACTTGGCTGTTTTCTTTGGCTCTACGCTCGTACGCCGAGAAGCGAGCATTGAGCCAGACCTTAGGAATAAGTTCTGAGTCCGTGAGGATACTTTGGATGCCCCGAGGTGAAGAAGTATGCGCCCTTTGAATCACAAGGATTCTAGCTAGCACAACCGAGCATGACCCAGTGGTCGTATATGGCACGCGCAGTATGAAGAACGCGTCGATAACACACCTGGTAAAGCCAGGGATGGGATATGTCAATAATGATATCGAAGAATCTCTCATCTTGCCTTGAATGTGATATATAGTGATGGACAAAGTCCAACTCGGCGATTTACAAAACGAAGATTAAGTCATGCTGTTAAGCGTGACAATGTTATCGTTTTGTTTAATCAGGTTTATCCCCCTGATTCTTAGCCAATCTTGTTATGGTAGAGGTCCCTTTCTCCTTACAAGATGATCGTGCCTGTGTGACGAGGCAAGGTTCACATTCGACATAATTTCGGTGGAAGAATTTTACTTCTTCCTACGACTTAGTTTATAGACCGTAAAATCCGATGTTGTTAATCATTATGACGTCGATAAATCATAAACTCAAATTGCAATTCCTTTATTCAAATTGAAACATAATTTCAAATGTCAAAATGTTATCACTTTTACAAGCCACACAGTTTAAGCCCTACGTATTCCAAGCAGTTTTACGTGCTTTTCAAAAATCTCCCTACGTAACGGCTTAGTTAAAGGGTCTGCGACCATATTGTATGTAGGCAAGTATTCTAAAGCGATTATGTTGTCTTCCAGAACATATTTAGCATAATTGTATTTCACATTAATGGTGCTTTGTCTTATTATCGTACTTTGGATTCTTAACTGCCGCAATGGCCGCCTGACTGTCAGAGTACACCTTCACAGGTTTACTCTTCTTGTCGGTGCCAATTAATGCAGTAAGAAGCCTTTTCAGCCAGACCGCTTCTTGTGCGTTTTTTGAGAGGGCAATGAATTCTGATTCCATAGTGGAATGCGCGACCCAAGATTGCTTCTTGCTTACCCATGATATGGCAGCATTAGCAAGGAGAAAAACTCCTCCTGTGGTGGACTTACGATCATCCGGATCGCCACCATGGTCGGCGTCACTATAACCGGTCAATTCGATCTGATCGCCCTCATATTATAGAACGTAGTCGGCAGTACCTTTCAGATATCTGATAATTCATTTTTACGGCCTTTAGATGTTGATAACTAGGATCTGATTGGAATCTTGCTACTAGGCCCAGAGCGTAACAGATGTCTGGCCGAGTACAGAGCATGGCGTACATTAGACTATCTACCATGCTCAGATACTCTGCATTCTTCATCTGTTCACGCTCCTGCTGGTTTTCGGACCATCACACTTCGATAGCGCGCACCCGAACATAACCGGTGTATTCACGGGTTTAGCATCGAGCATTCTGAATCTTTTCAACAAGTTGTTGATATATGATTCCTGAGATAGACATAATCTCCGTGCGGCACGATCTCGAGAAATTTTGATGCCTAAGATGTACGTGGCCTCTCCCATGTCTTTCATCTCGAATGCTGATGCTAACCAGGACTTTGATTTATTCATGAAACTCATATCGTTCGCAGCAATGAGTATATCATCCACGTATAGTGTTATGATGATATACTTAGACCCGGAGGTCTTGGTGTATACGCAGGGATCCTCGTGAAGATTCACGAATCCGTATCCGACGATTTCCTCGTGGAATCTGCGATACCATTGCCGAGACGATCGTTTAAGAGCGTATATAGATCTTTGGAGTTTGCAAACTTTACGTTCTTTGCCAGGAGTAATGAAATTCTCAGGCTGCTCCATATAGATCTCTTTCTCCAGTTTTACTTGGAGTGGTTTGGTATTAATGTCCATTTGATGCATGCTCAAGTTCGAGATTTGCAGTCATGGGCAAGGACGACCCTGACTAGGGTGTAACGCATAGTCAGTGAGTCCGTCTTTATCAAAGTTCACTCCGTGAATTTGGGTATATCCTTTCACAATTATTTGAGTTTTGCACCACTCGAAATTTCCACCAGAAGTAAATTCTAAGTTTTCACTTTCTAGTTCTGTGGTTAACAGATAAATCAACTAAAGACTAAAACTGAATTAGTTCTTATTTAGGCAATTTCATCCTCCATTATTTTCCTCCATTCCCTCGTTTAGAGGTCCTTCCTTTGCTTGATGAACCGCCACTGGTTCAAGAACGAACATCAAGATGTTTAACACATCTCATTTGATGGGATACTTCTCGAAAGAAGTTAGTTGCCTTTGACTATGTCTAGGCACGTTAGTCCCATGTTTTAGTCTAATTGTTACTCCCACTCGGAATAATGCTTCTTATCGGGGCATTACTCCCACTGGGAACAATGGTCGTGGTTGAACTTACTTGGAATATCCTCTTGGTCTCGGGTTTTTACCTCCGAGATGTATTCCTCGATCACTAGGATCTGGAACCAAGTTGGTTGTTCCACTCCCACTAGGAAAAATGGGTAGTTGAAATAGTTCATTATTATGATTGTCAGGTCTGACTTGATTCCCATTTTGAAATTTAATGATGATTATGTGTGAGGGGGAGTGAGTCCTCTCACTGGATTTATTATGAAGACGTTTCCATCATCATTTACCAAATCAATCACTTATGCTATATCAATTCTCCCACTCGAAGTAAGTGGGACCTGAGAATCTCCATCAACCATCTGTTAACTTGATCAATACTAGCTTGTTCGTTCTGCAAAGCGTTGGAAATCCATCCTCAAACCTTTATAATGTGTTTTGTTTATCAACAAAACCATTGTTCCAGACTAATTTTAAAAATCGTATTCTTCGCGAGTAGTGCGTACTCTTAATGAATACTCGTTTTAATGCGCAAATTAATGCGTCTTTGTGATAAGGTTTTACCCGAATCATTCATTAGCTTTTATGGTAACGTGTTAATCGATTTTGTCAGAAATAGTGTCTTACATTAATGTGAGTTAAATTAATCTCATCCAGCAGGAACAATTAATGTGCAACTCTAACATTATGTAATTCTGAATTATGTTTCTTGAAGTGTTTAATGAATGCTTTTAGCCAAACTCTTCGTTCAAGGCTAATGGTGGGAGAGTCGTTTTACCGACTACTTCTTTTCGTTTTGTTTGTTTAACCCTGGGCTAGGTCCGACCCTGGGTCGGGGGTCACCGGACCCAGGCGACCCTGACCCAAGGTCGGACCTAGCCCGGCTAGGTCAATTTGGGAAAATGGTTTGGTTTTGAAATTTTAGGACTAAATTGAACAAAATAAAAGTTAGGGATGCATTAGATGGACTAAATTGTAACAAAATTGAAAGTTTTGGGCTGCTCACGTGCATGGCACATGCCATTTAACGGCCGTTTTTGACGGAATGGTAACGGAAGTACCAAAACAGTAAGGTTTGGAAACATATAGTACCAATTCGGTACAAAAAAATACTAATGGTATGAACAATGTAATTTGTGCAAACATGTGGTACCAAAAGGACCCTTAACCCTATTATATTAGAACCTATCCTTATTTTCCAACTTCTAGATATAGTTACCTATTAATTAAAATTTAAAAATGGCAACCTATATCTTTAATATGCTGGCCGAAATTTTTAATTATTTAGGGGTTAAGAAAATTCAAAAAATTTACCCAAATTGCCCCTAGGGTTTCGGCCAACAAACATAAAATTGGAAAAAGTTGTCAAAATTTTAGATCAAATACTACCTTGATCAAGAATCCAAATTGTGTTCTTGATAAAACTCATAGTGTTCTTGAAGATTATGAACATCAATACTCATAGTTAAATCCAAATTTTCGGCTATGGTCTATAAAAACATTTAATTCGAAAATTTAAAGTTTTTAAAGATCAAACACATAAAAAATAGCTAAAAATTTCGGATTTCTTCATGGTGTTCATAAACATCAAAAAATTTTGTTTTTATGAAATTCCAAGAACATTAGTTTATCAAAATTTTAAGAACTCCTAACGAGGCTCTGATACCACTGTTGGATTACGGGGACGTAATACTTCGGAATGCTAAACGTGTACTAGCAAGAAATCTAATCTATGCAATGGAATTAGTACACATATATTTTAGCTTTCCTGCCCAAGAACGATGTGGAGGGAGTTCTAATCCTCCGGTCGGAACCACTTGCAAGTTCTTCGTTAGAAGAAGTCCCACGCGATGTAGCTCCACAACAAGACCTCTGATCGATTCTTCAACGGAGATGGAACCTCGGACTTGATGTTGATGGTGCCGAAATATTAGACTAAGGTGACAAGTTTTCTCAATGGAGATCCTTGTTCTTAATTGTGTGCTTAAACCCTTAGGGCACGTTTGATTGCCGGTATTGCGATATCCTAATACCGGTATTAGTTAATACATGCTTAGCTAATACAATGTTTGATTGAGCCATGTATTAGGATATTCTAATACAATGTTTGAATGAACTTTGTATTAGGATATCCTAATACAATGACTAAAAGACCTAAATACCCTTACTTGCATTTTCAATGAAGATATATTTTACATATGATTAATTTAACAAAGATAAAATTTAACAAAAAAAGTAACTTCAATTATTTAAAATAATATTTTTCATAAAAAAAAATCAAATTTATGTATAAATAGTAAAAACTATTTTTGCTAATGTATATATATATAAAGAAAATAGTACAAAACAATTGAAAAAAGTGATTAGGCCGACCCGGCCCGTTCTAGCCGGGCCTAGCCCGAACTAAACCAAAGCAACATAAAGCAACCCGACCCGAACAGCCCGAATTGCTCAGCCCGGCCCGAACCGCACAGCCCGACCCGAATTGACCTGCCTGGCCCGAACCACCCAGCCTTGCCCGAACTGACCAGCCCAGCCCGAATCGCCCAGCCCGAATCACCCAGCCCGGCCCGAACTGACCAGCCCAGCGCGAATCACCCAGCCCGGCCCGAACTGACAAGCCCAGCCCGAATCACCCATCCCGGCCCAAACCACCCAGCCCGGCCCGAACCACCCAGCCCGACCGGAACCGACCAGCCCGGCCTGAACCGCACAGCCCGACCCGAATTGACCTGCCTGGCCCGAACCACCCAGCCCGGCCCGAACTGACCAGCCCAGCCCGAATCACCCAGCCCGGCCCGAACTGACCAGCCCAGCCCGAATCACCCAGCCCGGCCCGAACCACCCAGCCCGGCCCGAACCGACCAGCCCGGCCCGAACCGACCAGCCCGGCACGAACCGCCCAGCCCGGCACGAACCGCCCAGCCCGGCCCGAACATGACTCGGCCCGACCCGTGTCCGAAGTTTCGATGTAAACGGGGTCCGGCCCGAAGCTACTAAACAGTGAGAGTTTGCCATATATTACAAGGGTAAATTGGTAATTAGGAGATTGGTATTAGCTAATGCTTTACTTTTAGATGGTATTAATTAATACCAAATTCCTTCTACAATTGAGTATTAGCTAATACCAAGTATTAGCTAATACCAATACCAAGTTGACACAAACACGGTATTAGCTAATACCGGTATTAGGATATCGCAATTCCGGCAATCAAACGTGCCCTTAGGAGTCACCCCTATATATAGTATTGGGTGGAGTTGCCAAAAGGCAATTCCAACCAATGTGGTAATAGGGTTTCGGCCGAACCATGCATAATAAGGGGGGAGGCCCATTTTGGGCCTCCCTTGTCAATTACTAATTGGATTTGGCCCAGTTAGCCTAGATTGACAATTACCCAATTAACTTAGGTAATTTCCTTAATTAACGGGCCCCTATTACGGCGCCACGTCACCATATGCTAACACTAGAATCCACAAATGGAAACCGTCGCTGGAGATTCCCCCGAAGCGGAAGACCTCCTGAAAAACCCTTCCAAATGAACATTCAAACTTTTAGTAGAAGTTTGATTGACCAAAGCTTCTTCAAAAAATTAGAACTAGCAGAAATAGAAGAAGTAAAACCCGAAGATTGGCCCGGCCTCTCTTTAATGAGGAGTGAGTTAATAAATTGATACCAGACTTCACTGAGTAATTCCCAAGGGTGGTATGATTCCACATAAACTTGTCAGGATTGTCCAAATTATGTAGATTAATCTGGGATATAGCCGTAATCTGGACAGGCAGTAAGAAAATGGCTAAAGTAGTCAAGTCCCACTGGCCATCAATGATAAAAGTTGAAACCTTAAGGGAGTGCTAATCTGTGTTACATGGTACCCAATCATCGAAAAGTCCAAAATTCGGAACCCATTGCTCAGTCCAGAAGTTGACTTTACGCCCTGATCCAATCCTTCATCGAGCACCCATCTAAAGGAATCAACGAACGTTTCACAAATTTTTCCTGGAAACAGAATGAGAAGGCGACAATCTGGCAGTGAAGAATGAGCCAAGCTTAAAGTAGCGATGTCGAATACATGCAACCCACAACGAATCTTAAGAATCCACAAGGCGAAATGCCTGTTTGAGAAGTAAAGCTAGATTGAATGAATGAGTGTTTCTAAATCCTAGCCCCCCAACTCCTTTAGCTTTAGTGATATGATCCCAAGCCACCTAACAGAAACTTGAGGAATTATGACGTCCTACACCAAAATTATCATTGTAGTGGATCCAAAGCTTCAATGGATTTCTTAGGGAGGCTGAGGCAAGGCATCGTATAAGTAGGGATAGTCGTTGCAGTTGACTTTATCAGTATATCCTTCCCAGCAGGGGAAAGGATTTTAGTCATCCATCCCTGAACCCGAGTTGTGACCCACTGAATAACCTTCTACCCAATTAGTTTTTTGTTCCTTGACCAATCCAAAGGCAACCCTAAATAAATCTCATCACCCCTCATCTCTCGGACACCCAAAAAATTCCTAACCTGAGAGCGCTTTAAAGCACCCATATTTGGAGTGAAAAAAAAAATACTTGATTTACCAAAATTTATCAACTGACCCGATTCATGCTGATCATTCTCCAAAATAGTATGCAATTTCTGTAGAGACTAAGAGTGGTGTCTTCCAAAAACAGAATGTTATCGTCACCAAAGAAGAGATGTGTTATACAGTCAGCACCCCTCCCGGGTCTGATACCCCTAAGATTACCACTATGTTGAGCACGCAATAATTCCTAAGAGTATTTGAGTGACCAAGATAAACAGATAAGGCGAGAGAGGATCACCCTGACGAATACCACGAAAAGGGGAAAAGCGGGGAGTCCGAAAGCCATTCAAAAGGACCGCCAAGGAAGTAGATGATATACATTGCATGACCCAATTGATAAAAATGTCTGGAAACCTCATACAACCCATAATTGCCCTGATGTAATCCCATTAGACCCGATCATAAGCTTTACTCATGTCGAGTTTAACAGCGATCAAACCCGCTTTATCATGGCGATGTTTCTTAATTGTATGAATCAACTCCTGAGTAAGCCACAAGTTATCAGTAATTAGGCGACCCGCAACAAATGCAGTCTGAAAGGGTGATATAAGACGTGGTAGGAAGCGTTGGAGACGCTGGTAGAGGATTTGGGAGATGATCTTGTACACAGAATTACAGAGACTAATAGGACGCCAATCTGCCATCGTTTAAAGATTCTTACACTTTGGAATTCAAACAAGGAACGTATTGTTAAGCTCTGGAAAAATATGAGAGGAGGTAAAGAACTCTATTACCACCCGAAGGACATCAGGACCCACAATTGGCCAGCAATGTTGAAAAAACCGAGAGTTAAAACTATATGGCCCCAGGGCTTTTCTGGGCCCAAGAGAGATTAGGCGCTGAAAATTTCTGTCTGACTCACCGGACGAATAAGACCAGACAAAGCCACTTGCGGAACATTAAAACCATTATGGGTAGGGTAGATGTAATGTAGCCTTGTCCTGGAAGAAGTAAAGAGAGTATGAAAATAATCCCGAACATAAGGAGTGATTAGAGCAGGATCGGATAAAAAAAACCCCATCAGTGGTACGGACCCTGTCCAATATATTGAAACGTCGACAACAGATAGTATAGTCATGAAAAAACTTAGTATTCCTATCCCAATTCTATAGCCATAGTTGCCGAGATATTTTTCGCCACATAACTTCCTCGTATAGATAAAGGCATCTAATTCTCTCTTGAATGTCCGGTAACTCTATCTCTCCCACCGTACAGATCTGAGCCCTAGACAATTCTGACAGAGTAGAACCCAAAAAGGTTTAAATATGGACAAACACAACTTATTCGAAGCTCCTAAACTCAATGATAAACGTCTCAATTTCCGGGAAAGGTGTAAGCATTTGGTGTTGGGCGCTGTAACTGGTAGCCCATAATATGTATAGTTTACCTAAGGAAATTAGGTAAATGTCACATTAGGATAATTGGGCTAAACCCAAATCCCAATTGACATGAGAGGCCCAAATTATGGGCCTCCCCTATGCATGGCCGGCCGAAATAATGGTGTGGGAAAAATGGATTTTTGTCAACTTTGTTCCTCCTATAAATACATGGTGTTAGGGGATTTTTAGGGTTAATCACTAATCCTTCCTTAGAGTGTTTTAGAGAGAAAAACCCTCAACCCCACACCACAGAGTTTCGGCCGAATCCTCTGCCCCACCAAAGGTGTGCCAATTTGCTTTCCAAGCAAACACTCTAGAGATCTGTCCCCGTGCCAAGAATCGATCAGAGGCTTTGCTGTGGAGCTTGTACCGCGTAGGGATTCTCTAACAAGAACCTCTACGGGTCCCGACCAGAGGATCGTGAACTCCCTCCTGAGAAGATCTTTGGTCTACGGATCATCTTAAAGGTATGTGCGAATCTTCCGCTGCATAATTCTGATTACTAGCATGTACCTTGTTTTAAGTGTCCGTAGTGATTACTCCCCGTAATCTAAAAGTGGTATCAGAGCCTGTGTTAGGAGTTCATGATTTTGATAAATTGGTGTTCTTGAAGTTTAAAATTAAAAAACCAAAATTTTTAAAAGAAAATTTAAAAAATTTTGATTTTTTTTTTTGGGTTATTGGTGAATCCGAAATTTTCATGATGTTCTTGGTTAATTTGATGTTCATGATCTTCACGAAAGGTGTAATATTTATCAAAATCAAACATTGGATTGTAGATATTATTAAAATTTGATCTTAAAATTTGACCACTTGTTCCCAATCTTAGTGTTTGTGCCGAAACCCTAGGTGAATTACATTGTAAATTTTTTTACATTTCTTAATCATCAAGGGACATATTTCGACCGAAGTTTTAAATTATATTATTTACCAATTTTTAATTTTTAATTAAGGTAAAAATATATCTATAATTGGGAACATTAGGATAGATTCACTTTAATATATATATATATATATATATATATATATATATAAATAAATATTTAATAGGGTTAAAGATATTATTGACAGATTTAATTGCCTAAAAGATTGAGAAAATATATTGTCAGTAAATTTGTTACCCTATTTAAGATACTGACAATAAAAAAAATATATATATCATATAATGTGCCGATTTTTACATATATATATATTGTTGATTGATTTAATCTTAAAGATATAATCTTAGCAATTAATATATATATATATGTATATATGTGTGTTTTAATATGGTCCGAAATTTATATATATATATATATTTAATATTGGAAATTATTTTATATAATTAATGTTACTTGGTGGCTAAGTTAATTATTTTTTGACGTTAAAACCATACTTGGGCCACAAGTAAACATTTCGGCCCAACATTTGAAATTTTAATTATTGGGCCGGTCAAATATGTCAAACCGGGACGGATTTAAATCGAACAGTATTTTCTCAATCGGTTCGACCTAGTCGGGTCCGGTCGAACCAGGGTATTTAAATGGATCTAACTGAACCGGTTTTGTGTGTTGAACCGAACCGAACCCTATTTTATTGGACCGGTTCGGACCGAACCAGATTTTAAAATTAAAATCGGACCGAACTGAACCGGATTTTAAACCGGACCGAACTGAACTGGATTTATCCGAACCGGACCAATATCTTTTCATGGATGGCATAAAACCCGCATCAGAACTTCAGAATGAAAGGTCAACATGGAAAAGATGTATATGGTTGTCTGATATTGACAGGACTCAATGACCTTGAGCCAAATCAAGTACAGTAACCACAACAGTAAAAGGGAAACCTTCTCTGCTCGCCATAGTGGGTTTGAAAGAAGTCAACCATGATCCGCATATCATAGAGAGAATTGAACCATAAAGGTCTTATACGATAATCTGGTGGGTTAAACCATATTGATTAAATACGTGGACGACATACTCATTGCCGCAAACGATGTGAGTTTTATGAACAAGTCAAAGTCCTAGTTGGCATCTGTATTTGAGATGAAAGACATGGGAGAGGCCACGTACGTCTTGGGCATTAAAATTGCTAGAGATCGGGCTACCCGGAAATTATGTCTGTCTCAAGAAGCTTATATCAACAAACTGTTGAAAATATTCAGATTACAGGATGTCGAACCCGTGGATACGCCGGTGGTGTTTGGGTGCGCACTGTCAAAACGTGACGGCCCCAAGAACCTGGCAGAAAGTGAACATATGGAGGGTGCGGAGTATTTAAGCATGGTTGGCAGTTTAATGAACGCCATGCAATGCACCCGTCCAGATATCTATTACGCCGTGGGCTTAGTAGCACGTTTCCAATCAGATCCTGGCCATCAACATTTAAAGACTGTGAAAACAAATAACTCGTTATCTGAAAGGTACTGCGCACTGTGCTTTGAGGACATGAAGTTAGAATTGACCGATTACAGTGACGCCGACCATGTTGGCAATTTGGATGATCGTAATACCACCACAGGGGGAGTGTTCCTCCTTGTTAATGCCGCCATTTCATGGTCGAGCAAGAAGCAAACCTGTGTCGCGTTGTCCACGATAGAATTGTAATTCGTAGCTCTCTCTAAG
Organism: Clarkia xantiana subsp. parviflora; assembly: GCA_036873135.1. Taxonomy (NCBI): domain Eukaryota; kingdom Viridiplantae; phylum Streptophyta; class Magnoliopsida; order Myrtales; family Onagraceae; genus Clarkia; species Clarkia xantiana. The sequence continues at coordinate 10,536,766 of JAPTYO010000013.1, read as the reverse complement.
AATGCACAGGAAGTGGTCTGGCTTAAAAGGCTTCTAACTGCGCTGCTTGGTGGCGATGTTGAGAATAAACCTGTGAAGGTCTTTTCTGACAGTCAAGCAGCCATTGCGGCAGTTAATAATCTGAAGTACCATAGTAGGACCAAACACATTGATGTGAAATATTTTTATGCTAATCTATAGTAGAAGACAGTATAATCACTGTGGAATACTTGTCCACCAATAACATGGTAGCGGACCCATTAACTAAACCACTACGTAGGGAGATATTCAAAAAGCATGTAAAACTGCTTGGATTGCGTAGGGTTTAGAAATGATAAATATCTGTGATGACATTTTGATATTAGAAAGTTACATTTTGTAAGCGAAAGAATTGCAACTGAGTTTATGATCAATCGACGTCATAATGTTTTGATTACATAAGATTTACGGTCTATAAACTAAGTCGTAGGAGGACCCAATCCTCTGCCAAACTATGTCTAATGTGGGCCTTACCTAATCACACAGATACGGTAGTCTTGCGGTGGAGGGAGGCCTCTACCAAGCTAGACTGGCTAAGAGTCAGGGGGATAAACCTGATTAAGCAAGACGATTATCTAGTTTCGAAGTAACTCGACATGATCTTCGTTTGGCATATCGTCGTGATGAACTTTGTTCGTCATTTAACCACATTCTGGGCCAGATGAGAATCTGTTATAGCATGATTGACATATCCCTTTCCTGTCAACCCAAAAGGTTCAGGTATGCTATCAACGCGTGCTTCATACTACGTATGCCACGTTCGACCACGGGGTCACAGCTCGGTTGTGCTAGGAAGGAATCCTCGTGATTCTGGCGGGCGCAAACTTCTTCACCTCGAGCGTGTGATTGATCCCAGGAGCCTTATGAAGAGGCATCTAAAGTATCCTCACAGACTCAGAACTCATACCAAAGGTCAGGCCCAATGCTCGCTTCTCGGCGTACGAGCGTAGTGCTGAACAAAAAGGCCCAATAACCACGTCTTTGGAAACCGGTTGGGTCTGACTAAGGATATGAGCGATGGGGATGGTCAAGTTCACCTGTAATTCACCGACTCTTGTATTCACTAGGTGGCCACCAACCGGATATTAGTTGAAGGTTGTGAATACTTGTACAGATGCCTTGGAGAAGTGTTCCTATGTGGAAACTAGGCAAAAGGAGAATTAACAGTTGACCTACGATATAGCGCGGTAAAATATAAATATTTTTTTATAACAGGTTGATTGGAGAAAAGGGAATCAACATTCCGCGGGCGCTACAATACTCCTTACAGATGAGTAGCACGATGCCCGTCGTATCCGCCGGTCACACGGAAAACCTCGTATGATTTATTCGAAAGAAAGGAGCATATCGAATGAGTGAAATGTTGATATAGATTTGGACGACAATACATTAACAGGCACTCTCCCATTCCGACGAGTGGGAGCTGTAAGCATATGGTGATGGGCGCCGTAATTGGTAGCCCATAATATGTATAGTTTACCTAAGGAAATTAGGTAAATGTCACATTAGGGTAATTGGGCTAGACCCAAATCCCAATTGACATGAGAGGTATTAGGATATATAATATGGGGGTTATTATCTAATTATGTTAGTCTTATGTTAGTTCTAGTATTTGCATCTTAGTCCCTAATGTTCGTAGGGTTTACATTCTAGTCCTAGAGGTCTCCTATATAAAGGAGCCTCCATCATTGTAACGGTTAAGCAATCATTATCATCATGTTCAATATAATGAAAGGATTGCTCTCTTCATACTCTCCAAACTTCCAACCATTATAAAAGTTTATATGGTATCAGAGCCACCGATCTTGGTGTTTAGATTTTCATTTGGTTTTTATTTTTCCAGAATGTTTTTTTCTTTCTCTGCGTCGTAAGCTTCTTTCCTAGCCCCAAATAATCCCCGTTCGATTTGTGGTTCTTCTTCCCGAATTGACATCACCAATCGACCCAGCAACCTGCGGCGAGCATTTCGCGATTTCCAGCGCCACCGTCCGACGCCGCACGCGCCTTCACGCGCCGCCGCATGTGCTGAGCTTCGCCGGCGCGTGCAAGCCACGCGCCACCTTCCCGGCCTCAGTTGGCCGCTGCGTTTACTGTTTTGGAATCGCGAAACTTTTTGACTCCATTGCAATAGGTTTCGTCGAATTACGAGATGTTTTGAAGGTTCAAATTTACTGAACTGATTCGGTACTGTTTCATTGATTTTGATGCTGCGAATTACTACTATTACTGCTGTTGTTTGCTGCTGAAAATCTGAAATTGCTGCTGCTGCTTCAACTTGTTGCTGCTGCTTCAACTTGTTGCTGCGTTTGAATGCTGGAAATTATTGTTGCTGCTAATTCATGCTGAAAATCTGGAATTGCTGAATTTGGTTCACTTGTGGCTGATGCTGCTGCGTTTGATGCTGGAATTGCTGAATTCATGTTGTTGTTGTGGAAATTATTCATGCTGCTTTATATGTTACTGCTGCAATTCTGATGTTATCTTGCTGTATTTTTCAGTTTGTTTCTTGTAAAAATCTGGTTTGCCCTTAAGGTGTTCGATGAAATGTCTAGCTGGATTATTTGAGTATTTTCAGCTTGTTTTGGTTCTTAGATTGCTGGATTTCAGCTTGTTTTGTTTAAAATTGGATCATGGAGCTGTTTTGAGGACAGTTTTTTTAGGATCTCCGAAATTGGAATTTCGGGGGTCAGTTTAAAGACCGGGTATGCATATACCTTGGCATTTTGAAGATTGAAGTGTGGAGCTTCATCTTTTGTTGAACATTATAGAAGGTTGGAACATTGGAACCTCACCACCTGAGACATAGGAACTTCACCTTCTGGAAGATTGAAACATAGGAACCTCAGCATTCGTAATAAGACTGAGACATTGGAACTTCATCTTCCGTTCAACTTCTTTTTTGAATACTTCAAGGCCATAGGTGGCAACTGTCATCACTCCGCTGAGAGCATGATGAAGACCAACTGATTGTTGCTACACGTAGATTATCACACCTCTGAGAGAGCATGAAGGCTCCAAGTGTATGTTCACCTCTGAGAGCACGGTGGACCTTGAAGATTCGTTTTTTGATTCAACATTGCAGGTTTTGTTGGATATTGGATATTGAAGCTTTTGAGCTTTTGTTGAAGACTGGAGTTTGGTAGCTCCATTTTGAAGATTGATTTGGTTTGAATTGTTGAAGATTGGGATGCGTTTTGGATTAAAGAAAGATGAAGAAGACAAAGATGGGGGAATATTAAGATATATAATATGGGGGTTATTATCTAATTATGCTGAGTTTATGTTAGTTCTAGTATTTGCATCTTAGTCCCTAATGTTCGTAGGGTTTGCATTCTAGTCCTAGAGGTCTCCTATATAAAGAAGCCTCCATCATTGTAATGGTTAAGCAATCATTATCATCATGTTCAATATAATGAAAGGATTTCTCTCTTCATACTCTCCAACCTTCCAACAATTATAAACGTTTATAAGAGGCCCAAATTATGGGCCTCCCCTATGCATGGCCGGCCGAAATAATGGTGTGGGCAAAATGGAATTTTGTCCACTTTGCTCCTCCTATAAATACATGGTGTTAGAGGATTTTTAGGGTTAATCACTAATTCTTACTTAGAGTGTTTTAGAGAGAAAACCCCTCAACCCCACACCACAGAGTTTCGGCTGAATCCTCTGCCTCACCAAAGGTGTGCCAATTTTCTTTCCAAGCAAACACTCTAGAGACCTGTCCCCGTGCCAAGAATCGATCAGAGGCTTTGCTGTGGAGCTTGTAACGCGTAGGGCTTCTCTAACAAGAACCTCTACGGGTCCCGACCGGAGGATCGTGTACTCCCTCCTGAGAAGATCTTGGGTCTATGGATCATCTTAAAGGTATGTGCGAATCTTCCATTGCGTAACTTACTAGCATGTACCTTGTTTTAAGTATCTATAGTGATTACTCCTCGTAATCTAACAAAAGGAACCCACCATATATTGATTCCAAGAAGCAGTCAAAGTACTGATGCAGTCCATATGAAGTATCAACATGGACTCAAAGCGGAAGGGACTATATCCTGCTAAACCGAACCAGCAGCAAGACACAAAAGGATAGGACAGTGATCGAAAGCAACTTGTTCCAGATGGGAAATAACAGCTTGAGGAAACCGCATACACCAATCAACATTCCCAAACCCTCTATCCAACCGTTGTTGAATATGATCCTCACCCACACGATTATTAGACCAAGTGAAAGGGTGACCCTGAAAACCTAGGTCAATCAGATCCAGAGCTTCCGTCCACACATGAGCACGCAACAACCTATCATTAATATTTAGGGACAACGGGGTCACACAGATCCTCGGATTCCAAGCTAAGACTAAACCACCCCTAGTTTCCCCCGGGGGGACCGAAACAGATACATCTAGACCTAGTGAAGCCAAAGTACTGACCAGAAGGGGAAATTGACTCTTCACCTCAAATATAAAAACTACCAACGGTTTGTGCACCCTAACCAGACGGCGGAGGTGCTGAATTGTCAGCGAGTTGCCCGCTCCCTGACAATTCCAACACAGTAGATTCATTGGCAAGGCGAGGGTGTCATCCAAGACACCCTCATAAACCCTAAACCTATATCCATAACATCACATGAAAAACAGTGAAAATTATGATATAAATGCAGTAAACTGAGTACCTCCAGAATTTGAGACAAACGTCTCTCCCTTGGACGTGCACGGACAATCCTAGCCTGAGAATCCCAGTCTCCTTCCGGTTCATGGATTAACAGAAGATGATATGGCCTTGGAATCTTATTCCCAGTGATTTGACAACTTGGCGGATAATGAATCTCCATTGGCTCTTTTCTAGCCCGACGACGACGGTGAACTCCCCCCCCCCCCCCCCCCCCCCAATACTTGAATCCACCAAACTCCGAGCTTGCTCCTGTACCGGCTTCGTCTCAAGAGGTAAATATGCCATAACCAAATTCTCCAAGGTAGCCCCAAAAGGCCTAGTCTGTCGTTCATTGGTTGAAATAGGAGTAGCACAGGTCGCTTGAATGTCCGCTGGAGTTAATGGCCCCACCGTCTAATTTATTGGAGGCTGAGAGAGGAAAGGATGGTCCTCCATTGTTAACACCGGCAACTGCATGGCCAAAAAATTCCCCGACGTAGCCTCCGGGAGATGTCTGATAGGCAATCCAAAGCCTACCTGAGAAAACCGAGATCCATCCCAAGCCCACTGAAAATTTGGGTCGAAAATTGGGGCCCAGAAACAAGGTTGCAGGAATGGCGCATGCCAGAAAAGCAGTGGCCCATAAATCTGGAAAGCCCAAGGGTTAACTGTGTCATTCCATCCAATAGAATGGGCCAGGCCTTAAGAAAACGATGGACCCCAGTTTGAAGTAGATGTTGAGTAAATGGGTCCCTGATGACCTAGACACGCCGACGGTAAGGGCTAAGGCGAAGGATGCCGCAGATTCAGATCAACATCGTCGGACATCGCCGACAAAGTATGTTTGGACAAAAGCCGAGATGCCTAGGATTGGGTCCCCAAACACCAACTGATTGTTAGATAAAGTGAACTGAATCCCCGGGGAAACACGATTCCCATCCACAAAAGTTGCCATCAACGGAATATTTGCCTCCTCCGACATGGCAACCAGAGTACAAGACTGAAAACCCTCCTCCGGCTGAGCCCATCTATCCTGCCCATAACGATGTAGCACAATACGCCCTGGCGAATTCCACTCCTCATTATCAAACCAAGACATCCATATGAGCATGGCCCCCTCACCTTTTTTCTTGATGGAGTAGATAAGTCTTCAATTTTCACGAATCGAACAGACGTGAGGGTGAGCATCCAGACGATCAAGCATGTCATTAATCTGCTGCGTAAAAACCCTCTCCGGAATATTACACTGGTCCTGATGGTGACCAATCCTTCCACAAAGCTTTCATGGCATCCCATGACATTAGGTAATTAAAACCTTATTGGCTAGATCTCTATCCTGCAACCACATACCCGGAATTGCTGGCTTCTCTAGGTCGATCAAAACCCTAGCTCTAGGGTAAGCTAGGGCCGGACCCTTGGATTCATCTAAATCCAGGAAAACTACCTCCCCAACCACTGTTAAAACATAAAAAATAAATTGACGTTTCATCAGAGTAGAGGGGTACCTTCCTCATCTCCAACCGGATCAGAACTCCCTTTAAAGAGGCAGGAGCAGGCAGCCAACCATCAGGGCAGTGGAAGAGAATAAGAAGAGCTCCTCCAACATTAAACTGACTATTCAGATACACCTCCTTCAGATCTATCTCCTAAGAAAAACTAAATACCCACCATCCATCATCGCGCTGATAGAACTCCGGAACAATTCCCATTCTCCATTGCTCTTCCACCATTTTTCAACAAGATCCTTCCTTTTTAGCAGAGAAACTACGACCGATCAACGCCTTCAACCAATTCATTATCAAGAACACATATAAGCGGTACCACCATGAACAACAAGCAGCCAATGAGAAGAATAGAATGTTCCCCAAATAACTTTTTGTCACTGTGTGTATTAATTCTTGAAGAGACAAAGTGAAGGACAACTTTAATGGCGGGGAAAAGGCTTCAGGCGGGCGTGGAGGAATCGAAGAGAATTGTCGGTAAAATTCGTCCAAGTAGCTGCCACATGAGAGGAGATCTTCAGTCCAGATAGATGAATGATCGGTTGCTTATGTGCAGGAGATGGCGGAGGACCATGGTTGGGTAGCTAAGGTGGTGGCCAACCGGGTAGAACCGCTTGGTAGAAAAAGAAGAAAAACTTTTCTTCCTAAATATGCCATAATGATTTAGAAGATAAACATGCAGAAAGTAAATACTTGTATCTCGGATAGGAAACGCTATAGCTTCCATCGCGTAGACCAACGTTGAAATGGAGGAAAACCTTAATCAGGCAGACATCGTCGGCGAGCACCCACAGTGGAAACCCAGAATGGGAGGAAACTTCAAATATTTAATGTTTATTACATAATTCTTAATATACTTACTTTAATAAGGTGTAAAATTGAGTTAAATTACATCTTACTCTATACAATACTGCTTGTTTACAACTTGTTGGCTTTAGATAGTGACGTTGGTAGACTGAAATAATTTATAGATATATATATCTATAATATAAATTGTATACAACCTTTAAAACATAAATTTATATAAAAAAACATTTCGTAACATATATATAAATAAACATACCAATAATATAATAAATAAGAGAAGAAATATATGTAATTACCAAAATTTAGAAATTAAAAGAAAAAATAAATTGAAATATCCAGTAATAGTTCACATCTCGAAGAAAAAATAACGGTGGTCGAATTTTCACCATTATAATGTTCATCGTGCATCTTCCTGTGTAAACATGATTACAAAGAATAGAAAATAAGATGAATATTTCATTCGGACAATAGAATAAAATTAAAAATAAGAATGAAAATATATTTGTAAATATACGTACCTAACTATAGTATTAAACACTGAGTTACTCATCTGTGACACATTAATATTGAGATCCAAATTAGGCATACTCGCAATGGGGTTTGAACCATCCTTTCATATAAAAATAAAAAATAAAAAAAAATAAACAAGTGAAAATATTGTCCATAAAAACAAACTAAAATTATAAATTCTCAGTTCATATGGTTTACCTTCAATGAATAAGGTTCGTTAAACATCTAAGTAAAAGTAACGTTATCAGCACTAAAATTTTCAAACTCTGGGTGGAAAACCTCATGTATATTATATAAAAAAAAAAAAATTCATTGTAGAAAAGAATAATATACATAATTTTATCATAGATAAGTGCAAACTAAAACTTTTACCTGACTGATTTGAGAAGACTAAAACATCTGAGTAGATAATAACATATCACCTTATGATGGTCTTTCACAAAAGTCGTTGTTTGGCTACAATGACAATTACAAGAATGATGACTATATTGAAAATAATAAGAAAAAAAAAAGTAATATTGGAGGTTTATTGTATAAAAAGTAATCACTATACCATTACGCAATCTGTACCCTGTGAATTATTCTGTTTTGATCTTTTTTTTGTAGCTTTTTCTAATGCACCTTTTCTTCTGATAGACCCACAAGTTGATCGTTCCTTGAATTTTATCACCCTAACTTTGATACCTTCTTTTGGTACAAGACATTCTTTATTCTTCATACCATGATTGGGTCTGGATGAAGTACCCTCTACAAAAGACAACCCTTTCAATGTCGTTTCCATATCTTCTGGAGCTTCATGATTCTTATAAACAACAATTTTGTAACAACATTTTGCAAGGGAAGCTCTTGTTGCTAAATGATCATATAATTTAACCAAAAACTTATGTCGACTTTTGATATTTTCTTGATTATCATGGTATTCCATAGGAGTAGAATTGGTATATACAGATCCAACTTTAGCATCCCTTCTCCATCTCTTTATAATATACTCACCAGAAAGCCTCTTGATATTTTGAAACATAACAACTATTAAAGCATGAGCACATAATATCCCGCAAAACTCAAACTTGTTGCAGCTACATTCGACTTTCAACTCAGATGAATCAAATGTAACAATATGAGGCAAGGGTTTTCGCGAGGAGAATACCTTATATGTGCTCACTGCTTCAACCTCCTTAAGATTATAAACTTCATAATTCCACATGAGACACAACTGATTGTGAAATTCAGCAAATATAGCTGGAGTATATAGTCTTCGTGCATGCTCTAATATTTCAACTTCATCATTTAGATATGGCCTACTTTGAGATGTCTTAGAATTAGCATTTAATTCTTCATAACGTCTATCATTTAATAACCTTTGAAAGTGCTCAAAGAAGCGCAAAAGTCAAAGTTTATTTGATATATTTCTTTATATGATTGTTCATAGATTAACTACGTTGAGTAGATATCATGTTCGCACAGAATGTCTTACGACCATACACCAAATCTCATTTATCCTTTACTTAATACTGTTTATTCAACCAATTTTTATCTTTGAGTCCATAATGATCAAGCATCTTGTTCGAAGCAACGACAAAATCATCTTTTTCACCGTAGTCATATATGCAACTCAGAAAATCCTTAGCAAAACCAGAAAACTTCTCAAATACATGACTAATATGCTTAGTTGCATTTTGGTACATATGTCATATGCATAGTCTATGGTGGTTTTCTGGCCATGTATCAGCTAATGCACTTGTCATAGCAGCATCTTGATCTGTAAGAATCGTTCTTGGTTTTTTCCCCGACATTACTTCGACAAAGGTGTTAAACAATCACTTAAATGTATCACTTGTTTCATCATATAACAGAGCAGCCCCAAAAAAATATACTTTGTTTATGATGATTAACACCAATAAATAATGCAAGTGGTCTACCATCCTTGTTTTTCTTATATTTAGTATCAAAACAAACTACATCACCAAAATAGTCATAATCATTTTTCATTCATGCATTCGCCCAGAAAATATTTGTAATAAAATCATCAAATTCCAGCTGTATGGCATAATAAAAATTAGGATCTTCTAGTTGCATTCTTTGCATATAATCCATCCATTAAACCGCCAGTGTCTCCAATTTTAACTGCCTCGCTTCTTTTCTTTCTCAAATAATTTCGATAGTCATTAGGAATAAAACCAAAAATTTCAAGCTCACCTACTCGTCTTGACATCAATTCTATACTAGCTTTTGGAGCAGCTATCTACTAATTCAGCCTCAACTTTTTAGTAGGCATCCTCCATATCCAAGTGTTGAAGGAACTAGGCAAGGGCTTGACAGATCTAACACCGGTGAACTTCCCACTGGTAAGCTTTGCTGGAACATCAACATACCCATTGGGAACGATAACGCTACCAATGAGGCTGGGACAAGGATGGAAGCAGATTCACATCAACGTGAACTTTGTTATAGTGAAGCACTTAGGTGCTTACAATGGCATCCTTGGAAGGACAACTATCAATCCGAATGTAATAGTCGCGTCCACAGCTCATCAGAAGCTGAAGTTCCTAACTCCGTACGGAGTAGGTGAAATGTTGGGTGACTAGACATCAACACGAAAGTACTATGTCAATGCCATGAAGAGGAAGGTGCAACAAGGTCGAAGCATTGCAATGATATCAACACCAAGAAAATACAAAAAGCCTCGCGGGTTTGGAAGAAGTGGAGTGCAATCAAGAAATGGGCGCATGGGAAATCGTTGCGTCTAAGCAAGCAAATAACCTATAAGTTTTGGATAAGAATGCCAGTCACAGAGGCGAGAATACACGGTGTTTCAACCCAAGAAAGCCGAGAAAGGCGACCTAAATCAGCTGAATATGAATGGGAGAGAAGATCCAATATGTCAATCTAGTTGAGATTTCACCACGTCGATGACATCCGGCGGCTCCCGGGGGAGACCCTAAGAAGATAATTTGCAAGATTTGCAAAGAATGCCGCCCCACTACATGCAACAAAAAGAGAGGTCATCAGAACTTCTTTAGAAACTTGAGGACATCACATATAAAATACTTTGAAGACATGTACGCAATTGTGATGATAACCACAATGCGAGAGTTGCGAGGCCGGCTAGACGAAGCAATGAAGAGTGAAGAGGAGGAATTGAAGGCTAACGTCTCATAATCGAAGATGAAGTCGAAGATTAGTCGGAAAAAATTGAACCTGTGAATGATGAAGACGTTGGGTTTCACAACCTAACAGGAGTCAGGGTTGGGTTCACACCACTGAACACGAGCCTCGAAAAATTGCACAATGAAGGCCTGTTGTACCTGATACCACCCCCAAGCAGGGAGGAGCGAGCCTTTGTAGGCAGTTGTTGGATTAGGGAGTTGATTACTACGGAAACAACAAAAGAAGGTACATGCTTGTAATCAGAATTACGCAGCGGAAGATGTGCACATACCTTAAACCTTTTCCGTAGTCCCAAGGATCTTGCTGAGGGAGTTCACGATCCACCGGACGGAACCCGTAGAGGTTCTTGTTAAAGAAGCCCTACGTGGTATTAGCTCCACGGCAAAGCCTCTGATCGATTCTTGGCAGGGACGGATCTCCGGAGTGTTTTGCTCTAAGCAAATTGGCACACCCTAAGTGGTGGAATAGGTTCGGCCGAAGTATGCTTTCTGGGGGGGGGGGGGGGGGTTCTCTCAAATCACCACTTAGAAAGAATTGTTAATAACCCAAATAATACCCTAACACCCCTTATTTATAGGAGGAGCAAAGTTGACAAAATTCCACTTTGCCCCTTGCAATATTCTGCCGGCCACTTATGTTAGGGAGGCCCAATTTTGGGCCTCTCATATCAATTGGGATTTGGGTCAAGCCAAATTTCTCTAATGTGACATTAACCTAATTTCTTAGGTTACCTATACATATTAATGTTGGAAACACGGTGGTTGATACAGGGTAAAACCGTAATTCTGAAATATGTAGGACTAAAGTCCAATTGATTATTATTCGGTAACCAACTTATAATTAACAAGTAATGTGTATGTGTATGAAAATCGAAATTGCGATCCGTAGATCGAATGAGAAAGACGAAATTTTGACTGAGGTCCGTGCTGATCACGGTCTCCTTAAGGCAATTTCGCCCCACCACACCCTCGATTATGCAACAAGGTTTATACAGGGGAGATCACCTCCCAGGATACAACAGTGTCATTGACACGAATCGTGCATACAATTCGTTCAACCGAACCGAACAATACCTGAACTCAAAAGAGAATGTGAGATCTGGATAGGGAAATAAAAGGTTGAAGTTAATCACAGAACTGGAATAAAAACCTGAGAGCAGTTGACTGTAGTAAATCTAAGAGCAGAAATTTATGAAACAACAGACATGATTTTCGGATGCAACAAGAGCAGAACTTCAGACAGTAATTTTGGGAGGAAAATTTCGAAATTTTTGGAGTGATTTTCTGATAGGAATACCATCTATTTATAGTATGAGGATTGCTCAAACCGAATATAAAAAACATATTTCTGCACCTATATATTGACTATATTTAAATTATACACTGAATATACACTGTATATAAAATATTCAGTATCAATATTGATTATACACTTGCTAAATTAGCAGTGTTCGATGTATCTGGACATGTGAATCTCAAGGCATCTTTCTATGTCATTCACATACATTACTTGGGCTTTGGTCTTGGCCCACTCCAGGCAAACCACGACCACAAGTCCAACAATCCCCCACATGAATGGTATGGAAACCTAAGTAAGCTCAATACTCGATACTTTGAGTTCAACGATTAATACCTGCATAGGATATGTATGGGGTCTGCCATTTGAACCTTACCTTGTGAACTTATACCGACTTTACTGGCTGGTTAGTAGACGCGATGTCCTTGAACTAACTGTCGTTGGTGTAAATGATGATACAAGTCACACAGATTTCTCCCTAGTATTGTTCGGTTCACGCCTCGATGTCCGTTATGGCCCTGGACATCTGCCTGGTTCTGCGAGCGTTTCTAAGAATTGCGTCATCAACAATTCCTTTCGAAGCGGCCCATCTTCTCAATCGCATAGGTGATTCTTTATCTCAACAGATTCATCACGACTCTGACTTAAATCAAAAGTTTCACCGTGTCTTTGAGATTTCTCATGAATCATTAAAAGTTTTCACATAACCTTTTCCATTCTATCACTGTTTACATCTAGGAATGGGTTTGGGAGTTTGACCCACACAGTGATCTCAACCACTCCTGTGATTAGGTTGTCCCTTTGAACCTAGATCTTGGGATCTCCAGTCAACTAGGTTGGGTTTTCCTTCTCAGGAATGTTCTCTAAGGCTTTAAACCCATTCCCTTAGATAATTGACCAAACAGCTCTCTGTTTAACCCTACGAGTAGCGGATCCGCAATTTTTATCATCTCATATTTGTCGAGCGTGATATGTCCAATTGAGAGCAATTGTGTAACATGAGTCTAGACTTTCCATTATACATGTTACAACATATCATACCAAATGCAGATTGATTATCGCAACGTTGCTTAAAGTCCTCAGACTATCATATCCTGCAGGAATATTTTTGTTAATCCAACATTTATATTCAAGAAAAATTCTACTAGCAGGCAACAACTTTGCAAAGTGTCTCATTGACCAACCTTTAACAAAGGTACATGCTAAATGGGGGATGCACCACTTATTTGCTTCAAACCTTGTCCTCTAGATAGAACCATCAAGCTCTTATAATATGTTATATTATATATGTATTTAAACCAAAATAATCTCATCAATCGCAGCATTGGTATTCATACCGATTTTGGCCAACTTGTAAAATCCTCTAATAAACGACATAGCCGTTTCAATTGTACGATGCACTTTCAGTGCTCATAAACCTGGAATCAAAATATCCGGTTTTTAAATTTCGTTTAGAGGATTTTTATTTTACGACGTCACCTTAATAAATACCCAGTTTGCATCACTACAGTCTTCAAACCATGTTTGGATGTCTGGTATAGTACAGTCCGTAATTAAGAGTATATCTTAGGTACCTAAGTAACCTGACGATTTCATCTCAATGATATGTACCTGAGTTACTCGTGTATCTACTCAGTACGATCATAGCGTGTGCTACATCAGATATTGCACATGTCATTGACTATAAAGCCTTTATCTGACATGACACTATCTATTTTTACATCATTATTTCGGTGCTAGCTTAAAACCGTATAATGATTTGACAAGTTTACAAACTTTCTTTCCATGTTCTGGAGCTGAGAAACCCTCGGGTTGTTCCATATAAATCTCTTATTCCAGATCTCCATTTAAGAAAGTTGTTTCACATCCATTTGATGTACTACAAGATTTCGGAGGGCCGCATTGCAAGTACCATTTTAATGGACGTGAATCTCGTCACTAGAGAATAAGTGTCAAAGTAACCCTTGATTACAAACCAGACTTTACACTTATCAATTGAACCATCTGATTTCAACTTCCTAGTGAATATGCACTTATAGCCTAGTGGTTTGCTTCCATGAGAAGGAACCGCTAGCTACCAAGAATTATATGCAGGATGGATTCAATTTTATTATTGATTACTTCTTTAATCATATTGGTCAGAAAGTCTGCACCATAGAATTTTTTTTTCAATCCTAGCCCTTTTGTTTCTCTTGGGCTAAACATCAGTGTCGACCTCGGTCTCAACTTCAACATGTTTTATGAGACACTCCCATTTTCAATTATAAACACAAAGGTTTCAATACCTTGCACAATTTAGGAAGAGTTCTCTAATATTATTTGGGGTACCTTAACGAAGGAAATGCTCTTCAAAGCTACCCCCTCATTAATTGTAACTCCAAAACAAATATGGTATCAACCACACTATTCAGAAGTTTACCGTGTCTCAACACGAGTTGGGTATAAGTTCTTACAAACTCTCAATTACCACAACATCAACTTTGATCATCAGATCATTATGTCAACATAGATCCTCAAATCATTATTATGTCAACATTGGTCATCAGACCGTCATGATTCTCAGACCTCTTGGTCTTTACAATTTATCGGAGTTTGTGTATATCCAAAATAATTGAATCATGCACAATATACTGATAAGAATTACTGTTTTGTACTTTATCCGAAGAAATTACAACAAACAGTTTTTTTTTAAAAAACCTTAGCCGCGGAGGTATTACCACAATGGCCAGGATACCCCCACATTCGAAACTAAAGATTTTTATTTACATGTTACGAGGTAGCTTACTTTCAAAGTAATTTCTAATCTAAATATATTATCTCATCGTATTCTGGGTTACCCATAACTAATCAACATTGAGTTCATCATGTTCTTCAATGTTCGATTATTCTTTCCGCAACCCAACTCTACAGTGTGAATGTGTTTTAGTGACTTCATAGATTAAACTGTGTCTATGTCACTATTCAGAGAACAATTATTGCTACTGCACATAATTTAATTCTCTTATCAAGTTTATCCTCAACTCTTGTTCATAATGTGTGAATTTTCCCTTCAACATCTTTTATGGATATTGCAACATATTGTACTATCATGCACCAAGTGATGAAGTACTTCTCACCGACTCGCGCAAGCATAAGTTTCAAGTCGCAATCGCTTATATGTACCAAATAAAGCGATTTGAGATTCCTTTAATCTGACTAATTAATTCGAGTGAGCTCGAATACAACACAAATTTTACTCTTTTGTGGTTATTATCAATTCTAGAGTAGGGATATAACTTATGTTAATTAACCTTCACAAGGTACCACAATTAACATATAAATTAAATCAACTAAGCAAAAGAAACATTTATCAATCAATGTTCTTTCCGGCTCGTAGAGCATTACACTTAGCTTGATTATTTCTCCACAAACATCTATATTAATCTTAGTCAGTACATACTTATATGACTTGAATACATGATAAAATGTTTTTCCTGAAACAACTCATTGTTCAGAATTATTTGTACAATCACCTTTTTCCAAGGTTGTAAACCATCCCGGATATGTTTCCAATTATGGTAACCGGTGCTTTTAACAAAGCTTCCAAACTGATCAAACCAACAGTTGGAACATTAGCAACAAAAGCAATCATGGCTTCTTTAGCCCCCACTGTCACTTTAGCAACATAACTTACACCACCAGTGACAAAACTCCATCGTTATCGTTGGAGGCCATAGCTCAATTTTCTGAAACACAACAAAATTTACTGAGCTATTTTCCGCAGAAAATCATATTTCAGAATACACCCTACTGTATAAAATCAACATAGATATTGCCTTAAGATTTTTGGAAACACGTAGGTTGATACAGGGGTAAAACCGTAATTCTGAAATATGTAGGACTAATGTCCAATTGATTATTATTCGATAACCAACATACTATTAACAAGTAATTTGTATGTGTATGAAAATTGAAATTGCGATCCGTAGATCGAATGAGAAAGACGAAATTTTGACTGAGGCCCGTGCTGATCACGGTCTCCTTAAGGAAATTTCGCCCCACCTCACCCTCGGGTTATGCAACGAGGTTTATACAGGGGCGATCACCTCCCAGGATACAACCGTGTCGTTGACACGAATCGTGCATACAATTCATTCAACCGAACCGAACAATACCTGAACTCAAAAGAGAATGTGAGATCTGGATAGGAAAATAAAAGGTTGAAGTTAATCACAGAACTGGACTAAAAACCTGAGAGCAGTTGACTGTAGTAAATCTAAGAGCAGAATTTTCGAAACAGCAGACAGGATTTTCGGATGCAGCAAGAGCAGAACTTCAGACAATAATTTTGGGAGGAAAATTTCGAAATTCAAAGTGATTTTCTGAATAGGAATACCATCTATTTATAGTGTGAGGATTGCTCAAACCGAATATAGAAAATATATTTCTACACATATATATTGACTATATTTAAATTATACACTCTGTATAAAATATTCGGTATCAATATTGATTATACACTTGCTAAATTAGCAGTGTTCGATGTTTCTGGACATGTGAATCTCAAAGGTTATATACAACCTCCGAGCTGTTTTGGGTTGATCACCCAGCAGTGTTATTAAAGTGACATGCTTGGAATAAAACCAAGGCAACCCCTAGTATTTCTATACTGGGATGATACTATTCGAGGCGACTACTTGGAAACAACCAATTGCAAGATCGCCACCCCATGTATCTCTATACTGGGAGGATACTCTTTTAAGCGCCGCGCTTGGAATCAACCAATTCCACGTCCTCCATATAACCCTTGTATTTTTATACCGGGATGAAAATACCTTGGAATTTACACTAGGTATCATGACAAACCTTACAGTGAAGCGTATATGATGCGATTATTATAATGCCTCGGGAACTATCTCTGAGGAGGTATTTGAATATCACTATGTCCAACCTACTATAACAAAGTAGCAGTGACCTACCACGGATACCATGTCATATATCAGAGATGACCTCTGACTAAATCGATGATGAGGCAAGTCGCAATAGCGAACTATGCCTACACGCCCAAAACGTACCAAATTTTGCAAGTCGCGTCTTGCCACAACGTAAGCTTTAAATCATAAAGTAACGGTTATTGCATTGCGACAGAGTCGGTCATGTCACGACCTTACTTCGGAAAAGCCAATCATAGAATGAAAAAATGCATCAAAATGTGCAAGTAGCGTCTTTCATCAACGCCATATCTTGGAAAACCATGCGGCGGAAAAATGCACCCGCAAGTAGCACCTTGCCAAAATGCTATATCGAGGCATCAGATAAGCGGCTTAAAACGTACCAAACCAAGAAAGTAACGTCTTGCCATAACGCCACATCTTTGTTTACCAAGCGGCGGACACACTAACTTTTGTAGTATGCATGTTAGGAAGAAAGTGAGCGTCTTGCCAAAACGCTATCTCAAGGCATTGAGAAAGCGGCTTAAAATGTACCAAATTAAGAAAGTAACGTCTTGCCTCAACACGCTATCTTGAGTTATCAAGTAAGCGGTAAAGTGCAATTGCAAGTATGCGTCTTGCCAAAACATTATCTCAAGGCATTGAATAAGCAGCTTAAAACGTACCAAATTATGCAAGTAACGTCTTGCCTTAACACTACCCCGAGGCATCGGGCAAGTGGTTAAAACGCACCAAACAAGTAAGTAGCGTCTTAATAACAATGCTATCTCGAGGCATCAGATATGCGGTTATAAAATGTGTCAACACAACGCAAGTAGCGTCTTGCCAACCATGCTATGTTGAGGCATCGAACAGAGGAGGAATGTCATCACTCACGATGAATAACTTTTTTGAACGACGTCATGCCTTGGTAACAACCAAGAGGGGAACATACGAGCTTAGAGCTCAAGTACCATTGACGATGAATGTAATGAACGTCATGACCGGTATGCAACCGGCATGACAAGTACAACAGTACGTCGAATAACGGAGGGTACGATAAAGTCGTGATATACACGCGCTATCAAGCCAAGACCGGCATACAACTGGCATGGCAACAACCACCTCAAATAAAAGAGGATACAACAAGTTGTGCAAACACACACAACCAAACAAGCATGGCCCAAGCAAAGGGACAAGCATGACAACAAGGGTATGAAATACTACTCATGTTTATATAACCATATTGTCTATATATCTTTTGGACAGGTTTAACGTAGAAGATAAAAGGACGGAATATATTCTCAAAGTTCCAAAATGTTTGTTTTAAATAACGAAGCACGGTAAGCATAATGAAAAGAAAGAGGCTATCTACAAAAATGGTAGAGTAGTACGCACATCAGTTGGAGGTGGCAGGCTCGCCGTCGCCGTTGTAATCCTCACCATAGAGCACCTCCAGGTGCATAGAATCTAAGCCGACAAAGTCGCCAAACTCACTGAAATCAAAGAGTGGGTCGATGGAGTGAAACTTCACAGCAAGCTCCTCACCATAAGTAGTGATAATGTCATTGCACTTAAAATTGACAGCATCCTCTAACTCGGGAGACGCCTTGTACTGGGTGACACCTCGAAGAATTGCCTCGTCAGAATTCTTCAATAAAGCCGCAGCCAAGTGCTCTCGTGCCGCTATGACCTTGTCTTCTTTCTCCTTACGAAGTCGGCTGACCTTGGCTTCAAGGGAGGCAATGCGACCTTCATACACGAGGAGTCGAAGGTTGAAGCCTTCTCCTTTTGGACATGCATCGTCTCCTTCAATTCCTCCAACTCAGACTGTTGGGCATCAACCTTCTCGGTCAGCTCGACCGCGAAGGACGTCATGTTAACCATGTCTAAAACAACCTAAATACAACAATCACGCATTAAGAAATATAGGTATAACAAAGAGAAATAAGAAACATAGAAAACTTACAGGGGCATATCGAGACAATGCCTCGCAAGCAAGAAGTTGTCCACTCGCACCAGAGTTAGGGACAGCTTTGTGATCAACTGGGGGAAAAAACGCATTCAGCATGCGTACGCCGACCTCCGGAGCCGGCAAGGTAGACCATCGGTTAAAATGGTAACTACCAGTAGAGGCAAATGGCACCCAAGAGGAGCCTACAACATCACCGTCGAGAGGACGGACCAACTCCTCCCGGGATAGAACGGGAAGCCGGATGCGCCCTATATGTCAATACATAAGCGATGTATAACATGAAGAATAACAAAGTAATGTTAATGATTCATACCTGCAAGGTTCAACTCTGGGCCAGGAGCAGAGATATCTGACAGGCAATCAACATATGAAGCGATCTCCTGAACTAAGGCATGAGCCTTGCCTTTATCAAAAACAGGGGCAGGGGCAACGACATCCTTCTCTTTGTCGCAAGAAGGAGTCCGCAAAGGCTCATCGATCTGAGTGGCCTTCCTCTTGCGACTAGAGGAATCCTTTGAACATCCAGTGTCAAGAATCGACTTCTTCATACGCATGGGAGACACAACCCCGTCGGTAGCAACAGCCCGCCCTGAAAAAAAAACAAGAAAGATGATATAAGAAAAACTATAACACGAAGTGTATGACAACGAAAGTAATCACATATACATACATACCTGGAGCCTTGGGCACCTTCAGAGACTTATAAATTTTTCGGCCTTTAGGGGCAGCGGGGGACGGAGCAATCTCTTCAGCATTCCCGGTATCGCCGCGGGTGGAGTTGCCCACCTGCGATCGTGGGGTTCTGTCAGCAAACAAACCTACAAGGAGGAAACGAGATAATATGAAAAACAAGAAAAAAAGTAGCATACAAAGGGAGGATCTATCAAAACGCTGGCTCGACGTAGATCCAGCACTGAACGACTGCACGGGCTAAAAGCTCCAAGCATGGAATGATTGATCTGTTGAAGGAGTTCAAGGAGCTGTTTGCCTGGTCCCCGAGTGACATGCCAGGAATCAGCCCCGATGTGATTACTCACGAGCTGAAGATTGATCCCGCGATCACACAGAGAAGGCGCCCGATGGGTGCCGACAAGAAGATCGCGATTCAGCAAGAGCTGGGCAGGTTGCTCGATGCTGGATTTATTAAGGAGCTCCGATTCCAGACCTGGGTCGCCAGCCCAGTCCTGGTGAAGAAGACCAACGGAAACTGGGGAAACTTCGTTTGGCCTTGTTTACGGTACGGAGGCAGTTGCTCCCGTTGAAATAGCTGTGGCATCCCATCGAACGAGGTATTACGAACCTCTGTTGAATGATGAAATGAGGCGTCTGGACTTGGACTTGGTCGAAGAGAAGAGACGGAGTGCCGAGGAGGCCCAGGCTCGGATGCGCTTGGCAACGGCCCGATACTATAATCGACGAGTCAAGTCTCGACAGTTCTTTGTCGAGGAACTGGTTTGGCGTCGGAACGAATTTACCCTTTTGGATCGGATCAACAAGATGTCACCAAAATGGGAAGGACCTTATAAGGTCGTGGGGATGCCAGCCCGAAACGCGTACAAGTTGGAGGACCTCGATGGCAACGTGTTGAAGCATTCTTTTAGTGGCGAACACTTGAAGAAATGTCATGCTTAATGTTAAGTCGCCTTAAGTGGTGCAAGTTGCTAAAGTCGCCTTAAGTGGTGCAAGTTGTTAAGTCGCCTTAAGTGGTGCAAGTTGTTAAGTCGCCTTAAGTGGTGCAAGTTGTTAAGTCGCCTTAAGTGGTGCAAGTTGTTAAGTCGCCTTAAGTGGTGCAAGTTGTTAATTCGCCTTCAGTGGTGCGAGTTATTAAGTCGCCTTCAATGGTGCAAGATGATTATTAAGTCGCCTTCAGTGGTGCAAGTATGCTTAAATCGCCTTAAGTGGTGTAGCTAAATTGCCTTAAGTGGCGTGGTTTCGCCCTAAGCGGCGTGGTTTCGCCTTAAGTGGTGTGGTTTCGCCTTAAGTGGCACGATTAAATCGCCTTAAGTGTTGTAGTTAATTCACCTTAAGTGGTGCAGTGATAATCAGAACCAAAAAAGATTGATATTATAAAGATCTAGGAGGTTCGCGACAAAGAAGGAAATTACAAGGATTCGAAAATAAAGCGATTAAGCTTGATCCTTGGCAGCGTCGAGGGGAGCAGGGTCCACGAGGTCTGTGGCAGAAGGCTTCGTGGTCGAAGGATCGGACCCTGGAAGATTGGCCGCGAGAGGATCGGACTCTGGGAAATCAGCCGGTGAAGGATCGATCATCAGGGGCTCAGCTGTTGGGAGATCTGTACTTGGAGGCTCCACCGCGCCTTCAGCACCCGCAGCCCCCTCGGGGGTGTTGGCCCCGTCGCTCTCCTCGGAAAGGTTGAAATACCTCTCCGCGAAGGGGGCGAGGGTCTGAGACTTGGTGAAGTCGATGGCACCACCATACTCCAGATGGAGCTCTTCGACAGCATTAAGCAGGGTGCTCTCCACCTCCGCCGTACAGAACTTCACCGCATCCACTTGGAAAGCTTCGGAGCCCCGATAATCTTCCCGTCCCTTGGCCTCAGCCTCGGCAGCTTGGTGGGAAACTCAGCGAGTTCCCGCTCCATCTATCGGGACCGATTGGCGAGAAGGACTTTCTCAGCCTCCAGCCCCGCCTTGGCATCCTCCAGAGCCTTCTTTTCAAGGATAAGCCAGTCCCGATCCTCCGCGCGCCCCTGCTGCTCTTCCTGGAGCCTTTGTCGCTCCTGCTTCAGCACCCTCTCAAAGTCGTGGACCTGCCTCAGGAGGTCCCGAGTCTTCTGGTTAAGGAGGGCCTGCTCCTTAACCAACTTCCCCTTCGACGACTCGGAGGCAGCCAGATCCTCCTTGAGCTTGGCCAAGACCTCAGGCGCCGCCTAACCCTCTCCTACTCCAGGGCCTCCTCCAAGGCCAGAACATACCCGAAACAGCGGTGTTGGTCCGCTATTTCCTGTGAAGAAGAAAGGAGGAGGTCAGTATACGAGAATATCCTGCCTTATATGTACTAAGTGTAAAAATAGGAAACCTTACCTCCACACGGCGAACGGCCATGGCGCGAATGTCCTCGTGGATGTCCTCTCGAGCCAGGGAGAGTGGAAGCTTCATAGATGGCGGAACTAAGCCTGCCACCAGGTGCAGACCCAGTTCCGATGATACATCGTCCCGACGCAGCGGGACCCCCCGCAATGACTCGATCGGGGCCCAGGGAGCCGCCGCCTGGTCGGGGGTATAGAACTGATAGAAGCTCCCGTCCAAGGGGAGAGGGGGAACGACGCCTTGAGTGTCGGAGGCGCGGACCTCCGAGCCTCCATGAGAACCCGTCGTCCATTCGGGAGTCAGGCTCAAGACCGACGAAAGCTGTTGTGCCGGAGAAGATGGGGGCAGCCTTTCGTGAGTCGGCTCCAGCGGGGTCTGCCTCACCCCCCGACCGTCCGTCAGGGCGTCTTCAGTCCCCGATTCTCCTGGGGCTGGAAGAGAAAGGAGGGGCTCTCCGACCTGGGCGTCGGAGGGTGGCACCTCCGCCGAAGCTCCAGCTCCCGTTTGACCTGCAGCTGGAGGACGAGAAGCTTCAAAAAGAAAGTCAGGAAGTTGATCAGGATCCTTACACCAAATGACGCGACGGGAGAGGTACTGGTCCTTCCCGTAATAATTGTAGTAACCCGCTTTGAGGACGCGGGGAGTTTCTCCTTGCAGGATGCGTTTGATCCCTTCGATCCTGGCTCCCTTATCGGAGGGGATTAAATCTTTAGGAATACGCCTCCTGTATAATCGAATTGTTAAGCGGAGCTGTTTACCTTCCTCGGGATTCTTGGTGTTGAAGATTTGCTCCATCTTCTCCACCCGGGCCCGCTTGATTTGCTCCAAGGTGGGAGGTGCCGATGAGGAGGCGGCCCTCTTTGAAGACTTCCTCTTCCTCGCAGGGCGTGGGACAGCATCAGTCTCCGCCTGCTTAAGCACGAAATTGGTCAGCAATGATACCTTCTTAGCTGCAAAGACGAAAATGAAAGTACAGTTAGAATATTACCCAAGGAACGAGATTAGAAGGGCCGTCGAAGAGTTGACCCCCCGGAGACGACATCAAGGAGTCGGATCCCGGTCAGAACCAGGTCCCGCTCCCCGATGGAGTTGGCATCAAGGGGAGCGAAAGACTCCCCCCAACGATAAAGCTGGATGCAGTGGAGAATCTGGAAATCCTCATCGGAGTAAGTGTGAAAAGTGGGAGCAGGGTCTGCCTCAACCTCCCATCGGGGCCATGGGATGGAGCTGTTTCGGATGAAGAAATAATTCCTCTTCCAGCCACTGTTGTCGGGCCCCGAGTCAGTGATGAGCCCCCGACCCTTGGCGACCTTCCAGGTGTCACTATTCCAGCTGTACCGAGAGAGTTGCGCCTTGCTCCATTTAGGCATTCGAGGGTAGAAGGCGCAGACCCCGGCATCATTGCATTTCATCCCGTAGAAGGTCCGGAAGAGTCGGAGGCTGTAGGTCCACTATTGGCGAAGGCAGAGGACAAGGAAAGCATTCCACACACGGATGGCGTGGGGGGAAAAAGTAGTCGGATGTGTTTTGTAATATTCACACATCTCGACTAAATTCCCGCAGAAGGGGAATCGGATCCCTGCCGATATTTGCCCGGTAGAGACAAATACCTCCCCTTCCCGGGGACGAGTGACCATAGGGTCACCCGGGACACGAGGCCAAGGAAAAGGGAAGCGAGGTTCCCAGGTGGAAGTAATGCACCCCTCCCGGAGAGCTGCATCATAGGCAGTGTCTGAAATCTCATTGCAAGCATAATCGAACTTGAAGGGCTTCCTCCCCCCGCAACTGAACTCACCGTCTGGAAAGTAATCAGAGCAAGAAAAGGCACAGTCGATTTCCGCAAAAGTTCGGGTAAGCTAACTGAGATAAAAGGAAAAACTATGCCAACAAGTTTCTTCGGAATCGAAGGAGAAAATCTTACCAGACATGTTGAATCGGAGAAGAAAGGATGATCTTGGTGGTCGGAGATCCTGGTCGCCGGAGTGCTGATCAGAAATGGAAAGGAGAGCTTGAGCTTTTGAAAACACAGAGAATGAAACGGTAAAGGAGAACTGAATAGTGCCAAGATTTGGGGTTTTATAGGAGAGAGGACAGCCAAAGAGACGTTGCAATCCGGACCGTTGAAGACAAAACGCCTCAATCTGAGTCGTCGAAACGCTAGAGACAAAACGGCTAGAAAGTGCTTTTTCAGAAATAACAGGCACGGGTACCAAAACCGTCGCTTCGTCACCTGCTGCATTTAATAGTTGAGTGACCGAGAAATCTTTTCGGATTCGGTGGTTATCCTCGTAATATCGGGGAATCTTGGAGGAGGAAATCTGCTTCAAAAGATTTTCCGAGAAGTCGAAAGCCTCTGATGCCGATATCGGGAGGTCTGGAACTGGAAGACACGACAAACTATAAGTCCCTCATGTCTTGGGGGAAAATGATGGGTTTCGACATAGCCGTTAGGCCCATTGACGACGAGTAAACGGCGAAATAGGCCCATTGGGCTCCGAAAGAGGCCTGAAGGGCCAATACGGGAAGTCCCGACAAGGTCGGTCCCGACGTAGGAGCTGGACGCTCCCGATGATATGCCTTTAAGTAGGCCCCGATGATATGCCTTTGAGTAGGCCCCGATGATATGGCTTTGAGTAGGCCCCGATACTGAATCCCTGAGAATATTGGCCCTGTCCCGATGACGAGGGGCCCCGAGCGGTGACCAAAGGAGATAACTCTGGAGTCCCCGACATCCGTCGGGACTTGCCACCAGAGGACGAGGCCGAGACACACGCCCACTACCAGCGTAGTAGGAAAGTGGCCTAAAAAGACGGAACGTGGGCTACTGGCCGAGATACACGGAACGTGGCGGTTATCTCAACAGGTAACTGAGGTAACCCCTCCCCTATATAAAGGAAGGAGTTACCTCAGGATGGTTACGCTCACTTACATACTGATATTGGCTTGCCAGCATTGAGATACTTATTTAAGCATCGGAGAGGGATTCTGGGTCACCGCCCGGTCTATCCCCTTCTTGCAGGATTACTTGGAGCGAAGGAGTTCGGACTTCCGTCAAGAACGTACCGGAGTTCCAACCGTGATCCAACAACCTATAGTGTTAGTAGTTTTTTCACTAAGGCGTACACACATGATTAATCCATATGCATTACAATGCAACATTGATAGTTTTCTCTAACACTTAGAATTTTTTTCACTCATCACCATGTATGCGTCCATGTGCATCAATTCTAGTGTTGTCAAACACTTAGTATTTTTTCAATTGATTACCAAGATTGTATCCATATGCATCAATGTTAGTGTTACCAATTGATTTCCATGATTTCATCACTCTACGTGTGGTATCCATATAAGTTAACACTATCGTCGACCAACACTTATAATTTTTTTCATAATCACTACATGTGTATACTCATTGCACAATGTGAGACAATTATGTCATACCTATGCATATGTAAGCATATGGTGATGGGCGCCGTAAATGGTAGCCCATAATATGTATATGTTACCTAAGACAATTGGGTAAATGTCACATTAGGACATTGGGCCAGACCCAAATCACAATTGACATGAGAGGCCCAAAATTGGGCATCCCTTATACTATTGTGGCCGACCGAATTATGTAGGGGGCAAAGTGAAATTTTGTCCACTTTGTTCCTCCTATATATATGGGGTGTTAGGGGTTTTATTAGGGTTAATCATAATTCCTCCCTAGTTGGGATTTAAGAGATCGGTGAGGAAACGGTGAATAGGTCCACTAGGCCTTAAACGAGGTCAAGATGACCAACGCGAAGGGTCCCGACAGAGGGAGCCCCGATGATGAAAGGTCCCGACAGAGTCGGTCCCGATAGGAGAGCTGGATGCTCCCGATGAGATGCCTTTAAGTAGGCCCCGATGACGAATCCCTGAGAACGATTGGCCCTGTCACGATGACGAGGGGCCCCGAGCGGTGACACAACGAGATAAATCTGGAGTCCCCGATATTAGTCGGGACTTGCTATCAGAGGTTGAGGCCGAGATACGCGGGGCGTGGCCGAGATACGCGGAGCGTGGTTGAGATACGCGGAGCGTGGCCGAGATACGCGGGGCATGGCCGAGATAAGCGAGATCATGGCCTAGAGATATGCGGAATTCGGGCTAACCACCCCAACAGTTCACCAGGTAACTGAGGTACCTCTTCGCCTATAAAAGGGCAGAGGTTACCTCAGATCATATTACGTTTTGAGATACACTCTTTGAGATTCCTGCTTGCCACCATATACGAGATACTCATTTAAGCATCGGAGAGGGATTCTGGGTCACCGCCCGGTCTATCCCCTCTTGCAGGATTACATGGAGCGAAGGAGCTAGGATCGCCGTCAAAGACCGTACCGGAGTTCCACCGTGATCCAACATTGGCGCCGTCTGTGGGAATCTGACCAAAAGCTGATATGACTTCTACTCGTTCAATGGCGGCTGGCAAGCAAAGAAGACAAGGACAGTCTGGTGGTTCCCGTCATCCTGCTGGGACGACTCTGAATTCACCACCGGAGCATGCTGAGGACCAGAATCTCCCTGCTGAGGTCTCCCGGACAGGGGGGCACAATGAAGTCCCTGAAGACGTTGCTCAGCACCAAGAGAATAGGGAGCAGGAGGCTCTTCCAAATGCGGACCTGACGAGGGCTATGGCGGAGGCCATGCCGATGTTTTTGGCGGCTGTGGAGGCTCTTTTGGATCGAAGAGAGGCTGCGAGGAGGCAAGAGGAGGTACCCCCACCAAGGGAGGAAGTGCCCCCACCAGCAGAGGTTCAGATTGTGCAGGAGGCCCAACCTCGGAGCCAGGACAAGGGTAAGGAGCCCGCTCCGCCAGAGCGATTTGTGGTCGATGGGCCAGGACCAGTGCAGCATAGGACCATTCCCCTTAATGGTCCCATCACTCCCGATCAGGTGGTGAAGATCGTGAACATCTGCATGGGAGAGCAGAAGCCGCTGCTGTCGGAACTAAGGGACCGATCTTCCCATCCCTTTGTTCCCCGACTAATAGACACCCTCGCCCCGCCAGGGCTGGGTATCCCCACGATTAAGGAGTATGATGGCGAGGGGGATCCGGTTCGTCATGTCCAGAAGCACCTCATGGCGTGTCTGGGCAGATGAGTCGCTGGCACACTATTACCAGCGATACACTGCCAGCGTGGCGGAGATTGACGAGGAGATTTCGGAGGGTGAGACCATCCGTACCTTCATTCGGAACCTAACAGCCCCCTATGGTTCCAACTTGATGCACAGTGTGGCTGAGAAGCCTGTGTGGAATATGGAGGCATTGCAGAAAAGGGTGAAGCGGAAAATCGACGTCCAGGAGTCGAAAATCGCTGCTGGAGAACTTGAGCCCCCGAAGTCAAATAAGGGAAAACAGTCACCCAAACCCTTGGGCGATCGTAAGTCGAAGGATAAATCCGAGAGCAGTCGGAGTCGAGGCCGCTCTGATCGAAGGGAGGATAGGCGTTCCTCGAGGAAGGACAGGCGAGAGGATCATAGAATTCCTCTCAACAGCTCTATGGCGGAGGTGTTAACGGTCATGGAGCGACAGGGTATCTCCCGGTACCCCCCGAAGAAGGAAGGAGAATTTTTGGGATCCCGCACTGATCGTTACTGTCGATTTCACCGCGCAAATAGTCACAACACTAATCACTGTCGGGAGCTGAAGAGGGTGATCGAAAAGCTGATCCAAAAGGGGAAGCTTAAGGAGTTTGTCGGGGAGAAGCGGTGTCGATCCCGTTCTCGATCCCGATCGCGGTCTCGTTCCCAATCCCGCGATCGGTCCCCAAAGATGAAGAGGACTGAGCCAGAGTCTTCTGGCGCCCGTAAGGAGAAGCGGGGCACTATCAATGTGATTCACGGAGGATTTGCTGCGGGAGGTGATACCTCGGCCTCTCGGGAGGTTTATGCCTCTAGAATTCCCGCTGCTGTGGTGTTGGGTAAGAGGTCCCGATCCTGGATCCTGAAGGAAGAGATGGTGATTTCCTTTTCATCGGAGGATCTAGTAGGTGTGGAGACTCCACACGATGATGCCTTGGTCGTGACCTTGGACGTGGACGGGTACGAGATGAAGCGGATTCTGATCGACGGAGGGAGCTCCTCCGATATTCTGTTCATGGATGCGCTGGAGGCCATGGGGAAAACGAAGAAGGACCTGAAGGAGGTAAACTTCCCGATGGTTGGATTCTCTGGCTTTACCTCTTATCCGCTAGGAGTGATCACCTTACCAGTGGAGTTTGGTAGTGGGTGGAAGTCGGAGAGGAGGAACGTGGAGTTTGTGGTAGTTGAGTCCGCGGGGACCTACAACGCGATTATCGGGAGAACTACCATCAATCCTCTGATGGCAGTTGCCTCGACTGTGCACCAGAAGATGAAGTTCCCGACTGACCACGGAGTCGGGGAGGTCAAGAGTGACCAGGTGGATTCTAGGAGGTGCTTTGTTAATGCTACGACGGAAGAGACGAGAAGCCATGGCTGTCCTCCAGACAGATGCTGATCCCAAAGAGGAGTTTGGGCGTCCCGCCCCCATGGAGGATTTAAAGGAGGTCGAGATTGACGGACCTCAGAGGAAGGTAAAAATCGGGTCTGCTCTGCCCGAAGAGACAGCCCGAGGATTGATCGATCTACTGAAAGAGTTCAAGGAGCTGTTTTCCTGGTCCCCGAGTGACATGCCAGGAATCAGCCCCGATGTGATCGTGCACGAGTTGAAGATTGATCCCGCGATCAAGCCTATCGCGCAGAAAAGGCGTCTGATGGGCGTAGACAAGAGGATTGCGATCCAGCAGGAGGTGGGCAGGTTGCTCGATGCTGGGTTTATTAAGGAGCTCCGATTCCAGACTTGGGTCGCTAACCCGGTGCTGGTGAAGAAGAGCAATGGGAAGTGGCGGATGTGTGTTGATTTCCGCGACCTGAATAAGGCTTGCCCGAAGGACTGTTATCCGCTCCCAAGAATCGACCAGCTGGTGGATGCCTCGTCGGGACATGAGTTGTTGAGCTTCATGGATGCATACTCGGGCTATAACCAGATCAAGATGGCTAAGGAAGATTCACCCCATATTGCCTTTTATGCTGATAGCGACATCTATCATTATGATGTCATGCCTTTCGGACTGATTAATGCCGGGGCAACCTACCAGCGGATGGTGAACAAGCTGTTCAGAGATATGCTGGGGAAAACCATGGAGGCTTACGTGGAAGATATGCTAGTGAAGTCCCGACAAGCTGAGGATCATGTGCACAACCTAGCCACGGCGTTTGAGCGGATGAGGCTTCATCAGGTTCGCTTGAATCCGACCAAGTGCGCTTCGGAGTCCACTCGGGGAAGTTTCTGGGCTTTATGGTGAGTCAAAGAGGAATTGAGGTGAACCCCGAGAAGCTAAGGGCAATCGAGGAGATGCAGTCTCCGGTAAATCATCGGGAGGTGCAAGTGCTGAATGGCCGACTGGCTGCAATGAATCGCTTCCTGTCTAAGGCAAGTGACCGATCCATGCCGTTCTTTGAAGTGTTGCGGGCCAACAAGAAGTTTGAGTGGACTGCCAAGTGTGAAGAGGCGTTCCAGGCACTCAAGCAGCATCTTCGCACCCTCCCGCCATTGGCGAAACCGGTCCCAGGCGAGCCGCTCTATCTATATTTGGC
Source organism: Clarkia xantiana subsp. parviflora (assembly GCA_036873135.1). Taxonomy (NCBI): domain Eukaryota; kingdom Viridiplantae; phylum Streptophyta; class Magnoliopsida; order Myrtales; family Onagraceae; genus Clarkia; species Clarkia xantiana. The sequence goes on along the minus strand of JAPTYO010000013.1, from coordinate 10,507,243 downwards.
TATTTCTGAATTTGCCATTAGCTCTGTGTTAGTGAAGGTTGTCGAGGGTAATCAAGTCCCAGTTTATTACGTAAGCAAGGCGTTTGCCAAATCTGAAATGAATTATCCCGCCGTTGAGAAGTATCTCTTTGCGTTGATTATTACTGCTCGGAAGCTGAGGCCTTACTTCCACGCGCATGAGATTACTGTGTTGACGAATCAGCCTTTGAAGCATTTTTTGAACCGACCTGATGCGTCGGGGAGATTAGTCAAATGGGCAGTCGAGCTTAGTGAGTTTCGCATACACTTTGCTCCGAGAACGGCTATTAAGGGCCAGGCGTTGGCGTTTTTCATAGCAGAATCTACAGCCCCCGATCTGGAAGAAGCGGGCCCTGTAGAGTGGGCAACCATAGAGGTCCCGATAGTAGAACAACCAGAGATGGCAGAGCAATCAGAACAGCCAAACGAGGAAAATACTTGGGAGATGTACACGGATGGCTCCTCGAGTTCAGACGGATCAGGAGCAGGCTTTGTGTTGATACCGCCAGGCGGAGGTGAGCCGCTTCGAGATGCCTTGGCTTTAACGTTTAGGGCCTCGAACAAACGAAGCTGAGTATGAGGCTCTTATCACGGGCCTGAAAATTGCCAAAGGTACGGGAGTTGCTCACTTGAGAGTGAAGTGTGATGCGGGCCTGATCGTGAATCAAGTCCAAGGGCGATATGAGGCGAAGAGCCCGATGATGAAAAAGTACCTTCGCGAGGTACAAGTCTTGAAGGAGAGCTTCAAAAGCTTCGACATCGAGGCGATCCCGAGGGAGGAAAACGTGGAGGCAGATGCCTTGAGCAAATTTGCCTTGGGGGCACCCCTGGAGGAAAATCGAAAGGTGCACTTCTTGGAGAAGGTGATCTTGTCGACCACCGACTCGACGCAGGTGTGTGCTATTGAAGCAGGATCGGAGGAGGAGCCCACTTGGATGACCCCAATAGTCGCGTACCTGACTACGGGGGCAGACCCTGATAATGAAGTAGTAGCTGATAGGATACGTCGGATCGCGGTCAATTACGTGATGCTGGACAATCAGCTATACAAGAAGGGTTGGTTCTCGACTCCGTACTTGAAGTGTGTGGCTGAGCCCGACACAAGTCGAATCCTGAAGGAGGTGCATGAAGGGGTCGCGGCTTGTCATGAAGGGGCCCGATCCATAATGAGGAAAGTGTTGAATCTGGGCTATTATTGGCCTACGATGAGCAAGGAGGCGACGGCGTTGATCCGATCCTGTGACACGTGCCAGAGGTACGCCCCGAATATCGTGGCTCCGGCTGCTAATCTAACGTCCATCAAGAGTGCTTGGCCCTTCGCGCAGTGGGGCATCGACTTGGTGGGACCTCTTCCGCAAGCGCAAGGTCAGTGTAAGTATTTGCTTGTGGCTATCGATTATTTTTCGAAAAGAATAGAAGCTAAGGCATTGGCCAAGACGACGGGGAACCAGATCGTCAAGTTTCTCCAGACTCATATTGTATCCAGATACGGGATTCCTAAGGTGGTGATCAGCGACAATGGTCCACCGTTTAACGGGGCTCAGGTGAAGGAGTATCTGGAGGAGTTGAATATCGAGCATCGGACAGCCTCTGTCCACCATGCTCAGACTAATGGCCAGGTGGAATCGGCCAACAAAATCGTGATGGATGGCCTGAAGAAGAGGGTCTATGCCTTGAAGGGAAAATGGCTAAACGAGCTAGAAAACGTGCTTTGGGCTGTTAGAACGACACCCAAACGATCAACTGGGGAGACTCCGTTTGGCCTTGTTTATGGAACGGAGGTTGTTGCTCCCGTGGAGGTAGCTGTGGCGTCCCATCGGGTGAGAAATTACGAGCCTTTGACGAATGATGAGATGAGACGTCTGGATTTGGACTTGCTCGAAGAGAATTGGCGGGAAGCCGATGAACTCCAGGCTCGAACGCGTTTGGCGACGGCCAGGTATTACAATCGGTGAGTTAAGTCCCGACAATTCTTCGTCGGGGAGCTGGTTTGGCGTCGCAACGAGTTTACCCTTTTGGATCGAATCAACAAGATGTCACCAAAATGGGAAGGACCTTACAAGGTCGTGGGGATGCCAGCTCCGAATGCGTACAAGTTGGAAGACCTCGATGGCAGAGTATTGAAGCATTCTTTTAGTGGCGAACACTTGAAGAAATGTCATGCTTGATGAAAAGTCGCCTTAAGTGGTGCCCGATGAAAAGTCGCCTTAAGTGGTGCCCGATGTAAATTCGCCTTAAGTGGTGTATGTTATTTATCGTTTGATTCGATGTAAGGAAGTTTTTTGCCATCAATGAATAAAGAGGTTGCTTCCGATCAGATTATTCTTAGATTTATTTTAAGTGTTGTTTAAAAGACGTCTTAAGTGATGCACGAGATTAAGTCTCCTTAAGTGGTGCACGGAGTTAAATCGTCTTAAGTGATGTGTGAAAATATCTTAAGTGTCGAGGTTTCGCCTTAAGTAAATATAGTTAAGTCGCTTTGAGAAGTGCAATGGAAAATCGGAACTAAGACAATCTGATATTAATGAGGGCTCAAAGGCCCGAGGATTACAAAAATGAAGAAAATACAAGGACTTCAAAGATAAGCATATAGGCTTGGTCCTTGTCGGCGGCATCAGCAGGAGCAGGGTCCACGAGGTCTGTGGCAGAAGGCTCCACAGGTTCAGCCGCTGGAGGGTCGATTATCGGGGCGTCAGCACTTGGAGGCTCCGCTGTTTCTTCAACAATCGCGGGAGTGCTCCCCTCATCACTCTCCTCCGAGAGAGAAAAGTATTTCTTCGCGAAGGGAGCGAGAGATGGAGACTTGTCGAAGTTGATGGCGTCGCCATACTCCAGGTGGAGTTCCTCGACTGCGTTGAAGAGGGTGTTCTCCACCTCTGCGCTGCAGAACTTCACTGCATCAGCCTGGAAGTCTTCGGACCTCCGATAATCCTCCCGGCCCTTGGTCTCGGCCGCGACCAGCTGCCCGGGAACCTCAGCAACTTGCTCCTCCATAGCCTTCTTTTCCAGGACAAGTTTGTCCTCAGCAATCCGCCGCTCCTGCCGCTCACGCTTCAGGAGCCCCTCGAAGTCACGAACCTGCTTTTGGAGGTCTCGAGTCTTTCGGTCGAGGATGGCCTGCTCCTTGGCCAGTTTTCCCCGCGAAGACTCGTAGGCCGCGAGATCCTCCTCAAAGGCGAGGATGTACCCTTTAGCCCGCTCCAGCTCTAGGGCTTCCTCAAAGGCGAGGATGTACCCGATGAAGCGATTGATGTCCCTCATCTCTTGCGAAGGAAGGGAGAGAAGTGTTAGAAGATGAGCAACCGGTCTTATTGATTAAGAAGAAGTGAAAGTCTTACCTCTATCCGACGCATGGACATCTCTTGAATATCCCGGCGGATTTCCTCTCGATCCAAGGAGATCGGATACCTCATGGTGGGCAGGATAGAGCCCGCTAGCAGATGCGTAGCCAACTCGGGGTACGTGTCCCCCTGTCGGAGCTGGACCGCTTGCAGCGTTTGGATCGGGGTCCATGGAGCATCCTTCTGGGCGGGGTCCAAGACCTTGTAAAAACTCCCGTCGAGGGAGAGAGGAGAAGGGCCGACTTGAGTCGTGGAGGGGCGTGCCTCCGACTCACCCCGGGCTGGGGAAGGAGTGAAGTCGTGGATGGGCGACGGTTGTCGCTGTTGTTGTGAAGAAGGCGAGGGGGGCAGCCCTTTGGAGGTTGGTTTCAGCGGGGACTGCCCCGTCCTCCGACGATGGCGAAGGGAGCCGCCCTCATCGGTCTCCTCGGAGGAGTCCAGGCTCTCCACCCGACGAAATTGATCGCCGGTCGGGGTCTCTCCACCAGAGAAAAGTGGTGCCCCTGCTGAAGGTGGTGCACCTGCTGAGGCTCCAGCACCCGACGGAGCTCCTGAGTGACCTGCACCTAGAGGACGAGAGGAGGCTTCAGAAACATAATCAGGAAGTTCGTTAGGGCCCTTACACCAGACGATGCGCCGAGAAACATATTGGTCCTTCCCGCGGTAGTTGTAGTAGCCCGCCTTCAGGACACGGGGAGTTTCCCCTCGGAGGACACGTTTGACATCGGCGATGCGGGTCTCCATGGTCGAAGGGATCAGCTCCTTAGGAACTAGCTTCCTGTACAATTTAATAGCGAGTCGGAGCTTTTTACCTTCTTCAGCGTTCTAGACATCGAAGAGTCTGTCCACTTCCACGCGGCTCCTCTTTGTCCTCTCCGCAGAAGGAGATCCCGACGGAGCAGCAGCTTTCTTGGCTGACTTCCTCTTCCGCGTGGGGCGGACAGCATCGGTCTCCCCCTGCTTAAGGATCAGATTGGTCTGCACGGATACCTTCTTAGCTGCAAATAGTAAAAAACAGAGGTTAGAAACGTTACCCAGGAAACCATATTGGAGGGGCCGTCGAAGAGTTGACCCCCGGAGATTATGTCGAGGAGTCGGATCCCGGCATTCACCAGGTCCCGCTCCACGAGAGAATTCGCGTCAATGGGAGTATAGGACTCCCCCCCATCGATAGAGCTGGATGAGATGAAGGGTCTGGAAGTCTTCATCAGTGTAGGTGTGGTAAGCGGGAGGAGAGTCCGCTTCCACCTCCCATCGGGGCCACGGGATCGAGGAGTTCTGGATGAAGAAGTATCTCCTCTTCCATTCACTGTTATCGGACCCCGTGTCGACCAGGAGTCCCCGACCCTTGACCACCTTCCAGGTGTCATTGGTCCAGCTGCACAACGCGAGTTGCGTCTTGTTCCACTTCGGCATACGGGGGTAGAAGGCACAGACCCCCGACTCGTTGCACTTCATCCCGTAGAAGGTTCTGAAGAGCTTGAGGCTGTAAACCCACTTCTGTCGGAAGCAGAGGACTTAGAAGGCGTTCCACAGGCGGATGGCGTGGGGAGAGAAGGTAGTTGGATGCGTCTTGTAGTGCTGGCAGATCTCGACCAGGCTGCCACAGAAGGGGAATCTAATCCCTGCCGATATTTGCCCCGTAGAGACAAATACCTCCCCTTTCCGGGGATTAGTAACCTCAAGGTTACCCGGGAGGCGTGGCCAAGGATACGGGAAACGAGGTTCCCAGGTAGAGGTGATGCATCCCTCCCGGAGAGCTGCATCGTACGCGGTGCTGGAAATCTCGTTGAGAGCATAGTCAAAATTGAAAGGCTTTCTCCCCTCGGAACTAGATCCACTGTCTCAAAATCAGCCATGGCAAGGAAAGGCGCATTGGGTTTTTCGGAAAAGTGCAGACGAATTAATCGAAGATGAAAGAAAAGATATACAAGCAACAGGGAAGAAATCCTTACCAGACATGATGACTTGAGGTGGAAAGGATGAACTTGACGTTGTCGGAAAGTTGTTCGGAGAACAGGAGGTCGGAGAAGCACTTGAGTCTTCGAAATCGCAGAGCTTGAATTCCTAGAGAAGTTGCAGAGAGCTTTTGGAATTTCAGAAACGGTAAAAGGGAAACTGTGCCCAGGGTTAGGGTTTTATAGGCGAAGAGGACAGTCGAAAGGACGTTATGATCTGAATCGTCGAAGTCGAAGCGTTTTGACCTGAGCCGTTGAGATGAAACGTGCAGAATGACAACGGGTGTAATGATGAAACGGCCTGAAAAGCACTTTTTCAAAAAAAACAGGCGCGAAAAATCAGGCACGGGTGCCAAAGACGTCGCTTCGTTATCTGCTGCATTTAATGGCAGGGGAACCGAGGAGTCTTCTCGGATTTGGTAGTTATCCTCAAGGCATCGAGGAAACGTGAACGAGAAGATTTGTATCAAGTGACTGTATCAAGGGAAAGGTCCCCGACTCCGACGTCGGGAGGTCGGGACTTGAAAGACACGACGAACTGTAACTCCCTCATGTCTTGGGGGCAAATGATGGGTTTGGCTATAGCCGTTAGGCCTAGATAACGGTGAGGAAACGGTGAATAGGTCCACTGGGCCTTAAACGAGGTCAAGAAGACCAACGCGAAGGGTCCCGATAGAGGGAGCCCCGATGATGAAAGGTCCCGACAGAGTCGGTCCCGATAGGAGAGTTGGATACTCCCGATGAGATGCCTTTAAGTAGGCCCCGATGACGAATCCCTGAGAACGATTGACCCTGTCACGATGACGAGGGGCCTCGAGCGGTGACACAACGAGATAACTCTGGAGTCCCCGATATTAGTCGGGACTTGCTATCAGAGGTTGAGGCCGAGATACGCGGAGCGTGGTTGAGATACGCGGAGCGTGGCCGAGATACGCGGGGCGTGGCCGAGATAAGCGAGATCATGGCCTAGATAGGCGGGATCGTGGCCGAGATATGCGGAATTCGGGCTAACCACCCCAACGGTTCACCAGGTAACTGAGGTACCTCTTCGCCTATAAAAGGGCAGAGGTTACCTCAGATCATATTACGTTTTGAGATACACTCTTTGAGATTCCTGCTTGCCACCATATACGAGATACTCATTTAAGCATCGGAGAGGGATTCTGGGTCACCGCCCGGTCTATCCCCTCTTGCAGGATTACGTGGAGCGAAGGAGCTAGGATCGCCGTCAAAGACCGTACCGGAGTTCCACCGTGATCCAACAGGAGGCAAAGTGGAATTTTGTCCACTTTGTTCCTCCTATATATATGGGGTGTTAGGGGTTTTATTAGGGTTAATCATAATTCCTCCCTAGTTGGAATTTAAGAGATCGGCTGAACCACATCCACCACGAAGGATGTGCCAATTTGCATTCGAGCAAACACTTCGGAGATCCGTCCCTGCCAAGAATCGATCAGAGGCTTTGCTGTGGAGAATATAACGCGTAGGGCTTCCTTAACAAGAACCTCTACGGCTGCCGACCGGAGGATCGTGAACTCCCTGCTGCAGGATCTTGGGGCTACGGATTACGTCTGAGGTATGTGCGAATCTTCCGCTGCGTAATATTGATAACAAGCATGTACCATATTTATAGTATCCATAGTGATTACTCCCCGTATCTAACAGTGGTGTCAGAGCATGTGTTAGGAGTTCATGATTTTGATAAATTGATGCTCTTGAAAATTATTATTTTTGGGCCGAAAATTTTAAAGAAAGAAAATTAAAATTTTCGAATTTTTAAACTGTTAATAGTCCGAAATTTTCATGATGTTCTTAGAAAAATTTAATGTTCGTGATCTTCAAGAAAAACTTAAGTTTTATCAAAATCGAACATTGGATTATAGATCTTATTAAAATTTGATCTTGAAATTTGACCACTTGTTTCCAATAAAGTGTTTTTGGCCGAAACCCTAAGCAAATCACAAGGTAAAATTTTTAATATCTTAGGCACTAAGGTTGAAAAATTCGGCGGAAATTTTTAGAGATATTGTTTACCATATTTTAATTTTTATTCTAGGTAACAATATATCTATAATTGGAAACATAAGGATAGATTAACGTTAATATATACAAATATATATATATATATATATATATATATATATAAATAACTATCAATATATCTAGATAATTAATAGAGTTAAAGATATTATTGATAGATTTAGTTGCCTAAAAGATTGAGAAAATATATTGTCAGTATATTTGTTACCCTATTAAAGATATTGACAATAAATTAAATAAAAATATATCTATATCTATATATACAATATATATATATATATATATATATATATATATATATATATATATATATAAACCGAATTTTACATATATATATATATATATTGTTGATTGATTTAGTCTTAAAGATAGATGTTGGAAATAAGTATATATATATATATGTTTAATATTGCCGAATATATATATGTATATATTTAATATTGGAAATTATTTTATATAATTAATGTTACTTGGTGGCTAAGTTAAGTTTTTAGTGGAAATCAAAACCCTACTTAGCCCACAAGTAAACATTTCGATCCAAACCCTATGAATTTAATGGGCCGGTCCAATATATTAAACCGAGACGCTTAAACCGAACCGGGTTTTCTTAATCGGTTTGACCTTGTCGTGTCGGGTCGGACCGGGGTAAATAAGTGGATCTAACCGAACCGGTTTTGAGTGTTGAACCGAACCCTATTTTATTGGACCGGTTGGGACCGAACTAGATTTTGAAAATAAAAACGGACCGAACCGAACCGGATTTTACTGAACCACCCGAACCGGATTTTACTGAACCACCCGAACCGGATTTTTTGGACTGGACCGAAATTGACTGAACCGAACCAAATTTTCAAAACCGAATTCAAGTCAATTATATAAAATAGGGAGGTCAAGTTTTAAAATCCAAGTGTTTTGAACCTTAAATGGCCTACACAGTGCTCAAGGGTTTATTATTATTCACATAACAAACATTAATGACTTGTTTCGATTATGGGGATGGATCTCAGAGATACATGTTTTTGGGACTGGATTAATTAGTGGGCTGAATTGCAATTGTTTATTATTCGATATATATTTATGCATGATTAGAACTGTCGTCTTGACTGAGTCAAGCTAGCTGGATATTGCATGTTGGGGGCAGAGCCCTGGTTAAATATATGGTATGCGCACTAGGATAGACATGCTGTGATGGTTGAATTTGCCTAGGATTCGTGTCTAGAATGATGCGTGATTGAATATAAGCATGAATTGCAAATCCGCCCCTAATGTTTAAAATAATTTAAAATCGAAAACAAGTCGCCAAATATGTATGATTGATGTGGAAGTTTCATGTTTGACACGTATGCTAGAATGTTGAGTATGTAGCCACATTTAATAATTTACTTGGAAGTAGAATTATGTATGCAAGCATGAGTTCCTCGGAACATTAGACGCGTGATGCATAAGCACGAGTGTGGTTTGTATGATGAATGTTACTTGCGTATGATGATTTAAATGGATGGTAGAATATATATGCATGAGTAAATTCATCGAAATATTTTTCAAAATAAAAAGGGCCTTGGGAAAGCCAAGATCGGGTATGCTTGTTTTAAAATTCCCGTTTGCGATTGAAACCGTTTTAAAAGACTGATCTATAGGATTGAAGACGACGGTAATGTGAACTCTTTCACGGCCATCTTCCATTGGTTTACTGGTGGTCGGTTGGTTTAGATGACTGAGGAATCGTTATTTGTCGTATTCCATCTTAATAGATGTCTGATGTGTGCAATTCTTTCTCAAAATGTTATTGTCTCCCTGATTGTGCATAATCATCAATGTGTGAGTTGGTTGAATTAGTGCGATTCGATATTCCGCGCAATCTTGATGGTATGAATTATGATGATTAAAAGGAGTAGTGTTGAACTCTCTACTCCGAAAAGAAGAGAGGACAATTGCGGATGAATATAGTAACCTGTATGATTCTGACAATGAGAAACGAATGTGATAATTTGTTTACCCAAGCATGAGAGTAGGTTCTTTGATGATCTGAACGCGTATGTGGTGATACATTCAACCTTGGTAAAAAGGGGTTGAAGAAGCTTCAATTGCAACGAAACAATGTTACTGGTTGGTATCCCTTAGCATCCGCCTCGGTGGAAGCAGGGTTGCTAAAGATAGAAATGTTTCGGTTGAACATGATGGTCTTCTCTCTTTTCATGGAAGTTGGCATAAAACCCTCATCGGATCTTCAGAATGAAAGGTCAACATGGAAAAGATGTATATGGTTGTCTGATGTTGACAGGACTCAATGACCTTGAGCCTAATCAAGTACAGTAACCACAGCAGTAAAAGGGAAACCTTCTCTGCTCACCATATTGGGTTCGAAAGAAGTGAACCATGATCCGCATATCATAGAGAGAACTGGACCATAAAGGTCTTACACGATAATCTGGTGGGTTAAACCATGTTGATAAAGTGCATCTCAAGTACGCCTTGTAGGTCATGTGTATGAAGCTGTAAAATATTTTATACAGAAAAATATCATTTGATGTGATTCACTCGTGAATTTACTCAGATGTGATGTTCAACATGACTTAAAGTTCTCGACTATCTATGCGACAATCATAGATCAAATACGCGAACTTCAGATCAAGAACCCTACCATTATCATTTATCGTTCATTGAGTTACTAAAATTTTGGTTATTTCGAGATTCAGATTTATTGAATAAATTAGTTTCTGTTAGATTCGAAATGTGATCTACTTGTCAAAATTAATCGACCCGGTTACACGGGATTGATCCGAAACGAAATTTCAGCCAGGTAAAAGTTGTCGAATAAAACGAAATGATTCACGTACTCCGTCATCTCAGTCGGGACCACTGAACTGAATATACACATCGATTGCGTAGCTAGATCGCAAGATTTAGTATTTTTTTATTTTTAGTACTCCATTGAATGAAATAATCAGTAATGATAATCATGTGCGAAACCGATTGGATTAAATTAAATTAAATTAAATTTAGAAATGAAACGATTTAACCATGGGTTAAACTTCGTTATATAGCGCCACACGCGTGTGGACCTCAAAATATGGAACACATCATTTCAAAATACGAGTTTGATGATGAAGTGTTTTTTTAATGATTAAGTGCTGAATTTCGTTTGCATCCCTTCGGAAACAACTTATTGATAACGTTTACATCGGTGAGAAGTATGCTTCATAAGCTACCACGACCTAGTAAAAGTATCAACCGACGCATAAGGTGAAAACCCAAAATACTCAGTTCGAAGATGGGATAAAATCTATGAGATAAGTTTGCAAACGAAGAAGGATGACGTTGGTTAAACGATTTTCCTTCTATACGCCTTGAACGATAAGTCAGGCTAGGCATTCAAATCAAATGACACACTTCAAGAAGCACGGTTTATAAACATAATGTTAGAGTCAATCTATCAGACGTTCCCTATGGGATAAAGAAAGATGATTCACATATATGTAAAAGCGTGTTCCAATAAAATCGGTAAGACACGTCACCATAAAAGCTAAAGAATGATAATGAGTTAAATCATATCATCATGTGACATTAATTTGCGCATTAAACACGTATTTGGACCAAGAGTACGTTTACTGCTCTTAGAAAATACCTGTTTAAAACTTGGGGAAGTGGTGTCGTGGTCGAACATGAGACATTACATCACTTGAGGATGAATTTCCAATGCATGGCCAGTTTCAGACAGATGTAGTCTTGATCGAACAGGAGCAGGATTACACTGACAATCAGGTCCCACTTACATCGAGTGGGAGATTTGAACCGGCAACTCAAGTGAATGACATGGTAAATGATAATGGAAACATTTTCATAGTAAATCCAGTGGGAGGAATAAACCTACCACACGAAATCACCGTTGCTGCAGAGACGAATCAACTTGAACCTGATAGTCATGTTGCTGAACCAATAATGCCACAACTACCTATACTACCCATTGTTCCAAGTGGGAATGATCCGACCAACTTGGTTCCAGGTCTTAGTGATCAAGGAATTCATCTTGGAAGTAAAACCCCGAGACCGAGAGGTCGTCCGAAGAAAGTTGTAAGTCAAGGTTCAAGCACTGCTCTTGTTCCCGGTGGGAGTAATGCTCCGACAAGAAGCATTATTTCGAGTGGGAGAAACGTTCAGACTCAAGATGGGATTAACAAGCCTAGACGAAAGTCAAAGGCATCAAACTTCTCCCAAGAAGTATCCCATCGAGAAGGGTGAAAACTCACTCTAACAACTATTGACGTGCATTGGAAAGGCCTCAAGTGGAGAAATGGAGGAAAACAATAAAAGAGAGAGATCGCCTAAATGAATACCATTATATTCTACAGTTGATTTACCTGCTACCCACAGGGGCACAAGGATACGGTGAGTCCTGAAAAAGAGACTCACCACTGATGGTAAAAGTCGGCCGGTACAAAACCCGACTTGTTGCGAAAGGACATACCCAACTTCACGGAGTGGACTTTGACGAAACATATTCACCGTCAATGCGTAAAACCACGGTTAGGGTCATTTATGGTCCTGGTCGCAGGTCTCGATTTCGAGCTGCACCGAATAAATGTTAAAGACCGTATTTCTCCTCGGATACCTAGAGAAAGAGATCTACATGGAGAAACCAGAGGAATTCATTACTCCTGGTAACGAACGTAAAGTTTGTAAACTCCAAAGGTCCATTTACGGTCTTAAACAGTCATCTCGGCTATGGTACCGCAGATTCCACGAGGAAATCTTAGGAAACAGATTCGTGAATCTTCCCGAGGATCCGTGCGTGTATTATAAGACCTCCTTGTCTAAGTATGTCATCTTAACCTTATATGTGGACGACATACTCATTGCCGCAAACGACGTGAGTTTTATGAACAAGTCAAAGTCCTGGTTTGCATCTGTATTCGAGATGAAAGACATGGAGAGGCCACATACATCTTAAACATTAAAATTGCTAGAGATCGCGCTACCCGGAAATTAGGTCTACCTCTAGAATCTTTTATCAACAAACTGTTGAAAATGTTCAGATTACAAGATGCCAAACCCGTGGGTACACCGGTAGTATTTGGGTTCGCACTTTAAAACGTGACGGCCCCAAGAACCTGGCAGAGCAAGAACAGATGAAGGGTGCAGAGTATTTAAGCATGCAATGCACCCGTCCAGACATCTATTACGCCGTGGGCCTAGTAGCACGATTCCAATCAGATCCTGACTATCAACATTTAAAGGCTGTGAAACGAATTATTCGTTTTCTGAAAGGTACTGCCGACTACGCACTGTTCTATGAGGGCGGGAAGTTAGAATTGACCGGTTACAGTGACGCCGACCATGGTGGCGATCCTGATGATCGTAAGTCCACCACAGGAGGAGTCTTTCTCCTTGCTAATGTCGCCATTTCATGGACGAGCAAGAAGCAAACCCGAGTCACGCTGTCCACGGTGGAATCGGAATTCGTAGCCCTTTCCAAGAACGCACAGGAAGAGGTCTTGCTGAAAAGACTTCTTACTGCACTGCTTGATGTCAAAGATGGGAGTAAACCCGTTGTGGTATACTCTGACAGTCAGGCAGCTATTGCGGCAGTTAAGAATCCAAAGTACAATAGTAGGACTGAACACATTGATGTGAAATATTTTTATGCTAAATCTATGGTAGAAGACAATACAATCACTTTGGAATACTTGTCCACTGATAACATGGTTGCAGACCCATTAACTAAACCACTATGCAGGGAGACATTCGAAAAGCACGTAAAACTGCTTGGATTACGTAGGGTTTAAAAGTGGCATGTATCTGTGATAACATTTTGATAATTTAAAAGTTACATTTTTAATAAACCAGAGAATTGCAATAGAGTTTATGATCCACCGACGTCATAATGTTTGAATGCATCAGATTTACGGTCTATAAACTAAGTCCTAGGAGGACGCAATCCTCTGCCAAACTATGTCGAAATGTGGGCCTTACCTCGTCACACAAGTATGGGGGTCTTACAGGGAGGGAAGCCTCTACCAAGCAAGACTGGCTAAGAATCAGGGGGTATAAACCTGATTACGCAAGACGATTATCTAGTTTCGAAGTAACTCGACATGATCTTCATTTTGCAAATCGCTGTAATGAACTCCGTTCGTCATTAAATCACATTCTGGGCCAAATGAAAATCTACGATAGCATGATTGACATATCTCATTCCTGTCAACTTAAAAGTTCAGGTATGCTATCGACGCGTGCTTCATACTACGCGTGCCATGTTCAACCACGGGATCACAACTCGGTTGCGCTAGATAAGAATCCTCGCGATTCTAACGGGCGCAAACTTCTTCACCTCGAGCGTGTGATTGATCCCAGGAGCCTTATGAAGAGGCACCCGAAATATCCACACAGACTCAGAACTCATATCTAAGGTCAGGCTCAATGTTCGCTTCCCGGCGTACGAGCGTAGTGCTAAACAAAAAGGCCCAGTGACCAAGTCTTTGGAAACCAGTTGGGTTTGACTAAGGATATGAGCGATGGGGATGGTCAAGTTCACCTGTAATTCACCGACTCTTGTATTCACTAGGTGGCCACCAACCATATATTAGTTGAAGGTTGTGAATACTTGTACGGATGCCTTGGAGAAGTGTTCCTATTTGGAAAGTAGGCAAATGGAGAATTAACAGTTGACCTAGGATACAACGCGACACTATATTGTTTATAACAGGTTTATTGAAGAAAGGGAATCAACGTTCCGCGGGCGCTACAATACTCCTAACAGATGAGTAGCACGATGCCCATTGTGTTCGCCGGTCGCATGGCAAACCTCGTATGAACTATTCTGAAGCAAGGGCAAGATCGAAGGAGTGAAATGTTGATGCAGATTTGGACAACAATACATTAACAGGCACCCTCTCATTCCAGCGAGTGGGAGCTGTAAGCATATGGTGATGGGCGCCGTAAATGGTAGCCCATAATATGTATATGTTACCTAAGACAATTGGGTAAATGTCACATTAGGACATTGGGCCAAACCCAAATCTCAATTGACATGAGAGGCCATAAATTGGGCCTCCCTTATACTATAGTGGTCGACCGAATTATGTAGGGGGCAATGTGGACTTTTGTCCACTTTGCTCCACCTATATATATGGGGTGTTAGGGGTTTTATTAGGGTTAATCATAATTCCTCCCTAGTGGTGATTTAAGAGAAAACCCTCACTCCATAACACACATAGTTTGGCCGAACCACATCCACCACCAAAGGTGTGGCAATTTTTCTTTCGAGCAAACACTCCGGAGATCCGTCACTACTAAGAATCGATCAGAGGCTTTGCTGTGGAGAATATACCGCGTAGGGCTTCCTTAACAAGAACCTCTACGGGTGCCGACGGAGGACCGTGAACTCACTGCTGCAGGATCTTGGGGCTATGGATTACGACTGAGGTATGTGTGAATCTTCCGCTGCGAAATATTGATTACTAGCATGTACCATGTTTATAGTATCCGTATTGATTACTCCCCGTAATCTAACAACATACACACTGCATGACATACAATCACTCATTCATATATGCTCAATTACGTACATATGAACGTACCCATGTTGATATACTCGATTTCACTTGCATCGCTATTTAAGATCAATTACAAGCACGTATGATCCATATCCATTATTACATCCATGAAATTATATGATTACCACATTTATGACTCACCACATACTTGTGTGAATTTTCTATCTATGATTATAACAATGACATATGTCGAACACCCTCCTAGCACTGAAGGAACGACCGTCGGGCAACACGCACCGAAAACAAAAGACTCATTGTAAGATAAAAAAAAATAAAGTCGAGATACAATCGGGCGTGCATCCTTCTAATAAACAGAGTCAAGTAAATGTTAAAGCAATGTTTGACTCGGGGAAAATGATGGATATGCACCCAATTGGACCTCACTAAGGCTCTGGTCGCACCGTCGACCCGAACATGGTAAGTGGTCGAGACCCTTTGAAAATACGCGTTAGTCCTCCCGAACCCTGGACTAGTCCGGTGTCAAAAACACCGAACTAGCCCGGAAAACGGGATCAGACTAGTCCAGTGTCATGACAGAGGGCTTATCCGGTGTCACAACACCGGACCAGTCCGGTGTTAACGGGGCCGGCGCGTCCCGCGTCCGGCCCCTGACTCCCGGGTGATTGACACCCGGGTTACGCGCATGGCATATCCGTAATATTTTATACATGGGACCCACCCGTAAATGTGGGCCCCTCCGTTGCCAAAATCCCAAACTCTATAAATAGGACCCTATACCCTAAATTTATAACTTGATCTCTAATTGGACATTGGTGCTCTGACTTCTCTCTAAATTTATCTCTCTAAAACTTTCATTTTAGAATCAGAGAGTGTTCACCGGGTACCCCCGACTTACCCATTGTGCAGGTAAGCAAGGAAAAGAGCGGAGAAAGCAAAACACGAGTAACAAGAGAATCACGATTTGACGCAAGACCACTAAGACTATAACTCCGAAAAGCTTAATCCACCATAGACGAACCGGAAACCGGACCTCTTACCTGTTTAGTTGACGGTCAGATTATGATAACACTGGTCTGTAGAATAGATAGGTAGTACCTACTAGAGAACCAAAATTTGCCCCTTAAAACTTCAACCGCAAGAACGGCGACTTTTTCACTCTTCCAGTCTTGTTGAGATTTAATACTCCACAGTGTGACTGTGACCTCGTCTCTCTTTCTTTCTCTCTCTGGCTGTACGGTGGACTCCATCTATTCATTGATGTGTGCCAACTGTTTTCACTGATTACTCTGCTCTCTCACGGTCACCACACTCTGGAACGAACACCTCTCTCTCTCTCTCTCTCTCTCTCTCTGCGTTTCTTTTGCATTGCCGAAGCAAATTTTGATATTTCTTCCCCCATTTACTTGCTTCAAGTATTTTCAGATTTTGGCCTTCCGATGAACTAACTTCCAGATCTTCGCGGATTGAGCTTCCAAGTTGGCACCAAGAGAGTGGCGGGTCCCTAATTAACGGGTAATGTGAGTGCTCTATTCAGCTGATCTGCATTTTAATTGTTTGATGCAGTTCTCCTGTTACCCAATTGAAAATTGATGTTCTTTTGTGAATCTTTCTTATCTTATATTAGTAAATGTATGGAGGGTTCAGCTGATTTGGTGTCAATGAAGAAGCCAATTTGGTGAGTTCACGCTCTCTGGGAGGAAGTTTAAATTTCTGCTTTGCCCTCTGATTCCATGGATTTTATGTTTCCAAGCAATTTTTGGAGATCTGCAAATTTGTGGTCTCAGTAGATCTGCATTTGATGCTTGTTTGTAGCGTTGTCAAATTTCATCTACCTCAATTTGGTTTTGTAGATATTATCCTTACACAATATGGAGGTTGAGAAAAGGAGTTCGAAGGGAGGGTTTCTGAACTTGTTTGATTGGAATGGCAAGTCAAGGAGAAAGCTTTTCTCAGACAACTGTGACAGACAAGGTATACTTATAAATTATAATGACCTTCTTGCTTACACAATTTCTGGTATGAAGAAATAAATGGAATGAACACTCCAGCTTGAATATTTTCAATTTGCATAATGAGAAGAATCGAGGGTTATAAATGTTGAGTTGGCATATAACATTCTATAAACTGAACATCTTCTCTATACAAATACGGCCTAACTGATAGAATAAGCTATTATCTATTTTCATTGTGTTCCCTTTGCTTTCTAATTGTACAAGTAGTCAAGAAAGGAAAAGGAAACGTCGAGGCATCAACCATGAGAACTCTTCAGTTGGTAAAAGTTTTTCTTGTTTTTGTTCTCTTAATCACAGTTAAACTTCAATAATGCAACATGTGTTTAATTCTATCCTTGCTTACAATAACCAGGATTTTGTGTACGAACATGTAAATTCAAGCAATGGTGGTGGAAGTAACTTTTGGAATTCTTCCTCTATGGAAATGAATGATGAAGTTCAGGGATCAAAAACCCCTGGAGTGGTGGCAAGACTCATGGGTTTGGATTCATTGCCACCTTCTGGAGAACCGAAGATACACAAAGTGCAAAATCAAAAAATTGACAGATTTCAGACTGAAATACTGCCTCCTAAATCAGTAAAACCGATTGCTCTGACCCACAATAAGCTACTATCTCCTATTAAAAGTCCTCGGTTTGTACCACCAAAGAATGCCACTCAAATAATGGAGGCTGCTTCCAAGATAATGGAGGAGGGTCCCGAGTTAGTTCATAGAGGCAGACCTGGGTCTAATAGTTCAACTTCTGTTCCTTTGAGAATAAGGGAACTGAAACTACGATTGGAGTCTGAAAATGAATCCTCGAGGCTTCAACAATCTAAGAAACCAAACATGAATGGGGGACAAAATCCAGGAAAAAAGACAGCAAGATCGAGTTTGGTCTCAGAACAGAGGAGAGAAGGAAAGAATTCTGGTAAGGAGAAGCAGGGCAGCTTAAATCGGCATCAGGGTTCTTCTCAAAGGACGAAAGTACCCTCAAACAGGACAGACAGTGCTTTGAGACAAAATACCCAGAAACAGAATTCATCATCTGGAAGATCTGATTCATTTTCAAAGTCTTCTTCAGCTTCAAGTAAGCAAGATAGACAAATGCAGCTTCGCAATAACTCTGTTTCAAAGACTGTCAATAAGGTAGCTGTTAGGGTTGAGTTATCCAACAAGACGGTTAGAACCAACACAGTACTTGACGCTGCTTCGCTCAGAAACAAGAAGCATGGTCTCAAGAATGGGTACTCTTTAACATCTGACAAGATTCTTTCAAGAAACGACAAAATGTCTGCAGGAAATGATTTTGGGACTGGACAGAGTATGGATGTGGTTTCATTTACGTTTTCATCTCCATTGAAGAGATGTTCGATGGAGGACAAGTCTTCTAGCAATATAATAATGAGCGATGATGAATTTAGTGGTGTTAATGGTGAGAGTTCTTTGAGTGTGCTTTTGGAACAGAAACTTAGAGAATTAAAGGATAAAGTGGAGTTGTATAACTCTGACATGGCTAGAACTGATAGTTTGTTTACATCACCCTCGAGTGTGAAGGACGAAGATAGTTTCTCTACTTCTACATGTAGTGTGCAAGATTCTGTTTCCACTGTTAATCAAAGAAACACATCATGGGATCGTGAGGAAAGTTCTCAACTTGGAGATGATGTTGATGATGAAATTAGTAGCTTCAGTAGTGACTTTGATTGCTCTTCAGTAGCCAGTGCAAGGCAAAAGTGCCAGGTGGGTCTACTCAAACTTATGCTCAAACTTATTATTTTGCAATTTATGAAAAGCTGTGTTCCTTTCTCTGTTAAACAAAAATGCCTGAAGTTATTAAGAAAAGGATCTCAGAGGCAATTTCTAGTAAACAAGAAGAAAAAAAAAACGGTCTTCGGCTTTTAGTGTATTAAGATTCTTAACGCTTATGAAATTGGTAATTATTAGGCTCAATTGCTAGAAGTAGTGGAGGAGTTCAGCTGTGGCAGCTCAAGAAATGAACCAGAGTTTGTACCTGCAACTGCATTTCCGGTTCTCAAGGCATTCGAAGATGGTGGTAGAGACAACATCAATGGTAAAAATTCAACATTGTTTGTATTTAGAAAAGGCTCGGTTTTTTTTTTTTTTGATCTCTGCCTGTGTGCTTTCATTAAAAATGCAATTTTTCATTAGTGATGGAACATGAGATTGGTTATATCAAGGTTAAATGGGGGATCATGTTTCAATATAATTAGGAAATGGAAATGTACGAGATAGAGATAACTTTATCTATCTACATTAGGTTTATTTTTCTTTAATTTACTTGATGGGACAGTAGATAGGAGAAACTGATTGAACTGTTATAAAGCCTGACTATCTAATAACAATACGACTTTATTTTCTGGATCCAAATGAGTACAATATATAAAGTATAGTATTTTTCATCATACCGTGTCTTTTGTTTCTTTTAAGGTTGTTACTGTATAAAAAATGATGGCTTTTCTATTTTTCAGGCAAGGATGATGCTCGTATTCATGTTCCCAGATCGTTCGATTATTCAATATCAACTAGTTTTTCCGGAACCCCAACCAATTGGGAGCTCGAGTATGTCAAGAACATACTCAACAAAGCGGAGCTGAAACTAGACCATTGCGTCTCAAATCAAGAAGTTGTAAACCCCAGCCTCTTTGATGAACTAGAGAGTCAAGAAACCCTAATTCCCGACATCGAGGATTGCTCGAAGCTCCAAAGGAAAGTCCTCTTCGACCGAACAAACGAATGGTTGGATGAAAAGTGTAGGGGTCTTTTGGTTGGAAGCCCGAAGTCGTGGACTAAATGGGAAGCATTGGTGGAGAGGAACGGTTGGGTGGCCGAGGAAGTTTATCGGGAAATAAACAGCCAGATTTGCATTAGAGATATGATGGTTGATGTGGTGGTGGATGAAGATATGGGCCACCCGAGGGGTAAATGGAGCGATTTCGGAGTCGAGATGTTTGAAGAAGGAATGGAGATAGGGAACGGAATACTTTGGGTTCTAGTTGATGAATTGTGTAAGGACTTTGGGATGTAGTAGTAGTATATGTAATTGGGTATATTCATGTGCAAGTGTATAGTTGATGATCTAATAAGTGGGTAGATAGGGTATGACACGTTTATGGTCTGATCTGAATGATATAGTCAGTCAGATTGCCAGAATTTGGGCATTCTCGGCCTTAATTTTAATAATTTTCTTCATGCTTAGTTTGTATGAGGAATGATTCCCATCGTGAATACACAATGAGTATTAATATTTAGGGTTAACAGTTTTTTTGGCCCAACATATTTGATAACTTTTGAGTTTGTCTAATATTTCTTTTTCCTAGTTTTGGTATAATATGTTTTAAAACTTTTGGTTTTTGGTTCATCTGTTAGTTGACTCAGTTTGACCGTTAAATAGTCACTTGACTTGCACATGCGTAGTCTCAATATTTTATTTTGTTCATTTTAGTCTTCAAATTTATTGTTCTACCTTTTTATTTTTGCAATTTAGCCCTTAAACATTATCAACTGCACCCTAGGACTAAATTGACCTAGCCATGGTTCGACCCGGGTCCCCGGACCTGGGCGACTCTAACCATGGTCCGACCTAGCCATGGGTTGGACCATGGTTATGTCAATTTAGCATTAGGGTCCAATTGACCTTATTGGACCCTTGGGCTAAATTGACCTAGCCATGGTCCGACCAAGTCATGATTCGGACCATGGCTAGGTCAATTTAGCCCTAGGGTGCGGTTGATAATGTTTACAGTCTAAATTGCAAAAATAAAAAGTTAGGACAATATTTGAGGACTAAACTGAACAAAATAAAAATTTTGGACTAGGCATGTGCATGTCACGTGACTATTTAACGGTCAACTAACGGATGGATCAAAAGCCAAAAGTTTTCGAACATATAGTACCAAAACTAGGCAAGAAAAAAGATAATGGACCAAAACCAAAAGTTGTCAAACATGTTGGACCAAAAAACATGTTAACCCTAATATTTATTATTGTTCATTTCTCACATAATAATGAGCAGCAAGGGTGGGTCGATATTCATTCCACGTCGAGCTAGTCCTGATCGAACAACAAGAGCCCCAAAGTTAACAATCATGTCTTTCCCCGTAGTCATTTGAATTGAGATTTGCTCAACATCCTGTTCCTTATCACCTGTAATCAGTCCCTGCATTGAGCTCAGCCTTGTATATCATAGTTTATTAGCTGTGCTATCTTACGATTTGAGTGTTTCACAATTGACATGTCAATTCCAAAAGTCACTGTGCTAAACTCTCCCATAAGTTAGAGTAGGAGCTCACTCTCCGGCCAACGCCTTTGCCATCGCCCAAGCCTCTCCACTCATCGTTCTTCGTTGCTTACGTAATATGTCACCCCGGAAACCACCATCGTCACGCTGCTTCCGTAAAAAAATGGTGCACCAGTTTCCGTAGCCAGGACAACCTACAACCCAACCCAACCCAACCCAAGTCACGTCGGCTATTACTCCCATCCACCCTCCTCTGCAATGATAAAGCAAAGAACCATAATCAAAGAAGACTTTCCTTCTCCGGCTACTATAGCACATCGGGTGATGGAACTGTCAATTCCATGTATTCATTACACTACACCTCCCTCCATCTGAACAGCATATACCCTCCCCCTCATCCTAAATCACCCTCTTCTCATCTCTCCTTCCTCAACGAAAACTACTGTCACCCTTCATCCCCCCACCACGTCTGCACCTCGCCACCCCACATCGACCTCCCTTGCTCTCCTCTCCTACAACGCCCATATCCACTCGTGAACTACCCAACTCCACCCCCAACCCAGGTATCCGTCTTCGACCTTGTTCCAGCCAAGTCAGGCAACTCATGCGCTCATTTTCTCTGCGGGTCCAGCCTACGCGCCACCCACATGTTAACTCATGACCAACGCACCCTTTAATGTCGAGGGGACCCTCCTGGTGATTAACCAATGTATTGATGAAGCGGTCCTTGCTAGCATATCAGTTCAGGAAATTCCTTCCTGGATCGAGATCAGTAATATTCCCCCAAAAGCGTTCAACTGGAAAACGATGGAGTGGATTGCCTCGTGCGTAGGCACCGTGGTCCGTTCGAAGAAGGCCTCTCTAAACCCTAGGATATTGCTTATCCCCATGTCCGGGTGTCCATGGATCTTGACAGACCCCCCCTCCCCCCGAAATGTTCCTCGAGGATAGCCCCCAGATGAAACAATGACTATCTGCTACCGTAATGGGCTACCATGCAACAAATGCGGCAGATTTGGCCACCATTCAAGAAGCTGTGACATTCCGACTCTAGCCAGAGAACAACTGCTATGCTCAAGCAACTGGATAAACAGCCACAAAGGAATGCGGGTCATAACCAGATTAGGGGGAGTTACGTACACCTCGCACAACAACAAAGGCGGGGACGGACTTCTCCATCGGATCACCTGGAACCCACAAAACTCTCTCAACACCCCTGTCAGAGGAAGCTCGATCAAACCCACAACCCCTTCCAGGCGTGACAGGAAACATGCAGAATCCACCTCTAGCCCGATTCACCCATACCCTAGTTCGAGAGGCGCTTACCAGGTCCCTGATAGTGAAACCCGGGTCCAGGATTTCCAACACACTTTCACCCCTACTGCTCTTCCAGAATCCCAAGTTCCAGCCCGTGTCCCTTTCAGATTCGAAATCCCGTACCATATTACCGATTCGTTATCCGCTCCTTCGACTTGGTTGGGACCAAACATCCACCACTCTCTGCCTCAGCTCAAGTTTGCCAACTTGATCATCCCCCCTTGTGGCCATCGAGTCAGTTGCAGAGATGAGAATATTTTCAGACTCACCATTACACCAACACTTTCCTATCCCATGAACACGGATCGACTATCCTTTCATCGGCCTGACTGGAACCGCCAAACCTATCCCTCTGGCAGACCGCAATAAGAGTACAACGTGACAATCTTGGACTCCCCCACGACACAGTACATCTCCCCCAACGTCTCCCCTTTCAAAACTGGCAGAAAGATTCCAAGAACAACAAATGCCCTCCCGTGGAACATTTTGCCCACCTTTACCTGATTTCAACTTTGATCTATCATTGGATGAATTGCAAGCCCATACTTTTTGTGAAACCTCACCAGATATTGATCTCGACTCTTGCTAGGGTGCCACACTATCTGAGCCCCCTCAAGCGGGTAAGGAGCAACTCACCCTCCTTCCATCTAACTTTGAGCCCCCTCAGGCGGGCAAGGATCTGACTACCCTCCCGGACATGGTATCCGAGCCCCCTCAAGCGTGCAAGGATGACCATATATCCCCGGAATTGGAATCCGAGCCACCTCAGGTGGGCAAGGACAAAACATTTAACCGCCGAGCCGACAATGAGCTAAGGTAGAGAACGCTCAGGAGGATTTGCAGGGCCCTCAAAATAGAACCCGCCTTGACACAGTAACAACTATTATCCCGCCTTGCTGGAATGCCCCACGCCGTATAGAGTATATAAGTTGATATGCTCACATTGCATCTTGTCATTTACACTTGCATTTACTTCTATCATGTCATTAGATGATTGTATAAGGTTATTATATGGTGCATATATCATGTAGTACATGTTACATGGTGTATGCACCTTGGTGCACCAAATTGGGCACATAGGATAGCTAGTCCTAGTTGGTGATCCTTATCACCTAGTATATATAGTTTACCTATTGCATTGTAATCCCTAATCATCAATCAACAAATGATTCAACCTTCTAAAGCTATTATGGTATCAGAGCCACCTCAAATGGCGGAACAACCACAAAGCTAAAGAAGACCAAGTTTCTTCAAAGTTTTGCCTTAACATTCACCTTGTTCAAGTGTGGATTTGCAACTTCAGCTTCGTGGATCATCTTTTCTACTTCAACAATCCATTTCTTACTTAAGAATGGACATATAGTAAGTGGAATTTCAAGAACTCAACACGCATAAAGTAGATCTGCACCTAGACTAAGCATAGCCAAGATGACTTAGTACTAGTTTGCTTGTTCTTGAAGAATTCAGCCTTGTTGAGCTGATTGCGTGTTTGATATTACTATTTCCTGGAGTTTGCTTTGTTTCTCTACATTTGGATATGGATTTTGAACATGTTTCAGCTGCGCCCCTTGCTTGATATCTGGATTTCTATTGCTTGATTTCTCTTATCTACACATTGCTCGGCTGAGGAGCATTTGTGCCTACCTTGTGCTTTGTGTTCATATCTTCAAGAATTCTGAGCTTTCATCAATGGAGAATGGTTTCTAATCCATTTCTGTTGAATTTCAAGCTTTGAAAATCACAAATCTTGTTGCGGAATTGTACAAGCAATCTCATAGGGTGAGCTGGATTTTGTCCTACTATCAACAACCTTGGTGTACTACTTTTGTTTGTAGTGCAACTTGTGTATGCGATTTTGATTGGATTGTGGCAGCTGATTTCTTGGATTTGGATTCCTATTATTCACATTCCATACCTACTTGTGTTATCTGAGTTACACAATGGCTCAAGAAACCAATGTTGATGACCCCCTTTACATACACCCCTCAGACACCACTGGCCATATGCTCATCCCTTTCCAACTACAAGGAACCTCCAACTATCATGTTTGGAGCACATCAATCAGGGAAGGCTTGTTGGTGAAGAACAAGCTTGGTTTTATAGATGGCACATTCACAAGATTGGATGTTCATGTCAATGATAGAGTGAAATGGGATAGGGCAAATGCAATTGTCAAGACATGGTTGAGGAACACTGTGGCCAAAGATTTGGTGAATGGTTTGGTCTACAACACAACTGCTTCTTCTATTTGGAATGACTTTAAGGAGATGTTTGATAAAGTGGATGGCACACAAATCTTCCAATTAACAAGGGAGATTTATCAAACATCTCAAGGTGTGCTCTCTATCACTGAGTACTTTGCCAAAATGAAGCAACTCTGGGATGCCCTTGCTTCCATTGATGATTTAGATCTTCAATGTGCTGGAGACATTGCCATTGTCAATGAACACAAGGAGAAGCAAAAGTTGATGGCATTTCTTTTGGGACTGAATGACTCCTATGGACACATTAGGAGCACCTTACTTATGAGACAACCACTTCCTTCCCTTAGCATTGCCTTCTCTGTATTGGTACAAGAAGAAAGCCAAAGGACCATCTCTGGTTCCATTGGTGATGTGGGTGAGGCAACTGCCTTGTTCACTGGAAAGCATCCATCCTATGGTGGTGGTAGAGGCACTGGAAGAGGATATGGAAGGGGTAGAGGCTTTGCTAGAGGCAATGGCAATGGCATTGGAAGAGGAAATGGCTTTGGAAGAGGCAACTCAATCCTTCAAGTCAGAGACCACTCAATACTTGCAACTATTGTGGCAAGAGAGGTCACATTGTAGACAATTGCTACATCAAACATGGCTACCCATATGATCACCCAATTCATCAAACCAATCCAAATGCTCCTAAGAGGAATTGGAATTCAGCCAACATTGTTGAAGAAGGTGGGAACTCAAGCACAATTGAGCATGTGGCAGCCAAGGACAAAAGGATATTTCATGGCACAGCTGACAAAAGAATCCAACATGTTGCTGCCCATAATGATCACTTTGATCATACACCCCTAAGCTTTGAGGATATGGATCAAGCTCATGTCAACATAGCAGGTATATCTAGTGATTCTATGGTTTGGATAGTTGACTCAGGTGCTACTAACCACATCACTCATCAAGTTGAGTGGCTACATGATTTGAAGAAAAGTGATTCAGATCACCAATATGTGCACTTGCCAAATGGTCACAAATGCAAAGTGACTCATGTTGGTTCTTGTTCTTTCTCAAGTGGATTTACCTTGACCAACATACTCTTGGTCCCTGACTTCAAGTTCAATCTGATCTCTGTATCTAGGTTACCTAGCCAGTTAAATTGCAAAGTGATCTTTACTTGTGATCATGTGTTACTTCAGGGCCAGAGTGGCAAGTCCATGGTGATTGGGGAATGGAATAGAGGACTATACACTTTGAAGGATGTGGTGCCTTCAAGCCCAAGGAAGTTGGCAGCTGCTTGCTTGGAGAATAAGGATGAAGTATTGAGATGGAATAGGCGTTTGGGCCATGTCTCTGAACAATATTTCAATCATTTGGATGTTTTAGGCTTGAATAAGACATATGGTTGTATCAAACAATGCACTATTTTTCCTCTTGCAAAACAATCTAGATTTTCTTTTCCAACCAGTGATTCTATTGCTTCAAAGCCCTTTGATTTGGTTCACATGGATTTATGGGGTCCTTACAAAGTGCCAACCTTCAAGAACAATCAATACTTCTTGACCATTGTTGATGATCACTCAAGGGCAACTTGGGTTTACTTGATGAGGCACAAAAGTGATACTTTCTTGCACATCAAGAATTTCTTAATCATGGTGAAGAATCAATTTGGAACAATGGTCAAAACTTTGAGGAGTGATAATGGGACTGAGTTCATCAATTCTGTTTGCAAAGGTTTGCTTCTTCAATTTGGCATTCTTCATCAAACAAGTTGTGTGCATACACCACAACAAAATGGAAGGGTGGAACGCAAACATAGGGACATCCTCAACATTGCTAGAGCTATAAGATTTCAAGCATCCATGCCTTTGAGGCATTGGGGGTATTGCATACTCAATGCTTGTTACTTACTCAATAGGCTTCCCACCTCTATCTTGAAGTTCAAATCACCTATTGAAGTGTTATATGGCAAAACCCCTTCCCTTCATCACTTGAGAACTATAGGTTGTCTATGTTTTTCAACCAAATTGAACAACCATGACAAGTTTAGTCCAAGGGCTGAACCATGCATCCTAATGGGATATTCAACATCTCAAAAAGGATACCTTGTGATGAACATTTCAAACTCAGTGTTTCATGTATCAAGGGATGTTCATTTCCATGAGGATATTTTCCCCTTTAGCATGTCTAAGGATGCTCAAAAGGCTCTTATTCCATCTTGCTTGGGAGTCAAGCAACCACTTGAGGATTTCCCACCTGAGAATCCATTTCATTTTGACATGGATATATCAACCAACACTCCTCCCATTGAGGTTGTCACACCTCAAATGGATGATCAAGCACCTCCAATTGAGGATCAACCACCTCAACAACCAATTGAAGAAGAAGCACCCCAACCTTCCAATCTGAGAAGGAGTCTTAGAATTGCACAACTACACCCACCACCTCCTAGGAGAAGTGCAAGGCTTGCTGAACTCAAACAAAGATCAAGTTCAAATGCTATCTTTGGAATGGAGAAGTATGTCTCCTATGACAACTTGGGTCCACAATACAAATGCTTCTTGGCTGCCCTTGACAAGATCAAAGAGCCAACCACATATAAACAAGCAATCAAAGACCCAAAATGGATCTTGGCCATGAAGGAGGAAATGCAAGCACTTCAAAACAACAACACTTGGGAGCTAATAGAACTCCCACAAGGCAAATCTTCAATTGGTTGCAAATGGGTATTTAAGGTCAAATACAATTCTGATGGTTCCATTGAAAGATACAAAGCAAGATTGGTTGCCAAGGGATTCACTCAAATTGAAGGGACTGATTTTAATGAGACATTCTCCCCTGTGGTCAAAATGGACACAGTGAGGATCATATTAGCTTTGGCAGCTTCCAAATCATGGGGATTGTACCACATGGATGTAAACAATGCATTTCTTCAAGGTGATCTAAATGAAGAAGTGTATATGGACATTCCCCAAGGTTTCAATCATTCCAAGTCTCTTGAGGGATATCCCAAACTTGTATGCAAGCTCAACAAGTCCTTATATGGTCTCAAACAAGCTTCAAGACAATGGAACATCAAGCTCACTCAAACCTTATTGAAGAATGGTTACAAACAATGTGCCTCAGATCATTCCTTGTTCACCAAGATACAAGGTGATGACAAAGTTTTTCTTCTCACCTATGTTGATGATCTTCTAATCACTGGCTCCAACACCAAGATGATCAATCAATTGAAGAACACACTCCAAACACACTTCAAATTGAAGGACTTAGGAGACTTGAGGTAGTTTTTGGGACTTGAAGTTGCAAGGTCAGATAGAGGTCTTGTAATCAACCAAAGGAAGTATGCAATTGAGCTCATTGAAGATGCTGGCCTAGGGGCTGCAAGGCCTGCTGAAACCCCTATGGAGTTCAATGTCAAACTCACCACACATGATTATGACAAAGCAACTAATTCAAACATTGATGATACACTCTTGGAGGATGCCACTTCTTATAGGAGGATCATTGGCAAGTTGCTATACCTTACCATGTCAAGGCCAGACATTAGCTTTTCAGTGCAAAGACTCAGTCAATTTGTTGACAAGCCAAAGAAGTCCCATCATGATGCAGTCATAAGAGTCATCAAATACATTAAAGGCACTCCTGGGCAAGGATTGATCTATCCTTCCAACAACAAGCTCAATTTGAGTTTGTTTTGTGATTCTGATTGGGCTGCTTGCCCCTTTAGTAGGAAATCAGTGAGTGCTTATTGTGTCAAGCTAGGAGAAGCTATGATAGCCTGGAAGGTAAAGAAGCAAGACACAATTTCCCTATCAAGTGCTGAAGCAGAGTATAGATGCCTAAGAGTTGCAATTCAAGAGGCACTTTGGGTGGGAAGAATCCTCAAGGAACTTGGCATACAAGTAAATCTTCCTATCCCAATCTACACAGATAGCCAAGCAGCTGTGAAGATTGCAAAGAATCCCATGTTCCATGAGCGCACCAAGCACATTGAGCTAGACTGCCACTTCACAAGACATCATATTCAACAAGGATTCATAGGTGTCCATTACATTCCTTCAAAGGAACAACTTGCTGACTTGCTTACCAAGGCATTGGTCAAGATTCAACACTTAGCTTTGCTAAAGCTATATGGAATCAAGGATGTGTTCCAAGAAAGAAGAGAAGAAGAAGAAAAGGATGGGAGAATATAGAGTATATAAGTTGATATGCTCACATTGCATCTTGTCATTTACACTTGCATTTACTTTTATCATGTCATTAGATGATTGTATAAGGTTATTATATGGTGCATATATCATGTAGTACATGTTACATGGTGTATGCACCTTGGTGCACCAAGTTGGGCACATAGGATAGCTAGTCCTAGTTGGTGATCCTTATCACCTAGTATATATAGTTTACCTATTGCATTGTAATCCCTAATCATCAATCAACAAATGATTCAACCTTCTAAAGCTATTACGCCGCGTAGCCAGGATGTCAGTAGGTCCCAGAACTTTCCGACATCGCGCACGCATAAAGTTCCTCATGCTACAGAATCTCACTAAGGAGGTACATCAACTTCATCACAAGTTTCTTTGTTTTCACTTCCTTCTCTCTGATTATAATAGACTACGCAAGTATGGCAGGCACTGCTCTGGCCCTGCCAAAAACGCCGCGAGGATCCTAGCTTGGAACTGTCAAGAATCCGGAAATTGCCTAACAGTTCAACATATTAGGAATATTATTAATATACATAAACCTAATATAGTATTTATAGTTGAAGTCAAGAGCCAAATGAGTAGGTTAGAATCCGTAGCGATTAATTTTGGAATGTCCAATATATTCTGAGTTGGGCCTGATAACACCAAAGGCGGGCTCCTATTAGCATGGGATGATCATTCGTCTATCGACGTCCTCTACTCAAACCAGAACGCAATCCACACGGTGATTGAAAGTCAGCGTAACCTGCTTAAATGGGAAGGATCCTTCATCTACGCCCCATCCAAGCAATCTGAGCGCCCAAATTTCTGGGAGGCTATGTTGTTGACAAATCATCCAGATTGAACTGCCCCTGGTTGGTTATTGGAGATTTCATTGACATCTAGAATTTCTCGGAAAAATATGGTCGCATCCCAGCCTCGACAATTGGAATCCTGCGTGCCCACAACTGGTCGGACGCTGCCAACTTGATAGACTTGGGGTATTCTGGGTAAGATTTTACGTGGTCAAACAGGCGTAATCCCCCAGACGTGGTTAAGGAACGATTAGATCGAGCCTTCTGTGACGTAGAATGGAAAGCCCTCTTCCCTTATGCTTCGAACCGCCACTTGTTACTTCAGACCACTGCCCCGTCCTCCTCACCTGGACTCCAAACAATTTGACTCAAAGGAAAAACACCCCATTCCGCTTTAAATCTATGTGGCTGAGACACCCGGAATTCCCAGTCCTACTCAAGCGAGCGTGGGACTGGACTCCAGCGGGAAATGATCAATAAAAAATAAGCCAGAAGCTGAGATGCTTCAGGACGACGAACATAAAATTCGAACCACCTTCGTTAGCTCGACTCCTCTATCCGTAACACGTTGGTCAGACTCAACGATCTTCAAGGCTCGAAGGCCCCAAAAGCCAGCTCTGACCAAGCAGCCAACGAACTCAAAACCTTTACGCAGCACAAGAAATCACGTGGAGGCAGAAATCGAGACAACTCTGGCTACAAGCGGGCGATCGCAACACAAAATTCTTCCATGCTTATGCTCTAGCTCGTAGAAGACGAAACTCGCTAATCTTGATCAAAACAGAAGACAGAGTCACACTAGAATCCCCATCATTAGTCGCAGATCACGTCGTCGGTACTTCCAACTCATATTTCAGTCCCAATCGAATCATGAACCCCCGAACTCTACACTCCACAATACCCTTAAAATCCCACATAGATTAACGCCCAGACCACAGTGTCCGAAATATCCAAATCCTTAGCCAACAGTGTCCAGAAAAAGCTCTAGGTCCAGATGGCTACCCTCCAATTTTCTTCCAAAACACCGCGGATATTACTAGCCCAACAAGCATGAGAAAGAGAAAGTCCTGCAAGGGACACCCATCTCACCCAAGCAAGCAGACATATTCAATAAAACACAAGAGTAGGGAGCCCTAGTCATAAGAGGTACCTAACCAAGGAAATGAACAGGGGCCTTCAACGACCAAATATGAAAGACGGTGTGATCACCAAGAAACTTGGGGGGCACCAAACAAACAAGTGCTTGGTAATCCACCTAAATATAGAAGTGGAGATTAGAATCAAAATGTAACAAGAACACGTGATACCATTCCTCCTAGAAAAGTCGGAGAAGAGGGAAACAATATCAACCCCCTGTACGGATTCACCCTAAATTGGCAACATACAAGCATCGCCCTCGAAAGGTGATCTCCCACACTCAGGAAAAGCCTAGGTAGCAGGAAATATCGCCGAAAGAAAACTCAAGTAAAGATTCAGACGACTTACCAAGGACGCATCTCCCACACTCGTGCGAATAGTTTTCAACGCCCCCAAGAGCGTATCTTGAGAGTAGTTCTATACTACGACCACATTCTGTGCCATCCAGGAGCCAATCCTGCGAACAGTTGTCGACGCCCACAAGAGCGTATCTTGAAAGCAGTTAACACACTGCGATCACATTATGTGCCTTCCAGGAGCCAATCCTGCGAACTGTGTCATCTAGGAGCCAATCCAGCGAACAGTTTTCGACGCCCACAAGAGCGTATCTTGAAAACAGTTCATACACTGTGATCACATTATGTGACTTTCAGGAGACAATCCTGCGAACTATGCCAAACAAGAGCCAATCTTGCGAACAGTTTTTGACGCCCCCAAGAGCGTATCTTGAAAGCATTTTATACACTGCGACTACATTATGTGCCTTCCAGGAGCCAATCCTGCGAACTGTGCCATCCAGGAGCCAATCATGCGAACAGCTTTCGACGCCTCCAAGAGTGTATCTTGCGATCACATTCTGTGTCATCCAAGAGCCAATCCTGTGAACTATGCCATCCAGGAGCCAATCCTGCGAACAGTTTTCGACGCCCCCAAGAGCGTATCTTGTGATCACACGATCATTTTCAAAATGTTACCATATAAAGAAATTTCAAACACACTCAGGAGCATATCATGCACACAAACTCGACGCCCCTAGGAGCGTATCATAAGGAAAAATTTACAACGTCCCCAGGAACGTATCTTGAAAAGACCTTCTTTTATACAAGTAAGGTTACATGAGAAATGCAAGTATGATTATGATGACAATGCAGGCATGACAAAAACCAAGTGGAGTAATGAAATGACACTCCGACAAAAGAGAATAAACACGACAATAGGCAAGCAAATCACAAGTCATGAAAAACGACCTACGAAGAAGAATTGCCTTACAAGTCGCCCAAGAAAACCTTTGACAAAATTTACTGTCTTGCATGTTGCCCTCACATGATATCTGCTTGCATTCTGTCCTGCATGTCGCCCTTGCGTGACCTCTGCTTGCATCCGACTTGAACATCGTCAAGCACGACTTTCGACAAAGAATCACCCTTGCACATTGTAAAGAACAACTCGTGAAAGAGACATCCCAAAAGCATAAAGTATACCACATCTGAAAAGACGAGACGCGCGGACAAAACCCAAAAAACATACCCTAAAAAACTATAGCAACGAAGGTATGAAATACTACTCATGATATAAAAACATGATGTTAAAACATTCATGACAGGTTTGCCAATAAGTACGGAATACAAAAGCACAACTCCATACATCGCGAAGTGGCTATCAGATCCACACACTGCAAAATGGCTATCATATCCATACATCGCGGAGTGGGTATGATGTCCACACATCGCGAAGATGCTGTCAGGTCCACACACTGCAAAGTGGCTATCATGTCCACACATCGCGAAGTGGCTATCATGTCCACACACTAAGAAGTGGCTATCATGCTCACACACCGAGAAGTGGCTATCATGTCCACACATCACGAAACGGCTATCAAGTAAATACATTACGAATATTCTAATAAGACCACAAACCTAAACAGCCTACGTCTAACCATAAGAGGAGATCCAAGACAAAGGGAAAATCAATACCCTTCATATACTCATCAAAGGTCTGCATTTATATTTCAACATTCCTGGATGAGATTAAATATAAGCCATCCTCATTATGAAGTCAACCTCTCTATTCCACGAGATCAACCAAAAAACGGAGAATCATGGCAAGCACTTCCGGGAGCATATAAAGAAATGACCCCCCACAACGATCACAACTCTGATACTAGTAGAGGCTAACTCGAGAGTAGTCTCCACCAAACTTTCAAGCAGAAATTTGCTATCTTAGTAGGAGCCATGGCAAAGTAAAGGAATCTCAATAAAAAGGCGATGATTACACCATCACCGAAAGCAAGAACTTCAACGCAAGTGTTAATCGTACGACCCCATGGGTATTCCAAATGGGGCACCTTCAAAGTTGAAATAGAAAAAATATAAGAGAAGGCCAGCAAACAATGATAGACAGTAAAAGTCGTAACAAATCATAACAACCCCCAAGCCAACTCGGGTACGCCTTCTCCAAAAAACGAGGAGACAAGTTCAAACTATCGACATAAGAATATGGTTGAACGCAACAAAGCATAATGACACGACACAAAAGCGAGAAAGTGTCTTATGAGTATGAAGATAGACTCTGGAAATAGACTGATCCCTAAAGGGGGGGGGGGGAGTGGGGAACCCCTGAGGAGGATCAACACAACAAGGAAAGAAATGAATCAATCTCATTCCTCATGACCTAGAAAGGAATAACGAATATATCAAGATAAAAAACGAATAATAAGGCACCTCAACTCACTCAAAATCAGGAGAGCTAGAGTCACGCGAAGAAAACTCTCTCACGACCCCCCGCTAAAAAATAGGAAACGACCTGAGTAAGAAACGTGATCACATGCTCTTTTGCATGGATCGACGTTCAACCACAACGTACACCCGACCAAAGGATGATATCAGTCAACCTCGGGGTACTTTCTTTCTGATTGAAAGAAATCATGCCCCTTCCTCCAATCAAGAAGTAAACACGCACTCATGTTCAACCCCTTACGTAAGTCAATCGAGAGACATACACAAGACATGTCAACTACAAGAGCAGCGCAGTGTACACATGATTAGCACATCAACATGAGGTTTAACAACTCACTTTCAGAAGCTAAGTAGAATTACTACAGGCACAGCACAATCCACGTGCGCATTAACGTACCAACATGAGGTACAACACCTCACGTCCAGAATTCAAGTGTGCTCTTCACAAAGATAACCTTGCGTGAATAAGCTATAAGTGTAGCGAACACTACGAGCAATGCCCTACACTCAAGACAACAAGAAGACCCGCTAAGACGGGCGATATGATACATGCAAGTCACAAAACGACAGTCGACAAAAAGACTAACACCCCGCACCCGTAATGCAAACACGCCCACTATGGGGGAAACTCCATGAATAGGCAACTCTACATATGTAGGTCACAAAATGCGACCGACACCAACGTCGACCCCTTCTCATGGAAGTACAGGGCATGCCTACTACGGGGGCAACCTCGACGCCGGTTTATTAAAGAGAAGCTGTCGTCCGAAAGATCCCGCGATCGAAGTGCGAGGTAAACCAACAAAAGAAACAACCCCCAAATCGCTATAGGGAAAACAACCCTTAGCCTTCCGCAGAAGAAGCAATGCTCTAACACATCCAAAGGGAGGGACAACCCTCAATATGTGTCGATAGACCCCTTTCGCATAAAGGGCAAGATGAAAGTTTGTAAGTATTTTCACCCCCATGTCTTATAAAAATGAATCGCAGGGCAAGGTCCAAGAACCATACGCTTGCTCTAACAAATGAAGGAAAATGTCACACCTATCAAGAGTCAAGGCTAAAAAAGCTCTCACTACTACAGGGCAGCAAAACGTTGTGCCCCGTCGAGCCACGAAATTCACACTCTTGGATAAAAAGGGAGTCTATACTATCACCCTTACACTTACGTTAATATTTATGACTTACATCCATGAATGCATTAATGCCTCTATCCACACCTATGATCACAACACGTTTGCACTCGCGTCCATATCCATGCTTGTGTCCATGGTCCATGTGCATGTTAGCACACACCTTCTAACGTTCACATGTGTTCAACACTTAGACATTTATAATTGCCATGTATTCATGCCTACGTCCATATACACACTCTATACACTTATACACATGTCTATAACTGCATTACGCTGGTAACCCTGTCGCTCACACATTCATGTCTACGATTGCAACACGTTTACACCTGATCCCATACTTGTGTTTTTACTTACATATATGCTAGTACACACGTCCATGTCCAAGATATGTCATTTTTACACCCACGCTCATGCTATTGTCTATGTTTTCCTATTCCTTGAAAAACAGAGGAAGGGATACCGCGCCGCACACACGAACATATGGTAAACTCGTCAAGAGGTAAAGAAACGAAAGCATATTGAGCGTATCATCCCATCGTGAAATAGAGTCAATCAAGGGTTAATCCATTGTTTGACTCGGGGGCATGTGGTGGATATACGCCCAATTTGGACCTGTTTTAGTTCGGATTATACTATTTTGATAACCCCACACTCGATTATAAATTGAAACATTGACCCGCACATATCACCCGCAACAGGAAAAGGCCCGGACGAGAAAAAAAACACACGTCCGGACCTGCCACTTGTCTAATCTCCCCCAAGGGAGATCGGTCCAGCTGGACTGATCTCTCCTAGGAGAGATCAGACCAGCTATCTGACCTCAAGCCTTGGAGGTTAGATTACAGAATCCGACCTCTGAGACCTCAGCGCTACCCCCGGACGACGTAATACGCTCCGCCAAGGGTTGTACGCGACGTCCGGGAGAGGGTCGTCTGGGTCGCGCCTCGTCGAGACCCGACGCCACTTTTCACTTCCAACCCTTATACAATACCACGAACTCTCTCATGCTTACAAGTACTCTAACCCTTTGTTATCCACTAATTAAGCGTGTTTAAGGGTTAACGGCGTCATTAACCGCCTTAAGCCCCTTGAAGCCTATATATAGTACTCAAGTTCTTCTCATTTGACACATGATATTTTAGGACACATTTTGAGCTCTGCCTTCTCTCTACTTTCTCTTTCTAAACACTGTACTAATTTAGGTATCAGAGAGGGTTCGCCGGTTTCACCCCCGGCTTACCCCTCGTGCAGGTTCGCAAGAAGACGGACCGCGAGAAAAATGCAAGGAAACGGATCACGTGAGGAAGGAAATGGATCGCAAGGAAGGAATTTCACCAGTGGGATTAACATTCGGGTCGATACCCCGTTGCCCCGATACGCACGTCGTAACACATAGTAACGAAAATTATGGAATAGTAGAAAAATGAAAATTTATGGAACAAAAAATTGATAGATTTAAAAATTAATATAAATAATAATGTAAAAGGATGACTTGTAAGGATGAATGAGAAGTTTTAGAAGAAATCTAATGTATTCAAATAATTTCTGTTACAGTTTCAATAAAATAAAACGGAAAGAAATTTGATATGATGTGAATAATAACAACCACTTATTTTAATATATGAGGTAGGTAAATTACTCTGATTATCTTTATGTGTCACATTTTAGAAGTTTTATACATATTATTATCTATATATTATAAAAAAAATCTTTTAATAGTAGTATTTTTTTATATAATTAATTGTCATTCAATTTTTTGTGTTTTCAAATCTCACGCGACATGCGGGAATAAGAACAAGTTTAATTAAATAGGAGAGAATTCAAATGAGGTGTTAGTTTGTAATAAGCACCTCATATGCCAATGTCATTTCCATGTAAAAATAATAAGATATGAAAACAAATCATGAATATAAAGAACATAGCATGTGCTACTCCTACGATCTAGTGCAGAAAAATCACATTGGCCATCCTTGTCTTGTCGGGCCAGGGGACCCCTTCCCTTATAAACAACCTCGTTAATCACATATTCACATTTGATATGATTTATTATTATTTATAGTTAACCATCCCATCCTCTTGTTATATCATCATCCAATTAACACGTGACGTGTCATCATAATATATCAGTTTCCGGATTCTAACTACGAAACTACAAAATGAATGTGGGTGTGGATACATCATATTCATAACAACTACGAGGGATTAACTTCTCTTGCTTAGTTCCTTATCCTATTTTCTGTTCTATTATATAAAATTTTCACAATAATAAATAAGGATAAGTATTCCTTTTATACATTTCTTTGATCGAAATCCATTTTTGTATTGGAAATTTTTTGTACATTTTTGGTACTAATGTTTTGCATTTTGTACACTTTTCTTATTACCGTTAAAATTCCGTCTAATTTGCCGTTAAGTGTCACGTGCCGTGCACGTTAATAGCCCTAAATTTTTTATTTTGTTCAATTTAGTCCCTCTAATACTTTCCTAACTTTTAATTTGTACAATTTAGTCCTAAAATTTGAAAATCGAACCATTGACCCAAATTGACCTAGCCGGACCTAACCTAGGGCTAGGTCCGACCCTGGGTTGGGGTCGTCTAGGCTAGGTCCGGCTAAGCCAATTGGAACCTAGCCCCAATTGGGTCTAATTGAACCCGATTGGGGCTATGTCTCAATTGGCCTAGGCTAGGTCCGGCTAGGTCAATTGGGACCTACACCCATTTGGGTCCAATTGAATCCAATTGAGACTAGGTCCCAATTGGCCTAGCCGGACCTAGCCTAGGGCTAGGACCGACTCTAGGTAGGGGTTGCCTGGGTCTCGCGATCTCGACTCAGGGTCGGACCTAGCCCTATGCTAGGTCAATTTGAGTTAATGGTTCGATTTTCAAATTTTATGACTAAATTGAACAAATTAAAAGTTAGTAAATTATTAGAGGAACTAATTTGAAGAAAATCAAAAGTTTAGAGTTATTCATGTGCACGGAACATGACACTTAACGGCCAAATTAGACGTAATTTTAACGGTAGTATGAAAAGTGTAAAAAATGCAAAACGTTGGTATCAAAAGTGTATAAAAAAAATCCGCTACCAAAAATGGATTTCGGTCAAACAGTGGTTTGAGATGAAATTTTATCCCTAATAAATAAAAACTAATTTTTCCATATATAAAATACAATACAATATACAATACAATATGCAGTTCAATATACAATATAGTATAAGTGTTATTAGTTTTCAAATTAAAAAAAATAAAAAAATATAAGACATAGTGTATGTTTGTGAGGGGTGAACCTTACATGGTAAATTGACTCATTTTAATTCCTAGGGTTCACCATACCCAAATGCTCACTAATCCTGATAGATTTTTATGGAAAAAAATTACAAACTAGTTGCACTTATAATATATTGAATTTGTACATTGAAAAAATTATTTTTTATTATGAAAGTCTTATACAGTAGACTAAGAAGTAGTGCATGAAAGTATGGTCCCAGATTTTCCTCCTAAGGAGTATGTGGATTAATTGATGGTCTTTTTATCATGCTCTAAGAGCACCATGCTTTGGGTAGTTTTTTTTTTCTATATTTCTATTGCCCTAAAGGTGAACCTTAGAAGGAAATTGATATTATTAATAGTATGATGCAAATATTAGGTGTGGTTAAAAATTTCATATTTTTTCATACTTTTAAAGTTTTACGTATGTTACAATTAAGTCCACCCTAATAAAAAAAAAACCAAAAGCATGATACTTTTCGAACATGGTAGAAAAGCCCATTAACTGACACCGTGTAAATTTTCCTATGCTATACTACATTTTTTACTTAAAAAATACAATTATTTTCAGTGTTTAAAGTTCTATATTTGTATATACTGATGAGATGATATTATTTTATTTGGTTATTTACTCTTAATTTCATTCTTAATTTTTGAGTAAAATTATGAATGAATCTTATTCTGAAAAAAAAAAAATCAAGTATTTATTTACAATTGGTACCCTTAGGGCACGTTTGTTTGCCGGTATTGCGATATCCTAATACCTGTATTAGCTAATACATGCTTAACTAATACATGCTAAGCTAATACAATGTTTGATTATGTCATGTATTAGGATATCCTAATACAATTTTGAATGAACTTTGTATTAGGATATCCTAATACAATGACTAAAAGACCTAAATACCCCTAAATAGATATATTCATTTTTTTTAATTATTATTATTATAATTGATGGTCGGCCGGGGTTCGCCGGAGTCCGGCCAATGGTCGTCGGAGTCCGACCGAGGGTCGCCGGAGTCCGGCCGGGGGTGGCCGGAATCCGGTCGGAGGTCGCCGGGGGCCGCCGGTGGCCGATGTTATGAGCCGAAGTTGGGGTAGTTGTTGTATATTAAATCAGGTTAGGGGTAAATAAGTAATTTTGAGTTTGGTATTAATTAGTACATTACTTTTAGTTGGTATAATCTAATACCAAATTCTTTCTATAATTGAGTATTAGCTAATACCAAGTATTAGCTAATACCAATACCAAGTGTAAACAAACAAGATATTAGCTAATACCGGTATTAGGATATCGCAATACTGGCAAAAAGACGTGCCCTTAGTATCTTGGTATTGGGTCTTGACTTTATAACGCCTGATAATACAAGTAATATCCCATTTTGGCGACTAGATCATTTCGGCGTCGACTATTCTCAACATTAGTTGGAAACCTCTTTGATATAGATAATATGTGGCAATCTACTAGTTACTACTAGCCGTCATTCTTAGACAATAATAGGCCAATCACGAGTAGGGGGCGTCAGTTCAAATCACGATGGTGGCGACATCTCCTTAGACAAACAGGGTCACCACAAAAGTCACGTCAGTCAAAATCACTAAGATGGCGACACCTCTTAAGGCAAAGTCTAGAGGCAGGCTATAAAAGTGGTGTCGGTCAAAATCACGAAGGTGACGACAATTTCTAAGGCAAATTCTAGGGGCACTATCACCAAAAAAGTGGCGTCGGTCAAAATCACGAAGGTGACGACACCTTCAAAGGAAAATTCTAGGGGCAAGGTCACCAAAAAATCCGTCGACATTTCGACGACACTAAAGAAAAAAAATAGTCGCCACGTAGGGCAACGACACCTAAGAAGAGATTCGTTGCTTCCGATGATGAAAACTTATATAGGTGGAACTCATAATTGACCAACTCATGAAGATGTTTAGATTCAAAAGGAAGACCATCGCCAAAAGGTCGTCAACAATTTGATGACAACGAAGATAAACGTCGTCGCCCCCAAGGGCGGTGACATATAAGAAGAAGTTCGTCGATGCCAAGGATGAAAAGTTATATAGTTGGGACTCAGAAGTCAAAAACTCATGATGATGATTCAACTCAAGAATTGAGCATTCCAAAATAGTCATCGACATTTTGCCGACACCAAATAAGAAAGTCATCACTCTCGAAGGTAATAACCTAAATAGGTGGGACTCATAAATCACTACATCATGAAGATTGATTCGACTCAAGGAATTGAACATCACCAAAAAAAATCATGATGGCTAAAAAGATTAACAATAAAGCTAAAATTTCAAAATTCATCAGACAAAAAAGTCGGCGCTAACTGCATGGCCAAAAGGATTAGCACTAAAACTAGCATTAACCTCAAAAGTCGTCAGACAAAGAATCGGTGTAAACTACATGGCCAAAAGGATTCGTAATAAATATAACATTAGCCTTAAAAGTCGTTAGACAAAAAAGTCGGCCCTAACTACTTGGCCAAAAGGATTAGCAATAAAGTTAACATTAGCCTCAAACCAATGACTACAGAGACCCCTGTATAGGTAGGCCAATATGTTAGATTACGTGGAGTAATCACTACAGAAACTAAATCAAGGTACATGTTAGTAATCGAAATTACGCATCGAAAGATTCACACATACCTCTACAGTTATCCGTAGACCCATGATCTTCGCAGGAGGGAGTTCACGATCCTCTGGTCGGCACCCGTAGGGGTTCTT
Organism: Clarkia xantiana subsp. parviflora; assembly: GCA_036873135.1. Classification (NCBI taxonomy): domain Eukaryota; kingdom Viridiplantae; phylum Streptophyta; class Magnoliopsida; order Myrtales; family Onagraceae; genus Clarkia; species Clarkia xantiana. Next base: position 10,466,600 of record JAPTYO010000013.1, on the reverse strand, counting down.
GTGAAGGAAGCCCTAGGTGGTATATTCTCCACAGCAAAGCCTCTGATCGATTCTTAGCAAGGGACAGATCTCTGGAGTGTTTGCTCGAAGGAAAATTGGCACACCCTTGGTGAGGTAATGGTTCGCCGAAATATGGTGTTTTTGGGGGAATGGTTTTCTCTCAAAACACCACTTAAAGGGAATTATGATTAACCCTAATAAAACCCCTAACTCCCCATATATATAGGAGGAGTAAAGTTGAAAAAAGTCAACTTTACCACCTCCTAAGTTTCGGCTGGCCATCTAGTATAGGGAGGACCTATTTTGGGCCTTTCATGTCAATTGGGATTTGGGTCTGGCCCAATGTCCTAAAGTGACATATACCCAATTTACTTAGGTAACCTATACATATAATGGGCCACCATTTACGGCGCCCATGACCATATGCTTACAGCTCCCACTCGCCGGTATGAGGGTGCCTGTTAATGTATTGTCGTCCAAATCTGCATCAACATTTCACTCCTTCGATCTTGCTCTTTGCTTCCGAATAGTTCATACGAGGTTTGCCGTGCGACCGGCGGACACAGCGGGCATAGTGCTACTCATCTGTTAGGAGTGTTGTAGCGCCCGCGGAACGTTGATTCCCTTTTCTCCAATCAACCTGTTATAAACAACATTTATATAGTGTCGCGATGTATCCTAAATCAACTGATAATTCTCCATTTTCCTAGTTTCCACTTAGGAACACTTCTGCAAGGCATCCGTACAAGTATTCACAACCTTCAACTAATATCTGGTTGGCGGCCACCTTAGTGAATACAAGAGTCGGTGAATTATAGGTGAACTTGACCATCCTCATCGCTCATACCCTTAGTCAAACCCAACCGGTTTCCAAAGACGTGGTCACTAGGCCTTTTTGTTCAGCACTACGCTCGTACGCCGGGAAGCGATCATTGAGCCTGACCTTAAGTATGAGTTTTGAGTCCATGAGGATACTTCGGGTGCCTCTTCATAATGCTCCCGGGATCAATCACACGCTCGAGGTGAAGAAGTTTGCGCCCGCCAGAATCACGAGGATTCCTTTCCTAACACAACCGAGCTGTAACCCCTTGGTCGAACGTGGCACGCGTAGTATGAAGCACGCGTCGATAGCATACCTAAACGTTTTATGTTCAAAGGAATGGGATATGTCAAATCATGCTATCGCAGATTCTCATCTGGCCCATAATGTGGATTAATGACGAACGAAGTTCATCACGGCGATCTGCAAAATGAAGATCATGTCGAGTTACTTCGACACTAGATGATCATTTTGCGTAATCAGGTTTAGCCCTCAGATTCTTAGCCAGCCTTGCTTAGTAGAGGCCTCCCTCCAACGCAAGACGACCGTACCTGTGTGACGAGGTAAGGCCCACATTCGACATAGTTTTGGCAGAGGATTGCGTCATCCTACGTCATTGTTTATAGACCCAAAATTTGATGTAATCAAAGCATTATGACGTCGATAGATCATAAAATCAATTGCAATTCTTTCGTTTCAAAAATGTAACTTCCAATTATCAAAATGTTATCACAGATACATACCATATCTAAACCCTATGCAATCCAAGCAAATTTACATACTTTTCGAATATCTCCCTGTGTAGTGGTTTAGTTAATGGGTCCGCAATCATATTATCAGTGGACAAGTAATCCATAGTAATTATATTATCTTCTACCAAAGATTTAGCATAAAAATATTTCACATCAATGTGTTTGGCCCTACCATGGTACTTCGTATTCTTTACTGCCGCAATGGCTGCTTGACTGTCAGAGAACACCTTCACATGTTTACTCCCGACGTCACCATCTAGCAGCGCAGTAAAAAGACTTTACAGCCAGACCACTTCCTGTGCGTTTTTAGAGAGAGCTACAAATTTTGATTCCACCGTTGACAGTGCAACACAGGTTTGCTTCTTGCTCGTCCATGAAAATGCGACATTAGCAAGGAGAAACACTCCACCTGTGGTGGACTTACGATCATTCGGATCACCACCATGGTCGGCGTCACTGTAACCGGTCAATTCTAATTCCCTTTCGCATCAAGTCAGGTTTCGCACCTCCCGACCTTTTCCATCAGTGGTGAGCCTTCTTTCAGGACTCACTGTATCCTTGTGCCCCTGTGGTTAGTAGGTAAATCAACTATAGACTATAATGGTTTTCATTTAGGGCGATCTCTCTCTTTTATTATTTTCCTTCATTTCTCCACTTGAGGTCTTTCCAATGCTTGTCAACAGTTATTAGAGTTAGGTTTTCACCCTACTCGATGTGATACTTCTTGGAGAAGTTTGATGCCTTTGACTTTCGTCTAGGCTTGTTTATCCCATATTTATTCTGAACGTCTCTCCCACTCGGGATAATGCCTCTTATCGGACATCACTTCCATTGGGAACTATTCTCCCACTCAGAACAATGCTTCTTGTCGGAGCATCGTTTCTATTGGGAACAAGAGCAGTGCTAGAACCTTGACCTACAACTTTCCTTTGACAACCTCTTGGTCTCGGAGTTTCACTTCCGAGATGATTCATTGATCACTAGGATCTAGAACCAAGTTTGGTCGGTTCACTCCCACTGGAAACAATGGGTAGTTTAGGTAGTTGCGTCATTCCTGGTTCAACAGTTTGACCATCAGGTTCAACTTGATTCGTCTCTACAGCAACAGTGATTACGTGTGGTAGGGTTTATTCCTCCCACTTGATTTATTATGCAAATGTTCCCATTCTCATTTACTATGTCATTCACTTAAGTTCTGGTTCAAATCTCTCCCACTCGAATTAAGTGGGACCTGATTGTCAGTGATATCCTGATTCGTTTTGATCAAGACTACGTTATTTTGAAACTGTCCATGCATCGGAAAATTCGTCCTCTGAGTAACGTAATCTCTCATGTTCGACCACAACAACATTTACCCCAAGCTTTAAACATGTATTTTCTAAGAGTAAGAATCAAACTCTTGTCCTAAATACGTGTTTCGTGCGCATTTTAATGTCGCGTGATGATATGATTTAACTCGTCATCATCCTTTAGCTTCTAATGGTGGCGTGTCTTACCGATTCATTGGAACGCAGTTTTGCATGTATGTGAATTATCTATCATCATCCCATAGGGAACGTCTGATAGAGTGACTCCAACATTATGTATATAAAATGTGCTACTTGAAGTGTGTAATTTAATTTGAATGCCTAGCCTGACTTATCGCTCAAGGCGTTTCGAAGGAAAATCATTTAACCTACTTCATCCTTCTTCTTTTGCAAAACTTATCTCAGGTATTTCATCCCATCTTCGAACTGAGCATCTTGGGTTTTCACCCTATGCGTCAGCTGATACTTTTACAAGGTCGTGGTAGCTTATGAAGCATACTTCTTCCCGATGTAAACATTATCAGTAAGTTATTTCCAAAGAAATGCAAACGAAAATTCAGCACATCATCATTTAGACACTTCATCATTAAATTCGTATTTTGAAACGATGTGTTTCGTCTATCGACGAGCGCTATTCACCGAAGTTTTAACCTTAGGTTAAATCGTTTCATTTCTGAATTTAATTCAATTTAATCCAATCGGTTTCGCACATGATCATCATTACATTTTATTTCATTCAATGGAGTACTAACAAATGAGAAATACTAAATCATTCGATCTAGCTATGCAATCGACGTGTATGTTCAATTCATTTGTCCCGACTGAGATGACGGAGTTCGTGAATCGTTTCGTTTTATTCAGATCGATCCTCGTTAACCGGGTTGATTAATTTTGACAAGTAGATCACATTTCGAATCGAACGGAAACTACTTTATTCAATAAATCTTAATCTCGAAATAACCAGAATTTTAGTAACTCAATCGAACGATAAATGACAATCGTAGGGTTCTTGATCTGAAGATCGCGTATTTGATCCATGATTGTCGCATAGATAGTCGAGAACTTTAAGCCATGTTGAACATCACATCTGAGTAAATTCACGAGTGAATCACGTCAAATGATCTGTGTCTGTATAAAACATTTTACCGCTTCATACACATGACATACGAGGCGTACTTGAGACGCACTTTATCAACATGGTTTAACCCATCAGATTATCATATAAGACCTTTATGGTCTAGTTCTCTCTATAATATGCGGATGATGGTTGACTTCTTTCGAACCCAGTATGGTGAGAAGAGAAGGTTTTCCTTTTTACTGCTGTGGTTTTTGTACTTGATTAGGCTCAAATTCATTAAGTCCTGTCAACACCAGACAACCATATACATCTTTTCCATGTTGACCTTTCATTCTGAAGATCTGATGCGGGTCTTACGCCAACATCCATGTAAAGAGAGAAGACCAACATGTTCAACCGAAACGTTTAGCTTTTGCATCCTTGCTCCCACCGAGGCGGATGCAAAGAGATACTAAGCTGCAACATTTCCTGGTTGCAATTGAAGTCTTTTTCAACCCCCTTTTTACCAAGGTTGAATGTATCACCACATATGCGTTCAGATCATCAAAGAACCTACTCCCATATGAAACATATTATTACATTCATTTCTCATTGTCGAAATCATACAGACTACCATATTCATCTGTAGTTGTCCTCTCCACTTTTCGGAATCGTAGTAGAGAGTTCAACACGTACTCTTTTTATTCATCATGATTCGTACCATCAAGATTGCGAGGAATATCGAATCGCACTAATTCAACCAATTCATACTAACACATCGATGATTACACAAAATCAGAAGACAATAACATTTTGAGAAAGAATTGCATACATCAAATATCTATTAAGATGGAATCCTATAAATAATGATTCTTCAGTCATCTAAACCAACCGACCACCAGTAAACCAATGGAAGATAGCTATGAAAGAGTTCACATTACCTTCGTCTTCTATCCAATAGATCTGTCTTTTAAAACGGTTTTAATCGCAAATTACCGGAACGGGAATTTTAAAACAAGCATACCCGATCTTGGCTTTCCCAAGGCCCTTTTTATTTTGGAAAATATTCCGATGAATTCACTCATGCATATATAATTCTACTATCCATGTAAATTATCATACGCCAGTAACATCCATCATACCAACCACACTCACGCTTACGCGTCACGCGTCTAATGTTCCGAGGAACTCATGCTTGCATACATAATTCTACTTCCAAGTAAATTATCGAATGTAACTACATCCTCAACATTCTAGCATACGTGTCATACATGTAACATTCACATCCATCATACACATTTGGCGACTGGTTTTCGATTTTAAAATAATTTTAAATATTAGGGGCTGATTTGCAATTCATGCTTATATTCAATAACACAACATTCTAGACATGAATCCTAGGCATTTCCAACCAACACAACATGTTTATCCTAGTGCGCAATCCATATATTTAACCAGAGCTCCGCCTCCAATATGCAATATCCAGCTAGCTTGAGTCAGTCAAAACAACATTTCTAATCATGCATAAATATATATTGAATAATAAATAACTGCAACCAATCCCAAAATATGTATCTCCAAGATCCATCCCCATAATCGAAACAAGGCATAAATGTTAGAAAACCTTGAGCACTGTGTAGGCCTATTAAGGTTCAAAACATTTGGATTTTAAAAATTGACCTCCCAATTTTAATTGACTTGAATTCGGTTTAAAAATAAGGTTCGGTCCGGTTTGGTCTGGTTCAGTTCGGTCCAGAAAATCTGATTTGGTTCCGGTCCGGAAAATCCGGTTTGGTTTGGTCCGGTTTAAAATTTAAAATCTGGTTCGGTCCGAACCGGTCCAACAAAATAGGGTTCGGTTCAACACCGGTCCAACAAATCTGGTTCGGTCCGAACCGGTCCAACAAAACCGGTTTGGTTAGATCCACTTAGTTACCCTGGTCCGACCCGACCCGATTAGGTCGAACCGATTGAGAAAACCCAGTTCGATTTAAATTCATCCCAGTTTGACATATTGGACCGACCCAATTATTAAAATATAAAATGTTGGGCCAAAATGTTTACTTGTGGCCCAAGTAAGGTTTTAAAGTCCAAAAAATATTTAACTTTGCCACCAAGTAACATTAACTATATAAAATAATTTCCAATATTAATATATATATATATATATATATATATATTTCGGACCTTATAAACATATATATATATATTTATTGCTAAGATTCTATCTTTAAGATTAAATCAATCAACAATATATATATATATATATTTGTAAATTTCGGCATACATCTATAAATATATATATTATTTATTGTCAATATCTTAAATAGGGAAACATATATTAACAATATATTTTCTCAATCTTTTAGGTAACTAAAATCTATCAATAATATCTTTAACCTATTTAAATATTTAGATATATTGATAGTTATATATATTTCTATATATTAATGTGAATCTATCCTAATGTTCACAATTATATATATATTGTTACCCAGATTAAAAATTAAAATATCGTAAACAATATAATTTAATAATATGGTCGAAATTTTGTTTGCTTGGAGACCAAGAAATTAAAAAATTTACCTTGTAATTTACCTAAAATTTTCGGCACAAACAAGTAATTGGGAACAAGTGGTCAAATTTTAAGATCAAATTTTAATAAGATCTACAATCCAATGTTTGATTTTGATAAATAACATCCTTTTCTTGAAGATCATGAACATCAAATTTCCTAAGAACATCATGAAAATTTCGGACCACACATAAACCAAAAATTTCGAAAATTTTAAATTTTCTCTTCTTAAAATTTTCGGTCCAAATTTAAATTTTCAAGAACACCAATTTATAGAAATCATGAACTCGTAAAACAGGCTTTGATACCACTTTTAGATTGTAGAGAGTAATCACTACAGAAACTAAATCATGGTACATGCTAGTAATCGAAATCACGCAACAGAAGATTCACACATACCTCTAAAGTTATCCGTAGACCCAAGATCTTCGCATGAGGGAGTTCACGATCCTCCGGTCGGCACCCGTAGGGGTTCTTGTGAAGGAAGCCCTAGGTGGTATATTCTCCACAGCAAAGCCTCTGATCGATTCTTGGCAAGGGACAGATCTCCGGAGTGTTTGGTCGAAGGCAAATTGGCACACCCTTGGTGAGGTAGTGGTTCGGCCGAAATATAGTGTTCTTGGGAGGAGGGTTTTCTCTCATAACACCACTTAAAGGGAATTGTGATTAACCCTAATAAAACCCCTAACTCCCCATATATATAGGAGGAGTAACCACCTCCTAAGTTTCGGCCGGCCATCTAGTATAGGGAGGCCCTATTTTGGGCCTCTCATGTCAATTGGGATTTGAGTGTGGCCCAATGTCTTAAAGTGACATATACCCAATTTACTTAGGTAACCTATATATATAATGGGCTACCATTTACGGCGCCCATCACCATATGCTTACACAATACAGACGAGGCCCATTGTATTGTCTCGTCTCATTCCAATCTTCAAGAAAATACAGATACTCGAGTGGAACAGAAGTTGCAGTGGTGTTGGCGAACAAAACTTGACTTAAGAGGACCAAGATATAAGCTCTAGCTCTCCGTTGAGCAACCATTTCTTCAACCGCATTGACTCCTCTAAACAAGTTCTTCAACCAACTAGCTTCAAGATCGGTTGAGTTCCCTTTTTGTATTACGGCTATATGCGGTCGTACTCCGAGTTGTCATTCGCAGAGATTGAAGGTGTTCCCATTTATGTCGCTTCATGCATATTGTATCGCCAGAAGTTGGTTATGAGTTTCCCCTCGATTGGCAGACCCAATGTCATAGCCACATTGTGCAATGGAACTGTCATTTCACCTTTAGATAGATGAAATGTGTGAGTCTTGCAGTGCCACCGCTCTAGAATAGTGTGCAGTAGGGCTAAATCCAACGTAATCTCTGATGTCGTTTCAGCATACCCAAAACCAGCTTCATTGACAATTAGTTTGGTCCTATCAACTAGTCGCCACATTTTGGCCGCCCTAAAGTTTATCTGGTCCTTCTTACCCTCGCCACACTTGCAACGACCTTTCAATTTAAAGTAAATTACTATTTGTATGAAAAGTATAAATTCGCTCAATTAAACACAAAACTAATTAGTTGTCTACAAATACAACATCTTAAAATTGAAACGTACACATATCGATGTAAATTACTATTTGTATAACAATTCAAAATTAGACAAATTTAACAGAATTGTGTATAACAGTAAAATTTATTATTTATTAAACTAATAAATTGTCTACAAATACAACATATCCAAACTGAAATCTACTCAAATCAATGTAAATTACTATTTGTATAACAATTAGAAATTAGAAAAAGTTCAAACATTTTGTATAACATTAAAATTTATTATTTATAAAACTAATAAATTGTCTACAAATACAAAATCTCCAAAATTGAAATCTACCAATATCAATGTAAATTACCATTTGTATAATAATTAAAATTTGGACAAATTTAACATATTTTTTTTGAAAACATTACAATTTATTAATTATAAAATTTAGTAAGTTATCTAAACCATAAAAATTGAAATATACCCCTATCAGCAGTAACAAGTATTTATATAGATATCAAGGTGCAAGTCCAAATAACAATTTGTTCATTTAAATAAACATTTGTAAATGTTAATTATATTAGTTACCGTATCTGCAGCAGCACGTTGAGAAATGTGACTCTCTTGGTTGTAGAGAACTGTCGAATCCATTGGTTCCTTCCCCACTCGTCTACCACGCCTACCCGCCAAGGATGGAAAGCAGACAAGATGAAAAAGGAAAATCGAAATTTGGTAGAGAAAACTAGAGAGATTTGGATGAGAGATAAGTTGAATGAGCGAAAAGAATTCGTGGAACACTGTATATAAGGTTTCACCGCATTGTTTAGAATAGAACGGTGCTTTTAAAACTATGTCTGACAACACGGTGTTGTCAGACGCGGTTACTAATTCTAAAAAAATTGATTGTTAGTCCACCGCGTTGTTCCGAGCAGCGCGGTCATTAAGAGCCTTAATTACTCTGTCTGAGACTAAACCCTAAATTCAGGATTTAGAGTGCTTTCCTGGACATAGTGGTGCCTCACCGTGCTGTTTGGAAAGCGCGGTTAAGTAATTTGATGAATGAAACTCACCGTTGGTTGTATGAGTATTTGAGTTAGACATTTGATTATTTGGATCACAAATTTGAAATTATGAGTCAAATATCTATCATTCTGATATGGACTTGATATAGTATATGGGTATTATGGGATATTATAATAATGTGGGGGGTGGGGAAGTAGTAGAATGTGATAGTTTGTGGGTGAAATGGTGATTAAGGGTTAGTTTCTTATATATACGTTATGGGTGGGTGAAGAGAACAACTATGTAAAATATGAATGAATGTAGAGGAGCTTAGCTCTCTCTATCTCTACATATATGATCTAATCTTATTAAATAATCAATTCTATGATCCTAATCTATCCACATTCTATTCTATCGATTGGGTTTGTATCATTGGTATCAGAGTCGATCTATCCTCGGTTGTGGTAATTTTGGTTCGATTCTGGCCAATTTCAACTCCGACCACCACCTATCTCGCCGTCTCCGACCACCACGACCTTTACTCCGCCACCCACACCCCCTCCGCCGTCACCTGATCCGACCACGACCACCGCTTAGCCACCAGCTCCGCCCACAAACAAATTTCGAGGTATTTGCTGTTGGATTATTGCCAAGCTCTCCTATTTGCTGCTGTGAATTTGTGCAAATTTGGTATTGCTGCTACTCTGCTATATTGGTGTTGTTATACTGTTGTTGCTGCCTCATAAGATTGCTGCATTTCTATCTTTCTGATTGCTGCCCACAAGGTGTTCGATAAAATTCATAAGAGATATATTTGAGCAATATTAGAATCTGTTGAACTGAAGTTCAACAATGTATGTGTTTATGAAGATTGGATTGATCAAGATAAAATGAGAGATTCAAGTTCTACTCTTCTTGTCCAAATCAATGATGCTCCCATGCCCATTTCAGATGAATGTCTATATGAAATATTCTCACACTTTGGATTGGTTCAATGGATTGGAATATCAGCAGTATCATACTTCAGATTTCTTGTTCAATTTGAATCTCTTTGTTCTGCTATTTTTGCAAAGTGGGATTTACACGGGCAAAGATTGGATCGTCAATATGAGGATTATGGTGAATTTGATATCAAGTATTTTCATCATATAATGGAAGCTAATGAGGAACCCATGGTTGAATTGCTTGCCAATGGGGAAGAATTACATGCTGATGTTGAAGTTGATTTTCTTATGAGCCAAGGCCACCATGATGTTGATGTTGAAGATGAAAAGAAAGAAGAAGACCAACTATCAGAGTACATTGACTTTGTTCAAGAGAATGCTAAGGAGTTTGGCTTGAGCAACATTATAACACCTTCATAGAAAGGCACCATTTTGGATAGCCACACTTGACTCAACAATTGAAACTCGACAACGCCGTATGCTCATGGGTTTGCTTTTCACTTGTAACAATGAGTTGTTTCCTAATCCGATAACTCAAAGGCATTTGAAGATTGTACTTAAAGGTGAACATATATTCTTGGGGAGAGCAATGATTCGGGATTATGATGGATTCAATGGTCCCGGAAATTCTCGGGTAGCATTCACCTCCATGTGGTCACTTGTCCGAGATTATGATGGTTTCAACGGCCCGGGATTCCTTTACTTTGCATCTGATTTTGTTTTACCTCTTCTTCGGGACTATGACGGGTTTAATAGTCCCGGACACACCTTGAGGACAAGGTGTCTTTAAAGGGCGGGCTATGATATGGACTAGATATAGTATATGGATCTTAAGGGGTATTATAATAATGTGGTGAGAAAGTAGTAGAATGTGATAGTTTGTGGGTGAAATGGTAATTAAGTGTTAGTTGCTTATTTATATGTTATGGGTAGGTGAAGAGAACAACTATGTAAAATATGAATGAATGTTGAGGAGCTTAGCTCTCTCTATCTCTACATCTATGATCTAATCTTCTTAAATCTTCAATTCTCCGATCCTAATCTATCCACGTTCTATTCTATCGATTGGGTTCGTATCACATACTTTCTTACAGGTCGACACCATTAGCGGAGCTGAGCATCCCGTGTAACTTGATGATCCAACAACCGGTATGCTATAGATCGTAACTTCAAATTACTATATGAACTTTTCTTGAATCTGTAATCTTAATATCTTAATCTTAATCTAAATATATACTAATCCTGATGGATTAGCTAAAAGGATTAACTAGAGGTTGCCACATCATCACTGTAATCTAATTCTGGTTATGGGCAATTCTGAGGCTGACACATCATCATTAACTTCCAATCAAAAGTTTACACGTCATCCATTTGATTTTTTCTTCTACTTCTCACATTTTATTCTTATCTTATCTTAATATAATAGTAATTCTTGATATGGGCTATTCTGGGGCTGACACATCATCCTTAACTTCCAATCAAAAGTTTACGCGTCATCCCTTTGATTTCTTCTTCTACTTCTCACATCTAAATCTTATCTTAATCTAAGTATAATACTTATCTTGATTACCACTTCCTCATAGCTTGCCACGTATCAACTTTTTCTTTGGCCAGAGCATTTTCGTTATTCAAAACGCACAAGTCTAAATATAAAACGAAATGGGGACTCCACTTTTAAAACTTCTTCATCGAAAATGACGTCGCATAACTCCACAAGAATACTTCCATTCCAAAAACGACAACACTTTTTTCATCTATAATACTAAAGCGGATGGACTGTAAGCTATGATATTAAATATGAGCTTGACACATCAGCTCTGAAAGTTAAATGTAAAAAAAAACTCTTCTCTCCAACCCAACAAATTTCGACAATTAAAACATTTTTAAACGGACAAGAATTTATGAAATCAATTAATCAGTAATAATCAAATTATATTGCGACAATTAAAATCCTACAGTCCATTCAACTTCTTCAACGAAAAATAATTTATCAACTCAATCAATATCCGGTACTCAAAATATATAATATATAATATATAGATACCACTCTGATTCCTGGTTGTACTTCTAACTGCTGCTTCCGGGGATCTCCTATAGTTGTTGATATGCTCTAATACCTTGCAAAAAGCAACAAATAAATTAAAGAAAAAGAGAGCTTACCGAAAAGCTAACTCGGCTCGGCTGCTCAGTTCTTCTCTCAGCTTGATCTCTTGCTGGTTATTGTTGTTGATATCATGGAGGAAATCGAAAAGGACGGAGTGGTCGAGATTGATTCCCGAAATGGTAGGAAAGGCTCTTGTGGTACGGATCTTGGTTCGAGGTTGACATTCTAAAAAGGATGATAGCGTGATCAAGATTGAGTCGGCCGATAGCTTCTGGCGGCTGCGATGGTGAATCCGCAAAATCGGTACGTCAGATCCCCATAAAAACACACATATATCTAGCATATATGAGATGCTTTCGAGTAGATCGTAGATGCTACAGATAAATTCATCTGTTTATCACATGCATGAAACCTTACATTTGCTGATTAGTATTCACACAAGTCTCGAGATGCCGATGACTGAACAGAAATTAATGTCGCGATGATAATTTCTTCGAACAGGCTGCACAACGAACATGTAAGTGCAAGGGTTGAAGACATGAGGTTTCAATGATTTTTTTTCCTGCGGCTGTAAGAGATGGAAATGGAGGGGGACAGGGTTAGGGTGATGCTGAGAGATGACTAAGGGTAATGTTAATAATGCTTAGGTGGGCTTGGATACTTGGGCTAGCTAGGAAAAAGCCACATCACATTTCATTTTTCAGAAACCTCAGTCCTCACTATGACAAGAAGAAAACTAACCTAACTGCGGTATGTATATACGCACATCTTCTATACAAAAAATAACATATTTACTTAAAAATAAAATTATCTTTCTTAAACAACCAAAAATGAAGACTCAATTTGGATAAAATAATGTGAATAAAAGGAAAATGAATTAATAAAAACTTAGAATCATAATAATAATACAATTAAGAGGAACTAACCACGCGCGAGACGCAGGAAGATTTATCACATACGTATAACTAACAATATGAAGATTATATTTTTCTTTTTTGAAAATCATATTGTTAATGCTCACATATTAATTAGTTTTTACTTAAAAGATATTTAACTGTATGATAAATAATATAGTAATAAAAATAGTGAAAATTTTAAATTTTAAAATTAAGATTTAAAACTCTAAATTGCTCGAATAAATTGAAAAATTATTATCACATCTTTTATCATGAATAGACAATACGATCACCAATCATTAGAACAATGAATATAGAACTAGAAATGGTAGGGTTAATCTTTTCTCTATAATAATAAAATGTTGTAATTAAGGATTTTGAGGTGTAGTTAAAAAATTTTATGTTTTTAAACTTTTGCCTATGTTACATTTAAGTCATCATTAGTGTAAAAAAATTTCAAAAGCACGGTGCTTATGGAGTATGATAGAAATGTCCAAATATTATTGGTAATTGAGAAGTCTCTAGGGTGCTTAAATTTGAGTCTTTCTACAATTAAACAGATGAAACTAGAATGAGTAGAACAATTAATTATATAGTACTATGAAATGGTAAAGCAACAACAAGAAATAAATATTATATCATATATTTATATAATTCTAATTCCACGTGCCAAAAAAATGTATATAAAAAAAAAAGTATCATAACAAAATTGTAGGTATTTTTAGCATTTTTACGCACCTAATTTGGTCTACTAGTGTGAAATATTTTCAAAACCGAACGGAACAATTAACTTTAATTATAGTCGGATCAATTCTGACCCGAACCGGACCGAAGTAGGGAAATAAAGAAGATCAAATATTCTCTGTATTTCTTGGAATCAGGAAAGCTGAAAAAAGAAACCACTGAAATCTGGGAATTCACATGCATTTGCAAATTTAATATTATTATAATTATTGTATTGATTTTACTTTAATTAGGGATGAATTAAGCAATGATTAAGTTGTTAATTAGGAGGTTCAGAGCTCCCATTCCTCGTTGCTGCTGCCCTCGAGTATCCTATGGGGGTCAATCATCCTCTGCTTTGCGCCTCCCATGGTCCATTTGGACTTCACTTTTATTATTATTTAGAAAATATTATTTATAGCATATAATTCTATCGCGGTTCTTATTTTTACGTAAGATTGCAATGTTCCTATTATTTGTGTTCTAATAGTCGACCGGAGATCGAAGTCCAGTGGAGACTCCACCATAAGGAGAGATTTTACATTAATGTTTTCTGTTCGAAAGTTGAGTCCGATAGTTAAGAAGTAATTTTGTATGTATAAAAATAAAAGATAATATTAAAATATTTTTAAATAATATAGTTATGTAAAAATTATAGAAAAAAATATATTATTTAAGTATAACTTTAAGTACTTTAAGCAGATGATGTTTCTGCTTACCAAAATAATCTGAAATTGTAGTATATAGTTAGTTCTATTTCCCATCATCCTTTAACATCTATTATACTTTATAAGGGACTTATAAGTAACTAAAATTATATACACGCTCATGATTGATTGGATCAACTCATAAGATGAGTAGAATTTCAAAAAGTGAATAAAAATTAAATTCCACTAAAAATACATCTTTAAGGAGGGGATTAACATGCTGGTCCAAAAATTGTCAAAGTAATACTTTATATATTTTAAAAATAATATATATATATATATATATATATATATATATATATATATATTAGTTATTATTATGTACGTATTAAAAGTACATGTCCTACACATTGTGACATTATGTGCATGTTGACTTATTGAGCTATCTCACATCAATATTTTGAATCATATTAAAAATAAATAGACTTATTATTACAGGAGATCTTCTAATACATCTTGTGAGTTGATATTGATTATTAATCACCACCTCTAACTTTAATTTGGGACTCAATCATGTATATGTAATACTTAATAGTACACTATTGGTACCATATATATATCACTAAAGAACAAGGAACAGACAGCCACCTAACAGATTCTATATGTATCTTAAGATATTCTAAACCTTAGATGACAACATTGATGATATTTTTTGTGTATTTGAATTTGTCTATACTAGCTAGCTGGTGGTAGGTTTGGGAGGTCAATGCTTGATACCTACATATTTTAAGATCACATAAAAACATGGCTACCATGAATATGAAGCTTGCTTGTTATGACTACGACATATTACATATCACTAGCTTGGTCTAATAGTTATGTTTGGGACATATATTTATATTTGAATATTGAGTTAAGAACACAGTAGGGGCCTGAATGTTTGCACATGTTGCCAAAAGAGGTCTGAATTGAAAAAACGTATTATTAAGGGCCTGAATTTTGAGTTTAGTTAATAATTGAGTTTCCGTCCAAATTTGTTATTAAATGTAACGGAACCACGTGAAATGACAGAATTACCCTTTTGCAATTATTATACAATTTATCAGTTTAATTAATGAAATGTGAAATGTCTAAAATACCCCTACACACTAATTATGCCCTTAAGGCCGCCACCAACCACCGCCACCGACCACCACCCCAGCTCCAGCGACCACCACTCCAGCTCCGGCGACCACCACCCCAGCCCCGGCGACCAAAACTCCTCTCGGCCGACCCAAAAAAGCTCTGATCGGAGCTCTGTGGCTCCGATTCGGGGCAACAGAGCTCCAAATCGGAGCTTTTTTGGGTCGTCGGAGGGGGGTTAGGGTCGCCGGAGCTGGGGTGGTGGTCGCCGGAGATGGGTGGTGGTCGCCGGAGCCGGGTGGTGGTGGTCACCGGAGCTGTGGTGGCTTAAAGGGTATTTTCGTCTTTTTAGGTTAAACATGTGATGGACACACTTTGGTCAAAGGGCATTTTCGGGTTTTCAAATTATTTTCGGTCACATGCCAAGCATGTGACCACTTTCCGTCACTTTTAACAGAAAAAATAGACGGAGACCTCACTTATACACAAAACTCAAAATTCAGGCCCTTAATAATACTCTTTTTCTATTCAGACCCCGGGCAAACATTCAGGCCCCTATTGTGTTCTTAACCCTTGAATATTATATCATACGAAGTGTTGGATCTGCTGAAATAGACTCCAGCGAGAATCCGAGTCATCACCGCCAAAACCTACATAAATGGATGTACTAAATCGTTGCCCGATTATCTCCTTCCGATATTTATACTTGTAAAGAGATAAAATGTGTATATAGAGATTCATATATCTGATAATGAAGGACGAAACTGAGTATTAATAGGTGAAGTTGGTAACCAGGTTTTTAACCGTGGTGGGTTTCTGATGCAACGTAATGGGATAGATGAAGATAGAAGGCTAAAAAACTAGTTGATTCGGTAGAATACAGAGAATTCGACGCATGACTGAAAGTAAAACCCTAACCCTAGAACAAATCCAAAAATAGAAAATAGGTCCTAACAAAATTGACAAATTGCAAAAACGACCTAAAACCATAAAACTACAATTTTAACCCATAAATGAAGGATTTTGGTGGAAAATCATTCTATTTCATGGCAAAGCGATGAGTATTGCTGAGACTATCGTTTCCGCATGAAAAAATGTATTCGCACGCCAAAATCTGACACTAAATCTGACACATTCGCCCGCATCAGTTTCTCTACCCAACCATGGTTTCCCAAGTTGGCATTTCCCTATTTATATTGTTACCTTCTTGTCATTTAACTCTGCCCCTTATACCTATGTTTGGTTTAGAAGGACATTCTCGATGTGTACGTCCCTCGCCTGTTGAACCTAGCATGTAGTCTTTAGATGATGGATTACTATGCCGACTGCCTTTATTAGACTTTAGTGAGTTGATGGTTAGTGATACACCACCTCTACTATCGACTCGTCCTGTTGTCTCTTGGTCATACTTAGTCGAGTCGAGACCTGCTTCCGAGGTGTCACCTGTCGTGACCATTGAGGCGTCGACCCCTGTGTATCTGAGCGTGTAGACTTTTTGTTCTTGGGCGGGGGTTCCTGTGGCCAATCTAGGTTGAGACATTAGGATAAAGGTTTGGTATTCTAATATTGGGCTTGATCCCATACCTGTGATAAATATATATCCAACACTGCACCCCCCCCCCCCCCCCCCCCAAGTTAAGTGGAGGCGTCGCCTATTCTTGGCTTGTCTGGTTGACATTTTTTCCGAATCATGCACTTATCTTGTTATCGCCCCAACCAAGTTGCTTTCTTAAGAGCATGCATGCGCGTCACCCCTAGTTATTTAAATTTCGAAGCGTTGTGTTGAAAATACGGGAATATCGTGCCCAAGATAATGGTTGAGGTAGTCGATGTAACGATTGATGTTACCCCCTTTAATCAGAGTTGTTGGATTGCTGATTTCTGTTCAATGGTCTAGATTTTCCATTAGTTCATTTTATTTCAACTGTTATTATCCAACGGTTCAGATTAGAAGACTGTAGGAAATAACATGGATAAATCACAAACTTACCGATAGTAAATCAAGAAAACTAACCGGTTGTGGCGAGATAATCCTCAAAAGTCCTAGACTCGAAGAAGAAGGACCACTGGTGTAGTTAAATCTACACTAAGATCTTCGAGTCCTCGCTCCCAATATTCTTCAAAGAGGTTGTTTCGTGTCTCGTCGAACGGGGCACTCATGTTGGCATTTGGTGAATGGGCCGTCATAATAGGAGCCATTTAATATAAGCCCAACACCTAAGTAATTGGGTAATCTCACATTAGGGATTTTGGGCTAGGCCTAAAATACCAATTGACATGAAAGGCCTAAAATTGGGCCTCCCCTTTACTATGTGGCCGACCGATACTATTAAGAGGGTATAGGTGGGTTTTGCCTGCTAACATTTGGACAATGGGCCGCCGTAATTGGGAGCCCATTAATAAAGTCCATGTACCTAAGAAATTATGTAATGTCATATTAGGGGTTTTTATGAATAGAGAGGATCTTTGATGAATATCAAAATGTATTAACAACCAAATTCAGTTTGTACAATTGGTAGATCAAGGTATATATAGGAGAAGAGAGCATCTAACTAACTAACTAACTAACTAACTAACTAACTTAGAGTGTAAGTAAGCTAGACTAGTAATCACTATGCACAAATGTGTCAAGTATGGAATGTTTGGAATATACATTCCTATATGCTCCCATCCTTTTCTTCTCTTCTCTTTTCATGAAAAGCATCCTTGATACCATAGAGCCTAAGCAAGGCAATGTGTTGCTTCTTGATTAGAGCCTTTGTCAACAAATTTGCCAGCTGATTTCTAGAAGCAACATGTGTTGGAGCAACTTGCCCTTATTGAATGTGATGCCTAGTAAAGTGGCAATCTAATTCAATATGCTTGGTACGTTCATGGAACATTGGGTTCTTGGCTATCTTCACTGCAGACTCACTATCAGTGAATATAGGAATGGGTAAAGTGACATGCACCCCAAGCTCCTTTAGAAGTCTAGTAACCCAAAGAGCTTCCTGAATGGCTGCCCTTAAACATCTATATTCTGCCTCTGCACTTGAAAGGGAAACCGTGTCTTGTTTCTTCACTTTCCACCCTACCATGGCTCCACCAAGCTTTACACAATATGCACTAATGGACTTCCTACTAAATGGACAAGCTGCCCAATCTGAATCACAATAAAGACTCAAGTCAAGTGCAATGTTGGTTGGATAGAGGAGTCCTTGGCCAGGAGTACCTTTGATGTACTTGATCACCCTTATAGCTGCATCATGATGGGATTTCTTAGGCTTGTCAACAAATTGACTTAGCCTTTGAACTGCAAAGCTAATATCTGGCCTAGTCATTGTCAAATACAATAACTTGCCCACCAATCTTCTATAAGCAGACACATCTTCAAGAGGCAAATCATCTGAGGAGGTGTTAGTTGCTTCATCATATGCGCAAGTTGTTAGTTTGAGATTGAACTCCATGGGAGTCTCACAAGGTCTAGCAGCCCCCAAACCAGCCTCCTCAATAAGCTCAAGAGCATACTTCCTTTGGTTGATGACCAAACCTTCTTTGGACCTTGCAATTTCCAATCCCAAGAAATACCTCAAGTTACCCAAATCCTTGAGCTTAAAATGAGATTTCAGAATGGATTTCAAGTGGTCAATCATAGAAGTACTTGAACCTGTGATTAGCAAATCATCCACATAAATGAGAAGATATACTCTGTCTTTACCATTTGCCTTGGTGAACAAGGAATGATCCGAGGCACTTTGAGAATAACCATTTTCCAATAAGGTGTTAGTGAGCTTGATGTTCCATTGTCTAGATGCTTGTTTTAACCCATAGAGTGATTTCAAAAGTTTGCATACACGTTTAGAAGCACCAGGAGTGATCATAGGAGAATCAAAACCTTGAGATGTCCATATAAACTTCTTCATGCAAATCACCTTGAAGAAAAGCATTGTTGACATCCATGTGAAAGAGTCCCCAAGAATGAGAGGCTGCCATAGCTAAAACAATTCTCACAGTTGTCATCTTCACCACAGGAGAAAAGGTCTCATTGAAATCAGTCCCTTCTATTTGGGTAAAGCCTTTGGCAACAAGCCTAGCTTTATATCTCTCAATAGATCCATCAGAGTTGTATTTCACCCTAAACACCCATTTGCATCCAATAGAAGACTTCCCATGGGGCAGCTCCATAATCTTCCATGTATTGTTATCTTGTAAGCCCTTGATCTCCTCCTTCATAGCAATCACCCAATTTGAGTCTTTGATTGCTTGTTTATATGTAGAAGGCTCCTTGATCTTGTCAATGGAGGCCAAGAAGCAATTGTAGGTAGATTAAGATGATCATAGGCAATGTATTTTTCCATACCAAAAGTAACATTTGAAGAAGAATCATTTCTTAACTGAGCAATCCTTGCACTCCTTCTTAAGATGGGTACTTGTGGAGTGTCAACCAAAGGAACATCCTCTACTATAGGAAGCTGAGGAAGAGCATCCTCAATTGTGGGGTGCTGAGGAAGAGCATCCTCAAACATTGGTGAGTTAGAAGAAGACTCCTCAACTAATAACTTGGACTCCAAGCAAGTGGGTAATAGGGATCTCAAATCTTCCTTAGACATGCTAAAAGGAAAGATATGCTCATGAAAAACAACATCCCTTGTAACTTGAAATGCTGAATTGGAAATCTTCAACACAAGGTAACCTTTTTGAGAAGTAGAGTATCCCATGAAGATGCAAGGCTCAGCTCTTGAACTAAACTTATCAGAGTTGTTCAAGTTTGTGGCAAAACATAGGCAACCCATGATCCTTAAATGATTAATAGAAGGTGGCTTGCCATAAAGAACCTCCATAGGAGACTTGAACTCCAAAGAAGATGAAGGTAATCTATTCATCAAATAACAAGCAGTGAGAACACAATAGCCCCAATACTTGATAGGCATACAAGCTTGAAACCTCAATGCCCTTGCCACATTCAAAATTTGTCTATGCTTGCGCTCCACTCTACCATTCTGCTGAGGAGTGTATGTGCAACTAGTTTGATGTTGAATTCCCAAAAGAAGGAAATGATCCTTGCAAATAGAGTTGATGAACTCAGATCCATTATCACTTCTAGCAATCTTCACCATAGTTCCAAACTGAGTCTGAACCATTAATAAGAAGCTTTGAATATGAATGAAGGTATCACTTTTATTCTTCATTAGAAAGACCCAAGTTGCCCTGGAAAAGTCATCCACAATGGTGAGGAAGTATTGATAACTTTTGATTGTAGGCACTTTGTATGGACCCCAAAGATCCAAATGTATCAAGGCAAAAGGAACAGAGGCATGAGAATGACTAATAGGGAAAGATAATCTTGATTGGTTGGCCAAAGGGCAAATGGTACAATGTTTGACACATTTATTTGAAGAGTCATTTAAACATAACACATCATTCAAATGACCTAAATGAGTGTATGATATGTGTCCTAAACGCCTATGCCAAAGCCAAGAAGCATCCTCTTTATTTGCCTTTGAAGTAGTATGAGCTGCCACCACCTTGCTTGAGCATGAAGGTAGTGAATTCCTGAGTATGTAAAGACCTTTGGATCTCTCACCAATCACCACTGGCTTCCCAGCATGGCCCTGAATCAACATGTTTGCACAAGTAAATATAACTTTGCAATTCAACTGAGTAGAAAGCTTAGACACTGAGATCAAGTTGAAGTTGAAATCAGGCACATAAAGGATGTCATCCAAGGTAAAGCCAGAGGAAAAGGAGAAGCTCCCAATATGAGTGACCTTGCACTTATTGCCATTTGGTAAGTGAACAAATTGAAGAGGAGAATCAGCCTTCCTTACATTGTGCAACCAGCTTAAATGGTGAGTGATATGGTTAGTGGCACCTGAGTCTACAATCCAAATCATGGATGAATTAGATGTAGAGGATATACCTGCCATGTTCACACAAATAGGCTCATCCTCTTGAAATGAAATGGGATCAAAATCATCTTGAATAGCAATGTGTTGAACTCTTCCATCCAAGCCAGTGTGAAGAATTGTTTGCTCCTTAGTTCCATGAAAAATTCTTTTGTCCCCTGCAGCCACATGTTTCACCAAAGCAGAGGAAGGAGTTTCATCATCCATGCTCATATTGGCTGCATTCCAAGGTCTTTTCAAGGGTGTGGAGGGTGCAAGGTGTGGATGCTTCTTCCAACAAGTATCTAACTTGTGTCCCTTCTTGCCACAAAATGAGCAAAACCAAGTTGATTTATCAACTTTGCCTCCCTTGCCATTGAAACCACCTGAATAGGATCCTTGGTTAGCTCCATTAGAAAAAGAGCAATTGCCATTGTAATTCCTTGGGAAAGAAGCAACATTGTTGAAGCCATTGCTTCCTGAGTTATATCCTCCACTACCTCTTGTATTGGTGAAGTTCTTTTGAGAATATAAGGCTGTAGCCTCCCCTAAATCCCCTATAGAACCAGAGATAGCACGCTGGCTTTCCTCTTGTAGCAATACAGAAAAAGCCACACTCAATGAAGGCAATGGTTGCCTCATTAGGAGACTGCTTCTAACATGAGCAAAAGTTTCATTCAAGCCTAAGAGAAAAGCAATCAATTTCTGTTTCTCTTTATGCTCATTGATCAACTTGCTATCAGCTGAACATTCAAGCCTTAGGTCATCAATAGAACCCAAAGCATCCCAAAGTTGTTTCATCCTCCCAAAGTATTCAGTAATGGACTGAGCACCTTGTGAACATTGATAAATTTCCCTTGTGAGCTGAAAAATTTGTGTTCCATCAATCTTCTCAAACATTTCTTTGAGATCAAGCCAAATAGACAAAGCAGTTGTGTTGTAAACCAACCCATTCACCAACTCCTTAGCAACAGTGTTCCTTAACCAAGCTTTAACCAAAGCATTTGCTCTGTCCTATCTCACATGTTGAGCTACAGGCACATTCAAACGTGAGCATGTACCATCTATAAATCCAATCTTGTTCTTTACCAGCAGTCCTTCCTTGATAGCTGTGCTCCAGGCATGATAATTGCTTGATCCTTGAAGCTGAAAAGGAATCAGCAACAATCCAGTGGTGTCCGAGGGATGTAAGGATAGTGGATCTTCAATCGAGTAGGTAGTCATGTTCCAATGACCAAATTTCCAGAAACTCAACTAATCAGTCGAAGCTTGAAGACGAAGCAAAAGCCGAAGAACTTTGCTTGAGAAGCAAGAACTGATCAATCAAGGCTGATATGATCCAAATGCAGATTCAATTGAGCCGAAATACAACTCAATTGATGATGTAGAAGACTTACAAAGAGTCGGAATCAAACGTATTGATGATTAAAGCCACGAAATCCAGCTGAAAACCTGGAAATGAAGCTCAAAGTTCACCGGAAATGGATGTTGCTTGACTAGCAAGAAATTGCCGTTTGCTCTGATACCATATGAATAGAGAGGATCTTGGATGAATATCAAAATGTATTAACAACCAAAATCAGTTTGTACAATTGGTAGATCAAGGTATATATAGGAGAAGAGAACATCTAACTAACTAACTAACTAACTTAAAGTGTAAGTAAGCTAGACTAGTAATCACTATGCACAAATGTGGCAAGTATGGAATGTATGGAATATACATTCCTATAGTTTTGGGCTAGGCCTAAAATCCCAATTGACATGGGAGGCCCAAAATTGGGCCTCCCTATAGGCATGGCTGGCCGACTTTACTAATAGGGTAAAGTGGACTTTTGTCAACTTTACTCCTCTTATAGATAGAGAGTCCTAGGAGGTTTTATTAAGGTTATTTCTCTCTTCCTAAGTGGTGAGATTAAAAGAAAACTCTCCTCCGCATTTACTACATAGTTCAGCCGAAATTACTACCATCAGAGGAGGTGCCAAATTGCGTCGAGAAATTTACTCCAAGAGATCCATCCCGCGAAGAATCAACTGAGGCTTTGCTGTGAGGCATAATCCGCGTAGAGCTTCTCTAACAGGAACCTCTACGGGAACCGTCCAGCGGATCGAGTACTCCCCTCAACAGTCCTGGGCTACAGGAAACATTATAGGTATGTGCACCTTATTCCGCTGCGTATTAGTTACCATGCACATATCTAGGGTTTTGTTTCCGTAGTATTAATCCCCTAAATCCTACAGTGGTATCAGAGCCCGTGTTAGGCAGTTCGTATTTTTGATCAAATTTGTGTTCTTGGATTTTCTTGTGTTGGCCGAAAATTTTAAAGAGTTTTAAAGTTTTAAATTTCTGATTTTTGTTAAAATTTCGGAACTGGCCATGTTCCTTCATGATGTTCTTGGTGAAGTTTGATGTTCATGATCTTCAAGAAAACAAGAATTTTATCAAATTCAAACTTTGGATTCTTGATCTTTGAAATATTTGATCTTGAAATTTGACCACTTGCCCTAGTTTTTGGTGTTTTCGGCCGAACGTCACTTTAGTGTTCAATGTGAAATTTTTAATTTCTTAGTCCACAAGTAACCTAAAGTGACCGAAAATTTTGATGAATTTTCACTAGTAGTTTCGGCCGAATTTTTGGTGCCTAGGGATTAGGCCAAAATTAGGGCTAGGTTCACAAGATAATTGTGAATAGAAACTATCAATATATCTAGCACAATTTTAGGGATCTAGATATTATTGATAATATAGTTGCCTAAAAGATTGAGAAAATATATATTATTGATTAAATATATATATCTAATATTATATATTGACAATAATATATTTTCATAAGATATATATATATATATATATAGTTGGCAACATTATATATATATATATATATATATATATATATATATATTGTTGATTGATTATATCTTTACAAATATAGAATCCTGACTATATATATATATATTTATATGTTTGCCGAATTTTTTTTATATATATGTGCAGAAAATTGGAAATTATTTATAATTAATTGTTACTTGGTGGCCAAGTTAAGTTTTTGGTGGATTTTAAAACTCTACTTGGCCCACAAGTCTCAATTTCGGTCGAACCCATTAGGTAACGGGCCGGTCCAATTTAGCACAACCGGGTTGGGTCAACCAACACGGGTGACTAAGGGAACCCGAACCGGACCAAACCGGGTCAACCGAACCGAACCGAGTAGAGTTCCACGGGTTTAAACCGAAGCGGGTCAAAAGCTGGGTTTTCTTAATCGGTCCGACCCATTCGGGTCAGGTCGGACCGGGGCAACTAATATGCGTCGAACCGACCCGGTTTGAGTGACAAACTGAACCAAATCCTATTTTAAATAGAACCGGTCCGACCGAACCATTTTACCGAACCAGTCCGAACCGAACCATAATTAATTAATCCGAACCAAATTAATTAAATAAAACAGGATGGTCAAATTTTTAAG
The DNA here is from genome assembly GCA_036873135.1 of Clarkia xantiana subsp. parviflora. Classification (NCBI taxonomy): domain Eukaryota; kingdom Viridiplantae; phylum Streptophyta; class Magnoliopsida; order Myrtales; family Onagraceae; genus Clarkia; species Clarkia xantiana. The sequence continues at coordinate 10,441,794 of JAPTYO010000013.1, read as the reverse complement.
TCCAAGTGTTTTCGAACTTTAAATTACCTACACTGTGCTCAAAGGTTTAATATTTGGGACTGAATCATTTAGTGGGATGATTTGCAATTGCTATTTAATTGATATTATTGCATGATTAGAACTGTCGTCTTGACTATGTCAAGCTAGCTGGATTATGCATATTGTGGGCTGAGCCCTGGTTTTCAATTATTAGTTGCGCACTAGGATAGACATGTTGTGATGGTTGAAATTTCCTAGGATACATGTCTAGAAGTACACATTATTGATTTATAGCATGAATTGCAAGTCAGCCCCAATTTTTTTTAAAATCATAAATCAGTCACCTAATATGCATGTTTGAATGGTCTGATCACGCATGATGCGTATGCATGAATGTTGAGGATGAATTGGCATCTGATAATTTACTCAAGGAGTATAATTATATATGCTAAGTATGAGTTCCTCGGAACATTAGACGCATCACGCGTATGCATGAGGTGTGTTTGTTTCTTGGATGCGATCTGCGCACAATGATTTACTTGTGTATAGAATTGTGTGTTCAAACTTGAAATCCTAGAAAACATTTTTTTTAGAAGGGCCTTGGGAATGCTAATATCTGGTGTTTTATAACCTCCCGTTCCGGTTACAGCGATTAAATCGTTTTAAAAGAATGATATATGAGAAAGAAGACGGTAATGTGAACTCTTTCACGACCCTCTTCCCTCGGTTTACTATCGGTCGGTTGGGTTAGATGTCTGAGGAATCATTATTAGTCATCCTCTATCTCATAGATATCCGATTAACGCAATTCTTTTTCAAAATGTCATTGTCTTCCTGCTTATGCATAGTTGTCAATGTGTTAGTTACAATGGCTGTGATTAGCAATGTCATCTCCCAATTAAGCAAGGGAGTGAGATTGAATGGTAAGAACTATAAGATCAGGAATAAGAGAGCAAAGATTACTGAAATGAAATGGTTGGACCATTTAACAACTAAGAAAGTTAGGCTAGAGGGAGACCTCAGCGATTCACAGAAGGCATCCTATGATGAATGGAATGCCAAGGACCTGGAAGTTCGTTCCGCCTTGATGTCGATGTTGGAATATGACATACTCTACGAGTATGATCATACTGAGTCTGCTAAGGACCTATGGGATGGTCTCAAAGCAAGGTTTGATGTTTAAACCACGACCCAGAAGCGATCGTTCGCTTTAGACTTATACAAGATGAATCCTAAGCATACTACGCAGGAGCACATTAGACAAATGTCTAACTTGCTTACTGAACTCAAGGAAGCAGGAGAAATCCTATCTGAGGAACATAAGGTTCAGTGTGTCATCCGCTCTTTACCGGACTCTTGGAGCAGCATGAAAACGCACCTTACCCATGCCACCAATCTCGATACCCTCGAGAAGGTGCGAGCTCATCTCGAGCTGGAAGAGGATCGACCAAGGCTGAAAAGCCCCGAGCTGAGATGCACATTGCATCATCCTCCCCAGCTATGCAAAAGGGTAAGCGCGAGAGAAAGGGTAAAGACCTTTAAAAAAAGGCTAAAAAATTATCTGGTCCAAACTCACATAAAAGGTTCAAACCAAAGCAAAATGGTAGTAAGAACAGGCAGAAAAAGCGCGCACATCGAGAGGAATCTCGCATGTGCTTCAGGTGTGGAGTGAAAGGCCACCTGGCTGCTGCCTGTACCAATCCTCCTAAGGTACGTTCAGATAAATAATGACGAAAGTCATATATTCTCGTCAAATTCCGAATTCTCGAAAGTAATTCAAAACCTTCTTTTTGAATTACAGGACCGAGAAGAGGAATGAGCGTAAACATGGAGATGATATTCCAAATAAATAAGGACTAGATGTCAAAATCGTCCTTACTTGCTTAAAAGGTTTCCTCGTGAATAACGAGATTCTTTATTTTGGGCATGTAATGAATGCTTAAATTGAGTATGAAATTATTCATTTAATTCACCACGAGCTGCTCGATCTTATAGCTACTGTCCAGTACATTGCTAATCTGAGTGTGATGCTTTATAATCCTTATTTGTAAGTACTCCATTATAAAATTAAAATAGTAATGATGAGCATGTATGATAACGATTAAAATGAATTTTTGGAAACATAACGATTTTGCCACGGGTAAAGCCTGGTGATGCGCGCGTCATGCACGCATGTTCCTCGAGAGATGGAACACATCGTTTCAAAGTACAAAATTCAATACAAAGTGTGTACTTAATTTAATGCTTAAGAAGAATTTTCATTTGCACGAATACCCATTCAAGGGTTTTCCCTCATACAAATTTCTCATAGAGAATCAAAACGAGCATAAGGTGAAAACCTAATGCACGATCCATGATGGATAAAACCTTGGGGTATGAATGAGCAATGAAAAGAAACGTCTGTTAAGCAACGTCTCCCACCATACGCCTATAACGACAAAGTATTGGCGAAGCATTAAAACGTCACACACTTCATAAACAAGGTCAACACTATGATATCGCAAGTTCAACTTATAACCTTTCTTTTTTTTCTAAGGAAAGTTGTGGTTAACTGCAAATCATGTGATGAACCTAGTTAATGTATTAATCGGTTACGCGACACCATATGAGCTATTGGTAATGAGTGGGATCTTACCAGAATTGCGACATTTATGTTGCAAATAAAACACATACATAGTAACGATGGAATGCTAAAAAGCATCTCCATATATGTGTGCTAAAAAGCTTGGAAGTTTGGTGACTTGGTCGAACATGAGACGTTACAATACTTGAGGCTGTATTTCGATACCTTAAACATCAAAACAAACGAAGTCTTGATTGAACTAGAGGATGATGATAATCAGGTCCCACTCGCTTTGAGTGGGAGATTTTAGGCAGCAACGTTAGTGAACGATTGTAAGCATATGGTGATGGGCGCCGTAAATGGAAGCCCACTATATGTATATGTTACCTAAGTTAATTAGGTACATGTCACTTTAGGACATTGGGCCAGACCCAAATGACATGAGAGGCCAAAAATTGGGCCTCCCTATACTAAGCATGGTCGGCCGAATTATGGGTGGGGGTAAAGTGGACTTTTGTCCACTTTACTCCTCCTATATACATGGGGAGTTAGGGGTTTTATTAGGGTTAATCACAATTCCCTTTAGGTGGTGTTTCTAGAGAAAACCCTTCCCCCAAGAACACCATATTCGGCCGAACCATATATCCACCAAGGGTGTGCCAATTTGCTTTCGAGCAAACACTCCAGAGATCTGTCTCTTGCCAAGAATCGATCAGAGGCTTTGCTGTGAAGAATATACCACGTAGGGCTTCCTTCACAAGAACCCCTACGAGTGCCGACCGGAGGATCGTGAACTCCCTCCTGCAAAGATCTTGGGTCTACGAACAACTGTAGAGGTATGTGCGAATCTTCCGCTGCGTAATTTCGATTACTTGCATGTACCATGGTTTTAGTTTCCATAGTGATTACTCCCCGTAGTCTAACAGTGGTATCAGAGCCGGTGTTAGGAGTTCATGATTTTGATAAATTGGTGTTCTTGAAAATTTAAACTTTGGACACAAATTTTAAAAGAGGGATTTTAAAATTTCGAATTTTTATGGGTAAGGAGGTCCGAAATTTTCACGTTGTTCTTAGGAAATTTGATGTTCATGATCTTTAAGAAAAAAATGATATTTATCAAAATCAAACATTGGATTGTAGATCTTGTTAGAATTTGATCTTGAAATTTGACCACTTGTTCCCAATTATGTGTTTTTGGCCGAAACTCTAAGTGAATTACAAGGTAAAATTTTTAATTTTTTAGTCACCAAGGAGTAAATTTTCGGCCGAAAATTTTAATAATATTGTTTACCATATTTTATTTTTTATTCTAGGTAAAAATATATCTATAATTAGGAACATTATGATAGATTCACATTAATATATAGAAATACTTATAACTATCAATATATCTAAATATTTAAATAGGTTAAAAATATTATTGATAGATTTTAGTTACCTAAAATATTGAGAAAATATATTTTTAATATATATTTCCCTATTTAAGATATTGACAATAAATAATATATATATTTATATAGTATAGCCGATTTTTACACACACACACACACATATATGTATATATATATATATAATCTTAAAGATAGAATCTTGGCAATAAATATATATATGTGTATAATAGGTCCGAAATATATATATTATTAATATTGGAAATTCCTTTACATAGTTATTTACTTGGTATCTAAGTTAAATATTTTTGGACTTTGAAACCCTACTTGGTCCACAAGTAAACATTTCGGCCCAACCTTTAATATTTTAATTATTGGGTCGCTCCAATATGTTAAACCAGGACGAATTAAGACCGAACCGAATTTTCTCAATCGGTTCGACCTAATCGGGCCGGGTCGGACCGGGGTAACTAAGTGGATCTAACCGAACCCTATTTTCATTGGACCGGTTCGGACCGAACCAGATTTTAAAATTAAAATCGGACCGAACCGAATCGGATTTTACCGGACCGAACCAGATTTGCCGGACCAGATTTCCTGGACCGGGCCGAACCAGACAAAACCGGACTGAAATTGACTAAACCGGACTGTATTTCAAAATCGAATTCAAGTAAATTATAATAGGGAGGTCAAGTTTTAAAATCTAAATGTTTTGAACCTTGATAGGCCTACACAGTGCTCAAGGGTTGATAACCTTTATGCCTTGTTTCGATTATGGGGATGGATCTCGGAGATACATGTTTTTAGGACTGGTATAATTAGTGGGCTGAATTGCAATTGTTTATTATTCAATATATATTTATGCATGATTAGAAATGTTTTCTTGACTGAGTCAAGCTAGCTGGATATTGCATATTGTGGGTAGAGCCCTAGTTAAATACATGGAATGCGCACTAGGATAGACATGCTGTGATGGTTAGAAATGCCTAGGATTCATGTCTAGATGTTTCATGATTGAATATAAGCATGAATTGCAAATCAGCCCCTGATGTTTAAAATTATTTTAAAATCGAAAACCAGTCGCCAATCGTGTATGATGGATGTGAATGTTACATGTTTGACACTTATGCTAGAATGTTTAGGATGTAGCTGCATTTGATAATTTACTTGGGAGTAGAATTATGTATGCAAGCATGAGTTCCTCGGAACATTAGACGCATGATGCGTAAGCATGAGTATGGTTTATGTGATGAATGTTACTGGTGTATGATAATTTACGTGGATAATAGAATTATATATGCATGAATGAATTCATCAGAATATTTTTCCAAAATAAAAAGAGCCTTGGGAAAGCCAAGATCGGGTATGCTTGTTTTTAAACTTCCCGTTCCGGTAATTTGCGATTAAAATCGTTTTAAAAGACTGATCTATTGGATGGAATACGACGATAATGTGAACTTTTTCACAGCCATCTTCCATTGGTTTACTGGTGGTCGGTTGGTTTAGATGACGGAGGAATCATTATTTGTCGGATTCCATCTTAATAGATATTTGATGTATGCAATTCTTTCTCAAAATGATATTGTCTCCCTGATTATGCGTGATTATCAAAGTGTTAGTTTTCATGGCTGGGTCGGTTCGCTTGTACGAGCCTCGCAATCTGGATGGCATGAATTATGATGCATGGAGTGGCTAAAAGTGTAAACAATTGTATTGACGTGAATAAGAGGAGAACATGGGCGAATGAGCAAGGCGTCCTTACATACCCTAATAAGTTGAGGAGCCCCGACGATCGGAGAGCTTGCAAGGTGATACTGGCAGCCTTGGACAGAGAGGTTGCAGAGGACTTCAAACTCAACTTAAGTGCTCTTCAACTTTGGTGTGCCATTAGACTCTGCTTCGGAGGAGTGCTATTTGAGTATGTTGCCCTTATTTCCCAAGATGCAGGTGTAACACTTGTCGACTTTTGGATGTGTGGGCTCTCCAAGCTGGGCCACTTCCTTACTTATTATTTCTCTTTTAGCTTTTGTGCTAGTTTGGCCCGGCATATTGTGTTTTGGGTGTGTTTGTAACATTTGCTTTACTTTGTGGACTAGTTCCTTTGTTGTATGAACAAAGGGGATTAACCCTTGAGCTTGCTCGGGTTTCCCTGGTATATAGTGTATGTTAATTAGGTGAAGGGGTGCCAAGTGAAGGAACCACCCCTCATGATCCGCAAGTCTTGTCTCTACTCTCTTCTTCTTCATCTAGGGTTAGGTTTTCTGCAAGTTCACATGGTATCAGAGCACTGGGGCTCCTCGCCATGTCTCTGATCGATCCTGCTTCCGCTTCTGTTCTCCTGTTCGCTCTCTTGACGTGGCACGTTAACTGGTTCTCCTCTTCGACGGTCTGCGACGATTCGTTTCCGCTGAAACTATTCGTCTCTTCTCCTAGTTTTTCTCTGGTCTTGCATGCGAAGGATCTCATCGCTCTTATCGGTGCTCCGTAGCCTTGTTCTGTTTCGATTCGTCGCTTGAATCATTCCGAGGAGTCTCTCACCCTTTCTCTGGACGCTCTTCTTCTATGGATGAGTCGAAGAAACAACCGGATGGCAGTAACATGCCGAAACTCGAAGATGCGGGACTAACTGCAACCGGATCCATCAAGGCTTCGGACTTTGCGATTGAGGTTCATTCTTTCCACCCTCTTTATGTGCATGCAACTGATAACCCTGGACAAAGCTTGATTTCTATGAAGCTATCTAGTATCTCCAACTATCGTAAGTGGAGTCGTGGCATGCAGATGATACTCTTAGGAAAGAATAAACTAGGTTTTATTACAGGTTCTTGTAGGCGTGGATTGTTTGAGGAGAAATTACATCATCTCTGGGATAGGTGTAATGCTGTTGTTACTGGTTGGATTGTTAACTCTGTTGCTGAGGATATATCTGATGGTATTCTGAATTCTGTGAGTGCCTGTGCTGCTTGGAAGGATCTTCAGGAGCGATTCAATAAAACGAATGGTTCCAGGATTTACCAGTTTCATAGGGAGATAGTCACTGCTAGGCAAGGAATTGATTATGTTGCTACTTTCTTTACAAGACTGAAAAATTTATGTTCTGAGTACGATTCTGCCTGTGGTTTACCTCATATCGATGATGATCGTTTCAAGAAGCACCTTGAACACAAAGAGAACCAAAGATTGTTCCAATTCTTCATGGGACTCAATGATGTGTTTGCCAATGTTAAGAGCAATCTTTTGCTCTGGTCTCCCTTACCGTCATTGAATCAGGCTTATAGCACTCTGGTGCAAGAGGAAAGCCAGAGGGATATTTCTGGTATTATATCTTCTGAGGGCACTTCTCTTACAGCTAATATTTCTTCTGGCTCTTTTGATGCAAAAGGACTTCAAAATCAGAATCTTGAATGTGTTTTTTACAAGAAAAGGTCACACTATTGAAAAGTGTTACCCAAAGGGCTGCGATTACTGTAAGAAAAAGGGCCATTGTAAGGAGAATTGTTTCAAAGTCAGGGATCTGAATAAAGCAAAAGCTGCTGCTGCAAAGACCACTATTCTAAGTGAGTCCATTGAAGATGGTTCTCAACCAAATATCACTGCTTATGAGGGATCAAAAGGGAACATAGTCATGACCAGTGATCAATTTGAGAGGCTCATCCAAAGAGTTGGAGGTGGAAGCAACTTGGTTGCAACTGCAATCACTCTAGAAGATGTTGGTACCTCTGCTGGTTTGATTCCTGTTCCCTCTTTTCTCAATAAAGACAACTGGATTTTTGGTACAGGAGCTAGTAATCATATGACTAGTAACTGCAATTGGTTAGATAATTTTAAACGTGTATCTAACATTAAAGTTCAGTTGCCAAATGGTTTTCAATCTTATGCTGCTGGGAGGGGATTATAAATTTAGCAAAGATTGTAAACTGAGAAATATTCTTTTCTTATCAGATTTCCATTTTAATCTCATATATGTTTCTCAGTTTACTAGATATTTTAACTGCTCTGCCACTTTCTTCAAAACTCATGTTATCATGCAGGACCTCTCAAGTGGGAGGGTCTTAGCAAGTAGTAGAGAGTCTTGTGGACTGTACCTCCTTAGCCCAGCAGCAATGACCAACATTCTGTTGCTTTAAAGGTTTCCAATAAGATTGATGCTGATTTGTGGCACAAGAGATTTGGACATGCTTTTTTGCATTCTCTCCAGAATATTAGTTCGATTGATTGTTTTCAAAATAAGAACCTTGTGGTTAATGATTGTTTTGTTTGCTCTTTAGCTAAGCTGGCCAGAAATTCTTTTCCAAATCTGTTTCTAGAGCAATGTCTATGTTTGATCTTGTCCATAGTGATGTTTGGGGACCCTACTCTACTGTCAAACATGATAATAAACGATATTTCCTTACCCTTGTTGATGATCATTCTAGATTAACTTGGGTTTTTCTTATGGAATTTAAGCATGATGTTGCTGAATTGTTGAGGAGCTTTGTAAAACATGTTGAAACACAATTTCATAAAACTATAAAAACCTTTAGAACTGAAAATGGTGGGGAATTCCTTAGCACAAGTTTAAGTGATTTTTTTAAGGCAAAAGGAATCCTCTACCAAAGCAGTTGTTCCTACACTCCTCAATAAAATGGAAGAGTTGAACGTAAACATATAAATTTGCTTGAAGTGGTTAGGGCCTTGAAATTGCAGGGTTCTGTTCCAAACATTTTCTGGGGGGAGTGTATTTTGGCTGCTTGCCATTTGATTAATTTAATGCCTACCAATGTTTTGGATTGCAAATCTCCTTTGGAGTTTATGTTAGCATTTGAGAGTTTTTGGATGTCTATATTTTGCAAAAGATTTGATGGTGAAGGACAAGTTTGCTGCCAGAGCAATTGCTTCTGTTTTTATGTGGTATTCTGAACCTCAAAAAGGATATAGGCTGTATGATTTCAAAGCAAAAATTTTCTTTATTAGTAGAGATGTACAGTTTTTTGAGTCAACTTTCCCCTTTGCAAGTAGTAAACATGTTCCTTTGCCCTTCTTTTGTGATCAAAATGAAATTCAATCTGATTTCAATGATGTGAGGGATCCTACATGGAAACCCACTGAGAATATAACCCCTGTTGTCCCTAATGATGATAGTATTGCTGGTATTCAAACAGCAAGTGATGAAGATTTTGATGCTGAGGCAGTTGATATGCCTATTGTGGAGCAAATGATGAAGCAGACACATCTGCTCCTGATGCCAATGTTGTTGATGACCAATATGCCCCTTTATGGAGATCAACTCATGTTAGAAGGCCTAATATAAGGCTTACAGATTATGTTACTACAGTTGTCACCATTGCTCGCTCTATTGACAAATATGTTGGATATGATTATATTTCTAAACCATATAAGTGCTATGTAACATTCTTCTCAAGACTCACTGAGCCAGGTAGCTTTGAGGAAGCAGTGGAGGATCTAGGCTGGTTAAAAGCTATGCATGATGAGATTCATGCTCTTGAGGATAATGGCACATGGGAATTGATTCCTTTGCCCAAAGGTAAGCAAGCCATATGCTGTAGTTGGGTTTTTAAACTCAAATACAAGTCCGATGGTTCTCTTGAGAGGTACAAAGCTCGTTTAGTTGCTAAAGGTTTTAAACAAAAGCATGGGATTGATTTTTTTGAAACTTTTTCCCCAGTTGTCAAAATGAATACTGTGAGAGTCATTCTTTCTTTAGCAGCTACTAACAACTGGATCCTGTTCCAAATGGACGTGTTTAATGCTTTTTTACAAAGTGATTTATATGAGGAGGTCTATATGACCCTTCCTCAGGTTTTTCGTAACCAGAAGGGGGATTTTAATGCTGAAAACACAGTTTGTCGATTACGAAAATCCCTCTATGGTTTAAGGGAAGCTTCTAGACAATGGAATATTAAGTTGACTGAGGCACTTGTTGGTTCTGGTTATAAGCAGTCCTTATTTGACTATTCCTTGTTTACAAAAAAGGATGGGGACCAGTTTGTGATTTCGCTTGTTTATGTGGATGACCTTTTGATAACTGGGAAAAGTTCCAGGTTGATTGCTGAGCTAAAATTTGTTTTAGAGTCCAATTTTAAGATGAAGGACTTAGGAGAACTGCAGTATTTCTTGGGCATTGAGATAGCAAAGTCTGACAGAGGCCTTGTACTCTGCCAAATGAAATATGCCCTCGATCTGATTTCTGAATTGATTTAGCTGGTGCTAGTGTTGCTAAGTCTCCTATGGATATTAATGTTAAGCTTACCAATAAGAAATATGATGATTATTTGATAATTAATCAATCTGATCCTGTTTTGACTGATATCACTTCTTATAGAAGGCTTATAGGCAAGTTTCTTTACTTGACCATCACAAGGCATGATATTTGTTGGGCTGTGCATCACCTTAGTTAATTCTTAGAGAAACCTAAGAAATCTCACTATGAAGAAGCCTTAAGGATGGTCAGGTATGTTAAGTCAAAACCAGGTAAAGGCATTCTGTTATCATCTACTAGTAAACCTGTTTTGGAAGGGTTCTGTGACTCAGATTGGGGCAATATTTTGGAGTCCAGGAGGTCTTTGACAGGTTATGTGTTTAAGTTGGGAGATTCTTTAGTTTCGTGGAAGGTTAAGAAACATGACACTGTTTTTAGATCTTCTGCTGAAGCTGAATATAGGAGTTTAGGGCATGCTATTTCTGAAGTGATTTGACTCAGGGGTTTGCTAGCTGAGTTGGGTTTTTTTTTACAAAAATCTGCTTCTGTTTTATTTTGTGATAATGAAGCAGCAATTAAGATAGCTAACAACCCTAGTTTTCATGAGCGTACAAACACATAGAAATATACTGTCATTTTTTGAGGCAAGCTATGATTAATGGTATTGCTTGAGCCCGTTATATGCCTACAGGTGAACAGGTTGCGGATTTATTCACTAAGGCTCTTCCAGCACCGCAGCATCATCACTTGGTAGGAAAATTGGGCATGGAGAACATTTTTCCAGTTGTTTTGGATTCAGGGGGAGTAGTTGTGAAGTGTCCAGCTTGAGGGGGAGTGTCGACTTTTGGATGTATGTGCTCTCTAAGCTGGGCCACTTCCTTACTTATTATTTATGTTTCGGCTTTTGTGCTAGTTTGGCCCGGCATATTGTGTTTTGGGTGTGTTTGTAACATTTGCTTTACTTTGCGGACTAGTTCCTTCGTTGTATGAACTAAGGGGATTAACCCTTGAGCTTGCTCGGGTTTCCCTGGTATATAGTGTATGTTAATTAGGTGAAGGGGTGCCAAGTGAAGGAACCACCCCTCATGATCCGCAAGTCTCGTCTCTACTCTCTTCACCTTCATCTAAGGTTAGGTTTTCTACAAGTTCACAAAACTCACATCAGATCTTACGAACGAGAGATCGAATTGGAGAAAGATACTCAGTATTGCACAGAGGTACCCTCTATCATGGTTGGCCGACGACGACGGACTTAGTTACTTGATTGAATCAATTAAGTTTAACACGGTCATGTTTGTTGAAAGCAAACAAAATAAACCAGAGGGTTATTCCGTGCTTCACCGCAAGAGATCAAGGGAAGATGCAGAGGAAACGGGATCATCATTTTGGTCCTCAAACGAACATCTGGTGTGATGAACGCCAGTGATAAAAGTACAGTAAATGTCTCGTTTATTTTCTCTCAATGATCTACCTTTTTCTCTTAAAGCGTCGTGGATGATCAAAAATTTATCCCATTGTGGTTATTTCTCTTATTATTCAATTTTATGTTTGAATTTTGGTTACTATTATTGTTTTGGAATTATTGAATAAAGTAGTTACCATTCGATTCGAAATGAGTTATACTTATCACGATTAATCGACTCAACTAGAAAAGAGATCGATCCGAAAAGTAAGCAAACCAAAGCAATAAGGCTATTGAATAGCCGAAATCAAACAACTCCATACATTTTATCCTATATCTAATTCTTTGAGTAAAATCAAAATTCCATTAAAATCCATTAATTGCGTAGTTCAAAGAACGAACCGGTTATAAATAGTTTCTTCATTATTAAGTACTCCATTGAATGAAATAATGATGATCATGTGCGAAACCGATTGGATTAAATTGTATTAAATTCAGAAATGAAACGATTCAACCTAGGGTTAAAATCACGGTGAATAGCGCTACGCGCAAGTGGACCTCGATAGACGGAACACATCGTTTCAAAATTCGAATTTAATGATGAAGTGTCTGAATTCCCTTGGAAACAACTTATTGATACTGTTTACATCGGTACAAAGTATGCTTCGAAGCTACCACGACCTTGTAAAAGTATCAGCTGACGCATAGGGTGAAAACCCAAGATGCTCAGTTCGGAGATGGGATGAAATCCCTGAGATAAGTTTTGCATCGAAGAAGGATGAAGTCGGTTAAACGATTTTCCTTCCAAACGCCTTGAACAATAAGCCAGGCTAGGCATTCAAATCAATTAAAACACACTTCAAGAAGCACAATTCAAGAACATAATGTTAGAGTTACTCTATCAGGTGTTCCCTAAGGGATGAAAAAGATGACTCACATGTATGTAAACTGTGTTCCAATTAAATCGGTAAGACACGCCGCCATAAAAGCTAAAAGATCATGATGAGTTAAATCATGTCATCATGCGACATTAAATTGCGCATTAAACACGTATTTATGACAAGAGTATGTGATCTACTCTTAGAAAATACTTGTTTAAAGCTTCCGAAAATGGGGCTGGGTCGAACATGAGCTGTTACATCACTAGAGGGCGAATATTCCAAATGCATGGACAATTTAAATCTATGTAGTTATGATCAAAACAGAGCAGGATATCACTGACAATCAGATCCCACTTAAATCGAGTGTGAGAGAGATTTGAACCAGCAACTCAAGTGAATGAAATGGTAAATGAGAATGGGAACATTTTCATAATAAATCCAGTGGGAGGAATAAACTCTACCATACGAAATCACTGTTGCTGTTGAGACGAATCAAGTTGAACCTGATGGTCATATAGTTGAACCAGGAATGACACAACTACCTGAAACTAGCCATTGTTTCCAGTGGGAGTGATCCGACCAAACTTGGTTCCAGATCCTAGTGATCAAGGAATTCATCTCGGAAGTGAAACCCCGAGACCGAGAGGTTGTCGAAGGAAAAGTTGTTGGTCAAGGCTCAAGCACTGCTCTAGTTCCCAAAGGAAACAATGCTCCGATAAGAAGCATTGTTCCGAGTGGGAGAATTTTTCCCAATAGAAGCGATGGTACGATAAGAAGCATTATTCCGAGTGGGAGAAATGATCAGACTCAAGATGGGATTAACAAAAGCCTAGACGAAGGTCAAAGGCATCGAACTTCTCCCAAGAAGTATCCCATCGAGTAGGGTGAAAACATAACTCTAACAACTGTTGGCAAGCATTGGAAAGACCTCAAGTGAAGAAATGGAGGAAAATAATAAAAGAAAGAGATCGCCTTAATGAAAGCCATCATAGTCTATAGTTAATTTACCTGCTAACCAGAGGGGCACAAGGATAAAATGAGTCATGAAAGAAGGCTCACCACTGATGGAAAAGGTCAGGAGGTACGAAACCTGACTTGATGCGAAAGGATATACCCATTTCACGTAGTTGACTCTGACAAAACAAACTCACTGACTGTGCGTAAAACCACGGTTAGGGCCAGTCATGTTCCTGGTCGCAATTCTCGATCTTGAGCTGCACCAAATGGATGTTAAGACCGCATTCCTCCACGAAAATCTGGAGGAAGAGATCTACATGGAGCAGCAGGAGGGTTTCATTACTCTTGGTAACGAACGTAAAGTTTGTAAACTCCAAAGGTCCATCTACGATCTTAAACAGCCTTCTCGACAATGGTTCCGCAAATTCCACGAGGAAATCATAGGAAACAGATTTATGAATCTTCACGAGGATCCGTGCATGTATTATAAGACATCCGGGTCTAATTATGTCATCTTAACCTTATACGTGGACTACATACTTATTGGCGCAAATGATGTGAATTTTATGAACAAGTCAAAGTCATGGTTGGCATCTAGTTGATACGAAAGACATGGGAGAGGCTACGTACATCTTAGGCATTAAAATTGCTAGAGATCGGGCTACCCGGAAATTGTGTCTGTCTAAAGAAGCTTATATCAACAAACTGTTGAAAATGTTCAGACTACATGATGCCAAACCCGTTTATACGCCGGTGGTGTTTGGGTGCGCACTGTCAAAACGTGAAGGCCTCAAGAACCTAGTAGAGCGTGAATAGATGAAGTGTGCAGAGTATTTAAGCATCGTCGGTAGTTTGATGTACGCCATGCAATGCACCCGTCCGGATATCAGTTACGCCGTGAGCCTAGAAGCACGTTTCCAATCAGATCCTGGCTATCAACATTTAAAGGCTGTAAAACGAACTATTTGTTATATGAAAGGTACTACCGACTACGCACTGTGCTATGAGGGCGGGAAGTTAGAATTGACCGGTTACAGTGACGCCGACCATAGTGGCGATTCGGATGATCGTAAGTCCACCACAGGTGGAGTGTTTCTCCTTGCTAATGCCGCCATTTCATGGACGAGCAATAAGCAAACCTGTGTCACGTTGTCTACGATGGAACCAGAATTCGTAGCCCTCTCCAAGAACGCACAGAAAGCGGTCTGGCTGAAAAGGCTTCTTACGGCGCTGGTTGATGGTGACGTCGGGAGTAAACCTGTGAAGGTGTTCTCTGACAGTCCGGCAGCCATTGCGGCAGTAAAGAATCTGAAGTACAATAATAGGACCAAACACATTGATGTGAAATATTTTTATGCTAAATCTATGGTAGAAGACAATATAATCACTATGGAATACTTGTCCACTGATAACATGATTGCGGATCCATTAACTAAACCACTACGCGGGGAGATATTCGAAAAGCATGTAAAACTGCTTGGATTGCGTAGAGTTTAGAAGTGGCATGTATCTGTAATAACATTTTGATATTCGAAAGTTACATTTGTTAAGTGAAAGAATTGCAACTGAGTTTATGATCAATCGACGTCATAATGTTTTGATTACATCAAATTTTCGGTCTATAAACTAAGTCGTAAGAGGACGCAATCCTCTGCCAAAACTATGTCGAATGTGGGTCTTAGCTCGTCAAACAGGTACGGTCGTCGTGCGGTGGAGGGAGGCCTCTACTAAGCAAGGCTAGCTAAGAATCCTAGGGATAAATCTCATTACGCAGAACGATCATCTAGTGTCGAAGTAACTCGACATGATCTTCGCTTTGCAGATCGCCATGATGAACTTTGTTCGTTATTAATCCACACTCTGGGCCAGATGAGAATCTGCGATAGCATGATTTGACATGTCCCATTCCTTTGAACTTAATCGTTCAGGTATGCTATCGACTCGTGCTTCATACTACGCGTGCCACGTCCGACCACGGGGTCACAACTCGGTTGTGCTAGGAAAGAATCCTCGTGATTCTGGCGGGCGCAAACTTCTTCACCTCAAGCGTGTGATTGATCCCGGGAGCCTTATGAAGAGGCACCCAAAGTATCATCAGGGACTCATAACTCAAATCTAAGGTTAGGCTCAATGTTCGCTTCCCAGCGTACGAGCGTAGTGCTGAACAAAAAGGCCCAGTGACCACGTCTTTCGAAACCGGTTGGGTTTGACTAAGGATATGAGCGATGGGGATGGTCAAGTTCACCTGTAATTCACCAACTCTTGTTTTCACTAGGTGGCCACCAACCGGATATTAGTTGAAGGTTGTGAATACTTGTACGAATTCCTTGGAGAAGTGTTCCTATGAGGAAACTAGGCAAAAGGAGAATTATTAGTTGACCTAGGATATAGCGTGACACTATATATAAATGTTGTTTATAACAGGTTGATTGGAGAAAAGGGAATCAACGTTCCGCGACGCTACAACACTCCTAACGGATGTGTAGCACGATGCCCATCGTGTCCACCGGTCGCACGGCAAAACTCGTATTAACTATTCGGAAGCAAAGGATGAGATAGAAGGAGTGAAATGTTGATGCAGATTTGGACGACAATACATTAACAGGCATCCTCCCATTCCGGCGAGTGGGAGCTGTAAGCATATGGTGATGGGCGTCGTAAATGGAAGCTCATTATATGTATATGTTACCTAAGTAAATTAGGTACATGTCACTTTAGGACATTGGGCCAGACCCAAATCTCAAGTGACATGAGAGGCCCAAAATTGGGCATCCCTATACTAAGCATGGCCGGCCGAATTTTGGGTGGGGGTAAAGTGGACTTTTGACTACTTTACTCCTCCTATATATATGGGGAGTTAGGGGTTTTATTAGGGTTAATCACAATTCCCTTTAAGTGGTGTTTCGAGAGAAAACCCTTCCCCCAAGAACACCATATTCGAGCGAACCATATATCCACCAAGGGTGTGCCAATTTGCTTTCGAGCAAACACTCTAGAGATCTTTCCCTAACCATGAATCGATCAGAGGCTTTGCTGTGAAGAATATACCACGTAGGGTTTCCTTCACAAGAACCCCTACGGGTGCCGACCAGATGATCGTGAACTCCCTCCTGCAAAGATCTTGAGACTACAGACAACTGTAGAGGTATGTGCGAATCTTCCGCTACGTAATTTCGATTACTTGCATGTACCATGGTTTTAGTTTTCATAATTATTACTCCCCGTAATCTAACCGTGATATGGTAAATGAAGATGGGGACATTTTCATAATAAATCTGGTGGGAAGAGTCAATCCAACCACCCAGATCACTGTTGCTGCAGGTGTGAATCCAGTCGGACTTGATAATCATGTTACTGAACCGATGGATGAAAATCCAATTTTACCTCAACTACCTACTGTGCCCAGTAGGAGTTGTACGACCAACTTGGTTCCCGGTCGTAGTATCCGTGGAATTAATCTTGGAAGTGGAAATCTGAGACAAATAGGTCATCCTAAAAAAGTTGTTGGTGAAAATTCAAGTAGCGCTCTAGTTCCCAGTGGAAGTATTGCACCGATAATGAGCATTATTCCAAGTGGGAGTGACTTTCAAGTTCAAGATGGTATTATCGAGACTAGACGCAGTCTAAGAAACCGAACTTCTCCTAAGAAGTATCCCATCGAGAAAGCTGAATTGTTCACCCTCACTTCGATTGATGAACTGGTAACGGTTAAACAAGCTTTGGATGGACCTCAAGTGAAGAATGGAGGAATTCAATTGAGGATGAGATCGCCTCTATGAAAGCTAATTCGGTGCGGTCTTTAGTTTATTTGCCTGCTAAACGCAGAGCAATAGGTGCCAAGTGAGTTCTGAAATTGAAACTTACTGCTGATGGAGCCGTCGAACGATACAAAGCTCGACTCGTTACGAAAGGATATACCCAACTTCACGGAGTGGACTTTGATGAGACATACTCACCTACTGTGCGTTACACCATAGTACAGGCCAATTTGGCTTTGGTTGCGAGACTCGATCTGGAGCTGCACCAAATGGATGTTAAGACTGCATTCCTCCACGGTAACTTGGAGGAAGAGATATATATCGAGCAGCCGGAGGGTTTCATTACTCCTGGCATCGAACGTAAAGTTTGTAAAATCCAAAGATCTATTTACGGTCTTAAACCGTCATCCCGGCAATGGTACCGCAGATTCCACGAGGAAATCGTTGGAAATGGATTCGTTATTCTTCACGTGGATCCATGAGTGTACACGAATAATTCTGAGTCTAAATACGTCATCTTGACATCATATGTCGATGACATATTAATTGCCGCGAATGATGGGAGTTACATGAACGAGTCAAAGTCCTGGCTGCATCTGTATTTGAGAATGAAAGATATGGGAGAAGACACGTACATTCTGGGCATTAAGATTGCTAGGGATCGGAATGCTCGTAAACTATGTCTATCTCAAGAATAATATATCAACAAATTTTTGAAAAGGTTTCGACTACAAGATGCCAAACCCGTGGATACGCCGGTTGTGTTCGAGTGCGCGCTGTCGAAGCGTGATGGCCCAAAGAACCTGGTTGAGCGTGAACAGATGAAAAGTATAGAATACTTTATGTATGGTTGGCAGCTTAATGTATGCCATGCAATGCACTCGTCCAGAGATCTGTTACCATGGACCTAGTAGCACGATTCCAATCAGATCCTGGCACTCAACTTGTAAAGGCTGTCAAACGAATAATTCGATACCTGAAAGGTACTGCCGACTACGCTCTGTGCTATGGGGGTGGAAAACTATAATTCTTAGGATTCAGTGACGTCGAATATGGTGGCGATCCAGATGATCGTAAGTCCACCTCAGGAGGAGTATTCCTCATTTTTAATGCCGCCATATCATGGATGAGCAAGAAGCAATCATGTGTCGCGCTTTCAACGATGGAATCCGAACTCTTGGCCCTCTCTATGAACGCACAAGAAGCGGTCTGGCTTAATAGGCTCTTAAATTCGTTGCTTGGCGTTGAGAACGGGAGTAAACCTGTGAAGGTATACTTTGACAGTCAAGCAGCAATAGCAGCAGTTAAGAACCCTAAGTACCATAGCAGGACGAAACACATTGATAAAATATAATTATGATAAGAATATGGTTGAGGAAAAATTAACCACATTAGAATACTTGTCTATTGAAAGCATGATGGCCGATCCATTAAATAAACCTTTACGCAGGGATGTCTTCGAAAAACATGTTAAAATGCTGGGACTGCGTAGGGTTTAAGTAGCATATCGTGATTACAACTTTTGAAACTTTGCTAAAATAATTTCAATTTGAGTTTATGTTTTTTACGACGTCATAATGTTTGAAATTTCATCGGATTTTTACGTTCTACAAATTAGTTGTTTGAGGGATAACCTCCAGAATAAAATAATGTCGAATGTGGGCCAAGCCTCGTCTTACAGGCTCGGCCGTCTTGATGGAGAGATTGATCTCCATTAGTTCAAGACTGGCTAAGAACCATGGAGGGAAACCTGGTTAAGCAGAATGATCATTTGGTTTACAGAGTAACACGATATGATCTAAGTTCTGCAAATCGCCGTTACGAACTTCGTTCATAATAAAACTGCATTCAGGGCCAGATGACGAATCTGTGATAGCATACGAAATTTCCCACTTCCTGACTAAATTCAGGTTATGCTATTGACTCGTGCTTCATACTACACGTGCCATGTTCGACCACAAGGTTAGGCTCGGTTATGCTAGATAGAATCCATGAGATTCGGATGGGCACAAACTTCTTCACCTTGAGCGTATGGCTGATCCCGGATGCTATATGAAGAAGCATCCAAAGTATCCTCACAGATTCAGAACTCATACCTAAGGTCAGGCCCAATGTTCGCTTCCCGGCGTACGAATACAGTACTGAACAATAAGGTCTAGTGACCACGTCTTTGGAAACCAGTTGGGTTTGACTAAGGGTATGAGCGATGGGGATGGTCAAGTACACCTGTAATTTTCCGACTTTTGTATTCACTAGGTGCCCACCAACCTAACATTAGTTGAAAGGTTGTGAATAATTGTACGGATGCCCTGAGGGAGTATTCCTTTGTGGAAACATGGCAATTGGAGAATGACAGTTGACCTAGGATACAGCGTGGCACTTTTATTTTCACATGTTGATTAGACATTGGGAATCAACATTCCGCGGGCGCTACAACACTCCTAACAGATGAGTAGCATAATGCCCTTCGTGTCCGCCGTTCGCACGGCAAACCTCGTATGAACTATTCGGAGCAGGGATTAGATCGAAGACCAAATGCTGATGTGTTGTATGACAATATATTAATAAGCACCCTCCCATTCTGGCGAGTGGGAGCTTTTAGCATTTGGACAATGGGTCGCCGTAATTGGAAGCCCATTAATAAAGTCCATGTACCTAAGAAATTAGGTAACATCATATTGGGGATTTTGGGCTAGACCTAAAATCTTAATTGACATGGGAGGCCGATCGACTTTACTAAGAGGGTAAAGTGGACTTTTGTCCACTTTACTCCACTTATAAATAGGGAGTCTTAGCAGGTTTTATTAAGGTTATTCATCTCTTTCTAAGTGGTGATATTAAAAGAAAACCCTCCTCCATTTTTACTACATAGTTCGGCCGAAACTACTACCATCAGGGAAGGTGCTAAATTGCGTCGAGCAATTTACTCAAGAGATCCATCCCGCGTAGAATCGACTGAGGCTTTACTGTGAGGCATAATCTGCGTAGGGCTTCTCTAACAGGAACCTCTACAGTAATCGTCCGACAGATCGAGAACTCCTCTCAACGTTCCTGGGCTACAAGAAACATTATAGGTATGTGCAACTTATTCCGCTGTGTATTAGTTACCATGCACGTATCTAGGGTTTTGTTTGCGTAGTATTAATCCCCTAAATCCTACATTGCGCACCTCCACTTATAAATAGGGAGTGTCAGGGATTTATTAAGGGTTAATCACTTTACCTCCTGTGTTGAGATAAAGAAATCCCTCCTCCCTAACACACCTTCAGCCGAACTACCTATAGTGCTTGGAGGTGCCAAACTGCTTTGAGTAATCGCCCCAGAGATCAATCCCTACGAGGAATCGACAAGAGGCTTTGCTGCGAAGACCATTCCGTGTAAAGGATGTTTGCACACGAGTCTTCTTCTTTCGATATTTTTCCTTCGTGGGCTTTTTCCTCTCGTTCTCCCGCTCCTTCTCCTTTGGGTACCTTCAAATGGCACCGGGGGATTCCTGGTAAGCCCACTCTGATTCTTAAATGAGTATAAGCTTTAGAGAGATAAAACGGTCCTAGAGAAAGATAGTGATTGATTACCTTCAAATGAGTGGAAGAGGTCTCTATTTATAGAGTTCCTATTGAACCTCCCCGGTTCCAGTGCTTTCCTGGTCCGGTTGTAGCAGTTTCATAATATAAATTGGCCTTGACTGTAAATATGGTGCCTTTGACCTCAGTTCGACCGTATGTGAGCTCAATATGTTTAAGTGTCCAAGGGCGAGCTCCGGGCAAAATATCGTCCGGGGATAGGGGTCCGGATGAGTGGAACTCGTCCGGGCGGAGGGGGAATACTCGGGTGGGTATCCCTAGGTCCTCAATCGGGCTACAGACGAGGGCCTTTTTCACTCGGGGTCTTCCGAGTGGGTTTAGCCACTCGGGGTGTTTTCGGGCCTAAGTGTTGGGCCTCGGGTGTCCGTTTTCCAAGTTTCAAATTATAATCGATTGTGGCCCAATTACCGGGTCCAATTTATAATAGCTTGGGCGTATATCCAACATTTCCCCCCCCCCCCGAGTCAAGAAATGGTTCCACCTTTACTTGACCCTATTTTCGGACTATCGCCCAAGCGAGTTGTAAGGCATACCTTTGTGACGATCCCGACCTTTATCGAGTGCTCGAGACGCATCGTGATTTTCCTTGCCCCATGTTTAGAGAAGCTTAATACATACACGGAAAATGCTTTTTTACTAGTTTAAGCAGATTTACGTCATATAGAGATATTATATGAGGGTAAGAATTACTAGCCTTGGTTTCGTTTTACTTAGCCTTCGGACTGTTTCCTATTATTTGTGTCACCTTTTTATTGGAGCTTCTTAGGAAAAAAAACCCTAGCATATCCCTCCCCTTCATTATTTGCTTCCACCTTCATCTTTTTTAGAGCAATTATCCTTTTAAAACTAGGTTTTCTTCTCCTCCTCCACTCTCAATTTTACTACCCAATCAACCCAATCAAGTCACCACATCTCACAAGGAGCTCACTTAGGTTTTATTTGGGGTTATATTTGGCTTGAAGGACCCGGTGTGGACCGGCGTGAGAGGCGCGGCGTCTTGGCCGGGCGTTACATGGCAGGGGGCTGGCGGAGGATCGGGGACTCCATTTGCGGCGGCGGGAGCTTCAGACAGACCGGGCAGCGCCGGGACCCGAGCTGGGCGGTGTCGGGATCGCTAGGGGAAGCTCGTGGCGGCCCTTGCAGCGGCTGAGAGCTTCGGACGGCTGAGGTGGGGCTCCTGCGGCGATGGGCAGCGGCTGGACGTCTAGGCCGGCTCCGGCTTGGTTCGATTCTGGTTTTTTGGCCATTTCGGTTCCATTTTCTCAAAGGTTCGATCTTTTGGCCCTTTTATGCATATGTGTTCTTTGTTGTTTGCTATAAATGCTTAGACTTGCCATAAATATTTGAATTGCTTCACTTACATTATGGATTGTTGAATAAAGGGTATTCCCTTTGTAGAGCTTGGAGTACTTTTGAGGTGAGTATTCGTTTGCTCGAATTTGATATAGGTGTTGTTCCCTTCAGGATTGATAGTTGCCTTGTCTAGGCCACCTTGTGCTTACATGATTGATACATAGCTTGTTGTAGGTGTTTGATTCTCCCTTTGGCTACCTTAGGTAGTGTTGGGTGGTTTTGCTTGTCTCCCTCTTAGGGGTGTTTGTAATGTTTATTTACCCATAATATTCCTTCCATTATCAAGTAGTATCATCCATCCACGTGTATTTACCCCCGTAGTAAGCATTTGATCTTTGTGCACTTAGGGACGTACCCCCGGGTAGTTTGGCTTTGATGAATTAGTATAGTGCCTTGTGGCGGAGTTAATAGTGTCTGACGTGTCGTTGTTCTTTCTTTCTATTATCAGGTGTTGTCTTGAAGTTTTTCGATCGTCCGTGGACTAAGGAGCGTTGCATCTCCTCTCCTTTATAATGAGTAAGCTTTCTCCTTCTAAAGCTCCCCGTGGTGGCTTTTCTTCTAGAGCCCATTTAGTTCGTTATGCCCATGAATAGTTTTTAATGGGAAAGCAATTTCCACATCCAGACTTGATTCCGGACTACATTCCCACTACGCTTAATTCCGAGTCAGAGTCAGATATCGAGTTGGAGCCAATCCTTGAGGATGAATTGGCTTTCTTAGGCGACCCTGTGTTCTTGTTCGAGATCTATTGTGAAAATCTGTTGAGGAAGAAGGGGTTTAATCTTCATGTTAGGATGGCGGGGCTGGGTAGTTTAGACAAGCCTACTTTCCCCTTTTCCATGCCTCATCGCTACACTGGAAGCTCCGTTACTCCACTTCCGGATGGGATGGTGGCGGTGTACGTTCATTAGATCAAGGCGGGACTGAGCTTCCCCTATTGCAGAGCTTCGAGAGCCATGTGAGAATTACCGGATCTCTCATGTTTGCCTTGCCGCTTCCGTTATTCGCGCTTGGACCGGATTTAGGGTGCTGTTTCACCGCCAATTTTGGGCCTATTCTCTCCGCCTCTTCCGGTGCTTCTATCGCATTCAGCATGGTGGAGAATCAGGGTTCTATTCCTTGGTGATTCGTTACCCCTTGCTGACTCAAAAGGGATTTTCGGAACTAGGTGATGTTGGGTGGCGCAATAAGCGTCGCTTCGTCCTTGCCTTCGAAAGTGGTGATGGCCACTGAGAGAGACACCATTTCTTCATCGAGTTTCGGGGTGTTTCTTGGTCCTTGGACTCTCCCTAGAGACGGACGAACGTCCTACGTTCTCCCAGCTTTCCGTGTCTTAGAGACAAGCTTTGAAGTTGATGTATATTGGGAATACAATAGCTTCCTTCGAGTCGGTGCACCACATCACGGAGGAAGATTTATATGCCACGGGGATCCTATCGGCGCCCCCTCCAGCTTCGACTTTGGTACGCAAGTCTTTGAGTTTTTAATACTTGTAATTTTATTGCTCTTCCTTGTCGGTTTGTTTCAATATCGGCCTTCCCGGTTTCAGGAGGATGATGATACTGACAAAGGTGTCCTTGTAGAGAGGGAGTTTTGGGCGTCCCCCCCCCCCCTTTTAAAGGTGACGGAACCTTCGGCTACCGTCTCTGAGACTTCTAGGGCCATGGAACTTCCTCTGGTATAGTATTGCGATGCTCTCTTTTGCTTTTATGCACGCTTCTCTTTTGTCATACTCATATATATTTATTTGTTGTTTTCAGGAAAGTCTTTCACTATCTCAGCCGCAAAGATCCTAGCCAAGATTAAATTAAAAAGATCTAGCTTGGAGGTGGAAGTCTCTACTTCTAAGGCCCGGAAGGTAGCCTCCTTTACCTCTCCTTTCAAGTTCTCCTCTTACCATAAAGAGAGAGAGGTGGCTATTGGGGACGTAGTTGAGGACAGCTCTCCCGTTGCTCCAGTGGACCGGGAAGTTTCAGATGATGTTGGCGGGGCTTTGTCTCCTTCCCCTGTCTTCCCCCCGAGGCTTGCATCCTCCAATGACGGATCTCCAGCGCGGAGGCCAGGTATGTGATGGTGTTCTACTCTTGTATTTATGTTTTTCTGTGGCGTTGTTGTGTCTTACATTTGTTCTTCTAGGCATGATCAAGCTGCCTTTGATTTGTCCCGAGGATCTCGTCCGCCCTATCACCGGTGATGTTAGGGGCAATACCTGGATGCCCTTCCAAACTGCCGACCGTCAGGCCTATGACCTGTTTTCCTCTCTTTCCACTCCAGAGATTAGCCATTCCTTTAATGAATGCTATTATCCCCCCAGCTGACCGTTCCCTTCCACCCTCAGATATTGGGGAGACCCATCGCTTTGTGAAGGGTGCTTTATCCCAGTTTGCTCCAGTGAGTATTTTTTATTTAATCTTGCATTGTTGTTATGAGTTTTTCAGTCATGGCCTTGCTTTCTTCTTTGTAGGGTAATTCTTTTGTCGTCAACCTTGGCTCGCATCTGGTGAATGTAACAAAGGAAAGTGATGAACTTCGTCAGAAGTTGAAGAAGGTTGAGGATATTTAAGGGCCACCGAAGAGTTTTTTGGAGAACAGGTTGATGAACTCGAGGTGTCCGAGGTTACCCTCTCAAGCCACATATCTATTGTTCAAAAGGAGCTTGATATTGTTCATGCTCGCAAGGCGGATGATGATCTAGTAGCCGCGGTGAAGACGAGGAACGCTGTCCGAGCTGCTCATGAGGAGGGTAGGCTATCTGGCCTAGAGGAGGGCACGTCCCTTGGGATTGAGGAGGGCAAGGAAATTGGAGTGCGGGTTTTTTTTGTCGTCCCCCGACTTTTTCAGTCGTGCCGAGGAGCATTACAAGGGCATGATGACTTCATTTGGAGAGGGCATGGTTGAAAAAATCTATTCTATTAATCCTGATTTTCCATTCCATCAGCTTGGGGAGTATGCCTTTTTGCTTCTGGGAAGGTTAAACATCTTGACAAACAGCCAGGGAGGGCGAAGGTTATTGCTGGGCGGGTTTCTCTTGATAAATATTCAAAGGCAAAGGTGGTAGCCCCTGTTCGTTGTGTTAAGGCTTCCACCCCTTCACATGTTCCAGCCAAATAGGATGTGATCCCCCCCTTGTGAAGGGTGGTTAGGATGATGTTCCCTCTTGTTGGTCTTGTTATTTTATGTTTTCCTCCCACTTGTTTTGGAGAGGTCCTTGTTTGGGGTTGAGCTCTTTCTTTATGATTAGATACTCGGGTTTGCATTCCTTTGTTATCTT
Organism: Clarkia xantiana subsp. parviflora; assembly: GCA_036873135.1. Lineage (NCBI taxonomy): Eukaryota > Viridiplantae > Streptophyta > Magnoliopsida > Myrtales > Onagraceae > Clarkia > Clarkia xantiana. The sequence goes on along the minus strand of JAPTYO010000013.1, from coordinate 10,416,459 downwards.
TTCGGTATTTGTATGTGTGGACAGTTTGGTGTGTGTTTAGTACACCTTTTGTTATCAATGTGATGCTTTGTTAGGATGACCTATCTCTTTTGGGCTTATGTTCCTTTTTGCTTCTCTTGTGAGGTGACCCTGCGGGTTTTATTTCCTCTTATTGAAGGTTGGGTTGCTTATATTTGTAAGGCTTACGTCCATTTCCTTTATATTGTCGGGGTGGCCCTGTGGGTCTTATGTCCCCTTTTTTTCGGAAGGGTTACCCTTAAGGGTCTTCCCCTTATCATTTGGAATGGTTATCTTTATGGATCTTCCCCTTTTCATTTGAAAGAGTTTTTCTTATGGATCTTCCTCTTTTCATTTGGAAGGGTTGTCCTTATGGGTCTTCCCCTTTTCATTTGGAAGGGTTGTCCTTATGGATCTTCCCCTTTTCATAGGTAAGGTTTGTCCTTATGGATCTTCCCATTTTCATATGTAAGGGTTGTCCTTATGGATCTTCCCCTTTTTCAGTTGGAAGGGTCGTCCTTATGGATATTCCCCTTTTCATTTGTAAGGGTTGTCCTTATGGATCTTCCCCTTTTCATACGTAAGGGTTGTCCTTATGGAACTTCCCCTTTTCCAGTTGGAAGGGTTGTCCTTATGGATCTTCCCCTTTTCATTTGTAAGGGTTGCCATTATGGATCTTTCCTTTTTTCAGTTGGAAGGGATGTCCTTATGGATCTTTCCCTTTTCGTTTTGAGATGACACTTTTTCTTTTATCAGTGATAGTGCTTTTCTTCTTTCCTCATGTGCCCTAAAAAGCATCTAATTCATTTAGTCATATTGCTAGAACTTACAAAAGGAAAGTCTAAATGGAGTCCGTAGATCTCTTTCAAGTACTTATAAGTAAACAAGAAGTAAAGATGCATGAGATGATCTTCGCGCTAGGTGGGTTCGATTTCTAGCTCCTCGGTTGCTATCTCCTCCTTGAGATGTCTAACATGGATTTCTTCTTCGACCTCCAACCGAAGGGCTAGGCACTTGTTGGTGCTGTGCCCCCAAGTCTTGTGATATTCGCACCACCCTTCCACTTATGTTCCTATAGAGGCCCTTGGTGATTCCAAAGGTGGCGGAATTTGATCATAGATAGCCCTGGTATATAGCTCTTCAATCTAATTTTTGAGCGGTGTGAAGTGGACTGTTCGTCCAGCACTTAGCCTGTAGTAGGTTCTCTCATCTTCTTCTTCTCTTTGCATTCTTGCAATAGCCTTTGGTTGAATTCTTCTACCAAGGTTATGGTGGCAATGCCCATATCTCCTCCGAAGTATTCCTCAGTGTCCCTGCTTAGATGCCTGAAAAAGTCTCTCACGAATTCATTCTTGGTAATTTCCAGGTCCGATGCCGCTGTTGCTAGCCGCACAAAATAGCTTCTTATCAGCTCATCTCCCTTTTGTTGGATGTTATTCAAACAATAATGATCATGTCTTCTCCTTTTCTTCATTCTTTTTTCTTCTTCCTTTGCTTTCGATTCTTCTCTTGCAGCGATTTTCTCCTGAAGGTCCCGCCTCTTCCTTTTCTTGAAGATGTCCTTTGCCGCATTCAGGAGGTGGCGTACCACCCCCTTTACCATACCCAGCATTCTTTTCCAACCTTGTCTGGTTCCTCCCTTTGAATTTCCCTCTGATGCTTCTATGAAGGCTATAGGTAACCCCTGCTGCGTTATTCTCCTCGTGGCATTTAGGTAGCATTTTCTTGAACCTGCTTGGTCCCCTAATACTTCTCTTATACCATTCGGTGTTGAGAACTTCATCTTTTGATGTACTGTGGACGGAACTATGCAGTTTGGGTTGATGGTCGTGCGACCTAGTATCCCATTATACGCGCCTAGCTCATCCACCACTACGAAAGTTACCTTTAGCTGGACCTGTGTCCATCCTTCTCCAAAGATTACCGGGAGGGTTATTATCCCGAGAGGAAATGTAGTAGCCCTACAAAACTCACCAGCGGAAAGTTCACAAGCTTGAGGTCCCGTTCTTTCTTCCCAATTGCCTTCACTATGTCGATGTGAAGAATGTCTGTGGAACTGCCCCGTCCACCAACATTCTCTTTACGTCGTACCCGGAAATGTTCATTGTGATAACCAAAGCATCATCATGTGGGTATACCACATACTTTAGGTCTTCATCTGAGAAGGTTATCTTCATGTCCTCAATTGGCCTTTGGCATTTTCCAAATACAGGCATTTCGTTCACTTGGGCCACATACACCTCTCTGGAGTTGGAGGTCTCTCCCCCCGCTGCCATGCCACCATGGATGACATTGATAGTTCCTTTTCTATTTGGAGGGGCTGGGTAGTCTTCCATCTTTTCCTTTCCTTTCGCGGCATGCCTTGGCTGGGGACTTCTTTCTTTCTTTCTTTCTTTCTTTCTTTCTTTCGTCGTTAAAAAAGCTCTTTAGCATGCCTTCTTGGATGAGATCTCTATATCCCGCTGCAGGTGGAAATAATTATTAGTGTGGTGCCCGTTGGCATTATGGTACTCACACCATTGTTCCATATTGTTTCCCATTCTCCCCTTCCTTTTCTCCGTTGGAGGAGTCCATAAGTTGAGCCTCTTCATTTCCTGCAACATTACCGATGCCTCTCTTGTGAGGGCGTTGAAAACAATGTTGTGTATGCCTTGGGGTCTTGCTTGCTCGTTGGCCCTTGGTCCTCATTGTGGCGTCCATGCCTGCCTTCTCGGTGGCTGTTGTTGATGTTGTGGCTTTCCCTTCACTGGCTTGCTGTTGTCAGGTGTAGGGGCTTAATTTCCCTTTTTCCAATTTGATTGCGAACGCTCCAAATCGATATACGCCTTGAATCTTTCAGCCAACTCCTCCAATGAATTAATTGATCATAGCTCCACATTGTTAGCCAGTATAGGAATGTATATTCCATACATTCCATACTTGACACATTTGTGCATAGTGATTACTAGTCTAGCTTACTTACACTCTAAGTTAATTAGTTAGTTAGATGTTCTCTTCTCCTATATATACCTTGATCTACCAATTGTACAAACTGATTTTGGTTGTTAATACATTTTGATATTCATCCAAGATCCTCTCTATTCATATGGTATCAGAGCAAACGGCAATTTCTTGCTAGTCAAGCAACATCCATTTCCGGTGAACTTTGAGCTTCATTTCTAGGTTTTCAGCTGGATTTCGTGGCTTTAATCATCAATACGTTTGATTCTGACTCTTTGTAAGTCTTCTACATCATCAATTGAGTTGTATTTCAGCTCAATTGAATCTGCATTTGGATCATATCAGCCTAGATTGATCAGTTCTTGCTTCTCAAGCAAAGTTCTTCGTCTTTTGCTTCGTCTTAAAGCTTCGACTGATTAGGTGATTGATTAGCTGTTTTTCTTGATTACGATCATTGATTTCGTGATCTTGATCCATTTGCGACTGTTTCTGGATTGGATTCATGCCTAGATTCATTCTGGATCATTGCGTGATCTCGTTTCTGTTACGCATACCTGGTGTTCTTGTTAGCATTGCTTCTTGTTGAAGATTCATCAACTTCTAGGAATTCCGTTAGATTTCAGCTGTTGAGGTTGATAGATTGTTGAAGTTTGTTGTTCTTTACGTCAAATTCAGTTGAGTTTCTGGAAATTTGGTCATTGGAACATGACTACCTACTCGATTGAAGATCCACTATCCTTACATCCCTCGGACACCACTGGATTGTTGCTGATTACTTTTCAGCTTCAAGGATCAAGCAATTATCATGCCTGGAGCACAGCTATCAAGGAAGGACTGCTGGTAAAGAACAAGATTGGATTTATAGATGGTACATGCTCACGTTTGAATGTGCCTGTAGCTCAACATGTGAGATGGGACAGAGCAAATGCTTTGGTTAAAGCTTGGTTAAGGAACACAGTTGCTAAGGAGTTGGTGAATGGGCTGGTTTACAACACAACTGCTTTGTCTATTTGGCTTGATCTCAAAGAAATGTTTGAGAAGATTGATGGAACACAAATTTTTCAGCTCACAAGGGAAATTTATCAATGTTCACAAGGTGCTCAGTCCATTACTGAATACTTTGGGAGGATGAAACAACTTTGGGATGCTTTGGGTTCTATTGATGACCTAAGGCTTGAATGTTCAGCTGATAGCAAGTTGATCAATGAGCATAAGCAGAAACAGAAATTGATTGCTTTTCTCTTAGGCTTGAATGAATCTTTTGCTCATGTTAGAAGCAGTCTCCTAATGAGGCAACCATTGCCTTCATTGAGTGTGGCTTTTTCTGTATTGCTAAAAGAGGAAAGCCAACGTGCTATCTCTGGTTCTATAGGGGATTTAGGGGAGGCTACAGCCTTATATTCTCAAAGGAACTTCACCAATACAAGAGGTAGTGGAGGATATAACTCAGGAAGCAATGGCTTCAACAATGTTGCTTCTTTCCCAAGGAATTACAATGGCAATGGCTCTTTTTCTAATGGAGCTAACCAAGGATCCTATTCAGGTGGTTTCAACGGCAAGGGAGGCAAAGTTGATAAGTCAACTTGGTTTTGCTCATTTTGTGGTAGGAAGGGACACAAGTTAGATACTTGTTGGAAGAAGCATCCACACCTTGCACCCTCCACACCCTTGAAAAGACCTTGGCAATATGAGCATGGATGATGAAACTCCTTCCTCTGCTTTGGTGAAACATGTGGCTGCAGGGGACAAAAGAATTTTTCATGGAACTAAGGAGCAAACAATTCTTCACACTGGCTTGGATGGAAGAGTTCAACACATTGCTATTCAAGATGATTTTGATCCCATTTCATTTCAAGAGGATGAGCCTATTTGTGTGAACATGGCAGGTATATCCTCTACATCTAATTCATCCATGATTTGGATTGTAGACTCAGGTGCCACTAACCATATCACTCACCATTTAAGCTGGTTGAACAATGTAAGGAAGGCTGATTCTCCTCATAAATCTGTTCACTTACCAAATGGCAATAAGTGCAAGGTCACTCATATTGGGAGCTGCTCCTTTTCCTCTGGCTTTACCTTGGATGACATCCTTTATGTGCCTGATTTCAACTTCAACTTGATCTCAGTGTCTAAGCTTTCTACTCAGTTGAATTGCAAAGTTATATTTACTTGTGCAAACATGTTGATTCAGGGCCATGCTGGGAAGCCAATGGTGATTGGTGAGAGATCCAAAGGTCTTTACATACTCAGGAATTCACTACCTTCATGCTCAAGCAAGGTGGTGGCAGCTCATACTACTTCAAAGGCAAATAAAGAGGATGCTTCTTGGCTTTGGCATAGGCGTTTAGGACACATATCATACACTCAATTAGGTCATTTGAATGATGTGTTATGTTTAAATGACTCTTCAAATAAATGTGTCAAACATTGTACCATTTGCCCTTTGGCCAACCAATCAAGATTATCTTTCCCTATTAGGCATTCTCATGCCTCTGTTCCTTTTGCCTTGATACATTTGGATCTTTGGGGTGCATACAAAGTGCCTACAATCAAAGGTTATCAATACTTCCTCACCATTGTGGATGACTTTTCCAGGGCAACTTGGGTCTTTCTAATGAAGAATAAAAGTGATACCTTCATTCATATTCAAAGCTTCTTATTAATGGTTCAGACTCAGTTTGGAACTATGGTGAAGATTGCTAGAAGTGATAATGGATCTGAGTTCATCAACTCTATTTGCAAGGATCATTTCCTTCTTTTAGGAATTCAACATCAAACTAGTTGCACATACACTCCTCAGCAGAATGGTAGAGTGGAGCGCAAGTATAGACAAATTTTGAATGTGGCAAGGGCATTGAGGTTTCAAGCTTGTATGCCTATCAAGTATTGGGGCTATTGTGTTCTCACTGCTTGTTATTTGATGAATAGATTACCTTCATCTTCTTTGGAGTTCAAGTCTCCTATGGAGGTTCTTTATGGCAAGCCACCTTCTATTAATCATTTAAGGATCATGGGTTGCCTATGTTTTGCCACAAACTTGAACAACTCTGATAAGTTTAGTTCAAGAGCTGAGCCTTGCATCTTCATGGGATACTCTACTTCTCAAAAAGGTTACCTTGTGTTGAAGATTTCCAATTCAGCATTTCAAGTTACAAGGGATGTTGTTTTTCATGAGCATATCTTTCCTTTTGGCATGTCTAAGGCAGATTTGAGATCCCTATTACCCACTTGCTTGGAGTCCAAGTTATTAGTTGAGGAGTCTTCTTCTAACTCACCAATGTTTGAGGATGCTCTTCCTCAGCACCCCACAATTGAGGATGCTCTTCCTCAGCTTCCTATAGTAGAGGATGTTCCTTTGGTTGACACTCCACAAGTACCCATCTTAAGAAGGAGTGCAAGGATTGCTCAGTTAAGAAAGGATTCTTCTTCAAATGTTGCTTTTGGTATGGAAAAATACATTGCCTATGATCATCTTAATCCTACCTACAATTGCTTCTTGGTCTCCATTGACAAGATCAAGGAGCCTTCTACATATAAACAAGCAATCAAAGACTCAAATTGGGTGATTGCTATGAAGGAGGAGATCAAGGCTTTACAAGATAACAATACATGGAAGATTATGGAGCTGCCCCATGGGAAGTCTTCTATTGGATGAAAATGGGTGTTTAGGGTGAAATACAACTCTGATGGATCTATTGAGAGATATAAAGCTAGGCTTGTTGCCAAAGGCTTTACCCAAATAGAAGGGACTGATTTCAATGAGACCTTTTCTCCTGTGGTGAAGATGACAACTGTGAGAATCGTTTTAGCTATGGCAGCCTCTCATTCTTGGGGACTCTTTCACATGGATGTCAACAATGCTTTTCTTCAATGTGATTTGCATGAAGAAGTTTATATGGACATTCCTCAAGGTTTTGATTCTCCTATGATCACTCCTGGTGCTTCTAAACGTGTATGCAAACTTTTGAAATCACTCTATGGGTTAAAACAAGCATCTAGACAATGGAACATCAAGCTCACTAACACCTTATTGTAAAATGGTTATTCTCAAAGTGCCTCGGATCATTCCTTATTCACCAAGGCAAATGGTAAAGACAGAGTATATCTTCTCATTTATGTGGATGGTTTGCTAATCACAGGTTCAAGTACTTCTATGATTGACCACTTGAAATCCATTCTGAAATCTCATTTTAAGCTCAAGGATTTGGGTAACTTGAGGTATTTCTTGGGATGGGAAATTGCAAGGTCCAAAGAAGGTTTGGTCATCAACCAAAGGAAGCATGCTCTTGAGCTTATTGAGGAGGCTGGTTTGGGGGCTGCTAGACCTTGTGAGACTCCCATGGAGTTCAATCTCAAAAGAACAACTTGCACATATGATGAAGCAACTAACACCTCCTCAGATGATTTGCCTCTTGAAGATGTGTCTGCTTATAGAAGATTGGTGGGCAAGTTATTGTATTTGACAATGACTAGGCCAGATATTAGCTTTGCAGTTCAAAGGCTAAGTCAATTTGTTGACAAGCCTAAGAAATCCCATCATGATGCAGCTATAAAGGTGATCAAGTACATCAAAGGTACTCCTGGCCAAGGACTTCTCTATCCAACCAACATTGCACTTGACTTGAGTCTTTATTGTGATTCAGATTGGGCAGCTTGTCCATTTAGTAGGAAGTCCATTAGTGCATATTGTGTAAAGCTTGGTGGAGCCATGGTAGGGTGGAAAGTGAAGAAACAAGACACGGTTTCCCTTTCAAGTGCAGAGGCAGAATATAGATGTTTAAGGGCAGCCATTCAGGAAGCTCTTTGGGTTACTAGACTTCTAAAGGAGCTTAGGGTTCATGTCACTTTACCCATTCCTATATTCACTGATAGTGAGTCTGCAGTGAAGATAGCCAAGAACCCAATGTTCCATGAACGTACCAAGCATATTGAATTAGATTGCCACTTTACTAGGCATCACATTCAATCAGGGAAAGTTGCTCCAACACATGTTGCTTCTAGAAATCAGCTGGCAGATTTGTTGACAAAGGCTCTAATCAAGAAGCAACACATTGCCTTGCTTAGGCTCTATGGTATCAAGGATGTTTTTCATGAAAAGAGAAGAGAAGAAAAGGATGGGAGCATATAGGAATGTATATTCCATACATTCCATACTTGACACATTTGTGCATAGTGATTACTAGTCTAGCTTACTTACACTCTAAGTTAGTTAGTTAGTTAGATGCTCTCTTCTCCTATATATACCTTGATCTACCAATTGTACAAACTGATTTTGGTTGTTAATACATTTTGATATTCATCCAAGATCCTCTCTATTCATAGCCAGTGGCGCCCCTTGGCGTCCCAAGTTCTTTATGAAAGCACGCACTATCTCCCCTTCCGAGAGCTCCATTGCTATGTCGGAGATGTTCTGATTGAATCTCGTAGTAGCTTGCCACGGATTCATCATATCCTTGCCTCACATCATCTAGGGCCGAGTCACCCTTCAAGAGTTGTCTCTCCTCTAGGTATCGTTGGATAAACTTGTCTTTTAGATTTGCCCATGAGGCAATTGATGTCTGAGGTAGACTGAAGAACCAATATGAAGCGTTCTCTGAGAGGGTTAAGGGGAATAGTATTGCGTAGTGATCCTCATTTGCGTTTCTTCCTAGAAACGATGGTTCATGCTTTTGAATGTGTTGTATCGGATCTCCTTTCCCAATGTAGTCGGAATTGGACGAGGGGCCACATTCGGTGGAATCATGAAATGGATAAGCTCTTGAGTGAAAGGATGTGAAGCCCTAACCCTTATCTTGTGCATTTCTCTTCCCTTTGAATCCTTTATCTTCTTGGATATTAGGTCATCTATCTCCTGCTTCGTGAGGGCCATTGCGGCCATGTTCTGTTGTCCTTCATTCTGGAGTCTAACTTAACCTAGGTCAGCTTCGCCTGGTAATAGGCATTCCTCTGGTGGGGATATTCCATCCCTTGATTATGCTCATTGTAGGATTGGGTTTGTGCCCGTTGGTGTCCCCCCATTGATCATGGAGGCGATACCTAGTACCTTGGCTGTTCCTGCCTTATGTTTTCCCTCATGCGTTCCCTCCTATCTAACATGTCCTCCAAGGCTGCTATCAGCTCAGGGGTGATGTTGTATTTTTTAGGGTTTGTTCTTGCTTGTCGGGGTGGATGGGGTTATGGCTGGTTTACTGCTGGCGTTTGTTGAAGAAATTTGTTCATCAGGGAGTGGGTGTTCTTCATTTCTCACTTCTTCCCGTCCTCTTTCAATGGTTGCCTGGTGGCTTACCACTGGAGCCTGCCTGCTTCCCCCTACAGATACTTGCCTGGCTCCTCCTGTGGGCACCTGCTTGCTTGCCCCCCCAACTTGCTTCTCGTTTGCTGCCATCGAGCACAGGTAGTAGGCTACTTGCTTTTCATTCGAATCCAGCGGACGGTGCCAATGTTTGCACACGAGTCTTCTTCGTGGACATCTTATTTCGATCCTTTTACTTCATGGGCTTTTTCCTCTCGTTCTCCCACTCCTTCTCCTTTGGGTACCTGCAAATGGCCACCGGGGGGGGGGGGGTTACCGGTAAGCCCACTCCGAAGCTTAAATGAGTATAAGCTTTAGAGAGATAAAACATGCTTAGAGAGAGAGAGAGAGTGATTGATTACCTTCAAATGAGGGGAGGAGGTCTCTATTTATAGAGTTCCTATTGAAACGCCCCGGTTCCTGTGCTTTCATGGTCCGGTTGTGGCAGTTTCGTAATATAAATTGTCCTTGACCGTAAATATGGTGCCTTTTACCTCGGTTCGACCGTATATGAGCTGAATATGTTTAAGTGTCGTGAGAGTGGCCTCCGAGGGCGAGCCCCAGGCGAAATATCGTCTGGGGATAGGGGTCCGGACGAGTGGAACTCGTCTGGACGGAGGGGGATACCCGGGTGGGTATCCCCAGACCCCGCTCGGGTAACCCGAGAAAAGGTGTCTCGCTCGGGTTACCTCCGAGGGGCTTAATAAGTTTACCTTGCATGTACACGTGTTTTTGTCTGTAGTATCCACCCCTAAATCCTACAGTGGTATCAGAGTCTGTGTTAGGGAGTTCTTGATTTTGATAAAATTGGTGTTCTTTGATGGGTTTCGATATAGCCGTCAGGCCCATTAACGGCGACTAAATGGCGAAGTAGGCCCACTGGGCCCCAAAAGAGGCTTAGAAGACCAATAAGAGGGGACCCGACAAGGTCGGTCCCGACACACGAGCTGAACGCCCCCGATCCTATGCCTTTAAGTAGGCCCCGATCCTATGCCTTTGAGTAGGCCCCGATGATATGCCTTTGAGTAGGCCCCGATGATATGCCTTTGAGTAGGCCCCGATATTGAATCCCTGAGAATACTAGCCCTGTCCCGATGACGAGGGGCCCCGAGCGGTGACCAAAAGAGATAACTCTGGAGTCCCCGACATCCGTCGGGACTTGCCAACAGAGAACGAGGCCGAGAAAAACGCCCACCATCAACATAGTGGGGAAGTGGCCTGAAAAGACGGAACGTGGGCTACTGGCCGAGATAAACGGAACGTGGCAGTTATCTCAACAGGTAACTGAGGTGACCCCTCCCCTATATAAAGGAAGGCGTTACCTCAGGATTGATAGGTTCATACGTTCATACTTACATAGTGATACTTGCCAGTTTACATTGAGATACTCATTTAAGCATCGGAGAGGGATTCTGGGTCACCGCCTGGTCTATCCCCTTCTTGCAGGATTACTTGGAGCGAAGGAGTTCAGACATCCGTCAAGAACGTACCGGAGTTCCAACCGTGATCCAACATTGGCGCCGTCTGTGGGAACGAAGAAAAAAAGCAAAAATGGCTTCTACCCGATCGATGGCTGGCAAGCAAAAAAAGAGACAAGGACAATCCGGTGGTTCCCGTCACCCTGCTGGAACTCTGAATTCAGGGCCGCCGGAACGCACTGTTGATCGGAATGATCCTCCCCCTGCTGTTTCCCAAACAAGGGGGCATCATGAGGATCGTGAAGATTACATCTGAAACTCAACGGAGAGTCGGGAAGAGATCCCAAGGAGGGACCAGGATGCACCTGCAAAGCCGGACTTGGCAAAGGCTGTGATGGATGCCATGCCAGTATTTCTGGAAGCTATGGAAGCTCTCCTTGACCGAAGGGAGGCCGCCAAAAAGAAGGAGGAGGAGTTGCCTCCGCCTCCGCCGATGGAGAATCGGGACAGGCAGGAGGCCTAACCCGAGCACCAGGACAAGGGCAAGGAGCCAGCCCAGTCGGAACAGTTCGTGATCGATGGGCCTGGGCCGGTGCAGCATAGGACCATCCCTCTTAGTGGTCCTATCACCCCCGACCAGGTGGTGAAGATCGTAAACATCTGCATGGGAGACCAGAAGAAGATGATGTCGGAGCTGAGGGATCGATCCACTCATCCCTTTGTTCCCCGATTGGTGAACACCACTTCCTCGCTAGGGCTGGGTATCCAGACAATCAAGGAGTACGATGGCGAGGGAGATCCAGTTCGCCATGTCCAGAAACATGTCATGGCTTGTTTAGGCAGAGCCCCGAATGATGATATAGTGTGCGTTTTGTTCCCAGGCACACTTAGTGAAAGGGCCCTGACGTGGTTCTTCAGCCTTCCCCCAGGATGTATCTCTAGCTGGACCCAGATGCATGATCGCTTCATCCAGCAGTACCAGGGTCGTCGACGTCTCCTGAAAAGCGCGAGGTCTCTGGCTGAGGTGGTACAGATGCCCGACGAATCTCTGGCACACTATTACCAGAGCTACACGGCCAGCGTGGCCGAGATCGATGAGGAAATGTCGGAGGGAGAGACCATCCGTACCCTCATTCGGAACCTGACTGCACCGTATGGTTCTTACCTGATGCACAGCGTGGCTGAGAAGGCTGTGTGGAACATGGAGGCGCTGCAAAAGAGGGTGAAGCAGCAAATCGACATCCAGGAGTCGAAGATAGCTGTCGGAGACCTCGATCCTCCAAAATCAAACAAGGGGAAGCAGTCGTTCAAACCCTCGGACGATCGCAGGAGGAAAGATAAACCCGAGAGCAGTCGGGGTCGAGGCCGTCCCGATCGGAGGGAAGATAAGAGTCCCTCGAAGCCGAACAAGCGGGAGGACCACTACACTCCTCTCATTTGTTCCATGGGTTCTGTGTTGGCCGTGATGGACCGACAGGGTATCGCCAGGTACCCCCCGAAGAAGGATGGAGAGTCCATGGGAGCTCGCACCGATCGTTATTGTCGTTTCCACCGTGCCAACGGTCACGACACCAACCATTTTCGGGAGTTGAAGAAGGAGATTGAGAAGCTGTCCAGCGGGGAAAGCTTAAGGAATTTGTGGCTAGGCAACGGGGCCGATCCTGTTCCCGGTCCCGATCGCGGTCCCGTTCCCGATCACGTGGTCGATCCCCAAAAAATGATAAACCCGAGTCTTCCTATGCCCGCAAGGAGAAGCGGGGAACTATTAATGTGATCCATGGAGGACTTGCTGCGGGAGGAGATACCACGGCATCTCGGGAGGTCTACGCTTCTCGGATTCCCGTTGCTGTGGTGTTGGGCAAGAGGGCCCGAAATTGGACTCCGAAAGAAGAAATGGTGATTCCCTTCTCAGCGGAGGACCTGATAGGTGTGGAGACCCCGCACGATGATGCTTTGGTCGTGACCCTGAACGTGGATGGGTACGAGATGAAGCGAATCCCGATTGATGGAGGGAGCTCCTCCGATATTCCGTTCATGGACGCACTGGAGTTCATGGGAAAAACCAAGAAGGACTTGAAGCCTGCAGACTTACCGATGGTCGGATTTTCGGGCTCTACCTCTTACCCGGTGGGGATGATTACCTTGCCGGTCGAGTTCGGAAGCGGTTGGAAGTCGGAGAAGAGGAACGTGGAATTCGTGGTGGTCGAGTCCGCGGGGACCTATAACGCAATTATCGAGAGGACCACCATCAACCCGCTGGGGGCAGTTGCCTCAACTGTCCATCAGAAGCTGAAGTTCCCGACTGACCACGGAATCGGGGAGGTCGAGGGCGATCAGATAGCTTCCAGGAGGTTCTATGTCAATGCCACCCGAAGGAGGAATCGGGAGGCTATGAATGTTTTCCAGACTGATGCGGATCCCCGAGAGGAGTTTGGGCGTCCCGCCCCGATGGAAGATTTGATGGAGGTCGAGATCGATGGACCTCAAAGAAAGGTGAAAATTGGGTCCGCTCTGTAAGAGGAGACGGCCCGAGAATTGATTGATTTGCTGAAGGAGTTCAATGAGCTGTTTGCCTGGTCCCCGAACGATATGCTAGGAATCAGCCCCGATGTAATTACTCACGAGCTGAAGATTGATCCCGCGATCAAGCCGGTCACACAGAGAAGGCGCCCGATGGGTGCCGACAAGAAGATCGTGATCCAGCAAGAGGTGGGCAAGCTGTTCGACGCTGGGTTTATTAAGGAGCTCTGATTCCAGACCTGGGTCGCCAACCCAGTCCTGGTGAAGAAGAGCAATGGTAAGTGGCGGATGTGTATTGATTTCCGCAACCTGAACAAAGAATGCCCGAAGGATTGCTATCCGCTCCTTAGGATCGACCAGCTGGTGGATGCTTCATTGGGACATGAGTTGCTAAGCTTTATGGATGCATACTCTGGCTACAACCAGATCAAGATGTCCAAGGAAGATGCCCCTCACACCGCTTTTTATGCTGACAGTGACATCTATCATTATGATGTTATGCCCTTTGGATTGATCAACGCAGGTGCAACTTATCAGAGGATGGCGAACAAACTGTTCGGGGACATGTTGGGGAAAACAATGGAGGCCTATGTGGACGACATGCTGGTGAAGTCCCAACATGCCGAGGATCATGTTCACAACTTAGCCACAGCGTTCGAGCGAATGAGGCTTCATCAAGTTCGCTTGAACCCAACCAAGTGTGACTTCGGAGTGCACTCAGGGAAGTTTTTGGGCTTCATGGTGAGCCAGAGTGGAATCGAGGTGAACCCTGAGAAGGTAAGGGCAATCGAGGAGATGAAGTCCCAACCGAATCATTCGGAGGTGCAGGTGCTGAATGGCCGATTGGCTGCGATGAATCGCTTTCTGTCCAAAGCAAGTGATCGGTCCATGCCGTTCTTTGAAGTGCTGAGGGCCAACAAGAAGTTTGAGTGGACTGCCTAGTGCGAGGAGGCGTTCCAGGCACTCAAACAGGACCTTCGCACCCTCCCGCCACTGGCGAAGCCCTTCCCAGGAGAGCCACTCTATCTGTATTTGACTGTTTCTGAATTCGCTGTTAGCTCTGTCTTAGTGAAAATTGTAGAGGGTAGCCAAGTCCCCGTCTATTATGTAAGCAAGGCACTCGCCAAATATGAAATGAATTATCCCTCCGTTGAGAAGTATCTCTATGCGTTGATTATTACTGCTCGGAAGTTGAGGTCTTACTTCCACGTGCATGAGATTACCGTTTTGACAAACCAACCCTTGAAACATTTTTTGAACCGACCTGATGCGTCGGGGAGATTAGTGAAATGGGCAGTCGAGCTTACTGAGTTCTGCATTCACTTTGCTCCGAGAATGGCTATTAAGGGCCAGGCGTTGGCAGATTTCATAGCAGAGTCTACAGCCCCCGATCTAGAAGAAGCAGGCCCTGTAGAGGGGGCAACCATGGAGGTCCCGATAACAGAGCAGTCAGAACAGCCTGACACCGAAAATACATGGGAGATGTATACCGATGGCTCCTCAAATTCAGAAGGATCGGGAGCAGGTTTCGTACTGATACCAGCAGACGGAGGCGAGCCCCTCCGATATGCCATGGCCTTGACATTCAGGGCTACCAACAATGAAGCTGAATATGAGGCTCTCATCACTGGCCTCAAGATTGCTAAAGTAACGGGAGTTGGTCACTTAAAGGTGAAGTGCGATGCTAGCCTGATCGTGAACCAAGTCCAGGGGCGATACGATGCAAAGAGCCCGATGATGAAGAAGTATCTTCGCGAGGTGCAAACCCTGAAGGAGAGTTTCAAGAGCTTCGATATTGAGGCGATCCCGAGGGAGGATAATGTGGAAGCAGATGCCTTGAGCAAATTCGCCTTGGAAGGTTCATTTCTTGGAAAAGGTAATCCTGTCAACCACTGATCAATCGGAGGTGTGTGCCATTGAGATCGGATCGGAGGAGCCCACGTGGATGACCCCGATAGTCGCGTATCTGACTACGGGGGCAGTCCCCGATGATGAAGTGGCAGCTGGCAAAATACGCCGAATCGCGCCCAATTATGTGATGGTGGACAATCAACTGTACAAAAAGGGGTATGTAACTCCCTACTTGAAGTGTGTGGCTGAGCCCGACACAGATCGGATCCTTAGGGAGGTGCACGAAGGACACTTGGCTTGTCATGAAGGTGCCCGATCCATTGTGAGGAAAGTGCTGAACCTGGGCTATTACTGGCCCTAAATGAATAAGGAGGCAACGATGCTAGTTCGATCCTGTGACGCTTGCCAAAGGTACGCCCCGAATATCGTGGCCCCAGCTGCCGATCTGACGTCCATCAAGAGTGCTTGGCCCTTCGCGCAATGGGGAATCGACTTGGTGGGACCCCTTCCAGTTGCAAAAGGTTAGTGTCGATATTTAGTCGTGGCTATTGATTATTTTTCGAAATGGATAGAAGCTAAGGCATTGGCCAAGACAACGGGGAACCATATCCTCAAATTCTTTCAGACCCATATCATATCCCGATACGGGATCCCCAAGGTGGTGATTAGTGATAATGGCCCTCCGTTCAACGGGGCCCAGTGGAAGGGGTACCTGGAGGAACTGAAAATTGAGAATCGGACAGCCTCTGTCCGTCATGCTCAAACAAATGGACAGGTGGAGTCAGCCAACAAGATCGTGATGGATGGCCTGAAGAAGAGGGTCCATGCCTTGAAGGGCAAATGGCTGGATGAGCTGGAAAATGTGCTTTGGGCGGTTAGAACGACACCCAAACGATCAACGGGGGAGACTCCGTTTGGCCTTGCTTATGGCACAGAAGCAGTTGCTCCCATCGAAATAGCTGTGACATACCATCGGATGAGGTATTATGAACCTATGTCGAATGATAAAATGAGGCGTCTGGACTTGGACTTGGTCGAAGAGAAGAGGCGGAGTGCCGAGGAGGTCCAGGCTCGGATGCGCTTGGCAACGGCCCGATATTATAATCGACGAGTCAAGTCTCGACAGTTCTTTGTCGGGGAACTGGTGTGGCGTCGGAACGAATTCACCCTTTTGGATCGGATAAACAAGATGTCACCAAAATGGGAAGGACCTTATAAGGTCGTGGGGATGCCAGCTCGAAATGCGTATAAGTTGGAAGACCTCGATGGCAATGTGTTGAAGCATTCTTTTAGTGGCGAACACTTGAAGAAATGTCATGCTTGATGTTAAGTCACCTTCAGTGGTGCAAGTTATTTATTAAGTCGCCTTCCGTGGTGCAAGTTATTTATTAAGTCGCCTTCAGTGGTGCAAGTTGTTTATTGTTTTGAGCCATCAATGAATAAAGCGGTTGCTTCCGACCAGATTGTGCTTAGACTTATCGTTCTAAGTATGCTTAAATCGCCTTAGGTGGTGTAGCTAAATCGCCTTAAGTGGCATGGTTTCGCCTTAAGTGGCATGGTTTCGCCTTAAGTGGGGTGGTTTTTCCTTAAGTGGCATAGTTCCGCCTTAATTGGCACGATTAAATCGCCTTAAGTGGTGTAGATAAGTTGCCTTAAGTAGCACAATTAAATCGCCTTAAGTGGCGTGGTTCCGCCTTAAGTGGCACGATTAAATCACCTTAAGTGGTGTGGTTCCGCTTTAAGTGGCACGGTTAAATCGCCTTAAATGGTGCTGCCTTAAGAGGCACGATTAAATCGCGTTAAGTGGTGTGGGTAAAATGTCTTAAGTGACGCGTCGAAATTACTCTAAGTGATGTGATCGAATTGCCTTAAGTGGCATAGTTAATTCGCCTTAAGTGGTGCAAGGGTAATCGGGACCGGAAGGGATTGATATTATAAAGATCCAAAAGGTTCGCGACAAAAAGGAAATTACAAGGATTCGAAAATTAAGCGATTAAGCTTGATCCTTGGTAGCGTCGAGGGGAGCAGGGTCCTCGAGATCTGTGGCAGAAAGCTCCGTGACCGGAGGATCGGATCCTGGAAGGTTGGCCGCGGGAGGATCGGACTCTGAAGGATTAGCCGCGGGAGGGTCGATCATCGGGGGCTCTGTCGTCGGGATGTCTGCACTTGGAGGCTCCACCGTGCCTTCAGCACCCACAGTCCTCTCGGGGGTGTTACCCCCATCACTCTCCTCAGAAAGACTTAAATACCTCTCCGCGAAAGGGGCGAGAGTCTGAGACTTGGTGAAGCCGATGGCACCACCATACTCCAGATGGAGCTCCTCGACAGCATTAAGCAGGGTGTTTTCCACCTCCGCCGTACAGAACTTCACCGCGTCCGCTTGAAAAGCCTCGGAGCCCCGATAATCCTCCCGACCTTTGGCTTCAGCTTCAGCCAGCTTGGCAGGGAACTCGGCGACCTCCCGCTCCAGCTGTCGGGACCGGTTGGCGAGGAGGACTTTCTCAACCTCCAGCCCCGCCTGGGCATCCTCCAGAGCCTTCTTCGCGAGGACATGCCTGTCCCGATCCTCCGCGCGCCCCTGCTGCTCCTCACTGAGCCTTTGGCGCTCCTGCTTCAGCAACCTCTCGAAATCGTGGACCTGCCTCAAGAGGTCCCGAGTCTTCTGGTTAAGGAGGGCCTGCTCCTTAACCAACTTCCCCTTTGACGACTCGGAGGCAGCCAGATCCTCCTTGAGCTTGCCAAGACCTCGGGGGCCGCCTTGGCTCGCTCCTCCTTCAGGGCCTCGCCCAGGGCCAGGATGCACCCGAAACAGCGGTGCTGATCCGCCATTTCCTGTGGAAAAGAAGGGAAAAGGTTAGTATATGAGAATATCCTACATTACATCCCAAGTGTCAAAGCAGGAAGCCTTACCTCCACACGACGAACGGCCATGTTGCGAATGTCCTCGTGGATGTCCTCTGGGGCCAAGGAGAGCGGAAGCTTCATAGATGGGGGAACTGAGCTTGCCAGCAGGTGCAGACCCAGTTCCAAGGACACATCATCCCGACGCAGCGGGACCCCCCGCAACGACTCGATCGGAGTCCAAGGAGCCGCCACCTGGTCGGGAGAGTAAAGCTGGTAGAAGCTTCCGTCCAAGGGGAAAGGGGGAACGACCCCTCGAGTATCGGAGGTGCGGGCCTCCGAGCCGCCATGAGAACCCGCCGGCCCCTCGGGAGTCAGGCTCAAGACCGGCGAAGGCTGCTGCACCGGAGAAGATGGAGGCAGCCCTTCGGGAGTCGGCTCCAGCGGGGTCTGCCTTACTCCCCGACGACGAACCAGAGGCTGACCCTCGCTTGCCTCCTCGGAAGAACAAGAGACATCCAGGTCCATCACCCGACGGAACTGGCCGCCCGTCGGGACGTCTTCAATCCCCGATCCTCTGGGGGCAGGAAGAGAAAGGAGGGGCTCCCCGACCCGTGCGTCGGAGGGAAGCTCCCCCGCCGAAGCTCCAGCTCCCGATCGACCTGCAGCCGGAGGACGAGAACCTTCAGAAAGAAAGTCAGGAAGTTGATCGGGATCCTTACACCAGATGACGCGACGGGAGAGGTACTGGTCCTTCCCGTAATAATTATAGTAACCCGCTTTGAGAATGCGGGGAGTTTCTCCTTGCAGGATGCGTTTGATCCCTTCGATCCGGGCTCCCTTATCGGAGGGGATTAACTCCTCGGGAATATGCCTCCGGTATAATCGAATTGCTAAGCGGAGTTGTTTACCTTCCTCGGGAGTCTTGGCGTTGAAGATCTGCTCCATCTTCTCCACCCGGGCCCGCTTGATTTGCTCCGAGGTGGGAGGTGCCGATGAGGAGGCGGCCCTCTTTGAAGACTTCCTCTTCCTCGCGGAGCGTGGGACAGCATCAGTCTCCGCCTGCTTAAGCATGAGATTGGTCAGCAGAGATACCTTCTTAGCTGCAAGGATGAAAACGATAGTACAGTTAGAATATTACCCAAGGAACGAGATTAGAAGGGCCGTCGAAGAGTTGACCCCCGGAGACGATATCAAGGAGTCGGATCCCGGTCAGAACCAGGTCCCGCTCCCCGATGGAGTTGGCGTCGAGGGGAGCGAAAGAGTCCCCCCAACGATAAATCTGGATGCAATGGAGAATCTGGAAATCCTCCTCGGAGTAGGTGTGAAAAGCGGGAGCAGGGTCCGCCTCAACCTCCCATCGGGGCCATGGGATGGATCTGTTTCGGATTAAGAAATAACTCCTCTTCCAGCCACTGTTGTCGGGCCCCGAATCAGTGATGAGCCCCCGACCCTTGGCGACCTTCCAGGTGTCGCCATTCCAGCTGTACCGAGAGAGCTGCGCGTTGCTCCATTTAGGCATCCGCGGGTAGAAGGCGCAGACCCCGGCATCATTGCACTTCAGCCCATAGAAGGTCCAGAAGAGTGGGAGGCTATAGGGCCATTGTTGACGGAAGCAAAGTACGCGGAAAGCATTCCACACGCGGATGGCGTGGGGGGAGAATGTAGTCGGATGTGTTTTGTAATATGTACACATCTCGACTATGTCCCCACAGAAGGGGAATCAGATCCCTGCCGATATTTTCCCGGTGGAGACAAATATCTCCCCTTCCCGGGGACGAGTAACCACAGGGTCACCCGGGATGCGAGGCCAAGGAAAAGGGAAGCGAGGCTCCCAGGTAGAAGTAATGCACCCCTCCCGGAGAGCTGCATCATAGGCGGTGTCCGAAATCTCATTACAAGCATAATCAAACTTGAAGGGTTTCCTCCCCCCGGAACTTGATTCACCGTCTAGAAAAGGATCAGAGCAAGAAAAGGCACAAATGATTTCCGCAAAAGTTCGGGTAAGTTGATTATGACAAAAGGAAAACTATGCTAACAAGTTTCTTCGGAACCGAAGGAGGAAATCTTACCAGACATGTTGAATCGGAGAAGAAAAGATGATCTTGATGGTCGGAAGCCTAGGTCGCCGGAGTGCTGATCTGAGACTAGAGAGGAGAGCTTGAACTTTTGAAAACACAGAGAATGAAACAGTAGAGAAGAACTGAATAGTGCCAAGATTTGGGTTTTTATAGGAGAGAGGATAGGCAAAGAGACGTTGCGATCTGGACCGTTGAAGATGAAACGCCTCAACCTGAATCGTCGAAACACTAGGGACAAAACGGCTATAAAGCGTTTTTTCAGAAAAGCAGGCACGGGCACTCAAGCCGTCACTTCGTCACCCATCGCATTTAATAGTGCAGTAATCGATAAATCTTTTCGGATTCGGTGGTTATCCTCGGAATATCGAAAGGTCCGAAGTTGGAAGACGCGACGAACTATAAGTCCCTCGTGTCTTGGGGGCAAATAATGGGTTTCGATATAGCCGTCAGGCCCATTAACAGTGACTAAACGGTGAAGTAGGCTCACTGGGCCCCAAAAGAGGCTTAGAAGACCAATACGAGGGGACCCGACAAGGTCGGTCCCGACATACGAGCTGAACGCCCCCGATCCTATGCCTTTGAGTAGGCCCCGATGATATGCCTTTGAGTAGGCCCCGATGATATGCCTTTGAGTAGGCCCCGATGATATGCGTTTGAGTTGGCCCCGATGATATGCCTTTGAGTAGGCCCCGATATTGAATCCCTGAGAATATTGGCCCTGTCCCGATGACGAGGGGCCCCGAGCGGTGACCAAAAGAGATAACTCTGGAGTCCCCGACATCCGTCGGGACTTGCCAACAGAGAACGAGGCCGAGAAACACGCCCACTATCAACATAGTGGGGAAGTGGCCTGAAAAAACGGAACGCGGGCTACTGGCTGGGATAAACGGAACGTGGCAGTTATCTCAACAGGTAACTGAGGTGACCCCTCCCCTATATAAAGGAAGGAGTTACCTCAGGATTGGTAGGTTCATACGTTCAAACTTACATACTGATACTTGCCAGTTTACATCGAGATACTCATTTAAGCATTAGAGAGGGATTCTGGGTCACCGCCTGGTCTATCCCCTTCTTGCAGGATTACTTGGAGCGAAGGAGTTCAGACTTCCGTCAAGAACGTACCAGAGTTCCAACCGTGATCCAACATTCTTGAAGTTTTTGATAAAACTGATATTTATGAAAATGAGTGTTTTTAGTAATACTTGTGTTCATGATTTTAAGAAAAACGTGACATTTATCAAAATTAAACATTAGATTATCGATCTTAGTAAAATTTGATCTTGAAATTTGACAACTAGCCCTAATTTTGAAGTTTCGACCGAACCACCTAGGGTTTACAATGTAAAGTTCTTAATTTCTTAGGGCCCAAATAACCTAGGGTTTTGACCGAACTTATAAATATTTAATTAAAATTTGTTTTTACCGAAAATTGTTAGATGAATTAGGCCACAATTGTTAGATGAATTAGGCCACAATCCGAGTCGGGTCAACTTCACCGGAAGACCATGGGAACCTGAACCGGGTCGACTGAACTGAAACGAGTTGGGTTCCACGGGTCCAACCGGAGCGGGTCAACCAGTCCGGGTTTTCTCAATCGATCCGACCCATCCGAGTCGGGTCAGACCGGGTAACTAATGGGTCGAACCAAACAAACCCGGGTTGAGTAAAGAACCAAACTGAATCCTATTTAACCGAACCGGACCGGTCGGACCGAATTGACGTGAACCAGACCATTTTGGTCGGACCGACCCGAGTCAACTGAAAATAGGATGGTCAAATTTTAAAATCCAAATGTTTTCGAACTTTAAAATTACCTACACATCGCTAAGTGGTTTGTAATTTTCACGTTTTAATCAAACATGATGCCTAGTTTTGATTATAGGGATCTCGGATATGCATAATTTTGGGATTGAGTCATTTAGTGGGCTGAATTGCAGTTGCTATATTAATTGATATTATTGCATGATTAGAATTGCGCCTTGACTATATCAAGCTCGCTGGATATTGCATGTTGTGGGCATAGCTCTGGATTTCAATTAACGAGTTGCGCACTAAGATAGACATGCTGTGATGGTTGTTGTTTTCTAGAATCCATGTCTAGAAGTTCGGATGATTGATCGTTAGCATGAATTGTAAGTCATCCCCAAATATTTTAAATCGAAAACCAGTCGCCAAATATGCATGATTGTTATGGAGTG
This sequence comes from Clarkia xantiana subsp. parviflora, assembly GCA_036873135.1. Taxonomy (NCBI): domain Eukaryota; kingdom Viridiplantae; phylum Streptophyta; class Magnoliopsida; order Myrtales; family Onagraceae; genus Clarkia; species Clarkia xantiana. The sequence continues at coordinate 10,394,318 of JAPTYO010000013.1, read as the reverse complement.
ATCACGCATGATGCGTATGCATGAATGTGGAGGATGTAGCCGCATGTAATAATTTACTTGAATTGTAGAATAATATATGCTAGCATGAGTTCCTCGGAACATTAGACGCATGACGTGTATGCATGATGATTGGATTGTTTCTTGGATGTGGCTGCGTATGATCATGTACTTGTGTAGTAGAATTGTGTATGCTTGCATGAAATCCCCGAAACGTTTTAAAAGGGTCTTGGGAAAGCCAAGATCGGGTGTATGATAAAATTCCCCATCCCGATGAAAGCGATTAAACCATTTTAAAAGATTGATCTATTAGAAAGGAGACGTCAGTAATGTGAGCTCTTTCACGGCCTCCTTCCATTGGTTTACTGGTGGTCGGGTTGCTTAGATGTTTGAGGAATCATTACATGTCGCCTTCTATCTCATAGATACCCGATGTATGCAATTTTTTTTCCAAAATTTTATTGTCTCCCTGATTGTCGCATGATTGTCAATGTGTGAACTTAGATGGCTGATAGACTACAATTCTATGTTACTCGCGATCTTGATGGAATGAGATATGATGAATGGAGTAAATATGTGTGGAAAATCCCTTTGCGGCAGAGGTTGGGGATTGTTTTAATCCTAATAGAGAAAGGATGATAACGGATGAATATGGCAGTTCGCACTTCCTGGACGACGAAAGGATAAGCAAGGATCAGAAAGCAACGGGTTGATCTTATCGACCTTGACAACAGAAATTGATGAATAGTTCATGAATGCCAGTGCATTACACCTTTGGTGTGCTTTTCGCCTTCGCTTCGGTGAAAGAAATGCAGCTGAAGCTAGATACCTCGTTTTGGAATATGATGGTATTCTACGCATGGATGCCAGCATAATGCAGATCATGTCCCTGATAATGAAAGGGATGCGTGGAAAGGATTTATCCTATCATGAAAAAGTTTCATTTGTCGTGGTTTGCCGATGAAAATTGACTCAAACGTCTAATCATATCGATCAAGACGATTATAAGAATAATACCGAAATTACTTTCGGCCAGGTCAACTAGTCGAAATATGAAACACGCACATATTACAATTTGTCAATGCTCCATTGATCGCGTACTTAGAATAAATTTAACTTCCTTATTTGTTAGTACTCCATTAAAATTAATAAATCCTAACGACGAACATGTGCGAAACCGATTAAATTAAATTTTGGAAACAAAACGACTACACCTGGGTAACAGCTGGTGTTGCGTGCGCCGCGCATGTCCTTCGAGAGATACGACACATTGATTCGAAGTAAAAATTTAATAGGAATTTTTTTATTTAGTGCTCGAAATAAATTTTCATTGCATATAGACCTAATTCGGGCTTCATACTCATAGAACTTCTCATAGAGAATTGTAACGAGCAAAGGGTGAGAGCCCAATGCACGTACAGAGACAGACCAAACCTCAGAGTATGAGTATGCAATGAAATGAATTGTCAGTTAAAAGACGATTCGAATAAGCCTTTAACGAATAAGATTGGCAGAGCATTTTAATCAAACACTTCAAGGACATGGTCAGGACCATGATTTTGCAAGCTCAACTTCCGATCTCCTTTAAGGATGATGTGTAGTTGACTAGCACTCATGAAGTAAAGAGATGGATCTTACCGGGCTGCTACCTTGGGGTTGCGCAGCATACACGCATCAGACAGACAGCCGATTTGGCAAGTTGGGACTTATATGACTGAAAAGTATCTTTATAAGATACTCCGAGAACTTTAAGGGATACGTGTTTGTGACGGCTCAAGAGATTGGTGGCGTGGTCGAACGTGAGTCAAGAGACGTTACGTTCTTTGAGGACGAATTTCCAACGCTTGGAAACATAAAACGAATGAAGTCTCAATTTATCTAGAACAGGATGATGATGTTCAGGTCCCACTTACTTCGAGTGGGAGATTTGAGGCGTCAACACCAGTGAATGACATGGTAAATGAGAATAGAGACATTTTCATACTAAATCCAGCGGGAGGAGTCAATCCAACCACACAGATCACTGTTGCTGCATGTGCGAATTAAGCGGAACCTGATCATCACGTTGCTGAAACACAGGATGAGAATCCTATAATACCTGAACTACCTGTTGGAAACAGTGGGAGTGGGACGACTGACTTGCATGATTATAGGGGATAAATACTAAGGAAACAAAACAAGATACGTGCAAGGTAACTAATTACGCAGCGGAATGGTGCACATACCAACAACGCTTTCCGTAGTCCCAAGATCACTGAGGGGAGTTCTCAATCAGCCAGACGGTTCTTGTAGAGATTCTAGTTAAGGAATCTCTACGCGGATTGGTCTCAATAGCAAAGCATGTGTCGATTCTTTAGTGGGGATGGATCACAGGAGTAAATTGCTTGATCACAATTTGGCACCTCCTTGTCACACAAGTGGTTCGGCCGAAACTATCTAGTTTAGAGAGGAGGGATTTCTTTTATCTCACCACAAAGGAAGAATAGATTAGCTTATAATAAATCTCATAGCACTCCCTATTTATAAGAGGAGCAAAGTGGACAAAATTTCACTTTGCCCCCATATATATTTCAGCCGGCCTATAGAGTGTGGGAGGCCCAATTTTGGGCCATTCATGTCAATTGGGATTTTAGGCCTAGCCCAAAATCCCTAATGTGACATTACGCAATTTCCTTAGGTACAATACTCTTATTTAATGGGCTCCCAATTATGGTGGCACATTCTCCAGATGTCAATAACTCTCACTCGTCGGAATGGGAGGGTGCTTGTTAATATGTTATCGACCAACACATCAACATTTGTTCTTCGATCCAGTCCTCGGAATAGTTCATACGAGGTTTGCCTTTCGACCGGCGGACACGACGGCCATCGTGCTACTCATCTGTTAGAAGTGTTGTAGCCCCCGCGGAACGTTGATTCCCCATCTCTAATCAACCTGTTAAAACAATATTGTGTCGCGTTGTATCCTAGGTCAACTGTGATTCTCCAATTGCCTAGTTTCCACATAGGAATACTCCTTCAAGGCATCCGTACAAGTATTCACAGCCTTTAACTAATATCAGGCTGGTGGCCACTTAGTGAATACAAGAGTCGGAGAATTACAGGTGTACATGACCATCCTCATTGCTCAAACCCTTTGTCAAACTCAACCGGTTTCCAAAGACGTGGTCACTTGGCCTTTTTTTCAACACTACGCTCGTATGCCGGGAAGCGAACATTGACTTTGACCTTAGGTATGAGTTCTTAGTCCGTGAGGATACTTTCGATGCTTCTTCATAAATCATCCAGGATCAGTCACACGCTCAAGGTGAAGAAGTTGGTTGTAGGATTATAAGGGTAGATACACCAGAAATAATAATAAGATACGTGCTAAGTAACTAATACGCAGCGGAAGATAGTGCACATACCTACCTTGCTTTTGTGTACCTTTGATCGCCGAAGGGGAGTTCTCGATCCGCCGGACGGTTCCCGTAGAGGTTCCTGTTAGAGAAGCCCTACGCGGATTATGCCTAACGGCAAAGCCTCAGTTGATTCTTCGCGGGATGGATCTCCGGAGTAAATTTCTTGACACAATTTGACACCTCCTAGGGCATAGGGTGGTTCGGCCGAAACTAGGTGTTTATAGGGAGGAGGGATTTCTTTTAATCTCACCCTAAATGAGGAGAGAATTAGCTTATGATAAATCCCTAATACCTCCCTATTTATAAGAGGAGCAAAGTGAACAAAAGTTCACTTTGTCCTCCTTATGTTTCGGCCGACCTAGCATAGGGTGGAGGCCTAATTTTGGGCCTCCTGTGTCTATTGAGATATTAGGCCTAGCCCAAACTCCCTAATGTGACATTACCTAATTACTTAGATAATTAGCTAATATTAATGGACTCCCAATTACGGCGGCCCATTGTCCAAATGCTAACAGCTCCCACTCGCCGGGATGGGAGGGTGCCTATTAATATGTTGTCGTCCAACACATCTGCATTTGTTCTTCGATCCAATCCTTGCTCCGAATAGTTCATACGAGGTTTTCCGTGCGACCGGCGGACACGATGGGTATCGTGGTACTCATCTGTTAGGAGTGTTATAGCGCCCGCAAAACTTTGATTCCCCATGTCTAATCAATCTGTGGAAAATAAAGTGTCGCGATGTATCCTAACTCTCATTCTCCAATTGCCCAGTTTCAACATAGGAATAATCATTCAGGGAATCCGTACAAGTATTCACAATCTTCAACTAATATCAGGCTGGTGGTCACCTAGTGAATACAAGAGTCGGAGAATTACAGGTGTACTTGACCATCCCCATCGCTCATACCCTTAGTTAAACCCAACCGATTTCCAAAGACGTGGTCACTTAGCCTTTTTGTTTGGCACTACGCTCATACGCCGGGAACCGAGCATTGAGCCTGACCTTAGATATGATTTCCGAGTTCGAGAGGATACTTTGGATATCATTCATATAACATCCGGGATTAGTCACACGCTCAAGGTGAAGAAGTTTGTGCCCGTTCAAATCACATGGATTTTATCTAGCACAACCGAGCCTAACCCCGTGGTCGAACATGGCACAGGCAGTATAAAGTGCGCGTCAATAGCATAACCTGAATTCAGACAGGAGTGGGAAATGTCATATGCTATCGCAGATTTATCGACTGGCCCAGAATGTGGTTGTCTTAGGGAACGAAGTTCGTTACGGCGATTTGCAGAACGTAGATCATGTCGTGTTACCCGGAAACCAAATGATCTTTCTGCTTAACCAGGTTTATCACTGTGGTTCTTAGCCGGTCTTGATATGGTAGAGGTCCCCCTCTCCGTCAAGATGGCCAAGCCTGTGTGACGAGGCTTGACCCACATTCGACATTATCTTGGTTTGGAGGTTGACCCTCCTACGACTAGTTTATAGACCATAAAAAATCCGAGGTAATTCAAACATTATGACGTCGTTAGAATCATAAACTCAAAATCTCAATTCATTCTTATCAAATATTACTTCAAATCTCAAAACGTTATCATCACAACGCAAGCCACTTAAACCCTACGCAGTCCTAGCATTTTAACATGCTTTTCAAAAATATCCATGCGTAAAGGTTTAGTTAATGGGTCTGTCTTCATACTTTCAGTGGACAAGTGTTCTACTGTGATTAAGTTGTCCTCAACCATATTCTAAGCATAATTATATTTCACATCAATGTGTTTCATCCTGCTAAGGTACTTAGGGTTCTTAACTGCTGCAATTACTGCTTGACTGTCAGAGTATACCGTAACAGACTTTCCCGTCCTGGACGCCAAGAAATGCAGTTAAGAGTCTATTAAGCCAGACCGCTTCCTGTGCATTCTTAGAGAGGGCCACAAATTCGGATTCCATCGTAGACAGCGTGACACATGTTTGCTTCTTGCTCATCCATGAAATGGCGGCATTAGCAAGGAGGAGTACCCCTCCTGAGGTGGACTTACGATCATCCGTATCGCCACCATGGTCGGCGTCACTGAACCCAGTCAATTCTATTTTTCATCCTTATAGCACAACCCATAGTTGACAGTACCTTTTTGTTATCGAATAATTCGTTTTACGGCCATTAAATGTTGATAGCCAGGGTCTGATTGGAATCGTAAGCCCACGGTGTAACAGATGTCTGGATGAGTGCATTGCATGGCATAAATTAAGCTTCCAACCATACTAAGGTATTCTACACTTTTCATCTGTTCACGCTCAGCCTGGTCCTTTGGGCCGTCACGTTTCGACAATGCTAACCCAAACACAACCGACGTTTCCACGGGTTTTGCATCTTGTAATCTGAACCTTTTCAACAATTTGTTGATATAGGATTCCTGAGAGAGACATAGTTTGTAAGAAGCCCGATCCCTAGAAATCTTAATGCCTAGGATGTACGTGGCTTCCCCCATGTCTTTCATCTCAAACATAGATGCTAACCAAGACTTTGATTTATTCATGTAACTCATATCGTTCGCGGCAATTAGTATGTCATCTACATATAATGTCAAGATGACATACTTCGACCCTAAGGTCTCAGTGTACACACATGGATCCTTGTGAAGATTCACGAATCCATTTCCAACGATTTCTTCGTGGAATCTGTGGTACCATTGTCGTGGGGATTTTTTAAGATCGTAGATAGATCTTTGGAGTTTACAAAATTTATATTTGTTACCAAGAGTAATGAAACCCTCTGGTTGCTTCATATAGATCTCTTCCTCCAGGTATCCATGGAGGAATGCAGTCTTAACATCCATTTGATGCAGCTCTAGATCAAGGCTTGCAACCAAGGCCAGAATAGCCCTATCTGTGGTGTAACGCACAGTCGGTGAGTATGTCTCATCAAAGTCCACTCCGTGGAGTAGGGTATATCCATTCGCAACAAGTCGAGCTTTGTATCGCTCGACGACTCCATCAGTAGTGAGTTTCTGTTTTAGAACCCAGTTGGCACCTATGGCTCTGCGGTAAACGGGTAAATAAACCAAAGACCAAACAAAATTAGCTTTCATAGATACGATCTCATCCTCCATTGATTTCCTCCATTATTTCGCTTGAGGTCCATCGGTAGCTTGTTTAACCGTTACCGGTTCATCAACCGAAGTCAGAGTGAATAACTCGCCTCTTTCGATGACATACTTCTTAGGAGAAGTTTGATGCCTTTGACTACGTCTAGGCTCGTTAATCCCATCATGAAATTGAACAATGCTCCAACTCGGAATAATGCTCGTTATCGGGGCATTACAAGAGCGCTACTAGAACCTTCACCAACAACTTTTCTAGGACGACCTCTTGGTCTCGGAATTCCACTTCCAAGATTAATTCCACGGTTACTAGAAACAGGAACCAAGTTGGTTGTACTGTTCCCACTGTTGCCAGTAGGTAGTTGCGGCATCATAGGATTTTCATCTAACGGTTCAGGAATATGACTATCAGTTTCGACTTGATTCACATCTGCAGCAACAGTGATCTGTGTGCCCGGATTGACTCCTCCCACTGGATTTATTATGAAAATGTCTCCATCTTCATTTACCATATCGTTCACTTGTGTTGATGTCTCAAATCTCCCACTCGAAGTAAGTGGGACCTGATTATCATCATTATCCTACTCTAGTTCAGGCAAAACTTCGTTTGTTGATGTTTATAAAGCAATAGAAATTCAGCCTCAAGTTTCGTAACGTCTCATGTTCGACCACTCCACCAATCTCCGAGCTATTGCAAACATGTACGCTGTAGAGATACTTTTCAGTACTCTTTTCGGTACATTGTTTGTTTTAACGTCGCATTACGGTAAGATCCGTCTCATTACCGATTTATAGCTCTCATGGTGTTGTGTCAACCGATTTTATGGGAACAAATTTCTACATGTGTGTTAGTTAACATCGCATCGTCCTTGAAGGATATCGGAAGTTGAACAGTCAACAGCATATTTCGGACCATGTCCCTAAAGTGTATAATCTTTAATAATGTTTTTGCCAATCTTATCGTTAGAGGCCTATAGTGGGAGACGTGTCAGACTGACGTTCCTTTTCATTGCATACTCATTTCCAAAGCTTTTCTCTGCCTTTGAATTGTGCATTCAGTTTTCACCTTATGCAATACTTGACTTCGTCCGAGATTGTGGTAGCTTTTAAAGCGTACTTCGGTTTTCGAGAAATCAATGAGTAAAACCTAAAGTAGGTCTTAAATGCAAATAAAAATTTATAATAAGCATTATGTCAAAAATACACTTTACATTGAATTTGTACTTTGAATCGATGTGTCCCATCTTTCGAGGAACCTAGCGCGTTGCGCGCGTGACTCGCCAATTGTTAACCATAGTGAAATCATTTCATTTCCAAAATTCAATTTAACTTAATCAGCTTCGCACATGTTCATCATTACGATTTAAATATTTCATGGAGTACTTATAAATAAGGAATACTTTGAATCGGTCGCACTAAGATTAGCAATGTATTGAATAGCAACTTATAAGGTCAAGCGGCTCGAGGTGAATTATAAATATAATCGATACTCAATTCAGCATTCTTACATGCCCAAAAATAAAAGGTTCCCGCTATACGCGAGGAAACTTAAATCCAAGAGTATTCATAACTGAATGGAAATGTAGAAAAGTTCAAGCAAGAAAGGATGGTGCATATCCTATCCTTATTTATTCTGGGGCATTCTCTCCATGTCTACGCTCCTTCCTCTTCTCGGTTCTGTAATTCACAAATAGGAAATTGAATTACTCTCGAGAACGTAGGATTTTGTTGAGAATCTATGATTATCATCATTAATTCTTGGAACGTACCTTTGGAGGATTAGTACAAGCAGCAGCTAGGTGGCCTTTCACGCCGCACCTGAAACACGTTCGAGATTCCTCTCTACGTGTGCGCTTTTTCTGCCTGTTCTTACCACCAGCTTGCTTAGGTTTGAACTTTCTTTGCATGCTTGGACCAAGCGACTTGTTAGCCTTCTTTTGAAGTTCTTTAACCTTTCTCTTGTGCTTACCCTTTTGCACAACTGGAGAGGACGATGCGACATGCATCCCAGCTCTAGGCTTTTCAGCCTTGAGTCGATCCTCTTCAAGCTCGAGATGAGCTCGTACCTTCTCGAGGGTGTTGAGATGGGTGGCATGGGTAAGGTGCATTTTCATGTTGTTCAAAGATTCTGGTAAAGAACAGATGACACACTGGACCTTCTGCTCCTCAAACAGAGTCTCCCTGCCTCCTTGAGTTCAGTAAGCATGTTAGACATCTGTCTTATATACTCCTACATCGTATGCTTAGGATTCATTTTATATGAGTCTAAAACGATGATTAAGGACCGCTTCTGGGCTATGGTGTAAACACCAAACCTTGCTTTAAGACCGTCCCATAGGTCTTTAGCAGACTCAAGGTGATCAAACTCGTAGAGTACGTCATCCTCCAGCATCGACATCAAGGCGGAACGATTTTCCAGGTCCTTAGCACTCCATTCATCATGGGATGCCTTTTCTTCATCCGCGAGGTCTCCCTCTGGCCTAACTTTATTTGTAGTCAAATGGTCCAAACCTTTCATTTCAGTAATCACCATCGTTGATCGCTTATTCCAGATCTTATAGCTCTTACCATTCAGTCTTACTCCCTTATTTAATTGGGAGATGACAGTGCTAATTGCAGCCATTCAAACTAACACATCGACAATCATGCATAAGAGGGAAGACACTAACATTTTGAAAAACGAATTGCGTACATCAGATATCTATGAGATAGAAGAGGACAAATAATGATTCCTCAGACACCTAACCCAACCGACCGCCAGTAAACCGAGGGAAGGGGGGTCATGAAAGAGTTCACATTACCGTCATCTTCTTTCTAATAGATCAGTGTTTTAAAACGGATTAATCGCTTTTACCGGAACGGGAGGTTTCAAAGCACCCGATCTTGGCTTTCCCAAGGCCCTTTTGAAAAAAAAATTCGAGGAATTCAAATTTTCATATACATTTCTACTACGCAAGTAAATCATGTGCAGGTCACATCCACGAAACAAACCGCTCATCATGCATACGCGTCATGCGTCTAATGTTCCGAGAAACTCATGCTAGCATATATAATTCTACTTCCTAAGTAAATTATCACATGATAATACATCCTCAACATTCATGCATACGCATCATACGTGATCATACCATAACAAACATGCATATTTGGCGACTGATTTTCGGTTTTAAAAACATTTGGGGTTGACTTGCAATTCATGCTATTAATCAAACATGAGTACTTCTAGACATGAATCCTAGGCAATTACAACCATCACAGCATGTCTATCCTAATGCGCAATTCATTAATTGAAATCCAGGGCTCAGCCCACAACATGTAATATCCAGCTAGCTTGACATAGTCAAGACGACAGTTCTAAACATGCATTTATGTCAATTAAATAGCAATTGCAATTCAGCCCACTAAATGATTCAATCCCAAAACCATGCATTTCCGAGATCCATCCCCATAGTCGAAACTAGGCATTAGGTTTAAACCTATAAGCACAATGTAGGCTATTTTAAAGTTAAAAAACATTTGGATTTTAAAAAATTTGACCATCCTATTTAAAATTGACACGGTTCGGTCCATTTTTAAAGGGTCCGGTTCAATCAGTACCGGTTTGTTACAACCCGGTTTGGCCCGGTCTAGTTCGGTTCTGTTTAAAATGGTTCGGCCGGACCAGTTCGGTTTTAAAATAGGAATTCGGTTTGGTTTGACACTCAAACAGGGTCGGTTCGACTCATATTAGTTGCCCTGGTCCGACCCGACCCGAATGGGTTGGACCGATTGAGAAAACCCGGTTTGGTTAACCCGCATCGGTTTAGGACCCGTGAACCCGACCCGGTTCGGTTGACCCAGATCAGTACGGTCGGGTTCCCTTGGTCTAATGGGTTCGGTTAACCCGGCCCAAATGTGTATAAATTGGACTGGCCCATAACCCCTAGTGTTCGGTCAAAATTGATTACTTGTGGGCCGAGTAAGTTTTTAAAGTCCACTAAAAACTTAACTTGGTCACCAAGTAACAATTAATTATAAAATAATTTCCAATTTTCTGCACACACACACACACACACACACATATATATATATATATACATTTATTGTCAAGATTCTATATTTAGATATATATAATCAATCAACAATATATATACACATATATATTCGGCAACACTATATAAATATATATATACTTAATTATATTGTTGTCAATATTCAATATTAGGGATATATTTTCATCAATAATATATATTTTCTCAATCTTTTAGGCAACTATATTTATCAATAATATCTACATCCCTAAAATTGTCCTAGATATATTGATAGTTTATATTCACAATTATCTTGTGAACCTAACCCTAATTTTGGCCTAATTCCTAGGCACTAAAATATTTTGACCGAATTATATAAAATATATATATATATATATATATATATATATATATATATATATATATATATATATATATATATATATCAAAATTCGGGTCACTTTAGGGTTACTTGTGGACTAAGAAATTAAAATTTTCACATTGAACACCTAAAGGAGGTTCCGCCGAAACACTAAAATTAGGGTTTGTGTTCAAATTTTAGGATCAAAACATGCAAAGATCAATAATCCAATGTTTAATTTTGATAAAAATTTTGTTTTTCTTGAAGATCATGAACAAAAATTTTACTATGAACATCATGAAAAAATTTCGGCCACCATGATTTATAAAAATCTAAATTTTAAAACTTGAACACCAAATTTAAAATTTTCGGCCAAAACTAAGAAATTCAAGAACAACAATTTTATCAAAATCATGAACTCCCTAACACAGGCTTTGATACCACTGTAGGATTATAGGGATAAATACACCAGAAACAATACGCATCGGATGATAGTGCACATACCTACTTTGCTTCTGTGTACCTTTGATCGCCGAATGGGAGTTATCGATCCGCCGAACGGTTACCGTAGAGGTTCCTGTTAGAGAAGCCCTACGCGGATTACGCCTCACAGCAAAGCCTCAGTCGATTTTTCGCGGGATGGATCTCCGGAGTAAATTGCTTGACACAATTTGGCACCTTCTAGGGCACAGGGTGGTTCGGCCAAAACTAGGTTTTTATAGGGAGGAGGGATTTCTTTGAATCTCACCACAAAGGAGGATTGAATTAGCTTATGATAAATCCCTAATACCTCCATATTTATAAGAGGAGCAAAGTGTACAAAAGTCCACTTTGCCCTCCTTATGTTTCGGCCGACCTAGCCTAGGGTGGAGGCCCAATTTTGGGCCTCCCATGTCAATTGGGATTTTAGGCCTAACCCAAAATCTTAATGTGACATTACCTAATTATTTAGGTAATTAACTAATATTAATGGGCTCCCAATTACGGCGGCCCATTGTCTTAATGCTAACATTTGTGCCTGTCTGAATCACGTGTATTATATCTAGCACAACCGAGCCTAACCCCGTTATCGAACATTGCACGCGCAGTATGAAGCGCGCGTCGTTGGCATAACCTGAATTTAGTCAAGAGTGGGAAATGTCATAAGCTATCGCAGACTTATCATCTGGCACAAAATGTGGTTCATTGACGAACGAAGTTCGTCACGGCGATCTGCAAACCTTAGATCATGTCATGTTACTCTGAAACCAAATGATCGTTTTGCTTAATCAGGTTTGCCACCGTAGTTCTTAGCCGCTCTTGATATGGCAGAGGTCCCCCCTCTCCGTCAAGACGACCGAGCCAGTGTGACGACATTATTTTACTTGAGAGGTTGTCCCTCCTACGACTTGTTTATAGACCGTAAAAATCTGATGTAATTCAAACATTATGACGTCGTAAAATAATTATCTCAAATTGTAATTCATTCTTTTTAAATATCAAAATGTTATCATCACAATAAAAGCCACTTAAACCCTACGCAGTCCCGGCATTCTAACATGCTTTTTGAAAGCATCCATGCGTAACGGTTTGGTTAATGGATCCGCCATCATACTATCAATGGACAAGTATTCTTGTGTGATTAATTTGTCTTCAACCATATTCTTAGCATAATTGTATTTAACATCAATGTGTATCGTCCTGCTATGGTAATTGGGATTTTTAACTGCTGCAATTGTTGCTTGACTATCAGAGTATACCTTCACAGGCTTACTCCCGTCCTCGACGCCAAGCAATGTAGTTAAGAGCCTTCTAAGACAAAATGCTTCCTGTGCATTCTTAGAGAGGGCTACGAATTCGGATTCCATCGTTGATAGCGCGACACAGGTTTGCTTCTTGCCCATCCATGAAATGGCGGAATTAGCAAGGAGGAACACTCCTCTTGAGGTGGACTTACGATCGTCCGGATCGCCACCGTGGTCAGCGTCACTGAATCCTGTCAATTCTAGTTCTCCACCCTCATAGCACAGTTTGTATTCAGCAGTACCTTTCAGGTATCGAATAATTCGTTTCACAGCCTTTAAATGTTGATAGCCGGAGTCTAATTGGAATCGTGCTACTAAACCCACAGTGTAGCAGATGTCCGGACGAGTGCATTGCATGGCATACATCAAGTTTCCAACCATACTAAGGTATTGTGCACTTTTCATCTGTTCACGCTCAGCCTAGTTTTTCAGACCGTCACGCTTCGACAACGCGCACCCATACACAACCGGATCCACGGGCTTGGCATCTTGCAGTTTGAACCTTTTCAACAGTTTGTTGATATAGGATTCTTGAGAGAGACTTAACTTGCGAGAAGCCTGATCCCTAGCAATCTTAATGCCTAGGATGTACGTGGCTTCTCCCATGCCTTTCATCTCGAATACAAATGCCACCAGGACTTTGATTCATTCATGAAACTTATATCGTTCACGGTAATCAATATGTCATCTACTTATATTGTCAGGATGACGTACCTAGACCCAGAGGTCTTAGTGTACACGCATGGTTCCACGTGAAGATTCACGAATCCGTTTCCAACGATTTCCTCGTGGAACATGCGGTACCATTAACGGCATGAGTTTTTAAGACCGTATATCATTCTTTGGAATTTACAAACTTTACGTTCGTTACCAGGAGTAATGAAACCCTATTTTTTCTCCATATAGATCTCTTCCTCCAGGTTTCTATGGAGGAATGCAGTCTTAACATCCATTTGGTGTAGCTCCAGATCGAGGCTTGCGACCAAAGCCAAAATAGCCCGGATTGTGGTATAACGCACAGTCGGTGAGTATGTTTCATCAAAATCCACTCCGTGAATTTGGGTATATCGTTTCACAACGATTCGAGCTTTATATCACTCGACAGATCCATCAACAATGATTTTCAACTTCAGAACCCACTTATCCCCTATGGCTCTGCGGTTAGCAGGCAAATCAACCAAAAACCACATCGAATTAGCTTTCGTAGAGGCGACCTCATCCTCCATTGCTTTCCTCCATTCCTTCGTTTGAGGTCCATCTATAACTTGTTTAACCGTTACCATTTCATCAACTAAAGTCAGAGTGAACCATTCACCTATTTCGATAGGATACTTCTTAGGAGAAATTCGATGCCTTTGACTACGTCTAGGTTTGTTAGTACCATCTTGAACTTGAACAATGCTCCTACTAGGAATAATGCTCGTTATCGGTGCAATACTCCCACTGGGAACAAAAGCGTAACTTGAACAGTCACCAACAACTTTCTCGGACGACCTCTTGGTCTCGGGATTTTACTTCTGAGATGAATTCCATGGTTACTAGGACCAGGAACCAAGTTGGTAGATCCACCCCACTGTCACCAGTAGGTAATTGAGGAATTATAGGATTTTAATCCAGAGGTTCATCTCAATTAATTTCAGGACGGATGCATGATCCAGCATTGAACGACTAATAGTCAGCAAAATCATGGTTGCTCTACAGGACTTCGGGAGGATCCCGATTATGGCTTGAATTTTGTCCCACTCAGCCATCTGACTTTCCTCTTCGAGTGGTTTGAGCATGCTGAGGAGTTAATACACTTTTTCAAGCTTACTGATGTTGTTGCTCTTTAGGCATTCATCCAAAGATTGTATAAGAGGGTGTAGTACAACTGCAATGACGTTTCCATATTTCAGGAACAGGGCACCCCAGATATCCTTTGTAATCGGAATATCCTTATACTCTTCCTCGCTATGTCTCGCTTACGTTGGTCACCGCTGGGTCTTCCAGGCCACCATTCCGTATCGGACTCCCCCAGTGCGAGGCCTGTGGTAATATATCCCCCTCCTCCCTGAGGTCACGCTTTTGCGCCAAAGATATTTCCCGCCTCATGGACCGCTACTTGGCAACTTGCTTCCGCCCTTTCAGCAGTCAATATCACCTGCTCGAGTATGGTCAGGATTGCTTGTCGAGCAACCTGCCTCCACCCTTCCAAGCAGTGATCCCGGACGCACCTGCCTCCTGTAGTGCTCCACACAGTCACGCAACTCAGACTTCCTCGTCGAACAACTCCTCGATCGGAGCCCTTGTTCGTTAAGAGCCGCGCCACCCGATGACATTTCGTGGTAAAGCAATTCACAACCACCACTATCGTTCAGAGTCCGCAGCAGTAATATTTTCTTCATTTCCCACCTGGGTCGAGAACTCCGCTCTGATACCACATGTCAAGGGCTTGGAGTTTTCCATGCTCCCAGCGGAATACGCCCGCGGGGCATCCGGCACTCCCACGTCCGGATCAGCCCTATTCTCTCCCAAGATCAGTTCTGGAAGCCCAACTTGCACTACGCATACGGACGGAACGGGTCATGGTTAGGGGTCTTTGCTCCGGAGAGCAAAGTTTCGATCCAATCCAATCGATGGCATCCAGCAAGCAGTCAGAGATGGTAGTTTCCGAGAAGCCCAAGATGAGTACCAAGGAGTATTTGGTGGATCTTGATCATCGTGTAGAGGAGCTACGGCACGTGGTGGCGGAAGTCCAATATGATGCCGTGTATGCGTCCAAGAGTGTTGACAAAATCTGTTCCGGAATGGAGGAGCTTCAGAGAGATGTGAAGGACGCTACTGAGGAGCTTGGGAAGAAGGGCGACGCGCTCGAAGCTACCATCACAGCCACTCGAGAGGAAGTGAAGGAGTTCGCAGGGATGCGGACGGAGCTTGACGAGATGCATGTGAAGCTTACTGATATCGATGAAATGCTAAGGAAGCTTGCTAAGCTTGAGGTGATTCAAGCTGAAATGGATGGGCTCAAGCAAGAGCTCAACCGAGGGAGGAGGATGCGAGGCGATGGAGCAGCCGTGGAGCGGAATGTTCATCGTCTTGATGTTCCGAGACCAAAGCCATTCAAGGGGTCGAGAGTTGCAAATGAAGTGGACAACTTCTTGTTCGCTTTGGTGGACTACTTCCAAGCAACGGGAGTAGAGGAGGATTCGGCGCGCTTAGGTATGGTTTCATCTTACTTACAAGATAATGCTTTGGTTTGGTGGTGCCGTAAGCGTGATAGCCGAAGTGGAGACCGAATTAGCACATGGGATCAGTTCACCGCTGCATTTCGTGCGCAACTCTACCTGGAGTATGCGGAGAACGAGGCACGTGGAATGCTTTGTCGATTGGATCACAATGGGAACCTTTGGGAATACGTCAACCACTTCTCGGAGTTGATGCTTCAAATCCCTTCCATGACTGAGGGAGAGGCGTTCTTTCAGTTCATGGATGGTCTCAAGCCATGGGCAAAGACGGAGTTGGAGCGTCGAGATGTGAAGACGCTCGACAAGGCCATGACAACGGCCGTGTCATTGAAGGAGCTTTAGACGGAGAAGCCAAAGCCAAAGGAGCAGCCGAATTGGTGGGGGAGATCGCAGCAAGCCCTATCATTCCGGAGGAGACAAGTCTCCCAAATGGGAGATCGCATCAAGCCCTATCATTACGAGAGGTAAGTCCAATGGTGGTAGATTCAACAAGTCGTTCTCAAATGACACTGGTGGATCGTATTCGAAGGATCGCGGACCGATGGAGTGCTTCTATTGCAAGGGGCCTCACATAGCGAGATCTTGCTCGGAACGCAAAGTGGAGTGCTTTTTGTGCAAGGGGCCTCACCATGCGAGAGAGTGTCCGGTACGTGAAAAACATTCAGCTCTTGTTACTTCCGAGGAGAAGGAAGAAGAAGTAGCTCAGTTGGGGTCGTTGCGGATGCTCGGCGCTATCCGAATCATCAAGGGGAAAGAAGTCGCTGAAACCTTTGTTGGGTCCGCACCTGATGAAGGACCGAAGACGGTGAAGTGCGTGGGAGAGTCATCATGTCTGAAGGCGGGGATTGCAGCAATTTCTCGCGTAGAGAATCCATTGGTGGAGCGGATCAAAAATGGATTAACGCATGACTCTCAAGCACAAACATTAATGCAGCAAGTGCGAGAAGGCAAAACCCGGCGGTTTGGTGCAAAGGTGAGCTGATCTATACACAGGGACATTGCTTGTACGTGCCTCATTTCGGGAAGTTGCGCAAAGAAGTAATGCAGGAGTGCCACGATTCCAAGTGGGCAGGCCATCCGGGAGTGCATCGCACGATTGCTCTAATGGAGGAAAGGTATTATTGGCCTAACATGCGCGACGATGTTGAGACATATGTACGTATTTGTCTTGTTTGTCAATAGGTCAAGATCGAGCAGAGGCAACCGGGAGGAGTTTTGCCGCAGATGCCCGTTCCTGAACGTCGATGGGAGAGCATATCCATGGATTTCATCATGAACTTGCCGAAGTCTGAAGGGAGCCAAACAATCATGGTGGTGGTGGACACGTTTTCGAAGTATGCAACCTTCATTCCCGCAACGAAGGATTGCCCAGCCGCGGAGGTCATTGTGAGAGATAGGGATCCACGTTTCACGGGTAAGTTCTGGACTGAGCTATTCAAATTACTCGGGAAAGATCTGAACTCTTCAACCAGCTTACATCCCCAAACTGACGGCCAAACGGAGAGGGATAATGCTTAGCTGGAAATGTACCTGATTCACTACGTGAACACCACTCAAACGGATTGGGCGAAGTTGCTCGACACAGCCCAATTCTCATACAACTTGCAGCGAAGCGAATCCACCAACCGGAGCCCGTTCAAAATCGTGACGGGACAACAACCACTCACGCCAAGTGAGGTTGCGATGGGGTACACTGGGCAGAGTCCTGCGGCGTACCATTTTGCCAAGGCGTGGCATCTGGAGAAGGAGCTAACGCGGTCATGTTTGCACAAAGCCGCGAAGAAAATGAAGAAGTGGGCCGACACCAAGAGGCGCGACCGTGCATTCGAGGTGGGCGACATGGTGATGGTGAAGCTACATCAACACTTGCGACATAGGAACGTGCACCAAGGACTTGTCCGACGGTACAAGGGGCCTTTCCGAATATTGAAGAGTGTGGGCAAGGTGGCCTACAAGCTTGAGCTCCCCCAAAAGCTCAAGTTGCATCCAGTGTTCCATGTGAGTACGTTGAAGCCGTTTCACGAGGACAAGGAAGACCCAAACCGAGCAGAGTCCTCACGTGCACCAATCGGGGTCAAGACGTCGTATGATCGAGATGTAGCTGAGGTCCTGACGGACCGCACTGTCCGCTTGTATAGGAGGAAGCCAAGAAGAGAGTATTTGATCAAGTGGAAGGGACTACCAGACAGCGAGGCGAGTTGGGAACCCGCGGACAGCTTATGGCAGTTCCAGGACAAGATCGAGAAGTACAACGTGGAGGACACGACGAGGGCGTCGTCTGAGTTTGGTGGGGGAGAATGTCATGGACCTGGAGCATACACCCACAAGTTAGCCCAATGTGAAAAGGAATCCATCCACAAATGGCAACCAAGGAGGGTGAAGTCACAAGTGTCCCGATACGATGTATCCGTCTAGGTTCGTTGTATTAGAGGATAGAATTAGAAGATGCCACTTCACATACATGTCTCCCCATTAAATGTAAAGCTTCATTTGAGAGCGTTCCCCACTTGTGTATATAGGGGTCCTCTCCTTCATTTTTAATCATCCAAGAGTTGAGCAATACAATACAGACAAGAGTTATCTCTGCATATTCATAGTTTTAGCTTTTGTGATCGAGGGTTAGGCTGACTTAGGAGCGGTTCCTAAGGCCGCACAGGTGAGGGAAAGTTAGGGAAAACTCCAAGCCCGTGACAAGTGGTCAGAGATGGCATCCAATCAGGGAAAGTTAGGGAAAACCATTTAAGCTGCTCTCCGGAGCAAAGACCCCTAACCACAGCCCGTTCCTTAGAGCAAAGTTTCGATCCATCTCGGGAGCAAAGACCCCTGACACTATCATCTCTGACTGCTTGCTGAATGCCATTGGTTAGGGTCTTTGCTCCGGAGAGCAGCTTGACTGGTTTTCGGCCTGCCCTGGCCATCATCAGGAGAGCGGCATTAGCTCCTGAACCAGCAGGATCCCGAAAGATATGCAACGTCTTACCGATAACAACCAGGACATTGGAAACCAGCCATTGGCTTGTAAGCGACACCCCATGTATGGGGGGATAGATCCACATCCATCACGTCGTGGCTTGGCTTCTAACTACTACTCCCCCCTAAAGAGCTTTATTTACAAACGCTACTCTAGAAGTAGTAGACGTTGGGTGTGCTCCAACTTGCACCACTTTTCCAGGCACGTGACATTCTCCCCCACCCAACCAATGCAACGCCCTCGTTGCGCGAACCCGCTGCTTCAAGAAACTTCAGTTCTTCCACAGCAGTGCACTTCACCACGCCATCAATGATCCGCCTTCTAAGGTTTTGTCTGAGTTGCTTTTTGCGTATTGTCCTCTCCATCCTGAGAAGATCAACTTCCTCGCTATGTCGCGCTTACGTTGGTCACCGCTGGGTCTTCCAAGCCACCATTCCGTATCGGACTCCCCCAGTGCGAGGCCCGTGGTAATATCTCCCCCTCCTCCACGAGGTCACGCTTTTGCGCCAAAGAGATTTCCCACCTCGTGGGACGCTACTTGGAAACTTGCTTCCCCCCTTTCAGCAGTCAATATCACCTGATCGAGTATGACCAGGATTGCTTGTCTAGCAATCTGCCTCCACCCTTCCAAGCAGTGATCCAGGACGCACCTTCCTCCTACAGTGCTCCACACAGTCATGCGACTCAGACTTCCTCGTCGAACAACTCCTCGATCGGTAAAGCAATTCGCAACCACCTCTATCGTTCAGAGTCCGCAGCAGTAATATATTTATCTTCAAATCTCCCTGGGTCGAGAACTCTGCTCTGATACCACTTGTCCCGGGCTTGGAGCTTTCCACGCTACCAGCGGAATACGCCCGCGGGGCATCCTGCACTCCCACGTCCGGATCAGCCCTCTTCACTCCCAAGATCAGTTCTCGAAGCCCAGCTCGCACTGCGCATACGGACGGAGCGGTCTATGTTTAGGGGTCTTTATTCCGGAGAGCAGCTTAACTGGTTTTCGGCCTGCCCTGGCCATCATCAGGATAGCGGCATTAACTCCCGAACCAGCAGGATCCCGAAGGATATGCAACGCCTTACCGATAACAACCAGGACATTGGAAACCAGCCATTGGCTTTCAAACGACACCCCATGTATGAGCGGGGGAGAGATCCACATCCATCACGTCCTGGTTTGGCTTCCTACTACTACTCCCCCCTAAAGAGCTTTATATAACAAAACTCCCTTGGACGTAGAAGACGTTGGGAGTGCTCCAACTAGCACCACTTTTCCAGGCACGTGACACTTGCATATATAATTCTACTACTTAAGTAAATTATCACATGTGGCTACATCCTCAACATTCATGCATACGCATCAGCATGATCACATCACATCAAAAATGCATATTTGGCGACTGATTTTCAAATTTAAAAAATTTGGGGCTGACTTGCAATTCATACTATCAAACGACATGCGTACTCCTAGACATGAATTTCAGCATTTGGGTTTATGGGCCGCCGTAATTGGTAGCCCATTAATTAAGACCATTAACCTAAGAAATTAAGTATGGGTCACATTAGGGTATTTGGGCTAGGCCTTGTTGTAAGCATATGGTAATGTGCGCCGTAATTGGTAGCCCATAATATGTATATTTACCTAATGAACTTCGGTAAATGTCACATTAGGGTAATTGGGCTAGAACCAAATCTCAATTGACATGGGAGGCCCAAAATTGGGCCTCCCCAATTACATAGGCAGGCCGAAATATAGAGTGGGGTAAAGTGGACTTTTGTCCACTTTACTCCTCGAGGTGTTAGGGGATTTTTTATGGTTAATCAAAATTCCCTCATCATAGTGTTTTAGAGAGAAAAACCTTCCCCCCCCCCCCCCCCCTTAAACCCTAGTTTCGGCCGAACCATATAACCCTCACCAAGGGTGTGCCAAATTGTTTTCGAGCAAACTATCCAGAGATTTGTCCCTGTGCCAAGAATCGATCAGAGGCTTTGTTGTGGAGCTTGAACAACATAGAGACTCTCTAACAAGAACCTCTTCGGGTCCAGACCGGAGGATCGTGAACTCCCTCCAGAGAAGATCTTGGGTCTACGGATCATCCTAAAGGTATGTGTGAAACTTCCGCTGCGTAATTCTAATTACTGGCATGTACCTTGTTTCAGTATCCGTAGTGATTACTCCCCGTAATCTAACAGTGGTATCAGAGCCTGTGTTAGGAGTTCATGATTTTGATAAATTGATATTCTTGGAAGTTTTAAATTTTCGGACCGAAATTTTAAAGGAAGGATTTTAAAATTTTAAAATTTTAATGTATAGGGTGGTCTGAAATTTTCATGATGTCTTTGGTTAATTTCAAGAAAAGAGTAATATTTATCAAAATCAAACATTGGATTGTTGATCTTATTAAAATTAAATCTTAAAATTTGACCACTTGTTCCCAATTTTAGTGTTTTGGCTGAAACCCTAAGTAAATTACAAGGTAAAATTTTAAATTTTTTAAGCGCCACGGGACAATTTTCAGCCACTATATTAAAATAATATTGTTTACCATATTTTAATTTTTAATTAAGGTAACAATATATCTATAATTGGGAACATTAGGATAGATTCACAATAATATATAGAAATACATATCACTATCAATATATCTAAATATTTAATAGGGTTAAAGATATTATTGATAGATTTTATTGCCTAAAAGATTGAGAAAATATATTGTTAGTATATTTGTTACCCTATTTAAGATATTGACAATAAATAATATATATATATATATATATATTATATATTGTGCCGATTTTTACACACACACATGTATATATTGTAGATTGATTTAATTTTAAAGATAGAATCTTAGCAATACATATATATATATATATATATATGTTATATTTTGGCTGAATTATATATATATATATATATAATATTAGAAATTATTTTATATAATTAATGTTACTTGCTGGTTAAGTTAATTATTTTTGGACTTTAAAACACCACTTGGGCCACAAGTTAACATTTCGGCCCAACCTTTTAAATTTTAAATATTGGGCCGGTCCAATATGTCAAACCGGGACGGATTTAAATCGAACCGGGTTTTCTCAGTCGCTTCGACCTAATCGGGTCGGGTCGAACCGGGAAATTAAGTGGATCTAACAGAACCGGTTTTGTGTGTTGAACCGAACCAAACCCTATTTTATTGGACCGGTTCGGACCGAACCAGATTTTAAAATTTAAAACCGGACCAAACCGGATTTGCCGGACCGGGCCGAACCGGATTTTCTGAACTGGACCGAAATTGACTGAACCGAAATGATTTTCAAAACGAATTCAAGTCAATTAAATAAAATAGGGTGGTCAAGTTTTAAAATCCAAATGTTTTTTAACCTCTAAATGGACTACACAGTGCTCATAGGGTTGCTAACCTTTATGCCTTGTTTCGAATATGGGGATGGATCTCGGAGATACATGTTTTTGGGACTGGATTAATTAGAGGGCTGAATTGCAATTGTTTATTTGGGACCAGATTAATTAGAGGGCTGAATTGATTAGAAATGTTGTCTTAACATAGTCAAGCTAGATGGACATTGCATGTTGTGTGCAGAGCACTGGTTAAATATATGGAATGCGCACTAGGATAAACATGCAGTGATGGTTGTAAATGCCTAGGATTCATGTCTAGAATGTTGCGTAATTGAATATAAGCATGAATTGCAAATCAGCCCCTAATTTTTAAAATTATTTTAAAACCGAAAACCAGTCGCCTAATATGTATGATTGTTGTGGAATTTTCATGTTTGACACGTATGCTAGAATGTTGAGGATGTAGCTGCATTTGATAATTTACATGGAAGTAGAATTATATATGCAAGCATGAGTTCCTCGGAACATTAGACGCTTGACGCGTAAGCATGAGTTTGATTTGTTTGATGAATGTTACTTGCGTATTATAATTTACATGGTTAGTAGAATTATATATGCATGAGAAAATTCATCGGAATGTTTTCCAAAATACAAAGGGCCTTGGGAAAGCCAAGATCAGGTATGCTTGTTTTAAAATTCTTGTTGTGTAATTTGCGATTAAAACTGTTTTAAAAGACTGATCTATTGGATTGAAAATGACGATCTTCCATTGGTTTACCGGTGGTCGGTTGGTTTAGATGACTGAGGAATCATTGTTTTTCGGATTCAATCTTAATAGATATCTGATGTATGCAATTCTCTCTCAAAATATTATTGTCTACCTAATTTTTGCATGATTGTCAACTGTTATCAATGGATGCGATCATCAATGTAATCTCCCAAATGAACAAGGGAGTGAGATTGACAGCAACAATTATAAGATCTGGAATAAGCGACGAAAATGGTAATTACTGAAATGGGAGCTATGGAGCATCTGACTACGAAGAAAGTCAGGCCAGAGGGAGACCTCACGACTGAACTGGAGAAAACCCATGATGAATGGGATGCAAAGGACCAGGAGATCCGTTCCGCCTTGTTGTCACTGCTTGAGGATGACATACTCTATGGGTATGATCACTATGAGTCTGCCAAAGACCTAAGGGATGGTCTTAAGGCAGGGTTTGGTGTTTACACCACTCCCTAGAAGCGATCGTTAAACATCGCTTTAGACTCATACAAAATAAATCCAAAGCATACAATGAAAGAGCATATTAGACACATGTCTAACATGCTTGTTGAACTCCAGGAAGCAGGAGAAATCATGACGAAGGAACAGAAAGTCCAATGTGTGATACGATCCTTACCTGACTCTTGAAGTAGCATGAAAATGCACATTACCCATGCCACTCAACTCAATAACCTCGAGAAAGTGCGAGTTCATCTCGGGCTGGAAGAGGATCGTCTCAGGGCTGAAAAGCCTAGGGCGGAAATGCATATCGCATCCTCATCTCCAACTAAGCAAAAGGGTAAGCGCAAGAGGAAGGGAAAGAATCTCTAGGTCAAGGTTGATAAGCCTCTAGCTTCGAAACCTCAGAAGAAGTTCAAGCGAAAGAAATTCGGTGGTAAAAAAGGCAAAGCAAAACAGACACGCAAAGAGGAAACTCGAACGTGTTTTAGGTGTGGCGTGAAAGGACACCTTGCTAATGCCTGTACCAATCCTCCCAAGGTACGTGCTGAAGAAAAATGATAAACTCATATGTTCTTCTAGGACTCCTCTTACTCGAGAGTAATTCAATTCATTCTTTTGGATTATCGAACCGAGAAGGAGAATAAGCACAAACCTGAGAAACTTGCCCCGAAGATATAAAGATTGAATGAATGACTTTATCTTTATTTGCTTTTCTTAATAAACCTCTTATAAATTCTTCAGTTTAAAGTATACTTAATAATGTTCCTTGAAATACATGAAACGTTTTATTTTGAGCATGTAACCATGCTCAGAGAAAGTATTAATTACCGTTTCTCAAGCTTTTCGATCCTTTTAATTAGATTTTTTATGCATTGCTTATAAGTATATTGCTTATATCTCTCATTAATAATATTACTCCAATTAATGAAATAAACTGTAATCATCTGCGAAATTGATTGGATTAAATTGTATTAAATTCAGAAATGAAACGATTTGACCGAAGGTTAAACTACGGTAAGTTGCGCCTTGCGCAAGTGGACCTCGCAAGAGGAACACATCGTTTAAAAGTATAAGTTTAATACAGAAGTATTTAAAATGATGATGTGCTGAATTTTCGTTTGCATTCCTTCGGAATAACTTATTGATAACGTTTACCTCGGCAAGAAAGTAGGCTTCGAAAGCTACTACGGCCTTGTAAAAGTATAAACTGACGCATAAGGTGAAAACCTAAAATGCTCAGTTCGGAGATGGAATAAATCTCTGAAATTAGTTAGCAAACGAAGAAGGATTAAGTTGGTTAAACGATTTTCCTTCTGTACGCCTTGAACGATAAGTCAGGCTAAGCATTCAAATCAAATGACACACTTCTATAAGCATAGTTTGTAAACATAAATGTTATAGTCATTTCTTCACACGTTCCCTATGGGATGATGAGAAAATGATTCACATTAATGTAAATCTATGTTCCATTGTAATCGGTAAGACACGACGCCATAAAAGCTGAAGAATGATAATGAGCTACTCATATCATCATGCGGCATTAATTTGCGCATTAAACACGTATTTAGGACAAGAGTATGTAACTATTCTTTGAAAATAATTGTTTACAGCTTAAAATACATGGTACCGTGGTCGAACATATGACATTACATACTTGAGGACAAATTTTCAAATGCATAAACATAAGTCTTAATCAGACAAAATAGGATATTACTGGCATTAGGTCCCACTTAATTCGAGTGGGAGAGATTTGAACCAGCAACTCAAGTGAATGACATGGTCAATGATAATGGAAACATTTTTCATAATAAATCCAGTGGGAGGACTAAACACCTACCACAAGTAATCACTGTTGCTGTTTGGACGAATCAAGTAGAACCTGATAACCGAGGATACCACAACTACCTATAATACCCATTTTTCCCATAGGAAGTGATCCGACAAACTTGGTTCCAGATCCTAGTGATCAAGGAATTTATCTTGGAAGTAAAACTCTGAGACCGAGAAGTCGTATAAGGAAAGTTGTCGGTTATGGTTAAAGCACTCCTCTTGTACCCAATAGAAGTGATGCTCCGATGAGAAGCATCATCTCGAGTGGGAGAATTGATCCCTATTGGAAGAAATGCTCTGATAAGAGGAATTATTCCGAGTGGGAGAAATATTAAGACTCAAAGACAGGATGATCAAGCCTAGACGAAAGTCAAAGGCATCAAACTTCTCCAAAGAAGTATCCCATCTGGAAGAGTGGCAACCTCACTCTATCGACAGTCGACATGCATTAGAAAGACCTCAAGTGGAGAAATGGAAGAAAATAATAAATGAGAGAGATTGACTTAATGAAACCCATCAAAGTCAATAGTTGATAAACCTGCTAACCACAGGGGCATAAGGATAAGGTGAGTCCTTTAAGAAAGCTCACCACTGATGGAAAAGGTCGAGCGACACACAGCTCGAATCATTGCGAAAGGCTATACCTAACTTCACGGAATGGACTTTGACAAACCATACTCAGCACTTATGCGTAAAACCATGGTGCAGTGCCATTTATGGTCCTGGTTGCAGGTTTCGATTACGAACCTCACCAAAATGAGTATAAAGACCGCATTCCTCCTCGGAAACTTGGATGAAGAGATCTACATGGAACAACCGGAGGGTTTTATTACTCCTGGTAACGAACGTAAAAGTTTGTAAATTCTATAGGTCCATCTAGAGTCTTGAACAATCGTCTCGGCAATAGTACCGCAAATTCCACGAGGAAATCATAGGAAACGGATTTGTGAATCTTCATGAGAATCCATGCGTGTATTATAAGACCTCCGGGTCTAAATATTTCATTTTAAATTTATACGTGGATGACATACTCATTGCCGCAAACGACATGAGTTTTATGAACAAGTTAAAGTCCTAGTTTGCATCTGTATTTGAGATGAAGGACATGGGAAAGGCCACGTACATCTTAGGCATTAAAATTGCCAGAGATCGGGCTACCCGGAAATTGTGTCTGTCTCAAGAAGCTTATATCAACAAACTGTTGAAAAGATTCAGATTATAGGATGCCAAACCCGTGGATACGCCGGTGGTGTTTGGTGCGCACTGTCAAAACGTGACGGCCCCAAGAACCTGGCAGAGCATGAAAAGATGAAGGGTGTAGGATGTTTTAGCATGGTCGGTAGTTTTTTCTACGCCATGTAATGCACCCGTCCGGATATCTGTTACACCGTAGGCGTAGTAGCACGTTTCCTATCAGATCCTAGTCATCAACATTAAAAGACTATAAATCGAGGAACTCGTTATCTGAAAAGGTACTGCCGACTACAAACTGTGCTATGAGCGCAGGAAGTTAGAATTGACCGATTACATTGACGCCGACCGTGGTGGCGATCCGGATGATCGTAAGTCCACCATAGGGGGAGTGTTCCTCCTTGCTAATGTCGCCATTTCATGGACGAGCAAGAGGCAAACCTGAGTCGTGCTGTCCACAATGGAATCTGAATTCGTAAGCTCTCTCTAAGAATGCACAGAAAGCGGTCTAGCTTAATAGGATTCTAACTGCGCTGCTTGGTGGCAATGTCAAGAATAAACCTGTGAAGGTTTTCTCTGACAGTCAAGCAGCCATTGCGGCAGTTAAGAATCTGAAGTACCATAGTAGGACCAGACACATTGATATGAAATAATTTTGTGCTAAATTTTAATAGTAGTAGACAATATAATCACTATGGAATACTTTTCCACCAATATCTTGGTAACGGACCCATTAACTAAACCACTACACAGGGACATATTCAAAAAACATGTAAAACTGCTTGGATTGCGTAGGGTCTAGAAATGGAATGTATCTATGATAGCATTTTGATATTAGAAAGTTACATTTTGTAAGCAAAATAATTGCAGCTGAGTTTATGATCAATCGATGTCATAATATTTTGATTACATTAGATTTACGGTCTATAAACTAAGTCGTAGGAGGACGCAATCCTCTACCAAACTATGTTGAATGTGGGCCTTACCTAGTCACACAGGTACGGTCGTCTTGCGGTGGAGGGAGGCCTCCACCAAACGAGACTGGCTAAGAGTGAGGGGGATAAAACTGATTAAGCAAGACGATTATCTAGTTTCGAAGTAACTCGATGTGATCTTCATTTTGCATATCGCCATGATGAACTTCGTTCGTCATTTAACCACATTCTGGGCCAGATGTGAATCTGTGATAGCATGATTGACATATCCCTTTCATGTCAACCCAAAAGATTCAGGTATGCTATCAATGTGTGCTTCATATTGCGCGTGCCACGTTCGACCACAGGGTCACAGCTCGGTTGTGCTAGGAAGGAATCCTCGTGATTCTGGCGGGCGCAAACTTCTTCACCTCGAGCGTGTGATTGATCCCAGGAGCCTTATGAAGGGGCACCTAAAGTATCCTCACGGACTCAGAACTCATATCTAAGGTCAGGCTCAATGCTCGCTTCCTGACGTACGAGCGTAGTGCTAAACAAAAAGGCCCAGTGACCACGTCTTTTGAAACCGGTTGGGTCTGACTAAGGATATGAGCTTGGGGGATGGTCAAGTTCACCTGTAATTCACCGACTCTTGTATTCACTAGGTGGCTACCAACCGGATATTAGTTGAAGGTTGTGAATGCTTGTACGGATGCCTTTACAACATTCTCGTAGAGAATTTTAAACAAGCGTTAGGTGAAAACCTAGATGCACGTTCCATGGTGGTTAAAACCTTGGAGTATGAGTGAACAATGAAAAGGAACGTCCGTTAAACGACATCTCCCACTATTAGCCTCTAACGACAAGGGATTGACTAAGGCATTAAAACAATATACACAGTCCATTAATAAGGTCAATAACATGAACAGTAAATTCTAACCTATAACATCCCTTACATAAGGTGAGTTATTAGATTATTTACAAGTCATGGGGTGAACCTAATTAATGAACAATCGGTTACACGACACCAAACAAGCTATTGGTAGTGATTGGAATCTTACCAAAACAGTGACGTTATTGTTGCTAAGACACCCATAGTACTACATGAGCTACTGAAAAGTATCTCTAAAGCATACATACGTGTAATAGCTTAGGGAGATTGGTGAAGTCGTCAAACATCAGACATTACATTATTGAGTTGACTTTAGCTTAGTTGAAATCAACAAACGAAGTTTTTGATTAAACTAGAGGACGCTTACGATCAGGTCCCACTCGATTCGAGTGGGAGAATTGAGACACCAACACAAGTACATGATATGGTAAATTAAGATGGAGACATTTTCATAGTAAATCCAGTGGGAGGAGTCAATCTGACCACAGCGATCACTGTTGCTACAGGGGCGAATCAAGTCGGACCTGATGATCATATTACTAAACCCATGGATGAAAATCCAATTTTACCACAACCACCTACTGTACCAAGTAGGACTGGTACGACCAACTCGGTTTCCGGTCGTAATAACTGTGGAATAAATCTCGAAGGTGGAAATCCGAGACCGAGAGGTCGTCCAAGAAAAGTTGTTGGTGAAAGTTCAAGTAGCGCTCTTGTTCCAGTGGGAGTATTGCACCGACAACGAGCATTATTACCAGTGGGAGTGAAGTTCAATCTCAAGATGGGATAAACGAGCCTAGACGAAGTCAAAGGCAATGAACTTCTCCCAAGAAGTATCTCATCGAAAGAGGCGATTTATTCACTCTTACTTCAGTTGATGAACCGGTAACGGTTAAACAAGCTATGGAAGGACCTCAAGCGAAAAAATAGAGAAATGAAATGGAAGATGAAATCGCCTCTATAAAAGCTAATTCTGTTTGGTCTTTAGTTGATTTTCCTGCTAACCGCAGAGCATTAGGTGCCAAGTGGGTTCTGAAATTGAAACTCACTGCTCATGGAGCTGTCGAGCGATACAAAGCTCGACTTGTCGTGAAAGGATATTCCCAACTCCACAGAGTGGACTTTGACGAGACTTACTCACCTACTGTGTGTTACACCACAGTACGGGCCATATTGGCTTTGGTTGCAAGCCTCGATCTGAAGCTGCACCAAATGGATGTTAAGACTGCATCCCTCCATGGCAACCTGGAGGAAGAGATCTATATGGAACAGCCAGAGGGTTTCATTACCCCTGGCAATGAACATGAAATTTATAAACTCCAAAGATCTATTTACGGTCTTAAACAATCATCCCGGCAATGGTACTTCAGATTCCATGAGGAAATCATTGGAAACGGATTCGTGAATCTTCACGAGGATCCGTGCGTGTACACGAAGACTTCCAAGTCTAAGTACGTCATCCTGACATTACATGTCGATGACATACTTATTTCCGCATATGATAAGTTACATGAATGAATCAAAGTCCTGGCTAGCATCTGTATTTGAGATGAAAGACATGGGACAAGCCACGTACATCTAGGCATTAAGATTGCTAGGAATAGGGCTGCTCGTAAACTATATCTATCTCAGGAAGCCTATATCAACAAATTATTGAAAAGGTTTCGACTACAGGAAGCCAAGCCCGTAGATACGCCGGTTGCGTTCGGGTGCACGTTGTCTAAGCGTGACAGCCCAAAGAACCTGGTGGAGCGTAAACATATAGAGAGTGCAATACTTAAGTATGGTTGGCAGCTTAATGTATGCCATGCAATGCACTCGACCGGACATCTGTTATGCTGTTGGCCTAGTAGCACGATTCTAATCAGATCCTGGCACTCAACACCTAAAGGCTGTGAAACAGATAATTCGATACCTGAAAGGTACTGCCGACTACGCTCTGTGCTAAAAGGGTGGAAAATTTGAATTGTTAGGATGTAATGACGCCGACCATGGTGGCGATCTGGATGATCGTAAGTCCACTTCAGGAGGAGCATTCCTCCTTACTAATGCCGCCATTTCATGGATGAGCAAGATGCAAACATGTGTCATGCTGTCTACAATGGAATCCGAATTCGTGACCCTTTCTAAGAACGCACAAGAAGCGGTCTGGCTTAAAAGGCTTCTAACTGCATTGCTTGGTGTCGAGGACGGGAGTAAACCTGTGAAGGTATACTCTAACAGTCAAGCAGCAATTGCGGCAGTTAAGAACCCCAAGTACCATAACAAGACGAAACACATTGACATAAAATATAATTTTGCTAAGAACATGGTTGAGGACAATGTCATCACTTTAGAATACTTGTCTACTAAAAGTATGATGACAGATCCATTGACTAAACCGCTACGCAGGGATGTCTTCGAAAAGCATGTTAAACTGCTGGGACTGCGTAGGGTTTAAGTAGACATTATCGTGATGACAACTTTTTGAAATGAGATAAAAATAAATTACATTTTGAGTTTATGATTATTACGACGTCATAATGTTTAAATATTCATCGGAATTTTACGGTCTATAAACTAGTCGTAGGAGGGCCAACCTCCAAAATAAAATAATGTCGATTGTGAACCAAGCTTCGTCACACAGGCTCGGTCGTCTTGACGGAGAAGGGATTATCTATTAAGTCGAGGCTGGCTAAGAATCACGGTGGAAAACCTGGTTAAGCAGAACGATCATATGGTTTTGGAGTAACACGACAATGATCAAAGTTCTGCAGATCGCAGTTACGAACCACGTTCGTAATGAAATCACATTCTGGGCCAGATGATGAATCTGCGATAGCATATGACATTTCCCAACTTCCTGACTAAATCAGGTTATGCTATCGACGCGTGCTTCATAATACGCGTGCCATGTTCGACCACGTAGTTATGCTCGGTTGTAACAGATAGAATCCACGAGATTCGTACAGGCACAAACTTCTTCACCTAGAGCGTGTGACTGATCTCGTATGCTATATGAAGGAGCATCCAAAGTATCCTCACGGACCCAGAACTCATACCTAAGGTCAGGCTCAATGCTCGCTTCCCGGCGTACGAGCGTAGTGCTGAACAAAAAGGCCAAGTGACCACGTCTTCGAAGCCGGTTGGGTTTGACTAAGGGTATGAGCGATGGGGATGGTCAAGTTCACCTGTAATTCACCGATTCTTGTATTCACTAGGTGGCCACCAGCCGGATATTAGTTGAAGGTTGTGAATACTTGTACGGATGCCTTGAAGAAGTGTTCCTATGTGGAAACTAGGCAAATGGAGAATTATCAGTTGACCTAGGATACAGCACGGTACAATATATAAATGTTGTTTATAACAGATGATTAAAGAAAAGGGATTCAACGTTCTGCGGGCGCTACAATACTCCTAACAGATGAGTAGCATGATGCCCGTCGTATCCGCCGGTCGCACGGCAAACCTCGTATGAACTATTCGGATGCATGGAGCAGATCAAAGGGGAGAAATATTTATGCAGATTTGGACAACAATACATTAACAGGCACCCTCCCATTCCGGCGAGTGGGAGTTGTAAGCATATGGTGATGGGCGCCGTAATTGGTAGCCCATAATATGTATAGTTTACCTAATGAACTTGGGTAAATTTCACATTAGGGTAATTGGGCTAGACTTATATTCCAATTGACATGGGAGGCCCAAAATTGGGCATCCCCAAATACATAGGACGGCCGAATATTATGGTTGGGGTAAAGTGGACTTTTGTCCACTTTACTCCTATAAATAAGGGGTTTTAGGGAAATTTTAGGGTTAATCATAATTCCCTCACAAGAGAGTTTTAGAGAGAAAAACCCTCATCCCACACCAAGGTGTTTCGGCCGAACCATATAAGTCACAATGGGTGTGCCAAATTGCTTTCTGAGAAAACTCTCTAGAGATCTGTCCCCGTGCCGAGAATCGATCGGAGGCTTTGCTGTGGAGCTGCACCACGTAGGGCTTCTCTAACAGGAATCTCTACGGGTCCCGTCCGGAGAATCGCGAACTCCCTCGATCAAGGATCTTGGACTACGGTTACTCTTGAGGTATGTGTAAACTTTCAGCTGCGTAATTGATATTACTAGCACATAACATATTTAAGTTTCCTTAGTGATTACTCCCCGTAATCTAACATTCCTCTTATAAATAGGGAGTGTTATGATTAATTTAGGGTTAATCAATTAATCACTCTTCTTCCTTTGTGGTGTGACAAAATACTCCTTATAGTGATTCAGCAAAACCTATACCTAGCCTTGGAGTTGCCAAATTGCTTCGAGCAAATTACTCCAGAGATCCATCCCTGCAAAAGAATCAACAAGAGGCTTTGTTGTGGAGACAAATCCGCGTAGGGCTTCCTTAAAAAGAACCCTTACGGGAACCGTCTGGCAGATCCTGAACTTCCCTAGAAGGTCCTGGACTACGGTAAATCTCGAGTAGGGAAAGGGATTTCTCTCAAATCAAAACTTAGGAGGAGTTGTGATCAAGGCGTGTTTTGGAGGTGACCCCAAGACCTCCTTATATAGTAGGGGAGGAGAAAATCATCCCCCTTCCCTTCTAGGGTTTCGGCCGACTTATGTGGTGGGGGAGGCTGAATTTTGGGCCTCCCATGTCACATGGGAATTAGGTCTAGCCCAATTAGCCCTAATGTGACATTTACCTAATTATCTTAGGTAACCACATATATTAACGAGCTACCAATTACGGCGGTTCGTCACCATATGCTAATAGTTCCCACTCGTCGGAATGGGAGGATGTCTGTTAATGTATTGTCATCTAATAGCATCAACATTTCAGTCTTCAGTTATTGTCTCCATCTACGAATAATTCATACGAGGTTTTCCGTGCGACCGACGGATACGACGGGAATCGCTCTACTCATCTGTTAGGAGTATTGTAGCGCCCGCAGAACGTTGATTCGCTGTCGTAAATCAATCTTGTTAAAAACAAAATGTGTACCGCACTGTATCCTTGGTCAACTGATAATTCTCCAATTGCCCAGTTTTCCACATAGGAATACTTCTCCAAGGCATCCGTACAAGTGTTCACAACCTTCAACTAATATCCGGTTGGTGGCCACCTTGTGATCACAAGAGTCGGTGAATTATAGATGAACATGACCATCCCCACAGTTTATAGCCTTAGTCTAAATCAACCGGTTTCCAAGACGTGGATACTAGGCCATTTTCTTTGGCTCTGCACTCGTACGCCGGGAAGCGAACATTGAGCCAGACCTTAGGTATAAGTTCTGAGTCCAATAGGATACTTTGGGTGCCTCTTCATAAGACACCCGGGATCAATCACACGCTCAAGGTGAAGAAGTATGCGCCCTTTGAATCACTGAGATTCTAGCTAGCACAACCGAGCATGACCCCGTGGTCGAACATGGCACGCGTAGTATGAAGCACGCGTCGATAGCACACATGGACAAGCCAGGGGTGGGATATGTCAATCACGCTATCGCAGAATCTTTCATCTGGCCCTAAATGTGATTTTAATGATGGACTGAGTCCAAAACAGCGATTTACAAAATGAAGATTAAGTCATGCTATAAGTGTGACCAAGTTATCGTTTCGTTTAACCAGGTTTAACCCCCTGGTTCTTAGCCAATCTTGTTGTGGTAGCGGTCCCCCTCTCCTACAAGATGATCGTGCCTTTGTGACGAGGCAAGGTTCACATCCGACATAATTTTGGTGGAAGAGTTTTACCTCTTCCTACGACTTAGTTTATATACTGTAAAATCCGATGTTATTTAGCATTATGACGTCGATAGATCATATACTCAACTTGCAATTCTTTTATTCAATCGAAATATCATTTAAATGTTAAAGTGACATCACTTATACAAGCCACTTATTAAGCCCTACGTAATCCAAGCAGTTTTACGTGCTTTTCGGAAATTTCTCTACGTAATGGCTTAGTTAATGGGTCTGCAACAATATTGTCTATGGACAAGTATTCTAAAGCGATTATATTGTCTTCCACAAAAGATTTGGCATAATTGTATTTCACATCAATGTGTTTGGTGCTACTATGGTACTTTGGATTCTTAATTGCTGCAATGGCTGCCTGACTGTCGGAGTATACCTTCACAGGTTTGTTTTTCTTGTCAGTGCCAATTAATGCAGCAAGAAGCCTTTTTAGCCAGACTGCTTCTTGTGCGTTTTTAGAAAGGGCAACAATTCATATTCTATAGTGGAAAGCGCGACACATGATTGATTCTTGCTTACCCATGATATGGCAACATCAGCAAGGAGGAAAACTCCCCCTGTGGTGGACTTACGATCGTCCGGATCGCCACCGTGGTCAGCGTCACTATAACCAAACAATTCGATTTGCCTGCCCTTATAGCACAGAATGTTGGCAGTACATTTCAGATATCTTTTAATTCATTTTACGGCCTTTAAATGCTGATAGCCAGGATCTGATTGGAATCTTGCTACTAGCCCACACCGTAACAGATGTCCGACTGAGTACATAGCATGGCGTACATTAGACTTCCTGCCATGCTTAGATACTATGCATTCTTCATCTGTTCACGCTCCTACTGGTTCTTCGGGCCATCACGCTTTAACAGCGCGGACCCGAACACAACCGGTGTATCCACGGGTTTGACATCGAGCATTCTGAATCTTTTCAACAGTTTGTTGATATCTGATTCTTAAGACAGAAACAATCTCCGGGCGGCACGATCTCGGGAAATTTTAATGCCTAAGATGTACGTGGCCTCTCCCATGTCTTTCATCTCAAATGCTTATGCTAACCAGGACTTTGATTCGTTCATGAAACTCACATCGATTGCAGCAATGAGTATGTCATCCACGTATAAGGTTATGATGACATACTTAGACCCGGAGGTCTTGGTGTAAACGCAGGGATCCTCGTGAAGGTTCACAAATCCGTTTCCTACTATTTCCTCGTGGAATCTGCGGTACCATTGCCGAGACGATTGTTTAAGACCGTAAATAGATCTTTGGAGTTTGCAAACTTTACGTTCTTTTCCAGGAGTAATAAAACCCTCTGGCTGCTCCATATAGATCTCTTCCTCCAGGTTTCCATGGAGAAATGCGGTCTTTACCATCCATTTGATGCAGTCTCGTGATCGAGGCTTGCAATAAAGGCAAGGATGGCCCTAACTGTGGTGTAACACACAGTTGGTGAGTATGTTTCATCAAATTCCACTCCGTGAATATGGGTATATCCTTTCGAAATCGTTCAAGTTTTGCACCACTCAAATTTTCCATCAGTAGTGAATTATAAAATTTCACTTTCAAGCTCTGTGGTTAGCAGGTAAATCAACCGAAGACGAAAACCGAATACGTTCTAATTTAGGCATTTTCATCCTCTATTGTTTTCCTCCATTCCAACGTTTGAGGTTCTTCCAATGCTTGCCGAACCGTCACTGGTTCGTGAACGAATGTCTCACTTGATGGGACACTTCTTAAAAGAAGTTCGTTGCCTTAGACTAACTCTAAGTTCGATAATCTCATGTTAAGTCTGATCGTTACTCCCACTCGGAATAATGCTTCTTCTCGGAGCATTAATCCCACTGGGAACAATGGCGGTTCTAGAACTTTGGTCTACAACTTTCTTAGAATGACCTCTCTGTCTTAGGATTTTACCTCCGAGATTTATTCCTTGATCACTAGGATCTGATATCATGTTAGTCGTTTCATCCCACTGGGAATAATGGGCAGTTGCTGTTAGCATATGGTGACGTGGCGCCGTAATTGGTAGCCCGTTAATATATGTGGTTACCTAAGATAATTAGGTAAATGTCACATTAGGGCTAATTAGGCCAGACCCAATTATCATGTGACATAGGAGGCCCAAAATTTGGCCTCCCACCCACATAGCATAGTCCGCCGAAACCCTAATAGTAGGGAGGAGGATTTTCTCCTCCTCCCACTATATAAGGAGGTCTTGGGGTCACTCCCAAAACACACCTTGATCACAACTCCTCCTAGGTTTTGATTTGAGAGAAATCCTTTTATCTCAACAAGCATATTTCGGCCGGCCCCCTAACACCACCATTGGTGTGCCAAATTGCTTCCGAGCATTCAGTCCGAGGTTCTGTCCCCGTTGAAGAATCGATCAGAGGATTTGCTGTGGAGCTTATACCGCGTATGACTTTTTCTCACGAAGAACTTGTACAGGTTCTGACCGGAGGATCAGAACTCCCTCCACAACTTCTTGGGCAGGAAAGTTGTTGAGGTATGTGTACATTATTCCACTGCGTAATTAGATTACTTACAAGTACACGTTTAGCATTCTGTAGTATTGCGTCCCCGTAATCCAACAGTGGTATCAGAGCCAGGTTAGGAGTTCTAGAAATTATGATAAACTGATGTTCTTGGAAATTTTATAAAAACCGAAATTTTTATGATGAACACCATGAGTAATCCGAAACTTTTAAACAAACTTCATATGTTTGATCTTTAAAAACTTAAAATTTTCGGAATTTACATATTTTTATAGATCAAAACCGAAAATTTATGTTTAAATTTAAGTTTGACGTTCATGATCTTCAAGAACACGATGAGTTTTATCAAGAACACTTTTTGGATTCATGATCATAAGAGTGTTTGATCTTAAAATTTGACAATTTTTCCAATTTTTGGTGTTATGGCCGAAACCCTAGGTGAATTATTAGGTAAAAATTTTAATTTCTTAGGGTGCAAGAAAAAAAAAATTCGGCCGGCCTAGGTTAGATATATCTGTTACCATATTTTAATTTTATTAATAGGAGACAATATATCTATAAATTGGAAAGATAAGGAAAGATTCACATTATATCGTAAAATATATAAACTATCAATATATTTAGGTAAAAGGTAGGGATAAAGATATAATGATAGGATTTGGTTACTTAAAAAGATTAAAAAGATATATTGTCTATATATTTTATCCCTAAATATATATTTGACAATAATTATATATATATGTATATATATTTGGCCGAAAATTATATATATATTTATATTGTTAATTGATTTACATCTTAAAGATAGAATCTTGACAATATTTATATATATTAATAATATATAAGTGCCGAATTTTATATATATATTAGAAATATTGGATATTATTTTACATAATTAATATTTCTTGTGGGCTAAGTTAAGTTTTTAGTGGACTTTAAAACTCTATTTAGCCTAAAAGAAACGTTTCGGCCGAACCCTATGGGTTTATTGGGCCGGTTAAATTTGCAAAACAGGAACGGGTTAAACCAATCTGGGTTTTGTTAATCTGGTCGACCTAGTCGGGTCGGGTCGGACCAAAGTAACTAAGTGAATCTAAACCAAACCGGTTTCGAGTGATGAACCAAACCACAATCTTATTTTATTGAACCGTTTCGGACCAAACCAGATTTTTAAAATCGGATCAGACCGGATTTTAAATTGGACCGAACCAAATTTTAAAACTTTTCGGAAATTTTAAATGTTCAATAAAATAGGATGTCAAATTTTAAATCTGAAATGTTTTCGAACTTTAAAAGTTAACCTAAACAGTGCTCTTAGGGTTTACGTTTTAACACGTTTTCGGATAAAACCCTAATACCTGTTTACGATTATGGGGATAGATCTCGGATATGCATGTTTTTGGGACTGGTTTAAATTAGTGGGCTTAATTGCAATTGTTTACTTTCTGCAAAATTATATATATATATTAGAACTGTCGTATTGACTTAGTCAAGCTACAGGATAATATATTGCGAGCATTAAGCTCTGGGATTTAAATATATGGTTTGCGCAATAACATAGACATGCTATGCTTATTGAAAGTTCCTAGAATCTATGTCTAGATATTTCGCATAATAAGATTGTAAGCATGAATTGCAAATCAGCCCCTAATATTTTCAAAACGTTTTTTTAAAACTGAAAATACCAGTCGCCAATTATGCATGATGTATGCGGAAGTTGCATGTTTTGACACGTAGGCTAGAATGTTCATGAATGAAAGCGTGTGGTAATTTACTTTTAGTAGAATTAAATATGCTAAGGAACATTAGACGCATGACGCGTAAGCATGTTGTTTTAGTTTGTTCGATGTTTATGGCATGATTGAGTATTATGCATGCATAAATTATCGGATAATTTTACAAAATCAAAAAAGGGCCATGGGAAAGCCAAGATCGGGTATGCTTGTTTGAAAATTCCCGTTCCGGTAATTTTTAAAATAATAACCATTTTCAAAAGACTGATCTATTGGATTGAAGACGACAATGGTGTGAACTCTTTCACAACACCCCCTTCCCTCGGTTCAATGGCGGTCGGTTTGGTTTAGTGACTGAAGGATCACTATTCGGCGTATTCCATCTTAATAGATAATCCGATGTTTGCAATTCTGTCAAAATGTTATTGTCTCCCTAACTTAGCATAATTATCAATGTGTTAATATCGATGGCTGCAACTACCAATGTCATTTCCCAGTTGAACAAAGGAATAAGGTTGAATAGTAGTAATTATAAGATATAGAATAAACGGGTTAAGATGATAATTTCTGAAATAAGAGGTCTGGATCATTTGACCACAAAACAAACTAGACCTGAGGGAGACCTCACGGAATAACAAAAGACATTCTATGATGAATGGGATGTCAAAGATCATGATATTCGTTCCACTTTGTTATCTATGCTGGAAGATGAGATTCTCTATAGGTTTGATCATTTGGGAACTGCCAAAGACCTCAGGGATGGTCTGAAGGCAACATTCGGTGTTTACACCATAACCCAAAAGCGATCGTTAAACATCGCTCTTGACTCCTATAAAATGAATCCCAAGCATACGATGAAGGATCATGTTATGCATGTGTGTAACTTGATCGATGAACTCAAGGAAGCAGGTCAAAATCTGTCTGAGGAACAACATATCAATTACATGATCTGCTCTTTGCCCGACTCTTGGAGCATCATGAAAATGAGCCTTACCCATGCCACCCATCTTGACACCCTCGAGAAGGTGCAAGTTCATCTTGAGCTGGAGGAGGATAGACTCAGGGATGAAAAGTCTAGGTCTGAAAAGCATATTGCATACTCCGCGTCAGCCGAACAAAAGGGGAAGCGCAAGAGAAATGGCGAAAGTCCTCAGAATAAAACTGAGAAGTTTGTGGCAAACAAAACCTAGAAGAAGTTTAAACGCAAACAAACTGGTGGCAAGAAAAGTTAAGCAAAACAAACACGAAAAGAGGATACTCGAACGTGTTTTAGGTGTGGTGTAAAAGGACACCTGGCTGCTGCCTGTACCAATCCTCCTAAGGTACGCAAAGAGAAAAGATGATGAAAATCATTCATTCTCTTCCGCTTCTAAACACTCGAGAGTAATTCATTTTCCTTTCGAATTACAGAACCGAGAAACATAAGCAACGACCTGATCGAGGATGCCCCAGTAGAATAGAGATAGAATGAGAGATTTTTATATTTAAAATTGTTAAAACTTCTTGACTTTTATTTTGAGATACTCTCAAATAAGTTCAGTAAAGGATTATATTATTTTTTCTAAGTATTTGAGAATACTTAAGTTGAGTATTGAATTTATCATCGTTCATTTTAATCTTATTATTAACATTATTCAACACATTGATAATACATCCTTATTTGCTATTGAGTACCTCATTAAATGATAATTTCCCCGGTTAATGTGCATGAAAAACCGATTTGATATTAAATTTTGAAAATGAAACCATTTAAACCACGGGATGA
Organism: Clarkia xantiana subsp. parviflora; assembly: GCA_036873135.1. NCBI lineage: Eukaryota > Viridiplantae > Streptophyta > Magnoliopsida > Myrtales > Onagraceae > Clarkia > Clarkia xantiana. Next base: position 10,354,333 of record JAPTYO010000013.1, on the reverse strand, counting down.
AACTGGTTTTATGCGCCATACACGCGTGTACCTCGAAAGATGGAACACATCGTCTTAAAGTACAAATTTAATTATGAAGTGTTTTAATGTATGAATGCTTATTTTCGTTTATCATCCCTTGGAAATAACTCATTGATGACTACTATAGTCAAGAAGAAGTATGATTTAATGCTACTACGATCGAGCAGTACATCAACTATAGAATTAAGCAAAAAGCTCAAATGCATAGTCCATGAGGTGGATAAGTCTCTGGATGAGTTAATAAACGAAAGGAAGTATTCAGTAAAATGACACTCCCACTATAGGCCTTTAACGAAAAGTTTGGCTAAGCAATCATATTATTAAATACTTCGAGAAACATATTTTAAAATTACATTATGTTAGAGCTCAACATTAATTGTTCCTATGGAATGAAATTAAGTTTATTTCATATTAATGTAAAACTATGTTCCAATAAAATCGGTTGGAGCGTTACCTTAAAAGCTAAAAAATGATACGAGTGAAACCTTATCATAAAGCAGCATTAATTTGCACATTAAACATGTATTTATCAAGAGTACGATCTACTCTTAAAGAATACAAGTTTAAGATTAGCTTGGATTAATGGTAACGTGGTCGAACATAACACATTATAGAAAATTGAGGATGGACTTCCAATACTTTGTCGAACGAAACGAAATAAAGTACCGATCGAATTAAAATGGGTAACGGAGATTCTCAGGTCCCACTTACTTCGAGTGGGAGAATTATATAGCATTAGTAAATGCATTAAGTGAATGACATGGTAAATGATGATGGAAACATCCTCATAATAAATCCAGTGAGAGGGCTCACTCCCCCTCACATAATAATCACTAAATGTTAATGCGAATCAAGTCAGACGTGATAATCATAATGCTGAACAATTGGATGAAAATCCAATAGTCGTCGCAACTGCCCATTTTTCCTAGTGGGAGGAAATGACTAACTTGATTTCAGATCCTAGTGATCGAGGAATAAATCTCTGAGGTAAAATCCTGAGACCAAGATGTCATTCTAAGAAAGCTGTAGACCAAAATTCAAGCACCGCCATTGTTCCTAGTGGGAGTAATGCTCCGGGAATGAGCATCATTCCCAGTGGGAGTAACGATCAGACTTAAGTTGAGATTATCGAGCCTATACTTAGTCTAAGGCAACATACTTCTTTTAAGAAGTATCCCATCAAGTGAGACATTCGTTCACGAACCAGTGACGGTTCGGCAAGTATTGGAAGAACCTCAAACGTTGGAATGGAGGAAAACAATGGAGGATGAAAATGCCTAAATTAGAAAGTGGAAGATTCCTAAACAATGAAGAACCTCAACGGTTCGATTTTGGTCTTCAGTTGATTTACCTGCTAACCACAGAGCTAGAAAGGGAAATTTTATAATTCACTACTGATGGAAAATTTGAGTGGTGCAAAACTCGAACGATTGCGAAAGGATATACCCAAATTCATGGAGAGGACTTTGATGAAACATACTGACCAACTGTGCGTTACACCACAGTTAGGGCCATCCTTGCCCTTATTGCAAGCCTCGATCACGAGCCTGCATCAAATGGATGTTAAAGACCGCATTTCTCCATGGAAACCTGGAGAAAGAGATCTATATGGACCAGCCATAGGGTTTATTAATCCTGGCTAAAGAACGTAAAGTTTGTAAACTCCAAAGATCTATTTACGGTCTTAAACAATCGTCTCGGCAATATCGCAGATTACACGAGGAAATCGTCGGAAACGGATTTATGAACCTTCACGAGGATCCCTGCGTTTACACCAAGACCTCCGAGTCTAAGTATGTCATCATAACCTTATACGTGGATGACATACTCATTGCTGCAAACGATGTGAGTTTCATGAACGAATCAAAGTCCTGGTTATCATCAGCATTTGAGATGAAAGACATGGGAGAGGCCACGTACATCTTAGGAATTAAAATTGCCCGAGATCGTGCAACCCGGAGATTGTGTCTATCTCAAGAATCATATATCAACAAACTGTTGAAAAGATTCAGAATGCTCGATGCCAAACCCGTGGATACGCCGGTTGTGTTCGGGTGCGCGTTGTCGAAGCGTGATGGCCCTGAAAAACCAGCAGGAGCGTGAACAGATGATGAGTACAGAGTATCTAAGCATGGTAGGAAGTCTAATGTATGCCATGCTATGTACTCGGCCGGACATCTATTACGCTGTGGGCCTAGTATCAAGATTCCAATCAGATCTTGGCTATCAACGTTTAAAGGCCGTAAAACGAATTATAAGATATCTGAAAGGTACAGTCGACTATGTTATGTGCTATAAGGGCATGCAAATCGAATTGACTGGTTATAGTGACGCCGACCACGGTGGCGATCCGGACGATCGTAAGTCCACCACAGGGGGAGTTTTCCTCCTTGCTAATGCTGCCATGCAAGAAGCAATCTTGAGTCGCGCTTTCCACTATGGAATCAGAATTCGTTACCCTTTCTAAAAACGCACAAGAAGCAGTTTGGTTGAAAAGGCTTCTTACTACATTAATTGGCACTGACAAGAAGAGCAAACCTGTGAAGGTAGACTCCGACAGTCAGGCAGCCATTGCAGCAGTTAAGAATCCAAAGTACCATAGTAGGACCAAACACATTGATTTGAAATAAAATTATGCCAAATCAGTTGTGGAAGAAATATAATCGCTTTAGAACACTTGTCCACATACAATATGGTCGCAGACCAATTAACTAAGCCATTACGTAGAGGAATTTTCGAAAAGCACGTAAAATTGCTTGGATTACGTAGGGCTTAATAAGTGGCTTGTATGAGTGATGGCATTTTGACATTTGAAATAATATTTCGATTGAATAAAAGAATTGCAAATTGATTATATAATCTATCGACGTTATAATGATAAATAACATCAGATTTTTCGTTCTATAAACTAAGTCGTTGGAAGAAGTAAAACTCTTCCACCAAAATTATGTCGGATGTGAACCTTGCCTCGTCACACAGGCACGGTCATCTTGTAGGAGAGGGGGACCTCTACCACAACAAGATTGGCTAAGAACCAGGGGTGATGGATATACGCCCAATTTGAACCCGTTGACTTCCGAATCGTTTCATTTTGATCACCCCGTTAATGATTGTAAATCGAAACTTCAACCCGAACACCCCGCGAAAACACCAACGGTCCGGACGAGGTCGAAATACTCGTCCGGGCCAAGTTAGACTCACCTAAGTGAGGTCGGGTGGCCACACCCGACCTCCCCTAGGAGAGATCGGGTCAGCCAACCCGATCTCCCATAGGGGAGATCGGGTCAACCATCCCGATCTCCCCTAGGGGAGATCGGGTTGCCCAACCCTATCTCCCCTAGGAGGGGTTGGGTGGCCACACCCAACCCCTACCCTTGGGGGTCGGATTTTCCTCCCCCCCAAGGGCCCCGACACCGTTTTTAGACTCTCATACTCGGTTTATTTCCGCCAACCTTCTCCGTACCCTAAGGTCTTAATTACGTGTTTAAAGGTTAACGATGTCATTAAGCCACCTTAATGACACCGTTGCCTATAAATACAACCTCTCCACTATTCATTTCAATATCCTTTGATCATCTTGGCAAGTTGCATAATTTTGCTCTAACATCTCTCTAGCTTTATCTCTCTACAAAAACCGTACTGACTTAGGCATCGGAGAGGGTTCATCAGGCACCACCCCCCCCCCCCCCCCCTCTGTGCCTGGTATTGCCCCTCTTGCAGGGCGAGAAGAGAAGCGAAGCGAAGGACAGAAAGACACAGGCTAGGACGACACAACCCGAGAGCACCGAATCCGCAACATCTCCAGTGAGGAACGAGACTTAGGTCGACCTCCCGTTGACCCTAGACTTGGATATAGCACGACAGATCCAAACCCCTTGTGCATGACAACCCTTGGCACACATCCCCCTAGGACAGGGGAGGAGTTGAAAAGACAACGATTTGAACAGGGGACTCATAGAGTACCACACCACGTTAGCACATAGCTACTACAATGGGAAGTCTCATGGAGAGACGTAGTAGAGTGAGATCGCACATAGCATACATGAAGGATACACCTCCACCTAGTCCGTCTTGCAAGGATGCGACCTTATATTCCTCAAGAGGAAGGAATACACACAGACTAATGGAGGAAAACAGTTACATTACCAAGGAAGCAGGGAATATCAACAACCCCACACCCCGGACGCCTTCGGGCTCCGTGATATATATATACACAGGTGGACCACTAGAAGAATCCGTAAAAGGCCGTCGCCAATCAAGAGATGCACAAGCAATAGATTCCTCAATCCCAAAGGCACCTATAAGGTCAATTTTCTGGAAAAGATCACAAGATGGAAGGCTCACTTACAAAAATAAGTTGAGCACTCCCAACATCCTATAGAGGAACTACCATGAAGGTCACAAAGGATTACCCCTACTGTAACCTTCCACTAAGCATCCTAGGGCCAAGTCCGTCAAAGGATCCCATCTGGCATTGGTATGCAAGGGGGGCACCAGTCACAACATGCCCTCCCCACAAACGCCCGTTAGAATAAGAGGGGGTAGCCGCGAACTCACCCCTCCAAAAATGGAGGAAACCATATCACATGGACAAAGCCCACCATCAGAGGCAAACACCTCCAGCGGATCTTTATGATTTCACAAAATAGCCAGGAGATACAACTACACCTAGTAAGCTCATCCCAGGTAATGGAATACACTTCCATCAAAAACTCTCAAGGACACCAAGCCTAGCAAAGGAAGAATGGCGACACCATCATCCAGCTTTTAAAAAGGGATATGGAAAACATAGTATTTCCACACAATGATATATTAGTCATAAGAGAGGGAATCACCAACTTTGACATGAAGAGAACCATAGTGCACGAAGGGAGTCCGTCAGACATCTCCCATGACCAACCATTGATGATACTAGAGAAGAGTCAGGCATACCTAATACCAAAGGACCCCCTACTAGTAAAGGTAGTCAGAACATCAACACACCCATTAGGGACACGGCACTGCAAATGAACAAGGAACAAGAATGGAACACATATCCTTACAAGTATCCTTACAAGTATCATTGCAAAAATAAACTCCGTAGATAAAGAGGTTATCTAATAGATGACTATGTCTCTGTTCTCAAAATATGATCCTAACCCGGAGATCCTTGGACTCCGTATTATATATGCAATGAATAACATGCTCATCAAAGATAGGTACACGAAGATTCAAGACAGCGCCATAAAGATTAGGCGCATACCTCTACCAAGTACGACACATTGGAGTGTTCATAAACACTCCTTCGTCATCTCACAAGAAAGGAAGGCAACCAAGGATACAAGTCCTAATAGAATAAACATCGGTAGAAAATCCTGTCATTGAAGTCATGCACCAAGAGAGAAACTCTAAAGATGCAAGATTAGCAAAAGAGATAGTGCAACAACTAGAGTATGAAAAAGGAGATACATCTCCTATCAAGAGCCTCAGGGCAGGATAATAGTTCTACAAGATCAACCAAAGAAGAGCTCAAAAGCTTGGGGAGTAAGGTTTCAAGATCGACCCTCACACTAGACGCACATCCCGATTAACCACCTTGTCTGCAAATGATAAGACATTTGACTCTGGTGTCCCATCAAGAGGAGAACCCCGATAAAAGGGGCAGTAGAAAAATATCCCGCCTTTAAGGCCATACGCCGAATACATGATGAATGAAGGTTATGACAAAACAAAAAAGGAGGGACTTGTCAGCTCAAGACACCTCAAACACGTATACGTACGCAATACAAATGCAGCCTCTAATGAAGTTATCCAACAAGGAATAGCCAATACGGGGGCAAACCCATGGAAAATCATGGAGCATTACCTGCAAACCTAAAGGAAAACACCCTTTTTAGATTCAATTCCTAATTCAAAGGAAGTCTATAATCAACATTCAAGGTGGGAGGAGCATGACCAATGTGACACCCCCTAAAGGCATTGAAGAATACTCCAATGTGAAGGAAAAGGCAAAGCACACTAAGTGCCACAACACTCAAAGAAGATTATCACAGCCCGGTCAGACCCCCCCCCCCCCCCCCCCCCCCCCCCCCGGTGCCCGAGCAAAGAGCATGGATCAGATTAACTAGTCTGAAACACACCTACAAGATTAACAACCCAAGACACCATTCTATAAGAGAGCTTTTCAACCTAAATACAATCCCTTCCAAGATACGTTACTCCTACTATATCATCACCGCAGAAGTTTTTTTCTAAAAAACACAAGGAAGGGGGGGAAAAGAATTTACAAGCACCCCTAAAGATACATCCGACAAAGGCATTATCCAAACCATGCCTATGACTGAAACAAGCAAGTATGAGAAAGAGTAAATCCTACAAGAGACATTCATCGCATTCAAACAAGCAGACAAGGGAGCCCCGAGCATAAGGGGCACCCAACCAAGAAAATGAACGAGGGGCCTTCAACGGCCAAATATGAAAGGCGGTATGACCACCAAGCAACTTGGGGGGCACCAAACGAATAAGTGCTTGGTAGTCCACCTAAGTGCAAAAGAAGAGATTAGAGGAAGAAGATCACAAGAACATGCAATACCACTTCTCCTAGAAGAAGTCACATAAGAGGAAAACATCCTCAACTCCCTATACGGACTCGTCCTAAGTTGGCAACACACAAACATCGCCATCGAAAGGTGATCCCCCACATTGAAGAAAAAGCGTGGTAGCATGCAATATCATGGAAAGAAAGCTCAAGTAAAGATCTAAAAGGCGTATCAAAGACACACCCTGCATGGGGAATAACCCAAGGTAAAGTAATATTCTGAGCCCTCCGGGAGCCAATCCCGCGAACACATTCGACGCCCCCAAGAGCGTATCTTGAGAGTAGTTCTAAAACTATGAACCCTGTGCCCTCCGGGAGCCTATCCCGCGAACAGATTCAACGCCCCCAAGAGCGTATCTTGAGAGTAGTTTTTATACTACGGACTTCGACGCCCCCAAGAGCGTATCTTGAGAGTAGTTTTTATACTACGACCTTCGACGCCCCCAATAGCGTATCTTGAGAGTAGTTTTTATACTACGACCTTCGACGCCCCCAAGAGCGTATCTTGAGAGTAGTGTTCATACTACGACCTTCGACGCCCCCAAGAGCGTATCTTGAGAGTAGTTTCTATACTACGACCTTCGACGCACCAAGAGCGTATCTTGAGAGTGGTTTCCAAAAACTACGAATTTCGACGCCCCCAAGAGCGTATCTTGAGAGTAGTTTCTAAAACTACGACCTTCGACGCCCCCAGGAGCGTATCTTGAGGTAGATTTGCAACCTACCAGATTCGACGCCCCCAAGAGCGTATCTTGAGGTAGATTTCAAACTACCAGCTTCGACGCCCACCTAGAGCGTATCTTTGGTCTAACTACTGGTGCCCTCCGGGAGCGTATCTCGTGAACAGTTTCGACGCCCTCCGGGAGCGTATCTCGTGAACAGTTTCAACGCCCACCTAGAGCGTATCTTTGGTCTAACTACTGGTGCCCTCCGGGAGCGTATCTCGTGAACAGTTTACGCCCACCTAGAGCGTATCTTTGGTCTAACTACTGGTGCCCTCCGGGAGCGTATCTCGTGAAAAGTTTCAACGCCCACCTAGAGCGTATCTTTGGTCTAACTACTGGTGCCCTCCGGGAGCGTATCTCGTGAACAGTTTCAACGCCCACCTAGAGCGTATCTTTGGTCTAACTACTGGTGCCCTCCGGGAGCGTATCTCGTGAACAGTTTCAACGCCCACCTAGAGCGTATCTTTGGTCTAACTACTGGTGCCCTCCGGGAGCGTATCTCGTGAATAGTTTCAACGCCCACCTAGAGCGTATCTTTGGTCTAACTACTGGTGCCCTCCGGGAGCGTATCTCGTGAACAGTTTCAACGCCCACCTAGAGCGTATCTTTGGTCTAACTACTGGTGCCCTCCGGGAGCGTATCTCGTGAACAGTTTCAACGCCCACCTAGAGCGTATCTTTGGTCTAACTACTGGTGCCTTCCGGGAGCGTATCTCGCGAACAGTTTCGACGCCCACCAAGAGCGTATCTTTGGTCTAACTTTTGCCCTCCGGGAGCCTATCCTGTGAAACGTTAAGTGCCCTCCGAGAGCCTGTCTCGTGAACAGATTCGACGCCCACCAAGAGCGTATCTTTGGTTTAACAGTACCATATATACCATTTAAAGGGTATCAGAAGAGATCATCGCACCATACTGAGAAGGATTCCATGAGAAAATAATTGCAAAGCAAAGTTGTATGAAGAACACATAATATTTTTTCTTGATGAGATAGCAGGTATGATGTGAAGGAAAAAACAAAAGAAAGGTAAGGAAAGGAAAGCATATACAAAGGAGAAGTCCATGACCAAAGGATCATATACAGAAGCACAAGAGGTTATTATGAAAAGTAAGGAGTTATCCTACCATCCATATCACAAGTCAAGAGAAGTATCTCAAAGGAACCCAACACCACCAAGAAGGATAGCAAAGACATGAAATCCAAAGTTCAAGGCTCTCAAAATAAACTCGATCCATCAAGAAGAGAATTGCCTCACAAGTCGCACAAATCAACCTCTGACAAACGTTATTGTCTTACATGTCGCCCTCGCGTGACCTATGCTCGTATCAGACTTGAACATCGTCAAGCACAATTCATGAAGGAGACATCTAAAGAGCATAAAGGATACAACATCCGACAAGACAAGACATCGGGACCTAACCCAACAAACATAGCCTAAACAAAAGGCAACTATAGCAATAAAGGCTCTCCAATGAGAAAGGAATACTAAAGCACAACTCCATACATCGTGATGTGGCTATCATGTCCACACACCATGAAGTGGCTATCATGTTCAGACACTGCGAAGTGGCTATCATATCCACACACCAAGACCATCAAGTCGACCACAAACCTAAAGAGCCAACACCCAACCTCAAAAGGAGATTCAAGAAAAAGGGAAAAACAACACCCTTCATACGCTCATCAAAGGTAGGCACTTATATTTCAACCCACTGGGGGATACTAGGTAGGAGACGTCCTCATTATGAAGACAACCTCCATATCTCATGAAATCAACCATGAAGCAAAGAATCACGACAAGCACTATTGAGGGCATATAACAAAACGATCCCCACAACGATCACAACTACGATACTAGTAGAGGCTAACTCAAGAACAGTCTCCACCGAACTCCCAAGTATGAATTTGCTATCTTAATCAGAGCCATGGCAAGAGAAGGGAACCTCAACGAAAGGCGATGATCACACCCATCACCAAAAGAAAAAATTTCAACGCAGGGGTTAATAACATAACCCATAGGAAAGCCAAAGACACCTTCGAAAGTCGTCAAATCTACATGAAGATGAAATGAACCTGAGACTCGGCCCCTCGGCTGGGGGGCAGAGGATAAAGAAGAGACATCAAGACCTATGATCACCCCATCGCCAGCCACAGGTTGTTTCCCTTTGTCAAGCAAAGAGGGCGCCTCTTCAACCACTACCTCCTTATCATAAGAGGGAGTCAGCAAGGGGGCACTGGAAGGAGAGCCTCTCGCGGTTTCCTTCTCCTTGGCAGCCGAGGGCCTGACCTCAGAGTCAGGTTTTCGCGCCTTGGATTTAGATTGACTTGAACTCTCGCCCACCGCAAGAACCATTCGGTAACCAGGGAAGAACGCTCTAACAACAAGAAGGAAGCAACATGAGAACAATCATAAGTATATCACAAAGAAAAGAGAATGGAATGAGAACATACTGGAAGCATTAGCAGCCTTCCCTGACTTAGAAAATTTCTTGGCCTGATAAGCAGAACTAGAGGGTTCTTCCCTCTCATCCGATTCAACGGTCTCCCTGTCTGAAGAAGAAAGCTTCCAAAAGTGAGTCATCTATACGAGCAACCAACGCAAAGATCGACCCTTACTCATGGAGGGGCGAGATACGCCTACTACGGGGGCAACCTTAACACCAAGGGAAGAAGGCAAACTTTTAGTTTCCCCAAATGGAGCAACGCTCCAACACATCCGAAGGAAGGGTCAACCCTTAACACATGTCAATAGACCCCTTCGCTCGCGGCGGTAAGAAGAAAGCTTGTAAGCATTTTCACCCTCACTTTTATGGGGAACAAATTGCAGGGTAAAGGTCAAGAGCTATACACACGCTCCAACGAATGAAGGAAAAATGTTACACATGCCGAAGGTCGAGGTTAATGGACAATGCTCACGCTAGTACGAGGGAGGCGGAACGTTGTGTCCCATTGAGTGGCAGAGTTTCCACCCTCAAGTAAAGGAGAGGTCTAGGCTCTCACCTTTGCACTTATGCTCATATTCATGATTAACATCTACAGGTATATCAATGTCATCACTCATGCTTATACTCACAACCCGTCCATACATACATACATGTTCATGCTTGCACTCATATGCATGCCCACGTACACACTCCCGTATGTTCAAACATTTAGACGTCCATGCACATGGCCGCCATATATTTATGCATACATTCATGACTACAATCGCAGCATGTCTATACTCACTCCCATCCTTATGTTCCTACTTGCATGTATGCTAGTACACATCCTCATGTTCATGATATGTCCATGTTCACTCCTAGTTAACATCCTATAGACATATTTTCTAGTATCCCATACTTAGAAAAAATTTGGACTAAAATTGAAATTTTTCTTCACTTAGACAAAATCCCGGCATGAAATTGAAATATGAATCCGTTTAGCTGTATTCATATTGCATCCCCATGTGTGTATATATTGTTCAAGTATACGCCCATGGCAAGGATAGATTTATTATTTCCACCTCAGACGGACGCGTGCTTCGACACGTGTCCGTGCTACTCTGACGTTTGCAATTCCTCTATCTTATAAGGCAGGGGGCAGAGTCAGAGACACACATCCATGGGTAAGAAAGCATTCCGACAAAAGGTAAAATCCCGGCTTCAAATTGCGCGTGTCATACCATCCTAAAATAGAGTCAATCAAGGGTCAGGCCATTGGTTGACTCGGGGGCATGTGATGGATATACGCCCAATTTGAACCCGTTGACTTCCGAATCGTTTCATTTTGATCACCCCATTAATGATTGTAAATCGAAACTTCAACCCGAACACCCCGCGAAAACACCAACGGTCCGGACGAGGTCGAAATACTCGTCCGGGCCAAGTTAGACTCACCTAGGTGAGGTCGGGTGGCCACACTCGACCTCCCCTAGGAGAGATCGGGTCAGCCAACCCGATCTCCCCTAGGGGAGATCGGGTCAGCCATCCCGATCTCCTCTAGGAGGGGTTGGGTGGCCACACCCAACCCCTACCCTTGGGGGTCGGATTTTCCTCCCCCCCAAGGGCCCCGACACCGTTTTTAGACTCCCATACTCGGTTTATTTCCGCCAACCTTCTCTGTACCCTAAGGTCTTAATTACGTGTTTAAAGGATAATTAATTGTGTTTAAAGGTTAACGATGTCATTAAGCCACCTTAATGACACCGTTGCCTATAAATACAACCTCTCCACTATTCATTTCAATATCTTTTGATCATCTTGGCAAGTTACATAATTTTGCTCTAACATCTCTCTAGCTTTATCTCTCTACAAAAACCGTACTGACTTAGGCATCGGAGAGGGTTCATCAGGCACCACCCCCCCCCCCCTCTGTGCCTGGTATTGCCCCTCTTGCAGGGCGAGAAGAGAAGCGAAGCGAAGGACAGAAAGACACAGGCTAGGACAACACAACCCGAGAGCACCGAATCCGCAACATCTCCAGTGAGGAACGAGACTTAGGTCGACCTCCCGTTGACCCTAGACTTGGAACCTAACAAGGGGGATAAACCTGGTTAAACGAAACGATAACTTGGTCACGCTTATAGCATGACTTAATATTCATTTTGTAAATCGCCGTGTTGGACTCTGTCCATCATTAAAATCACATTCAGGGCCAGATGAAAGACTCTGCGATAGCATGATTGATATATCCCATCCCTGGCTTGTCCATGTGTGCTATCGACGCGTGCTTCATACTACGCGTGCCATGTTCGACCACGGGGTCATGCTCGGTTGAGCTAGCTAGAATCCTTGTGATTCAAAGGGCGCATACTTCTTCACCTTGAGCGTGTGATTGATTCCGGGTGTCTTATGAAGAGGCACCCAAAGTATCCTCTCGGACTCAAAACTTATACCTAAAGTCTAGCTCAATGTTCGCTTCCCGGCGTACGAGCGTAGAGCCAAAGAAAACGGCCAAGTGACCACGTCTTTGGAAACCGGTTGAGTTAGACCAAGGGTATAAGCGATGGGGATGGTCATGTTCATCTATAATTCACCGAATCTTGTGTTCACTAAGTGGCCACCAACCGGATATTAGTTGAAGGTTGTGAACACTTGTACAGATGCCCTGGAGAAGCATTCCTATGTGGAAAACTGGGCAATTGGAGAATTATCAGTTGACCAAGGATACATTGCGGTACATATTTTATTTTTGACAGGATTGATTTACGAAAGGGAATCAACGTTCTACGAGCGCAACAACACTCCTAACAGATGAGTAGCACGATGCTCGTGGCTACCGCCGGTCGCACGGCAAACCTCGTATGAACTATTCGAAGAAGGAGACAATAACTGGGGACTGATAACTTGATGCTATTGGATGACAATACATTAACAGGCACCCTCCCATTCTGGCGAGTGGGAGCTGTTAGCATATGGTGACGTGACGTCGTAATTGGTAGCCCGTTAATATATGTGGTTACCTAAGATAATTAGGTAAATGTCACATTAGGGCTAATTGGGCTAGACTCAATTCCCATGTGACAAAGGAGGCCCAAAATTGGGCCTCCCACCAACATAGCATAGTCGGTCGAAACTTAATAGTAGGGAGGAGGATTTTCTCCTCCTCATATTATATAATGAGGTCTTGGGGTCACTCCCAAAACACACCTTGATCACAACTCCTCCTAAGTTGTGATTTGAGATAAATCATTTTCACTCTACAAGCATATTTCGGCCGGCCCCCTTAACACCACCATTGGTGTGCCAAATTGCTTCCTAGAATTCAGTCCGAGGTTCTAGCCCCGTTGCAGAATCGATCAGAGGATTTAATGTGGAGCTTATACCGCGTAGGACTTCTTCTCACGAAGAACTTGTACGGGTTCCGACCGGAGGATCATAACTCCCTCCACAACGTTCTTGGGCAGGAAAGTTGTTGAAGTATGTGTGCATTATTCCGCTGCGTAATTAGATTACTTACAAGTACACGTTTAGCATTCCGTAGTATTACGTCTCCGTAATCCAACAGTTGCGATGACTATTGGATTTTCATCTAATGGTTCAGCATTTTGATTATCAGGTCCGACTTGATTCGCATTAACATTTAGTGATGATTATGTGAGGGGGAGTGAGCCCTCCCACTGGATTTATTATGAGGACGTTTCCATCATCATTTACCATGTCATTAACTAATTCTATATCATTCTCCCACTCGAAGTAAGTGGGACCTGAGAATCTCTGTTACCCATTTTAATTCGATCAGAACTTTATTTCAATTCGTTCTGCAAAGTATTGGAAATCCATCCTCAGATTTCTATAATGTGTCATGTTCGACCACGTTACCATTAAACCAAGCTAATCAACTTGTATCTTTAAGAGTAGACCGTACTCTTGATAAACACGTGTTTAATGTGCAAATTAATGCTGCTTTATGATAAGGTTTCACCTGTATCATTTCTTAGCTTTTAAGGTAACGCTCCAACCGATTTTATTGGAACATAGTTTTACATTAATATGAATCAACTAAATTTTGTCCCGTAGGAACAATTAACGTTAGATCCTAATTTAATGTAATATTAGACTATGTTTCTTGAAGTATTTTAATAATATGATTGCTTAGCCAAACTTTTCGTTCAAGGCTTATAGTGGGAGAGTCATTTTATTGACTACTTCCTTTCGTTTATTAACTCATCCAGAGATTTATCCATCTCATGGGCTATGCATTTAAGCTTTCGCTTTAATGCTATAGTTGATGTTCTACTAAATCGTAGTAGCATTAAAGCATACATCTTGACTATAGTAGTCATCAATGAGTTATTTCCAAGGAATCATAAACGAAAAAAAAAATCATCATTCATTTATTTATACACTTCATTATTAAATTTGTACTTTAAAACGATGTGTTCCGTATTTCGAGGTACACGCGCGTACGGCGCATAAAACCAGTTTTATCCTTTGGTTTAAATCGTTTCGTTTTCAAATTTAATTTGATCGGTTTTGAACATTCTTAATTATTACGTAAATAATCAATTTAAATGGAGTACTAATAAATAAGGATGGAATTTACGGTCGGTTTACTTTTGGAATTACGCAATCGATGGATGTTTGATTAGGTGAGTGAATATTATGTTATTTGATCCAACCGTTTTACTAGAGGATTCACAAATTAGTTATTTGTTTCGGATCGGTCCCGTTTAATCGGGTCCATTAATTTCGATAAGTATGCCAAATCATGAACTGAATGGATACTACTTAATTCAACAATTCTGAATCATCATTAAGTAATCATAAACATTTATTGATAATAAGAGAACTTGTAGACATTGATACTGCACTGAGATACATCACAAAGATTGTAGAGGTAAAGGAAAAGTAAATTCGAAAAGGAAAACTCCAGCCATATTCACCAACGTCCCCGAAAGAAATTCACAAGTGAATCATATCAGTAGACTTAGTGATATCAAACGTTTAACGGTTTCATATATGTGGCAAACGAGACGTACCTTTTACAATACTTCATCAGTAGTATTTGTCATACTACAGATCTCGTTTGAGGACCAATTCGATCATGTTTCCTCTGTTATTTCCTTTGTCCTCTTGCGGTGGCGCACGGGGGAACTTTTCAGTCTCCTTTGTTTGCTTTCCTTGAATAGGAACATGGAGTACTTAACTGAATCAATTAATTATCCTAGTCCATAATCGTCAGCAAACCATGATATCGGATATCCCTGGGCGATATTGATTATCTTTTTCCAATTGGATCTTTCGATCCTTCGGTTACACACAGGTTTTACTATGGTGTTGTTTGAAAGTAGGTCATCATACTCCATTATTACTTGTCTTGCTTCGGCTGCCTTTCCACTACCAAAACGGAGTTTAAGGGCAGCCCAAAGCTGAACAGCAGAATAATTGAGCGTGAAGTCCTCTGCAACTTCTTTATCCAAGGATGCCAATATCACCTTGCAAACTTTCTTATCTCCCAAGCCTATGTTCCCTATTCTGGGAACTAGGTTGTGGTCCAGCGGTACCAACATTTTCTCTCTTATAGTCATGATACAGTCGTGTGTATCGCATGCTATAAGACGTTCTCTTACCATCTCACTCTACGCTTCATAATCCATACCATCCAGATTGCATGGTTTATTAAAGCGTACCGACCCAGCCATTAAAACTATTACAATTATAATCTTGCAAAGTTAGGAGACAATAACATTTTGACAGAATTGCAAACATCGGATTATCTACTAGAATGAAATACGACGAATAGTGATCCTTCAGTCACTAAACCAAACCGACCGCCAGTAAACCGAGGGAAGGGGGTGTTGTCAAAGAGTTCACACTATTGTCGTCTTCAATCCAATAAATCAGTCTTTTGAAAACAGCTATTATTTTGCAAATTACCGGAACGGGAATTTTCAAACAAGCATACCCGATCTTGGCTTTCCCATGGCCCTTTTTTATTTTGTAAAATTATCCGATAATTTACGCATGCATAATACTATATCACGCCATAAACATCGAACAAACCAAAACAACATGCTTACGCGTCATGCGTCTAATGTTCCTGAGCATACATAATTCTACTTAAAGTAAATTACCACTTGTTGGATATCTGTCCAATTCAGGTTCGTATTTACGTATCGGACCTCGCAAACACGCTAAAACCACAAAACGGACCTTACCGCAGTCACCCTGGGTCAAAACGGTTTGGATGCGCGTCGCACCCGAACCGGGGACCTCCGGATTGCTCCAGCAATCCGCACCGGTCCAGATTGTCCCGCAATCCGGACCGTGTCGAATAACGACATGGTCCGGGTTACCGACTTGTACTGCGCGTATACACCTATTTTTCTAAGTACGAGAAGTTACTGCGCGTACAGCCAACCTTGATGTCGGTAAGCGTCTTCCTGTAAACCGACATCAAACCGGGAACAGATCTTAGGTTTCCTATAAATAGGGGCCTAGATCTCCCATTTGTGAAGGTGAACTCGAAACTCTGGAGAATTGGCTATTTGTGCTCTGACCTCTCTCTAGAACTTTCTCTCTCTAAAAATACTGACTATAGCATCGGAGAGGGCACAACCAGCACCACCCCCCCTCTCCATGCTGGTTATTGTCCGCTCTGCAGGATCCGGCGTATAGAAGACTGAGACGGAGATCAGAGTTAGTCAGGGATCGAGGAGAAAGTCAAAGTTAGTTCGTGGATCGAGGTTCAAGGTCCCTAAAAAACAGTTCGAGATATCCCAAGTGTAAAACGATCTCAACACCACATGCTTTCATTCATGAACATTCTAGCATACGTGTCAAAACATGCAACTTCCGCATACATCATGCATAATTGGCGACTGGTATTTTCAGTTTTAAAAACGTTTTAAAAATATTAGGGGCTGACTTGCAATTCATGCTTACAATCAATCATGCGAAATTTCTAGACATGGATTCTAGGTGTTTTCAATCAGCATAGCATGTCTATCCTATTGCGCATACCATATATTTAAATCCCAGAGCTCAATGCTCGCAATTAATTATCCGGCTAGCTTGACTAAGTCAAGACGACAGTTCTAATATATTTTGCAGAAAGTAAACAATTGCAATTCAGCCCTCTAATTTAATCAAGTCCCAAAAACATGCATATCTGAGATCCATCCCCATAATCGTATACAGGTATTAAGGTTTTATCCGAAAATGTGTTAAAACGTAAACCCTAAAAGCACTGTTTAGGTTAACTTTTAAAGTTCGAAAACATTTAGGATTTAAAATTTGACATCCTATTTTATTGAACATTTAAAATTTCCGAAAAATTTTAAAATTTTTGGTTCGGTCCAATTTAAAATTCGGTCTGAGTTGGTCCGATTTTAAAAATCCAGTTTTGGTCCGAAACGGTTCAATAAAATAAGATTGTGGTTCGGTTCGTCACTTGAAACCGGTTCGGTTTAGATTCACTTAGTTACTTTGGTCCGACCCGACTAGGTCGACCCGATTAAGAAAAACCCGGATTGGTTTAACCCGTTCCGGTTTTGCAAATTGGACCGGCCCAATAAACCCATAGGGTTCGACCGAAATATATCTTGTGGGCTAAGTAGGGTTTTAAAATCCACTAAAAACTTAACTTAGCCACCAAGAAATATTAATAATTTAAAATAATTTCTAATATTACACACACACACACACACACACACACATATATATATATATATATATATATATATATATATATATATATATATATATATATATATATATATATATATATATATATATATTCGGCACAATAATTAAATAACATATATATAAATATTGTCTAGATTTTATCTAGAAGATGTAAATCAATTAACAATATAAACATATATATCCATAATTTCGGCCACACACACACACACACACACACACATATATATATATATATATATATATATATATATATATATATATATTATTGTCAAATATATCTTTAGGGAGTAAAATATATGTTGACAATATTTTTCTTAATCCTTTTAAGTAACTAAATCCTATCAATATATCTTTATCCCTATATTTTAGCTAAATATATTGATAGTTTATATATTTAAATATATAATGTGAATCTTTCCTTATCTTTCCAATTTATAGATATATTGTCTCCTTTTAATAAAATTAAAATATGGTAACAAATATATCCACCATGCTAGGCCGGCCGAATTTTACTTACTTCAACCTCAAGAAATTAAAAAATTTACCTAATAATTCACCTAGGGTTTCGGCCATAACACCGAAAATTGGAAAAATTGTCAAATTTTAAGATCAAACACTACTATGATCATGAATCCAAATACTGTTCTTGATAAAACTTATCGTGTTCTTGAAGATCGTGAACATCAAACTAAAATTTAAACATAAATTTTCGGTTTTGATCTATAAAAACATGTAAATTCCGAATATTTTAAGTTTTTAAAGATCAAACATATGAAATTTGTTTAAAAAATTTCGGATTACTCGTGGTGTTCATCATAAAAATTTCGGTTTTTATAAAATTTTCAAGAACATCAGTTTATCAAAATTTTAAGAACTCCTAACACAAGCTCTGATACAACTGTTGGATTACGGGGACGTAATACTACGGAATGCTAAACATGTACTTGTAAGTAATGTAATTACGCAACGGAATAATGTACACATACCTCAATAGCTTTCCTGCCCAAGAACGTTGTGGAGGGAGTTCTGATCCTCCGGTCGGAACCCGTACAAGTTCTTCGTGAGAAGAAGTCCTACGCGGTATAAGCTCCACAGCAAATCCTCTGATCGATTCTTCAACGGGGACAGAACCTCGGACGGAATGCTCGGAAGCAATTTGGCACACCAATAGTGGTGTTTATGGGACCGGCTGAACTCACTATAGAGAGAAAGAGATTTCTCTCAAATCACAACTTAGGAGGAGTTGTGATCAAGGCGTGTTTTGGAGGTGACCCCAAGACCTCCTTATATAGTGGGGGAGGAGAAAATCCTCCCCCTTCTAGGGTTTCGGCCGACTTATGTGGTGGGGGAGGCCCAATTTTGGGCTTCCCATGTCACATGGGAATCAGGTCTGGCCCAATTAGCCATAATGTGACATTTACCTAATTATCTTAGGCAACCACATAAGCTAACACGTGGCAGCTTCTGAAGCCTCTACCGATGTAAATGTTATCAATAAGTTGTTTCCGAAGGAATGTAAACGAAATTTCAGCACATCATTATTCAAACACTTCATTATTAAATTCATTTTATGAAAACGATGTGTTCCGTCTACCGAGGTTCACTTGCGCAAGGCGCAATTTACCCTGGGATTTAAACCCTTGGTTAAATCGTTTCATTCCTGAATTTAATTCAATTTAATCCAATCGGTTTCAAACATGTTCATCATTACGGTTTATTTCCTTCAATGGAGTAATAATAAAATAAGATTTATAACCAATGCGTCAAACAGCTAATTAAAAGGATCAAAAAGCTTGAGGATTGATAATCAATACTATGACCGAGCATTTGTCATATGCTCATAAAACGTTTTCTTTATTTCAAGGAACATCATGTATTTTATTCTGAAAATCAAGAAGAGGTTCATTTAGCAAAGCAAATAAAGATAAAGTTTTTCATTCAATCTTTATATCTTCGAGGCAAGTTCCTCAGGTTTGTGCTTGTTCTCCTTCTCGGTTCTGTAATCAATAAAGATAAATTGAATTACTCTCGAGTAAGAGGAGTCCTAGAAGAACTTATGAGGTTATCATTATTCTTCAGCACGTACCTTGGGAGGGTTTGTGCAGGCAATAGCAAGGTGTCATTTCACGCCACACCTGAAACATGTTCGAGTTTCCTCTTTACGTGTCTGTTTTGCCTGCCTTTTCTTGCCTCCGAATTGCATTCCCTTGAACTTCGTCTGAGGTTTTGGAGCTAAAAGGTTTATTAGCCTTAAACTGAAGTCTTTTTCCTTTATTCTTGCGCTTACCCTTTTGCTCAGCTGGGTTCGAGGATGCAAGATGCATTTCTGCTCTTGGCTTTTCAGCCTTGAGGCGATCCTCTTCCAGCTCGAGATGAACTCACACTTTCTCGAGGTCATCGAGTTGAGTGGCATGGGTAAGGTGCATTTTCATGCTATTCTAAGAGTTAGGAAAAGATCGAATTACGCATTGGAATTTTTGTTCGTCGGTCAGGATTTCTCCTGCCTCCTTGAGTTCAGCAAGCATGTTAGACATATGTCTTATATGCTCCTTCATTATGTGCTTGGGATTCATCTTGTATGAGTCTAAAGCGATGTTTAACGATCGCTTCTAAGCTGTGGTGTAAACACCAAACCCTGCCTTAAGACCGTTCCATAAGTCCATGGCAGACTCATAGTGATCATATCCATAGAGTATGTCATCCTCAAGCAGTGACAATAAAGAGGAACGAATTTCCTGGTCCTTTGCATCCCATTCATCATGGAACTTCTTCAGTTCTTCCGTGAGGTCTCCCTCCGGTCTGACTTTCTTTGTAGTCAGATGCTCCAAACCTCTCATTTCTATGATTACCATCCTTGCGCGCTTATTCCAGATCTTATAATTGTTGCTGATCAACCTCATCCCCCTATTCATTTGGGAGATGACATTGCTTATTCCAGTCATGACTAACACATCGATGATTATGCAAGAATCAATGAGACAATAACATTTTGTGAAAGAATGGCATACATTAAATACCTATTAAGATGGAAGCCGATAGATAATGATTCCTCAGTCATCTAAACCAACTGAACGCCAGTAAACCAATGGAAGATGGCTGTGAAAAAGGTCACACTATCTCCGTTTTCTATCTAATAGATAAGTCTCTTAAAGCGGTTTTAATCTCAAATTACCGGAACGGGAATTTTAAATTAAGCATAGCCGATCTTGGCTTTCCCAATGCCCTTTTTGTTTCGGAAAATCATCCGATGAATTCACTCATGCATACATAATTCTACTACCCATGTAAATTATCATATGCTAGTAACATTCATCATACCACACACACATGCTTACGTCATGCGTCTAATGTTCTGAGGAACTCATGCTTGCATTCATAATTCTACTTACAAGTAAATTATCAAATGTAACTTCATCCTCAACATTCTAGCATACGTGTCTAACATGTAACATTCACATCAATCATACATATTTGGCGACTGGTTTTCGGTTTTAAAATAATTTTAAACATTAGGGGCTGATTTGCAATTCATGCTTATACTCATTTAAACAAGCTTCTAGACATGAATCCTAGGCATTTACAACCATCATAACATGTATATCCTAGTGCGCATTCCATATATTTAACCAGGGCTCCGCCCACAATATGCAATATCCAGCTAGCTTGACTTAGTCAAGACAACAGTTCTAATCATGCATAAATATACATTGAATAATAAACAATTGCAATTCAGACCTCTAATTAATCCAGTCCCAAAAACATGTATCTCCGAGATCCATCCCCATAATCGAAACAAGGCATGAAGGTTAGCAACCCTATGAGCACTGTGTAGTCCATTTTGAGGTTCAAAAACATTTAGATTTTAAAACTTGACCTCCCTATTTTAATTGACTTGAATTCGGTTTAAAATATATTGTTCGGTTTAGTCAATTTCAGTCCATCTTGGTCCGGTTCGGTTCAGAAAATTCGGTTCGGTCCGGTAAAATCCGGTTCGGTCCGGTTTTTAAAATCTGGTTCGGTCCGAACCGGTCCAAGAAAATAGGGTTCGGTTCGGTTCAACACTCAAAACCAGTTCGGTTAGATCCACTTAATTACCTCGGTCCGACCCGACCCGAATAGGTCGAACAGATTGAGAAAACCCTGTTCGGTTTTATTTCGTCCCAGTTTAAAATATTGGACCGGCCCAATAATTAAAATTTTAAAGGTTGGGCCGAAATGTTTACTTGTGGCCCTTGTAGGTTTTAAAGTCCAAAAAAATATTTAACTTAGCCACCAAGTAACGTTCATTATATAAAATAATTTCCAATATTAAAATATATATATTTTGGCACTATATAAAACATATACATATTTATTGCTAAGATTCTATCTATAAGATTAAATCAATCAACAATATATATATATATATATGCAAAAATCGGCACAATATATAATATATATATATATTTATTTATTTTCAATATCTTTAATAGGGAAACAAATAACTGACAATATATTTTCTCAATATTTAAGGTAACTAAATCTATCAATAATATCTTTAACCCTATTTAAATATTTAGATATACTGATAGTGATAGTGATAGTGATATATATATTTCTATATATTATTGTGAATCTATCCTAAAGTTCCTAATTATAGATATATTGTTACCATAATTAAAATTAAAATATGGTAAACAATATAATTTTAAAAATATTGTGCCGAAATTTACCACTTTTTGTTTAAAAAAATTAAAAATTTTACCTTATAATTTCAATTAGGGTTCGGCACAAACACAAAAATTAGGTACAAGTGGTCAAATTTTAAGATCTACAATCCAATGTTTGATTTTGATAAATATCACCTTTTTCTTGAAGATCATGAACATCAATTTAACCAAGAACATGAAAATTTCGGACCACGCTTGAATTTAAAAAAAAAAAATTGAAAATTTTAAATTCCCTTTTAAAAATTCAGTCCGAAAATTTTAAAACTCTAAGAACACCATTTTATCAAAATCATGAACTCCTAACACAAGCTCTGATACCACTGTTAGAATACGGGGAGTAATCACTACGGAAACTTAAATATGGTACGTGCTAGTAATATCAATTACGCAGCGGAAAGTTTACACATACCTCAAGAGTAACCGTAGTCGAAGATCCTTGATCGAGGGAGTTCGCGATCCTCCGGACGGGACCCGTAGAGATTCTTGTTAGAGAAGCCCTACGTGGTGCAGCTCCCCAGCAAAGTCTCTGATCGATTCTCGGCACGGGGACAGATCTCTGGAGAGTTTGCTCAGAAAGCAATTTGGCACACCCTTGGTGACTTATATGGTTCGCCCGAAACACCTTGGTGTGGGAGGAGGGTTTTTCTCTCTAAAACTCTCTTGTGAGGGAATTATGATTAACCCTAAAATTTCCCTAACACCTCTTATTTATAGGAGGAGTAAAGTGGACAAAAGTCCACTTTACCCCAACCATCATATTCGGCCGGCCTATGTATTTGGGGAGGCCCAATTTTAGGCCTCCCATGTCAATTGGGATTTGGGTCTGGCCCAATTACCCTAATGTGACATTTACCCAAGTTCATTAGGTAAACTATACATATTATGGGCTGCCAATTACGGCGCCCATCACAATATGCTTACAGAGGAGCAGTCAACTCTGCCCTCCCTTATTATTTCTGCTGGCCATAGAGTTAGGGAGGCCCAATTTTGGGCCTCTCATGTCAATTAAGATTTTAGGCTTAGCCCAAAATCCCTAATGTGACATTACCCAATTTTCTTAGGTAATAGACTTTATATTAATGGGATCCCTTTTAAGGCGGCCCAATATCCATATGCCAACAATGTCTGTCGGTCGCACGACAAACCTCGTATGAACTATTCCGAAGCAGGGATGGATCGAAGAACAAATGTTGATGTGTTGGTCGACAACATATTAACAGGCACCATTCCATTCCAGCGAGTGGGAGTTGTTGGCATTTTGTGAATGGGCTGCCATAACAGGAGCCCTTTAATATAAGCCCAACACATAAATAATTGGGTATTGTTACATTAGGAATTTTGGGCTAGGCCAAAAATCCTAATTGACAAGAGAGACCCAAAATTGGGCCTCCCCTTTACTATGTGGCCGGCCGAAACTATTAAGAGGGTAGAGGTGGGTTTTGCCCACCTTCTCTTATACATAGGGAGTGTCAGAGATTTATTAAGGGTTAATCACTTTACCTCCTGTGTTGAGACAAAGAAATCCATCCTCCATAAAACACCCTACTTCGGCCGAACTACCCATAGTGTTTGTAGGTGCCAAATTTCTTTGAGCAGTTACCCCAGAGATCCATCCCTGCGAGGAATCGACAAGAGGCTTTGCTGTGGAGACCATTCCGTGTAGGTGATTCCTTAACAAGAATCCTTATCGGATCCTTTCGGCAGACCGGGAACTCCCCTCAAGATGTTGGGTCTACGGAAAGCAAGAACTAGTATGTGTCGCTAGTCCGCTGCGTAATAATTTTACCTGATATGTACACGTGTTTTTGTCTGTAGTAACTGTTGGATCACGGTGGAACTCCGGTACGGACTTTGACGGCGATCCTAGCTCCTTCGCTCCACGCAATCCTGCAAGAGGGGATAGACCGGGCGGTGACCCAGAATCCCTCTCCGATGCTTAAATGAGTATCTCGTACGGACTGGCAAGCAATAAACTCAAGTAATGTAATTCAACGTAAGTCATCTGAGGTGACCTCTTGCCCTTTTTATAGGCGAAGAGATGCCTCAGTTACCTGGTGAACCGTTAGGGGTGGTTAGACCGTATCCCGCGTATCTCGGGTGTGATCCCGCGTATCTCAGCCACGCCCCGCGTATCTAGGCCACACTCCGTGTATCTTAACCACGTTCCGCGTATCTCGGCCACGCCCCGCGTATCTTGGCCTTATCCTCTGATAACGAGTCCCGACTCCCGTCGGGGACTCCAGAGTTGTCTCGTTGTGTCACCGCTCGGGGCCCCTCGTCATCGTGACAGGGCCAATCGTTCTCAGGGATTCGTCATCGGGGCCTACTTAAAGGCTTCTCATCGGGAGCTTCCAGCTCATCTGTCGGAACCGACTCTGTCGGGACCGACTCTGTCGGGACCGACTCTTTCGGGACCTTTCATCATCGGGACTCCCTTCGTCGGGACCCTTCTCCTGGGTCGTCTTTCTTAGGTTATAAAGTCTAGGCCAACGGGTCGTCAATCTAGAATTTATCTCCCACTAATGAAATGTCGGGTTCAGTGTTCCTAGGGCTAGTCGTTCTAACATATGTCCTTCTCTTATCTCCTTCTGACCTCCTTTCCTTCTCTCCTTCTGATCCCCTGAGGCTTGTACTTCTTATCCCCTGGGGCTTGTCCTTCTGCTCTATGCTCTTCTGCTTCCTTGGCTCTCTTCTCCTTGCCACCCTGCAAGAGGGGCAATACCAGGCACAGAGGGGGGGGTGGTGCCTGATGAACCCTCTCCGATGCCTAAGTCAGTACGGTTTTAGAGAGATAAAGCTAGAGAGATGTCAGAGCAAAATTGTGCCACTTGCTAAGATGTCCAAATGAATTGTGGAGGTGGGGTATTTATAGGCAACGGTGTCATTAAGGTGGCTTAATGACATCGTTAACCTTTAAACACAGTTAATTAACCTTTAAACACGTAATTAGGACCTTAGGATACGGAGAAGGTAGGCGGAGTAAGCCGAGTGTGGGAGTCCAAAAATGGTGCCGGGGCCCTTGGGGGGAAGGGAAATCCGACCCCCAAGGGTAGGGGTTGGGTGAGGGCACCCAACCCCTCCTAGGGAGAATGGGGTTGGCCAACCCCATCCCCCCTAGGGGAGATCGGGTTGGCCGACCCGATCTCTCCTAGGAGAGATCGGGTTGGTCCACCCGATCTCTCCTAGGAGAGATCGGGTT
The DNA here is from genome assembly GCA_036873135.1 of Clarkia xantiana subsp. parviflora. Taxonomy (NCBI): domain Eukaryota; kingdom Viridiplantae; phylum Streptophyta; class Magnoliopsida; order Myrtales; family Onagraceae; genus Clarkia; species Clarkia xantiana. The sequence continues at coordinate 10,328,975 of JAPTYO010000013.1, read as the reverse complement.
GGTCCACCCGATCTCCCCTAGGGGAGATCGGGTTGGTCCACCCGATCTCCCCTAGGGGAGATCGGGTTGGCTGACCCGATCTCCCCTAGGGGAGGTCGGGTGTGGCCACCCAACCTCACCTAGGCGAGTCTGACTCGGCCGGACGAGCGCTTCGGCCTCGTCCGAGCCGTTGGTGTTTTCGCGAAGGGTTCGGGTTGAAGTTTCGATTTACAATCATTAACGGGGTGATAAAAATAAAGCGATTCGGAAGTCAACGGGTTCAAATTGGGCGTATATCCATCACATGCCCCCGAGTCAATGGCCTAACCCTTGATTGACTCTATTTCAGGATGGTATGACACGCGCAATTTGAAACCGGGGTTTTACCTTCTTGTCTGAATGCCTGCTTACCCATGGATGCGTGCCTCTGACTCTGCCCCCTGCCTTATGAGATAGAGGAATTGTAAACGTCAGAGTAGCACGGACGTGTGCCTAGGCACGCGTCCGTCTGAGGTGGGAGTAATAAATCTATCTTTGCTACAGGCGTATACTCGAAAAATACACGCTTGCATAAGGATGCAATACGAATACACCTAAGTGACTCATGCTTCAATTTCGTGCCGGGATTTTGCCCAAGTGAAGGAAAATTTAATTTTGGTCCGAAATTTTTCTAAGTATGGGATACTAGAAAATACGCCTAGGATGTTAACTAGGAGTGAACATGGACATATCATGAACATGAGGATGTGTACTAGCATACATGCAAGTAGGAACATAAGGATGGGAGTGAGTATAGACATGCTGCGATTGTAGTCATGGATGTATGCATAAATATATGGCGGCCACGTGCATGGACGTCTAAATGTTTGAACACACGGGAGGGTGTATGTGGGCATGCATATGAGTGCAAGCATGAACATGTAAGTATGTATGGATGGGTTGTGAGTATAAGCATGAGTGATGACATTGATGTACCTGCAGATGTTAATCATGAATATGAGCATAAGTGCAAAGGTGAGAGCATAGACCTCTCCTTTACTTGAGTGTGGGAACTCTGCCACTCAATGGGACACAACGTTCCGCCTCCCTCGTACTAGCGTGAGCATTGTCCATTAATATCGACCTTCGGCATGTGTAACATTTTTCCTTCATTCGTTGGAGCGTGTGTATAGCTCTTGACCTTTACCCTGCAACTTGTTCCCCATAAAAGTGAGGGTGAAAAAGCTTACAAGCTTTCTTCTTACCGTCGCGAGCGAAGGGGTCTATTGACATGTGCTAAGGGTTGACCCTTCCTTCGGATGTGCTGGAGCGTTGCTCCATTTGGGGAAACTAAAAGTTCGCCCTCTTCCCTTGGTGTTAAGGTTGCCCCCGTAGTAGGCGTATCTCGCCCCTCCATGAGTAAGGGTCGATTTTTGCGTTGGTTGCTCGTATAGGTGACTCACTTTTGGGAAGCTTTCTTCTTCAGACAGGGAGACCTTGAAGATCGTTTTCCAAGGTAGTCAGACCAAATCTGACCGTCCTGTGTCTTGGGTGTCCGAGGCGGACTTGTATAAGGCAGGGACTCGTATGACCCCTTGTAGGTTGATTTCATGGAGAAACATACAAGGTGTAGGCAGAGCGTTCCGAACGTACCGTTGAATCAGATGAGAGGGAAGAACCCTCTAGTTCTGCTTATCAGGCCTAGAAATTTTCTAAGTCAGGGGTGGCTGCTAATGCTTCCAGTATGTTCTTTTTCCCTTCTTTTTTCTTTGTGATATCCTTATGATTGTTCTCATGCTGCTTCCTTCTTGTTGTTAGAGCGCTCTTCCCTGGTTACCGAATGGTTCTTGTGGTGGGTGAGAGTTCAAGTCAATCTAAATCCAAGGTGCGGAAACCTGACTCTGAGGTCGGGCCCTCGGCTGCCAAGGTGAAGGAAACCGCGAGAGGCTCTCCTTCAAGTGCCCCCTTGACGACTCCCTCCCATGATAAGGAGGTAGTGGTTGAAGAGGCGCCCTCTTCGCTTGACAAAAGGAAACAACCTGTGGCTGGCGATGGGGTGATCATAGGTCTTGATGTCTCTTCTCTATCCTCTGCCCCCGAGCCGAGGGGCCGAGTCTCAAGTTTATTTCACCTTCATATAGATTTGACGACTTTTGAAGGTGTCTTTGTCTTTCCTATGGGTTATGTTATTAACCCCTGCGTTGAAGATTTTTCTTTTGGTGATGGGTGTGATCATCACCTTTCATTGAGGTTCTCCTCTCTTGCCATGGCTCTGATTAAGATAGCAAATTCTTGCTTTGGAGTTTGGTGGAGACTGCTTTTGAGTTAGCCTCTACTAGTATCGTAGTTGTGATCGTTGTGAGGATCGTTTTGTTATATGCCCTCGTTAGTGCTTGTCGTGATTCTTTGCTTTATGGTTGATTTCGTGAGATATGGAGGTTGTCTTCATAATGAGGACGTCTCCTTCCTGGTATCACCCAGTGGGTTGAAATATAAGTGCCTACCTTTGATGGGCGTACGAAGGGTGTTGTTTTTCCTTTTTCTTGAACCTCCTCCTAAGGCTAGGCGTAGCCTTTTGATGTTCGTGGTCGGGATGGTGTCTTTACAATGCATGTCTTTGACAGATGTTTTATGATGTGCTGCCATGATAATCACTTCGGGGTATGTGTACGTGATAGCCACTTCGTGATGTGTCGGAATGATAGCCCTTCTGTAGTGTGTGGACATGATAGCCAGTTCAGGGTATGTGGACATGATAGCCACTTCAAGATATGTGGACATGATAGCCACTTCAGTGTATGTGGACATGATAGCCACATCACGATGTATGGAGTTGTGCTTTAGTATTCCTTTCTCATTGGAGAGCCTTCCTTGTTATAGTTGCCTTTTGTTTAGGCTATATTTGTTGGGTTAAGTCCCGATGTCTCGTCTTGTCGGATGTTGTATCCTTTATGCTCTTTAGATGTCTCCTTCATGAGTTGTGCTTGACGATGTTCAAATCTGATACGAGCATAGGTCACGCGAGGGAGACATGCAAGACAATAACATTTGTCGGAGGTTGATTTGTGTGACTTGTAAGGCAATTCTCTTCATGATGGGTCGAGTTTATTTCGAGAGCCTTGAACTTTGGATTTCATGTCTTTGCTATCTTCCTTGGTGGTGTTGGGTTCCTTTGAGATACTTCTCTTGACTTGTGATATGGATGGTAGGATAACTCGTTACTTTTCATGATAACCTCTTGTGCTTATGTATATGATCCTTTGGTCATGGACTTCTCCTTTGTATATGCTTTCCTTCACATCATACCTGCTATCTCATCAAGAAAAAACATTATGTGTTCTTCATATAACTTTACTTTGAAATTACTTTCTCATGGGATCCTTCTCAGTATGGTGTAATGATCTCTTCTGATACCCTTTGAATGGTATGTATGGTATTGCTAGACCAAAGATATGCTCTTGGTGGGCGTTGAATACTGTTCACGAGATACGCTCCCGGAGGGCACCAGTAGTTAGACCAAAGATACGCTCTTGGTGGGCGTCGAAACTGTTCACGAGACAGGCTCTCGGAGGGCACTTAACGTTTCACAGGATAGGCTCCCGGAGGGCACAAGTTAGACCAAAGATACGCTCCTGGTTGGCGTCGAAAACTGTTCACGAGACAGGCTCTCGGAGGGCACTTAACGTTTCACAGGATAGGCTCCCGGAGGGCTCAGGTTAGACCAAAGATACGCTCCTGGTTGGCGTCGAAAACTGTTCACGAGACAGGCTCTCGGAGGGCACTTAACGTTTCACAGGATAGGCTCCCGGAGGGCTCAGGTTAGACCAAAGATACGCTCCTGGTTGGCGTCGAAAACTGTTCACGAGACAGGCTCTCGGAGGGCACTTAACGTTTCACAGGATAGGCTCCCGGAGGGCTCAGGTTAGACCAAAGATACGCTCCTGGTTGGCGTCGAAAACTGTTCACGAGACAGGCTCTCGGAGGGCACTTAACGTTTCACAGGATAGGCTCCCGGAGGGCTCAGGTTAGACCAAAGATACGCTCCTGGTGGGCGTCGAACTGGTAGTTTGAAATCTACCTCAAGATACGCTCTTGGGGGCGTCGAATCTGGTAGTGTTTTTTCTACCTCAAGATACGCTCTTGGGGGCGTCGAATCTGGTAGGTTGCAAATCTACCTCAAGATACGCTCCTGGGGGCGTCGAAATTCGTAGTTTTTGGAAACCACTCTCAAGATACGCTCTTGGTGCGTCGAAGGTCGTAGTATAAAAACTACTCTCAAGATACGCTCTTGGGGGCGTCGAAGGTCGTAGTATGAACACTACTCTCAAGATACGCTCCTGGGGGCGTCGAAATTCGTAGTTTTTGGAAACCACTCTCAAGATACGCTCTTGGTGCGTCGAAGGTCGTAGTGTATAAACTACTATCAAGATACGCTCTTGGGGGCGTCGAAGGTCGTAGTATGAACACTACTCTCAAGATACGCTCTTGGGGGCGTCGAAGGTCGTAGTATAAAAACTACTCTCAAGATACGCTCTTGGGGGCGTCGAATCTGTTCGCGGGATAGGCTCCCGGAGGGCACAGGGTTCGTAGTTTTAGAGCTACTCTCAAGATACGCTCTTGGGGGCGTCGAATGTGTTCGCGGGATAGGCTCCCGGAGGGCTCATAATATTACCTTATCTTGTGTCCTTACTCATGTAGTGTGCGTCTTTGGTATGCTTTTCGAGTCTTTACTTGACTTTTCCTTCTATGATATTGTATGCTACCACGCTTTTCCTTCAATATGGGAGATCGCCTCTCGAGGGCGATGTTTGTGTTTTGCCAACTTAGGACGAGTTCGTATAGGGAGTTGATGATGTTTTCCTCTTATGTGACCTCTTCTAGGAGAAGTGGTATTGCATGTTCTTGTGATCTTCTGCCTCTAATCTCTTCTTTTACACTTAGGTGGACTACCAAGCACTTATTCGTTTGGTGCCCCCCAAGTCGCTTGGTGGTCACACCGCCTTTCATATTTGGCCGTTGAAGGCCCCTCGTTCATTTTCTTGGTTGGGTACCCCTTATGCTCGGGGCTCCCTTGTCTGCTTCTTTGAATGCGATGAGTGTCCCTTGTAGGATTTACTCTTTCTCATGCTTGCTTGTTTCAGTCATAGGCATGGTTTGGATGATGCCTTTGTCGGATGTGTCTTTGGAAGTTGGGTGGAAGAGCTTTTGCTTTGGGTGGGTGGGGGTGGATTTCATTCTCTTGATAACTAGGATGTGGCATTGTTTGTATCCTAGGGGTGCTTGTAAATTCTTTCCCCCCTTCCTTGTGTTTTAGGTTGAAAAGCTTTCTCATAGAATGGTGTCTTGAGTTGTTAGTCTCGTAGGTGTGTTTCAGACTAGTCAATCTGATCCATGCTTCTTGCTCGGGCCTGGGGGGGTCTGACCAGGCTGTGGTAATCTTCTTGAAGTGTTGTGGTACTTAGTGTGCTTTGCCTTTTCCTTTACATTGGAGTATTCTTCAATGCCTTTGGGGAGTGTCACATTGGTCATGCTCTTCCCACCTTGAATCTTGATTATAGACTTCCTTTGAATTATGACTTGAACCTAAAAAGGATGTTTTCCTTTAGGTTTGCAAGTGACGCTTCATGATTTTCCATGGGTTTGCCCTCGTATTGGCTATTCCTTGTTGGATAACTTCATTAGAGCCTGCATTTGTATTGCGTACGTATACGTGTTTGAGGTGTGTTGAGCTGACAAGTCCCTCCTTTTTGTTTATCATAACCTTCATTCATCATGTATTCGGCGTATGGCCTTAGAGGCGGGATATTTTTCTAGTGCCCCTTTTATCGGGGTTCTCCTCTTGATGGTATGCCAGGGTCAAATGTCTTATCATTTGCAGACAAGGTGGTTGATCGGGATGTGCGTCTAGTGTGAAGGTCGATCTTGAAACCTTACTTCCCAAGCTTTTGAGCTCTTCTTTGGTTGATCTTGTAGAACTATTATCCTGCCCTAAGGCTCTTGATAGGAGATGTATCTCATTTTCACACTCTAGTTGTTGCACTATCTCTTTTGCTAATCTTGCATCTCTAGAGTTTCTCTCTTGGTGCATGACTTCAATGACAGGATTTTCTACCGATGTTTATTCTATTAGGACTTGTATCCTTGGTTTCCTTCCTTTCTTGTGAGATGGAGAAGGAGTGTTTATGAACACTCCAATGTGTCGCATTTGGTAGAGGTATGCGCCTTAATCTTTATGGCGCTGTCTTGAATCTTCGTGTACCTATCTCTGATGAACATGTTATTCATTATGTATATAGTAAGGAGTCCAAGGATCTCCGGGTTAGGATCATAGTTTGATAACAGAGACATAGTCATTTATTAGATATCCTCTTTATCTACGGAGTTTATTTTTGTAAGAATAAATGCAAGGATACTTGTAAGGATATTTGTAAGGATATGTGTTCCATCCTTATTCCTGGTTCATTTGCAGTGCCGTGTCCCTAATGGGTGTGTTGATGTTCTGACCACCTTTACTAGTAGGGGGTCTTTTGGTCTTAGGTATGCCTGACTCTTCTCTAGTATCATCAATGGTTGGTCATGGGAGATGTCTGACGGACTCCCTTTATGCACTATGGTTCTCTTCATATCAAAGTTGGTGATTCCCTCTCTTATGACTAATATATCCTTGTGTGGAAATACTATGTTTTCCATGTCCCTTTTTAAAAGCTTGATGATGGTGTCGCCATTCTTCCTTTGCTAGGTTTGGTGTCCTTGAGCGTTTTTGATGGAAGTGTATTCCATTACCTGGGATGAGCTTACTAGGTGGAATCATAAAGATCCGCTGGAGGTGTTTGTCTCTGATGGTGGGTGTTGCCCATGTGATATGGTTTCCTCCATTTTTGGAGGGATGTGTTCGCGGCTACCCCCTCTCATGTTAATGGGCGTTTGTGGGGAGGGCATGTTGTGACTGGTGCCCCCCTTGCATACCAATGCCCGATGGGATCCTTTGACGGACCTGGCCCTAGGATGCTTAGTGGAGGGTTATAGTAGGGGTAATCCTTTGTGACCTTCATGGTAGTTCCTCTATAGGATGTTGGGAGTGCTCAACTTATTTTTGTAAGTGAGCCTTCCATCTTGTGATATTTCCCAGAAACTTGACCTTATAGGTGTTCTTTGGGATTGAGGAATCTGTTGCTTGTGCATCTCTTGATTGGCGACAGCCTTTTACTGATTCTTCTAGTGGTCCACCTGTGTATATATATATATCACGGAGCCCGAAGGCGTCCGGTATGGTCATTCTTGGAAAACATGTTGATATCAAGTATCAAAATCTACCCCTTTTAGGGAGTTGACTTGTTATGCAGTTAAATTAAATAAGAGGATATGGGAAGGATATGGGAGTGGGGGTGTTGATATCCCCTGCTTCCTTGGTAATGTAACTGTCTTCCTCCATTAATCTGTGTGTATTCCTTCCACTTGAGGAATATGAGGTCGCATCCTTGCAAGGCGGACTAGGTGGAGGTGTATCCTTCATGTATGCTATGTGCGATCTCACTCTACTATGTCTCTCCATGAGATTTCCCATTGTAGTTGCTATGTGCTGACGTGGTGTGGTACTCTATGAGTCCCCTGTTCAAATCCTTGTCTTTTCAACTCCTCCCCTGTCCTAGGGGGATGTGTGCAAAGGGTTGTCATGCACAAGGGGTTTGGACCTGTCGTACTGTATCATGGGTAGGTGGTTGCCTTGTTGTGTTGTTGGGACTATGTCCCTCCCTTTGATCTTTCATTGGTATGTCCCTTAGTCATGTCCGTGGTGATACGAACTGTATGTGTACATTGCCAGGGTGGATGTTGGAACTCCTATATCCTTGTTGGTCTGTCATGTATGTCTTCCTTTAGTGCGGTGTATGTCCCTGTTGGGGTACTTGGTGGAATTCTTGCCTCCTTTGAGGTCTTGGCTGTCTGTCTGCCCCCAGTGGGGTGTAGGCCCTGGCGTCCTGTTGTGCCTGTTGTTGCCTAGGAGGCACAAATTGCTGCCTTCCCTCTGGGGGTGGCTCTTGATAATTTCTTCTTTCTTCTCCTCGTTGCCCTGTTCGAGGGTGCGAGTGGCGTTCTTCCGTTGGAATTTGCTCCTCTTCATGAGCTTCTTCTCCTTCCTGTTGGTGTTGCCTTTCCTGTCTATTCCTTAGGGTCTCTCTGTAAGCTAGTACCTGTGGGGTTACCTGAGACTCTGGGTGTGCATACTGTTTCTCTGGGTTAGGCAGCCTTGCTGGAGGTATAGGCTGTCTTTCTTGCCTATTGCCCCCAGGTGGGCGATTATCTCTAGACACTAAGTTGTTCGTCTTCGCTCTCGTGATTGTCAGGCTTTCTGTTCGAAGCCCACGGACGGCGCCAAGTGTTAGGTTATAAAGTCTAGGCCAACGGGTCGTCAATCAGGAATTTATCTCCCACTAATGAAATGTCGGGTTCAGTGTTCCTAGGGCTAGTCGTTCTGACATATGTCCTTCTCTTATCTCCTTCTGACCTCCTTTCCTTCTCTCCTTCTGATCCCCTGAGGCTTGTACTTCTTATCCCCTGGGGCTTGTCCTTCTGCTCTATGCTCTTCTGCTTCCTTGGCTCTCTTCTCCTTGCCACCCTGCAAGAGGGGCAATACCAGGCACAGAGGGGGGGGTGGTGCCTGATGAACCCTCTCCGATGCCTAAGTCAGTACGGTTTTAGAGAGATAAAGCTAGAGAGATGTCAGAGCAAAATTGTGCCACTTGCTAAGATGTCCAAATGAATTGTGGAGGTGGGGTATTTATAGGCAACGGTGTCATTAAGGTGGCTTAATGACATCGTTAACCTTTAAACACAGTTAATTAACCTTTAAACACGTAATTAGGACCTTAGGATACGGAGAAGGTAGGCGGAGTAAGCCGAGTGTGGGAGTCCAAAAATGGTGCCGGGGCCCTTGGGGGGAAGGGAAATCCGACCCCCAAGGGTAGGGGTTGGGTGAGGGCACCCAACCCCTCCTAGGGAGGATGGGGTTGGCCAACCCCATCCCCCCTAGGGGAGATCGGGTTGGTCCACCCGATCTCCCCTAGGGGAGATCGGGTTGGCTGACCCGATCTCCCCTAGGGGAGGTCGGGTGTGGCCACCCAACCTCACCTAGGCGAGTCTGACTCGGCCGGACGAGCGCTTCGGCCTCGTCCGAGCCGTTGGTGTTTTCGCGAAGGGTTCGGGTTGAAGTTTCGATTTACAATCATTAACGGGGTGATAAAAATAAAGCGATTCGGAAGTCAACGGGTTCAAATTGGGCGTATATCCATCAGTCTTGACCTTCATTTGGGGCCTGGTGGGCCTGTTTTCTGTTTCCTCACCGTTAAAGGGCCTGACGGCTGTAGTCGAACCCATCATTTGCCCCCAAGACATGAGGGACTTTTAGTTCGTCGTGTCTTCCAACTCCCGACCTCCCGATATTGGAATCGGGGATTTTTCCCTTGACATGGTCATTCAGTACTAATCTTTTCCTTCACGTTTCCTCAGCGTTTTGTGGGTAACTACCAAATCCCAGGGGTCTCCTTGATTCCCCAGTTCATTAAATGCAGTAGATAGTGAAGCGACGTTTTCGGCCCTCGTGCCTGATTTTTCGCGCCTGTTCTTTTCTGAAAAGTGCTTTTCAGGCCGTTTCATCATTACGTCTGTTGTCCTTCTGCACATTTCATCTCAACGGTCCAGATTAAAACTCTTCGACTTCGACGACTCGGATCGAAGTGTCCCTTCAACTGTCCTCTTCGCCTATAAAACCCTAGCCATGGTCACAGTTTAACTTATACCGTTTCCGAATTCTCAAAAGCTCTCTGCAACTTCTCTGCGAATTCAAGCTCTGTAATTCCGAAGGTCTCAGAGTTTCTCCGGTCATCTTTCCGGCGACGCCCAGTTCATTCCCTCAACTTCCACTTCATCATGTCTGGTAAGGATTTTTCCTTCATTGCTTGTTCGTCTTTTCCTTATTTATAGCTTTCCGAGAATCCCACTGTGTTTTTCTTGCCATTGTTACTTTTCAGACAGCGGGTCCAGCTCTGAGGGAAGAAAGCCTTTTAATTTTGATTATGCTCTGAATGAAATCTCCAATACTGCCTATGATGCAGCCCTCCGAGAGGGTTGTATCACTTCTACTTGGGAACCCCGTTTCCCGTATCCTTGGCCTCGCCCCTCGGGTAACCCTGAGGTTACTCGTCCCCAAAAAGGGGAGGTATTTGTCTCTACGGGGCAAGTATCAGCGGGGATCAGATTCCCCTTCTGTGGTAATCTGGTCGAAATGTGCCAGCATTACAAGACGCATCCCACTACTTTCTCTCCCCATGCCATCCGCCTATGGAACGCCTTCCAGGTTCTCTGCTTCCGACAGAAGTGGGTTTACAGCCTCTAGCTCTTCAGAACCTTCTACGGGATGAAGTGCAACGAGGCGGGGGTTTGTGCCTTCTATCCTCGGATGCCCAAGTGGAGTAAGCAGCAGCTTGCACGGTGTAACTGGACCAATGACACCTGGAAGGTGGTCAAGGGTCGGGGACTCCTGATTGACACGGGGTCTGACAACAGTGGTTGGAAGAGGAGTTACTTCTTCATCCGACACTCTTCGATCCCCTGGCCCCGATGGGAGGTGGCAGCAGACTCCCCGCCTGCCTTCCACACCTATACCGACGAAGATTTCGAAACTCTTCAACTCATCCAGCTTTACCGATGGGGGGAGTCCTACACTCCCCTCGATGCCAATTCCCTCGTGGAGCGGGACCTGGTGAACGCCGGGATCCGACTCCTCGATATAATCTCTGGGGGGCAGCTTTTCGACGGCCCTTCTAATATGGTTCCCTGGGTAAACTTCTAACTCTTCTTCGTTTACTGTTTGCAGCCAAGAAGGTATCTGTGCTGACCGATCTGTTCCTTAAGCAGGGGGAGACCGATGTTGTTCGCCCTTCGCAGAAGAGGAAGTCCGCCAAGAAGGCTGCTACTCAGTCGGGGTCTCCTTCTGCGGAGCCACCCAAGCGGAAGCAGGTGGAGCTGGACCAACTCTTCGGCGTCCAGACTGCTGAGGAAGGTAAAAAGCTTCGACTCGCTATTAAATCGTATAGGAGGATGGTCCCGAGGGATTTGATTCCTTCAACCCAGGAGGCTCGTATCGCTGACGTTAGACGGATCCTTCGGGGCGAAACTCCTCGTGTCCTGAAGGCGGGCTACTATCATTATCATGGGAGGATCAATACGTCTCCCGACGTATCGTTTGGTGTAAGAATCCTGATGAACTCCCTGACTACATTTCTGAAGCCTCTCGTCCTCCAGGTGCAGGTCGCTCGGGAGTTCCATCGGGTGCTGCAGCTTCCGCGGATGCACCGTCCTCAGCAGGGGTGCCTCCCTCCACTGGGGAGAAAACCCCGACCGGCGAACAGTTTCGTCGGGTGGAAAGCTTGGACTCATCCGAGGAGACTGATGAGGGGGGCTCCCTTCGTCATCGTCGGAGGACGGGGCAGTCTCCCCTGAAACCAACCTCTCAGGGGCCGCCCCCTTCATCTTCTCCGCAGCAGCGGCAGCCGTCGCCTATCCACCCCTTCACTCCTTCACCCGTCCGAGTCGAGACGGAGGCATGCCCTCCCACGTTTCGTCCTCCTCCTCCTGTCGCTCTCGATAGGAATTTCTATAGGCCCTTCGACCCCTCGCAAGCGAATGCCCCCTAGACTCCCATCCAGACGTTGCAAGGAGTCCCGCTCAGACAAGGGGAGCAGGACCAGGACCTGGCCCTGCATCTGCTGGCAGGCTCGATCCTGCCTACCATGCGGTATCCGATTTCCCTCAATCGGACGGCCATGCATCGGGATGTCAGAGAGATGTCCCTGCGTCGGATAGAGGTAAAACTTCGCTTCTCTCTTTCAATGATAAATCGGGTTGTTTGTCTATTAACACTTTTTCCTCTTATTGTAGGAGCTCGGGGACTTCAACCGTCTTTTTGGGTACCTCATCGCCTATGATGAGTCCCGGGAGTGGGACCGAGCAGCCCTTGACAAGCTCAAGGAGGATCTTAAGGCCTCCCAGTCTTCGCGGGGAAAACTTGTCAAGGAGCAGGCTGTCCTTGACCAAAAGGTTCGGGACCTCCAGAAGCAGGTCGGGGACTTCGAGGGGCTCCTGAGGCAAGAGCGACAGGAGCGGCGGGCTGCTGTGGACAAGCTGGTCCTTGAGAAGAAGGCTGCCGAGGACAAGCTGGTCCTCGAGAAGAAGGCTCTGGAGGAGCAAATCGCGGGATTTCCTGCGCAGCTGGTCGAGGCGGAGGCCAAGGGCCGGGAGGATTATCGGAGGTCTGAGGACTTCCAGGCCGACGCTATGAAATTCTTCGGCGCGGAGGTGGAGAACACTCTTTTCAATGCGGTTGAGGAGCTCCACCTGGAGTATGGCGATGCCATCAATTTTGACAAGTCTCCTTCCCTCGCCCCCTTCGCTAAGAAATACTTTGCTCTTTCTGAGGAGAGTGATGGGGGGAGTACTCCCGCAATTGCCGAAGACGTAACAGATGCTCTGATAGTCGATCCTCCCGAGGCCAATCCTGTGGAACCTTCTGCTACCGACTCCGCGGACCCAGCTGCTACCGATGTTGCCGACAAGGACCAAGCTTGAACGTTTATCTTTAGAGTCCTTGTATTTTCTCCTTTTTTGTCATCATCGGGACTTTGAGCCCTTATCAACTATCAGACTTTCTCAGTTCCGATTTTCTTGATGCATTTCTTCCAGTAGCTTTACTATATTTCCATACATCACTTAAGACGATTTAATAACTTGCACCACTTAAGGCGACTTTTCTGTGCACCACTTAAGGCGACTTTATATCGTGCACCACTTAAGGCGACTTAATATTACTTAGAGTTAATCTAAGAATCATGCATCACTTAAGACGACTTAATATTACTTAGAGTAAATCTAAGAATCATGCATCACTTAACACGACTTAATATCGTGCACCACTTAAGGCGACTTTATATCGTGCGCCACTTAAGGCGACTTAATATTACTTAGAGTAAATCTAAGAATCATGCATCACTTAAGACGACTTAATATCGTGCACCACTTAAGGCGACTTTATATCGTGCACCACTTAAGGCGACTTAATATTACTTAGAGTAAATCTAAGAATCATGCATCACTTAAGACGACTTAATATCGTGCACCACTCAAGACGACTTTTCTCGTGCACCACTTAAGGCGACTTTGATACTTAGCATAAATCTAAGAATAACTCTGATTGGAAGCGACCTCTTTATTGATGGCACAAATTTGGCTTACATCGAATTAAACGATACACAGCATACACCACTTAAGGCGATTTTACATCGGGCACCACTTAAGGTGACTTTATCGGGCACCACTTAAGGCAACTTTCTTCGGGAACCACTTAAGGCGACTTTCTTCAAGCATGGTGTTTCTTCAAGTGTTCGCCACTAAAAGAATGCTTTAACGTTCTGCCATCGAGGTCTTCCAACTTGTACGCGTTTGGAGCCGGCATCCCCACGACTCTATAAGGTCCTTCCCATTTTGGTGACATCTTGTTGATTCGATCCAAAACGGTGAACTCGTTGCGACGCCAAACCAGCTCCCCGACGAAGAACTGTCGGGACTTCACTCGCCGATTGTAGTACCTGGACGTCGCTAAACGCATTCGAGCTTGGACTTCATCGGCTTCCCGCCTCTTCTCTTCGAGTAAGTCCAAGTCCAGATGTCTCATTTCATCATTCGTCAGAGGCTCATAATATCTCATCCGATGGGACGCCACAGCTACCTCCACGGGGGCGACAGCCTCCGAGCCATAAACGAGGCCAAACGGAGTCTCCCCCGTTGATCGTTTGGGTGTCGTTCTAACAGCCCAAAGCACGTTTTCCAGTTCGTCCAGCCACTTGCCCTTCAAGGCATAGACCCTCTTTTTCAGGCCATCCATCACGATTTTGTTGGCTGATTCCACCTGGCCATTAGTCTGAGCATGGCGTACGGAAGCAGTCCGATGTTCGATGTTCAACTCCTCCAGATACTCCCTCACCTGAGAGCCGTTAAACGGTGGACCATTGTCGCTGATCACCACCTTAGGAATCCCGTATCTGGACACAATGTGAGTCTGGAGGAATTTGACAATCTGATTCCCCGTCGTTCTGGCCAATTCCTTCGCCTCTATCCATTTCGAAAAATAATCGATTGCTACAAGTAAATACTTACATTGACCTTGTGCTTGTGGAAGAGGTCCCACCAAGTCGATGCCCCACTGCGCGAAGGGCCAAGCGCTCTTGATGGATGTCAGATTAGCGGCCGGAGCCGTGATACTCGGGGCGTATCTCTGGCACGCGTCACAGGATCGGACCAACGCCGTTGCTTCCTTGCTCATCGTGGGCCAATAATAGCCCAAGTTTAGTACTTTCCTCATAATGGATCGGGTCCCTTCATGACAAGCCGCGACCCCTTCGTGCACCTCCTTCAGGATCCGATTGGTGTCGGGTTCTGCCACACATTTCAAGTACGGAGTCGAGAACCATCCCTTCTTGTATAGCTGATTGTCCAGCATCACATAATTAGCCGTGATCCGGCGTATCCTGTCGGCTGCAACTTTATCGTCGGGGACTGCCCCCGTAGTCAGGTACGCGACTATCGGGGTCATCCAAGTTGGTTCCTCCTCCGATCTCGCCTCAATGGCACACACCTGTGTCGGGTCGATGTTTGATAAGATCACCTTTTCTAAGAAGTGCACCTTCCGATTTTCTTCCAAGGGTGCCCCCAGGGCAAATTTGCTCAAAGCGTCTGCCTCTACGTTTTCCTCCCTTGGGATTGCCTCGATGTCGAAGCTTTTAAAGCTCTCCTTCAAGGTTTGTACCTCTCGTAGATACTTCTTCATTGTCGGGCTCCTTGCCTCGTATCGCCCTTGAACCTGGTTTACAATCAAAGTTGCATCACACTTCACTCTCAAGTGATCGACTCCCGTGCCTCTAGCAATTTTCACCCGTGATAAGAGCCTCATACTCCGCTTCGTTGTTTGTGGCCTTGAATGTTAAAGCCAAGGCGTATCGGAGCGGTTCACCTTCACCCGGTGGTATCAACAAAAAACCCGCTCCTGATCCGTCCGAACTCGAGGAGCCATCTGTGTACATTTCTCAGGTATTTTCTTCGTTTGGCTGTTCTGATTGCTCTGCCATCTCTGGTTGTTCTTCTGTCGGGACCTCCGTGGTTGCCCCCTCTACAGGGCCCGCTTCTTCTAGATCGGGGGCTGTAGATTCCGCTATAAAATCCGCCAATGCCTGGCCCTTAATGGCCGTTCTTGGAGCGAAGTGTATTCGAAACTCACTAAGCTCTACTGCCCACTTCACTAATCTCCCCGATGCATCCGGTCGGTTCAAAAAATGCTTCAAAGGCTGGTTCGTCAGCACAGTAATCTCGTGTGCATGGAAATAAGGCCTTAGCTTTCGAGCAGTAATAATCAACGCAAAGAGGTACTTCTCAACGGCAGGATAATTTAATTCAGACTTGGCAAACGCCTTGCTTACATAATAGACGGGGACTTGATTACCCTCGACAACCTTCACTAACACAGAGCTAATGGCAAATTCAGAAACAGCCAAATAAAGGTAGAGCGGCTCGCCTGGAACCGGTTTCGCCAACGGCGGGAGGGTGCGAAGGTGCTGCTTGAGTGCTTGGAACGCCTCTTCACACTTGGCGGTCCACTCAAATTTCTTGTTGGCCCTCAGGACTTCAAAAAATGGCATTGATCGGTCGCTGGCTTTGGACAAGAAGCGATTCATTGCAGCTAGTCGGCCATTCAACACTTGTACCTCCCGATGGTTTATCGGAGACTGCATCTCCTCAATCGCCCTCAGCTTCTCGGGATTCACCTCAATTCCTCTCTGGCTCACCATAAAGCCCAAAAATTTCCCTGAGTGGACTCCGAAAGCGCATTTCGTCGGGTTTAAGCGAACTTGATGAAGCCTCATCCGCTCAAACGCCATGGTTAGGTTGTGCACATGATCCTCGGCTTGTCGGGACTTCACCAGCATATCATCCACGTAAGCCTCCATGGTTTCCCCCAACATATCTCCGAACAGCTTGTTCACCATCCGCTGGTAGGTGGCCCCCGCATTAATCAACCCGAAAGGCATGACATCGTAGTGATAGATGTCACTGTCTGCGTAGAACGCTGTATGGGGAGCGTCTTCCTTGGCCATCTTGATTTGGTTGTAGCCTGAATACGCATCCATGAAACTCAACAGCTCATGTCCCGACGTGGCATCCACCAGCTGGTCGATTCTCGGGAGTGGATAACAGTCCTTCGGGCAAGCCTTATTCAGGTCGCGGAAATCCACACACATTCGCCATTTCCCGTTAGTCTTCTTCACCAGCACTGGATTAGCAACCCAAGTTTGGAATCGGAGCTCTTTAATAAACCCAGCATCGAGCAACCTGCCCACCTCCTGCTGGATCGCGATCTTCTTGTCTGTGCCCATCGGGCGCCTTTTCTGTGTGATAGGTTTGATCGCGGGATCTATCTTCAGCTCATGTACGATCACATCGGGGCTGATTCCTGGCATATCGCTCGGGGACCAGGCAAACAGCTCCTTGAACTCCTTCAGCAACTCAATCAATTCTCGGGCTGTTTTCTCGGTCAAAGCAGACCCGATTTTCACCTTCCGCTGAGGTCCGTCAATCTCGACTTCTTTTAAATCTTCTACGGGGGCGGGACGCCCGAACTCCTCTCTAGGATCTGTGTCTGTCTGGAGGACAGTCATGGCCTCTCGCCTCCTCCTTCGGGTGGCATTGACATAGCATTTTCGAGAAGCTACCTGATCACCCTTGACTTCTCCGACTCCGTGGTCGGTCGGGAACTTCATCTTCTGGTGTACTGTCGAGGCAACTGCCATCAGGGGGTTGATGGTGGTTCTCCCGATAATCGCGTTGTAAGTCCCCGCGGAATCAACTACCACGAACTCCACGTTCCTCCTTTCTGATTTCCACCCACTACCAAACTACACTGGTAAGGTGATTACCCCTAGCGGATAGGAGGTAGAGCCAGAGAACCCGACCATCGGGAAGTTTGCCTCCTTCAGATCTTTCTTCGTTTTCCCCATAGCCTCCAACGCGTCCATGAATAGAATGTCGGAGGAGCTCCCTCCGTCGATTAAAATTCGCTTCATTTCGAACCCGTCTACATCCAAGGTTACCACCAAGGCGTCGTCGTGCGGAGTTTCCACGCCTATGAGATCCTCCGACGAAAAGGAGATCACCATTTCTTCCTTCAGGGTCCAGGATCGGGACCTCTTACCTAGAACCACCGCCGTAGGGATTCTAGAGGCGTAAACCTCTCGGGAGGATGAAGTATCACCTCCAGCAGCAAATCCTCCGTGAATCACATTGATAGTGCCCCGTCTCTCCTTGCGAGCACCGGATGACTCTGGGTCGGTTCTCTTCTTCTTTGGGGATCGATCGCGGGATCGGGAACGGGACCGTGATCGGGACCGTGATCGGGACCGAGAGCGGGATCGGCACCGCTTATCCCCGACGAACTCCTTGAGCTTCCTTTTCTGGATCAGCTTTTCAATCTCCTTCTTCAGCTCCCGACAATGATTGGTGTCGTGACCATTTGCGCGGTGAAACCGGCAGTAGCGATCCGTGCGAGATCCCAAGAATTCTCCATCCTTCTTTGGGGGGTACCTGGAGATGCCTTGTCGTTCCATGACCGTCAGTACCTCCGCCATGGAGCAGTTGAGAGGAATGTCAAGCTCCTCCCGCTTATCCTTCCTTGAAGAACGCCTATCGTCCCTCCGATCGGGGCGGCCTCGATTCCGACTACTTTCGGGTTTACCCTTTGACTTACGATCGTCGAAAGGTTTAACCGACTGTTTCCCTTTGTTCGACTTTGGTGGCTCCAACTCTCCCGCGGCTATCTTTGACTCCTGGACATCGATTTGTCGTTTTACCCTCTTCTGTAGTGCCTCCATATTCCACACAGCTTTTTCAGCTACACTGTGCATTAGGTCGGAACCGTAGGGGGCAGTTAAGTTCCGGATAAAGGTACGGATGGTTTGTCCCTCCGAGATCTCCTCATCAATCTCTGCCACACTGGCAGTGTACCGCTGGTAATAGTGCGCCAGCGATTCGTCGGGCCTCTGTACCACCTGGGTCAGGGACCTCACACTCTTCAGCAAACGTCTTCGACCCTGGTACTATTGAATGAACCGGTCGTGCATATCTGCCCAGCAAGTGATGCAGCCTGGGGGCAGACTAAAGAACCAGGTCAGGGCTCTTTCTCCAAGTGTGTTCGGGAACAGCGTACACACTATGTCTTCATTCGGGGCTCTTCCCAGACATGCCATGAGGTGCTTCTGGACATGACGAACTGGATCTCCTTCACCATCGTACTCCTTTATTGTGGGGATACCCAGCCCTGGTGGGGCTAGGGTGTCTATGAGTCGGGGAACGAAGGGATGAGTAGATCGATCCCTCAGCTCCGATACCAGCGGCTTCTGCTCTCCCATGCAGATGTTCACGATCTTTACCACCTGATCGGGGGTGATGGGACCATTCAGTGGAATGGTCCTGTGCTGTACTGGTCCTGGCCCATCAACCACGAATCTCTCTGGCTGAATGGACACCCTACTCCTGTCCTGGCCTCGGGGCGAAGCTTCCTCTACATTCCGAACCTCTGCTGGTGGGGCCACTTCTTCCAACGGGGGCATCTCCTCCTGCCTCCTCGCATCCTCTCTCCGATCCAAGAGAGCCTCCACGGCTGCCAAAAACATAGGCATGGCTTCTGCCACCGCCCTTGTCAGGTCCGCAACTGGGGGGGCCTCCTGCCCCCTATTGCCCTGGTGCTGAGCAGCAATGTCTTCGGGACCCTCATTGTGCCCCCCTGTCTGGGAGAGCTCAGCCGGGGGATGGTTCTGGTTTTCCTCCTGTTCTGGTAGCGAATTCAGAGTTGTTGCAGCGGGGTGACGGGAACCACCAGATTGTCCCTGTCTTCTGTGCTTGCCAGCCGCCATTGATCGAGTAGAAGGCATATCAGCTTTTTGTTTGATTCCCACAGACGGCGCCAGTGTTTGATCACGGTGCAACTCCGGTACGGACTTTGACGGCGATCCTAGCTCCTTCGCTCCACGCAATCCTGCAAGAGGGGATAGACCGGGCGGTGACCCAGAATCCCTCTCCGATGCTTAAATGAGTATCTCGTACGGACTGGCAAGCAATAATCTCAAGTAATGTAATTCAACGTAAGTCATCTGAGGTGACCTCTTACCCTTTTTATAGGCGAAGAGATGCCTCAGTTACCTGGTGAAACGTTAGGGGTGGTTAGCCCGTATCCCGCGTATCTCGGGTGTGATCCCGCGTATCTCAGCCACGCCCCGCGTATCTCGGCCACGCTCCGTGTATCTTAACCACGTTCCGCGTATCTCGGCCACGCCCCGCGTATCTTGGCCTTATCCTCTGATAACGAGTCCCGACTCCCGTCGGGGACTCCAGAGTTGTCTCGTTGTGTCACCGCTCGGGGCCCCTCGTCATCGTGACAGGGCTAATCGTTCTCAGGGATTCGTCATCGGGGCCTACTTAAAGGCTTCTCATCGGGAGCTTCCAGCTCATCTGTCGGAACCGACTCTGTCGGGACCTTTCATCATCGGGACTCCCTTCGTCGGGACCCTTCACCTGGGTCGTCTTGACCTTCATTTGGGGCCTGGTGGGCCTGTTTTCTGTTTCCTCACCGTTAAAGGGCCTGACGGCTGTAGTCGAACCCATCAGTAACTATCCCCTAAACCCTACAACTCGATCTTGCTCTTAACCACAAATGATGACACAAGTCTCCACGAACTAGACCTCACGAATTTGAAATATATATATATATAATTATATATAATTACCATATATATTTTTAGTGATACAATATATATTCACTTCCCTTAAATCAAGGTGGTTGAAACTTAACCACCAAATAACTAGTATAGGGACTGCCGAAATAAATTACTTGGGTTCACATAATGGACCTTAATCTTTATATTTAATTAGCAAGCCTAATAGGGCTCTAACCCCTTAATAAATTGGCACACACACCTAATTATTATGGTTAGTTTCTTCTAATTAACTTACACTCAATTGAGTTTGGTTAATAGGCTACCGTGAATGGCGGTCTAATTGTCCTAATTGCCAACATCTCATACTCGCCCGAAATGGTGGGTGCCTATTAACCTGTAATACTATATTGTCTATCTTAAATGCCATCCGTTTTAATACGAGGTTAGCCGTGTGACCGACGAGCACTAACATAACCATGTTACTCATCTGTTTGAAGTACTGTAACTTCTGTGCACACCCAATTATGTCGTTCCTATGGAATAAAACTTCGCATTGCATCATTTGTCAGTGATATTAATTTCTTAAGTCCAGTCCCATAGGATTATAAATTTAGGACCATCTGTACAAATGTTGGCAACAAAATACACATAACGGGTATGTGGCCACCTAGTGAACATAAGAGTAAGAAACTTACGATGATTGCTGACCATTATTCTCATCCAATCCCTTTGACCCGATTCAACTTGCTTTTCACTATAGACGTTTTATTTTCCTACCGCTCCAAAACCAAAGTAGCGAACCCTGAACCGAATCTCAAGAAAATGATTCAACTTTTGAGGATATTTTGGTAGCCAATCGCAGTTAACTAGCGGGGTCAGCTTCGCACGCTCGGGAGATTAAATATTGAGTTTCTATGAATTTAATAAATCTGCCTAACACAACGAGCATTTAACCTCGAGTCGAAAATGGAACACGTAGTTTGAAATCCTAGCCAAGAATGTGGTCTTTAACGACGACTGAGTCAACATGGCGATACAAAATAAGAACAAGGATCCCCAAAGCCCCATCCCCAAAATTTTTAACATTACAAAAATCTTATTGACAATCACTTGCCCCGAGCGAATCAACCTCTAGTGATCGTCGTACTTGTGCGAAGAGGCATGTTTCTACATATTCGGGAGCCATCCACCTAAGACTCAATTTCGTGTTAATTCTATGTCTGACAACACGGTTGTTAGAACGACTAGAAAACGGCTTTATGACCTTTATAACTAACGGTCGTCCGCGACTCCGAATCGCGTACTCGGATTAAATAGCATAATTACTCATTATTTCGTTGTTAACCTAAAAAAGCCTAAATCTCGGCTAATAGTACGTGAATGGGAGTCGCGTACTCGTTAGTGCGCGACTGGGATTTGTGTGCTTGGGTATATATGTAAACTAAACTCACTAGCAGTTGTATCTTTATTTGACTTATATAAACTGGTCATTTGGGTGAAAAATTATCTGAATGATGAGATCATATATTTCTAACTTACGTACACCACATTAATAAATTAATATTTAATAAGATGAATATGTTATTTTAATATAATTTTTTAAAAAAAAATTGTGAGTAAATGCTATTATAATATAAATTTTCATACGAGTAGATTCTAACGCAAAATATGAGTCAATGTCTAGTTAACAAGAATATGTAACTAAATCATTTAATCAAATTAAATAGTTATGTTAAATCAAATTATTATATAGGGTTAATAACCAAACTGCTACATGAACTTTGACCTAACTTGAATTCTGATAGATTCATTGGCACAAATTTATTGTGTGTTGTGTTGTCATACATAAATATGTATACTAGATAGAAATTAACTCTTGTTTATTGTGTTATTGTTCTTTCATATACTTGTACTAAAACGATTATTTTATATATGTTCGTCTAGTTCTATATTGTTAGGTAAAAATGGATGGCCTAAGAGCACTTCCAATCATGATTGCCTAATTCCTCCATTTTCGCTGCCATGTCACTACCGACTCATCGAAATGGAACTGCTACAATAACTTCTACAGTAAAATTGAAAATATCTCTAATGGTGGAGACCAAGTTCCACTTCTATATTAGAACCCACATAATTTCATACTCACGACATGATTTTTATTTTTTTTAAAAGCATTATATATAAATTAAATATTCATATTTTTTTTTAATTATTCATATTACAAAAAAGATATACAAAATCATAAAAATGTAATTGATCCCTTTAATGAAATTTTAAACTTTTACGAGTTTGTCAAAGTTGGTCAATTTTATATAATTTTTTTGGATTCCAACTTTGACCGACTTGTGTTGCTATTCCGAAATTAGAAAATCGACGTCATTAGGTGATTGTTCAATTATTGGGGTACTATAACTTTTTAAAAAAATTATGATTCTTTTTGTATTTAAAAAATATACTAAAATTTATGAATTTAATATATAAATGATGCACATAATATTTTTAAATAAAAACTGCAATAATTTAAAAATTACATTACAAAAATATACAAAAAATACATTGAAGTTGCCAACTAAAATAAAAATTAACATACACTTATATATATTTGGGAATATATAGAATTGTCACGGACATTACTAAATTGGCAAAGATGTTCGACAAAATCCTCTTGTAAGTTTTTAGGCTTTATCGCGTAATTGGATATTATTTTCGATCTACATTTGATACAAGATCTGTTATATGTTGATTGACATATCTTGATTCATCCTTGTCATTCGATTCATGTTTATGCACATCCATCATATCATATCAGTAAATCAGTTATATATATTAATCATTTATTTTTACTAATAATTTTCATATACGTAAATAAAAAAATATATTATATGTGATGTTAAAAGTTTACTTTTTATAACAATTTATATCATAAAAAAATATCTTTAATAGTAATATGATATAAAAAGTCAATTATAAAGAAATATACATACATTAAAATAATATAATATGTTTTAGTAAATAATTGTCCATCCAGAAACCCGATAAAATAGTGAGGCAGTAATTTATTCGGGCCTAGCAATACAATAATCATGACCAATAAAAGTTGCTACATTTAGTTGCTCTTTGTTATTTAGGAAAAAGAATACTTCGTATCCACTTTTTAAGACAAAATCAATCTAGTTTCTCCTTTTAATGGTGCTTCAAGTCCTACTGATCTTCTCCTTCCTGGTGTGAAGGATCTTCATCCTCCTCGTTGAGTGGCGTCTTCTCCAATTAAGTTGGGGGAATCAATCTTCGACAATTGTGATTTGTCGTGAAGCGATTTGTCTTACACGCTTGCACTTTGGAGCTGGTGATTTGGAAGGGGATTTGGAAGGGGATAGCTCCTCCAAAGGTTAAACATTTCCTTTGGAAGAGTTGTGCGCGAGCATTACCGACGTTCGACGAGCTTAACCGTAGGGGAGTTGAGGTGGAGCCCAAGTGTCCATTTTGTGATTGTGCGGAGACCATTGATCACGCATTATTGGTATGTGGGTGGACGTCACCAGTATGGTTTGGAGGACTTGGTTTGAGATGGGATCATGGTTCCAATCCAACATGGGTGGAATGGTTAGGGGAGAATCTGGAAAGGGCTAATCAAGGAGGAGAAGACAATGAATTTCTTCGTCTCAAAGTGGAGCTTGGGGCTTGGGAAATTTGGAAGGAACGTTGTAGAGCAGCGTACCACAGAGATCAGCCAAACCCGCGTCATGCCTTAGAGAAAATCAGGAAACTGGTCGATGAAGTTTGGAACGTTCGACATCGAGGAAGTGCATCCCTTATACCGAATGGAAACGTCTCCACACAAATAACAAGATGGCAACCTCCAAGTATGGGAACTCTTTCCATTTGCTGTGATGGTTCCTGGTCTTCACAAACGGGGTGGGGCGGCACCGGAGTTGTGGTACGGGACGGACATGGGCACTTGATTGCGGGTCGGAACTCTAGAGGCAGGGAATTCAGTGCAGCCATGGCGGAATCAAAGGCGATTTTACAAGGGCTCGAACTTGCAGTTTTTAACCAATGGAGGGAAGTCGTTATCGAGTCAGATGCGGAATACATCGTAAACCAAATTCGACAAACAACGACAAACCCCGACTGGAGGTTCGACAATATTATTTGCTCCATTCGTCACTTGGCAAGCTTGATTCAGTCTGTTAGTTGGAAAATTATTCGAAGATGCGCTAATCGAAGTGCAAACTGGGTGGCTATCCATTCCAGAAAGGAGATGTGTCCGGCCAATTGGTTTATTGTACCCCCTTCTCCTCTATTTTCTATCTTAATTTTAGATTGTAACCCAGACTGATTTTGATTATTATTATATAATAAAGCATTGCTTCTGGCCAAAAAAAAAAAAAAAAAAAAAAAAAAAAAAAATGGTGCTTCAAAAAGATAAAATTATTGGCATCTCGTACGGACAAAAAGGAGAAAAGACAGCAAGTTCTTAGTTTTATATTTTTAATGTAGAGAGTTCTTATTTGCTAATTTTATATACTATTGGTTTCTACTAGTAATGATTAAATATGAATTTGACATTCAAATGGGAGTTCCTTGTTCCAGAATGGGAGTTCCTAATTCCAGGATTTGCCACTGAGCGCCACTAGGCGTAATTAGGATTACAAATTTATGTTTTGTCGTTATCAAGTGAATAGTGAAGTTGGACAGTTCCCACTAGTAGGAACTCTCACGTTACAGTTCATGTCGGTTCGACATTTTTAATATTATTCTATTCAATTGTGAAGTGGGACAGTTCCTACTAGTAGGGAAGTTCCTCGTTACTATTCATGTCGATTTCCCTTTTTTAGTATTATTTTATTTAATTATTTTGCTTTTCTCTTTGATTTTATATATAATTATGCTACGTTGAGTCAGATAATAACTTACTACTTTTTAAATCGAATTTAGAGTTTTCGGACTCAATTGTTTATATTTTTTAATATAGCACAACCATCAATTCTAAATTTTGAAAATGTATAGAATTCCATATTATTAAATTTGAAATAACTTTACTAAAATTATTATATTATTTTAATTCATATATATATATATATGTATAATTATTTATTATATTATATTATTATATAAAAAATTGTTTATGCTATATTTTTATAAAAAAAAATATTTTTAGGATGATATAAATATATTTTCATTTACATATATTGGAAATCATTACTAAAACACATTATTAATATATATAGTCAATTTACTAATATGTATCTGATTAATGGGCATAATGAATCTCTGACGATGATTAATCAATATATTTCAATCGAAGAATAACATATATACGTCGATTATGATGAAATAATACTGATTTAATGAATTTGATTAATATATATATATATATATATATGTGTGTGTGTGTGTGTGTTTTTTAATTTTTATTTTAGTTGGTAACTTTAATGTATTGTTTTTTATTTTATTTTTTGCAGTATAATTTTAAATTACTGCTATCAATATTTTAAAAATGTAAGTGCTCATTTATATATTATATTCGTAAATTTTAAATACAATTTTTTTAAATAAATATAGTACGTAAATAATTGAACTATAACCTAACGATATCGAGTTTCAAATTTCGTGATAACAACACACGTTTGGTCAAAGTTGCAACTCAAATATTTGATTTACAATTGACCAATTTCGACAAATTCATAAAAAAATGTAAATTATATTAAAAATTACATTTATATGATTTTGTACATATTTTTTCCAATATTTTTTTTTTAATTAAGACGGTTTAACATTTGAATCACATTCACTAATTTATTTATGTACATATTTTTTAAAAATATGAATATTTAATTTATATATTATGCTTAAAAATTATTAGAGTATGAAATTATGTGAGTCCCAATATAAAGGTGGAACTTGGTCTTCACCACTAGGGAGAGTTCCAGTTTAGCATTTACTGTAGCATTACTATAATAGTTCCACTTTGATGAGTTGGTAATGACGTGACGGGTGATGTGGGGGAACTAGGAACTCACCATTGCAAGTGCTCTTAGAATTTTCAATGGTAGTGCTTAATTCTTAATTTGTAGTTCTTAGTTCTATGTTGTAAATTTCTCATTATAAAAAGTTCTTAATTCCTAGTTTCAATTTATTATTGGTCCATACTAGTAATGATTAAATAGAAACTTGCATTTTCAATGGGAGTGATTTGTTCCAAAATGGGAGTTACTATTTCAAATTTTTCCACAGGACGTCACTAGGAGTGACTAGGATTATAAATACTATTGTTTCGCCATTATCGAGTGGAGAGAGAAGTGACATTGTGCCTACTAGTAGGAAATTACACGTTACAATTCATGTCGATGCCAACTTTTTAATATTTATTTGTTCAATTGTTTTGTTTATCTCTTTGATTGTATATATATATATTATATATTGTTACCCTAAGTCAGATAATGACAAGAGCCATATTCATTTATTTTAATTTTAAGTAAGTTAAATAATGATTTGAACTAAAATTACTACCTTTTAACTTCGAGTCAATTTCAGAATTTTCAGATCTAAATTGTTTATATTTTACCATTTTGAACAAGCATCATTTCTAAATTTTGAAATAGTATAAATTTCATATTATTAAATACGAAAAAAAAATTATTAAAAAAATATTATATTATTTTATTGCACATATATTTCTATATAATTTACCCAATTATATTATTATATGAAAGAAATATATTTTGTTTATGATAACTTTTTTTATAAAAATTATACTTTAAGGATGATATCTAATATATTTATAATTTACGTATATTGAAAATCATTAGTAAAAATAAATGATTAATATATATAACTGATTTACTAATATGATCCGATGAATGTGTATAAATGTGAATCGACTGAAAACGATGAATCAAGATATGCCAATCAACGTATAACAGATCTTTATCAAATGAATATCGAAAATAATATCCAATTACGAGATAAAGAGAAACATAAAAAATTATAAGAGGTTTAATCGAACATTCTGACAATTTAGTAATCAGGGTGACAATTCTATGTAGTCTCATATGTGTGTGTGTGTGTTAATTTTTGTTTTGATTGGCAACTTTAATGTATTGTTTGTATAGTTTTTGTAATGTAATTTTTAAATTATTGTAATCGGTATTTAAAAAAAGTTGCGTGCTTATTTATATATTATTTTCGTAAATTTTAGTATAACTTTTTAAATACCATAAGAATAATTTATTTTAAATTATAGTACGTAAAGAGTTGAACTATTACCTTAATGACGTCGACTTTCGAATTTCGGGATAACACCACGCGTCGATAAAAATTGGAATATTTTATCTAAAATTGACCAAATTTGGCAAATTCGTAAAAATTGTAAAATATCATTAAAATTACATTACATTTTTAAAAGATATTCCATATTTAATTTATATACATAATGCTTTAAAAAAAATTATATTATGAAATTATCGTATCGTAGTAGTTCCATTTTAATTTGTTGGCGACATGACAGAGGTGGAAGAATTAATAACTCAAATTGGAAGTGCTCTTATTAACAGAGCCGTATCACATCTCCCAATCTCAGTAGCCATTTCCAAGCTTTTCTCTCATTTCCTCTTCTTCTTTCTTCCAACAGAAAAAGCATGGATCTTGAAGCTTTAAACATCAACAATGGCGAAAAGAACCCCAAATCAGAACCGCAGAGCCTTGGGGGCAGCATTTTCGACGACATCGACAGCAACTGCTCCACTCCATACGTTAGCGCACCGTCGAGCCCCGGTCGCGGCGGATACTTCTACAGTGCTCCGGCAAGCCCAATGCACTTCGCTCTCACCTCCGGCGCCGCCAAGATCCTCTCTTCTCAACAGTCTTCGTCTTACTTGGCCCACGAAGGCTCCTTCGAGTTTGACTTCTCCGCGCGGCTCGACTTAGGTCCCTCGGAGCCTTCCATGAGCTCCGCCGACGAGCTGTTCCTCAACGGCCAGATTCGGCCGATGAAGCTCTCTACCCACCTGGAGCGGCCACAGGTGCTGTTCCCGCTCCCCGATCTGGATGCCGACGACGACGAGGACACTAAGATCTCTGATTTCGAGTCCCGAGGCAGAGATCTGCGGCTGAGGGACAAATCACTCCGGCGAAGGACGAGATCCTTGTCTCCGATGAGGAACATGCCCTTTGAGTG
Organism: Clarkia xantiana subsp. parviflora; assembly: GCA_036873135.1. Lineage (NCBI taxonomy): Eukaryota > Viridiplantae > Streptophyta > Magnoliopsida > Myrtales > Onagraceae > Clarkia > Clarkia xantiana. The sequence continues at coordinate 10,301,030 of JAPTYO010000013.1, read as the reverse complement.
GAACTATGACAACGAAAAAGAGATTAGTGTGTCGAAGATGGAATCTCTGTCCTCCGAGGAGAACCCCGACGCTAGTATCATCACGGCGTCGGTCTCAGCTTCGTCGTCGAGGTCGTCGTCAGCGGGACGAAGCTCGAAGCGGTGGATCTTCCTCAAGGATTTCCTAAGAAGCAAGAGCGAAGGGAGTAGCCATAACAAGTTCTGGGCCACCATTTCCTTGAAGGCCGAGAAGAGACATAGCACGAGCTCCAGCTCCGGCGGCGGCGGCTTTGTGAAATCATCTCAGATTTCGGAAACTAGTACGGTGGAGGTGGAGAAAGGCAAGAAACGTGGTCAGAGGAAAGCGGGGGCGGCGAAGCCAGTGAATGGCAGTAGCAGCGGCGGGGGGAAGAGGCGGGGCCCGACGAGGTCGGCACACGAGCTGCATTACACGGCGAACAGAGCTCAAGCAGAGGAGCTGAGGAAGAAGACGTTTCTACCGTACAGACAAGGGCTGCTTGGGTGCTTAGGGTTCAGCTCAAAAGGGTACGGCGCCATGAGTGGATTCGCTAAAGCTCTCAACCCTGTCTCTTCCAGGTAAAGAGAGCAGTAAAACTTACTGGGTACACTGTAGTACTACTATCTGAAGAAGATCAGATTAGAAGAAATAAACGTTGCCTGCTTTGCTTGTATAGAATATATGTCTCTTTTTTTTTTCTTTTTTTTTGGGATGGATGTCAGCAATTTTTTTGATTGTGATGATGAAGATCTGTGTATCTAGGTAACATGATTATGATCTCTCTTTTCTCAATAGAGAAGATGAAGAAGAAGAAGAAAAAGCCATTATTATTATTATTATTATTATTATTATTATTATTTATTAAGGTGAAAAATATATCATTATTATGTAAGACTTGTTTGCCTCTTGGATAGTCAAATTCATCTTGCTATGCATCCATCTTATGTGTATTTCTAAGTGAGAGGGAGTGTTAAGATTGAATAAGAGTGATTTGGAATTGTACCAAGTCAATAATTTCTCATGGGTTGGGTGGGGAAATGTACCCTGGCTAGCTATTGAAAACCCACATTTCCAAAACCTAATTTATGGAGATTTGGTGGTATTCACATGGCCCAACCAATGACCCCTCTGTTGAAATGCATATGCTTATGTCTTTAACTGAAATGACATCTTTCTCCTTTATACTACCAACCAAGCTCTCCTTTGAAGTGATGACGAGTATATATATATAATATCTAAATCTATATATTATATAATTTGGGAAAATTTATGAAACTGCCCCATGCGAAGTTGGAATTTGAAATATGCCCCTCAAAAGTTGGTATTTATGAAAACGCCCCGTCCCGCTGATAATACCAGCGGGATGAGACGTGACATGTCAGCGGGACATGACATGTCTCGCTGACTACCACGCGGGATGATCTGTCATCCCGCGTGGTGCTGTCCCGCTGGTAATACCAGCGGGACGGGGAACCCGACAAAACGGGTTCCCCTAGACGCAGGCGCGCATGTGACTCTGTACCATGCGCGCCTGCGCCTAGGGGAACCCGTTTTGTCGGGTTCCCCGTCCCGCTGGTATTACCAGCGGGACCAGCTGGTCCTATTGACCAGCTGCCGGTCAAAACCGGACCAGCTACCAGTCAAAACCGGACCAGCAGCTGGTCCGATTTATTTCTGCCCCAGCCTATAAATGAAACCCCCTTCTACAATGTTAAAATTTATATTTCCTTTGTATTGTTTCTTCTTGTTTCAAACTAATGTAATGTAATGTACGCTTATAAAATTTAGACTTTTTATAGTTAATAGGGTTAAAGGTCCTTTTGGTACCACATGTTTACAAAAATTACACTGTTCATACCACTAGTATTTTTTCGTACCGAATTGGTACCATATGTTTCCAAACCTTATTGTTTTGGTACCTCCGTTAGGGTTCCGTAAAAAACGGTCGTTAAATGGCATGTGCCATGCACGTGACCAGCCCAAAACTTTCAATTTTGTTACAATTTAGTCCATCTAATACATCCCTAACTTTTATTTTGTTCAATTTAGTCCTAAAACTTCAAAATCAAACCATTTCCCCAAATTGACCTAGCCGGACTTAGCCATGGGCTAGGTCCGGCCCTGGGTCGGGGTCGCCGGACCCAGGCGACCCCGACCCAGGGTCGGAATTAGCCATAGGCTAGGTCCGGCTAGGTCAATTGGGACCTAGCCCCAAATCTAGGTCCCAATTGACCTAGCCGGACCTAGCCTATGGCTAATTCCGACCCTGGGTCGGGGTCGCCTGGGTCCGGCGACCCCGACCCAGGGCCGGACCTAGCCCTAGGCTAAGTCCGGCTAGGTCAATTTGGGAAAATGGTTTGGTTTTGAAGTTTTAGGACTAAATTGAACAAAATAAAAGTTAGGGATGTATTAGATGGACTAAATTGTAACAAAACTGAAAGTTTTGGGCTGGTCACGTGCATGGCACATGCCATTTAAGGGCTGTTTTTGACAGAACCCTAACGGAGGTACCAAAACAGTAAGGTTTGGAAACATATGGTACCAATTCGGTACGAAAAAAATACTAGTGGTATGAACAGTGTAATTTTTGCAAACATGTGGTACCAAAAGGACCTTTAACCCTAGTTAATATATGTTGTTATAATGCTACAATATATGTTTTTTAGAAAATTTTCAGGAATGCCAACTCATTTGAGTACGTTGTGACATATCAGAAGTTGTTTATCAAAAGAAAGGTAACATACTGTTATTTTTTTACTAAGTATTCTGATTATAATGATATGTATAGTACAACTATTATGTAAGATATAAAAATAAGAGATTATGATAATTATTTTTGTGCTGAACTAATGTAGAAATTATAATGTAATTAAGAAAACGTAATTTTGTATGATTTTTGTTTAAATTTTGAAAATAAGGATTTTCACATATATAGATTATAATGATGTATATATTACAGCTATTATGTGAAAAAAAAAAAAGGATATGATGACATTTTTATTGTGATGAAATAATGTAGAAATTATAATGTAAGTAACAAAAATTAATTTTTGTTTATTCGTTTTGTATTCTGAAAATTATAATTTTCACGTATATAGTATGTGAATAAAAAAATGACATATATAGTACAACTATTATGTTAAAAAAATACGATAATTTTTGTTTGTACTGAAATAAAGTAGAAATTTTAATTTATTTAACAAAAACAAATTTTGTAAATTAAATTATATTAAAAATATGTAAATTAAAAAATTCAATACTTTTTGAGAATATTAGTACGAATTATTAGTTATTAGGGAAGTCCAATTCCGCAAATGGATCTGAATTTGAAGTGCGGTAGAATTTATACGAACTTGTCAAAGTTTAAAAAAAAAATTAAAAATTAACGTTTGAACTTTGATCTAGGACAACAGTTTATTTACAACTACAAATGCAATGAAACTCGAGATTTATTGAATTTTTATATAATTAACGGTACGTTAAATTTTCAAATTTATTTTAAAAATTCGAAACTTAGGGTTTTCAGCATCGAACAGTGTTCAACCCCCCTAAAACGCAGTGTTCGGGCCAAATCTCAATTTTTTAGAAACATTTAGTAAAATTAGTATGAATTATTAGTTATAAGGGAGTCCAATTCCGCAAACGGATACGGATTTGGAGTGCGGTAGAATTTATACAAGTTTGTCAAAGTTTAAAAAAAAAAACAACAACAACAACAAATTAACATTTGAACTTTGATTTAGGACTACCGTTTATTTACACCTACAAATGTAATGAAACTCGAGAATTATTGAATTTATTATACAATTAACAGTATGTAAATTTTCAATTTTTTTTGAGAATTTCAAAATTTAGGGTTTTAAGCACCGAATGGTGTTCGACCCCCCTAAAAGGCAGTGTTCGGGCCAAATTTTGAATTTTTAGAAAAATTTGAAAAACTTTGTACAAATTATTAGTTATTAGGGAAGTCCAATTCTGCAAACGGATATGAATTTAGAGTGCCGTAGAATTTATACGAGTTTGTCAAAGTTAAAAAAAAAAAAAAAAACACAAATTAACGTCTGAAATATGATTTAGGACTACCGTTTATTTACAACTACAAATGCAATGAAACTCGAGAATTATTGAATTTATTATACAATTAACAGTATGTAAATTTTCCAAATTTTTTTTAAGAATTTCAAAATTTAGGTTTTCAGCACCGAACGGTGTTCATCCCCCCTAAAACGCAGTGTTCGAGCCAAATGTCGAATTTTTAGAAAAAAATTGAAAAAATTAGTACAAATTATTAGTTATTAGGGAAGTCCAATTCTGCAAACGGATCTGAATTTAGAGTGCTGTAGAATTTATACGAGCTTGTCAAAGTAAAAAAAAAACACACAAATTAACGTCTGAAATTTGATTTAGGACTACCGTTTATTTACAACTACAAATGCAATGAAACTCGAGAATTATTGAATTTATTATACAATTAACAGTATGTAAATTTTTCAAATTTTTTTTAAAAATTTCAAAATTTAGGTTTTCAGCACCGAACGGTGTTCATCCCCCCTAAAACGCAGTGTTCGGGCCAAATGTCGAATTTTTAGAAAAATTTGAAAAAATTAGTACAAATTATTAGTTATTAGGGAAGTCCAATTCTGCAAACGGATCTGAATTTAGAGTGCCGCATAATTTATACGAGCTTGTCAAAGTTTTAAAAAAAAAACACAAATTAACGTCTGAAATTTGATTTAGGACTACCGTTTATTTACAACTACAAATGCAATGAAACTCGAGAATTATTGTACTATTAACAGTCTGTAAATTTTTCAATTTTTTTTTGAGAATTTCAAAATTTAGGTTTTCAGCACCGAACGGTGTTCATCCCCCCTAAAACGCAGTGTTCGGGCCAAATGTCGAATTTTTAGAAAAATTTGAAAAAATTAGTACAAATTATTAGTTATTAGGGAAGTCCAATTCTGCAAACGGATCTGAATTTAGAGTGCTGTAGAATTTATACGAGCTTGTCAAAGTTTAAAAAAAAAACACAAATTAACGTCTGAAATTTGATTTAGGACTACCGTTTATTTACAACTACAAATGCAATGAAACTCGAGAATTATTGTACTATTAACAGTCTGTAAATTTTTCAAATTTTTTTTGAGAATTTCAAAATTTAGGTTTTCAGCACCGAACGGTGTTCATCCCCCCTAAAACGCAGTGTTCGGGCCAAATGTCGAATATTTAGAAAAATTTGAAAAAATTAATACAAATTATTAGTTATCAGGGAATTCCAATTCTGCAAACGGATCTGAATTTAGAGTGCCGTAGAATTTATACGATCTTGTCAAAGTTTAAAAAAAAACACAAATTAACGTCTGAAATTTGATTTAGGACTACCGTTTATTCACAACTACAAATGCAATGAAACTCGAGAATTATTGAATTTATTATACAATTAACAGTCTGTAAATTTTTCAATTTTTTTTTGAGAATTTCAAAATTTAGGTTTTCAGCACCGAACGGTGTTCATCCCCCCTAAAACGCAGTGTTCGAGCCAAATGTTGAATTTTTAGAAAAATTTGAAAAAATTAGTACAAATTATTAGTTATTAGGGAAGTCCAATTCTGCAAATGGATCTGAATTTAGAGTGCCGTAGAATTTATACGAGCTTGTCAAAGTTTAAAAAAAAAACACAAATTAACGTCTGAAATTTGATTTAGGACTACCATTTATTTACAACTAAAAATCCAATGAAACTCGAGAATTATTGAATTTATTATACTATTAAAAGTCTGTAAATTTTTCAATTTTTTTTTGAGAATTTCAAAATTTAGGTTTTCAGCACCGAACGGTGTTCATCCCCCCTAAAACGCAGTGTTCGGGCCAAATGTCGAATTTTTAGAAAAATTTGAAAAAATTAGTACAAATTATTAGTTATTAGGGAAGTCCAATTCTGCAAACGGATCTGAATTTAGAGTGCTGTAGAATTTATACGAGCTTGTCAAAGTTTAAAAAAAAACACAAATTAACGTCTGAAATTTGATTTAGGACTACCGTTTATTTACAACTACAAATGCAATGAAACTCGAGAATTATTGAATTATTGTACTATTAACAGTCTGTAAATTTTTCAATTTTTTTTTGAGAATTTCGAAATTTAGGTTTTCAGCACCGAACGGTGTTCATCCCCCCTAAAACGCAGTGTTCGGGCCAAATGTCGAATATTTAGAAAAATTTGAAAAAATTAATACAAATTATTAGTTATCAGGGAATTCCAATTCTGCAAACGGATCTGAATTTAGAGTGCCGTAGAATTTATACGAGCTTGTCAAAGTTTAAAAAAAAAACACAAATTAACGTCTGAAATTTGATTTAGGACTACCGTTTATTCACAACTACAAATGCAATGAAACTCGAGAATTATTGAATTTATTATACAATTAACAGTCTGTAAATTTTTCAATTTTTTTTTGAGAATTTCAAAATTTAGGTTTTCAGCACCGAACGGTGTTCATCCCCCCTAAAACGCAGTGTTCGAGCCAAATGTTGAATTTTTAGAAAAATTTGAAAAAATTAGTACAAATTATTAGTTATTAGGGAAGTCCAATTCTGCAAACGGATCTGAATTTAGAGTGCCGTAGAATTTATACGAGCTTGTCAAAGTTTAAAAAAAAAACACAAATTAACGTCTGAAATTTGATTTAGGACTACCATTTATTTACAACTACAAATCCAATGAAACTCGAGAATTATTGAATTTATTATACTATTAAAAGTCTGTAAATTTTTCAATTTTTTTTTTGAGAATTTCAAAATTTAGGTTTTCAGCACCGAACGGTGTTCATCCCCCCTAAAACGCAGTGTTCGGGCCAAATGTCGAATTTTTAGAAAAATTTGAAAAAATTAGTACAAATTATTAGTTATTAGGGAAGTCCAATTCTGCAAACGGATCTGAATTTAGAGTGCCGTAGAATTTATACGAGCTTGTCAAAGTTTTAAAAAAAAACACAAATTAACGTCTGAAATTTGATTTAGGACTACCGTTTATTTACAACTACAAATGCAATGAAACTCGAGAATTATTGAATTTATTATACTATTAACAGTCTGTAAATTTTTCAATTTTTTTTTTGAGAATTTCGAAATTTAGGTTTTCAGCACCGAACGATGTTCATCCCCCCTAAAACGCAGTGTTCGGGCCAAATGTCGAATTTTTAGAAAAATTTGAAAAAATTAGTACAAATTATTAGTTATCAGGGAAGTCCAATTCTGCAAACGGATCTGAATTTAGAGTGCCGTAGAATTTATACGAGCTTGTCAAAGTTTAAAAAAAAAACACAAATTAACGTCTGAAATTTGATTTAGGACTACCGTTTATTTACAACTACAAATGCAATGAAACTCGAGAATTATTGAATTTTTTATACAATTAACAGTCTGTAATTTTTAAAATTTTTTTTGAGAATTTCAAAATTTAGGTTTTCAGCACCGAACGGTGTTCGACCCCCCCTAAAACGCAGTGTTCGGGCAAAATTTTTGAATTTTTAGAAAAAGTTGAAAATAGTAGTACGAATTATTAGTTATTAGGGAACTCCAATTTTGCAAACAGATCTGAATCTAGAGTGCCGTAGAATTTATACGACGCTTCTAATTCGGTTTATATTCTACATATAAGAAAATGTTTTACATTTTATTTCGCTATGACGTCGAGGTCATTAATAGCTGGCATATTCATATACACGGCGGTACATATGTTGAGCTACAATGTCATCGCGGTATTACATTTCGCGATGCAAAAATCCATGCAATGCGACTCTGCGGTATATCAAGGCCTCTTCTTGGGATCGTTTTACGGGATGGGTGGAATGCAATCACCACATTCGAAATGTGGGGAAGTATTATGTCCAGCTACCAGTCCCCGGTGGAGATCATTGTCGTTCCTAGAGCTGGAGTGGATGACGATGTAGAAGAGTATGGTGGGTATGATTTGTCCCGTCATATGTTACAACTAGGATTAATGGGCGGAGCTCCCACTGATGGAGAATGCAGCACCTCAATACCTGATCCAGATTGCACGAACACCTTAATTGAAAGACTTTACAGGAACGCCAGACCTGATGGAGACTGCAGCAACGACGTGCAAGAAGGAGAATGCAGCAACGTTGATGGTGTAGAACAAGATGCAGATGTAGGCGAGGTTGTCGAAAATCAAGAAGAAGACGATGTGCGCGGAGAGGAGTGTTGGATCACGGTGGAACTCCGGCACGGATCTTGACGGCAATCCTAGCTCCTTCGCTTCACGCAATCCTGCAAGAGGGGATAGACCGGGCGGTGACCCAGAATCCCTCTCCGATGCTTAAATGAGTACTTCGTCTGACTGGCAAGCAACAGATATCAAGAGTATTGAATTTCAACGTAAACTGATCTGAGGTGACCTCCTGCCCTTTTATAGGCAGAGAGGTGTCTCAGGTACCTGGCGAACCGTTAGGGGTGGTTAGCCCGTATCCCGCTTATCTCGTACACGATCTCGCGTATCTTAGCCATGCCCCGCGTATCTCGGCCACGATCCGTGTATCTTAACCACGTTCCGTATATCTTGGCCACGCCCCGCATATCTTGGCTTTATCCTCTGGTAACGAGTCCCGACTCCCGTCGGGGACTCCAGAGTTATCTCGTTGTGTCACCGCTCGGGGCCCCTCGTCATCGTGACAGGGCCAATCATTCTCAGGGATTCATCATCAGAGCCTACTTAAAGGCTTCTCATCGGGAGCTTCTAGCTCCACTATCGGGACCGACTCTGTCGGGACCCTACCTTGTCGGGACTCCCTTCGTCGGGACCCTTCTCCTGGATCATCTTGACCTTTATTTGGAGCCTGGTGGGCCTGTTTGCCGTTTCCTCGTCGTTAAAGGGCCTGACGGCTGTAGTCGAATCCATCATTTGCCCCCAAGACATGAGGGACTTTTAGTTCGTCGTGTCTTTCAACTCCCGACCTTCTGATATCTGTATCAGAGGCTTTTCTCTTGACAAAATTCCTTGACACGGATCTTCTCGTCCGCGATTCCTCGATACTTTCGAGGATAGCCACAAAATCCGAGAAGACTCCTCCAATATTCCTCGATAGTCGACTCTTCATCGGCTGACCTCCAAGAGTCCGATCCTCCCGCGGCCAATCTTCCAGGATCCGATCATCTTGCTGCGGAGCCTTCTGCCTCATACCTCGTGGATCCTGCTCCCCTCGACTCTGCCAAGGATCAAGTTCAATCGCTTTATTCCACTTAAGGCAAAACCACGCCACTTAAGGCGACTTAACATCGTGCACCACTTAAGGCGACTTTCATCGTGAACCACTTAAGGCGACTTTACATCGTGCACCACTTAAGGCGACTTAATATCGTGCACCACTTAAGGCGACTTTCATCGTGCACCACTTAAGGCGACTTTACATCGTGCACCACTTAAGGGGACTTAATATCGTGCACCACTGAAGGCGACTTTACATCGTGCACCACTTAAGGCGTCTTTTCAACTTGCGCCACTTAAGGCGACTTAATATCGTGCACCACTAAAGGCGACTTTGCATCGTGCACCACTTAAGGCGACTTTTCAACTTGCGCCACTTAAGGCGACTTAATATCGTGCACCACTGAAGGCGACTTTACATCGTGCACCACTTAAGGCGACTTTTTGATACTTAGAATAAATCTAAGGATCGTGCACCACTCAAGGCGACTTTTCTCGTGCACCACTTAAGACGACTTTATATCGTGCACCACTTAAGGCGACTTAATATCGTGCACCACTGAAGGCGACTTTGCATCGTGCACCACTTAAGGCGACTTTTCAACTTGCGCCACTTAAGGCGACTTAATATCGTGCACCACTGAAGGCGACTTTACATCGTGCACCACTTAAGGCGACTTTTTGATACTTAGAATAAATCTAAGGATCGTTCACCACTTAAGGCGACTTTATATCGTGCACCACTTAAGGCGACTTTTCAACTTGCGCCACTTAAGGCGACTTAATATCGTGCACCACTGAAGGCGACTTTACATCGTGCACCACTTAAGGCGACTTAATATCGTGCACCACTTAAGGCGACTTTCATCGTGCACCACTTAAGGCGACTTTATATCGTGCACCACTTAAGGCGACTTAATATCGTGCACCACTGAAGGCGACTTTACATCGTGCACCACTTAAGGCGTCTTTTCAACTTGCGCCACTTAAGGCGACTTAATATCGTGCACCACTTAAGGCGACTTAATATCGTGCACCACTGAAGGCGACTTTGCATCGTGCACCACTTAAGGCGACTTTTCAACTTGCGCCACTTAAGGCGACTTAATATCGTGCACCACTGAAGGCGACTTTACATCGTGCACCACTTAAGGCGACTTTTTGATACTTAGAATAAATCTAAGGATCGTGCACCACTTAAGGCGACTTTATATCGTGCACCACTTAAGGCGACTTTTCAACTTGCGCCACTTAAGGCGACTTAATATCGTGCACCACTGAAGGCGACTTTACATCGTGCACCACTTAAGGCGACTTTTCAACTTGCGCCACTTAAGGTGACTTAATATCGTGCACCACTGAAGGCGACTTTACCTTGTGCACCACTTAAGGCGACTTTTCAACTTGCGCCACTTAAGGCGACTTAATATCGTGCACCACTGAAGGCGACTTTACATCGTGCACCACTTAAGGCGACTTTTTGATACTTAGAATAAATCTAAGGATCGTGCACCACTCAAGGCGACTTTTCTCGTGCACCACTTAAGGCGACTTTATATCGTGCACCACTTAAGGCGACTTAATATCGTGCACCACTGAAGGCGACTTTGCATCGTGCACCACTTAAGGCGACTTTTCAACTTGCGCCACTTAAGGTGACTTAATATCGTGCACCACTGAAGGCGACTTTACATCGTGCACCACTTAAGGCGACTTTTCAACTTGCGCCACTTAAGGCGACTTAATATCGTGCACCACTGAAGGCGACTTTATCGGGCACCACTTAAGGCGACTTTATCGGGCACCACTTAAGGCGACTTCATCGGGCACCACTTAAGGCGACTTTATTCAAGCATGGTGTTTCTTCAAGTGTTCGCCACTAAAAGAATGCTTCAACGTTCTGCCATCGAGGTCTTCCAACTTGTACGCATTTGGAGCTGGCATCCCCACGACCTTATAAGGTCCTTCCCATTTTGGTGACATCTTGTTGATTCGATCCAAAAGGGTGAACTCGTTGCGACGCCAAACCAGCTCCCGGACGAAGAACTGTCGGGATTTCACTCGCCGATTGTAGTATCTGGCCGTCGCCAAACGCATTCGAGCTTGGACTTCATCGGCTTCCCGCCTCTTCTCTTCGAGTAAGTCCAAGTCCAGACGTCTCACTTCATCATTCGTCATAGGCTCGTAGTATCTCATCCGATGGGACGCCACAGCTACCTCCACAGGGGCGACAGCTTCCGTGCCATAAACAAGGCCAAACGGAGTCTCCCCCGTTGATCGTTTGGGTGTCGTTCTAACGGCCCAAATCACGTTCTCCAGTTCGTTCAGCCACTTGCCCTTCAAAGCACAGACCCTCTTCTTGAGGCCGTCCATCACGATTTTATTGGCCGACTCCACCTGGCCATTAGTCTGAGCATGTCGTACGGAGGCGGTCCGATGCTCAATGTTCAACTCCTCCAGATACTCCCTCACCTGAGAGCCGTTAAACGGTGGACCATTGTCGCTGATCACCACCTTGGGAATCCCGTATCTGGACACGATGTGGGTTTGGAGGAACTTGACGATCTGGTTCCCCGTTGTTCTGGCCAATGCCTTCGCCTCTATCCATTTTGAAAAATAATCGATAGCTACAAGTAAATACTTACATTGTCCTTGTGCTTGTGGGAGAGGTCCTACCAAGTCGATGCCCCACTGCGCGAAGGGCCAAGAGCTCTTGATGGATGTCAGGTTGGCAGCCGGGGCCACGATATTCGGGGCGTACCTCTGGCACGCGTCGCATGATCGGACCAACGCCGTTGCTTCTTTGTTCATCGTGGGCCAGTAGTAGCCCAAGTTCAACACCTTCCTCAAAATGGATCGGGCCCCTTCATGACAAGCCGCGATCCCCTCATGCATTTCCTTCAGGATTCGATTGGTGTCGGGTTCTGCTACACACTTCAGGTACGGAGTCGAGAACCAGCCCTTCTTGTACAGCTGATTATCCAGCATCACATAATTAGACGCGATCCGACATATCCTGTCTGCTGCTACCTTATCCTCGGGGATTGCCCCCGTAGTCAGATACGCGACTATCGGGGTCATCCAAGTGGGCTCCTCCTCCGATTTTGCTTCAACGGTGCACACTTGCGTGGGGTCGATGCTTGACAAGATCACCTTTTCTAGGAAGTGCACCTTCCGATTTTCTTCTAAGGGTGCCCCCAGGGCAAATTTGCTCAGGGCGTCTGCCTCTACGTTCTCCTCCCTCGGAATAGCCTCGATGTCGAAGCTTTTGAAGCTCTCTCTCAGGGCTTGTACCTCTCGCAGATACTTCTTCATTATCGGGCTCCTTGCTTCGTATCGCCCTTGAACCTGGTTCACGATTAACGCCGCGTCGCACTTCACTCTCAAGTGATCGATTCCAGTGCCTTTAGCAATTTTTAGGCCCGTGATAAGAGCTTCGTACTCCGCTTCATTGTTTGTGGCCTTGAATGTTAAAGCCAAGGCATATCGGAGCGGTTCACCTTCACCCGGTGGTATCAACAAGAAGCCTGCTCCTGACCCGTCTGAACTTGCGGAGCCATCCGTGTACATCTCCCAGGTGTTTTCTTTGTTTGGCTGTTCTGATTGCTCTGCTTTCTCTGGTTGTTCTTCTGTCGGGACCTCTATGGTTGCCCCCTCTACAGGACCCGCTTCTTCTAGATCGGGAGCTGTAGACTCTACTATAAAATCCGCCAACGCCTGGCCCTTAACAGCCGTTCTCGGAGCAAAGTGAATGCGGAACTCACTAAGCTCGACTGCCCATTTCACTAATCTCCCCGACACATCAGGTCGGTTCAAAAAATGCTTCAAAGGTTGATTCGTCAACAAACATCCGCCAGAACCGAGTTGGCGACCCAAGTTTGGAATCGGAGCTCCTTGATAAACCCAGCATCGAGCAACCTGCCCACCTCCTGCTGGATTGCAATCCTCTTGTCTGTACCCATCGGACGCATTTTCTGTGTGATAGGCTTGATCACGGGATCAATCTTCAACTCATGCACTATCACGTCGGGGCTGATTCCTGGCATGTCACTCGGAGACCAGGCAAACAGCTCCTTGAACTCTTTCAGTAGATCGATCAATTTCTGGGCTGTCTCTTCAGTCAGGGCAGACCCGATTTTTACCTTCCTCTGGGGTCCGTCGATCTTGACTTCTTTCAGATCTTCTACGGGGGCGGGACGCCCAAATTCCTCTCTGGGGTCTGTGTCTGTCTGAAGGACAGTCATAGCCTCTCGTCTCCTCCTTCGGGCGGCGTTAACATAGCATTTTCGAGAAGCCACCTGGTCGCCCTTAACCTCTCCGACTCCGTGGTTAGTCGGGAACTTCATCTTCTGGTGCACTTGTCGAGGCAACTGCCATAAGAGGATTAATGGTGGTTCTCCCGATAATCGCGTTGTAGGTCCCGCGGAATCAACCACGACAAACTCCACGTTCCTCCTTTCTGACTTCCACCCACTACCAAACTCCACTGGTAAGGTGATTACTCCCAGCGGGTAGGAAGTTGAGCCAGAAAATCCAACCATCGGGAAGTTTGCTTCCTTCAGATCCTTCTTCGTCTTCCCCATGGCTTCCAGCGCGTCCATGAATAGAATGTCGGAGGAGCTTCCTCCGTCAATCAGAATTCTCTTCATCTCGAACCCGTCTACGTCCAGAGTTACTACTAAGGCATCGTCGTGCGGGGTCTCCACACCTATGAGATCTTCCGACGAGAAGGATATTACCATCTCTTCTTTCAAGGTCCAGGATCGGGACCTCTTACCCAGCACCACTGCAGTAGGAATCCTAGAGGCGTAAACCTCTCGAGCGGATGAGGTATCCCCTCCAGCAGCAAATCCTCCATGAATCACATTGATGACTCGTCTTTCTTTGTGAACACCGGATGACTCTGGATCAGTTCTCTTTTTCTTCGGGGACCGATCGCGGGATCGGGAGCGGGACCGCGATCGGGACCGAGAGCGGGACCTGCATCGTTTGTCTCCAACAAACTCCTTGAGCTTTCCCTTCTGGATTAGCTTTTCAATCTCCTTTTTCAGCTCTCGACAGTGATTAGTGTCATGGCCATTTGCGCGGTGAAACCGACAATAGCGATCTGTGCGGGACCCCAGGAATTCTCCATCTTTCTTCGGGGGGTATCTGGAGATACCTTGTTGTTCCATGACTGTCAGTACTTCCGCCATGGAACAGTTGAGGGGAATGTCGAGATCTTCCTTCTTATCCTTCCTCGGAGGACGTCTATCATCCCCCCGACCAGAGCGACCTCGGTCCCGACTACCTTCATGTTTGCCTTTTGACTTACGGTCGTCAAGAGGCTTGTTCGGCTGATTCCCTTTGTTCGATTTTGGGGGCTCCAGTTCTCCTGCGGCTATCTTTGACTCCTGGACATCGATCTGCCGCTTCACTCTCTTCTGTAATGCTTCCATATTCCACACAGGTTTCTCAGCCACGCTGTGCATCAGGTCAGAACCATAGGGGGCCGTCAGGTTTCGAATGAAGGTACGAATTGTTTCGCCCTCCGAGATCTCCTCGTCTATCTCCGCCACCCTGGCCGTGTACCGCTGGTAGTAATGTGCCAGTGATTCGTCGGACCTTTGTACCACCAGGGTGAGGGACCTCACACTCTTCAGCAGACGTCGGCGACCCTGGTACTGTCGAATGAAGCGGTCGTGCATGTCAGCCCAACAGGTGATGCAGCCTGGGGGTAGACTAAAGAACCAAGTCAGGGCCCTTTCTCCCAGTGTGTTCGGGAACAACGTACACACTATGTCTTCACTTGGGGCTCTTCCCAGACACGCCATGAGGTGCTTCTGGACGTGGCGAACTGGATCTCCTTCGCCATCATACTCCTTTATCGTGGGGATGCCTAGCCCAGGCGGGGCTAGGGTGTCAATGAGTCGGGGGACGAAGGGATGAGTGGATCGATCCCTCAGCTCCGACACCAGTGGCTTCTGTTCTCCCATACAGATGTTCACGATCTTTACCACCTGGTCGGGAGTGATGGGACCATTCAGGGGAATGGTCCTGTGCTGTACTGGTCCTGGCCCATCAACCACGAACCTTTCCGGCTGACCAGCTGCCCTACCTGTGCCCTGGCCTCGGGGCGGGGCTTCCTGTGCGTTTCGACCCTCTGTTGGCAGGGTCGCTTCCTCTAACGGGGGCATCTCCTCCTGCCTCCTCACAGCCTCTCTTCGATCCAAGAGAGCCTCTACAGCCGCCAGAAACATGGGCATAGCCTCTGCCACGGCCCTCGTCAAATCTGCAGCTGGAGGAGCCTCCTGCCCCCTGTTGTCCTGGTGCTGAGGGGCAACTTCTTCGGGATGCGATCCGTTATGCCCCCCTGTCTGGGAGAGCTCAGTCGGGGGATGGTTCTGGTTTTCCTCTTGTTCTGGTACTGAATTCAAATTCGTTGCAGCGGGGTGACGGGAACCACCGGATTGTCCCCTTCTGTTCTTGCCAGCCGTCATTGATCGAGTAGAAGGCATATCAGCTTTTGTTAGATTCCCACAGACGGCGCCAATGTTGGATCACGGCGGAAATCCGGCACGGATCTTGACGACAATCCTAGCTCCTTCGCTCCACGCAATCCTGCAAGAGGGGATAGACCGGGCGGTGACCCAGAATCCCTCTCCGATGCTTAAATGAGTACTTCGTCTGACTGGCAAGCAACAGATATCAAGAGTATTGAATTTCAACGTAAACTGATCTGAGGTGACCTCCTGCCCTTTTATAGGCAGAGAGGTGTCTCAGGTACCTGGCGAACCGTTAGGGGTGGTTAGCCCGTATCCAGCTTATCTCGTACACGATCTCGCGTATCTTAGCCATGCCCCGCGTATCTCGGCCACGATCCGTGTATCTTAACCACGTTCCGTATATCTTGGCCACGCCCCGCATATCTTGGCTTTATCCTCTGGTAACGAGTCCCGACTCCCGTCGGGGACTCCAGAGTTATCTCGTTGTGTCACCGCTCGGGGCCCCTCGTCATCGTGACAGGGCCAATCATTCTCAGGGATTCATCATCAGAGCCTACTTAAAGGCTTCTCATCGGGAGCTTCTAGCTCCACTATCGGGACCGACTCTGTCGGGACCCTACCTTGTCGGGACTCCCTTCGTCGGGACCCTTCTCCTGGATCATCTTGACCTTTATTTGGAGCCTGGTGGGCCTGTTTGCCGTTTCCTCGTCGTTAAAGGGCCTGACGGCTGTAGTCGAATCCATCAAGGAGGACATGCAAGAAGAAGAAATTTACATTGAAGATGAGTCTCCTGCTCTAGTAGAATCTCGTGAACGATGGAAACAAGTTGAATGTCAAGAGGATTGGACTTCCGGTGACTGGCAGTATGGATTGGACTCAAGTGATTGGAGTAGGCATGGCGGGCAATCGACCGAAGATGTGGATGATTTTGTAGTTCAAAATACGTATGTCGACAAAGCTAATTCCAAAGGACGGTGAAAAGGTGGCACATCAGGCATGGGCGTGAAGCAAAAACGAAGAAATCAGACACTACGCAAATAGTGTATTGTTGCACACACGATACATGTTCTTGGTCACTTCGTTGTTCCAAAAAAAGTTGGGATGTTGGGAGATCACGAGTGTGGGCCCACCACATTCATGTGTAAACAGTACTACAGTAACCCAGAACAGGCTACTTGATAGTCGCTTAATGGAAGATTTGTTTTATCCATTCGTTAAAAATAACAACGCCATAACGATTGTTGATTTACGCGGAATTGTAAAACAAGAATACAAAGTTTGGCCAACTTACCAGAAAGTTTGGTACGCCAAATGTCATGTCATTGAGAGGATATATGGAACTCACGAAGAGGCTTTCCAGATATTTCCACCTCATATGGTCGCAATAGCGTATTACAATCCCGTTACGGTTTACCGGTTCAAGACGTTGAGAAATCAAGCTGATGGAGAAACGACATTCGACAAATGGTTTTGGGCTTTCGGGCCTTCAGTATCGGCTTTCAAACACTGCAGACCGTTAATTAGCATTGATGGCACACATTTATACGGCAAGTACACAGGCAATCTTCTTGTGGCTGTGGCATACGATGCTAATAACCAAATCGTACCGTTGGCCTTCTGTTTGTGTGACAAAGAGCGTGACGAGACGTGGATATGGTTTTTAGAGCAACTACGCACACATGTGACGTGTGATCGACGTAAGGTATGCATCATATCTGATCGTCACATCAGTATATTAAAGGCGGTCAAACAAGTGTTTGTGCAAGAAGACAAAGGTGTCCACCGATACTGTGCTCGTCATTTGTTGAGCAACTTCAATACCAAGTTTAAGGACGCGAAGCTGAAGCGAAAATTCGGCGATATGGTTTGGACTCCCTCGAAGAAGTTGTTTCAAAAATTGTATACCCAATGGTATGAAGCCGATAACGGAAAGTACAGACCGTTCCTGGAAAGTCGTGGTGAATTTAGTACGTGGTCTCTATCGCATGACGAGAGTTGGAGGTACGGGAACATGACAACGAATCAGTCTGAGTGCTTCAACAATGTGTTGAAGAATGCAAGGTCCTTACCTATCACTGCGATCCTTATAATGTCATTCGAACGAATGAATACCTATTGGGTGGACCGGACGAAGAAAGTGAACACGCAAATTTCTCAAGGACATTTCTATCTTGAGAATGTTAGACTTTTTCTAGAAAAAGCTGAGGAGGCGTCCAGGAACTTCACTGCTAAGACATATCATCAAGGCGTAGAGTACCAAGTTTCTGCTCAAGGTTGTGAAGCTAAGGTTGTAAACATAACGACAAAACAATGTACCTGCGGAGAGTGGAAGTTGTATCGCCGACCGTGCTGACACGCCGTGTGCGCTTACCGAGCGGCGAATACAAGTTACTACGACGGTTTTAATGGTCATTTCAGGATAGCAAACTATAAGCTCACGTATTCTTATCCATTTCACCCACTCCCTGACATAGATGAATGGCCGCCCTGGATGGGGCCCACCGTTGTTGTTGATCCAGCCATGATGGTCTCTCGGAAGGGACGTAAAAATAAAAGGTTGACAAACGAGATGGATGAGCGCGAACCCGGCAAGAAGAGAAAGTGCAGTATCTGTAAAACTGAAGGACACAATAGGAGAAACTATCCACTACGGGTAGTCGAACCACCGACTGATGATGATGTATGAAGCTATTGTTGTAATGTTATCATTTGTATTTCTCTATTTTAAATGTAACTTTAAATCTTGGTATTGTAATGAACTTGTTTTAAAATTCTGAATTTTATATGTTGCTAATTTGTGTTATTTTTGCAATGTGTTTGACTATTACTTAAATAAATCTTATAATATTTTATACGGTCAGAAAAACTGTTTTTCCTATGTTATATATTTATGCTAATATATTTTTATGACAAATTTTGTATGGTCACATAATATAGATAATAAGTGATAAATCTTAGTTCATTACTTACCTAATCTAACCGTGAACTAACTAGTAACTACATTAATATTTGGTCAGTAGAAAATATAATATTATCACAAAACGTCTATCGCAAAAAAAAAAAAAGCATTCTTGTGTTTCAATCATCCAAAAAGAAATATCAAAATAAAATTACAATAACGTTTAGTTCCCCCCACCGGGAGGTGGTTGATACCCAATATACGGGTTGTAATAGCCGTAATAAGAAGGTGGGAACTGCCCAGACGGTGCTTGGAGAGGCCCAGGCGGTGAAGAAATAGACCCACGCAGTGGTGGATAAGGACCGACTGGTGTTGGATAAGGCCCAGCTGGTGGTGGATAAGGCCCAGGAAATGGGCCGGGCCTTGCAGACTGTGACATGGCGAACCTATCTTGTACAAATCCTGGTTGTGAAAACTGAGTAGCCATTGGAGGTTGGGAATCAGGTATATCCATTTCTTGTGCGTCTTCACGTTCCTCCTCGATGCTACAGTCAGACATCTCTCCATCTTCAAGTATATTGAGCATGTCATGTTGCCCAGAAACAGTCAAGCAATGAGTTGTGATGTCCATCATTTTTTTGTAACGCTCCTTAGGAGGGCCATTATCATGCATCAATTTTCTTATCTGTTTATACATGAGACTGTAGCCACGCGCCTGTTCAACAATTCACGTAATAGTGGTTATTCGAATGACTTAATTGTAGACTTATAAAGATATATTTCTTTTGTCTTACCATGTAGCTTATCATATCACCGTGTTGACCGAGATAACCCTGCGAAGGGCGAACATGCAATGGTCGTTGTTCTTCAACTTCTTCTTCAGCTTCAACTTGAACTTCTGGGTGATCTTTAGCTAAATGATGGACCCGACTATAGTCTTCAGGCCCCGTAACGGCGAGGAAACGGCAAACAGGCCCACCAGGCCCCGAAAGGAAGGTCAAGATGACCTAGGAGAAGGGTCCCGACGAAGGGAGTCCCGACGAGGCAAGGTCCCGACAGAGTCGGTTCCGACAGTGGAGCTAGAAGCTCCCGATGAGAAGCCTTTAAGTAGGCCCCGATGATAAATCCCTGAGAATGATTGGCCCTGTCACGATGACGAGGGGCCCCGAGCGGTGACACAACGAGATAACTCTGGAGTCCCCGACGGGAGTCGGGACTCGTTACCAGAGGATAAAGCCAAGATATGCGGGGCGTGGCCGAGATATACGGGACGTGGTTAAGATACACGGATCGTGGCCGAGATACGCGGGGCATGGCTGAGATACGCGAGATCGTGTACGAGATAAGCGGGATACGGGCTAACCACCCCTAACGGTTCGCCAGGTACCTGAGACACCTCTTTGCCTATAAAAGGGCAGGAGGTCACCTCAGATCAGGTTACGTTGAAATTCAATACTCTTGATATCTGTTGCTTGCCAGTCAGACGAAGTACTCATTTAAGCATCAGAGAGGGATTCTGGGTCACCGCCCGGTCTATCCCCTCTTGCAGGATTGCGTGGAGCGAAGGAGCTAGGATTGCCGTCAAGATCCGTGCCGGAGTTCCACCGTGATCCAACATTGGCGCCGTCTGTGGGAATCTAACAAAAGCTGATATGCCTTCTACTCGATCAATGACGGCTGGCAAGAACAGAAGGGGACAATCCGGTGGTTCCCGTCACCCCGCTGCAACGAATTTGAATTCAGTACCAGAACAAGAGGAAAACCAGAACCATCCCCCGGCTGAGCTCTCCCAGACAGGGGGGCATAACGGATCGCATCCCGAAGAAGTTGCCCCTCAGCACCAGGACAACAGGGGGCAGGAGGCTCCTCCAGCTGCAGATTTGACGAGGGCCGTGGCAGAGGCTATGCCCATGTTTCTGGCGGCTGTAGAGGCTCTCTTGGATCGAAGAGAGGCTGTGAGGAGGCAGGAGGAGATGCCCCCGTTAGAGGAAGCGACCCTGCCAACAGAGGGTCGAAACGCACAGGAAGCCCCGCCCCGAGGCCAGGGCAGAGGTAGGGCAGCTGGTCAGCCGGAAAGGTTCGTGGTTGATGGGCCAGGACCAGTACAGCACAGGACCATTCCCCTGAATGGTCCCATCACTCCCGACCAGGTGGTAAAGATCGTGAACATCTGTATGGGAGAACAGAAGCCACTGGTGTCGGAGCTGAGGGATCGATCCACTCATCCCTTCGTCCCCCGACTCATTGACACCCTAGCCCCGCCTGGGCTAGGCATCCCCACGATAAAGGAGTATGATGGCGAAGGAGATCCAGTTCGCCACGTCCAGAAGCACCTCATGGCGTGTCTGGGAAGAGCCCCAAGTGAAGACATAGTGTGTACGTTGTTCCCGAACACACTGGGAGAAAGGGCCCTGACTTGGTTCTTTAGTCTACCCCCAGGCTGCATCACCTGTTGGGCTGACATGCACGACCGCTTCATTCGACAGTACCAGGGTCGCCGACGTCTGCTGAAGAGTGTGAGGTCCCTCACCCTGGTGGTACAAAGGTCCGACGAATCACTGGCACATTACTACCAGCGGTACACAGCCAGGGTGGCGGAGATAGACGAGGAGATCTCGGAGGGCGAAACAATTCGTACCTTCATTCGAAACCTGACGGCCCCCTATGGTTCTGACCTGATGCACAGCGTGGCTGAGAAACCTGTGTGGAATATGGAAGCATTACAGAAGAGAGTGAAGCGGCAGATCGATGTCCAGGAGTCAAAGATAGCCGCAGGAGAACTGGAGCCCCCAAAATCGAACAAAGGGAATCAGCCGAACAAGCCTCTTGACGACCGTAAGTCAAAAGGCAAACATGAAGGTAGTCGGGACCGAGGTCGCTCTGGTCGGGGGGATGATAGACGTCCTCCGAGGAAGGATAAGAAGGAAGATCTCGACATTCCCCTAAACTGTTCCATGGCGGAAGTACTGACAGTCATGGAACAACAAGGTATCTCCAGATACCCCCCGAAGAAAGATGGAGAATTCCTGGGGTCCCGCACAGATCGCTATTGTCGGTTTCACCGCGCAAATGGCCATGACACTAATCACTGTCGAGAGCTGAAAAAGGAGATTGAAAAGCTAATCCAGAAGGGAAAGCTCAAGGAGTTTGTTGGAGACAAACGATGCAGGTCCCGCTCTCGGTCCCGATCGCGGTCCCGCTCCCGATCCCGCGATCGGTCCCCGAAGAAAAAGAGAACTGATCCAGAGTCATCCGGTGTTCACAAAGAAAGACGAGTCATCAATGTGATTCATGGAGGATTTGCTGCTGGAGGGGATACCTCATCCGCTCGAGAGGTTTACGCCTCTAGGATTCCTACTGCAGTGGTGCTGGGTAAGAGGTCCCGATCCTGGACCTTGAAAGAAGAGATGGTAATCTCCTTCTCGTCGGAAGATCTCATAGGTGTGGAGACCCCGCACGACGATGCCTTAGTAGTAACTCTGGACGTAGACGGGTTCGAGATGAAGAGAATTCTGATTGACGGAGGAAGCTCCTCCGACATTCTATTCATGGACGCGCTGGAAGCCATGGGGAAGACGAAGAAGGATCTGAAGGAAGCAAACTTCCCGATGGTTGGATTTTCTGGCTCAACTTCCTACCCGCTGGGAGTAATCACCTTACCAGTGGAGTTTGGTAGTGGGTGGAAGTCAGAAAGGAGGAACATGGAGTTTGTCGTGGTTGATTCCGCGGGACCTACAACGCGATTATCGGGAGAACCACCATTAATCCTCTGATGGCGGTTGCCTCGACAAGTGCACCAGAAGATGAAGTTCCCGACTAACCACGGAGTCGGAGAGGTTAAGGGCGACCAGGTGGCTTCTCGAAAATGCTATGTTAACGCCGCCCGAAGGAGGAGACGAGAGGCTATGACTGTCCTTCAGACAGACACAGACCCCAGAGAGGAATTTGGGCGTCCCGCCCCCGTAGAAGATCTGAAAGAAGTCAAGATCGACGGACCCCAGAGGAAGGTAAAAATCGGGTCTGCCCTGACTGAAGAGACAACCCAGAAATTGATCGATCTACTGAAAGAGTTCAAGGAGCTGTTTGCCTGGTCTCCGAGTGACATGCCAGGAATCAGCCCCGACGTGATAGTGCATGAGTTGAAGATTGATCCCGTGATCAAGCCTATCACACAGAAAATGCGTCCGATGGGTACAGACAAGAGGATTGCAATCCAGCAGGAGGTGGGCAGGTTGCTCGATGCTGGGTTTATCAAGGAGCTCCGATTCCAAACTTGGGTCGCCAACTCGGTTCTGGTGAAGAAGAGCAATGGGAAATGGCGGATGTTTGTTGACGAATCAACCTTTGAAGCATTTTTTGAACCGACCTGATGTGTCGGGGAGATTAGTGAAATGGGCAGTCGAGCTTAGTGAGTTCCGCATTCACTTTGCTCCGAGAACGGCTGTTAAGGGCCAGGCGTTGGCGGATTTTATAGTAGAGTCTACAGCTCCCGATCTAGAAGAAGCGGGTCCTGTAGAGGGGGCAACTATGGAGGTCCCGATAGCAGAGCAACCAGAAATAGCGGAGCAATCAGAAGGATCGGGAGCAGGATTTGTACTGATACCACCAGGCGGAGGTGAGCCGCTCCGCTTCGATATGCTTTGGCCTTAACGTTTAGGGCCACGAACAACGAAGCTGAGTACGAGGATCTTATCACGGGCCTGAAAATTGCCAAATGTACGGGAGTTGTTCACTTGAGAGCGAAATGTGACGCGGTCCTGATCGTGAACCAGGTTCAAGGGCGATACGAAGCAAAGAGTCCGATAATGAAAAAGTATCTGCGAGAGGTACAAGCCTTGAGAGAGAGCTTCAAAAGCTTCGATATCGAGGCTATTCCGAGGGAGGAGAGCGTAGAGGCAGACGCCTTGAGCAAATTTTCCCTGGGGGCACCCTTAGAAGAAAGTCGGAAGGTGCACTTCCTGGAGAAGGTGATCTTATCAAACATCGACCCCACGCAGGTGTGCACCGTTGAAGCAAAATCGGAGGAGGAGCCCACTTGGATGACCCCGATAGTCGCGTATCTGACTACGGGGGCAGTCCCCGAGGATAAGGTAGCAGCAGACATGATATGTCGGATCGCGTCTAACTATGTGATGCTGGACGATCAGCTGTACAAGAAGGGCTGGTTCTCGACTCCGTACCTGAAGTGTGTAGCAGAACCCGACACCAACCGAATCCTGAAGGAAATGCATGAGGGGATCGCGGCTTGTCACGAAGGGGCCCGATCCATTTTGAGGAAAATGTACTTTGGGCTATTATTGGCCCACGATGAACAAAGAAGCGACGGCGATGGTCCGATCCTGCGACGCGTGCCAGAGGTACGCCCCGAGTATCGTGGCTCCGGCCGCTAATCTGACATCCATCAAGAGCGCGCAGCCCTTCACGCAGTGGGGCATCGACTTGGTGGGACCTCTTCCACAAGCACAAGGTCAATGTAAGTATTTACTTGTAGCAATCGATTATTTTTCGAAATGGATAGAGGCGAAGGCATTGGCCAGAACAACGGGGAACCAGATCGTCAAGTTCCTCTAAACCCACATCGTGTCCAGATACGGGATTCCCAAGGTGGTGATCAGCGACAATGGTCCACCGTTTAACGGCTCTCAGGTGAGGGAGTATCTGGAGGAGTTGAACATTGAGCATCGGACCGCCTCCGTACGACATGCTCAGACTAATGGCCAGGTGGAGTCAGCCAATAAAATCGTGATGGACGGCCTCAAGAATAGGGTCTATGCTTTGAAGGGCAAGTGGCTGAACGAACTGGAGAACGTGCTTTGGGCCGTTGGAACGACACCCAAACGATCAACGGGGGAGACTCCGTTTGGCCTTGTTTATGGCACGGAAGCTGCCGCCCCTGTGGAGGTAGCTGTGGCGTCCCATCGGATGAGATACTACGAGCCTATGACGAATGATGAAGTGAGACGTCTGGACTTGGACTTACTCGAAGAGAAGAGGCGGGAAGCCGATGAAGTCCAAGCTCGAATGCGTTTGGCGACGGCCAGATACTACAATTGGCGAGTGAAATCCTGACAGTTCTCCATCGGGGAGCTGGTTTGGCGTCGCAACAAGTTCACCCTTTTGGATCGAATCAACAAGATGTCACCAAAATGGGAAGGACCTTATAAGGTCGTGGGGATGCCAGCTCCAAATGCGTTCAGTGGGGATGCCAGCTCCAAAGTCGCCTTCAGTGGTGCACGATATTAAGTCGCCTTAAGTGGCGCAAGTTGAAAAGTCGCCTTAAGTGGTGCACGATATAAAGTCGCCTTGAGTGGTGCACGATCCTAAGATTTATTCTAAGTATCAAAAAGTCGCCTTAAGTGGTGCACGATATAAAGTCGCCTTAAGTGGTGCACGAGAAAAGTCGCCTTGAGTGGTGCACGATCCTTAGATTTATTCTAAGTATCAAAAAGTCGCCTTAAGTGGTGCACGATATAAAGTCGCCATAAGTGGTGCACGATGTAAAGTCGCCTTAAGTGGTGCACGATATAAAGTCGCCTTAAGTGGTGCACGAGAAAAGTCGCCTTGAGTGGTGCACGATCCTTAGATTTATTCTAAGTATCAAAAAGTAGCCTTAAGTGGTGCACGAGAAAAGTCGCCTTGAGTGGTGCACGATCCTTAGATTTATTCTAAGTATCAAAAAGTCGCCTTAAGTGGTGCACGATGTAAAGTCGCCTTCAGTGGTGCACGATATTAAGTCGCCTTAAGTGGCGCAAGTTGAAAAGTCGCCTTAAGTGGTGCACGATATAAAGTCGCCTTGAGTGGTGCACGATCCTTAGATTTATTCTAAGTATCAAAAAGTCGCCTTAAGTGGTGCACGATATAAATTCGCCTTAAGTGGTGCACGAGAAAAGTCGCCTTAAGTGGTGCACGATGTAAAGTCGCCTTCAGTGGTGCACGATATTATGTCGCCTTAAGTGGCGCAAGTTGAAAAGTCGCCTTAAGTGGTGCACGATGAAAAGTCGCCTTCAGTGGTGCACGATATTAAGTCGCCTTAAGTGGCGCAAGTTGAAAAGTCGCCTTAAGTGGTGCACGATGTAAAGTCGCCTTCAGTGGTGCACGATATTAAGTCGCCTTAAGTGGCGCAAGTTGAAAAGTCTCCTTAAGTGGTGCACGATGTAAAGTCGCCTTCAGTGGTGCACGATATTAAGTCGCCTTAAGTGGCGCAAGTTGAAAAGACGCCTTAAGTGGTGCACGAGGTAAAGTCGCCTTAAGTGGTGCACGATGAAAGTCGCCTTAAGTGGTGCACGATATTAAGTCGCCTTAAGTGGTGCACAATGAAAGTCGCCTTAAGTGGCGTGGTTTTGCCTTAAGTGAAATAAAGCGATTGAACTTGATCCTTGGCAGAGTCGAGGGGAGCAGGATCCACGAGGTATGAGGCAGAAGGCTCCGCAGCAAGATGATCGGATCCTGAAAGATTGGCCGCGGGAGGATCGGACTCTTGGAGGTCAGCCGATGAAGAGTCGACTATCGAGGAATATTGGAGGAGTCTTCTCGGATTTTGTGGCTATCCTCAAAGTATCGAGGAATCGCGGACGAGAAGATCCGTGTCAAGGAATTTTGTCAAGAGAAAAGCCTCTGATACAGATATCAGAAAATCGGGAGTTGAAAGACACGACGAACTAAAAGTCCCTCATGTCTTGGGGGCAAATGATGGACCCGACTATAGTCTTCAGGCCCCGTAACGGCGAGGAAACGGCAAACAGGCCCACCAGGCCCCGAAAGGAAGGTCAAGATGACCTAGGAGAAGGGTCCCGACGAAGGGAGTCCCGACGAGGCAAGGTCCCGACAGAGTCGGTTCCGACAGTGGAGCTAGAAGCTCCCGATGAGAAGCCTTTAAGTAGGCCCCGATGATAAATCCCTGAGAATGATTGGCCCTGTCACGATGACGAGGGGCCCCGAGCGGTGACACAACGAGATAACTCTGGAGTCCCCGACGGGAGTCGGGACTCGTTACCAGAGGATAAAGCCAAGATATGCGGGGCGTGGCCGAGATATACGGGACGTGGTTAAGATACACGGATCGTGGCCGAGATACGCGGGGCATGGCTGAGATACGCGAGATCGTGTACGAGATAAGCGGGATACGGGCTAACCACCCCTAACGGTTCGCCAGGTACCTGAGACACCTCTTTGCCTATAAAAGGGCAGGAGGTCACCTCAGATCAGGTTACGTTGAAATTCAATACTCTTGATATCTGTTGCTTGCCAGTCAGACGAAGTACTCATTTAAGCATCGGAGAGGGATTCTGGGTCACCGCCCGGTCTATCCCCTCTTGCAGGATTGCGTGGAGCGAAGGAGCTAGGATTGCCGTCAAGATCCGTGCCGGAGTTCCACCGTGATCCAACACTAAATAAGTTGTAATACGACGATACCACTTGAAATATTCTTTCGACCTCACACATTCGGGCTCAGGGATAGGAAATATATCATGATCATTGCGGTTGTTCCACGATAATATGTACTCCTCATGGGTAACATGCCACGGTATTGGTGGTGACTTCTGCCATTGGGCACACGAGTGGAGGCGATCCCATAATTGTCGATCAGGGAACACCTCGGGGATATAAAATCCAAAGCTTAACTGCTTATACACTCGTTGTGGCAGTTGATATTCCACAGAGTTAAAGTGGATCAGAGGTAGTTGTAAGTAGGCCAAGTCCCAACCTTCTCTGGCAATTTGTGGCATTATTGATACAACTTCCGCGGTCCATGGGTTCCAAGTAACCCGTGTTATAACAATATTAGAGTCAACATATTAACTATAAATATAATATGGCATTCTAATGATCGATTATTTAAGTTTAATACCGCAGATTTCTTCAATATCTTAAGTTCATCTCGGTAAAACCACCTAGTACGAGATTGGACAGTTTTCTTTGAACTCCTTTTCTCTCTCCACCAACAACCGACAGCACGACCAGCCTCAGCATGACCAAAGCACGTGGGTCTACCAAGCGCGAGATACGTCCAACACCACACCTATATATGAGATAAATGACATTACATAATATAAGTAATTAATAATATTAATAAAGCATTTTCAATACCTGTACTAGCACACCACAACCGCCGATGTTGGTCGCTGACGTTTTACAAGTCCACTTGCACAATCCCCTGTACAAGTGGCTCAATACAGCAGAACCCCAACTGTATTGACTGCACGCGTCCAGATCTTCGAGAAAATATAAATATTGCAGCGGCACCAACGATCCGTTGGAGTATGCGAATAGAACTGTCCCTAAGAGACACAATATATACGCCCTTGCTCTCTTTTCTGCTTCTTCATCATCGTCTGTTTCGAACTGAGGATGTTTTTTTTTTCTTTCAAGAAAGTTGTCTTCAACCAGCTGCACTTGAGATCACACGTCCCTTTGATTAATTCGTCGGGAGGGGGTTGTCCACCAAACAAACGCTGGAAAAGAGCTAGAGTGTGATTTTTCATAAATCCCGCAACTGAAACTTCGGGATTTAATATATATTAAATCTCTTTAATGGTCTGATATCGGCGGACCATCGATCCTTAACCCCAAGATCATCGCCACATCCTTCAGAGTAATCGTCATTTCACCTGTAGGAAGAGGTCGCCACCTCTCCGCTAAAGCATGCATCATTCCAACATCTACCTCAATACGAGATGTCAATCCTGCATCAAGAAAGCCCGCCCGGTTGACGAACCCTGCAGTTCGTGCGTCTATCTCCCACAATTTTGCACATCTAAAGTGTGACTCGGGCCACGGAGTCTCGATCTATCAACATGAAATCATTCTTTATTAGTTCAAAATAATTAATTCGTCAATTTGTTTTTCAAAGTATTTTCAATGTAAAAATATTTCTTCAATAATGTCCAATATCTATTTTTCCTAATTCTTATTTCAATATTTAAAATCAACATTTAAAAATACTATCAAATTTCAGAAATACTTTTAATATATTATAACACTCTAATTTATGTTTTTATATTGGAAATGTAAAAAAAAAACGTCTAATCTAATCTCTATTTTTAAATCCTGTTTTTAATTTTATTTGAGAGTTAGTTTTTTTTATTATTTCTACAGTTATTTAGAAACCCTATTTGAAAACGATATAAATTCGACATTTTAAATTAAAAACTTTCAAAATTTTCGTAAATTATGTCAACACTTAATAGCACAGTAATATCTATTTTAAATTTTAAAAAATACTGTTTAATATCTATTTTTCAATAATGTTTTTTTTAATTTGAAATATTTTTTTTTTACTATTTCTAGAATAATTTGAACATTTGAAAACCCAATAATTTTAACTTTTTTTTTTCCGTATTTAATAAGAAATTAAAAAGAAACCATAAAAATTTGTAATTAATTTCAAAATTTAATAGCACCATAATTTCTATTTTTATTTTATTTTTTAATATACATATTAAAAAAACTGTCTAATCTCTATTTTTCAGTTTGATTTTTTTAATTTGAACTTTTTTTAACTTCTAATATAATTTCGAAATTGGAAAACCAAATATTTTTTATTTTGTATTTAAATAAGAAATAAAAAAAAAACTATTAAATTTCGTAATTACGGTTAACATTTAATAACACACTAATTGGAACCGGAAGACAATAATGAACATTTTTTTTTTTCAATTTGGAAATTGTTTTTACATAATTTCGACAATAATTTCAAACTATCTAAAATTGCTGATTTGTTATTTAAATTTCTAATTAAAATTTTAATTAATAGTCTAAAATTTCAAAAATTCTACATTTGAAAGCATATAATTTTAATTTATGATTTCTAATTTTATATTGGACATTT
The DNA here is from genome assembly GCA_036873135.1 of Clarkia xantiana subsp. parviflora. NCBI lineage: Eukaryota > Viridiplantae > Streptophyta > Magnoliopsida > Myrtales > Onagraceae > Clarkia > Clarkia xantiana. The sequence goes on along the minus strand of JAPTYO010000013.1, from coordinate 10,271,594 downwards.
ATAAAGAAATTGTCAAATTTCAAAATTTAAAAACAAAACTCAGTAACTTCTTCTTTTTAAATATCGATTTTCAATTTTTTTTTTTCAAAATTATAAAAATACTTTTATTTCGAACAAAAAAAAAACATCTACTTTCGTATCAATAACATATTTATTTGACATTGTACTCTATTTACGCAATGTAATTTAATCTATGTATCAATATAAACATTTATATTTGTAGAGAAAATAGAAAATTTACCGTGTCCGTGTGGACAAAACTAGCCCTGTGTACGTTATTCATGTAGAGCACGGTATTATCTCCTAGTTCATTGCCAAAACTCATCCTTCTTCTTGAACCGGAAGAACTGCCTTCACCATGGTAAGCCATTCCCCTTGAAAATTTAAGATTGAAAATATAACTCTTTTTATAAGTAAAATGATGAGAGAATTATATTTTTACTAAGGTATAGAAATGGGGTTCTTATAGAAAATAGGAGGAGAAGGGAAGAAGATGGGTGGAAAAAAAATTTGGGTTAGGGTATAGTGGGTGGGAGGGGGCGGCTGGTTTCTTTTTCTGAAACCAGCCGTCCTGTCCCGCTGGTAATACCAGCGGGACGGGGAACCCGACAAAACGGGTTCCCCTAGGCGCAGGCACTGTCCCATACGCGCCTGCGCCTAGGGGAACCCGTTTTGTCGGGTTCCCCGTCCCGCTGGTATTACCAGCAGGACAGGAGCCACGCGGGATGACAGATCATCCCGCGTGGCAGTCAGCGGGACATGTCATGTCCCGCTGACCGTCCCGCTGATATTAACAGCGGGACGGGGCATTTTCATAAATGCCCACTTTCGAGGGGCATTTTTCAAATTCAGGTTGTTAATTAGCTGCCACTTAAGTTATTCAATTTCCTATTGGTGCGTGATATACATGCTAAAACTTAAATTGGCTCTCTCCTAATTTCTTCCTTAGTGGTTGTTTCACTTCGTTTCTATACTTCCGTTGCCGCGTTACAATTCCACTCTAAATTAGATCTCTTCTTCATGACTTCCGCAACTATTACGTTTCTTTTGATGTCTCTCTTCCGTTTTGTAACCTCTGCGTCTTTGTTTCGACCAAGTTAACGCGGGCTGTCTGCTGAGTAACTTGTCGATGTCTTCGGGTTGGGTGCGAGCTTGTTAGGGCCAAGTCCGTCTTCTAGGGTCGTGCACGGGCCTTTGGCTTCGTCTTCAAAATCGCACTAAGTCCTTCGGGCTCTCTCGCTGACTGTCCGTCCGTACCTGCAAGAGGAGCATTACCGAGCAACTCCCGTGGAGAGGGGGGAGGTGCTTGGTGCGCTCACTCCGACGGTCAACATTAGACAGTTCTAGAGAGAGAAAGTTAGAGAGAGGTCAGAGCTCTTCTCAATTCTCACCCAAAGTGACTTGAAAATGTTTACCCCCAAGGTGGCTATTTATAGGCAACCTTGGACCGTAAGCCGGTTTTGACCCGGTTCAATGTGGAAATGTGAACCGGGATGCAGGGGAGAGCTTTGGGAAGAGGACTCTGACGCGCGTCTCAGGCGGCTGTCACGAGCGGGACGCGCGCGCCTTGTAACGGGGGGTCCCCGACGTATAGGAGTTAGTTGAAAATTGGGTCTCCGTATACATCCAGGACAAAAAAGGGGGGTGTGCGCGACACCCCCGGGGTGCAAAGCTTACCCAGAATTCCGGGCAAGCCTAGGCTTACCCGGAATTTTCCGGGTAAGCCCCCCCGGGGGTGCCGGGCAAGTTTGCGACTTGCCCGGTTTCCTCAGGTTAGCTCGAAATCGGGTTTTTCGTGGGTTTCGTGCGTGTACGAGGTCCGAATAATTTAAAACCGAGCCCGAATCATGCGTATATCCATCACTTGCCCCCGAGTTAAATAATGGCTTGACCTTTATTTAACTCTATTTTAAGATAGGGTGTACGCGTGATTCGGGTCGTCTGCTCACCTTGGGTCTTGACTTACCAAGGGTGGATACGCGCGGCTCAGACGAGCTCCTTACCTTAGTTTTTGAGATGGTCATGCTTGATAACTGCACAAATGGTTAGTAGCACAACGGACTACGAGTAATATGATAAATGTGATTTTGGAAGAAGTAAGGCGTGAGCGCACATGAAATTTTCCGGCTTTGTAAGATGATCAAATAAATATGGAACGTTCATGCCACGACTAATTGTATCAAAATGATAATAAATCATGAAAGTTTTGATAAAACGTTTTTCATGCAATATGATGGTTTTCGGGAGCCCGTCGTCCGAGACGGCCGTCTTGACGGCGAGACGACGGTTTTAGTAAATGAAATAATGCCGGGTTTGGAAAATCACATGTGATGGACTTGATACGAAAAATCATAAAAATAATGTTTTCAAGTAGTTGAAACCATTTGAAATAACTTAGTCAAATTTAGCTAAGTCACTTGATGGTGAAAATCCAAGTTATCAACAACTTTTAAAAAATGGAGGGTGGATGTGAGTGTACCTCTTGGATGTATGGTGCTTGTTAGGTTGTTAGGTTGTGTAGTCCCCCCTCTTTGTGATAGTTTATAAAACTATACACATTTGAATAGGTTGTTGAGAGGGTTTTGGAGAGGTTTTAGGGTAGTGATTTAGGAGAACCACCTTAGGGCCCTAGCACCACCCTATTCCGGCCGGCAACCACCAGGACCAGCACCGGCTAGAGCACGGCGGCCCAGCGGCGGCGCGGCGGCAGGAGCGGCGGCGACAGGCGGGGCGGCGGCTGCAGCTCGGCGGGCCGATTTCGGGCTTAATTCGACCCGTTTTCGGGTCCTTCTTGTCGGGTATTGATCGGTAATGTCCTCTCCTTCCTTTTCTTGATGTTAATTGGACCTTTAGGGCTGCAAATTTCGAATTTTAATAAGGTGCATGATAGGTGTTCGATGAAATGCCTAAGTGAAATTTTGGCTCGATTTTTCAAAATCCGTTTTTGGCCACAGTTTAAATGTAGATAGATAGAGTTATGGTTAGTGAACTCCCTTTGTGAAGAGGCCCTTAGGTTTCGGTCAACCGAGGTGAAATCGTGGAGGTTCGAAATCGGACATATTCGAGCAAAAAGTTCAACCCTTTGTATTTTGATGCGGGTGACTTGATATGATGCTCCCGAGTGTGATAATGACCCCTCGATTAATTGTGAGTAGGTAGTCATGCCTCCGGGGTTTAGGTGATCGCTCGGTAGCTCGTGCTTATCGGTGGCTTAGTTGACCCGAGTGCTCTTTGAATTGTTCGGGTAGGGGTAAGTTTCCCCGTGACATGTAATGGGCTTGCTTAAGTGTATTTGAGCTGCTTGTATGTGCCCCCGGAGCCTTGAGCCGTTTTGGGGATAAAATTTGATCGAAATGTGGCCGGAGGGCATTTTGGTAATTATGACCAATTTTGCATGCTCTAGATTTCCTTAGCTCCTGAGCTCGTCGTTTAGTTGAATGCTTGAATACCTGTGTTATATTGTATAAGTATATGGAAATTTTGTTAGTGGGTGGCCTAGGCCTTTGGTGAGCGTAGGGACTTTTGACTCCCGAGCGGGAGGGTCCCTAGCTGTTTGCTCGCGGACAGTTGGTCCGTTGGGTTGGATGCCCTCGCAAAGGGCTTGGTGAATGGTGTTGATACGTGGCCCTGGTTTTTGATTGAGTTGTGTATGGTTTTTGCAGGGTTTGGTTGACGGGCTTGCAAGCGCGTGTCTTTGATACTTAGAGTGTTCCTGGTAGGCAACGGTTTCTGCTTCTTCACGCAATGAGTAAGTCTCATCACTCTGTTTCGGATAACATTGATGGGGAGGTTGATGAGGGCACCATGGATTCTGATTCCGGGTCTCGAAGCGGTGTGCTTTTGGGACCGTCGGGTAACCGCGTAATACTGGAGAAGACCCAAATGTTTTTTCCCAACAAGCTTCCACGTTCCAAGTTCGATCTCTACGTCTCGACCCGGGGCTGGTGTCCCGGCATAGAGGTCTCGTATCCTTGGGACGTCGTGAAGGGGGTCGAATTTGGTCGGCCCACCGTTCCTCCGGCTGAATACGAGGCTGTTTATCTTTCACAGTTCCGAGAAGGGTTGCGCTTTCCTTATTGTCAGGATCTGGCCCGCCTTTGTCGACATTACAGGATTTCTCCCGTCTCTATCACTCCACCGGGGTTTAGAGCTTGGACATGTTTCCGGGTGCAGTGTCATCTAAACTCTTGGGATTACTCGATAGTGCTTTTTCGAGCCTTCTATCGCCTGGGCAAGGCAGATGAGTCTGGGATGTGTACTTTCACCTTGCGTTGGCCTCACATGACCGAGAAGGGATTCTCCTCCCTTGGCTTGCGCAGGGCGGGGTGGAATACTGAGGCGCGGTTCTGCGAAAGATCGGACACTTCCCAGAACAAATGGAAGTGTCAGTACTTTTTATAAAGGATGCGGGCACGACTTGGACGACTTCTCACATAGTGGATACCGACCCCGTTCCGCGTTTTCAGGAGTTCTCCGATACAGACAAGGTTGCTTTGAGGAAGATTCACACGGCGAATAGGGCGGGGGAGTACAGCCCCCTTTATCGTGCTTCCGACGCCGAGCTGCTCGCGGCGGGCATTCATGTACGTCCTTCGGGGGATGAGTTTCGTAACATTTGTTCCTGTTTCCTTGTAGGTTGGTTTCTTAACAGACGCCCCTGTTTACAGGGCGGAGTCGCAGGCGGATCTCCTCAGACTGTTCCCGGCCTCGGCGACACTCCTCCTGTTGGCCCGGGTATGGGACTTGTGCCTTTAAAGGTTTCGTTGAAATTTTTCCCCATGCTAACATGCTAATGGTCTTTTTGTGGTTGTCTTTGCAGGCTTGGTACTCCTGACGGCGGGGGGAGTTGCACCTGTCCGAGAGAATGATGCTGACGTCCGTTCCCCGAGCGATCCTAAGAGGTCGACGTCTGCCGGCATGCCTCTTGCTCCTTCCTGCGACAAAGGGAAGGGGCCAATGTATGCGGATTCGACCATGTCTGCCCCCCGGTCGTGGAGCGGCCGTTCAGCTGAGGTGCCTTCCTTGGCAGGTGACTGTGGTTGACTTCTTGTTGTATTGGTATAGTTTGCCTCCTCCTAATGTGTTTGCTTTTGATGTGTAGTTGTTCCTACTCCTCCAGCTCTTCGCAAGTCTGATCTGATGTGTCGGCTTGATCGGGATGTGTCCGGGAACGAGTGGACTCCCTACTCTCAGTCTGCTATTCGCTTTCCCAAGGATGTTTCCTTGAGTACACCTTCTGTTGGTGTGCGTGTGGTTCAGCGGTCTGTTCCGCCGGCTGACCGCAAGAAGTGCCCCCGTGACCCTGAGGCTGCTTTGAAGTGTGTTGAGGAGTCGCTCGCGCGCTTTGCTCCTGTACTTTGTTTTCTTTTTATGTTGGATCTATCATGTTTGTCTGGCTTCTTTGTGTGTGATGTGCTTGTGTTGTTGTTGCAGGTGAATGCCGTGACGACCAACCTTTCCTCCTTTGTTGTTGAGCTTGTTGAGGAGACTAGGGGTCTGCAGGGTCGTCATGAGCGCTTGTCTCATGATGTCGTTGTGTTGAGAGAGAAGGCGCGCGCACATTCAGATGCTTCTTCCAAGGCCTCCGCTGATCTCAAGGGAAGTCAGGATTGCGCGTCTCAGCTGGAGGCGGAGCTGTTTGCCTTATTGCGCCAGGAGAAGGTCGACGAGGAGGTACATGCTGTGGCGCTGAAGGAGACTAAGGAGTCTCATGTTGCCCTGGGTGATCAGCTTGGGATGATTGAGTTTCCTACTACAGCTGATTACTCCAAACTTCTCGAGAAGGCACGTGATGATCGCATGGAGTCTTTCTCTGTGGATTACTTCAGGAGGATATACTCTCTTGCCCCCGATTTTCCTTTCCAGAGTACTGGGCCATATACTGGCTATGCCCTCGGGGCTATTGCGGGGATCCGAGCGGGCGATGTGGGCGGAGCGAGTGGTTTGACGGGACAGGTGTCCGTCCCTGTTGGTGACGATCGCCGTGTTGTTTTCAGCAGCCCTGCGCATGATGTTTTTATGGCTGACGCCTTTGGCTCTGGTGCTCCTGACGTTGGGTCAGGTTGATCTTTCTTTGTTTTATATGACTCTCTTGTGTATATATGGTTGCTCCCCTTGCATGGGTGAGATTTTGGCGGGGTGTGTCCCGGGCTTGACTTTTTATGCTGGCTGGATGCCTTTACTTTTCGGGTTAAAGGTCCTTTTGGTACCACATGTTTGCAAAAATTACACTGTTCATACCACTAGTATTTTTTCGTACCGAATTGGTACCATATGTTTCCAAACCTTACTGTTTTGGTACCTCCGTTAGGGTTCCGTAAAAAACGGCCGTTAAATGGCATGTGCCATGCACGTGACCAGCCCAAAACTTTCAATTTTGTTACAATTTAGTCCATCTAATACATCCCTAACTTTTATTTTGTTCAATTTAGCCCTAAAACTTCAAAATCAAACCATTTCCCCAAATTGACCTAGCTGGACCTAGCCATGGGCTAGATCCGACCCTGGGTCGGGGTCACCGGACCCAGGCGACCCCGACCCAGGGTCGGACCTAGCCCTAGGCTAGGTCCGGCTAGGTCAATTGGGACCTAGCCCCAAATTGGGTATAGGTTCCAATTGACCTAGCCGGACCTAGCCTAGGGCTAGGTCCGACCCTGGGTCGGGGTCGCCTGGGTCCGGCGACCATGACCCAGGGTCGGACCTAGCCCTAGGCTAAGTCCGGCTAGGTCAATTTGGGAAAATTGTTTGGTTTTGAAGTTTTGGGACTAAATTGAACAAAATAAAAGTTAGGGATGTATTAGATGGACTAAATTGTAACAAAATTGAAAGTTTTGGGCTGGTCACGTGCATGGCACATGCCATTTAACGGCTGTTTTTGACAGAACCCTAACGGAGGTACCAAAACAGTAAGGTTTGGAAACATATGGTACCAATTCGGTACGAAAAAATACTAGTGGTATGAACAGTGTAATTTTTGCAAACATGTGGTACCAAAAGGACCTTTAACCCTTACTTTTCAGACCTGCTATATTATATAGGGTTAAAGGTCCTTTTGGTACCACATGTTTGCAAAAATTACACTGTTCATACCACTAGTATTTTTTCGTACCGAATTGGTACCATATGTTTCCAAAGCTTACTGTTTTGGTACCTCCGTTAGGGTTCCGTCAAAAACAGTCGTTAAATGGCATGTGCCATGCACGTGACCAGCCCAAAACTTTCAATTTTGTTACAATTTAGTCCATCTAATACATCCCTAACTTTTATTTTGTTCAATTTAGTCCTAAAACTTCAAAATCAAACCATTTCCCCAAATTGACCTAGCCGGACCTAGCCATGGGCTAGGTCAGACCCTGGGTCATGGTCGCCGGACCCAGGCGACCCCGACCCAGGGTCGGACCTAGCCCTAGGCTAGGTCCGGCTAGGTCAATTGGGACCTAGCCCCAATTGAGTTAAATTAGGGCTAGGTCCTAATTGACCTAGCCGGACCTAGCCTAGGGCTAGGTCCGACCCTGGGTCGGGGTCGCCTGGGTCCGGCGACCATGACCCAGGGTCGGACCTAGCCCATGGCAAGGTCCGGCTAGGTCAATTTGGGAAAATGGTTTGGTTTTGAAGTTTTAGGACTAAATTGAACAAAATAAAAGTTAGGGATGTATTAGATGGACTAAATTGTAACAAAATTGAAAGTTTTGGGCTGGTCACGTGCATGGCACATGCCATTTAACGGCAGTTTTTGACGGAACCCTAACGGAGGTACCAAAACAGTAAGCTTTGGAAACATATGGTACCAATTCGGTACGAAAAAATACTAGTGGTATGAACAGTGTAATTTTTGCAAACATGTGGTACCAAAAGGACCTTTAACCCTATTATATATATATATGCCTGACATGAGATGTTAGAAAGATATAATACTTAGTATTATTTTGCATCTTCCTTTATTGTTGTCTCTATAACTTGTTCTCTTTTGGAAGAGTGTAGCTCTGTTGACAGGTCGATTTCCTTAATCCGATGGTTTTCCTTAGGAAATTGCATCTCTATTGGTGGCGGGGTGCGGATGAATTAGTATTACCGGCACCTGTGGCTTTGTAAGGAGGAGGATCCATGTTGAACTGCTTGTCTTCCTTTACAAGGATGTGAATAGATTAGTACGTTCACATACTTGATATAGTTGTTTGTTTGCGAAGTGTGGATAGATTAGTACGTCCTACACTTGCAATTTTAAAGAGAAGGGGGAACTCTTAAGGAACCGCTTGTCCTTTTGATTTTCATAAGAAGATAGTTCCTTACGGAACCGTGGATCTTCATTATGATATTTTGACAAGATGGTGGTTTCCTGAAGAGTCGCGCGCCTATCTTGTTTTTTGAGATGTGGATAGATTAGTACGTCCACATCGCTTGATGATGGCTAAGTGTGGATAGATTAGTACGTCCGACACTTGCATTTGTTTGCGAGGGAGGATTCTTAAGGAACCGCTTGTCCCCCGACTTTTGCAAGAATGTGAATAGATTAGTACGTCCACATCCTTGTACTGCGGCGAAGTGTGGATACATTAGTACGTCCGACACTTGCATTTGTTTGCGAGGGAGTATTCCTAAGGAACCGCTTGTCCCCCGACTTTTTGCAAGGATGTGAATAGATTAGTACGTTCACATCCTTGTACTGCGGCGAAGTGTGGATAGATTAGTACGTCCGACACTTGCATTTGTTTGCGAGGGAGGATTCCTAAGGAACCGCTTGTCCCCCGAATTTTTGCAAGGATGTGAATAGATTAGTACGTTCACATCCTTGTATTGTGGCGAAGTGTGGATAGATTAGTACGTCCGACACTTGCATTTGTTTGCGAGGGAGGATTCCTAAGGAACCGCTTGTCCCCCGACTTTTTGCAAGGATGTGAATAGATTAGTACGTTCACATCCTTGTATTGTGGCGAAGTGTGGATAGATTAGTACGTCCGACACTTGCATTTGTTTGCGAGGGAGGATTCCTATGGAACCGCTTGTCCCCGACTTTTGGCAAGGATGTGGATAGATTAGTACGTCCACATCCTTGATGAAATTATTTTGTCTCCTTGCATGCGTCGCGCTCCCTCTGTTTTGAATACAGGCATGAGCTTTGCTTAGTCTTGCTTTGATATCTTTTTGATGGCTTTTCTTGTTTTTTGCCCTTTCTGTGTGTAGAATTAGGGCCTTTGTTGATGATGTATGTGGCTTGTTCCTGGTTTTGGACCGGGGTAGCCTGCCATTACATAGTGATTTTTCCTACGCAAGGAGTGAACTTCATTAGTCTTCTTGTTTATTTACAAGGGATGTGCATGGATGGAGTCAACTGATCTCCCATCCTAAACGTTCTACTTAGTACTTGAAAAGTAAAGATAGAGTATGTGCATGTCATAGGGGAAGGATTATTCCCTTAGTGACTTTTTGATAAAGCTGGCTTCTTGCATGCAATGTAGGAGCGCAGAGCTCCTTGTTCGATCAGTTCCTCGATTCTGTTTCGTAGAGAGGGGCACCCATTCGTGCTGTGACCCCATCTGTTGTGGTAGTGGCACCACATTTCTGGATTCTTCCCGAGGAAGGCAATCCGGATCTCGCTTGGAGGAGGTAAAACATCCTTCAGGGTGGTCTTGAACAACTCCTCCACATCTATGTTCAGAGGTGTATATTCGCCATCTTGGTTGTTGTTCAGGTCTTGTCTTGCACGCTTGTGTTCGCGCGCCTCCTCTTGTTCTGCAGGTGGGCTGAACCACCCCAGCTCGTTTGCGACCTCGATTGCTGTCTCCATCTTCTCTTTTAAGTCAGCCATAGATTTGGTTGTTCTCCACCCTTGTGTTCGTCCAAATAGGAGGAATGTAGGTGAGTTCATGTTCAGGAAAAAGGCATTGATCACGGCTGACTTCTCTGCCAAACTTGAAGTTGCATTTATGGCGAATCGCTTGAAGTAACTCTGGATGGATTCCGACTCCCCTTGCTTGATGTCCCATATGCTTGGGAGCATTGGGGTTTGAGGTTCTGGGAGTCTTTCTCCTCTGCTCATCATTTCGTCAAATCGCATCTCAACTTCAGACTTGGAACATTGTCCCCTTTCAATGACTGCTATGTCCAGACGGTTCTTGCATCTTAGGGCGTTGACATAGCACTTTCGTGCTGTCGTCTGATCGCCCAAGACTTCACCAACTCCTCCCCTTAAGCGGTACTTCAGCTTTTGGTGTGCCGTTGAAGGCACCATCTCGTAGGGGTTTATCGTTGTTCTTCCGAGAATTCCGTTGTAAGCGCCAAGGCTCTCGACGATCACGAAAGTGATGTCGACTTTCATTGCGTTCCATCCTTCTCCTATCACAGTGGGAAGGGTGATCATCCCCAGTGGATATGTAGCAGCTCCTGCAAAGCTTACTAACGGGAAATTTCCCGGCTTCAGGTCCTCTCTCTTCATTCCAAGCTGTTCGAGGACATTGACATGGAGGATGTCTGCCGAGCTTCCTCCGTCGACCAGGATTCTTTTGACATCGAACCCGTTGATTTCCATTGTTATTACTAACGCGTCATCATGCGGGTAGACGATGTGTGCCATGTCCTTTCTCGAGAATCCTATCACGGGGTCCTCCTCTTCCGGTTTCTTTCTTTTGCCATACTTGGGGAGTGTGCTTGCCTGCGCAGCGTATACATCTCTTGTGTTGGAGACTTGTCCTCCTGCAGCTGGGCCACCATGAATGACATTAATAACTCCCCTCTTTTTAGGAGGGGGGTTGTCATTGGTCTTCTCTTTTCCTTTCTCCTTTGGCGTGAATTTTCTTTTCACCTTCTCAATCTTTCCCCCCTGGTCGACGTAGTGCTTAAGTCCGCCTTCTTGTATGATTCGATTGATTTGGAACTTAAGGCTTCTACAGTCGTCAGTTTCATGGCCGTTGACTTCGTGGCTTTCACACCACTTGTCTTGCTCTTTCCCTAGTTGGCCCTTTCTGAAACCGAATGGCTCTTTCCAGAGGATTTGCTCTTTCATTTCTTTTAGTATGACACTCAGGGGAGCGTTCAAAGGGATTAGCTCAATGGTGTTGACGTCTGGATTCTTGTCTTCTTCAATGTTGAATGTTCTCTTCTGGAGCGGAGTCCACTGTTTTTGTTGGGGGGTTTGGTTCTGCTTCAGGGGGCCTGGCTTACTCTCATCTTTCTTGTTGCCGGTCTTAACCCACTTGTCCCGAGCTGTCATCTTGTAGTGCTCAGCATCAATGTACTCTTTTACTCTTGCCACGAGTTCTTCCATTGTTTCCACCGGCCTTGTAGAAAGCTTTTGGCCCAAGTCGTACCCGTGCCTACCCAGGTTTCTGATAAAGGCATGGATGATTTCTATCTCTGCGATGTTCGTTTGAATTTCCGAGATGTTTTGATTAAACCGGATGTAGTAGCTTGCGAGGGACTCATTCCACTCCTGCTTGACGTCATCCAAGGCATTTGATCCTTTGACGATCGAACGTTCTCCCATGTAACGGTGGATGAACTTTTCTTTGAGGGACTGCCACGAGTCTATGCTCTTCTTTGGCAGGGAGAAGAGCCAGTGTGCAGCTGGTCCGCCTAATGTTTGGGGGAACGTCATGGCTATGTGGTGAGGGTTGTCTGTCCTCCCCAAAAGCATTGCTTCATGCTGCTGCACATGCTCTATCGGGTCTCCCTTGCCTCGGTACTTTTCCGGCCTTAGATTATACAGTGCGTCTGGGACGCGACTGTACACCAGCTCGTCAGTGAAAGTGTGGGATGTGGTGTCCACCAATGTGTTCATCCCTCTCATTTTCCTTTGCTTTATCTTCTTTTCAATCAGCTTTTCAAGCATCTCCTCCGTCAACCCGGTAACTGGGTTACCCTGATTTGGGGGGCATGCTTCTTGTCCCATGCTTGCGCCTTGTTGGGGAAATTGCGCCTGCGTCGGGTTGTACTGAGAATATCCACCTTGATATCCCTGGAATGTCTGAGACGGCTGCCTCCAGGATCCTTCATTGAATGGCCCTGCTTGGTAGGGTGTTTGGGAGTGCGAGAGCTCCTGTCTTGTCCCTTGTTGGGGGAACTGCCTGCTTTGCTGTGCATTCCCGTGAAAGGTCGGGGTTTTTGAGATTGTAGGGCCTCTCTGCTGAGGTGCATTCATTGGAGGCGCCTGCCTTGGTGGCGGGGGCATATTTGCTTGTTGCGCGGGAGGGGGCGGTGGCGCCCCGTATCCTTGGTTGCGCAGGGCCTCTCTCAGATGAAGCAGCTGTTCGAGTGCCGCCATCATTTCTGGGGTGACTGCAGGCGCAGCCTGTGCCCCTGGTGCCTGATTGTATGCCCCAGCATTTGGCATTCCGTATGGTTGCTCCTGCGTGTTGAAGGTTTGATGGGCGAAGCCTGGAGGAGCATCGGTTTGTTGTGTGCCCCCTTGCGCGTTACTCCGAGAGTGTACGCTTCTTGTTGGCATAGACGAGGCGACTGAGGCCTCGCTTTGGCTCTGCGAGGGGTCTCTCTGAGCTGTCTGCGGAGGAGGTCTCATGCTTGACTCCGGGGCCGGAGTTTTCCTTGGACGTCCTGGTCCTCTTTTCTTCGTCTTAGTCGGCGGTGGCTGCTCGTTGCTTGCCATGCTTTTGGTCTTGTGGGTGATCCACGGACGGCGCCAAGTGTTTCGACCAAGTTAACGCGGGCTGTCTGCTGAGTAACTTGTCGATGTCTTCGGGTTGGGTGCGAGCTTGTTAGGGCCAAGTCCGTCTCCTAGGGTCGTGCACGGGCCTTTGGCTTCGTCTTCAAAATCGCACTAAGTCCTTCGGGCTCTCTCGCTGACTTTCCGTCCGTACCTGCAAGAGGAGCATTACCGAGCAACTCCCGTGGAGAGGGGGGAGGTGCTTGGTGCGCTCACTCCGACGGTCAACATTAGACAGTTCTAGAGAGAGAAAGTTAGAGAGAGGTCAGAGCTCTTCTCAATTCTCACCCAAAGTGACTTGAAAATGTTTACCCCCAAGGTGGCTATTTATAGGCAACCTTGGACCGTAAGCTGGTTTTGACCCGGTTCAATGTGGAAATGTGAACCGGGATGCAGGGGAGAGCTTTGGGAAGAGGACTCTGACGCGCGTCTCAGGCGGCTGTCACGAGCGGGACGCGCGCGCCTTGTAACGGGGGGTCCCCGACGTATAGGAGTTAGTTGAAAATCGGGTCTCCGTATACATCCAGGACAAAAAAGGGGGGTGTGCGCGACACCCCCGGGGTGCAAAGCTTACCCAGAAATTCCGGGTAAGCTAGGCTTACCCGGAATTTTCCGGGTAAGCCCCCCCGGGGGTGCCGGGCAAGTTTGCGACTTGCCCGGTTTCCCCGGGTTAGCTCGAAATCGGGTTTTTCGTGGGTTTCGTGCGTGTACGAGGTCCGAATAATTTAAAACCGAGCCCGAATCATGCGTATATCCATCACTCTTTAATTACTAGGGACAATGCTTTGTAACATCTGTCACCTAATCAACTATTCTGCTCCATAGCGTCTTCTTCAACCTCTGTTCTGTTGTGTCTCTTTAAATTGGAGAAGGGGATCATACACCAGCATGTTCATTGGACATCTTGGGTTCTCACCACGAAGTTGTAAGCAAATATTGGCCATAACTGATTGAATAGCATTTGCAATTAGATTTTTCCTTATGGATATCCACAGACACCGTCACCGTACGTTCATCGTAATGATCATTACGAACCTCAGCATTACCATGCCCCTCCAACACTATCTTCTTCATCGTCTTTCAGTTACAGGCTACATACACTGATGGATATACGTCCAAATTAGAATCGTTTTAGTTCGGATTATTCTATTATGATAACCCCACACTCGATTACAAATCGAAACATTGACCCGCACACGTCACCCGCAACAGGAAAAGGCCCGGACAAGGAAAAACACCCGTCCGGACCTGCCGGACCGATCTCTCTTAGGAGAGATCAGACCAGCTGTCCGACCTCAAGTCTTGGAGGTTGGATTACGCAATCCGACCTCCGAGACCTCAACACCACCCCCGGACGACTAATACGCTCCGCCAAGGGGTGTACGCAACGTGCGGGAGACGGTCGTCCGGATCAAGCCTCGCCGAGACCCGACGCCACTTTTCACGTCCAACTTTTATACAATACCACGAACTCTCCCATGCTTACAAGGGCTTTAACCCTTTGTTATCCACTAATTAAGAATGTTTAAGGGTTAACGGCGTCATTAACCGCCTTAATCCTCTTGAAGCTTTATATAGTACTCAAGTTCTTCTCATTTGACATATAATATCTTGTGGCACATTTTGAGCTCTGCCTTCTCTATACTTTCTTTATCTAAATACTGTACTAATTTAGGCATCAGAGAGGGTTCGCCGGTTCCACCCCTGTCTTACCCCTCGTGCAGGTTCGCGAGGAGACGAATCGCGAGAAGAGCGGAAGGAAACGGATCGCGAGAGGAAGGAAACAGATCGTAAAGGAATGAATTTCACTAGTAGGATTTGCATTCGGGTTGACACTCCATTGCCCTGATACGCGCGTCCTAACACTTGGCGTCGTCCGTGGTTTTCGAACAAAACAAGCCTGGCTATCACGAGACAGATGACTAACAGTCAACAATCAAGGGAGGAACGTCCTCCTGCAAACGTCCCTCCACCAACCAAACAAGAGAGACTGCCCGTCCCTCTGGCTAGACAGCCAAATCCACAGGTTCCGCAAGGAAACCAAGGAGGACATTCATGCCCAGCTGGGGCTCACTCTTCCACAGTTTTAACACCAATGGCAAGAGAACAACCGCATGCACAAGGAACTCAACAAAGAGTACCATCACAAGCGTTCCAACACAATGTACCCCCAACGGGACACCGCTATGGAATGCACTTTCAGGAGTTCCCCTACGGGATGCCATCCCAAAACATGCTTGCAAATCACCAGCATGCTTACGCGGCCCATCCCAGGCAGATGTACTCGCAGGGGGAATAAATAGTGACCCTAGGATATATGTCAGCTTTGGATGATCTTTTAGCATATAGAGAGGCTGTGAGACAAAGGCAAGAAAGGAAAAAACCGCCATGGGAACAATACCCGCATGTTCCAACTGGACAGCGTGAAGACCAAAGACAGAATGAAGGAGTGCCACCTCCAAGAGGAAGAAGACCATCTGCATCGCCAATGCAATATCAGAACCAAGCACCGCAAGGCGCATGATCATACACCCCAATGAGGGAAGATGCACAGCCTCAACAACAATGTAGACAATCATTCGAGCAACCTCCCCAGCATGGATATCCACAATATGAGTATAGCTCGTACAACCAAGGATATCAGGGACGCGAAATCCCCGCAAGCCCTATTGTTAGCTATGGCATGCCTCAAAGGAATTGTAGCTCATCACCAATGATACTGACTCAGGAGGAAGTAGAAGCTATGATAACGAAAAGATGAACGAATCCAAGACAAAGGTGATACACAGTTTGAGTTACAATGCTACTCATCCTTTACAAGGGAGATAGTACACAACCGAGTCTCGGATTCGTTGAACACAATAAGGATTGAAAAATACAATGGGAAAGGAGATCCTCAAGAACACATACAACAGCATGAGGCATCTCTTCTGGGAAGAACAAGTGATGACCGACACACCACGCTTTTGTTCCCAAACACCCTGTCATGAATGACATCCCATTGTTCTTTGGTCTACCAAATGAAAGTGCTCCCTCGAGGCCATATCTGAAATCCAAGTTCCTCCAGAGATACTTGGGAGAACGAAAATTACTAAAGGGAATGAACTCAATCGACGATGTCAAGCAAGAGAATGATGAAACATTGGCAAGCTATCACACCAGGTTCAATCAGAACTTGGCAGATGTACAAGGGGATATGACTGAAGGGGAAATAGTGAGAGCTTTCATAAGAAATCTAGGTCGGTTCAGATTGACTTTAGCTGAAAAGATGGCTAAGAAACCTGCAAGCTCGTTGGAGGAGCTCACGTCAAGGGTGAAAACCCACAAATCTGGAAAGGCACAGAACGAGCAAAAAGGCAAAGATTTAGGCCTCGAAGGATGAGAATATAAAGACAAACAAGGGTAAACCACCTCGAGTGCCTCAACCCATTAGGCAGCATGACTGGCGTCCTCCTCAAGTGAGGAATCAACCATGATATTTTCAAAGGGCAAGGAACGTTAATGTCATCATGTTTGTGCCACTAAACACATCGCCAGCAGCCGTTCTGAGAGATATGAGACATTTAAAGATTTGGATACCCCCGGCAAGGTGGAGAAATCTGCTTGTTGGGAATGAGAAAGATAAATGGTGTGACAACCATGAGGCACGTGGTCATGACACCAATGAATGCTTTAGCTTGAAATTGAGCATAAAAAATGCGCTACAAAGATGAGAGATGAAGCAATTTTTCGATCACGGGGGCAGCAGCGCACCCGCAAGGTTTACAGCCAAGGAAAAACGCAAGGAAAAGGTTGACTACAATCCTCCTCCCAACAAGAGAAGAACAATAAATATGATCCCTGGCGGAGAAAGAGCAGGTGGCTTAAAATGAAATGCAAGAGGTGTATTCCTCAAGATCGACTTCACGCCAAAATGGAGAAAAAGACCAAGAGAAAAGGAAGAGATGGTGATTGAGTTTTCCGAGAAGGATAAGAGTCACATTATCTTTCCGCATGATGATGCTTTGGTAATAACTCTGGACATCGACAATCTCGATGTAAAGAGAAGACTGGTAGATGGAGGAAGCTTAGCTGACGTACTGCAAATGCAAGTGCTTTAAGAAATTGGGAAGACAAAGATGGATCTCAGACTAGTGAACTTCCCCTTGTTGACTTCTCAGGAGCAACAAGTTATCCCTTGGGAATGATCACCCTGCCAATGACTCTGGGGCATGGATGGACACAGATAAAGATAAATGTGAACTTCGTGGTCGTAGAAAGCCTAGGAGCCTATAATGGGATCCTTGGTAGAACTACAATCAACCCTTACGAGATAGTGTCGTCAACGGTACATCAGAAAATGAAGTTCATCACAGAGAATGGGATAGGTGAAGTACTAGGAGACCAGCGTATCGCAAGACAATGCTATGTCAACGCCATGAGGCATAAGTCACAACAGCCTGACACCACTGCAATGGTGGTGACAGGCAAAGCCAGTAATGGTAGGTCTTTGCAAGGAGGAAAGAAGCAACAAGTTGTTAAGAAGAGGAAGGTTGGAGTTACACGCTGCTTAAGGAAACAGATTTTCAGAAGGTTTGGAAGGGAAGCAAGAGATGGTAAGGTGTTAAAGGTTAGCATACCTTGGCAACCGAACACCGAACACCGAACAAAGGAGGAGGACAAGAAAGTCTATAGAATGGGGATTCAGGAATATTACTGACATCCGACAGATGCCGGGAGAACCAACTTCAAACTACTATGAGAGATTTGTAAGATATGGGGCCACAGTGGAGGCTGCCAAAAGAGAGGCGATAAGAGTATTCTTCAGGAACATGAACCTCTATAGAAACTTTCAGAGATTCATACGGAGTAGTAACTACAAACACAATGAGTGATCTCAAGGCAAAGTTGAAGGATGCAATCGCCAAGGAAAGGAGACAGCATGGAGGAAAAACTAATGAAAATGACGAGGAGTTATAGATAATGGGAGGAGGGGTGAACTTTAACTTCGCACCTCTCAATGTCAAGGTCGATGAGCTGTGTAAGGAAGTGCTGATCAATGAGATACCACCCTACAAAGGATAAAGAAGAGCTTTTGTGGGAAAAGATGCTAAGGGATGGTGTGACTACCACGAGACTTGGGGGCATACGACAAACAATTGCTTGGTGTTGAAGATCGAAATTGAGGAGATGGTCTACAAAGGAGATCTCGAGGGCTACACAGCTCTTGAAAAATATAATCTCAATTGAGATCCCCCCCCCCCCCCCCCCGACAACGAAAACCATATCCTATTTATCTTTCGTCTGAAGCATATCTATCTCTTTAACTTTTTGAAAATACTTCTCATGAGAAAAAAACTCATTTTAGTTTTTCCAGCTTATGCATTTAGCATATTTTTCCAAAAGGATTTCCTAGGACTCCAATCGCATGATGCTTTGTAAATAATGCATGCATGCATCAAGTGAAATGAATGTTCCTTCCAATACTTACAAGTTCAGACGACACCCTCACTGAACAAGCCTTACTCAGATATGACAACCAAGTGTATGTCACTTCCGACGCCTACAAGAGCGTATCTTGAAGGCAGTTCATACACTGAAACTACATTCTGTGCCATCCAGGAGCCAATCCTGTGAACCGTGCCACCTAGGAGCCAATCCCGCGAACAACTTTCGACGCCCACAAGAGCGTATCTTGAAAGCATTTCATACACTGTGATCACATTTTGTGCCATCCAGGAGCCAATCTTGTGAACTGTACCATCCAGAAGCCAATCCTGTGAACTGTACCATCCAGGAGCCAACCCTGCGAACAGTTGTCGACACCCACAAGAGCGTATCTTGAAAGCAGTTCATACACTGCGATCACATTCTGTGCCATCCAGGAGCCAATCCTGTGAACTGTGCCATCTAGGAGCCTATCCTGCGAACAGTTTTCGAAACCCCCAAAAACGTATCTTGCGATCACATTCTGTGCCATCCATGAACCTATCCCGCGAACTGTGCCATCCAGGAGCCAATCCCGCGAACAACTTTCGACGCCCCCAAGAGCGTATCTTGAGAGCAGTTCTAAACTGCAACAACTCTCTGTGCCATCCGGGAGCCAATCCCGCGAACATTTTTCGACGACCCCAAGAGCGCATCTTGTGATCACGCGATCATTTTAAAAAATGTTACTATATAAATTTTTTTTAAACAAACTCATGAGCATATTCTGCGCACACACTCAACGCCCCTAGAAGCATATCCTAAGGAAAAATTTACAACGTCCCCAAGAACGCATCTTGAAAAGACGTTCTTTCATACAAGCAAGACTATATGATATATGCGTAAATGACTATGATGACAATATAGGTATGACAAGAAAGTAGAAGGACATGAAGAACCTTTCAACAGAGAGGTTACTCATAAGGATTGAACTTGTGAACAGAACGATCAAAAACACTACGACAAGACAAGCATGTCCTAATACAAACACACAAGCATATGAAAAGATGCAATCTCCCAAGGTATCAAAACATAAAAAGTCACACAGTTAACCATACTAAGCATTCAGTGCAGGCAAGATAAAGATAGAGAAGCTTTGACACATACGTCAAATAGCAAACGCAAACACCAAAGGATGAAGTTATGGAAATAAACTCGACCCAACACGGTGAGGGAAGCAAGAAATATAAACATACGATAAAAGAGGCATACGATCAACTGGACACTTCAGAATAGTCCTCGCGATCTTGATGCTCGGAGGAGGTACCACCCATAGAACTGGAAGAAGATGAGAAGAAACTTGACTCATTTTGATCATCTGGAATAATGATCTCACTCGCAGGGAGGGGAGCCTCATTCTCAGCAACCGCAGCTTGTCCCATCAAAACTGCGACATAACCTCTGGCACAATCAGCAAACTCACCCAACTCAGCGAAAGGGAACGTCGACATGAGATTGTAAATACGCTCACGACGGTCTCCCCAAAGTCGTGCATCACAATGTTACACTGAGTGTCGATGTTAGTGGCAAAAGCATGGGAAGACTTATACTCTGCACCATGACGCACAACGTCAACCTCGGCCTGTCGAAGCAAATCAGCAAAGGTGCTCTCAAGAGATGCAACCTGACCTCGGAGCTCATGCACTTTCACGTCAGAAAGACGCGGCTTCTCCAATGCTTCAACGAGATCAGCCTTCAAAGTAACTTGACCATCCTGAAGCTTCCTCTTCTCTTCTGGCAGCTCGATCACGGTGGACGAAAAGTTGACAATGTCGGCAATGCCCTGAAACAGGAAACACACATCAAAACAGATACTAGACAAAACGCAAAGCAAATCCAACGAAAATGAAAAAACACTTACAGGGGCAAAACGAGATAACCCTCCCTGAACTAAGTTCCGAACTTCCTTCGGGAAAGATGGGGGCAATACACGATCACCAGGAGTGACAACACTGTGTAAAACACGAACCCCAACCTCTGGGGTGTGCAAAGAAGAACGACTATCGAAATGGTACTCCTTCAGACCGGAAAAAGGAACCCACTCAGCTCCATTGATATCCCCAGTAGTGGGACGGATCAAGTCCTTCCGACTTAGAGCAGGAAGCCGGACTTTCTCTAATATTAGCATAAACAAGTAAGCCAGTGCAACAAAATATAATCTAAGCCTACAATAGATACAAACCTGAGTGACTCGGCCCATCCAATGAAGCTCGTCCCCTCGATTGGGGGGCAGGAGATAAAGGAGACGCGTCGACATCAATAGAAACCCCTCTACCCACCATAGGTCGTTTTCCCTGATCAGAAAAGGGAGTCACCTCCTCGACCGCCTTCCCTTTATCGCGAGAAGGAGCTGGTAACCGAGCATCGGCAAGAGAATCCTTCTTCTTCTTTGCAATCGAGGGTCCGACCTCATAATCAGACCTCCTCATCTTGGTCTGAACCGTAATGACTTGCTCAGTCACCAGAGATGACCGCTTTAACAAAACAAAGAAAAAAACACAGGTACGTTTATAAACATATTCGAATAAACTAAAGGGAAAAGAAGGAGGAAAACGTACTAGAAGTCTAAGCTGTTTTCCCCGCCTTTGAGGGTTTCACTACTTTCGGAGCAGTGCTGGAAGAAGTTTTCTTCTTGGAGGCAACGCGGTCGGAAAGATCCGCCATCACATGATAGGATTTTCCTTGAAACCAACCTACAAAATGAAACAAAAGGAACGAATGAAAAACAAAAGAAGTAACGACATACCAAATCTTTAGAATGAGGGGTAACCCGAATCCCCGCATCAAACAAGTCCATCTCGAAAGCCCAGGAGACTGGACAATAAGAGCTGGTCTTATCACTCCGTTAAATGATCTTTATAGTTTCTTTGTACGAAGAAGAGAAATCTCTGAAAGAAGGACAGTCATCTGTAAGGCTGTGTCAAACGATCGGCCAAGTGACATGTCGATCCTTGACGAAGAAATAGTGTCTATCCCAATGACCCATAGAGCGGTCTATAGGAGCCACGAAACGAAGACCGTTGTTCCACACCACACCACCTCACCCAAACCCAATTCTTTTAACCTAAGATCTTTCAGAGGATGATAACGAGTGACCATGGTCGCCATGCCACCCGCGCTCTTGTATTGAAACCGATAGAAGCATCAGAACAAGACAAGAGAATACTTCCACGAATACCAATGACATAAAGCCCGGAATCTAACCCAAGATCGAATTACGATAGGAACGAGGTCAGTAGGATAAATCCCAAAAAACCGGCAAAGCTCCAGGAGATTGTCATAATAGGGGAAGCGTAGGCCATACCGTATCTGAGCAGTGAATACGGTAACCATCCCTTCCGGGGGCACAGTCACGGTCCCACCGACATTTCCCAATGACGGGAGAAAGGGGTGTAAAGCCTCATACAAGGGACTAAGGTCGACCAATGCGACATGAAGATGATACTCCGGCCGCCTCAGCAAGTTCCCGGAGCCCGCTCGATTCAGGGTCCCGGACTCAGGCACAATATCTAACTCAAAGTTAGCGAGAAGTTCTAAGCTCAAGACGAACCCTGACTCAGACAAGTACTCTGACTTAGAATCCGACTCAGAATACGACTCTGAACTAGTATCGGGAAAGAAAATGGTACGACGAACTGAAGGGATGAAAAACTTACTCATCATCTGCAAGATGTAGCGTCTCTGAAGAGTTTGAGTCTTGGTGCACCACAACGAGTATAAAAACTATAACACCCATTTGGGAAAAGCACGCGACACGTCAGATATTAAGAAAAACAACGTCTCGGGTATGTACAACAACGACCATGCACGTACGACCATGTCTACTATAACGACCGCGTACGTACATATAACAATGGTCACGTACGTACAATTACGGCTATCACAACGGACACAAACGTACAACTATATCTACAATGAAGATGGCCACGTATGTACAATGATTATGCAAATGAAGACTACACAATTCTAAAGGTCATCTTCTAGCAAAACAACTATTTATCCAAGTCGACAACAACAATTTCGGCATCCGGAAAGATATCACAATTTAAGCACGAACAATCAAAGTATGAGCATCGAAATATATACGGAAAAGAGAAAAATCGAACCTTTTGAAAACCTGAACTAATTCGGTTGTCGGTTCAAAGTTTGAGTTTCACCGTCGCCGGAAGGAGGTCGTCGTCACCGGAAAAGGTTCGTCGCCACTACCCCTCATGTTAGATTACAGGGAGTAATCACTACGGAAACTAAAACCATGGTACGTGCAAGTAATCAAAATTACGCATCCGAAGATTCACACATACCTCTACAGTTGTCCGTAGTCCCAATATCTTTTCAGGAGGGAGTTCACGATCCTCCGGTCGGCACCCGTAGGGGTTCTTGTGAAGGAAGCCCTACGTGGTATATTCTTCACAGCAAAACCTCTGATCGATTATTGACAAGGGACAAATCTCTGGAGTGTTTGCCCGAAAGCAAATTTGCACACCCTTGGTAGATCTATGGTTCAGCCGAATATGGTGTTCTTGGGGGAAGGGTTTTCTCTCAAAAAACCGCTTAAAGGGAATTGTAATTGACCCTACTAAAACCCCTAACTCCCCATATATATAGGAGGAGTAAAGTGGACAAAAGTCTATTTTATCTCCACCTAAGTTTCGGCCGGCCATGCTAAAGTGACATGTCATTTGGGATTTGGGTCTAACCCAATGTCCTAAAGTGACATGTACCCAATTAACTTATGTAACATATACATATAATGGCTTCCATTTACTGCGCCCATCACCATATGCTTACAGCTCCCACTCGTCGGAATGGGAGGTTGCCTGTTAATGTATTGTCGTCCAAATCTACATCAACATTTCACTCCTTCGATCTCGTCCTTTGCTTCCAAATAGTTCATACGAGGTTTGCCGTGCGACCGGCTGACACTACGGACATCGTGCAACTCATCTGTTAGGAGTGTTGTAGCGCCCGCGGAACGTTGATTCCCTTTTCTCCAATCAACCTGTTATAAACAACATTTATATAGTGTCGCGCTGTATCCTAGGTCAACTGATAATTCTCCTTTTACCTAGTTTACTCATAGGAACACTTCTCCAAGGCATCCGTACAAGTATTCACAACCTTCAACTAATATCCGATTGGTGGCCACCTTACTGAATACAAGAGTCGGTGAATTACAGGTGAACTTGACCATCCCCATCGCTCATATCCTTATTCAAACCCAACCGGTTTCCAAAGACGTGGTCACCGGGCCTTTTTGTTCAGCACTACGCTCATACACCGGGAAGCGAACATTGAGCCTGACCTTAGATATGAGTTCTGAGTCCATGAGGATACTTTGGGTGCCTCTTCATAAGGCTCCTGGGATCAATCACACGCTCGAGGTGAAGAAGTTTGCGCACGCCATAATCATGAGGATTCTTTCCTAGCACAACCGAGCTGTGACCCCGTGGTCGGATGTGGCACGCATAGTATGAAGCACGCGTCGATAGCATACCTGAACGTTTAAGTTCAAAGGAATGTGACATGTCAAATCATGCTATTGCAGATTCTCATCTGGCCTAGAACGTGGATTAATGAAGAACAAAGTTCATCACGGTGATCTGCAAAACGAAGATCATGTTGAGTTACTTCGACACTAGATGATCATTCTGCGTAATCAGGTTTATCCCCCTGATTCTTAGCCACCACGGCAAGACAACCGTACCTGTGTGACGAGGTAAGGCCCACATTCGACATAGTTTTGGAAGAGGATTGCGTCCTCCTATTACTTAGTTTATAGACCGAAAATTTGATGTAATCAAAACGTTATGACGTCGACTGATCATAATCTCAGTTGCAATTCTTTCGCTTACAAAATGTAACTTTCTAATATCAAAATGTTATCACAGATACATGCCACTTCTAAACCCTACGCAATCCAAGAAGTTTTACATGCTTTTCGAATATCTCCCTGCGTAGTAGTTTAGTTAATGGGTCAGCAATCATATTATCAGTGGACAAGTATTCCATAGTGATTATATTGTCTTCTACCATAGATTTAGCATAAAAATATTTCGCTTCAATGTGTTTGGTCCTACTATGGTACTTCAGATTCTTTACTGCCGCAATGACTGCCTGACTGTCAGAGAACACCTTCAAAGGTTTACTCCCGACGTCACCATCAAGCAGCGCAGTAAGAAGACTTTTCAGCCAGCCGCTTCCTGTGCGTTCTTGGAGAGGGCTACGAATTATGAGTCCATCGTTGACAGCGCGACACAGGTTTGCTTCTTGCTCGTCCATGAAATGGCGGCATTAGCAAGGAGAAACACTCCTCCTGTGGTAGACCTACGATCATCCGGATCGCCACCATGGTCGGCGTCACTGTAACCGGTCAATTCTAATTTCCTACCCTCATAGCACAATGCGTAGTCGGCAGTACCTTTCAGATAACGAATAATGCCTTTTACAGCCTTTAAATGTTTATAGCTAGGATCTGATTAGAAACGTGCTACTCGGCCAACGGCGTAACAGATATTCGGACGAGTGCATTGCATGGCGTACATCAAACTACCGACCATGCTTAAATACTCCGCACCCTTCATCTGTTCACGCTCTGCTAGGTTCTTGGGGCCGCCATGTTTTGACAGTGCGCACCCAAACACCACCGGCGTATCCACGGGTTTGGATCCTGTAATCTGAATCTTTTCAACAGTTTGTTGGTATAAGCTTCTTGAGACAGACAAAAGTTCCGGGTAGCCCGATCTCTAGCAATTTTAATTCCCAAGATGTACGTGGCCTCTCTTATGTCTTTCATCTCAAATACAGATGCCAACCATGACTTTGAATTGTTCATAAAACTAACATCGTTTGCGGCAATGAGTATGTCGTCCACGTATAAGGTTAAGATGACATACTTAGACCCGGAGGTCTTATAATACACGCACGGATCCTCGTGAAGATTCATGAATCCGTTTCCTACGATTTCCTCGTGGAATCTGCGGTACAAATGCTGAGACGACTGTTTAAGACCGTAGATGGACCTTTGGAGTTTACAAACTTTACGTTCGTTACCAAGAGTAATGAAACCCTCCGGTTGCTTCATGTAGATCTCTTCCTCCAGGTTTCTGTGGAGGAATGCGGTCTTAACATCCATTTGGTGCAGCTCGAGATCGAGACTTGCGACTAAGGCCAGAATGGCCCGGACTGTGGTGTAACGCACAATTGGTGAGTATGTTTCGTCAAAGTCCACTCCGTGAAGTTGGGTATATCCTTTCGCAACAAGTCGAGCTTTGTATCGCTCGACCTTTCCATCAGTAGTGAGTTTCAATTTGAGAACTCACTTTGCTCCTATGGCCCTGCGGTCAGCAGGTAAATCAACCAAAGACCATACCGAATTGGCTTTCATTGATGAGATCTCTTCCTCCATTGAATTCCTCCATTCTTTCGCTTAGAGTGAGGATTTCTCCTCTCTCGATGGGATGCTAGAAGTTCTATGCCTTTGACTACGTCTAGGCTCGTTGATCCCTTCTTGACTCTGAACGGTACTCCCACTCGGAATAATGCTTCTTATCGGAGCATCACTCCCACTGGGAATAAGGGCAGTGCTTGAACCTTCACCTACAACCTTCCTTGGACGACCTCTTGGTCTTGGGATCCTATCTCCGAGATGAATTCCCTGATCACTAGGACCTAGAACCAAGATAGTCGGATAACTCCCACTGGAAACAATGGGTAGTATTGGTGGTTGTGGTATCGGTCTGGCTACATGATTATCAGGTTCAACTTGATTCGTCCCTGTAGCAACAGTGACTTGTGTGGTAGGGTTTAGACCTCCCACTGGATTTACTATGAAAATGTTTCCGTTATTATTAACCATGCCATTCACTTGAGCTGCTGGTTCAAATCTCCCACTCGAAGTAAGTGGGACCTGATCATCAATAATGTCCTCCAGTTCAATCAATACTTCGTCTGTTTTAATCTCTCCAAGCGTCGGGAATTCGTTCTCAAGGAAAGTTACGTCTCTGGATTCAAGTTCGACCACGCCACCGTTTTCTTTAGCTGACACGAATATGTAACCCTTAGAGTTCTCTGAATACCTTATAAATATACTCTTAAGTCCTCTGGGTCCAACTTGCCGAAACGGCTGTCAGTTGTATGTGTAAAGGCTGCGCAACCCCAAGGTCGCAGTTTGGTGAGATCTAATTCTCTTCCATGCCACAGCTCAAATGGAGTTGTGTCTACCACTTTGGTTGGGACAAGGTTTACTACATGAGTGGCAGTTAATAACGCATCACTCCAATAGGAGATTGGTAATATTTCTGCAACATCATGGTTCTAACAATGTCTAGGAGTGTTCAGTTATGACGTTCAGCCACACCATGCTGCTGTGGTGTGTTGGGGATTGTCGCTTGATGGGCTATCCCTCTTTCTTTGCACAATTTATCAAACTCATTAGATAGATATTCTCCACCTCTATCAGTGCGTAGGGTTTTCACCTTTTGCTCTTGATGATTCTCTACGAGGTTTAGAAAGTTTCTAAAGCAATCTATTGCCTCAGATTTACGAGTAATCAAATGAGTAAATCCATAACGGGTAAAGTCGTCAATGAAAGTTAGGAAGTATCGTTTTCTATTCCTAGCGGTAACATGTATTGGTCCACAGACATCAGAGTAAATCAGCTGCAATGGATATTCAGCTCGTCGAGCTTCTCCAAACGGTTTGCGGGTTGATTTTCCTGCTAGACAATCATGGCATGTGAGTTTAATCACGTTGCTCGTACCAGAAAAAGCTCTCTTCGTGCTAATGAATGGACCCTATCATAGTTTATATGTCCCAGCCTCGCATGCCATCCAGCCGCGTCAGTCTCTGCTTCCTTGGAGGATAATGCATACATTCTATTCGAATCCACACATCCATTTAAATCCATGATAAAGAGACCATTAGAGGAATAAGAATGTCCAAAGAAGACATTGCCTTTATTTATGCGAACAAAGTTCTTCTCACATGATAAAATGTAATTATTATTCATAAGAGGGGAAACATAAACAACATTTATACGGATTCTAGGAGCATAAAGGACATTTTTAAGTAGTATGGTCCTGCCATTGTTCATAGACAATTTGCAGTTCCCTACTCTTATGACTTCAACTTGGGAGTTGTCGCCAATGTATATCCTCTTAGAATCCTTTGGCAATAGTCTAAACTTGGCGAACAGTCCTTTGTCGTTGGCTATGTGGTCCATCGCAACTGAGTCAAGAATCCAAGAAGGACTTGAGTCAGTTAACATGACAGTTGAGGAAACAAGAGCTTCCATTACATAACCAACGTCGCATACCTTTTCAGGATGCGATTTGCTGGATCTTGTACCTTCGCCTATTCGGCGTGGATTGGAGTTCCTGCGGACTATCTCTGATTTTAGTCGAAGATTGCCTGATTTAGGTTTTGTCAACATTTTACCGTCAACAACCTGTTGTTTTTTTCCTAGCTAGCACAACCGAGCATGACCCCGTGGTCGAATATGGCACGCGTAGTATGAAGTACGCGACGATAGCACACCTGGACAAGCCAGGGGTTGGATATGTCAATCATGCTATCGCAGAGTCTTTCATCTGGCCCTGAATGTGATTTTAATGATGGAAAGAGTCTAACACGGCGATTTACAATACGAAGATTAAGTCATGCTATAAGCGTGACCAAGTTATCGTTTCATTTAACCAGGTTTACCCCTGGTTCTTAGCCAATCTTGTTGTGGTAGAGGTCCCCCTCTCCTACAAGATGACTGTGCCTGTGTGACGAGGCAATGTTCACATCCGACATAATTTTGGTGGAAGAGTTTTACCTCTTCCTACGACTTAGTTTATAGACCGTAGAATCCGATGTTATTTATCATTATGACGTCGATAGATCATACACTCAATTTTCAATTCTTTTATTCAATCAAAATATCATTTCAAATGTCAAAATGTCATCACTCATACAAGCCACTTATTAAACCCTACGTAATCCAAGCAGTTTTACGTGCTTTTCAAAAATTTCTCTACGTAATGGCTTAGTTAATGGGTATGCGAACATATTGTTTGTGGACAAGTATTCTAAAGCGATTATATTGTCTTCCATAACAGAATTGGCATAATTGTATTTAACGTCAATGTGTTTGGTCCTGCTATTGTACTTTGGATTCTTAACTGCAGCAATGGCTGCCTGACTGCCGGAGTATACCTTCACAGGTTTGCTCTTCTTGTCAGTGCCAATTAATGCAGTAAGAAGCCTTTTCAGCCAGACTGCTTCTTGTGCGTTTTTAGAAAAGGGCAACGAATTCTGATTCCATAGTGGAAAGCGCGAAACATGATTGCTTCTTGCTTACCCATGATATGTCAGCATCAGCAAGGAGGAAAACTCCCCCTGTGGTGGACTTACGATCATCTGAATCGCCACTGTGGTCGACGTCACTATAACCAGTCAATTCAATTTTCCTGCCCTTATAGCACAGAACATAGTCGGCAGTACCTTTCAGATATCTTATAATTCGTTTTACGGCCTTAAAATGTTGACAGCCAGGACCTGATTGGAATCTTGCTACTAGGCCCACAGCGTAACAGATGTCCGACCGAGAACATAGCATGACGTATATTAGACTTCCTACCATGCTTAGATACTCTACATTCTTCATCTTTTCACGCTCCTGCTTGTTCTTCGGGCCATCCATCATGCTTCGACAACGCACACCTGAACACAACCAGCGTATCCACGGGTTTGGCATCGAGCATTCTGAATCTTTTCAACAGTTTGTTGATATATGATTCTTGAGATAGACACAATCTCCGGGCAACACGATCTCGGGCAATTTTAATGCCTAAGATGTATGTGGCCTCACCCATGTCTTTCATCTCAAATGTTGATGCTAACCAGGACTTTGATTCGTTCACGAAACTCACATCGATTGCAGCAATGAGTATGTCATCAACGTATAAGGTTATGATGACATACTTAGACCCAGAGGTCTTGGTGTAAACGCAGGGATCCTCGTGAAGGTTCAAAATCCGTTTCCGACGATTTCCTCGTGGAATCTGCGATACTATTGCCGAGACGATTGTTTAAGACCGTAAATAGATCTTTGGAGTTTGCAAACTTTACGTTCTTTGCCAGGAGTAATAAAACCCTATGGCTGCTCCATATAGATCTGTTCCTCCAGGTTTCCATTGAGAAATGCGGTCTTTAACATCCATTTGATGCAGGCTCGTGATCGAGGCTTGCAATAAGGGCAAGGATGTCCATAACTGTGGTGTAACGCACAGTTGGTGAGTATGTATCATCAAAGTCCACTCCGTGATTTGGGTATATCCTTTCGCAATCGTTTGAGTTTTGCACCACTCAAATTTTCCATCAGTAGTGAATTATAAAATTTCACTTTCTAGCTCTGTGGTTAGTAGGTAAATCAACTGGAGATCAAAACCGAAAACGTTCTAATTTAGGCATTTTCATCCTCCATTGTTTTCCTCAATTCCAACGTTTGAGGTTCTTCCAATGCTTGCCGAACCGTCACTGGTTCGTGAACGAATTTCTCACTTGATGGGATACTTCTTAAAAGAAGTTCGTTGCCTTAGACTAAGTCTAGGCTCGATAATCTCATCTTAAGTCTGATCGTTACTCCCACTCGGAATAATGCTTCTTCTCAGAGCATTACTCCCACTGGGAACAATGGCGGTGCTAGAACTTTGGTCTACAACTTTCTTAGAATGACCTTTGGTCTCAGGATTTTACCTCTGAGATTTATTCCATGATCACTAGGATCATGGAATAATGGGTAGTTGCGATGACTATTGGATTTTCATCCAATGGTTCAGCATTATGATTATCAGGTCCGACTTGATTCGCATTAACATTTAGTGATGATTATGTGAGGGGGAGTGAGCCCTCCCACTGGATTTATTATGAGGACGTTTCCATCATCATTTACCATGTCATTCACTAATGCATTCAACAATGCTATATCATTCTCCCACTCGAAGTAAGTGGGACCTGAGAATCTCCGTTATCCATTTTAATCCGATCAGTACTTTAGTTCGTTTCGTTCCGCAAAGCATTGGAAGTCCATCCTCAAATTTCTATAATGTGTCATGTTCGACCATGTTACCATTAATCCAAGCTAATTTAAACTTGTATCTTTTAAGAGTAGACCGTACTCTTAATAAATACTTGTTTAATGCGCAAATTAATGCTACTTTATGATAAGGTTTTACCCGAACCATTTCTTAGCTTTTATGGTAACACATCAACCGATCTTATTAGAACATAGTGTTACATTAATATGAATCAACTTAATATCATCCCGTAGGAACAATTAATGTTGAGTTCTAACATAATGTAATTTTAAACTATGTTTCTCGAAGTATTTAATAATATGATTGCTTAGCCAAACTTTTCGTTAAAGGGTTATAGTAGGAGTGTCATTTTACTGACTACTTCCTTTCGTTTGTTAACTCATCCAGAGACTTATCCACCTCATGGACTATCCATTTGAGCTCTTGCTTAATGCTATAGTTGGTGTACTACTCGATCGTAGTAGCATTATTGCATACTTTCTAACTATAGTAGTCATCAATGAGTTATTTCCAAAGAATTATGAACGAAAATTCAGCATTCATTCATTAAAACACTTCATTATTAAATTTGTACTTCAAAATGATGTGTTCCGTCTCTCGAGGCACACGCGCATACGACGCATAAAACCAGTTTTATCCCGTGGTTTAAATCGCTTCGTTTCCAAATTTAATTTAATACAGTTTTGAACAAGTTTAATTATTACGCAGATAATCATTTTAAATGGAGTACTAGCATATAAGAATTACTAAATCTTTCGATCTAGCTACGCAATCGATGGGTATGTTCAATTCAGTTGTACCGACTGAGATGACGGAGTATGTGAGTCGTTTCGTTTTATTCGTCCACTTTTACCTGGTCAAAATTTTGGTCCTAACCCGTGGGTTTGTATTTTTGTTTCAGATCGTTCTCGTCCAATCGAAACGTTAAATTGATTAAGAAAATTGAGCTTCGAATTGAGCAACAATTACTTTATTCAATAAATCCGAATATGAAAATAACCAAATTTTTAGAAACGAACAACGAACGATAGATGACAATGGTATAGTTCTTGATCTGAAGTTTACATATGTGATCCATGATTCTGGCGCATATAGTCAAGAACTTTGAGTCATGTTGAACATCTCGTCTGAGTAAATTCACGAGTGAATCACTTCAAATGATCTGTGTCCGTATAAAACATTTTACAGCTTCATACACATGACCTACGAGGCGTATTTGAGACGCACTTTATCAACAGGGTTTAACCCACCGGTTTATCGTATAGGACTTATTCAGTCCAGTTCTCTTCTTGCTATGCGGATCATGGTTCACTTCTTTCTAACTCACTATGGTGAGCAGATAAGGTTTCCCTTTCATTGCTGTGGTTACTGTATTTGATTAGGCTCAAGGTTATTGAGTCCTGTCAATATCAGACAACCGTGTACATCCTTTCCATGTTGACCTTCCATCCTGAAGACCTGATAAGGGTTTTACGCCGACATCCATGGAAAGAGAGAAGATCATCTCATTCAACCGAAACATTTCTAGAGTTTGCATCCTTGCTTCCACCGAGGCGGATGCGAAAGAATACTAAGCTATAACATTGTCTGGTTTCAATTGAAGTCTTCTTCAATCCCTTTTTACCAAGGTCGAATGTATCACCATATATGCGTTCAGATCAACAAAGAACCTACTCCAATTCTTGGGGAAACAAATTATCAAATTCATTTCTCATTGTCAAAATCATACAGATTACTATATTCATCCGTAGTTGTCCTCTCCACTTTTCGGAATCGTAGTGGAGAGTTCAACAAATACTCCAATTTTATTCATCATAATTAATACCATCAAGATTGCGAGTAATATCGAACACTAATTGAGCCAACTCTCACATTGATGATTATGCAGATCAGGAAGACAATAACATTTTGACAGAATTGCAAACATCGGATTATCTATTACTATGGAATACGACGAATAGTGATCCTTCAGTCACTAAACCAAACCGACCGCCAGTAAACTGAGGGAAGGGGGTGTTGTGAAAGAGTTCACACTATTGTCGTTTTCAATCCAATAGATCAGTCTTTTGAAAACGGTTATTATTTTGCAAATTACCGGAACGTGAATTTTCAAATAAGCATACCCGTTCTTGGCTTTCCCATGGCCCTTTTTGATTTTGTAAAATTATCCGATAATTTACGCATGCATAATACTATATTAAGCCATAAACATCGAACAAACCAAATCAACATGCTTACGCGTCATGCGTCTAATGTTCCTTAGCATACATAATTCCACTTAAAGTAAATTACCACATGTTATCATTCATCAACATTTTAGCATACGTGTCAAAACATGCAACTTCCGCATACATCATGCATAATTGGTGACTGATATTTTCAGTTTTAAAAACGTTTTTGAAAATATTAGGGGCTGACTTGCAATTCATGCTTACAAAATCAATCATGCGAAATTTCTAGACATGGATTCTAGGCATTTTCAATCAGCATGGCATGTCTATCCTTTTGCGCATACCATATATTTAAATCTCAGAGCTCAATGCTCGCAATTTATTATTCAGCCAGCTTGACTAAGTCAAGACGACAGTTCTAATATATGTTTCAGAAAGTAAACAATTGCAATTCAGCCCACTAATTTAATCCAGTCCAAAAAACATGCATATCCGAGAACCATCCCCATAATCGTAACCAGGTATTAGGGTTTTTATCCGAAAATGTGTTAAAACGTAAACCCTAAGAGCACTGTTTAGGTTAACTTTGAAAGTTTGAAAACATTTTGGATTTAAAATTTGACATCCTATTTATTGAACATTTAAAATTTCCGAAAAATTTTAAAATTTGGTTTGGTCAAATTTAAAATATAGTCTTAGTCGGTCCAATTTTAAAAATCCGGTTTTGGTCCGAAACGGTTCAATAAAATAAGATTGTGGTTCGGTTCATCACTCGAAACCGGTTCGTTTTAGATTCACTTAGTTACTTTGGTCCGACCCGACTAGGTCGACCAGATTAAGAAAACCCGGATTGGTTTAACCCGTTCCGGTTTTGCAAATTGGACCGGCCCGATAGACCGAAAGGGTTCGGCCAAAACATTTCTTGTTAGGCTAAATAGAGTTTTAAAGTCCACTAAAAACTTAACTTAGCCCTCAAGAAACATTAATTATGTAAAATAATTTCCAATATTGCTAATATATATATAAAATTCGGCACTTATATATTATTAATATATATAAATATTGTCAAGATTCTATCTTTAAGATGTAAATCAATTAACAATATAAATATATAATTTTTGGCCATATATATATATATATAATTATTGTCAAATATATATTTAGGGATAAAATATATAGACAATATATTTTCTTAATCTTTTTAAGTAACCAAATCCTATCAATATATCTTTATCCCTATCTTTTAGCTAAATATATTGATAGTTTATATATTTTACTATATAATGTGAATCTTTCCTTATCTTTCCAATTTGTAGATATATTGTCTCCTTTTAATAAAATTAAAATATGGTAACAAATATATCTATTATGTTAGGCCGGCCGAATTTTACTACTTGCACCCTAAGAAATTAAAATTTTTACCTAATAATTCATCTAGGGTTTCAGCCCAAACATGAAAAATTGGAAAAGTTGTCAAATTTTAAGATCAAACCATAACTTGATCATGAATCCAAAAAGTGTTCTTGATAAAACTCATCGTGTTCTTGAAGATCATGAACATCAAACTTAAGTTTAAACAAGAATTTTCGGTTTTTGATCTATAACAACATGTAAATTCCAAAATTTTAAGTTTTTAAAGATCAAACACATGAAATTTGTTTAAAAATTTCGGATTACTCATGGTGTTCATAAATAAAAATTGCGGTTTTTTTATGAATATTCAAGAACATCAGTTTATCAAAATTTCAAGAACTCCTAACACAAGCTCTGATACCACTGTTGGATTACGGGGACGTAATACTACGGAATGCTAAACATGTACATGTAAGTAATCTAATTACATAGAGGAATAATGTACACATGCCTCAATAGCTTTCCTGCCCAAGAACGTTGTGGAGGCGGTTCTGATCCTCCGGTCGGAACCCGTACAAGTTCTTCGTGAGATGAAGTTCTACGCGGTATAAGTTCCACAGCAAATCCTCTGATCGATTCTTCAACGGGGACTGAACCTCGGACTGATATTTGGCACACCAATGGTGGTGTATGAAGGGCCGACCAAACCTACTATAGAGAGAAAGGGATTTCTCTCAAATCACAACTTAGGAGGAGTTGTGATCAAGGTGTATTTTGGAGGTGACCCCAAGACCTCCTTATATAGTGGGGGAGGAGAAAATCCCCCCCCCCCTTCCCTTTTAGGGTTTCGGCCGATTTATGTGGTGGGGGAGGCTCAATTTTGGGCCTCCCATGTCACATGGGAATTAGGTCTGGCCCAATTAGCCCTAATGTGACATTTACTTAATTATCTTAGGTAACCACATATATTAACGGGCTACCAATTACGGCGCCACGTCACCATATGCTAACATCAGCAATCTAAACCAACCGACCGCTAGTAAACTGAGGGAAGGGGGTTCGTGAAAGAGTTCACATTATTGTTTTCTTTAATCCAATAGACCAGTCTCTTAAAACGGTTTTGTTCGCAAATTACCGGAACAGGAGTTTTAAAACAAGCATACCCGATCTTGGCTTTCCCAATGCCCTTTTGTATTTGAAAAATATTCTGATGAACTTACGCATGCATATACAATTCTACTTCACAAGTAAATCATCATAGGAAACCAAATTCATCATCCAACCCACACATCATGCACACGCGTCATGCGTCTAATGTTCCGAAGAACTCTTGCTAGAATATATATAATTCTACTTCCTTAGTAAACCATAACATGCAGCTACATCCTCAACATTCAAGCATACGTGTCATACATGAAACTTCCACATCAATCATGCATACGTGTCATACATGAAACTTCCACATCAATCATGCATATTTGGCGACTGGTGTTTTTTTTAAACATTTTAAAATATAAGGGTTGACTTCCAATTCATGCTTACAATTAATAATGCGTGTTTCTAGATATGAATCCTAGGTAATCGCAACCATCACAACACCTGTCCTAGTACGCAAACCATATATTTAACCAGGGCTCTTCCCTTAACATCCAGCTAGCTTGACATAGTCAAGACAGTTCTAATAAATATATATGATGAAAAGTAAACAATTGCAATTCAGCTATCTAATTAATCCAGTCCCTAAATCATGCATTTCCGAGATCTATCCCCATAATCGAAGTTAGGCATTAAGGTTTAAATAAAACTTGAATTTTAAAATTTGAATATCCCATTTTATTAATTGACTTGAATTCGATTTCGAAAATCCGGTTTGGTTCAGTCAATTTTGGTTCAATCCGGTTCGGTCCGGTCCCATAAATCCGATTCGCGCCGGTTTTATTTAAAATCTGGTTCGGTCGGAACCGTTTAAATAAAATAGGATTTCGGTTCAACACTCAAAACCGGTTCGGCTAGACCCACTTAGTTACCCCAGTTAGACCCGACCCGACTAGGTCGAAACGATTAAGAAAACCCGGTTTGGTTTAATCCGCTCCGGTTTTGCAAATTGGACCGGCCCACTAAACCCCTAGGGTTCGGCCGAAATAAGTCTTGTGGCCTAAGTAGGGTTTTAAAGTCCACTAAAAACTTAACTTAGCCTCCAAGAATTATTAACTAGGTAAAATAATTTATAATATTGCATATATATATATATATATATATATATATATATGTATATATATATAATTCGGCTACATCTACATATATATATATATTTATTGTCAATATTCTATCTATAAGAAATAAATCAATCAACAATATATATATATATATATATATATATATGTATATTTATTTATTGTCAATATATTTAATAAGGAAACAAATATATGACAATATATTTTCTTAATCTTTTAGGTAACCAAATCTATCAATAATATCTTTATCCCTATAAATTAGCTAGATATATTGATAATTATATATATATTTCTATATATTAATATGAATCTATCCATATATTTCCAATTATAGATATATTGTCACATTTAATAAAAATTAAAATATGGTAAACAATATAACAATTATATTCGGCCAAAACTAGCAAACTTGGGGCTTAAGAAATTAAAAATTTTACCTTCTAAATTCCATAGGGTTTTGGCTGAAACATATGTAATTGGAAAGAGCGGTCAAATTTTAAGATCAAATTTGACTAAGATCTACATTTGATAAAAGTCACGTTTTTCTAGAAGATCATGAACATCAAATTTTACTAAGAACATCATGAAAATTTCGGCACTAACAATTATAAAAATCAGAAATTTTAAATTTTCTCTTTTAAAAGTTCGGGCAACAATTGTAAAAATCAAGAATATCAATTTATCAAAATCATGAACTCCTAACACGGGCTCTGATACCACTGTTGGATTACGGGGCTAAATACTACGGAAACATAAACATGGTACATGCTAGTAATCACTATTACGCATCGGAAGATGCCCACATACCTTAAACCTTTTCCGTAGTCCCAAGATCTTGCTGAGGGAGTTCTCGATCCACCGGACGGGACCCGTAGAGGTTCTTGTTAAGGAAGCCCTACGCGGTATAGCCTCCACAGCAAAGCCTCTGATCGATTCTTGGCAGGGATAGATCTCCGGAGTGATTTGCTCTAAGGAAATTGGCACACCCTTGGTGATGGTGAGGTTCGGCCGAAGTGGGTAAGTATTAGGGAGGAGGGTTTTCTCTCAAATCACCACAAAGTTGGAATTGTGAATTACCCTAATAAAAACCCTAACACTCCCTATTTATAGGAGAAGCAAAGTGGACAAAAGTCCACTTTGCCATTCCTAATTTCGGTCGGCCTATGGTGTATAAGGGAGACCCAATTTTGGGCATCTCATGTCAATTGGGATTTGGGTTAATCCCAATTTCCCTA
Source organism: Clarkia xantiana subsp. parviflora (assembly GCA_036873135.1). NCBI lineage: Eukaryota > Viridiplantae > Streptophyta > Magnoliopsida > Myrtales > Onagraceae > Clarkia > Clarkia xantiana. Next base: position 10,234,400 of record JAPTYO010000013.1, on the reverse strand, counting down.
ATGTGACATTTACCCAATCGTCTTAGTTAACATATACATATTAATGAGCTTCCATTTACGGCGCCCAATCAGCATATGCTATATAATAGTTACCATGCACGTATCTAGGGTTTTGTTTCCGTAGTAGTAATCCCCTAAATACTACACCAACAACAGAAGTCACGGATGCCATACTCTCATTAACACACTCCTCGTCCAATGCACCCGTGCTCACTCCGTCATCATCAAGTGGAAATTCACAGACTGATCAAGTCTTTGCACAAGCTCCGGCTGAGGTATGTACATCTTCTAATTCTGAGCTACAATCTCAGCAAGAGCCATCTTGGACACATGCCATGACCACTCGAGCGCAAAACAACATTTTTAAGCCGATTCTTTTTTTTTTTTGCGGCCACTAAACATCCACTCTCACCCTCTATCGAGCCTTCATGTGTTTCTCAGGCTATAAGGAACCTCATTGGCGCGCTGCGATGTCAACCGAGCTCAATGCTCTACTCGCAAATGGTACTTCAGAGCTTGTATCGGCGATGCCTCATTATAACATGGTCGGTTGCAAATGGGTCTTTCGGGTGAAACGACCTCCAGATGGAAGCATCGAACGATACAAAGCTCCTCTTGTGGCGAATGGATTTCATCAACAGCCAGGCATTGACTTCCGAGATACATTTAGCCCGGTAGTTAAACCTCAAACTATACGGGTCGTAATATCACTTGCGCTTGCTAAGAATTGGCCAATTCGCCAACTTGACGTTAATAATGCTTTTCTTCAAGGCATGATAGAGGATGTTTTCTACATGAAGCAACCAACAGGTTTCATTGATTAGTCTCACCCACACTATGTGTGTCGTCTTCTTAAGGCGATCTATGGGCTTAAACAGGCCCCCCGGGCCTGGTTCAAGGAACTCGGTGGCTTCTTAATGTCCTACGGGTTTAAGAACTCTATCTCTGACAGCTCTCTCTTTATATTATGTCGCGGAAATGTAACAATATACTTCCTTGCATATGTCAATGATCTATTAGTCACAGGGAGTAATCAAGCGGCGGTTCAGACATTCTTTCTCGCTCTTTCCGAGCGATTTTCTCTGAAGGATCTCGTCTTACTTCACTACTTTCTTGGAGTTGAAGTCATACATATGAAGACCGGGCTTCTTCTCAGTCAGCATGAATACATTTGCACCATATTAGAACGAGTTGACATGACCGGTGCCAAGCATGTTGGCACACTGCTTTGCAACCTCTGCGAGTCTTATGTTAATTGTTAGTGAATTACTATATGACTCTAATCGTTATCGACAACTTGTTGGTGCCCTTCAATATCTATTGATCACACGCCCAGACATCACTGAGCTTCCCTTAAGAGGGTACTTCGGTATCTCAAATTTATAATTTATCATGGTCTTCATCTTTGCCGATCTACTTCGACACAACTAAAGACGTACTCGGATGCAGACTTGGCACGTAACAGGGATGATTACAAGTCCACAACAGCCTATGTGGTCTACTTAGGCTACAATCCCGTCTCATGGTGCTCACGAAAAAAAAAAGTCGGTTGCACGATCCTCGACGGATGCTGAGTATACGGCTGTAATAGTGGCGGCAGCAAAAGTTTGTTGGCTGCAATCTCTACTTCAAGAACTGGGTTGCTCCTCCGCTTCACCACCTGCAATTTTATGTGATAACACTGGTGCCACATATATCTCCGCCAATCCTGTTTTTCATTCACGAATGAAACACATTTCACTCGAGTTTCACTTTGTTCGGGATTTGGTTGCTAAAGGTCTTCACAAGGTCCTGCATGTGTCCATGATAGATCTGCTTGCCGATGGTCTAACAAAACCGCTACCCCGCTTGAGATTCGAGTTTCTCCGATACAAGATGTGCGTCGCCGACGGATCCGCCATCTTGCGGGGGCGTATTAGGGAATGAATATTTTTCATTTAAGATAGATTCTAGTATTTACTGTAATATATTCTCTTCCCTTATTAGCTCATTATACTCTGTATATATCTGTAAGACACAACTCACCATTGAATAAAACTGATTGAATATTCTCTCAACAATATTGTTTATTGTAGACAAAAGAACTAGGAAGTTATAGATAAATAAATGTTATTTTTTCATCCGTCAATTTATTTATATAATGGCATATTAATGACCTCTATTATTATTATTATTATTATTATTCAGATATCTATATAAATATACACACATCTTAGTGGTGTATATTAGTATATTCTTTTTTGACAAAAGAATAGGATAGGAAAAAAACATAGAGTCATTTTATTTAATTCAAATATATTTAAAATTAAATATATACCTTTCACAATGACTAATCCAAAAAAATTAAACCAACTTACAATACCGAATTTTGCATCACTGTCATTTCTTCCTAAAGTAGTAGACTATATCGCTATAATGTTCATAGTAATTTATTTAGAATATAAACTATCTAAATTACCAATAAATAAATAAATAAAAATATAAGCAAAAGCAAGACCATAACAGAAAAATGAAGAAATCAATACCTGACAAACATTTCTAACGATATATTTTTTTCTAACAATATTTGATGTTAGAAAAAAAAAACTGCTTTCAATCTTATTAACAACACACTTGAACACTAGGATAACTTGTGTTGGATCACGGTCAAAGCTCCGGTAAGTTCTTGACGGAAAACCTGAACTCCTTGGCTCCGTGTAATCCTGCAAAAAGGGATGATCCGGGTGGTGACCCAGAATCCCTCTCCGATGCTTAAATGAGAGTTTGAACGATGGTATGGATAGCAATAGTCTAAGTTCGTCTTAGAGAATGTGTGTTCTGAGGTAACTTCCTCCTTTATATAGGAGGAGAAGTTACCTCAGTTACCTGTAACCGCGCCTGGCAGTTTACCCACGTTCCGTATATCTCGTTCAAGATTCCGTGTATCTCGCCCCACGCTCCGCGTATCTCGCACACGCTCCGCGTATCTCGGGCACGCCCTGCGTATCTCGGGCGAGTTTATCCACACTACAACAAATTTGATATGTTGTGATAAAACTTATTTAGTCACGATCGACTTCGTCACAATATATGCCTTTATTATGACAAATGAATCATTTGTCATAACAAAAAGCAAATCTTGACAAAAATTGTTATCATGAATTTTTTTTGTCATAACTTATATTGAACCGTGACAAATTAAAATGTTGTAAATATAGTTCGTCATAATTTGGCGCTAAACTACTTAATGCATGGTGACGAATAATAAATTATTAACTTATATTTTCATGTTACTAACAAATAATAAATTGTTAAATTAACTAATAACATACCTAACTTTTATGTACCTGCTATATAGTTTCAGATACTAAAATTAATTACATATTGCCTCATAAGAATCTAATTTAATTATAAAGAATCTACATCATATATCATTATATAAATGGTTAATTATAAATAAACACATGTACTTTAAGTTTTGTTAAAAAAAAGTATCGATTTTAAGTGTGAACACATAATAATAACTACACAAAAAAGAAATATATTTATCCAAAAAAGGCTAAAATAAATTTTAAAAATCCCTAAAATTGTGATGAGAAGTTATCAACATCGGATCTTCATAATCATATTCGCAGAAGCACTAAGCCACTAACCCTATAAACGTGCTTTTAAAACCACCTAGCATCTCGGAAAATTTATGAAATTGCCCTCCTACGAAGTTGTAATTTGAAAAATGGGCTTCTAAAGATAAAATTTATGGATATGCCCCGTCCCGCTGATAATATCAGCGGGATGAAAATGACGTGTCAGCGAGACGTGACGTGTCCCGCTGACTGACACGCGTGATGATAAGTCATCATCACGCGTGTCAGCCGTCCCGCTGATATTATCAGCGGGATGGAGTGACGTGTCAGCCGTCCCGCTGATATTATCAGCGGGATGGAGTGACGTGTCAGCCGTCCCGCTGATATTATCAGCGGGATGGAGTGACGTGTCAGCGGGACGTGATGTGTCCCGCTGACTGACACGCGTGATAATAATGAAGTGTCGGAATTTGCGGTATGAATATAGGTTTTCGAGTGGAAACGGCAATCTGAGCAAGGCCAATAGTATACTATTGGGTTTGACGTTTATTGGCAAAATTCCTTCGCTTAGAGGTCGAAATTTGCAGTTTTATGTTTCTTCGGGTCTTTTTGTAATTTATCGGTTTTGTTAGGGTATGTTAGCAAGTTTCGGTTTTTGTGCTAGGGTTAGGGTTTTTCTTTTCAGTATTTAATCTATGTTAGCCGTCATTTACATTCAGATTATTGATATATGGAAAAAAAAAAGAGGTTTTCCTCTACCTTGCGTCAATTCCTCGGGTATTCTTAGAATCAACGAATTCTTGCGCCCTCTATCCATCAAAGTTTCGGTATTCCCCTAGAATCAACGTGTTTTGATCCATCTTTGTCGGCATTCTAGTTGATTCTAGGGGAATACCGAAATTTTGATGGATAGAGGGCGCAAGAATTCGTTGATTCTAAGAATACCCGAAGAATTGACGCAAGGTAGATGAAAATCTCATTTTTTTTTTCATATATCAATAATCTGAATGTAAATGACGGCTAACATAGATTAAATACTGAAAAGAAAAACCCTAACCCTAGCTCAAAAACCGAAACTTGCTAACATACCCTAACAAAACCGATAAATTACAAAAAGACCCGAAGAAACATAAAACTGCAAATTTCGACCTCTAAACGAAGGAATTTTGCCAATAAACGTCAAACCCAATAGAATACTATTGGTCTTGCTCAGATTGCCGTTTCCACTCGAAAACCTATATTCATACCGCAAATTCCGACACTTCATTATTATCACGCGTGTCAGTCAGCGGGACACGTCACGTCCCGCTGACACGTCACTCCATCCCGCTGATAATATCAGCGGGACGGCTGCCACGTCACTCCATCCCGCTGATAATATCAGCGGGACGGCTGACACGCGTGATGATGACTTATCATCACGCGTGTCAGTCAGCGGGACACGTCACGTCCCGCTGACACGTCATTTTCATCCCGCTGATATTATCAGCGGGACGGGGCATATCCATAAATTTTATCTTTAGAAGCCCATTTTTCAAATTACAACTTCGTAGGAGGGCAATTTCATAAATTTTCCAGCTAATCTAAGTTAAATTAGTCAATGTTCTATTCATGTTTAATTAATAGTTTTATGCTTTATTATTAGAACCTTTTGGATAGATTCATGATTTGATAAGTCTATAAGGGAGTTACTGAAATTTAATTTATCCTCTAAAAGACTCCAATTTTTATCACTGTGTGATCGATCAACTATTTCTTATTTGACAGTGGGTGTTCTGCTTTTTCTTTTTAGGGTTCGTGTCCACTGCCGCTCATGTCATCAAAGACGGAGCTGATTGACAAATCTCTGAGAATCTCTGAGTTTGGCTTACGAGACGACCACTCGACGCCCTTCGCTTCACTTCAATTCTCTCTATCTGGTCATATCCGATCCATGGATGATGATGGGGTTGTGATTTGTTTGGGTGAAGTAATTTGATCATTTCTATTACACGAGATGTAATTGTATTTAATGTTGATGATGATATGATTGTAGTTGAACAATTTTTTATGGATAGTTATATATTTAATGAATTTCTTTTGTGGTTTATTGAATGTGAGAGTTTGTTAAATTATATTTTACGTTATTGTTTTGGAGAAGTGTTTTTGTTAGTTATTATTATTCGGAAGTTACATTCTCCAAACTAAATTATCATAATTTTAGGGCTAAACTGTGATTTGAACAAACTAATAGGGCTACATTTTTATAATACAAAATTTAGGCCAAAAATAGATTTTAATAATTAAATAGGATGTAATTTCTAAAATACATAAATTTAGGGTTAAAATGTGATTTTAATAAATACAGGATTTTTTTTTTTAAATAAAGTCGTGACAAATATTTAATTAAAACTATGACATTAATTTCGTAACAAAATAATTCAGGTGACAATCTGTAATTTGTCATAAGAAATTTTATAGTGTGACAAAATTATTATTTTGTCATGGTTTATTTAATATGACGACCATACCGTGACGACACTCGTGACGATGAAGTTCTGTCACTATTATTATAGCATGACAAAGTTTGAATATATTATGACAAAATCCTCTGTCACAAGATTTCATTTTTGTTGTAGTGCCATATCTTAACCGTTTCCCCACTACTCTATCTAGTAGGCGGGTTTCTTGGTCTTATCCTCTGATCACAAGTCCCGATCCATATCGGGGACTTCAGAGTTGTCTCATTCTAGGTCACCACCCAGGACCCCTCGTCCCACGGGACAGGGCCAGCATTCTCGGGGCTTTATTATCGGGGCCTTCTCAGAGGCATATCGGGGCCTACTCAGAGGCTTCTCGTCGGGAGTATTCAATTCATATATCGGGACCGATCTCGTCGGGACCCTTCATACTGGGCTTCTGGGTCTTCCAGGCCTTTCGCGAGGCCCACTAAGCTTACCCGCCGTTTATTGACTGTTAACGGGGCTAACGATTACATCGGAACCCATCATTTGCCCCCAAGACATGAGGGACTTATAGTCCGTCGTATCTTCCAATTCCGGACCTTCCGACATCATCATCGAAGGCTTTCATCTTCAGACCTCCCGATATTACCATCGGAGGCTTTTATCTTCAGACCTCCCGATATTACCATCAGAGGCTTTTACCTTGGGTGCAACTCTTTAATCACAAAGCTTCTCGCTCACGATTCCTCGAGACTTTAAGGACAGTTGCCAAATCTGAGGAGACTCCTCGGTTACTCCACCATTAAATGCAAGGGATGATGAAACGACGCTTAAGCAGGCGTGACTATTGCTTTCTAAAAAAGCAGTATTACGTCACTAACGTCTCTTCCGTACTGTCCCCTATAATCTCGGCGATCCAGATTGAGTCGTTTCATCTTCAACGGTCCGGATTTGAATCTGTCCAGCTGTCTTTTTATCTATAAAAGCCAAAATTCTGGCAATATTCACTCCTTCCTTATCGTTCTGATTTCTGAAAGCTCTGCAATTGTTAAACCTCAAAGCTTTTCTCCTCAAGTCTCGTCTGATTCTCCGGCGATTCAAGGCTTCCTCCGGCGATTCAAGGCTTCCAGCCGTCCAGATCTTCTCTTCGTCTTCTCCGATCAATCATCCATTATGTCTGGTAAGGTTTTCCTTCTTTGCCTCCGTGATTTACTGATATTATTTTCTTTTTCTTGCCTAAGTTTTCCCGTTATGGCCGTTTTTAGACGAGGCCAGTTCTAGAGGAAGGAACCTCTTTACATTCAAGCTTGCTACTAATGAAATCTCGGAGACCCTTTATGAAGCTGCTCTCCGGGAAGGCTGCATCACGTCGGCCTGGGAACCTCACTTTCCCTACGATTCTCACCAACCCACCAAGAGAAAACACATAGTTACCCGTCCTCGGGAAGGAGAAGTGTTTGTCTCCACGGGACAGATAAACGCCGGGATCCAATTCCCTTTCTGCGGTAATCTGGTTGAAATGTGTAACTTCTATCAGACGCATCCAACCACCTTCTCCCCACACGCTATCCGCGTGTGGAATGCCTTCCAAGTTCTGTGCCTCCGCCAACAATGGACGTACAGCCTGCTGCTCTTCCGTACCTTCTACGGAATGAAGTGTAACAAGGCTGGAGTCTGCTCCTTTACCCCTCGACTTCCCAAATGGACCAGGGAGCAACTCGCTCGCTTCGGCTGGGATGGCGAGACTTGGAAATTCAACAAGGATCGGGGGTTCATTCGCGATTCAGGGTCCGACAACAGTGGGTGGAAGAAGTACTACTTCTTCGTCCAGAACAGCTCCATCCCGTGGCCCCGATGGGAGGTTGTCGCGGACCCTGCCCCCAAGTTTGAATCCTACACCGAGGACGACTTCAACACCCTTCAACTGATCCAGATTTATCGTTGGGGGTACTCCTTCGCTCCCCTTGACGCCAATAAACTCGTGGAGGGGGACCTGATCCAGATCAGGGTCCAACTCCTCGATTCAATTTCCGACAACTTGGTTCTTAGGGTAACACTTCTAACTGCATTTTTACTTTTATTTTTGCAGCCAAGAAGGCATCTCTGCTGACCCATCTCGTGTTGAAGCAGGGGGAGACCGACGCTGTTCCAAGCTCCAAGCGGAAGCGGAAGTCCTTGAAGAGGGGAGCCTCCTCTTCTACGGCTCCTCCGACTGAGGAGCAAGTCGAGATGGCCAAGCGGGCCAAAAGAGAGGAGGTGAACAAGGCCTTCAGTGTCACCACCGTCGAGGAAGGTAAGCGTGTTCGCCAAGCTATTAAAAAATACAGGAGGTTGGTTCCCGAGGAATTTATCTCCTCCGACCAGCAGTCGCGGGTCAGAGAAATCAAATACATACTTCAAGGGGAAACCCCCCCGCGCCAGAGGCCAGGGCGGAGCATCCTGAGGCCAGCTGTGGAGGACGTGTCCCGAAGTCCTCCCTTGGATTTGCGCTCTCCCACTCCGGAGCCTCCGACTGAGGCTTCCAAGGTCATTCCTCCTCTTCCCCTAGATGGGAGCCTCTACGAGGTTTGCACCCCCGATCAAGAGACGGTTCCCTGGAACCCGATCGAGTCTCTTCGAGGGGTCCCACTCCATCGGGGAGACCTTCAGCCAGAATTGGCCCTTCACCTGCTGGCAGGGTCAATTCCACCAGCCTTGAAACGTCCGATCTCCTTGGCTGACGAAGATATTGACGAGGATCTTCGTGACATGGCCATCCGTCGGATGGAGGTAAAACCTTACTTTCTCTTTTGCTCTTGCCTTCGATTATCGGACCTTAACCTCTTATTCCCTTTGCCTCAGGAAACTGCGAGCCAACAGCGCTGCTTTGGCTACATTCTCGCTCTGAAGGATGCTCTGAAGGAGGAGCGGGCCAGGTCGGACCCCAAAGCCTTGACCAAGCTCTAGGAGGACCTTGCCGATGCTGTGGCCGCAAGGGAGAAGATAACCAAGGAGCAGACCCTCCTTGGCCAGAAGGCTATGGACTTGCAAAAGCATGTTCATGACTATGAAGTCGTGCTGCGTCGGGAGCGGAGGATGCTCAAAGAGGAACAGCAGCGGCACGAGGCGGAGCAGAGGCAGCTCGTCCTCGAGAAGAGCATTCTCGAGGAAGCTAAGGCGGGACTCGAGGCCGAGAAGGCTGAATTTCCTGCCAGGCTGGCTGAGGCAAAGGCTCAGGGTCGCGAGGAGTATCGGAACTCCGATGATTTCAAGGCGGATGCCGTGGGGTTCTGCAAGGTCGAGGTGGAGAACGTTCTGTTCAATGCCGTCGAGGAGCTTTACACGGTATACGAGGATGCCATTGACTTCAAGAAGTTTGAGACCCTCGCCCCCTTCGCGGAGAAATACTTCAACCTCCCCGCGGAAAGTGATGAGGCCGATGCCCCCGAGGGTGCCGCGGACCCGACTCCACGAACTGCGGAGCCTTCTGCCCTGGACCCCGCGAACTCTGTTCCCTCCGAAGCTGCTGAGGACCCAACTTCCAACAAGGACCAGGCTTAATGCTTCATTCTTTAAGTCCTTGTAATTTCCTCTTTACAATTTCCTCCTTGTATCGGAACCTTCAGGCCTTCGAGCCTTTATGAAAAATTCCTTTTATCTATTTTGATCTCGATTATTATTGCACTACTTAAAGCGACTTGACTCGTTACTTAAAATGTTCCGATACACCACTTAAGATGACTTCATACATCCTTCCGATGCTTCACAAGAATTTACCACTTAAGGTGATTTCATACGTCTTTCGCGACGTTTTTCTTGGGACTTCACCACTTAAGGTTTCTCGTCCATGCCGTTCAAGGCAATTTCACACATCACTTAAGATGATTTTATCGCACCATTTAAGGCTTTTTATCGCGTCACTTAATCATACCCCTTAAGGCTTTTTGCTGCATCATAAAGACGACTTACTCGGACCCCCTAGGGCTTTTTGCTGCATCATAAAGACGACTTACTCGGACCCCTTAGGGCTTTTTGCTGCATCATAAAGACGACTTACGCGGACCCCTTAGGGCTTTTATTCATACCTAGGCTTTTTGTTGCATCATAAAGACGACTTAATCATACCTCGTAAGGCTTTTGTTCTTACCTCGGAAGGCTTTTGTTCTTACCTCGGAAGGCTTTTGTTCTTACCTCGGAAGGCTTTTTATCGCGCCATAAAGACGACTTAATCGTACCTCGGAAGGCTTTTATCGCGTCCTTTAAGACGACTTACCAACAGTCAGAATAAATCTAAAAGCAATTTGATCAGAAGCAACTTCTTTTATTTATTAATAACTCAAAGCTTGCTTACATCGGATCGATCGATAGATAACTTGCGCCATTCGCGGCGACTTAACATCACGCACGACTTAAGGCGACTTAGGATCAAACATGACATTTCTTCAAGTGTGCGCCACTGAAAGAATGTTTCAACGTCTTGCCATCAAGGTCTTCTAACTTGTACGCATTCGGGGCTGGCATCCCTACGATCTTGTAAGGTCCCTCCCATTTCAGTGACAACTTGTTGACCCAATCTTGATGGACAAACTCATTCCTCCGCCAAACAAGTTCTCCAACAAAGAATTGTCGGGACTTGACCCGCCGATTATAGTACCTGTCTGTTGCCAGACGCATCCGAGCCTGAACTTCATCAGCTTTCCGCCTTTTCTCTTCAAGCAAGTCCAAGTCCAGACGTCTCATTTCTTCGTTCGTCAGAGGCTCATAATACCTCATGCGATGGGACGCCACCGCTATCTCCACGGGAGCAACTGCCTCGTGCCATCTAGCCAATGACCCTGCAAGGCATAGACCCTCTTCTTCAAGCCATCCATTACGATCTTGTTGGCTGATTCCACTTGGGCATTAGTCTGAGCATGGCGGACAGAGGCTGTCCGATGCTCGATGTTCAACTCCTCCAGATACTCCTTCAACTGAGCCCCATTGAACGGAGGACCATTATCGCTGATCAACACTTGAGGAACCCCGTACCGGGATACGATTTGAGTCTGGAGAAACTTGACGATCTGTTGCCCCGTCGTCTTGGCCAACGCCTTAGCGTCTATCCACTTCGAAAAGTAATCAATGGCTACAAGTAAGTACTTGCACTGACCTTTCGCTTGCGGAAGGGGTCCCACCAAGTCAATGCCCCACTGCGCGAAGGGCCAAGCACTCTTGATGGACATCAAGTTCGCGGCGGGAGCCACGATGTTCATAGCGTACCTCTGGCACGCATCACAGGATTGGACCAACGCTATCGCTTCCTTGTTCATCGAAGGCCAGTAGTAGCCTAAATTCAGCGCTTTCCTCACAATGGATCGGGCCCCTTCATGACAGGCCGCGACTCCTTCGTGCAACTCTCTCAGAATCCGATTCGTGTCAGGCCCCGCCACACATCTCAGAAAAGGCTTTACATGCCCCTTCTTATATAATTGGTTGTCCACCATCACGTAGTTGCTTACGATTCGACGCAACCTGACAGCTGCCACTTCATCGTCGGGGAGTGCCCCCGTAGTCAGGTATGTGACTATCGGGGTCATCCAGGTGGGTTCCTCTTCTTCCTTCGATCCTGCTTCAATAGCACATACCTCCGATGGATTTATGGTTGAGATAATTACCCTCTCCAGAAAATGCACCTTCCGATTCTCCTCGGGGGCTACTCCCAGGGCAAACTTGCTTAAGGCATCTGCCTCCGCGTTTTCTTCCCTCGGGACTGCCTCAATATCGAAGCTTTTGAAGCTTCCCTTCAAAATCTGCACCTCGTGCAAATACTTCCTCATTGTCGGGTTCTTCGCCTCGTAATTCCCCTGGACTTGATTCACGATCAGGTTAGCATCACACTTCACCTTTAAATGATCAACTCCCGTACCTTTGGCGATTTTAAGGCCCGTGATGAGAGCCTCATACTCAGCTTCATTGTTAGTGGCCCTAAACGTCAAGGCCAAGGCATATCGCAAGGGCTCGCCTCTACCGGGCGGTATCAATACAAATCCTGCCCCCGATCCCTCTACACTTGAAGAACCATCAGTGTACATCTCCCAAGTGTTCTCCTTATTTGGCTGTTCTGACTGTTCTGCTATCGGGACCTCCATGGTTGCCCCCTCTACAGGACCCGCTTCTTCCAGATCGGGTGCTGTAGACTCTGATATGAAGTCCGCCAATGCCTGGCCCTTAATAGCCGTTCTCGGGGCAAAGTGAATACGGAACTCCGTAAGCTTGACTGCCCATTTCACCAATCTCCCCGACGCCTCCGGTCGGTTCAAAAAGTGCTTCAAGGGCTGATTAGTTAACACCGTAATCTCATGGGCATGAAAGTAAGGCCTCAGCTTTCGAGCAGCAATAATCAACGCAAATAGATACTTCTCAACAGCGGGATAATTCATTTCAGATTTGGCAAACGTCTTGCTTACATAATAAACAGGAACTTGGTCGCCCTTGACAATCTTTATTAACACAGAACTAACAACAACTTCAGAAACAACCAAATAGAGATAAAGCGGCTCGCCTGGAACCGGTTTTGCCAACGGCGGGAGGGTACGTAGGTGTTGCTTGAGCGCCTGAAATGCCTCCTCGCACTTGTTGGACCACTCAAACTTCTTGTGGGCCCTTAACACATCAAAAAATGGCATGGCTCGGTCACTCGCCTTGGATAAGAAACGATTCATCGCGGCTAATCAGCCATTCAGCACCTGAACCTCTCGATGAGTTTTCGGAGACTGCATCTCCTCGATTGCTCTCAGCTTCTCAGGATTCACCTCTATTCCTCTCTGGCTCACCATAAAGCCCAGGAACTTCCCCAAATTCACTCCGAAAGCGCACTTGTCCGGATTCAAACGAACCTGATGAAACCTCATCCGCTCAAACGCCACCGCCAAGTTGCGGACATGGTCTCCCGCCTGTCGGGACTTCACCAACATGTCATCCACATAAGCCTCCATGGTCTTTCCCAGCATGTCCCCGAACAATTTGTTCACCATCGTCTAGTAAGTCGCTCCAGCATTGACCAGCCCAAAGGGCATAACGTCATAGTGATAGACATCACTATCAGCATAAAAGGCTGTGTGGGGGGCATCCTCCTTCGCCATCTTGATCTGGTTATAACCAGAATAAGCATCCATGAAGCTTAGCAGCTCATGTCCCGACGTGGCATCCACCAGCTGGTCGATTCTCGGGAGCGGATAATAGTCTTTTGGGCAAGCTTTGTTCAAGTCGCGGAAATCGACACACATCCGCCACTTCCCGTTACTCTTCCTCACCAGGACCGGGTTAGCGACCCAAGTCTGAAATCGGAGCTCCTTGATGAACCCAGCATCGAGCAACCTGCCCACCTCCTGATGGATCGCGATCCTCTAATCCGCGCCCATCAGACGCCTTTTCTGCGCGATAGGCTTGATCGCGGGATCAATCTTCAGCTCGTGCACTATCACGTCGGGGTTGATTCCTGGCATATCGCTCGGGGACCAGGCAAACAGCTCCTTGAACTCCTTCAGGAGCTCGATCAATTCTCGGGCTCTTTCCTCCGACAAAGCAGACCCGATCTTCACTTTTCTTTGAGGTCCGTCAATCTCGACCTCTTTCAGATCCTCCATGGGGGCGGGACGCCCAAACGTCTCTCGAGGATCGGCATCAGTCTGAAGGACAGCCATAGCTTCCCTCCTTCTCCTTCGGGTGGCATTAACATAACACTTTCTGGATGCCACCTGGTCACCCTTGACCTCCCCGACTCCATTGTCCGTCGAGAACTTCATCTTCTGGTGAACGGTCGAGGCGACTGCCATGAAAGGATTGATGGTGGTCCTCCCGATGATAGCATTGTACGTCCCCGCGGACTCCACCACGACGAAATCCACGTTCCGCCTTTCCACTTTCCACCCACTACCGAATTCCACCGGTAAGGTGATCATTCCCAGCTTATAGGAAGTAGAACCAGAGAATCCCACCATCGGGAAGTTCACCTACGCCAGGTCATTCTTCGTCTTTCCCATGGCTTCCAAGGCGTCCATAAACAGAATGTCGGAGGAGCTCCCTCCGTCTATCAGGATCCGCTTCATCTCGAATCCATCCACATCCAAGGTCACGACCAAGGCGTCATCGTGGGGGCTCTCCACGCCTATCAGATCCTCTGCTGAGAAAGAAATCACCATTTCTTCCTTCTTAGTCCACGATCGGGACCTCTTTCCTAACACCACGGCAGAAGAAATTCGGGAAGCGTAATTCTCCCGAGAAGCGGAGGTATCACCTCCCGCCGCCATTCCTCCATGAATGACATTGATAGTTCCCCGCCTCTCCTTACGGGCACCGGACGATTCCAGCTCAACCTTCTTCTTCTTTGGAGATCGATCACGGGACCTGGAACGGGACCGCGATCAAGTTTTGGAACGGGATCGGCACCGTCCCCCACCAACAAACTCCTTAAGCTTCCCCTTCTGGATCAGCTTCTCTATCTCCTTCTTCAGCTCCCGACAGTTATCTGTGTCGTGACCATTGGCTCGGTGATACCGACAGTAACGATCAGAGCGACCTCCCAAGAATTCACCTTCTTTCCTCGGGGGGTACCGGACGAGACCCTGCCGATCCATCACCGCTAGCACGGCGGCCATCGAACTGTTGAAGGGAACGTGACGACCCTCTCGGTTATCCTTCCTCGGAGGACGCTTGTCCTCCCTTCTATCGGGGCGACCACGGCTCCTACTTCCCTCCGATTTGTCGTTCCCTTTGCGATCGTCCGACAGCTTGAACGATTGCTTTCCTCTTCCTGACTTCGGAGGATCAAGCTCTCCGGCAGCAATCTTCAACTCCTGCACGTCGATTTGTTGCTTCACCCTCGCTTGCAAAGCTTCCATACTCCACACAGCCTTCGCGGCCACACTATTCATCAGATCGGAACCATATGGGGCAGTTAGGTTCCGAAGGAAGGTGCGGATGGTCTCTCCCTCCGACATTTCCTCGTCGATCTCCGCGACACTAGTAGTGAACCGTTGGTAATAATACGCCAACGATTCGTCAGACCTCTGCACCACCTAGGTCAAAGACCTCACGCTCTTCAAGAGGCGCCTACGACCCTGATACTGCTTGATGAAGCGGTCGTGCATATCACTCCAGCAAGTAATACATCCCGGCGGTAGGCTGAAAAACCACGTCACGGCCCTCTCTCCCAATGTGATCGGGAACAGCACACACATGATGTCATCATTCGCGGCTCTACCCATACAGGTCTGGACATGCCTCTGAACATGGCGAACTGGGTCCCCTTCACCATCGTACTCCTTGATGGTCGGAATACCTAGCCCTGGCGGGGTGACGGTATCTATCAGCCGTGGAACAAAAGGATGAGTAGATCGATCCCTCAGCTCCGATGTCATATGCTTCTGGTCGCCCATGCAGATGTTGACAATCTTCACCACCTGATCGGGGGTGATGGGGCCATTCAGGGGAATGGTCCTGTGTTGCACTGGTCCAGGACCGTCGACCACGAACCTTTCCGAATGCGCGGGTTCCTTACCCCTATTCCTGGACTGAACCTCCTGTTCCTCTTGAACCTCCCTTGGAGGAGGTGGAGGCAACTCTTCCCTTCTCTTGGCAGCCTCTCTTCTGTCCAGAAGAGCTTCCGTGGCCTCCAGGAACATGGGCATAGCATCTGTTACTGCCTTAGCCAACTCCGGGTTTGAGGAAGCACCTACCTCCCTCCGCGGGATTTCCTCCCTGTGCACCACCGGATTTGGAGGAGCATCCACCTCCCTTCTTGGGATATCCTCCCTGTTCACCGCCGTGTCTCGGACTGAGACCTCGTGATCTTCACCATGCCCCCCTGTGTGAGAAACAGCAGGGTGATCACCTTGTTCAGCAACATGCTCCGGCAACGCGGAATTCACGGTTCCAGCAGGGCGAGAACTGCTCGCCGGGACTTGCTTCTTCTGCTTGCCACCACCAGCCATCGATCTAGTAGAAACTATTGTGACTTTTTGTAAGTTTCCCACAGACGGAGCCAATGTTGGATCACGGTCAAAGCTCCGGTAAGTTCTTGACAGAAAACCTGAACTCCTTGGCTCTGCGTAATCCTGCAAAAAGGGATGATCCGGGTGGTGACCCAGAATCCCTCTCCGATGCTTAAATGAGAGTTTGAACGATGGTATGGATAGCAATAGTCTAAGTTCGTCTTAGAGAATGTGTGTTCTGAGGTAACTTCCTCCTTTACATTGGAGGAGAAGTTACCTCAGTTACCTGTAACCGCACCTGGCAGTTTACCCACGTTCCGTATATCTCGTTCAAGATTCCGTGTATCTCGCCCCACGCTCCGCGTATCTCGCCCACGCTCCGCGTATCTCGGGCACGCCCTGCGTATCTCGGGAGAGTTTATCCATATCTTAACCGTTTCCCCACTACTCTATCTAGTAGGCGGGTTTCTTGGTCTTATCCTCTGATCACAAGTTCCGATCCATATCGGGGACTCCAGAGTTGTCTCATTCTAGGTCACCACCCAGGACCCCTCGTCCCACGGGACAGGGCCAGCATTCTCGGGGCTTTATTATCGGGGCCTTCTCAGAGGCATATCGGGGCCTACTCAGAGGCTTCTCGTCGGGAGTATTCAATTCATATATCGGGACCGATCTCGTCGAGACCCTTCATACTGGGCTTCTGGGTCTTCCAGGCCTTTCGCGAGGCCCACTAAGCTTACCCGCCATTTATTGACTGTTAACGGGGCTAACGATTACATCGGAACCCATCAACTTGGAAGTATAAAATTTGACTAATTGTGATCGTATAATATATGTTCATACTAAAACACCATTCGATCAAGCAATTGATATAGTAACAATATGGAAATTGAATTAAAAATATTCGGAAATCAATTCATTAAAAAATACTATTGACATTCAGAACTTATAAATTAGTGTAAAAGGATATTGAAAATTGAATTTTGCAATCATAATGCATAAATTATAAGTTTAAAGAAGTATATCCAAAAATAATAAATAAAATTTAAAATAATATCATCCAAATAATAGTACATAAGATGATCAAAATAAATATTAGAAAAATATTGAACCCGCGCAATGCGCATGACAAATACCTAGTAATATACTAATTATGGTGGTTTTTCTAGGAGGATCACTCAGAAACTGACATATTCAGCAACGTACACCAATCAGAGAATAACAAATAGTAAACTAAATTTTTATCAATCATGAACTCCTAACACTGGCTCTGATACCACTGTTAGAATACGGGGAGTAATCACTACGGAAACACTAAAACATGGTACGTGCATGTTGTTAGGTTATAAAGTCTAGGCCAACGGGTCGTCAATCTAGAATTTATCTCCCACTAATGAAATGTCGGGTTCAGTGTTCCTAGGGCTAGTCGTTCTGACATATGTCCTTCTCTTATCTCCTTCTGACCTCCTTTCCTTCTCTCCTTCTGATCCCCTGAGGCTTGTACTTCTTATCCCCTGGGGCTTGTCCTTCTGCTCTATGCTCTTCTGCTTCCTTGGCTCTCTTCTCCTTGCCACCCTGCAAGAGGGGCAATACCAGGCACAGAGGGGGGGTGGTGCCTGATGAACCCTCTCCGATGCATAAGTCAGTACGGTTTTAGAGAGATAAAGCTAGAGAGATGTCAGAGCAAAATTGTGCCACTTGCTAAGATGTCCAAATGAATTGTGGAGGTGGGGTATTTATAGGCAACGGTGTCATTAAGGTGGCTTAATGACATCGTTAACCTTTAAACACAGTTAATTAACCTTTAAACACGTAATTAGGACCTTAGGATACGGAGAAGGTAGGCGGAGTAAGCCGAGTGTGGGAGTCCAAAAATGGTGCCGGGGCCCTTGGGGGGAAGGGAAATCCGACCCCCAAGGGTAGGGGTTGGGTGAGGGCACCCAACCCCTCCTAGGGAGGATGGGGTTGGCCAACCCCATCCCCCCTAGGGGAGATCGGGTTGGCCGACCCGATATCTCCTAGGAGAGATCGGGTTGGCCGACCCGATCTCTCCTAGGAGAGATCGGGCTGGCAACCTGATCTCTCCTAGGAGAGATCGGGTTGGTCCACCCGATCTCCCCTAGGGGAGATCGGGTTGGCTGACCCGATCTCCCCTAGGGGAGGTCGGGTGTGGCCACCCAACCTCACCTAGGCGAGTCTGACTCGGCCGGACGAGCGCTTCGGCCTCGTCCGAGCCGTTGGTGTTTTCGCGAAGGGTTCGGGTTGAAGTTTCGATTTACAATCATTAACGGGGTGATAAAAATAAAGCGATTCGGAAGTCAACGGGTTCAAATTGGGCGTATATCCATCACATGCCCCCGAGTCAACCAATGGCCTAACCCTTGATTGACTCTATTTCAGGATGGTATGACACGCGCAATTTGAAACCGGGGTTTTACCTCCTTGTCTGAATGCCTGCTTACCCATGGATGCGTGCCTCTGACTCTGCCCCCTGCCATATGAGATAGAGGAATTGTAAACGTCAGAGTAGCACGGACGTGTGCCTAGGCATGCGTCCGTCTGAGGTGGGAGTAATAAATCTATCTTTGCTACAGGCGTATACTCGAAAAATACACGCTTGCATAAGGATGCAATACGAATACACCTAAGTGACTCATGCTTCAATTTCGTGCCGGGATTTTGCCCAAGTGAAGGAAAATTTAATTTTGGTCCGAAATTTTTCTAAGTATGGGATACTAGAAAATACGCCTAGGATGTTAACTAGGAGTGAACATGGACATATCATGAACATGAGGATGTGTACTAGCATACATGCAAGTAGGAACATAAGGATGGGAGTGAGTATAGACATGCTGCGATTGTAGTCATGGATGTATGCATAAATATATGGCGGCCACGTGCATGGACGTCTAAATGTTTGAACACACGGGAGGGTGTATGTGGGCATGCATATGAGTGCAAGCATGAACATGTAAGTATGTATGGATGGGTTGTGAGTATAAGCATGAGTGATGACATTGATGTACCTGCAGATGTTAATCATGAATATGAGCATAAGTGCAAAGGTGAGAGCATAGACCTCTCCTTTACTTGAGTGTGGGAACTCTGCCACTCAATGGGACACAACGTTCCGCCTCCCTCGTACTAGCGTGAGCATTGTCCATTAATCTCGACCTTCGGCATGTGTAACATTTGTCCTTCATTCGTTGGAGCGTGTGTATAGCTCTTGACCTTTACCCTGCAACTTGTTCCCCATAAAAGTGAGGGTGAAAAAGCTTACAAGCTTTCTTCTTACCGTCGCGAGCGAAGGGGTCTATTGACATGTGCTAAGGGTTGACCCTTCCTTCGGATGTGCTGGAGCGTTGCTCCATTTGGGGAAACTAAAAGTTCGCCCTCTTCCCTTGGTGTTAAGGTTGCCCCCGTAGTAGGCGTATCTCGCCCCTCCATGAGTAAGGGTCGATTTTTGCGTTGGTTGCTCGTATAGGTGACTCACTTTTGGGAAGCTTTCTTCTTCAGACAGGGAGACCTTGAAGATCGTTTTCCAAGGTAGTCAGACCAAATCTGACCGTCCTGTGTCTTGGGTGTCCGAGGCGGACTTGTATAAGGCAGGGACTCGTATGACCCCTTGTAGGTTGATTTCATGGAGAAACATACAAGGTGTAGGCAGAGCGTTCCGAACGTACCGTTGAATCAGATGAGAGGGAAGAACCCTCTAGTTCTGCTTATCAGTCCTAGAAATTTTCTAAGTCAGGGGTGGCTGCTAATGCTTCCAGTATGTTCTTTTTCCCTTCTTTTTTCTTTGTGATATACTTATGATTGTTCTCATGCTGCTTCCTTCTTGTTGTTAGAGCGCTCTTCCCTGGTTACCGAATGGTTCTTGTGGTGGGTGAGAGTTCAAGTCAATCTAAATCCAAGGCGCGGAAACCTGACTCTGAGGTCGGGCCCTCGGCTGCCAAGGAGAAGGAAACCGCGAGAGGCTCTCCTTCAAGTGCCCCCTTGCTGACTCCCTCCCATGATAAGGAGGTAGTGGTTGAAGAGGCGCCCTCTTCGCTTGACAAAAGGAAACAACCTGTGGCTGGCGATGGGGTGATCATAGGTCTTGATGTCTCTTCTCTATCCTCTGCCCCCCAGCCGAGGGGCCGAGTCTCAAGTTTATTTCACCTTCATATAGATTTGACGACTTTTGAAGGTGTCTTTGTCTTTCCTATGGGTTATGTTATTAACCCCTGCGTTGAAGATTTTTCTTTTGGTGATGGGTGTGATCATCACCTTTCATTGAGGTTCTCCTCTCTTGCCATGGCTCTGATTAAGATAGCAAATTCTTGCTTTGGAATTTGGTGGAGACTGCTTTTGAGTTAGCCTTTACTAGTATCGTAGTTGTGATCGTTGTGAGGATCGTTTTGTTATATGCCCTCGATAGTGCTTGTCGTGATTCTTTGCTTTATGGTTGATTTCGTGAGATATGGAGGTTGTCTTCATAATGAGGACATCTCCTTCCTGGTATCACCCAGTGGGTTGAAATATAAGTGCCTACCTTTGATGGGCGTACGAAGGGTGTTGTTTTTCCTTTTTCTTGAACCTCCTCCTAAGGCTAGGCGTAGCCTTTTGATGTTCGTGGTCGGGATGGTGTCTTTACAATGCATGTCTTTGACAGATGTTTTATGATGTGCTGCCATGATAATTACTTCGGGGTATGTGTACGTGATAGCCACTTCGTGATGTGTCGGAATGATAGTCCTTCTGTAGTGTGTGGACATGATAGCCAGTTCAGGGTATGTGGACATGATAGCCACTTCAAGATATGTGGACATGATAGCCACTTCAGTGTATGTGGACATGATAGCCACATCACGATGTATGGAGTTGTGCTTTAGTATTCCTTTCTCATTGGAGAGCCTTCCTTGTTATAGTTGCCTTTTGTTTAGGCTATATTTGTTGGGTTAAGTCCCGATGTCTCGTCTTGTCGGATGTTGTATCCATTATGCTCTTTAGATGTCTCCTTCATGAGTTGTGCTTGACGATGTTCAAATCTGATACGAGCATAGGTCACGCGAGGGCGACATGCAAGACAATAACATTTGTCGGAGGTTGATTTGTGTGACTTGTAAGGCAATTCTCTTCATGATGGGTCGAGTTTATTTCGAGAGCCTTGAACTTTGGATTTCATGTCTTTGCTATCTTCCTTGGTGGTGTTGGGTTCCTTTGAGATACTTCTCTTGACTTGTGATATGGATGGTAGGATAACTCGTTACTTTTCATGATAACCTCTTGTGCTTATGTATATGATCCTTTGGTCATGGACTTCTCCTTTGTATATGCTTTCCTTCACATCATACCTGCTATCTCATCAAGAAAAAACATTATGTGTTCTTCATATAACTTTACTTTGAAATTACTTTCTCATGGGATCCTTCTCAGTATGGTGTAATGATCTCTTCTGATACCCTTTGAATGGTATGTATGGTATTGCTAGACCAAAGATACGCTCTTGGTGGGCGTTGAATACTGTTCACGAGATACGCTCCCGGAGGGCACCAGTAGTTAGACCAAAGATACGCTCTTGGTGGGCGTCGAAACTGTTCACGAGACAGGCTCTCGGAGGGCACTTAACGTTTCACAGGATAGGCTCCCGGAGGGCACAAGTTAGACCAAAGATACGCTCCTGGTTGGCGTCGAAAACTGTTCACGAGACAGGCTCTCGGAGGGCACTTAACGTTTCACAGGATAGGCTCCCGGAGGGATCAGGTTAGACCAAAGATACGCTCCTGGTTGGCGTCGAAAACTGTTCACGAGACAGGCTCTCGGAGGGCACTTAACGTTTCACAGGATAGGCTCCCGGAGGGCTCAGGTTAGACCAAAGATACGCTCCTGGTTGGCGTCGAAAACTGTTCACGAGACAGGCTCTCGGAGGGCACTTAATGTTTCACAGGATAGGCTCCCGGAGGGCTCAGGTTAGACCAAAGATACGCTCCTGGTTGGCGTCGAAAACTGTTCACGAGACAGGCTCTCGGAGGGCACTTAACGTTTCACAGGATAGGCTCCCGGAGGGCTCAGGTTAGACCAAAGATACGCTCCTGGTGGGCGTCGAACTGGTAGTTTGAAATCTACCTCAAGATACGCTCTTGGGGGCGTCGAATCTGGTAGTGTTTTTTCTACCTCAAGATACGCTCTTGGGGGCGTCAAATCTGGTAGGTTGCAAATCTACCTCAAGATACGCTCCTGGGGGCGTCGAAATTCGTAGTTTTTGGAAACCACTCTCAAGATACGCTCTTGGTGCGTCGAAGGTCGTAGTATAAAAACTACTCTCAAGATACGCTCTTGGGGGCGTCGAAGGTCGTAGTATGAACACTACTCTCAAGATACGCTCCTGGGGGCGTCGAAATTCGTAGTTTTTGGAAACCACTCTCAAGATACGCTCTTGGTGCGTCGAAGGTCGTAGTGTATAAACTACTCTCAAGATACGCTCTTGGGGGCGTCGAAGGTCGTAGTATGAACACTACTCTCAAGATACGCTCTTGGGGGCGTCGAAGGTCGTATTATAAAAACCACTCTCAAGATACGCTCTTGGGGGCGTCGAATCTGTTCGCGGGATAGGCTCCCGGAGGGCACAGGGTTCGTAGTTTTAGAGCTACTCTCAAGATACGCTCTTGGGGGCGTCGAATGTGTTCGCGGGATAGGCTCCCGGAGGGCTCATAATATTACCTTATCTTGTGTCCTTACTCATGTAGTGTGCGTCTTTGGTATGCTTTTCGAGTCTTTACTTGACTTTTCCTTCTATGATATTGCATGCTACCACGCTTTTCCTTCAATATGGGAGATCGCCTCTCGAGGGCGATGTTTGTGTGTTGCCAACTTAGGACGAGTTCGTATAGGGAGTTGATGATGTTTTCCTCTTATGTGACCTCTTCTAGGAGAAGTGGTATTGCATGTTCTTGTGATCTTCTGCCTCTAATCTCTTCTTTTACACTTAGGTGGACTACCAAGCACTTATTCGTTTGGTGCCCCCCAAGTCGCTTGGTGGTCACACCGCCTTTCATATTTGGCCGTTGAAGGCCCCTCGTTCATTTTCTTGGTTGGGTACCCCTTATGCTCGGGGCTCCCTTGTCTGCTTCTTTGAATGCGATGAGTGTCCCTTGTAGGATTTACTCTTTCTCATGCTTGCTTGTTTCAGTCATAGGCATGGTTTGGATGATGCCTTTGTCGGATGTGTCTTTGGAAGTTGGGTGGAAGAGCTTTTGCTTTGGGTGGGTGGGGGTGGATTTCATTCTCTTGATAACTAGGATGTGGCATTGTTTGTATCCTAGGGGTGCTTGTAAATTCTTTCCCCCCCTTCCTTGTGTTTTAGGTTGAAAAGCTTTCTCATAGAATGGTGTCTTGAGTTGTTAGTCTCGTAGGTGTGTTTCAGACTAGTCAATCTGATCCATGCTTCTTGCTCGGGCCTGGGGGGGGGGGGGTCTGACCAGGCTGTGGTAATCTTCTTGAAGTGTTGTGGTACTTAGTGTGCTTTGCCTTTTCCTTTACATTGGAGTATTCTTCAATGCCTTTGGGGAGTGTCACATTGGTCATGCTCTTCCCACCTTGAATCTTGATTATAGACTTCCTTTGAATTATGACTTGAACCTAAAAAGGATGTTTTCCTTTAGGTTTGCAAGTGACGCTTCATGATTTTCCATGGGTTTGCCCTCGTATTGGCTATTCCTTGTTGGATAACTTCATTAGAGGCTGCATTTGTATTGCGTACGTATACGTGTTTGAGGTGTGTTGAGCTGACAAGTCCCTCCTTTTTTGTTTTATCATAACCTTCATTCATCATGTATTCGGCGTATGGCCTTAGAGGCGGGATATTTTTCTAGTGCCCCTTTTATCGGGGTTCTCCTCTTGATGGTATGCCAGGGTCAAATGTCTTATCATTTGCAGACAAGGTGGTTGATCGGGATGTGCGTCTAGTGTGAAGGTCGATCTTGAAACCTTACTTCCCAAGCTTTTGAGCTCTTCTTTGGTTGATCTTGTAGAACTATTATCCTGCCCTAAGGCTCTTGATAGGAGATGTATCTCATTTTCACACTCTAGTTGTTGCACTATCTCTTTTGCTAATCTTGCATCTCTAGAGTTTCTCTCTTGGTGCATGACTTCAATGACAGGATTTTCTACCGATGTTTATTCTATTAGGACTTGTATCCTTGGTTGCCTTCCTTTCTTGTGAGATGGCGAAGGAGTGTTTATGAACACTCCAATGTGTCGCATTTGGTAGAGTTATGCGCCTTAATCTTTATGGCGCTGTCTTTAATCTTCGTGTACCTATTTCTGATGAACATGTTATTCATTACGTATATAGTACGGAGTCCAAGGATCTCCGGGTTAGGATCATAGTTTGATAACAGAGACATAGTCATTTATTAGATATCCTCTTTATCTACGGAGTTTATTTTTGTAAGAATAAATGCAAGGATACTTGTAAGGATACTTGTAAGGATATTTGTAAGGATATGTGTTCCATCCTTATTCCTGGTTCATTTGCAGTGCCGTGTCCCTAATGGGTGTGTTGATGTTCTGACCACCTTTACTAGTAGGGGGTCTTTTGGTCTTAGGTATGCCTGACTCTTCTCTAGTATCATCAATGGTTGGTCATGGGAGATGTCTGAAGGACTCCCTTTATGCACTATGGTTCTCTTCATATCAAAGTTGGTGATTCCCTCTCTTATGACTAATATATCCTTGTGTGGAAATACTATGTTTTCCATGTCCCTTTTTAAAAGCTTGATGATGGTGTCGCCATTCTTCCTTTGCTAGGTTTGGTGTCCTTGAGCGTTTTTGATGGAAGTGTATTCCATTACCTGGGATGAGCTTACTAGGTGGAATCATAAAGATCTGCTGGAGGTGTTTGTCTCTGATGGTGGGTGTTGCCCATGTGATATAGTTTCCTCCATTTTTGGAGGGATGTGTTCGCGGCTACCCCCTCTCATGTTAATGGGCGTTTGTGGGGAGGGCATGTTGTGACTGGTGCCTCCCTTGCATACCAATGCCCGATGGGATCCTTTGACGGACCTGGCCCTAGGATGCTTAGTGGAGGGTTATAGTAGGGGTAATCCTTTGTGACCTTCATGGTAGTTCCTCTATAGGATGTTGGGAGTGCTCAACTTATTTTTGTAAGTGAGCCTTCCATCTTGTGATATTTCCCAGAAACTTGACCTTATAGGTGTTCTTTGGGATTGAGGAATCTGTTGCTTGTGCATCTCTTGATTGGCGACAGCCTTTTACTGATTCTTCTAGTGGTCCACCTGTGTATATATATATCACGGAGCCCGAAGGCGTCCGGTATGGTCATTCTTGGAAAACATGTTGATATCAAGTATCAAAATCTACCCCTTTTAGGGAGTTGACTTGTTATGCAGTTAAATTAAATAAGAGGATATGGGAAGGATATGGGAGTGGGGGTGTTGATATCCCCTGCTTCCTTGGTAATGTAACTGTCTTCCTCCATTAGTCTGTGTGTATTCCTTCCACTTGAGGAATATGAGGTCGCATCCTTGCAAGGCGGACTAGGTGGAGGTGTATCCTTCATGTATGCTATGTGCGATCTCACTCTACTATGTCTCTCCATGAGATTTCCCATTGTAGTTGCTATGTGCTGACGTGGTGTGGTACTCTATGAGTCCCCTGTTCAAATCCTTGTCTTTTCAACTCCTCCCCTGTCCTAGGGGGATGTGTGCCAAGGGTTGTCATGCACAAGGGGTTTGGACCTGTCGTGCTGTATCATGGGTAGGTGGTTGCCTTGTTGTGTTGTTGGGACTATGTCCCTCCCTTTGATCTTTCATTGGTATGTCGCTTAGTCATGTCCGTGGTGATACGAACTGTATGTGTACATTGCCAGGGTGGATGTTGGAACTCCTATATCCTTGTTGGTCTGTCATGTATGTCTTCCTTTAGTGCGGTGTATGTCCCTGTTGGGGTACTTGGTGGAATTCTTGCCTCCTTTGAGGTCTTGGCTGTCTGTCTGCCCCCAGTGGGGTGTAGGCCCTGGCGTCCTGTTGTGTCTGTTGTTGCCTAGGAGGCACAAATTGCTGCCTTCCCTCTGGGGGTGGCTCTTGATAATTTCTTCTTTCTTCTCCTCGTTGCCCTGTTCGAGGGTGCGAGTGGCGTTCTTCCGTTGGAATTTGCTCCTCTTCATGAGCTTCTTCTCCTTCCTGTTGGTGTTGCCTTTCCTGTCTATTCCTTAGGGTCTCTCTGTAAGCTAGTACCTCATCCGAGGCGCTCATCAGCCCTGGAGTCACTGTATGTGCTCCCCGTGTGTATGCCGGCCTTGTGTTGGTTGTGTGGGCACGATTGTCGTTCCTTTGAGTCAGTATTCCATATGGGTACCCTTGAGGTTGTACCTCATAGTGGTATCCCTGTGGAGGTGCCGTGTATTGGGATGGCACTCCTTGTTGCCCCCCTGTCCCTGTGGCTTCCTAGTCAATGGAGTTGAAGCTGTGGAAGCCGCCTAGCCAGCTGGGCGTGAAGGTTCTCCTCCCTGCTTGTTAGGCTGGGGTGCCTGTGGGGTTACCTGAGACTCTGGGTGTGCATACTGTTTCTCTGGGTTAGGCAGCCTTGCTGGAGGTATAGGCTGTCTTTCTTGCCTATTGCCCCCAGGTGGGCGATTATCTCTAGACACTAAGTTGTTCGTCTTCGCTCTCGTGATTGTCAGGCTTTCTGTTCGAAGCCCACGGACGGCGCCAAGTGTTAGGTTATAAAGTCTAGGCCAACGGGTCGTCAATCTAGAATTTATCTCCCACTAATGAAATGTCGGGTTCAGTGTTCATAGGGCTAGTCGTTCTGACATATGTCCTTCTCTTATCTCCTTCTGACCTCCTTTCCTTCTCTCCTTCTGATCCCCTGAGGCTTGTACTTCTTATCCCCTGGGGCTTGTCCTTCTGCTCTATGCTCTTCTGCTTCCTTGGCTCTCTTCTCCTTGCCACCCTGCAAGAGGGGCAATACCAGGCACAGAGGGGGGGGGGGGGGGGGTGGTGCCTGATGAACCCTCTCCGATGCCTAAGTCAGTACGGTTTTAGAGAGATAAAGCTAGAGAGATGTCAGAGCAAAATTGTGCCACTTGCTAAGATGTCCAAATGAATTGTGGAGGTGGGGTATTTATAGGCAACGGTGTCATTAAGGTGGCTTAATGACATCGTTAACCTTTAAACACAGTTAATTCACCTTTAAACACGTAATTAGGACCTTAGGATACGGAGAAGGTAGGCGGAGTAAGCCGAGTGTGGGAGTCCAAAAATGGTGCCGGGGCCCTTGGGGGGAAGGGAAATCCGACCCCCAAGGGTAGGGGTTGGGTGAGGGCACCCAACCCCATCCCCCCTAGGGGAGATCGGGTTGGCCGACCCGATCTCTCCTATGGGAGGTCGGGTGTGGCCACCCAACCTCACCTAGGCGAGTCTGACTCGGCCGGACGAGCGCTTCGGCCTCGTCCGAGCCGTTGGTGTTTTCGCGAAGGGTTCGGGTTGAAGTTTCGATTTACAATCATTAACGGGGTGATAAAAATAAAACGATTCGGAAGTCAACGGGTTCAAATTGGGCGTATATCCATCACATGTAATCGAAATTACGCAGCGGAAGAGTTACACATACCTCAACAGTTACCGTAGTCCAAGATCCTTTGAACGAGGGAGTTCTCGATCCTCCGGTTGGGACCCGTAGAGGTTCTTGTTAGAGAAGCCCTACATGGTGCAGCTCCACAGCCAAGCCTCAGATCAATTCTTGACACGGGGACAGATCTTCGGAGAGTTGCTCGAAAGCAATTTGGCACAACCTTGGTGTAGGGAATGGTGCGGCCGAACTTGATGTGTGGGAGGATATTTTTTCTCTCTAAAACACTCTTGTGAGGGAATTATGATTAACCTAAATATTCCTAACACCTCTTATTTATAGGAGTAAAGTTGACAAAAGTCCACTTTACCCCTCACTAATGTTTCGGCCGGCCTATGTATTGGGGAGGCCCAATTTTGGGCCTCCCATGTTAATTGGGATTTGGGTCTAGCCCAATTACCCTAATGTGACATTTACCATAGTTCATTAGGTAAACTATACATATTATGGGCTAACAATTACGGCGTCCATCATCATATGCTTACACTTGATTGGTAGATGAAAGATGAATGTGGAGGAAAAGAGGAGGTAGGGTTGTGCTGGTGTTTTTGGGTTGAATGAATGCTCAAATCAGGCTATTTCTTGAAACTAATTTCCAAACTATGCTACTTCAGAAACCGATTCCCGAAATAGACTCACTAGCTTATGTGACATCCTAGTCATCCGAAAAATTGATTTCTCTATCCTACGTAGCAATACACATATTTCTATTTATTTATCTTTTTCCTCCTAATTTTTGTGTGAATACGATTTAACCCCTAGTATTATAGTTTTTTTTTAAAAAAGAAACTTTAAGAATCAATTAATAAAATAGCCAAAACGTAAATGAAATTCGACAGTTTAACCAAACTTTATTATTAAAAATATAAAAAAATTTGTTATTAATTTTTAAGAATTTCATCTTAAAAAATTAGAAATCAATTTCGAATTTTACCTAGTTAGTTATTCTATTTTTTCTTTCATACATTTGAATATTATTCACGAGTTTTACCAAAATTTTAATCGTATTAGAAATTTTTATTCGAGAATTTTCTTAAGTTTGTTGATTTTAAAATTGTACAAATTATCAAACAATTTCAACAAAAATTAAAAAACCTAAGAAAATTCTCGAATAATTTTTTTTTATATGATCAAAATTTGGTACAACTCGTGAATAGTTTTCAAATGTTTGACAGAAAAAATAGAACTAGGTAAAATTCAAAATTGACCCAGACATAATAATTTTAAAACCACGACGCTCATGCATATAGTAGGATAGTAAATAAATATATTTATACAAGATTTTGAATATATTTTTCATAATATTTTTGAAATATCTAGAAATACATATGTAATAGTTATTTATCTGTAATATATTTATTTTCATGTATTATCTCTTATTATTTAAGAATGTATCTGTAAGATATATTTATCTCGTAGATTATCTGTAAGTTATTTATCTCATATTATTTAGGGTTAAGTCTTAAAATGGTCCTCAAATTCAAAGTAAATGTCCCAACTTATCCTTTAATTTTAAAGATGTCTGGCTTTATCCTTCAACTTAAACTGAAAAGTCTACTATCCTTCCGTTAAAATTTAGCTTATGTGGCCTTTATGACGTCCATTAAATTCCTGCGTTTTATTAGGAAAAGAAGTTTCAATTCCTAAGTAGAAATAATAATAGTCATATTATTTTTCCAATATATAGATGATTATTATCATTATCGTCTTGACTCTTGAGTTAGGTGGCCGGCTTTACATTGATCAGGGCCTTATTTCGCCCACTTTTTGTTGAATAATAAATATATATAACAGCCCATTGTGTCTCCTAGTTCATGGGCCCTTTATTTGAATCGTACTAACTTTTTCACATTATTATTTATATCTATAACATTTTTGGGACGAAAATATATTTTATGAAATCAATATATCTTACGAATATTATTTTATACATATGAGTTATTACTTGAAGTTTAAGTTTTACATAATTAAAAATTGCTTAAAAAATAATTAAAAGTACAACAATATATATGATATTCTAACTGATTACCATATATTATATTTATCTATATATTATATAATTTGAATACATCTAAGGTTTTAATTAGTTTGTCTTTTTATAGCCACATCAGCACCTAATTTTCTGATTGGCTGAAATATTAACTCCCAACTTCTGTGTAATGTTGCTTCGTTTGGTTTGTATAGATCTCTTTCCATAATAAATAAGCTTCAATGTTTCCGTTTCTGATCAAATCGACTACCCACAACAAAACAAATAAAACTCCAGTGTTTCCGTTTCTGATCAAATCGACTACCCAAAACAATTCCACTTAGATCAATCAGGTCATTTCTTTGGATTTTTCTACCATGATTTGGAAGCACCATGCTTTTGGTTTTTTTAATACCATGGTGGACTTAATTGTAACATAAGTAAAACTTTAAAAGTATGAAAAAATATGAATTTTTTTAACTACACCTAATATGTGCATCATACTATTAATAATATCAATTTTCTTATGGGGTTCACCTTTAGGGCAATAGAAAAATAAAAAAATTTGTGGGAAAAACATGGTGCTCCCAAAGCATGGTAGAAAGGTCCCATTCCTTTCTTATGTGTTTTAAAAGCTATCCAGGTCATCCCCTTCTCCGTTTCAGATGCCAACCACGATCATCATCTAACGCTCGGCAGTTTCAATTCTCGGATTATACGTTTCAGATGGTCATCCCCTTCTTCTACCTCTCAGATGCGATCCTAGGTCATCCCTGTTAAGATCAACATTGACTTACCATCATGGGCCAAGAAGAACTCACTATCATGGGCTAGGACTAACTTACTATTATTGGGCCAAGACTTAAATATTTGGGCTAAATGATAGTTGGTCCAAGTTGAAGAATAATCTAGTGATTTAGGCCTTGGCTTAGGTATCTAGATAATTCTAGGATTTATCTAATTTCTAGAGATCTTCTAGTAAAATCTTAGTCTAGAGTTTTCTTAAGCCTAGAAAATTCTATAGCTCCCTATAAATAGGGGTTTAGTCATTTGTAACAAAGCAAGCACCACCACAACAACACACCACCACCACCACAAGTTGTAAGAGTCTCCAAGATATCATATTTAGAGTAAGAGTGTTCTATATATACGAGTTCTTCTCTTATTGGTGAAGTACGGTCTTGGGCAAGTGCAAATCGGCACTTCATTATTTTTACATGGTATCAGAGCCACTTTCGCATTAACGCGGAACGATTCAAGATGGGGATTGAAGAACTCGGAAACTCTAAATATGGATGCTGCCGGTCGCGTAATTGGACAAGGAATGGAGCTACTAAACTCGTCTAATTACCGGATTTGGAAGTCCTGCATGGAGTCATACCTCGTTAGCGAAGACTTGTGGGATATCGTTGGAGGCAGTGATACAAACGCCCCGGAGGAGACCGCCAGAAATGGTGAAGAGCTCAAGCGCTGGAAGCGGAGGAATGCCAAGGCGGAGTTTGCCTTGAAGAGGTCGATATCGTCAGCAGTGTTTGAGAATATCTCACGATGCACCTCTGCAAGTTCGATCTGGAAGACGCTAGACCAGCTATATAATAAGAAGAACGAGGCGCGGTTACAGATGTTGGAGACAGATCTGGCGAATGCGAAACAGGGTGAGTCTTCGATTTCACAATTCTTTCTAAAGGTGAAGAATTTGTGTTCGGAAATTAATCTACTCAACTCGGAGGAGCCAATTTCGGAGGCGCGGATAAAACGGTCAATTATTCGGGGATTATGTTCCGAGTATATACCGTTTGTTACGTCGATTCAAGGGTGGGTTCAACAACCATCTTTGGAGGAGTTTGAGAACCTTCTAGCTTCACGGGAGTCGTTGACTAAGCAAATGGCCGGGGTAAAGCTGGAGGAAGATCAGTGCGCGCTCGTGGCTCAGATGAAGGAGATTGACGCCATGAAAAAGGTTGGTGGGAACGCGGAGTCGTCTCGCAAGACAAATTTCAAGTGTTATCGATGTAGGAAGCCTGGTCATCTGAAGAGAAATTGTCGGACCAGACTGAAGGAGAGTAATATGGTGGAATCTAAGATCTCAATCGAAGATGAAGAATTGGCTAAATGCTTTCTAGCCAAGACCACTCCCACATGTGCGTTCGTAGCTCAAAACTCGGGAAAGGAGTGGATTGTCGATTCCGGTTGTGCTCATCATCTTACTGGAGATGTGAAGCAATTATCGAATATCCGTTGTCGTGGAGGAGAAGAAGTTATACTCACGGCGGATGACACAGTTCACCATGTTGAGAAGGAAGGCAGTTGTGATCAACAGTAGCGATGGAACATCGATCAAGCTCAATAATGTTTACCATGTTCCAGGCATGAAAAGAAATCTCCTTTCAGTGGCGAATGCTGTCGATTCAGGTATGTACGTTTTATTTGGTCCGAATGATGTGAAGTTTCTCAGGAATGTTGAGATGATCAAGGCGGACATAGTTCACATCGGAGAGCGAGTAGACGACATGTTCGTGATACCGGCTTCAAGTAAGAAAATTTCTTCGAAGAAGGTTCATGGAAAAAGGGGGAGTTCGAATCCTCACTAAGACGTCCATGGAGGAGCCGATGATAAACATGTGGTGAAGCAAGGATCGGGAAGATCGATAACTAAGGCAGTTCGTGATCGGGATAAAAATATCATTTGCGCTTATTCTTGCTTCCTTGCAAGTCCGAAGGCTAAGAGTAAATATTTTTCTCATGAGGAAGATAAGGAAGATCCGGAATTGGAGATATTTGATGGAGTCAAAGTGATGTCGCTGATACCAGGAGAGAAGCGTCGAAACGGTATTTCATCACTGAATAGGAATTTGATCGTCGATAAAGGAGGAAAAGACAAGACCTCGAGGGAAGTTAAAAGAAGAGCTTCTAGACCACAAGAGATCAACGGAAAAAGTTATTCTTGGTCGACTAAAGGTGGAGCGGACAATGTAGGAAAAATGAAGACTTCGAGAAGCGAAAGATGTAAAAGTGCGAAGATTCATCGAGGTAGAAAATTCGAGTTGCGGAATGAAAGCTCTACAAGATTTAATGAGACGAGAAGACTTTATGGAGGCGGAAAATTACGACTGAAGAATCAAGAGCGACATAGATCTGAAGGCAACATTGACAAGAAGAAACATGAAGGAAAGTCAACGTTGAGGGGGAGTGTTAAGAATCAATATTGACTTACATTCATGGGCTAAAATGAACATAACTTCATGGGTCAATATTAACTTAAGCTTCATGGGCCAAGTGTTGAAGACTTGGGCTTGACCCAAGTTGAAGAAATATCTAGAGATTAATACTTAGTTTATTTGTCTAGATATTTCTAGGACCTAAGTTTCTTGATAGTTTCTAGGGGGTTCTTACTCTAGAGATTTCTAAGAGTCTAGAGATTTCTTTAGTCTCCTATAAATAGGAGTGGAGTCATTTGTAGTAAGTAAGAACACCACCACAACTAGATCCACCACCACAAGTTGTAAGAGTCTCCAAGATATCATATTTAGAGTAAGAGTGTTCTATATATACGAGTTCTTCTCTTATTGGTGAAGTACGGTCTTGGACAAGTGCAAATCGGCACTTCGTTATTTTTACAATCCCTTCTTCTCCGTCAAGCTTCTCGAATCATGAGCAGACCTTCCCTTTCCAGTCGGATGGAGATTCGAGCCTTCACCTACTGAAGTTCCGACTGTGGAGGCGGGGACTCGACCTTCAAGAACTGTGCAAGACTCTATAATCCTTCATGAGCCCTACGCTCATCGTCAATTTTTTACCTTCTGAAACCTCTGAGCTCGCCACCAAGCAAAGGCCGCATGAAAAGAGATAGGTGACGTACGTTGATCGATCCACTCTTTCTTTCATTAATTTATCTATGTGTAGCAATATGTTGTACGATGACTAGTGTTGTTTTCAGCTATTGAAATCAGCCGGGAGTCGCTGGCGGCGTGGAGATCGAGTCGTCGAACGAGATAGAAGATCTGAGTGACCAGATAAACATAAATAGGCGGGCAGCCTCAAAATTGCAAAGATTGTCCCTTCTCAAACAGTTTTCATAGCCAATTTTGTAAGAATACTGAATTGGATATTAACGTTCCCATATATGGTTCTCTTGAGAAAATCGGCAGACCAAAGGAACTACTGAAGCCATATTAAACCGTAAATTCATCATCTATTTCTTTAATTGCATTTTTAACTCAGACAAATACCTGAATCAATTGCCCAGTTATCGAGTCCTATGATAAGAGAGCAGCAGTTGGATGTTGTAGTGGTGGTGAAGGTAAGAAATTGACAACTTATTTTTAAGCTCATTAAATTTCTACATGGTATATTAAATCAAATATTTTATGCCTGATTTGCATGTAGCGGATGAAAATGATGGTTGGTTTAATTTTGGTTGGAGAAAGCATGGCCGAATGCTGTTATAAGTAATTCATAAAATTTTCCTTGGATAACGTGGATACAAAGGGTGCTGTAAAAGGCGGGGTTCTTGACAGAGGGTTGCTTGAGGAAGTACGTATGTTGCAATGCAGGGTCAAGGAAATGATCATATATAATTGAATAATGTTTTGTTTAATGCAAAGAAGAAAAAGAATTCGGAAGCTCATCTTCAATTCCTTGTGTTGATATCTATATAATATTTGTTGAAGTTCTAGCCACTATTCATTATCATAATAGGTTATCAAGTCGAAATGCAACAATTTTCATTGTCTATGTTTTAATGTCGTTGTTGTCTTATTACTAAGAAAGTAATAAGCACCTACTATACAAGTATGGGATGCGTAATAGTTGATAAAAATTAAAATGATGTAGTGAATATAATGTTGAATACACTTGAATAGTAAATATTTCTGAGACTATAAGTAACACAACCGATAGTAGTATTAAGGAGAAGTGTGTCACCACCCAATTGGTTAATAAGAATGACGGTATATATTCTATAGTAGTATTAACGAGTGAATCATAACAAACCTGGACCAAATTATAAAGCGAGTTGTGTTTACAGTGGCGGTCCGATGTCGAATCCCACTGTAGACGCTACCTTGGGAAGGCTTTAACTTTAATGCTCCCGGTCCGAAATTGCGGAAGCAATCTACTATATTATATTAATTTGGTACCGAAAGTCCTCTGACTGACATGTGGACGATTCGTCCAGTCAGCATTTCCTAATTTAATCGGAATTTAATAGGGCTTCTCTAAATTTAGATACATAATATTGATTAATTCAAAATTAAGAAGTATTTTTATCTCCTATTTTAGTCTCTACGCAATTTAAAGAAACAAATTATTTAAAGTTTCCATTTAAATAGTAATCTACTATATTATATTAATTCGGCATCGGAAGCCCTTTGTCTGACACGTGGACAGTTTGCCCTGTCACCGTTTCCTAATTTAATCGTAATTTAATAGGGTTTCTCTAAATTTAGATACAAAATATTGATTGGTTGAAAATTAAGAAGTATTTTTATCTCCTATTTAGGTCTCTACGCAATTTAAAAAAACAAATTAATTAAAAGTTTCTATTTAAATAGTAATTCTATACAGTTTGGTTCCGGAAGACTGTAGTCCGCCACGTAAGCACAATATATATAGAATAATTGAAAGGAACGCATATAATATGAGGAATGAATAATTTATATTGCTATATCGACTAAAAATAATGGCAAGCAACATAAATAATATAGCTTAGACAATATATAAGATAATATATAATAAATTAAGCAAAATACTTACGGGATTTCCTACCATGTATATGTATAACAAATAATGGCAAGCAACATTAGTTTAGACAATATAAAATAATATATTAATTAATCAAAATACTTACCCAATTTTCTACCATGTATATATATTGATGCTCTTCGTGTTGGTCAGCACCCTCAGGCCCTCACCGAAAGGCACCATTAAAAAAAAAAAACAAAGGGACATTGACCGATCTATTGCTCTGATTAATTAATGGCCACATCCAATATTCATTGATTTACGAAGTTGATGTGTTTTTTCTGAAAATTTTCAGGCAAAATGAGTGTTGATCGACTGCATCGACATATACAAACAACTCGCTTTAAATCGACCGCTTCTCGAGAATCACACTATACAAGTTTAACTTCTCTTCTACCATCATCAACCTTCTTCATTTTAAACTTTTCATGCATTAGTAAAAATATGATTTAACAAGAAAAGATTTTTGTCATAAAAAAATAACTTTGTCAATTTAAGTTACGACGTTTTATGTTGATGAAGATAATAGTGCCAATAAAACATGTTTTCATTGTTAATTTTTTCCATTGCGATTCTGTTGTTAAAGCCAAGTGAGTTGGTATCTTGAGGAAGTACTCTTATGTTCCGACAAAGGAAAGAAGCAGAAACCATAGAATTAGACCAAGTATGGACAATGCTCGGGCGGTTCGATTCATGTGTTCTCAGAAATAGCCCGACACACGACATGTCGGTTCCTAGGGATGCTTTTCTTCATGAGATCATTGCATCAATAACCAATCGGGGTCTCCTAAACACGAGGTGCATAACTATGTATACTTATTAATTAAGGGTGAACTTAGATAGTGTGGACTACTTATTCTCAGTTTGGTCCTACAAAATGTTTAACTACTAAAAAAACATATTGTGCAACTCTCCATGGCTTTTTTGGATGCGGGTGACTTCTATAGAGAACTCGCGGTATACAATCCGTGGAATCTGAAAGTAACCGCGGATAATAAGGAAATAAGCGTCTTATCGAAAATAACCCTTCTCTCTTCAAAGTTGCTTACCTATTTACTTAGCTACTAATTCTCTTTTTCAGATTTCACAGAAGCAACAGTGGTAATATGCAACGTTCTATATTTTGGGAAATACTATTGTACCTATCTAAGGGAATTTGGTCTTGCTGCAAAATTGATGTTAGTAAAAAAAAAATTCCTTATCAATATATATACATGTAGCATCTCACAGAGTTGTTCAGTTTATCTTAACTAACCACATAATATATTTTATGAGGAAGCACACGAGAAGAATGGAGAATAATGGTGTATCAGAATGAGGTGAACCCTTTTTTTAGGGTTTTGGAAGGAGTCGGGATCAATTTATCGTCATAGTCGTGAAGTGGGGTAGAAAAAGGGCGGGTTTTTTACTTCTGCTATATAGCTGTTATGATTTTTATATCATAAAATGTATGATGAATCTCTCTTTCAATCGTTTATCTTTGAATTAAGAGCATTGTATAGTATTTGACATTTTTTGTATATAATTTACAAAGTATTTTGTTATAGATCAGTAAATTGTAAATTATTTATATTATTAATTAATATATAAGTGTCTCTTCATTGAGTATGCCACCTGAATATCATTAGGTAATTCGCAATTGAATTCGACATTCAACACTTAGCAATGAACATCAATTGTACTATCACATGTCACAAAGATTTTTGAAGCCTTCGTAGTCTCTCGAAGATAACTTATTAAGTCATATATACATGAATGAAAATACTGGTTGTTTACGATCTCCTCAAAAGCAAGTTAGGTCTTTTTTTTATATATATTCGGTCTATAAAAAAAATAGATTAATTTTTTTTTTAATAAATATTGATGTATATTTGTATATTCAATAAAAAAATAAAATTGCCAGGTTATATATTCAACAAATTAAGATAATATAATTTTTAATTTAATTTTTATTTGGATTTTTTCTCCCGCGCGGTGCGCGGGGTTAGTGGCTAGTTTTATACAATTTGGTTCCGAAACACCGTAGACCGCCACGTAAGCAGTAATTAATAATTAGAATAAGAATAATAATAAATATAAATAAATTAAATTAGGTAAACACATGGAAATCTAAAAAAAAAAGTCGAAGAGTGTGTAACAAAACGTACAAAAAAATTATCATGTATAATTATGGCAAAAAAATTATTATACATAAAATATTATAGAAATTAACCTTCGGCTTTTTTTTATTTGGTAACTTACCTTCGGCTTTAAAGTAGCCACAATCTACACGTTTAGTATTTTGTGCAAAACTTAGACATTATTATTATTATATATTATATATTATATATTATATATTATATATTATATATATAGACATAAAATATTGTACTAACCTTCGGCTTATAAGCAGCCATAGGCACAACCCACACATTTAGCAATTTTGTGCAAAACCCTAGGCATTATTATTATATATATAGACTTAGCATGAGTAGTAGTTTGTCCACCACCGCCTAGCTAACCTCTTCTTTGATATCTCTCTTCGTACACACCACTTCCTATTATATCAAAATAGCATGTGTGGCGAAATCGATAGGGCTGGCGATGGTGAGGGTATGGTGCGAATAGCACTAATACCATAACCATACCATATTTTTTTCGCTCATACCATAACCATAACCATAACCACTGCGGTTATGATTATTCATACCATAACCATAACCATAACCATGGTTTTTAACCACGATTAAACCATTTAACCACAATCATTCAAACTAGTACAACATCATTGTTTCATACAAGAAAAGTAAACATACATTCATTGTTTCATACACGAAATCCAAATTAAACATAACTTCATGGTTTCACTTAATTAAAAAAACACATATTCAATTTCCTATCACTTGCGATCATCGATCCTCATTCGTCATCACTTCCAATCGTGGTGACCTAATAATAAGAAATACAGACAAAAAAATAGTAGGTGGGAAAGGGAACGGAATAAGACTTATAATATTTGACTAATAATTAAAGTATAATAATAATGTATATATATAATAACAATATAAGTATTAGTAATATAGATATAGATATATATATATATATATATATATATATTAATATTATATATATAGAGGTG
The DNA here is from genome assembly GCA_036873135.1 of Clarkia xantiana subsp. parviflora. Classification (NCBI taxonomy): domain Eukaryota; kingdom Viridiplantae; phylum Streptophyta; class Magnoliopsida; order Myrtales; family Onagraceae; genus Clarkia; species Clarkia xantiana. Next base: position 10,195,980 of record JAPTYO010000013.1, on the reverse strand, counting down.
ATGGTTATAACCGTGGTTATGGACTGAATACCATAACCATAACCATAACCATTGCGGTTACAAGATTCATCACCATAACCGCCCCTCACCATAATGGTGCGGTTAACCATTGCGGTAAATGGTGCGAATAACCATGGTTATTTGAATTTCACCGCACCATTGCCGACCCTAGAAATCGAGCAAATCAATCGATTAAGGTACGTTTTACTGTTCAATTTTGTTGATTTTATAGTTCATTGGATTTATTTGTAGATTGATACTGGTGTTACAAATAAATATATGTACTTTATGGAAATTTTACGTGTTTTAATCTTTATGGTGACTTATTAAAGTGTTTTATGTACTTAAATATTATCTTTACTTTTAATGTTAATAATATGAAATTCTATGACATGCTCAGTATTGTAGGGTTTGACTTGCTTCTATCTTCGACTATGAAGGATAAAAATAACCTTATTATACGATTGCCTGAATACGCTCTCTTACTTCTCGTTGTAAGTTAAATCAATAAGTTAATGATTAATCCTTGATTATAGCTTTACATTGTGTTATAAATAGGGTCTTATCGAATATCAATTATTAAGGTTGATTTCATGGTTTGGTGGATTATTTGTAGGTTAATGTACTGCAAAGAAACGTATATACTTCATGGAATCAAATAGACGATATTCACGTACTTTGATCCTTATAATGATTTATCATTGTATTTTAGGTATTTGAATATTCTCCGTACTTCTAATGTTAATGATGTAAAGTTCAACGACAAGCTCAATATAGTATGGTTTGACTTGCAGCATGAAAGCGTCGAACGAGAATTGGGAGCAGCACATCTCAGAATTTCCATCTCAATTGATCATACTCTTAGCATATCTAATCATTTATGACTTCAATGGTAATTAGATTATTACGATTAGATTAATTATTGTATTTATATTGTGATCATATAAATCAATGTTTATTGTGACATAGCTGTGTAGGGTAATAATGGTTGAAGTATGGGCTAATGGTTGAAGTATATATGGGGTAATTTTATTTCAGGTTCAAGGAATTAAAAACCACGTCGAAACCATCTATGTGAACCAACTAAAAAATAATGGATACATATGAGGGGGTTGCTCCTGTAATTTGATATATAATAAAACTTGATGTGTTTTAATTGTTGAAACTTCAAATTTTACATCCATTAATGTTAGGCTCTTTTATATTTTCATTATTACTTTCATTCATGTGTATTCATTAATTTAGGATTTAGGGTATATACACTAAATTTGAATGATAATTTAAAAAATTTCCTTAAACAGATAGTGTTTCCTAATTTTATTAGGCATTTACAAATTTAGATATTAAATATTAATTAACTTTTAATTTAGAAAATATTTTCTATAATGTTTTAAGCTTTATATAAAACAAAGAAACAAATAATTACAAGTTTTTATTTAAATCTATTATCTATACTCATATAATTAATTTACAAAAATATATTCACTGTTACGAAATAAGTTTTTATTTATATATTTTTGTTTAAAAATTAAAATATATAAAGTATTTGACTTAAATATTTTTATATTTTTCCCCGCGCGGTGCGCGGGGTTAGTAGCTAGTTGTATATAACCAAAAAAAAAGAGTGAATCATAACCCCAAATGGTTGATAAGAATGATTTTTTTTGGCCATGGTTGATAAAAATGATTGATAATTTAGAAATTGCATTGATATCTGTTTAGTTACCATCCATTAACAATAATATTAAAAGAACTACTATATAGCAATAAACCAATAGTATAATATTATCCGGTTCTGTTCATTACCGAAAATATCGATCCTCGCGCGTTGCGCGGGGCAAATACCTAGTATTCTTTAAAATAAAAATATAGCATTAAGTAATTGAACATATATATATATATATATATATATATATATATATATATATATATATATATATATATATATATATCTATTTATTGTTGGATATACACACAATCGCGACTCACTTAATTTCCATACTTAGCCAATTTTTGGTTTTACCAATGATTGGAAATCGAAACTTTGACTTTAGAACGGCTAAGGACTCCAAGACACATCCCGAAGCATAAAATGTTCAGGACGGGGTTGAACCCGCCCGGACCATGATTTAGCCCAATTGGACTATGTCCAACAAGACTATTGGAGCCACTAGTCCTATTGGAAAAGTCCAATCGGACTAGTCTGGTTGGACCTGTCCGGACGGCCACCCCGCCCGGACCTCGATACCCGGGCGACCCTTGCCCGGGCCGCACCCTTGGAGGTCCCATCGACGCCCCGACTTCCGCACATACCTTCACATTCTCCCAATACTTGTGAATTTCACCAACACTTCGGACCCTCTCGATGCTAAAAAGGACTTAAACATGTCATTACTCGTTAATAAAGCACGATTATAGGCTAATATTGTCATTAACCGGCTTAATCCCTAGAGCTCTATAAATAGGACCGATGGTCCCTCATTTGAGAGGTATCTTCTCTCAATTTCATTCTCTTCATCTTTGAGCTCTGACTTCTCTCTAGAATACTTTCTCTCTCTACCACTCGATTCTCATTTAAGCATCAGAGAGGGTTCGCCGGGAAAACCCCCTGCGCACCCTTATTGCAGGTCGCTAACCAGATTGGAGCGAGAAGATAGACTCGACAAACAAGGGATTTGGCGTCCACGATTGACCTTTCTAAGGATCTAGACATTCATAATCCAACATTGGCGCCATCTGTACGATTTGAACAAAAACGCATTACTCACCTTCAAGAGCTAAATAACCAACACCAACGTCATTCTAAAGATGCAACGTCTAGTTCAAGAGACATGCATATATCTCAAACAATGAAACCATTGCAAAGATTAGCGATGGAATGCTACACTGTGCTACTCTGTCACCGCTACTGCCTCTCACCCGTTGTCGCCACCGACCATTGACGTCAAGTCGCCGACCGAAAATCGTTGCCGACCAAATTTGGCGATGTACGAAAATCGTCGCCAACCAAAATCGGTGCTGACCGAAAAAATTCCGTCTGAAAATCGTCATCGACCGAAAATCGGCGCCGACCGAAAAAAATCACTGACCGATTAAAGTCACCGATCGAAAATTGTCACCGATCGAAAATCGTCGCTGGCCAAAATCGGCGCTGTGCAAAAATTGTCGCCAACCGAAAATCACCGCCGACCAAAATCTGCGCCGACCGAAAATCGCCGCCGACCGAAAATCGCCGCCGACAGAAAATCGTCGTTGACCGAATTTGTCGCCGACCGAAATCACCATCAATCAAACATCGCGTTCTTCATACAAGAGGGCAATCGATACAAGGGTCGACTTCAAAAGAAACAACTGTCTCTCTGACTCAAGACAAGCGGAGCTCTCGACTGGGAAACTCACGTGATCGATACATGGAATAATTCTCTACTACACATCCAATGATCTAAATAATTTGACATTACCATGCATTGCAAATTTCTACTCATTGACAAGGAAAAATATGGAACGAAACCAAACCCAAAAGGGGGAAAGATCGAACCTTTGAGAAAACACGACTCGACTCTGAAAGCCGGCTCGATTTACAGCTTCTATGATTCGCCAGAACTGCCGCCGCCGATCACATGAGCTTGCAGCCGTACGGAAGCCCGCCGGGCCACCCAACAGCCACCTACATAGCGCGCACACCTTCAAAGTGCGCGCACCTTCAAAACACACCAAAATCATCGGTATTCAAGAGTTCAACGCCCGGTTATACACAAGTGCGGATCAAACTTCAACAAATCCTAAAAGTAGTAGTCAAATACGTGACCACTAAAGGTATACTCAACACCAAGTGGGGAGATAAATTCTAACTCCCATGCCAAAATGGCATAACCTCTAAAGACAAAGAACAATTCCTTAGTCATTGCAAGGGACATCAATAGCTTCAACGTCAAAAGAATATTGGATTTGCAAAATCAAGTTCCTACAAAGGGGGGGGGGGGGGGCAATCACGTTACCAATGATGCTAGGGATATCACCAGCACCATATCCATCCATGATGGATATACACCCAATTGGACCTCAATAAAGCTCCACTTGGTCGCCCCGTTAACCCCGAACACTGTAAGTGGCCGAGATCGAATTTTATGCACTAGTCCTCCTGAAAACCTTCGTCCGGACTAGTCCGGTGCACAGAGGGACTTGACTAGTCCAGTCCTAGAGACAGGACTAGTCCGGTCACAGGGGGACCACACCTGACGCGTCCCGCGCTCGGCCCCTGATGCTCGGGTGACCGACACCCGGGTTACGTGCATGACACATCCCGTATGAATATTACGCGGGTCCCATCCGTAAATGTGGGGCCCTCCGATGCCAAGATCTCAATCCCTAAAAATAGGGCCTTATATCCTTCATTTTCAACTTGATTTCAATTGTATGCTCTGACCTCTCTCTAGAACTTTATCTCTCTAAATAGATCTCTCATTTTAGAATCGGAGAGGGTCCGCAGGACACCCCTCCCCCTGGCTTACCCCTTGTGCAGGTAAGCGAGATAAGGACCAAGAAGAGCAAAACGAGCAAGGAAAGGGATCTCGACCCGAAAAAAGGCCGCCAAGATCGGAACCTCAGCGAGCGTGATCCATCATTGGCGCCGTCTGCACGATTCGAAGAAAATGTTTTACAAGAAAACCATGAGCACGAGCAATAGTACTCCGCCACCTCTAAAAATCGGCGGTCGAGTATCCAACACTAAAGGAAGAGAAATCATTGCAATGAATAAAGAAAGGGTCACTGCCATAAAAAGGCGGAATCCTTCGAATGCGCATCTCCAAGCGAGTGCACCTCAAAGCGTCCGCACCGCCAACTCTGCGCACCTCCAGGCGCGCACACCTCCTAGCGAGCGCACCTTCAAGTGTTAGCACCTCCAAGCGTGCACACCTCCAAGCGAGTGCACCTCCAAGCGTCTGCACCATCAAGCGCCCGCGCCTCCAACTACGCGCACCTCCAAGCAAGCGAACCTCCAAGCGTCCGCACCTCCAAGCGCGCGCACCTCCAAGCGAGCACACATCTAAGCGTGTGCACCGCCAAGCGCACGCGCTTCCAAGCGAGCGCACCACCAAGTGCACACACCTCCAATCACGCACGCCTTTAAAATCAAGGATACAAATCCGAAAAAGGAGGCACAAAAGTGGCTATGATGTCCACATATTACTAAGTGGCTATCACGTTCACGCATCTCAAATCGGCTATCATGTCAACATATCGAATAAGGGGCTATCATATAAAGGAGTGCTATTCCATGACACTGCGGTATGACATAGCAAAGATAAGCAGTGGAGTGCTACGCTGTGCTACTCCGTCGCCACTATAACTGGCCGGATATATCTCACCTACCTCAAGACGTGTCCTCAATTTCGTCTTCTACTACGCTCTCAAGCACTGTTTAAGAGGTTTCAACAAGGAATACCATCCAATGGATTCAAACACGATATGCCTTAAGAAGCACCATATACAATATCATACCATACCGTCTTATGATGTGCCCAAGCACAACCATTACAATTCCGATGCGTCCGCCCGTCCAATATACTCCAAAGAAGCTCCAATAGTTACAGTGGGTATCACACCAACTATAGACCTTGTTGAACTACACAGAGATGGTCATGGTTGGAAGCTCATTTACAAACAAAGAGGCAAATGCTCTTAACATCCCATTGAAGAAATTCCATGAAGTTCACAAAGGATCACTCTTTTACTACAGCCATCCGCAAAATAGCTGAGCACCAAGCTTGGTGGAATGCATTACACCGCATTGAAAAGAAAGGGGGGGGGGGGGCACCATTCAAATGGCAGCGCGCCATCCCCACAAAACTAAGAGATCAACTATTAACATAAGAGGGGGTAGCCGCGAGCATACCTTTCCCAAAAATTGAGGAAACCATATAACATGGACTACACCCACCCTCACGCTAGACGCACGCCTCCACCAAGTCCCACGCACTTGGGTGATGATGAAATTTGCCTTCGCTATCTCATGAAAAAAGAAAGGAAGGGGCACCAAAAACATTCCTCGAAGAGTGAAAAAAGGGAACTTAGCCTCGGCTGAGCCGCAAATGCCCGTTTCCATAAATCTGAAACTTTGAAGGAAAGAGACAAATGCATTTTTCTCCGACAGAAAATCAAGGATACAAATCCGAAAAAGGAGGCACCAATAGAAAATCCATCCATTGAAGTCATGCGCCAAACACTGAATGATTGAAAGCTATTACAAAGAAAAAAGGGAGAGAACCCCACCACTGCGACATTCCCTACCTGTGTATACATACACAACGTGAACACAACTTTCAAGAAAGTCGAGCTACAAGACATAGCTACTATGGGAGCAACCCCACGAACATAACATCTGGAGGATCGCAGTTAAAACGACACCCCTCTAAGAGCCTTTGAAAATTCTCTAAGGTAAAGGCGATACGCATTGAGCTCGACAAGTATCACTGACAAAAATGTAATCCTTTACCTAATATTCTATGATTTGAAAAAATTGATATTACCATGCTTTGTGAGTTTTGATTCGATGATAAGGAAAAAGAGGGAAATGAAATTATAAACCTTCCTCAAGTGCGAACACTGCTACTTGGCCCAACAAGGAAAATGTTCGAAATATCGAACACACATACATGAGAAGAACAACTACAACGTGCCAACTCTCATATCAAGAGGGGAAGGCAACGATGCATGACAATCAACATCCTACTCGTAGAGTAAAAAATATATACGGGAGTTGACACCCGTTGAGAGCTCTCAACAACAATCATGAAAAAAATATGAATACCACAAAGCCGGTGATACTATGCCAAACTGACTTTTACAAAGAGTCAATGGAAGAAACGGGATCCAACGAAGAAAGAGGAGAAGTCCCCATTCCTCCTCCTCAAGGGTACATCCAAGAAAGGATTTACTAAAAAAATGACCATGATCAGAATAAACACGCATAAGAAAAGAAAAGGTGCCGCAAGAGACACCTATCGCCCTCTAGCAAGCAGACATATTCGAGCAAACACATGAGTAGGGAGCCCAAACATGCAGGGCACCCAACCAAGATAGCGAAAACGGATCATCATCCATAAGTCATATAAGCACGGTGTAACTACCGAGAAATTTGGGCGGCGCCACATGAACAAATGGTCGGCACTCCACAGAAAGATAGATAAAGACATTGAATATGCGGCACTGCTTGGCCACATAAATTCATGACACTACGCCTTCTAAAAAGAAGTTAAAAATAGGGGACAACAATGGAACTCTCCATACGAACCGCCCAAAGTTGGAAACAACAAGAATCCCTCTAGAAAGGCGACCTCCACACTTGGAAAAAATCCAGGTAACAAGCAATATTTCCATGGGAAACCCCATGTAAGGGATAACATCCCTATGAGAAAAGCAATGCGAATAGAACAAACTATGCAAACCAAGGATCTAGTTCGGATAGTCTGATCTAGTCGAAGTAAAATCCAATGAGAACGGAACGAACTAATCGAACCCAATGCGGGGACCGAATAGTTCAGCCCAGTCGCATTAAAAAACTAGTCCAAATGGACAATATAGCGGACAAAACAGTCCTACATGAAGATGCATAATCCCAAAATATGTTTTACTAACATATGTATTGATTCAATGTGAAACAATTTACAAAAGATTTGCAGGTTACAAAAGACGTTCTACTTCAAGAATAACACCAAGTACGAGCAATGCTATATGGATAGTCATGTGTTAAAACGACCTCTGACCTAGTCATGGTCGGAAGTGACTAGGTTATGCACGGATCATGCCCTACTTTGGAAAAATTACCAAGTACTGGCAACTTTATGAAGATAAGCATGTCCATCAGTGATCTCTGACTTACAATGACTATATACGACTCACGCCCTACTATGGAAAATCACCAAGTAGTGGTATCTTTACGAGGATACACGCGTCCATTGGGTTACATACTGATGGGTATACGTCCGATTATTCGGACTTCGTATACACGTCAGACTCACTAAACGTTTCAAAATTTTCACCCGCGGATACTAAAAAGTCCGGGACACGCGCGTATGCGCCCCGGACTTACATCGCATCCGGATTGTTCCACAATCCGACCCTCCGGATTGTCCCGTTATTCTGGACCTCCCGGGATCCTTGCGATACCTCAGAATGGTCTGGATGCCTCCTATTATTGACATGTGAACCCCTACGCAAACACTGCACGTGCAAACCCTCCCGATGCCAGCTTTACTCCCGTCTACGCTCGGTTCATACTTTGCATTGAATTGACGTCGGATCGTTCAAAACACGGTTTGATTCCAAGGTTTCCTATAAATAGGAGCCTTGATCGTTTATTTCAAGGCTAATTCGGAAGTTGACAGCGGAAGCTCTGCCCTCTCTCTTACTTTCTCTCTCTAAAAGTTCGGACTTAAGCTTCGGAGAGGGTTCATCGCACTTCACCTCCCCCCTTGCGCGGTGTGCGATACAGCCCCTCTTGCAGGAATACGAAGACGCACGAATCCGGAACATGCAAGGACCCAAAGTAGGAGCGACCCGAGGCATTCTTCCATCGTCACTACCAGGATTCGACTCCCCAGCTCGGAAAGGATCCAACATTTTGGCGCATGCCCTGGATACATCCCCTCCAAACGTGTTACCCTCCACGATAATCAGATATCCCGCATCATTGAACATCAGCTCGTACTCACGGGTGTCAGCTTCAATATCCTCGGAGGCATTCCTAACAACCATGGAAGGGACATACTCCTCAACAGCAGGGGGCATCCGCCACACAGGTGGGGCAGCAGTCCCATCTCTAGCTCGCAAGGCTACCACATGCTCAGTGGCAAACATGGAATACAGTCCAAGCTGACCAAACAGCAAGTCCGGAGCAAGAGCATACACATGCTCGATAAGACCCTCAATAGAGTCATAAAGCATATCATCCGCAGCCCCAGGACTTCAGCATTGTATGACTCGGAAGCCTTGTATTCCGCGACACCCATAACCTTGCCATCCGCAAGGGACTTCTCCTTCATGGCCCGCAAGGTGAGATCATGATCGGCACTATCAGCAATGGCCTTCGCCTGAAGGGCAGCAATGTCAGATTCAAGCGCTGCAATACGAGCCTGACGAGCAGAACTCTCCGCTTATAGGTCGACAACCTTCGTATCCAAGATACGCGCCCTCTCCTTAGCACCCTCAGCCTCGAGGCAAGCAATCTCAGACTTCTCCATAAACATCTTCTTCTCCTCCGCAAGCTCGTTTTCGAAGGAGGAGAGATTGGCAATCTAAATGGCAACCTACAATAATAAACAACACGTAAGTTACAGTAACAAAGACAAGCATACATACAAGGTATGAAGGAGGAAGGATAGATACTCACAGGTGCAAGGCTCGACAACGCACCCTCAGCACATGCTTGCAAACCCTCAGGGTCACTGGGGCGAATCCTCCGATCCCCAGGAGGAATAATCTACCGAAGAACATGAACTCCCACCTCGGGAGTGGTCAAACTAACATCCTTCGCAAAGCGAGGCCCTCCGGTAGAGAAGGGTACCCACTCGTCACCCACAACAGAGTCCTTGGAGCGAGAAACCAGCTCGGCCCGTGTAAGGGCAGCAACTGGCAGAACAACTCTAAACATAGGCAAAGATAAACAAGACGATCCAAATAAACTAAGTATAAAACAATACAGGAACAACCAATATACCTGTGCGGGGAGGCCCCTCCTTTGAAGCCCAGTCCCTCGACCGGGGGGCAGACATCACGTGTACAGCAGGTGCGCGGGCTTCAACTCCTTTCCCCTTTCTAAGTGGGGTCCTCAACGCCTCACCACTGCTAGACTTGGAGTGCTTAGGGTCGATCGAGGGCCGTACCTCGGAGTTGGGACGCTTCGCCTTGGCCCGAGGCGGAGTGTCGACAGTCGTAACAACTCGCTCTACCACGAGTGGGGATCGACCTACAAACAAGAACAAAGAAAGATAAAAACAAAGGCATGGGATACAAACAAGTAAAATGATTGCGCAAATATACAACTTACCCGCACTCCCCTTGCCACGACCAGGCCTCATGCCCTGGAGAACAACAGATATGTCCGTGCGTCCGCTCCGTGCAGCAGGAGCCGCACCTCCATGAGAGCCTACCTGCAAGCGGGAAGTTTTTCCATGACACCAACCTACATCACAACACAAGGAAGTTATAAAGGTTCATAACATACCGAAGTACCCCCTGAAGGAGGAGTGCAAATCGCAGCCCTGCGCAAATCCCGCTCCTTCACACAAGACAAGGCCGTTTGCGCACGCACCTTGTGCGCCCGATACACCTTTTTCATCGCTGCTTTGTCTGACTCATAGAATTCGCGAAAAGTGGTCACGGGATCAGGTTTTGTAACCCGAATGATACGCCAATCCATCCCGGGATCGTCAGTGAAGAAATAATGTTTTTGCCAGTGACTCTTCTACCGGTCTACAACAGTAACAAATTGAAGAGTGCTATCCCACTTCACTTCGCCCAATCCAAGGTCAGCAAACTCCTTTCCCCTCATCAAAGGCCAGCGGATAGAAATGGAACATAACCCAGATGCATCCGGACGTTAGAGTCGGAAGAAGCATCAGAAGAGTAAGGTCGAATAACTTCAGGATTGTTGATGGCATAGTACTCGGAAGCGAACCCAGTACCGAATAGCAGCAGGTGCTAGATCAAGAGGAGAGATCCTATAATAACGACACAACTTCCGCAAGTCCGAACATTAAGGGAAGCGTAGTCCCATCCGAATCTGGGAGGCGTAAATAGCATACAAATATTCCGCTGGCACAGTAGGCATTCCCGGACGAGCATCAGGGATAACATCAAACGGGTAGAATGTCTCTCCTGAAGGACAAAGCCCAGAACGAATGACAAGGCGCTGATACTCATCATAATCCAATCTGTTGCTCACAAAGGTTTGACCAAGTCCTTCGACTCCACATGAGGCTCCAACTCGGAGGTAGAAGGCATATCGTCCATAGTTTCTGGCTCGGAAGAATCCGTAAACTCCGAAGACTCCGACTCGGAATCAGTGTCTGAATCAGAAAGAAATCTAACAGAAGGGGTAGGAATATGAGAAGGTAATCCTAAGGATGGACGCCTCAGCTTCTCACAAAACAACTCCTACAAGGATACAACTACAACCCGTTCAATACATACGCGTACATCTAACGTGTTAACAACCTCTATACAACAAATATCCCCCGCTCGGGGGCAACATCACACTCACAAATCTATTAAGTGTTCGACTACTACATAGTGAACATCCTCTATACGGGGCCAACTCTATGTTAGTAAGGGCCTCGTCCCAATACTTACATGATCTACGTGTGTATATGCACGCCTACGCATGTCCATGCACGCCTACATACCCGCGAGTATCTACGTACACCCACGCTCAAATATATGTGTTTGCATACACTAATATTTGTTCATCCACCACTCTACGCGCCTACATGCTACCATATGTGCATACGTGTACATACATGTACCTATGAGTGCCAAAATGTGCATACATGCGCTTACACATGCTCATGTGTATCTACGAATGCTTACATGCATCAATGCTCACCTACGTGGCCTAAGGTAAATCCCTAATTATCTAACATGTGTAGGATATGGATACATACTGTTATGTCTGCTTCCACTTGGGTAGCTTCAGGCTTCTTTTTCACGAACGGGCTTAGGATGTGTATACAGGAACGAGTATGCCGCGATCCCTGAAACACGATCCTCGAACTTTAGTCTTCAACTCCCTGGCCTTGATCTCTCGGAATCCGGATCCTGCACAAGGGGCAGTAACCAGCGTGGGAGAGGGGGGATGCTGGTTGGGCCCTCTCCGATGCTCAAGTCAAAATCATCTAGAGAGAGAAAGCCTTTTAGAGAGAAGTCAGAGCACGCAATGCCAGAAAATGAGGGAGCTCTCCTAAAATGGGAGACCTAGGCCCCTATTTATAGGGAACCTAAGGATCATACCTAGGTTTGAACGGCTTGATGTCGGTATGAAGGAAAACGTATACCGTCATCAAGGTGGACTATGCATGCACCGACTTCTCGCACTTGGCAAAATAATCAGGGTGAGTGCGCGGAGAACATCGGTAATCCGGACCTACCCGGATTGTTTAGCAATCCGGGCCTCCGGATCGGCTTAGGGCAATCCGGAAGTCCTCCGGTTCGAGTAATGCGCGTATTCCGGACTGTTTTAGACTTGGGTTTCCGCGGAAGAGTTCTTTTACGGGTTTTGGCGTATTTTGCAAGGTCCGAAATGTAAACACGAACCCGAATTGGACAGATATCTAACACTTGCCCCCGAGTCAAGTAGTGGTTCAAAACCAGTGCTTGACTCTTTTTAAGATAAGATATACGTCCAATTTAGGTTCGGTACTAACCTCAGGGGTGGCCTGTTTGTCAATTCGAGTGTTGGGATCATAAATTTGACCAACTTCAATTTTCCGCCATATGTACGTAATCTGTTCATAGGGTTAGCGTAACGGACAATATGCGTACAACAACATGAAATTATATTCGCAATATCATGTAATGAGTGAAATACTTGTAATAATAAAGAATTATACAACGTGATAATATCATGGTACACGATGTAAGCATATAACGCGTTGTCAATGTGTAGATGACGACATTGTAAATGGATGACGTGATCATGCAATAAGCAAAATACTTAGAATAATATGAAATTGGAAAGCATGCTTGTCAACATGAAGCATTATGTAAACATAGTAAATGATGCGAGCATGTAGTATGGTGCAAACATTCAATTCATACATAGATTCTAAAAATAATCACATAACAATCATGAGTTAGCATCATGCACATATAAGAATAATAACAAGTGTAATGATCCATGTACGCAATATGTGACAATGATCGTACGTAGCACGTAATGCAACATTTGGGAGCATATATGTAAAGCAAGCATAGGAGAGACGTAAGTATGCTTATACATGATACTAAGGACTTGTGCGAAAATAGATATTAGTTTAGTCCTTAGCACATGGTGTAGACACTATTAATGAGAATTAGGAGAGAGAATACTCATTATCTTACATCCTTTATAGATAAATCCCCAAGATGCTCTCTATTCTTGATGAAGAGGGAATTCATGGAGGTGTGAATTTGGAGTAGTCACATCATATTTGAAATCGATCAAGATCGAATCCGGGCAAGGAGGAGGGCGGCGCGTGAGGAAGGAGGGACGGCGCGTGAGGAAGGAGGGACGGCGCGTGAGGCTGCCGCGGCGGCGCGTGAGGTTGTAACGGCGGCGCGTGGGCTTTCGGGTGAGGGCGAGTAGCAATTCGAACTTGCTTCGTGTCGGTGAGTCTAATTTCGTACATAGCCGGGTATTTTGTGACTTCTTTTGGCCTTGATTTAGTCTTGAAATCACCATGTACCTAGTTATCTTATCATCCATACAAGGTGTTTGATAAAATGCATTAGAATACTTAGCCCCAAATCGGCCAACATTTTTCTAAGTGCTGAAAATTTTAGAAAAGTGCAAATGAATCGTTATACTTCCCTTATGCATAGTGTTCATTGCCGACATGTTGTTCCATGCCTTAGCCGTTGTTTTAGTATGCTCGATATTGATGATCGGTAGTTGTACGTACATGGCCGTCAATGGTTGTATGTTGGTAATGATAGCTTAGGCAATGTACGTGAGCATCATGTATGGACTGTCGGTCATTGTCTGTAAACATGCTAAAACACTTATAAAATATTTTAACAATATCCAATGCTTGTTACCATAGATGTCGTTGTATGAGCTTTGTCGATAAGCGTCGTAGGAATGTTTAGGAGGCATTGTGTAGAAGTTAATAATAGCTACTTGATGCACGCAATCCATCCTTGTCGACATGTATGTACGTACATGGAAACACTTAGAAAATATTCTTCCCTTGTCGACATGTATGTACGTACATGGAAACACTTAGAAAATATTCTTTCCTTGTCAACATGTATGTACGTACATGGAAACACTTAGAATATATTCTCCCCTTGTCGACATGTATCTTTGTCGACATGCATGTACATACATGGAAATACTTAAAAAATATTCTTCACTTGTCGACATGCATGTACATACATGGAAATACTTAAAAAATATTCTTCACTTGTCGACATGTATGTACGTACATGGAAATACTTAGAAAATATTCTTCACTTGTCGACATGCATCCTTGTCGACATGTATGTACGTACATCGAAATACTTAGAAAATATTCTTCACTTGTCGACATGCATCCTTGTCGACACGTATGTACATACTTGTATGTGCGCACTTGCCCCCACACTTATAATTATATCCCTATCCCTGGCTATGTACGCTGTATCCATATGCTTGATGTAAACGCAGGTTGTATGCGAACACCTTGTTGTATGCTAACACTTGGTAATATGCTGTCACATAGTAGCATGCTGACAGCTTGCAATATGCTGACTGTCACCTTGAGCAAAACACTTGGAAAATATTTTGCCCTTGTAATCATGTATCTATGTCGACATGTGTGTACATACATAGTGCTCGCACACTGATTGATTTGTTGTTTGTAATTTTCAGGATTCCAAGTTACGCCGTCTCCTTTTCAGAGTTAGTCTTCTTGTCGCGGTAAATATGAGTAAGTCTTCTATCCCCGTTCCGCGAGTGACATTATGTTCAGATGTTGGTGACGAGCCGGGTATCAACACAGTTGAGTCTCTTAAGGATACAACGAGGAATGTGAGTTACTTCTTTAACTATATTGATGAAGATATGTTTGAGTTGTACGCGACTTGTTGTGTACTTGATCCTGCTTTGGAGGGTGTTCTTCCTTATGACGTGCTGCCCGACTCCGAAAAGGGGCAAGTTACTGTTCCTTCTAGTGACCTGTCCGTAGTTTATACCTCTCAGATTAAGGAAGGCCTGCGTTTTCCATATTTTCCTGACCTGGTGGACTTTTGTCGCTATTACCGGATATCACCCTTGAGTCTATCTCCTGCTGGCCTCCGTGTATGGAGCTGCTTTCGAGTTTTGTTTCACAGGCAATCTTGGCACTATTCTACCACCCTTTTCCGATGCTTCTATCAACTGATGTGTCCAGACGCGACGGGGTTATGTGGAATGAAGATGTGTTGGCCAAACTTGCAAGATAAGGGTTTCAAGAAGCTTGGTCTTGGAGATGCCGAGTGGGATCACAAATAACGTCTAGCCACCCAGGCTGATCGTTCTGGTTCTCATTGGCGACATCATTACTTCTTCGTATGCAATGTCTGGACTGTTTGGGATGTTGAGAGTGTGGAGAAAGCTGATCCTGCTCCTATTTTCTATGACCTTTCCTTGGATGATAGGGAGGCGGTGAAGAGTATTTTTCGATGTCAGCAAGAGTGCCGCTATCGTTATCAATTACGTGCTTCAGATCAGGATTTGATTGATGCCGGGATTCATATACTTCCTTCTGAAGATTTGGTATGTTGATAACTTTTATAACCTGTACTATGTTGCAATGTAGGTCGTATTGATGGAAAAAGCTCGTCTTTGCAGACAGCTAATGATCGTGATAACCCGTCAGTTGGGCGTCGTGTTCGTAATACTGCCCCCACTATTCCTGAAGGCTCTGGACATGAACGTGGTAAAGGACCTAGAAGTGAGGCATCTTCTTGTGTCTCCTCTTGACTTGTTGATTTTCCGGGCTTTGTTATATTCATGTTGTCTTTGTTCCTTTAGGTAACTCCGTGTATGTGACTGAGCGCGTTATTGCTGTGCCTGCCACTAGTGTTCTTCCCAAGAGATCTGCCGCAGGGGTGTGTCACTCGAGTGATCCGAAGCGCTCTAAACCAAGTGCGGCTATTCCAGCTCCTTCTTGCGATAAAGGGAAGAGAGTTGAGAGTCGCACGATAGCGCCTTCTGCCCCCCGGTCGAGGGACCGGCCCGAGGAGGAGCGTTCTTCCCGCCGAGGTACGTATTGTTCTATTTGACACACTTCTTATACTTAGTATACTTTGCTAATGTTTTCTTCGTTTTGTGCTGTCCTTATTGTAGCGTTGCCACACATTAAGCGTGATGACTTGATCCTATCTGACGGGATTGATGTTTCCGGAGAAAACTGGTCGCCTTTCTCCACTTGTAGTCTTCATTTTCCGAAGGACTCCAAACTTAGCACTCCAGGAGTTGGTGTGCGGGTGCTTCAAAGATGTATTCCTCCTGGTGATCATGATGTCCAACCGTCTACTGATGAGGAGGCGCAAGCATATGTTGTGCGCGGCTTTGCTGAAGTTGCACCGGTAGATTTTGTTTTAACTTTTTTGCCTTCCTGCTGTAAGCGTATGCTTTGTTGTTGTTGTTGATCATGATCGTCTTGTTTGTTGTACTTAGGCTATTTCAAGGATGATGAACATGTCTTCCTTTGTGTTGGAGCTTGTGAGTGAGAGGAGGGCTGCTATCAAGACGTGCAGTACAGTTTCTCGCGAGCTTGCATAGTCCGAATAGGAAGTGCAGAATTTGAATTCCAAGGTTGATGATATTGATACAAGCATTACTACTCGTCGCGTCCATGTTGAACAACTTGAGGCCGAGATTGCTGCTATCAAGCAGCAAACTGCGGAGAACAACAGTGTTCATGATGTCACGCTTGCTTCTGTTCGTGACGAGGCACATAGAACGGGTTTTGAGAAGGGACTGGCTGAATATCCTAGTACCCCTGTCTATTCTGCTGCCGTCCTTGCTGCTGCTAAAGCGGATCTTGCACATTTGGTTGATGAGTTTTCCAAAGACTATATTGGCAGAGTACACGCACTTGTCCCCGGATTCCCGTTCGACAAGTTAGGTCCTTATTCTTCTTTTGCTGTTAACCATGTTGCGGATTTGCAACGTAAGGCAGCTGAAGCGGCTTCTATTGCTTTGACCTTAGGATATGATAATGCTGATGTTGAATTTGGTGTTGATTTCCTGGACATGTTGTCTTAGTCCTTTGGAGATGATGATATGTTTGAGGCTTTTGTCCAAACCTTTATTTGTGTGTTTGCTTTGTATGGAACTTCGTTCTTTGGACCTGTTTTTCAATAATAATAATAATCATGTGATAACTTGTTAGTAATATTTCATACCTTGAGTTATCAATGCTGCCCGTATGCTTTAGACTTGGAAGATATGATAAATATCCTTAGATGATGAACATGATGTCCGTAATTGCGACTATATGTCGCGCATTGTTGAGTGTTATGAGCGCCCCTCTTGCTTAGATTCCAAGGCATGGCAAGATGCGTACGCTAGGTACTTGTAATGTTGTAAGTAGTAATGTACTTGGCGCGGGCACTTGGCACTTGGCACTCGACACTGGCACTTGACATGTAGCAGTGTCGTCTTGACGAAGCAAGACTTAAGTTTATGCCGTCTCTTAGTTCCACTCTAAGGCGGCGTTGTTGCAAGATACTTCTTGCTTATTTTGCTGTTTTTGCGTTAAATGCTAAAGAGCAAGATAACGTTATACAAGACTCGACTTGTAAGTTTGATGAGTTTTGTACAAGGTTTGCTTTAAAAAGCGTATAACATGAAGCTATCCCTTTTCGGGCCTAAGTCTTCATGGCGTATGAACCCTTAAGAGAGTATACATACTTTGAGTGTGTGGGGTTGTCGTCTATTAAGAGGATTTCCGCCACAGTGGGGTGATCAGTCCCATCACTGTATTTGCCGCATCCTGTTTTTATTCAGGGAATGGCTATGAACATGAGGATTTGCTCGGAGGATTTCACAACATGTCATTTTTTAGATGTAAACATGGGGTTTGCCCTTTTGAAAAGGATGTCGCAACATGTTACTTTTGATAGATGTGAACATGGGTATTGTCCTTACGAGGAGGATATTGCACCATGTCACTTTTTAGAATAGGTTTTGGTTGGCGTTGTTTTGTTTCTTGATGTTAATCCATAGTAGAATGCATAATGTAGAGATGTACCTACGAAAGTAAATTGACCATCATTAGATACTTGTTGTGTTTACAATAGTTTTGCGGGAAGGCGTCTATTGACTGCTTCTTCCGAAATACTTCTAATTACAAAAGCTTGATCTGCACTTATATTTCTAAAGGTGCACTGAAAAAGATAGATTAGAAGTGGAGAGTCTATCTCCCTCAAATATATCTTGGCGGCTGACGGGCACTGTTATTTGCGACATAGCTTCCCAAAGCTCCATGTGCAATGAATTCTTCAATCTCCATCCTCAAAGTCAAACAACCATTAGTATTGTGCCCCCAAGTTTGGCGATATCGGCACCAATTTTCAATATCCCTGCCTAAGAAGGCGGTCTCCGGCTCAAGTGGTGTTGGAAGCTTGTTTTCCAGAAGCTTGATATATATCTCTTCCACGTCCGTGTTTAAGGGAGTGAAGATGTTAGCGTACTCCATACTTGGGCCTTCTGATTTCCTTGAAGTTTGAGCTTCCACGCTTGCACTAAGAGGTGTGCCCCATCTTAATTCATGTTCACAAGAGATCGCAGTCTCCATCTTGTCTTTTAGGCATGCCATCGTCTTAGTTGTACGCCATCCAAATTCCCTTCCGAATAGCAAAAATGTTGGCGCGTTCATGTTCAAGTAAAATGCGTTGATGGCGTCCTTCTTGATTGCTCTTAGTGCAGTTGCATTTTGAGCGAACCTCCGGAAGTAGGTCATGATGGATTCTTCTTCTCCTTGTCTGACATCAAGCACACTCCGCTTAGGCGAACAAAGCATCCTATCAAGTTCGGACCTTGGCGATAACTTTTCCTTCTTCCTTTTATCATCATCGTCTGAGGCATACAACTTTCTCTTTGCACCAACTCCTACCATGGCAATTGAAACTTGTTTCATTTTCCTCAGGGCATTGACGTAGCACTTTCGTGCGGCTGTCTGATCACCTAGCACCTCTCCGATCCCATGAGGAGTTAGGAACTTCATTTTCTGATGAGCTGTAGATGGCACAATGTCATGTGGGTTGATTGTTGTTCTCCCTAGGAAGCCGTTATATGCCCCCAGGTTATTTACCACTACAAATGTGACGTCTATATGCAGTGCCTTCCATCCTTCTCCAAGGATCACTGGAAGTGTGATCATGCCCAATGGGTAGGTTGCCGCTCCCGCGAAACTAACCAGCGGAAATGTGCTTGGCGAGAGATCAGCCTCCGTTTTTCCCATCTTCTTGAGCACTTCTATATGCACTAAATCCGCAGCACTCCCACCATCTACCAGAATCCTTTTCACGTCATATCCATTGATGTCCATTGTTATGACCAAAGCATCATCATGGGGATACACTATGTGTTTCTTGTCGACATTTGAGAACGGGATGACTACATCTTCCTTCTCTGGTTGACGCCTCTTCCCGTACTTGGGTAGAACTTGTAGCTGCAAGGCATAGACATATCATGCATTAGAAATGCTACCTCCTGCCGCTGGCCCACCATGGGTTACGTTGATGACACCACGCTTTGGCGGTGGTGGGTTCTCATTCACTTTCTCCTTTCCCTTGTTCCCCTTTCCGGATGGCTCTGCATGATTCTTCTTTTGGCGCTTGTAGCCTTGATCCACATATTTCTTAAGCTCTCCTTTAAGGATGAAATTGTTTATATGAAATCGTAAGCTGACACAACTGTTCGTTTCATGGCCGTATACTTCGTGGTTTTCACACCATTTATCTTCCTGCTTTCCCAGTGGCCCCTTTCGGAAGTTTGCTGGCCCCCTCCACATGTAACACGAACCCGAATTGGACAGATATCTAACACATACATACACACCCTTTGGGAATACAAAGCTTAGCTATAGCTACAAGCATCTCCATACAACCAAGTGTGTACATACACGCCACAACAATGCCTTGGACAATCAAAGATAGCAATCCAACATTTCAAAAAATACGGAAGTATTACTCCTACTCTATACATAAAAGTGGTAAAACACTTAGCCATTTTTATGCCCCTTTTTGCTATTCTTAACTATCCTAGGCATGGATGATCAAGTTCAAAATCATAGCAAAGATTAACCAAATTGATGCAATTAAAGGCGTTGGCATACCGGGAAATGATCCTAATCAAATCCAAAAAACCGAATCGCCCCAAAACGAGGTTACGTACCCAAAATCGCCGACGGAAGCTCCGCCCGCTGACCCGCCCGCTGCGCCGCCGCAAGCTCCTCCGCCCGTCGCCGTGTCTCTCGCCGCCCCTTGTCCTGCCGCCACGAGCTGGCTTCGCCGGTGAGTGGTGGTTGGCCGGTGGTGGAAGGGGTGTTGGTGGAGGAGTGGTTTGAGTGCTAAGTCACTTACTCTCTAAGAAATGGAATAGACAACTCTAAAAAGGAGGGAGACCAAGTGTAGTGATATTTGAATTCACTCCTTTATATACACCTATAGGTAACATCTTTCCCCTTCTATATTTTTTCTATCTTTTTTAGAAAGGATTCCTAACACCTATGCATGTTTACATATCCATGCATACACGCATACATCAACACACATGCGTTTACATATACATGTCACTTGTTTGCAATTACAACCCCGACGTGCATATACTCTTACCCATGTTATTGCATATATACATGCCAGTACTTACATGATTTAATTTCATAACATTGCATATCATACGACGACTCTCGTATAGGTGCACGTCATAATCATACGTGTGTTAGCATCCACATCCATAATCGCATACACAGACTAGGATTGTCATATACGTATATGCCATGTATATGCTTGCTACACTAACCATGTCGACAGATAACGACTACTCCCGTCCAAGTCCGAGTAGGGACATATCGTAATAAGGTCCACGCACCAACGAACAGTAAGTCCATCTCGAGGTAATACCCGAACTTAAATCGAACGTATACTCTATCGAAAATAGAGTCAAGACAGGGCCATGCCACCACTTGACTCGGGGGAAAATGATGGGTATACGTCTGATTCGGGTTCGTTTTATATTATTCGGACTTCGTATACACGTCGGACTTACTAAACGGTTTTAAAATGTTCACCCACGTATACTAAAAATTCCAGGACACGCACGTACGCGCCCCGGACTTACACCGCTTCCGGATTGTCATCACAATCCGGACCGGGTCCGGATTGCAAGACAATCCGGAGCTGGTCAAGATAGCAGACAATCCGGACTGGCTCTGGATTGCACTACAATCCGACCCTCCGGATTGTCACGTTATTCCGGACCTCCCGGGATCCTTGTGATACCTCGGGATGGTCCAAATGCCTCCTATTATTGACATGTGAACCCCTATGCAAACACTGCACGTGCAAACCCTCCCGATGTCAGCTTCACTCCAGTCTACGCTCGGTTCATACTTTGCATTGAACCGACGTCAGACCGTTCAAAACCCGGTTTGATTCCAAGGTTTCCTATAAATATGAGCCTTGATCATTTATTTCAAGGCTAATTCATAAGTTGACACCGGAAGCTCTGCCCTCTCTCTTACTTTCTCTCTCTAAAAGTCCTGACTTAAGCTTCGGAGAGGGTTCATCGCACTCCACCCCCCCACTTGCGTGGTGTGCGATACATCCCCTCTTGCAGGAATACGAAGACGCACGAATCTGGCACGTGAAAGGACCTAAACTAGGTGCGACCCGAGGCATTCTTCCGTCGTCACTACCAGGATCCGACTCCCCAACTCGGAAAGGATCCAACACATACATCCTCTAAAATGTTCTAGGATGATCACCCAGCAGTATTATCGAAGTGACATGCTTGGAATCAACACCAAGGCATGACCGCTATACCCTTGGTGTTTACACTTGGCTGATACTAATTGAAGCAACGTCCTTGGAATAACACCAAGGCACGATCGGTATACCCTTGGTATTTATACTGGGCTGGTATTGATGGAGTAACACGGATACCAAGGTATGATTAAAATCTATAAAGCGGAGCGTATGCTTATGTGACGCGATTGCTATATGCCTCGGGAGATAACTCCGGGAGATATTTGAATATCACAATGTCTAGTCTACTATACCCAGTAGCAATGACCTACCACAGATAGCAATGTCGCATCGCCCCCTGACTAGGCCGATGAAGAGGCAAGTCGCAATAGCGAACTTTGGCCTACACGGCTAAAACGCACTAAATCTTGCAAGTCGTGTCTTGCCATAACTTCATCTCAAATCATCAAGTAACGGTTAATCATAGCGGCAAACTCTATCATGTCGCGACCTTACTTCGAAAAAGCCAAGTAATGGTCATACAATAAAAAAACGCATAAAAAAATTGCAAGTAGCGTTTTGCACCAACGCCATATCTTGGAAAAACCAAGCGGCAGAAAAACGCACTCGCAAGTAGCACCTTGCCAAAACACTATCTCGAGGCATCGAGTAAGCGGCTTAAAGCGTACCAAACCAAGAAAGTAACGTCTTTCCAAAACGCCAAGCCTTGGAATACCAAGCGACGAAAAACGCTCTAACTTTTGCAAGTTGCGTCTTGCCAAAAAACTAACTCGAGGCATTGAGTAAGCGGCTTAAAACGTACCAAATCAAGCAAGTAACGTCTTGCATCGACGCTATCTTGAGTTATCAAGTAAGCTGTAAAGTGCACATCGCAAGTCGCGTCTTGCCAAAACGCTACCTCAAGGCATTGAGTAAGTGGCTTAAAACGTACCAAATTACGCAAGTAACGTCTTTCCCTAACACTATCTTGAGGAATCACGTAAGTGGTTAAAACGCGCCAAACTAGCAAGTAGCGTCTTGCTAAAACGCTATCTCGAGGCATCGGATACGCAGTTACAAAACGTGTCAACACGGCACAAGTACCGTCTTGCCAATAACGTTATGTCGAGGCATCGGACAACGGATTAATGTCAACATTCACGATGAACACTCTTGAATAATGCCATGCCTTGGTAACTACCAAGAGGGGCATACACGAACCTAGCGCTCAAGTACCATTGACGATGAACAAAATGAACGTCATGACAAGCATACATCCAACATAGAGAGAATGACAACTACCTTGAATAAAATAGGGTATGACAAAGAAGTGGGAACACGCACTATCAAGCTACGACCGGCGTACAACCGGCATGGCAAGAATGACAACTACCTCGAATAAAATAGGGTATGACAAAGACGTGGGAACACACATTATCAAGCTACGACCGGCGTACAACCGGCATGGCGAGTATGACAATGACCTCATGAAAAATAGGATATGATAAGTTGTGCAAACACACGCAACCAAGCAAGCATGGCCCAAAGAAAATGGGCAAGCATGACAACAAGGGTATGAAATACTACTCATGTTTACATAACCATAATGTCTATATATGTTTTGGATAGGTTTAATGCAAAAGATAGAAGGATGGCATATATGCTCAAGTCCCAAATTAACTGTTTCTAAACAATGAAACATAACAACATAATGAAAAGAGAAGCGACTATCTGTCAGACCTAAAATCTGACCTACAACGAATTACGTTTTGAAAACGTGCGAATTTTGAAAAGAGTCGCCACTAGTTAATTAAGGCTAACTAGAATCCTAAATTACCTAAACGAATAACGAATTACACACCTAGGTATAAAATCGGTCTACGATCAGAAATTCGAGTTCGGGGGTTCCATTACGAATTAAAATAAATTTTAATTACGCCCTTTCGGTACTTAATTTCACAAATTTGCCAAGTTTCATCGTTAATTAATTAACTATGAATTAGTTACGCCTATGAACGAGACATTAACAATTAACATACACAATTAAATTGACTCGAACTAACACGAAGAATATGTACAATTAACTTTTTATTGTCTTAATTAATTTTAATAATCAAAATATGATGAAATATACATGATTAACCATTTTTATCAGTTAATTAATCTAAATCAATCGATATACGGATTATTTGTACAAAATTAACTTTAACAATGTGATGTAATGAACTAAATAATATTATAACATGTGATTAGCATTTTTTTACCTATTATCTAATTAAAGTCAATTTAACTATCTTAATCTATTAATAATAAATAAAATAGAAAGAATAAATAAGATTAATAAATCAGTAAATTATTTCATAAAAAAAAATTCAGTAAATTAAATAATAAAAAAAAAGAAAGGATCTCACCTATTGTGGAAGATAAAGGGATCTCCAGCCACGGTAGGGAGGAGCTCGGCAGGGCGGCGGGCCGGCAGCAGCAGGACCGGGCAGCAGGATCTGGCGGGGCGGAGTTCAGGTCGGTCACCTGTCCAGTCGTGATGGACGGGACGAGGAGGGCCAGCAGGTCTTGTTTTGGTCGGGACACAGCGGCAGCAGCTCGGTGGGGCGCGGACACCGAAGGCGGAGCGGGCGGCAGCTGGAGAGCGATGGGAAGGGCCGAGCGGGCCGCCGGCAAGGATAGAGAGAGAGAGAGAGAGAGAGAGAGAGAGAGAGAGAGAGAGAGAGAGAGAGAAGGGGGAGAGATTGAAGACGGTGGTCGATGTCGGAGTTGGGCGGGCGGAGGTCGCGCGGTGGCGTCCGGCGGAGGTGCCGTCGCCGATGTAGCCGTGCTGTCAGACGAGGGCCACGATAGGGGACAGGGAAGGGCCACCAGCGGACAGGGACGCGTCGGAGTTCCGGGCACAGGTGCGGAGCCGGGCAGCGACACTGGTGGTCGAACTGGGGCGGCGGTAGAGCTGGGCCGCCGGAGGGCGGTGGACCGTCGCCGGTGGAGTTGCTGAAGGGGAGCGGAGCTGCCAAAAAAAAAGAAGAAATAATAATAATAATAATAATAATAATAATTATGGCACTAGATGACGAAAATCGCACGGATCCCGATGAATAGTGTATTATTGCTTTTTGTGGTGTTTTCTGTGTGTCCCTTACGATGTAAACCCAGACCGCTATTTATACTAAAAACCTAGCCTAGTTACAGATAAAATTTAAATAAAAAATTGCTAATAGATAATTATTCTAGAGAATATTCCTAAGGATATATATCTTTACAGATAATTATTTTTTAAAATAATATCTAGAGATACATATCTTACAGTTAATTTTCTAAAAATAAAAAAAACTAATTATTATATATATATTTTAAAAATTCCGAAAATATTAAATATATTCGAAATAATTTAAAATATATTTTATAATAATTTCCCTAATGTGCCCTTAAGCATTTTTGGAGACTTTGTGGCTTGACGCGTCCGGAATTTGACGTATCATGTGTAACGTCGTTACGTCCGGGTCAAAATCGAGTGTTTACACTATCTACAAACATAACAGATGAGTCTGCTCATCAATCGGTAGTGGCGGGTTTGCCACCGCCGTTTGAACCAATAGAGTAGTATCCGCAACATCACCTGAGGAAGTCGAAGAAGAAGCAAGCTTCTCTTCGCTTTATGGGAAGAATCCTCACAAGGAAGCGCCTTCACATGCGCGGAAGCAAAGCCAGCAAAGTCGCCAAGCTCGCTGAAATCAAACAATTGGTCGATGGAGTGAAACTTAACAACAAAATCCTCCCCATAATCAGATATCATGTTACTGCACTTCGTCTTGGCATCCTCCTCGAACTTGGGAGACGCCTTGAACTGAGTAAAGCCATGAAGAGTCTCCTCGTCATATTTCTTCAAGAGGGCCTTAGCCAAGTGGTCTCGTGCCGCTATGGCCTCGTCTTTCTTCTCCTTGCGAAGTCGAGCGACTTTGGCTTCGAGGGAGGCAATGCGACCCTGAAAGACTAACTCAAAGGAGTCAAATGTAGCAACCTTCTCCTTCAGGACGCACAAAGTCTCTTTCGACTTCTCCAACTCAGAGTGTTGGAGCTCAACCTTCTCGGTCAGCTCGACTACGAAGGACGACATGTTAACCATGTCGGCAATCACATGAATACAATAAGCACGCGTTAAGTAAAAAAGATAAAGCAAATGAAAGATGAAAAGAAGATAAACGTATGGGGGCATGTCGAGATAACGCCTCGCGAGCAAAGCGTTGCCCAGCCGGACAAGTGTCAAGCACAGCTCTACGGTCAGCAGGGGGCACGAGCGCGCTCAAAATGCGCATGCCCACCTCCGGGGTCGCCAAGGTAGACCATCGACAAAATGGTAGCTACCAGTGGAAGCAAAGGGAACCCAAGCGGAGCCTACGACGTCACCTCAGAGAGGACAGACCAAGTCCTCCCGGGCAGTACAGGGATCCGTATGCGCCCTAAATATAAATACATGAATAATGCGTAACATGACGAATGACAAATTAATATTAACGATTCATACATTCGAGGTTCATCCGCGAGGCAGGAGGAGAAATATTTAACAAGCCGTCAGCATACTGTACTGTTGGATCACGGGCGAAGCTCCGTTACATCCTTGACGGAAAGCTTTGGACTCCTGGGCTCCGCGTAATCCTGCAAAAGGGGATGACCTGGGTGGTGACCCAGAATCCCTCTCCGATGCTTAAATGAGTATGTGATCAATGGGTGGTAAGCAAAGAGTCTAAGTTCGTATTAGATGATGGTGTTCTGAGGTAACTTCCTCCTTTATATAGGAGGGGAAGTTACTCAGTTACCTGTTACTGCGCCTGGCAGTTTTACCCATGATTCCGTGTATCTCGCCACGATTCCGCATATCTCGGTTGGGATTCCATATATCTCGCCCCACGCTCCGCGTATCTTACCCGTACTCCGCATATCTCGGGCACGCCCTGCGTATCTCGGGGGGTTTATCTCTATCTCTAACCGTCTCCCACTACTCTATCTAGTAGGCGGGTTTCTCGGTCTTTATCCTCTGATCACAAGTCCCGACTCCTGTCGGAGACTCCAGAGTTGTCTCATTCTAGATCACCACCCAGGACCTTCAGTCTCTACGGGACAGGTCCAGCCTCTGCGGGGCTTTATTATCGGGACCTTTACTAAGTCATATCGGGGCCTACTCAGAGGCTTCTCATCGAGAGCATTCAGCTCGTACATCGGGGCCGCTAAAGTCGGGACCCTTTATACTGGGCCTCTGGGCCTTCCAGGCTTTTCACGAGGCCCACTGGACCTACTCGCCGTCCATTGGCTGTTAACGGGGCTAACGATTACATAGGGACCCATCATTTGCCCCCAAGACATGGGGAACTTTTAGTTCGTCGTGTCTTCCAGTCCAGATCTTTTGTCGTCGTTGTCGGGAGCTTTTTGTCTTCGTACCTCCGATACCACTGTCGGAGGTTTTTGCCTTGCTTGTGATCGTTGTATAACAGAGTCTCTTACTCATGATTGCCTTGGGCCCACCAGACCCCATGGGTAGTTGCCAAATCCGAGGAGACTCCTCGGTTACTGTAGTATTAAGTGCCTAGGGATAAGGAAACGACGTTTAAACCGGCGTGACTGTTGTTTTCTGAAAAAGGCACTCATTACGTCACCAACGTCTTTTCTGTACCGTCCCTCATTCTTCGACGATCAAGATTGAATCGTTTCGTCTTCAATGGTCCAGATTAAGTCCGTCCAGCTTGTCCTTTTGCTTATAAAAGCTAATACCCTGGCACTAGTCATCTTCACTGTCTCCATTTTTGGAAGTGCATCCATTTTTGAACTCGAAGTTTCTTCTCCCCATGTCCTTTGCTCTTCAAGTGATTCAAGATTTTACCATGTCTGGTAAGGTTTCCTTCTCTATCGTTTGCCTTCATCTTTACTTAGCTTGATTGTAGTTTTCTGAATAAACCTAACACTCCTTTCAATGGCTGATTTCAGATAGTGGATCTGGTTTCGAGGGAAGGAAGCCTTTCAACTTCGACTATGTTCTGAACGAAATTTTCAGCACTGCTTATGATGCAGCTCTCCGGGAAGGATGTATCATTTCCACCAAAGAAGCCGATGCTCAAGGCCGGAAATGCATACCACAAGTTCAGAGTGAAGAGGAGCTACTTCTTCATCGGAAACTCCTCGATCCTATGACTCTGATAGCCATTCTTTCAACGGTTGACCCTGTGGAGCCTTCTGCCCAGGTCCCTCCGAATCCTGCTCCCTCCGATGCTGCTGATGATCCGACCTCCAACAAGGACCAAGCTTAGCACTTTATATTTTAGTCCTTGTAGTTTCTCCTTGTCTTCTTTATCCTTTGTACCGGAACCCTTAGGCCTTCGAGCCCTTATATAAGGAATTTCTTTCATCTGTTTTGGTCTTGATAATCATTTGCACTTATTTAAAGCGGCTTTAAATTTGTTACTCAAAACGTTCCGATGCACCATTTGAGATGACCCCATACGTCCTTCCGACGCTTGACTCGGGACTTCACCATTTAAGGCTTCTCGTCCAATCGGGACTTCACCACTTAAGGCTTCTCGTCCAATCGAGACTTCACCACTTAAGGCTTCTCATCCAAAATCGGGACTTCACCACTTAAGGCTTCTCGTCCAAAATCGGGACTTCACCACTTAAGGTTTCTCGTCCAAAATCGGGACTTCACCACTTAAGGCTTCTCGTCCAAAATCGGGACTTCACCACTTTAGGCTTCTCGTCCAAAATAGGGACTTTACCACTTAAGGCTTCTCGTCCCCGCCTTTCAAGGCCATTTTTCACACCCTTTAGGGCTTTTGTTGCGCCAACTCTGGCGGCTTCAGTCGTACCCTTTAAGGGCTTTTATCACGTCTTTGTCAGGCGACTTTCGCGGACCTGTTAAGGCTTTTTCGTACCCGTTAAGGCTTTTGGCCGCATCATATAGACGACTTAGCGGACCCATTAGGGCCTTTTCGTACCTAGGCTTTTGGTTGCATCATATAGACGAATTACGTGTACCCCGTAGGGCTTTTGTCCATACCCGTTAAGGCTTTTGGCCGCGTCATATAGACGACTTACGCGTACCTCAGAAGGCTTTTATCGTACCTCGGAAGGCTTTTGTCGCGTCCTTCAGGACGTCTTACTAACAGTTAGAATAAATCTAAAAGCAATTTGATCGGAAGCAACTTCTTTTATTCATAAATAACTCAAAATAGGCTTACATCGGATCTTATTGATAGACAATTTGCGCCCTTCACGGCGGCTTAATATCAAAAATGATACTTCT
Source organism: Clarkia xantiana subsp. parviflora (assembly GCA_036873135.1). Classification (NCBI taxonomy): domain Eukaryota; kingdom Viridiplantae; phylum Streptophyta; class Magnoliopsida; order Myrtales; family Onagraceae; genus Clarkia; species Clarkia xantiana. The sequence goes on along the minus strand of JAPTYO010000013.1, from coordinate 10,166,987 downwards.
TCAAGTGTTCGCCACTGAAGGAATGCTTCAACGTCTTGCCATCAAGGTCCTCTAGCCTGTATGCATTGGGTGCTGGCATCCCTACGATCTTGTAAGGTCCCTCCCATTTTGGCGATAGCTTGTTGATCCGATCTTGTTGAACGAACTCGTTCCTCCGCCAGACAAGTTCTCCCATGAAGAATTGTCGGGACCTGACACGCCGATTGTAATATCGGGCTGTTGCCAGACGCATTCGGGCCTGAACTTCATCAGCCTTCCACCTTTTCTCCTCAAGCAAGTCTAAGTCTAGACGCCTCATTTCCTCGTTTGTCAGAGGCTCGTAATATTTCGCGCGGTGGGATGCCACCGCTATTTCCACGGGAGCGACTGCCTCCGTGCCATAGACCAGGCCAAACGGAGTTTCTCCTGTTGATTGCTTGGGTGTTGTTCTCACAGCCCACAGCACGTTCTCGAGCTCATCCAGCCAATGGCCCTGCAAGGCATAGACTCTCTTCTTCAAGCCATCCATCACGATCTTGTTGGCTGATTCTACTTGGCCATTGGTCTGAGCGTGGCGGACTGAAGCGGTCCGATGCTCAATGTTTAGTTCTTCCAGGTACTCCTTCAACTGAGCCCCATTGAACGGAGGGCCGTTGTCGCTGATCAACACTCGAGGAACCCCGTAACGGGATACGATCTGAGTTTGAAGGAACTTGAGGATCTGCTGCCCCGTCGTCCTGGCCAATGCCTTAGCTTCTATCCACTTTGAGAAGTGGTCGATGGCCACGAGCAAATACTTGCACTGACCTTTCGCTTGGGGAAGAGGTCCCACCAAGTCAATCCCCCATTGCGCGAAGGGCCATGCACTCCTGATGGCATTAAGTCCGTGGCGGGTGCCACGATATTTGGGGCGTACCTCTGGCATGCATCACAGGATCGGACCATCGCGGTCGCTTCCTTGTTCATCGAGGGCCAATAGTAGCCTAAGTTCAATGCCTTCCTCACTAGAGATCGGGCCCCTTCATGGCAGGCCGCGACTCCTTCGTGTAGCTCCCTCAGGATCCGATTTGTGTCAGGCTCTGCTACGTATTTTAGAAAAGGCTTTACATACCCTTTTTTGTATAACTGGTTGTCCACCATCGCATAGTTGTCCGCAATCCGCCGCAACCTGACAGCTGCCACCTTATCATCGGGGAGTGTCCCTGTAGTCAGATACGTGACCATCGGGGTCATCCACGTGGGCTTTTCTTCCTCCTCCGATCCTGTCTCAATAGCGCAGACCTCCGCCGGATCGATGTTTGAGATAATCACTTTCTCTAGGAAATGCACCTTTCGATTCTCCTCGGGGGCCACTCCCAGAGCGAACTTGCTCAAGGCATCTGCTTCCGCGTTTTCTTCCCTCGGGATCGCTTCGATATCAAAGCTTTTGAAGCTTCCCTTCAAAGTTTGCACCTCGTGCAAATACTTCTTCATTGTCGGGCTCTTGGCCTCATAGTTCCCCTGGACTTGGTTTACAACCAAGCTGGCATCACACTTTACTTTTAAATGATCGACCCCCGTACCTTTAGCAACCTTAAGGCCTGTGATGAGAGCCTCATACTCCGCTTCGTTGTTGGTGGCTTTGAATGTCAACGCCAAGGCATATCGCAGGGGCTCGCCTCCACCGGGCGGTATCAATACGAATCCTGCCCCCGAGCCTTCTACATTTGATGAACCATCAGTGTACATCTCCCAAGTATTCTCCTCATTTAGCTGTTCTGGCTGTTTTTCTGTTGTCGGGACTTCTTCCATGGTTGCCCCCTCTGCGGGACCCGTTACTTCCAGATCGGGTGCCGTAGACTCAGCTATAAAATCTGCCAGTGCCTGGCCCTTAATAGCGGTTCTTGGAGCGAAATGAATACGGAACTCTGTCAGCTCGATGGCCCATTTCACCAATCTCCCCGACGCCTCCGGTCGGTTCAAAAAGTGTTTCAGGGGCTGATTAGTCAATACCGTGACTTCATGGGCATGGAAGTAAGGACGTAGCTTTCGAGCGGCAATAATCAACGCGAAGAGATACTTCTCAATAGCGGGATAGTTTATTTCAGACTTGGCAAACGCCTTGCTTACATAATAGATAGGCACTTGGTTGCCCTTGACAATTTTAATCAAAACAGAACTAACAGCCACATCAGAAACGGCCAAATAGAGATAGAGCGGCTCGCTTGGAAGTGGTTTCGCCAACGGCGGAAGGGTACGGAGGTGCAGCTTGAGTGCCTGAAACGCCTCCTCACACTTGTCGGTCCATTCGAACTTCTTGTTGGCCCTCAGCACATCAAAAAATGGCATAGCTCGGTCACTTGCCTTGGATAGGAATCGATTCATCGCGGCCAACCGGCCATTCAGCACCTGGACCTCCCGATGAGTCTTCGGGGACTGCATCTCCTCGATTGCTCGCAGCTTCTCTGGATTCACCTCGATTCCTCTCTGGCTCATCATGAACCCTAGGAACTTGCCCGAGTTTACTCCGAAAGCACACTTGTCGGGATTCAGCCGAACCTAATGGAACTTCATCCGCTCAAACGCCGCCGCCAAGTTCTGGACATGGTCTCCTGCCTGTCGGGACTTCACCAGCATGTCATCCACATACGCCTCCATGGTTTTCCCCAACATGTCTCCAAACAACTTGTTCACCATCCGCTGGTAAGTTGCTCCGGCATTGATCAATCCGAAGGGCATCACGTCGTAATGGTAGACGTCACTGTCGGCATAGAAGGCTGTATGGGGGGCATCCTTCTTCGCCATCTTGATCTGGTTGTACCCGGAATAGGCATCCATGAAGCTCAGCAGCTCGTGTCCCGACGTGGCATCCACCAACTGGTCAATCCTCGGGAGCGGGTAGCAGTCCTTCGGGCAAGCCTTGTTCAAGTCGCGGAAATCGACACACATCCGCCACTTCCCGTTACTCTTTCGCACCAGGACTGGGTTAGCCACCCAAGTCTGGAATCGGAGCTCCTTGATGAATCCAGCGTCGAGCAGTCTGCCCACCTCTTGCTGGATCGCGATCCTCTTGTCCGCGCCCATCGGACGTCTTCTCTGCGCGATAGGCTTGATCGCGGGGTCTATCTTCAACTCGTGCACTATCACGTCGGGGCTGATTCCTAGCATGTCACTCGGGCACCAGGCAAACAGCTCCTTAAACTCCTTCAGAAGCTCGATCAACTCTTTGGCTCTTTCCTCCGACAGAGCAGACCCGATCTTCACCTTTCCCTGGGGCCCATCGATCTCAACTTCCTTCAAATCCTCCATGGGGGCGGGACGCCCATACTCCTCTCGAGGATCGGCATCAGTCTGAAGGACAGTCATGGCCTCCCTCCTTCTCCGTCGGGTGGCGTTAACGTAGCATTTCCGCGATGCCACTTGGTCACCCTTGACCTCTCCGACTCCATTGTCGGTCGGGAACTTCATCTTCTAGTGGACCGTCGAAGCGACTGCCATGAGAGGGTTGATAGTGGTCCTTCCGATAATGGCGTTGTATGCCCCCGCAGACTCCACGACAACGAAATCTACGTTTCGCTTCTCCATCTTCCAGCCACTACCAAACTCCACCGGTAAGGTAATCATTCCCAGCGGGTAAGAGGTGGAACCAGAGAATCCCACCATCGGGAAGTCCACCTGCGTCAGGTCCTTCTTCGTCTTTCCCATGGCTTCCAGAGCGTCCATGAAAAGAATATCGGAGGAACTCCCTCCATCTATCAGGATCCGCTTCATCTCGAATCCATCCACGTCCAGGGTCACGACCAAGGCGTCATCACGAGGGCTCTCCACGCCTACTAGATCCTCCGCCGAGAAAGAAATTACCATTTCCTCCTTCAGGGTCCACGACCGGGACCTTTTGCCTAGCACCACCGCGGCAGATATGCGGGAAGCGTAGTTCTCCCTAGAAGCAGAGGTATCACCTCCCGCTACCATCCCTCCGTGGATGACGTTGATAGTTCCGCGCCTCTCCTTGCGGGCACCTGAACCTGAAGCTTCTTGCTCAATCTTTTTCTTCTTCGGGGATCGGTCGCGGGACTTGGAACGGGATCGTGACCGACTTCTGGAACGGGATCGGCACCGCCCCTTTCCAACGAATTCTTTTAGCTTCCCCTTCTGGATCAGCTTCTCAATTTCCTTCTTCAACTCCTGACAGTTTTCATTGTCGTGACCATTGGCTCGATGGTAACGACAGTAGCGGTCAGGGCGGCCTCCTAGGAATTCTCCTTCTTTCCTAGGGGGGTATCGGGCGAGACCCTGTCTGTCCATCACAGCTAACACAGAGGTCATCGAGATATTGATGGGAACGGCCCGACCTTCTCGGTTGTCCTTCCTCGGAGGACGCTTGTCTTCTCTTTTATCGGGACGACCACGGTTCCTACTTCCTTCCGACTTGTCGCTCCCTTTGCGATCATCTGATAGCTTGGACGATGGCTTTCCTCTCCCCGATTTCGGGGCGAGTTCTCCAGCAGCAATCTTCGACTCCTGGACGTCGATTTGCTGTTTCACCCTCGCTTGCAGGGCCTCCATACTCCATACAGCCTTCGCGGCTACGCTGTGCATCAGGTCGGAGCCATATGGAGCGCTCAAGTTCCGCAGGAAAGTACGGATGGTCTCTCCCTCCGAGATTTCTTCATCGATCTCCGCAGCACTGGCAGTGAACAGTTGGTAGTAGTATGCCAACGATTCATCGGGTCTCTGCACCACCAGGGTCAGGGACCTCACACTCTTCAGAAGACGCCTCCGACCCTGGTACTGCTTGATGAAGCGATCGTGCATATCAGCCCAGCACGTGATGCATCCTCGCGGGAGGCTGAAGAACCAAGTCATGGCCCTTTCTCCCAGGGTAATTGGGAACAATGAGCAGATGAGGTCATCGTTCGAAGTTCGACCCATGCAGGCTTGGACATGCCTCTGAACATGGTGAACTGGGTCCCCCTCACCATCGTACTCCTTGATGGTCGGAATACCTAGCCCAGGCGGGGCGACGGTATCGATCAGCCGCGGCACGAAAGGATGGCTGGACCGATCCCTTAGCTCTGATGTCATCTGCTTCTGATCACCCATGCAGATGCTAACGATCTTCACCACCTGATCGGGGGTGATGGGGCCATTTAGGGGAATGGTCCTATTTTGCACTGGTCCTGGGCCGTCGACCACGAACTTCTCCAGGTGAGCTGATTCTTTACCCTTACTCCTGGGTGGAACCTCCTGTTCCTCTGGGTCCACCCTCGGCGGGGGTGGTGGTAATTCTTCTCGCGGAGGCAACTCCTCCGCCCTCCTGGTGGCTTCTCTTTTGTCCAGCAAGGCCTCCATGGTGGCCAAGAACATGGGCATAGCATCTGCTACTGCCTTGGCCAACTCCGAGTTCGAAGACGACCCTTCTTCCCTTCGCGGGACTCCTTCTCCTCCATGGCCCACCGGGTTCGGGGGAGCCTCATCTTCCTCCCTACGCGGGACGTCCTGCCTGTTCCTCTTTGTGTCTCGGACTGAGACCTCATAGCCATCACCCTGCCCCCGTGTCTGGGAAAGAGCGGGGTTCTCACCTTGTTCAGCAACACGTTCCGGCAACGGGGAATTCACAGTTCCTGCGAGACGAGAACTGCCAGCCTGAACTTGCTTCTTCTTGCCACCACCGACCATTGATCTGGTACAACTATCTTGACTTTTTGTAAGTTTCCCACAGACGGCGCCAATGTTGGATCACGGGCGAAGCTCCGTTACATCCTTGACGGAAAGATTTGGACTCCTGGGCTCCGCGTAATCCTGCAAAAGGGGATGACCTGGGTGGTGACCCAGAATCCCTCTCCGATGCTTAAATGAGTATGTGATCAATGGGTGGTAAGCAAAGAGTCTAAGTTCGTATTAGATGATGGTTTTCTGAGGTAACTTCCTCCTTTATATAGGAGGGGAAGTTACTCAGTTACCTGTTACTGCGCCTGGCAGTTTTACCCATGATTCCGTGTATCTCGCCACGATTCCGCATATCTCGGTTGGGATTCCATATATCTCGCCCCACGCTCCGCGTATCTTACCCGTACTCCGCGTATCTCGGGCACGCCCTGCGTATCTCGGGGGGTTTATCTCTATCTCTAACCGTCTCCCACTACTCTATCTAGTAGGCGGGTTTCTCGGTCTTTATCCTCTGATCACAAGTCCCGACTCCTGTCGGAGACTCCAGAGTTGTCTCATTCTAGATCACCACCCAGGACCTTCAGTCTCTACGGGACAGGTCCAGCCTCTGCGGGGCTTTATTATCGGGACCTATACTAAGGCATATCGGGGCCTACTCAGAGGCTTCTCATCGAGAGCATTCAGCTCGTACATCGGGGCCGCTAAAGTCGGGACCCTTTATACTGGGCCTCTGGGCCTTCCAGGCTTTTCACGAGGCCCACTGGACCTACTCGCCGTCCATTGGCTGTTAACGGGGCTAACGATTACATCGGGACCCATCATGTACGATCTCCTCGACTAAGGCATGAGCCTAACCCTTGTCAACAATGGGGACAGGAAGAACGACATCCTTCTCTTTATCACAAGAAGGTGTCGGCAGAGAGTCATCAAGATGAATAGCCTTCCTCATCCGGATGGAGGGATCTTTCCAACCTCCACTCTCAGGGTTAGACTTCTTCGCCCTCAATGCAGCCACAGCCTGGCCTTTACCAACAGCTTGCTCTAAAAAAAGCAAGGAAGACAATATGAGAACAACTATGAAATGAAGTGTATAACAATGATAGAATTACACATGCATACACACCTGAAGCCTTAGGCACCTTGGAGGAATTATAATTTTTTCCCCTTGAGAGCAACATGGGGCAGAGCCTTCTTCCCAACAATCGCGGGGTCACCTCGCGTGGAATTACCCACCTCTGACCGTGGGGTTCTTTCAGTAAACAAACCTACAAGAAGGGAAAGAAGAAGTAAGAAAAATAAGAAAAGTAGTAGCATACCAAGGGAGGATCTAGTAAAACGCCCACCCGACGCAGATTCGACTCCGAATACGCTTGCACAGACTGAAAGCTCCGAGTCTTGTGCGCAGCATATATAACCTCAATGGTGGCTCTATCTGCTAGAGAAATCTCGGAAAGAGTCGAAACACCATCCTTGATACCAAACTGACTGACCGGCCAAGAAACTTGGTAATACTTGATGAAGAAATAATGATTCTTCCACTGACTACTCGAACGGTCAATCAGAAGAATGAATCATAAGTATGTATTCCAAAAAGCCTCACTTCCTTCCACAGTATCTGGACTAGACAGTGCGGGATAACGAACAACCATACCAAACACCTTGTTGGCTTATGAAACTGAATCCGGTAGAAACATCGAAATAGAGCAAATGAGTAGTTCCAACCCTGACGATGACGCAACACTCGAAAAGTAACCAAAGCCCGAATGGCGTTGGATATTCCATAGAAACGGTACTCTACAAGATTTGGGTAATAAGGAAAGTGCAAGCCACTACACACTTGAATAACGTATAACATTGACATCCCAGGCGAAGGTACAGTGGTATTCCCTACCTTACGCTTCAGAAAATAATTGAAGTGGTATGTAGCCTCGTCTACCTCACTCAATCCTGCTAAGGCAACATAAGTTTCGACCACGAGTCCTCCGCTCGAACATCTGAGCCAAACACTAATTTTCCGAAATGACTTCGAATCAGAAAAAGCTTCCATGAATGATTCTTGCTCGGACGACGTTTCCAACCCTGTCACTAGCAATGGTCTAAACTCAGATTCAGACACGGGCAACAACCAAGAAACCGGCTCGGATTCAACATAGGTGTCCCAATCCTCATTAGTATCCGACGTCCAGTAGTAGTCAGAAAATATAGTATAAGGATCTCTAAGAGAAAAAGACTTATGCGTCATGACAAGAACAATCCAAACAACGCAAAGAAAGTCTCGTCCTCGTCTAGAGAAAAGGCCCCGATGAACAAGTAGCGCGAATAGGCTACAATATGAATCGATTACTTAGTAAATATCATAAGGGATCAACGTCGTATCTTTAACGGATGACTACTACGCCTATTTCTGGGGTAATACAATGAACTCGCGCCATGAAGCATGACAGACGCAAGGGACGACACCCTATGTCCATGATGATTACTACGCCTACTACGGGGGCAACATGATATATGCGCACTATGAAGCGCGACGGATGTAAGGGTCAACACCCTATGACCATGATGATTACTATGCCTACTATGAGGGCAACATGATATGTGCGCGCTATCAAGCACGACGGACGCAAGGGTCGACACCCTATGTCCATGATGATTACTACGCCTACTACGGTGGCACAATGACTTACGCGCACTATGAAGCGTGACGGATGCAAGGGTCGACACCTAATGTCCATGTTGACAATTACGCCTACTTCGGGGGCAACACGACATGGTACCAACGATGATGAAAATGATGATGCAAAGGCTAACTCCCTAAGAATAAGATGATCGCTACGCCTACTTCAGGGGCAATATGACACTTATGACATGATACATGACGGACATGCATGGTGACTCCCTACCTTTTGGCATAATTTTTACATGATACATGACGAACGCGCAAGGTGAATCCCTACGGCAGGCATACTTACATATGACACATGACGGACGCGCAGGGCGACTCCCTACGTTCGGCATACTGATACATGATGGACGCGAAGGGTAACCCGTCTACATCCAATATATGAACATACCACGGAAACACAAGCATAGCGTACGACGCATTGACGCGAGACCCAACACCTCACGTCTAAGGTATAAACAAGGGAAAAGAATCTATTTGGTGTCTTAGGTTTGCCCTATGTGTCAGTTTAGTGTTTACAAAAATATATTAATATTTAGTGTCCCAAGATTCAATCTTGTTGCGATTTGGTGTCTTTGTTAAAAACTATTGTTAATTTTAACCAAATTTCGGTCATGTGACTAGCACATGACCGAATAAAATTGAAAACTCCCAAATTACCCCACTAAACCCTAAATCTGGTCACGAATATGTCGTAACCCTAAATCAGAATCGGCCGGAATCAGTCGGAATCAGTCGGAATCGGCTGGAAACTTGACAGACCTCCTCGACCTACACAGATGTCGCAGGAGTGGAAGAAGGGCGGTCCAGGATGGTGTGTGGCCGGAATTGCCGGTGGATGGTCGGAATTGGAGGTTGGTGGCCGCAAATGGAGGTGGGTGGCCGGAATAGAAGGTGGGTTGCCGGAATCGGAGGTTGGTGGCCGGTATTGGATGGGTGGCTTTGCAAAAAATGAAAAGTATAAGGGGAAAAATTGCATTTTTATCTGACTCTGTCAAATTTAACCCCTAAAAAATGGACAGAAAACCAATTCGCAATAGAGTTGAAACCTTAGACACCAAATGCTCACAAATATTTTTTTAGACACCAAACTAACACATGAGGGGTTGATCACTACGGAAACATAAACAAGGTACATGGTTGTAATTAGAATTACGCAGCAGAAGATATGCACATACCTTAGACCTTTTCCGTAGTCCCAAGGATTCTGTTGAGGGAGTTCACGATCCACTGGACGGAACCCGTAGAAGTCTTTGTTAAGGAAGTCCTACGTAGTATTAGCTCCACGGCAAAGCCTCTGATAGATTCTTGGTAGGGACGGATCTACGAAGTGTTTTGCTCTAAGCAAATTGGCACACCTTTGGTGGTGCAATAGGTTCGGCCGAACTAGTTCTTTTAGGAGGGAGGGTTTTCTCTCAAATCACCACTTAGGAGGAATTGAGAAATTTCCCAAATAAAACCCTAATACCCTTTATTTATAGGAGGAGCAAAGTGGACAAAAGTCCACTTTGCCCCTATTAGCATAGTTCGGCCGACCATGTATAAGGAAGGCCCAATATTTTGGGCCTCTCATGTTAATTGGGATTTGGGTCAAGCCCAATTTCCCTAATGTGACATTTACCAAATTTCTTAGGTAACTTGTACATATTAATGGGTTTCGCGCACAATCACCATATGCTAACAGCTCCCACTCGCCGGAATGGGAGGGTGCCTGTTAATGTATTGTTGTCCAAATCACTTCAACATTTCACTCTTCTGATTCTGCCCCTGCTTCCGAATAGTTCATACGAGGTTTTCCGTGCGACCGGCGGAACGGGCATCGTGCTACTCATCTGTTAGGTGTGTTGTAGCGCCCGCGGAACGTTGATTCCCTGTCTCAAATCAACCTGTTGAAAACATCAATTTGTATCGCGCTGTATCCCAGGTCAATTGTTAATTCTCCAATTGCCCAGTTTCCACATAGGAATACTTCTCCAGGGCATCCGCACAAGTATTCACAACCTTCAACTAATATCCGGTTCGTGGCCACCTAGTGAATACAAGATTCGGTGAATTACAGGTGAACTTGACCATCCCCATTGCTCATACCCTTAGTCAAACCCTACCGGTTTCCAAAGATGTGGTAACTTGGCCTTTTTCTTCAGCACTGTGCTAATACGCTGGGAAGTGAACATTGAGCCTGACCTTAGGAATGAGTTCTGAGTCCATGAGAATACTTCTGGTGCCTCTTCATAAGGCTCCCGGGAACAATCACACGCTCGAGGTGAAGAAGTTTGCGCCCGTCCGAATCGTGAGGAATCTATCTAGCACAACCGAGCATGACCCCGTGGTCGAACATGGCACACGTAGTATGAAGCACACGTCGATAGCATACCCGAACATCATCAGGTGTGGGATATGTGAATGATGCTATCGATGACTTTCATCTGGCCCAGAATGTGGTTAATTAAGAAAAAATTTCATCACCGGCGAAGTGAAAAACGAAGATCATATCGTGTTACTCCCAAACCAAATGATCGTTTTGCATAACCAAGTTTCCCAACTGGTTCTTAGCCTGTCTTGCTTCGGAAGAGGTACGACCGTCCCTGTGTGACAAGGCAAGGCCCACATTCGACATAATTTATGCAGAGGATTGCGTCCTCCTACGACTTAGTTTATAGATCGTACAATCTGATGTAATCAAACATTACGACGTCGATGAATCATAAACTCAAATTGAAAACCTCTCATTTATCAAAATGTTACTTTCAATCCATCAAAATGTTATCACAGATACATGCCCAAATTTAAACCCTACGCAATCCAAGCAGTTTAACATGCTTTTCAAATGTCTCTCTGCGTAATGGTTTAGTTAGTGGGTCTGCCACCATATCATCAGTGGGCGAGTATTCTAAAGTGATTATATTATCTTCTACCCTTGATTTAGAATAATTATATTTCACATCAATGTGCTTAGTCCTACTATGGTACTTTGGATTATTTACTGCTGCAATCGCTGCCTGACTGTTAGAGAACACCTTCACAGGTTTACTCTCAACATCGCCATCAAATAGCGCAGTAAGAAGCCTTTTCAGCTAGACCGCTTCCTATTCATTTTTGGAGAGAGCAACGAATTCCGATTCCATCGTAGACAGCACGACACAAGATTGCTTCTTGCTCGTCCATGAAATGGCGACATCAACAAGGAGAAACAATCCACCTGTGGTGGACTTACGATCGTCTGGATCACCACCATGGTCGGCGTCACCGAATCTGGACAATTCTAACTTCATGCCCTCATAGCACAGTACGTAGTCGGCAGTACCTTTCAGATATCGTATGATCTGCTTTAAAGCTTTTAAATGTTGATAGCCAGGGTCTGACTGGAATCTTGCTACTAGGCCCACAACGTAGAAGATGTTTGACCGAGTGCAAAGCATTGCGTACATGAGACTTCTGGCCATGCTTAAATACTTTGCACTCCTCATTTTTTCACGCTTTTACTGGTTCTTCGGGCCGTCGTGCTTTGACAACGCGCGTCCGAATACGACCGGCTTTGTATACGTACTTAGACCTGGAGGTCTTTGTATACAAGCATGGATCCTCGTGGAGATTCACGAAACCGTTTCTAACGATTTCCTCGTGGAACCCGTGGTACCTTTGCCGAGACGATTATTTAAGAGTGTAAATGGATATTTGGAGTTTACAAACTTTACGTTCGTTATCAGGAGTAATGAAACCCTCCAGTTGCTCCATGTAGATCTCTTCCTCCAAGTTTCCATGGAGGAACGCGGTCATAACATCTATTTGGTGCAGCTCTAAATGGCTGTGGTGTACCTCATAGTAAGTAAGTATGTCTTATCAAAGTCCACTCTGTGAAGATGGGTGTAGCCTTTCGCAACTAGTCGAGCTTTGTATCGCTCCGCATTTCTATCAACAGTGAGTTTAAGTTTCAGAACCACTTCGCCCTGCGGTTAGCAGGTAAATCAAGTTAAGACCATACAGAATTGGCTTTCATTGAGGCGATCTTTTCCTCCATTGTTTTCCTCCATTCCTTCGCTAGAGGTGCTTTCAACGCTTGTTGAACCGTCACTGGTTCATCAACAAAAGTTAGGGTGAATATCTCACCCTTCTCGAAGGAATATTTCTTGGGAGAAGTTCGATGCCTTCGACTTCGTCTAGGCTCGTTAATCCTGTTGGATCACGGGCGAAGCTCCGTTACGTCCTTGACGGAAAGCTTTGGACTCCTGGACTCCGCGTAATCCTGCAAAAGGGGATGACCTTGGTGGTGACCCAGAATCCCTCTCCGATGCTTAAATGAGTATGGTGATCAATGGGGTGGTAAGCAAAAGTCTAAGTTCGTATTAGATGATGGTTTTCTGAGGTAACTTCCTCCTTTATATAGGAGGGGAAGTTACTCAGTTACCTGTTACTGCGCCTGGCAGTTTTACCCATGATTCCGTGTATCTCGCCACGATTACGTATATCTCGGTTGGGATTCCATATATCTCGCCCCACGCTCCGCGTATCTTACCCGTACTCCGTGTATCTCGGGCACGCCCTGCGTATCTCGGGGGCTTTATCTTTATCTCTAACCGTCTCCCACTACTCTATCTAGTAGGCGGGTTTCTCGGTCTTTATCCTCTGATCACAAGTCCCGACTCCTGTCGGAGACTCCAGAGTTGTCTCATTCTAGATCACCACCCAGGACCTTCAGTCTCTACGGGACAGGTCCAGCCTCTGCGGGGCTTTATTATCGGGGCCTTTACTAAGTCTTATCGGGGCCTACTCAGAGGCTTCTCATCGGGAGCATACAGCTCGTACATCGGGACCGCTAAAGTTGGGACCCTTCGTGCTGGGCCTCTGGGCCTTCCAGGCTTTTCACGATGCCCACTGGACCTACTCGCCGTCCATTAGCTGTTACTGGGGCTAACGATTACATCGGAACCCATCATTTGCCCCCAAGACATGGGGGACTTTTAGTTTGTCATGTCTTTTAATTCAGCTCTTTTGACCTCGTTGTCGGAGGTTCCTGTTTTCATTCCTTCCGATACCACCGTCGGAGGCTTTTGTTTTCATGCCTTCCGATACCACCGTCGGAGGCTTTTGCCTTCATGCCTTCCGATACCACCGTCGGAGGCTTTTGCCTTGCGTGTGATTGTTGTACAACAGAGTTTCTTACTCAGGATTGCCTTGGGCCCACCAGACCCCATGGGCAGTTGCCAAATCCGAGGAGACTCCTCGATTAATGTAGCATTAAATGCCTAGGGATAAGGAAACGACGTTTAAACCGGCGTGACTGTTGTTTTCTGAAAAGCAGCTGTGACGTCACGCACGTCCCTTCGTACCTATGATCTCGGCGATTAAGATCGTGTCGTTTCCTCTTCAACGGTACAGATCGTGCCCATCCAGCTGTCTCTTCTGTACCGTCTCCACCATTTCAACGATCGAGATCAAGTCGTTTTGTCTTCAACGGTCAAGATTAAGTTCCCTCAGCTGCCCTTTTGCTTATAAAGGCTAAAACCCTGGCAGTATTCACTTCTTCTGCACTCTCACTTCCTCTGCACTCTCTTCGATCATCCTTGCATTCGAAGCTTCCTCTCCAAGCTCCTCATGCTGTTCAAGTGATCCAAGGCCCTCAACCCTTCCGAGATTTCTTTGCTTTACCTCTTTGACCACCGATCATGTCTGGTAAGGACTTTCTTCTAAGTTTTCGTAATTTACTTGCTGTTTTTTCTTGTTTTCTCAAATCCTTTCGTTTGCAATCGTTTTAGACGAAGCTAGTTCTGAGGTTAGGGCTCCTTTCGTTTTCGAGTTTGCTGTCAATGAGATATCTGAGGGTTCGTATGAGGCTGCCATTAGAGAGGGGTGTATTACCTCGGATTGGGAGCCTCGCTTCCCATATGAGTCTCAGCCTGCTATTAGAAGGAAGCACATCATCACGCCTCCTCGGGCAGGGGAAGTGTTTGTCTCCGCCGGACAAATAAGCGCGGGGATTCGGTTCCCCTTCTGCGGAAACATGGTGGAGATGTGCAACTTCTACAAAACGCATCCTTGTACCTTCTCTCCATACGCTATCCGCGTGTGGAATGCATTCCAACTCTTATTCCACCGTCAGCAGTGGACATACAGTCTTCTGCTGTTCCGCACTTTCTACGGCATGAAGTGCAACAAAGCTGGTGTCCGCTCCTTCTCCCCCCGACTCCCCAAGTGGACAAAGGAGCAACTTTCACGTTTCGGTTGGGATAGCGAAACTTGGAAGTTCCACAAGGATCGGGTGCTAATCCGTGACTCAGGATCCGACAACAGCGGATGGAAGAAGTACTACTTCTTCGTCCAGCACAGCTCTGTCCCCTGGCCTCGATGGGAGGTCGTGGCGGAACCTGCCCCCAACCTCCAGGACTACACCGAGGATGACCTCAACACCCTCCAGATGGATCAACTCTACCGCTGGGGAGACAACTTCATACCCCTCGATGCCAACAAGCTCCAGGAGAGGAACCTGATTACTATCGGAGTCCGACTCCTTGACTCTGTTTCCAAAGATTTAGTCATCTGGGTAATATTTCTAACTATCTTATTTTTACCTTTGCAGCCAAGAAGGCTTCTCTGTTGACTCATCTCATTCTGAAGCAGGGCGAGACTGATGCCGTCCAGAGTGGCTCCAAGCGGAAGCGCAAGTTGGTGAAGAAAGGCGCTTCCTCTTCCACTCCTTTATCTGCTGCTCCTCCGACCGAAGAACAAGTCGGGGCCAAGAAGGCCAGGAGGGAGGAGATTGACCAAGCCTTCGGGGTCACTACCGTCGAGGAAGGTAAGCGTGTTCGTCGTGCAATTAAACGATATAAGAAATTAGTTCCCAGGGAATTTATCCCCGCTGATCGGAAAACGCGGGTTCAAGAGATCAAGTACATCCTTCGAGGAGAGATCCCCCGCGTTCTCAAGGCGGGATATTACAACGTCTTTGGGAAAAACCAACACTTCGATCGTCAAATCATCTGGTGCCCTGAGGGTGCCCTTCCTGACTTTATTCGTCCCGCCACCGCAGGTCCCTTGGAGACTCTTGCCCCGACGGAGGCTATCATTCCAGCGGAGACTGCAACTCCGCAAGAACTGATGCTGGAGGAGGTCCCGGCGGAAGCTCAGTTCCGCCAGGTGACCAATTTGGAGGCTTCTCCTTCTGTTGAGGAGCCTGATGAGGGGGGCCTGCTTCCCCGCGGCAGGTCGAGGTCAAGGAGCAGGAGGCCTGCTGTGAGGGACGTGTCCCGAAGTCCTCCTCCTGTTCTTCGCACTCCAACTCCCGAGCCTCCGACTGAGATAGCTCCTCCCACCACCGGGGCCGAGCCTATCCCTCGTCTTTCGATGGATGATGTGTACAAGATTTACACCTCCGACCAGGCGGCGATCCCTTGGCGTCCGATCGAATCCCTCCACGGGTTTTCGATCCGTCGGGACAATCTTGAGCCTGACTTGGCCTTGCATCTGCTGTCAGGGTCAATTCCTCCTGCTTTGAGACGGCCACTTTTCCTGACGCGGGAGGATATCGAAGAGGAGTTCCGTGCCATGGCCGTTCGTCGGATGGAGGTAATACCTTACCGTTTCTCGTTTTCTTCTTCATTCCTACTTTCGACCGCTGAATTCTTTTATCTTTTTTCCCTTTGCCTTAGGAAACTGCGGACCAGCAGCGTTGTTTCGCCATCGCCTTAGCTCTGAAGAGTGCCTTGGAGGAGGCTGAAGCCAAGTCGAACCCTGATGCCTTAGCCAAGCTTCAGGTGGAACTTGACGAGGCGGTGGCGGCCAAAAACAAGATGGCCAAGGAGAAGGCTCTCCTCGATGACATGTCCTCAAACCTGCTCAAGAAGGTCCACGACCATGAGGCTATCATACGTCGAGAGCGGAAAATGGCCCAGGTGGAGCAGCAGCGGAATGAGGAGGAGAAGAAGCAGCTCGTTCATGAGAAAAATGTCTTTGCGGATCTCCTTGCGGAGGCCAAGGCAAAGTTTGAGGCGGAGAGGGCTGAGTTCTCTGCCAAGCTGGCTGAGGCCAAGGCTCAAGGCCTCGAGGAGGGCCGCCTGCAGGGCCGCGAGGAGGGCCGCCTGCAGGGCCGCGATGAGGGCCGCCTACAGGGCCACGGGGAGTATCGGAACTCTGAAGAGTTCAAGGTGGCTGCTGTAGAGTTTTGCAAGTCCGAGGTGGAGGATGTGCTATACAATGCTGTCGAGGAACTCTACACAGCTTATGCGGATTCTATTGACTTCACGAAGTCCGAGACTCTTGCCCCCGTCGCGGAGAAGTATTTCAACCTCCCCGCGGATAGTGAAGAAGCCGCCGCTGTGGACCCGACTCCGCCAGCTGCGGAGCCTTCTGTCCAGGCCCCTCCAAACCTTGCTCCCTCCGACGCTGCTGAGGATCCATCCTCCAATAAGGACCAAGTTTAATGCTTACATCTTTTAGTCCTTGTTGTCTTTTTCCTTTGCCTCTTGTAACGGACCTCTTTGGCCTTCTGGCCTTTATATAAGTAATTTTCTTTCCATCTGTTTTGGCACCGATACTTGTTTGCACTTTATCTAAAGCGGCTTTAAATTCGTTACTCAGAACGTTCCGATGTACCATTTGAGGTGACTCCATACGTCCTTCCGACGTTTGACTTGGGACTTCACCACTTGAGGTTTCTCGTCCAATCGGGACTTCACCACTTAAGGTTTCTCGTCCATTATCGGGACTTCAACACTTAAGGTTTCTCGTCCCTGCCTTTCAAGGCCATTTTCGCACCCCTTAGGGCTTTTACTGCGTCTCTACCGGACGACTAAATCGTACCCTTTAAGGCTTTTTGCCGCATCATATAGACGACTTACGCGGACCTGTTAAGGCTTTTTCATACCCGTTAAGGCTTTTGGCCGCATCATATAGACGACTTACGCGGACCCATCAGGGCCTTTTCGTACCTAGGCTTTTGGTTGCATCATATAGACGACTTACGTGTACCCCGTAGGGCTTTTGTCCATACCCGTTAAGGCTTTTGGCCGCATCATATAGACGACTTACGCATACCTCGGAAGGCTCCTCAGAAGGCTTTTGTCGCGTCCTTCAGGACGTCTTACTAACAGTTAGAATAAATCTAAAAACAATTTGATCGGAAACAACTTCTTTTATTCATAAGTATCTCGAAACAGGCTTACATCGGATCTTATTGATAGAAAATTTGCGCCCTTCGCGGCGGCTTAATATCAAACATGATACTTCTTCAAGTGTTCGCCACTGAAGGAATGCTTCAATGTCTTGCCATCGAGGTCCTCTAGCCTGTATGCATTGGGTGCTGGCATCCCTACGATTTTGTAAGGTCCCTCCCATTTTGGCGATAGATTGTTGATCCGATCTTGATGAACGAACTCGTTCCTCCGCCAGACAAGTTCTCCCACGAAGAATTGTCGGGACCTGACACGCCGATTGTAATATCGAGCTGTTGCCAGACGCATTCGGGCCTGAACTTCGTCAGCCTTCCACCTCTTCTCCTCGAGCAAGTCCAAGTCTAGACGTCTCATTTCCTCGTTCGTCAGAGGTTCGTAATATTTGGCGCGATGGGACGCCACCGCTATCTCCACGGGAGCGACTGCCTCCGTGCCATAGACCAGGCCAAACGGAGTTTCTCCTGTCGATTGCTTGGGTGTTGTTCTCACAGCCCACAGCACGTTTTCGAGCTCATCCAGCCAATGGCCCTGCAAGGCGTAGACTCTCTTTTTCAAGCCATCCATCACGATCTTGTTGGCTGATTCCACCTGGCCATTGGTTTGAGCGTGGCGGACTGAAGCGGTCCGATGTTCGATGTTCAACTCCTCCAGGTACTCCTTTAACTGAGCCCCATTGAACGGAGGGCCGTTGTCGCTGATCAACACTCGAGGAACCCCGTACCGGGATACGATCTGAGTTTGAAGGAACTTGAGGATCTGCTGCCCCGTCGTTCTAGCCAATGCCTTAGCCTCTATCCACTTTGAAAAGTAGTCGATAGCCACGAGTAAATACTTGCACTGACCTTTCGCTTGGGGAAGAGGTCCCACCAAGTCAATCCCCCATTGCGCGAAGGGCCATGCACTCCTGATGGCATTAAGTCCGCGGCGGGTGCCACGATATTTGGAGCGTACCTCTGGCATGCATCACAGGATCGGACCATCGCGGTCGCTTCCTTGTTCATCGAAGGCCAATAGTAGCCCAAGTTCAACGCCTTCCTCACTAGAGATCGTGCCCCTTCATGACAAGCCGCGACTCCCTCGTGTAGCTCTCTCAGGATCCGATTCGTGTCAGGTTCCGCCACGCATTTTAGAAAAGGCTTTACGTACCCTTTTTTGTATAATTGGTTGTCCACCATCATGTAGTTGTCCGCAATCCGACGCAACCTGACAGCTGCCACTTTGTCATCGGGGAGTACCCCCGTAGTCAGGTACGTGACCATCGGGGTCATCCAAGTGGGCTTCTCTTCTTCCTCCGATCCTGTCTCAATAGTGCAGATCTCCGCCGGATCAATGTTTGAGATGATTACCTTTTCTAGAAAATGTACCTTCCGATTCTCCTCGGGGGCCACTCCCAGAGCGAACTTGCTCAAGGCATCTGCTTCTGCGTTCTCTTCTCTTGGGATCGCCTCGATATCAAAGCTTTTGAAGCTTCCCTTCAAAGTCTGCACCTCGTGCAAATACTTCTTCATTGTCGGGCTCTTAGCTTTATAGTTCCCCTGGACTTGGTTTACAACCAAGCTGGCATCACACTTCACTTTTAAATGATCGACCCCCGTACCCTTGGCAATCTTGAGGCCCGTGATGAGAGCCTCGTACTCCGCTTCGTTGTTGGTGGCTTTGAATGTCAACGCCAAGGCATATCGCAGGGGCTCGCCTCCACCGGGCGGTATCAATACGAATCCTGCCCCCGAGCCTTCTACACTCAATGAACCATCAGTGTACATCTCCCAAGTATTCTCCTCATTTGGCTGTTCTGGCTGTTGTTCTGTTGTCGGGACTTCTTCTATGGCTGCCCCCTCTGCGGGACCCGTTGCTTCCAGATCGGGTGCCGTAGACTCAGCTATAAAATCTGCCAATGCCTGGCCCTTAATAGCGGTTCTTGGAGCGAAATGAATACGGAACTCCGTCAGCTCGATGGCCCATTTCACCAATCTCCCCGACGCCTCCGGTCGGTTCAAAAAGTGTTTCAGGGGCTGATTAGTCAATACCGTGACTTCATGGGCATGGAAGTAAGGACGTAGCTTTCGAGCGGCAATAATCAACGCGAAGAGATACTTCTCAATAGCGGGATAGTTTATTTCAGACTTGGCAAACGCCTTGCTTACATAATAGATAGGCACTTGGTTGCCCTTGACAATTTTAATCAAAACAGAACTAACAGCCACATCAGAAACATCCAAATAGAGATAGAGCGGCTCGCCTGGAACTGGTTTCGCCAACGGCGGGAGGGTACGGAGGTGCTGCTTGAGTGCCCGGAACGCCTCCTCACACTTGTCGGTCCATTCGAACTTCTTGTTGGCCCTCAGCACATCAAAAAATGGCATAGCTCGGTCACTTGCCTTGGATAGGAAGCGATTCATCGCGGCCAGCCGGCCATTCAGCACCTGGACCTCCCGATGAGTCTTCGGGGACTGCATCTCCTCGATTGCTCGCAGATTCTCGGGGTTCACCTCAATTCCTCTCTGGGTCACCATGAACCCTAGGAACTTCCCCGAGTTCACCCCAAAAGCACACTTGTCGGGGTTCAGCCGAACCTGATGGAACTTCATCCGCTCAAATGCTGCCGCCAAATTCTAGACATGGTCTCCTGCCTGTCGGGACTTCACCAGCATGTCATCCACATACGCCTCCATGGTTTTCCCCCACATGTCTCCGAAAAACTTGTTCACCATTCGCTGGTAAGTCGCTCCGGCATTGATCAATCCGAAGGGCATCACGTCGTAATGGTAGACGTCACTGTCGGCATAGAAAGCCGTATGGGGGGCATCCTCCTTTGCCATCTTGATCTGGTTGTACCCGGAATAGGCATCCATGAAGCTCAGAAGCTCGTGTCCCGATGTGGCATCCACCAACTGGTCAATCCTCGGGAGCGGGTAGCAGTCCTTCGGGCAAGCCTTGTTCAAGTCGCGGAAATCGACACACATCCGCCACTTCCCGTTACTCTTTCGCACCAGGACTGGGTTAGCCACCCAAGTCTGGAATCGGAGCTCCTTGATGAATCCAGCATCGAGCAGTCTGTCCACCTCTTGCTGGATCGCGATCCTCTTGTCCGCGCCCATCGGACGTCTTCTCTGCGCGATAGGCTTGATCGCGGGGTCTATCTTCAGCTCGTGTACTATCACGTCGGGGCTGATTCCTGGCATATCACTCGGGGACCAGGCAAACAGCTCCTTAAACTCCTTCAGGAGCTCGATCAACTCTTTGGCTCTTTCCTCCGACAGAGCAGACCCGATCTTCACCTTCCTCTGAGGCCCATCGATCTCAACTTCCTTCAAATCCTCCATGGGGGCGGGACGCCCATACTCTTCTCGAGGATCGGCGTCAGTCTGAAGGACAGTCATGGCCTCCCTCCTTCTCCGTCGGGTGGCGTTAACGTAGCATTTCCGCGATGCCACTTTGTCACCCTTGACCTCTCCAACCCCATTGTCAGTCGGGAATTTCATCTTCTGGTGGACCGTCGAGGCGACTGCCATAAGAGGGTTGATAGTGGTCCTCCCGATAATGGCGTTGTATGCCCCCGCAGACTCCACGACAACGAAATCTACGTTTCGCTTCTCCATCTTCCAGCCACTACCAAACTCCACCGGTGTGAGGTCCTTCTTCGTCTTTCCCATGGCTTCCAGAGCGTCCATGAAAATAATATCGGAGGAACTCCCTCCGTCTATCAAGATCCGCTTCATTTCAAATCCGTCCACGTCCAGGGTCACGACCAAGGCGTCGTCGTGAGGGCTTTCCACGCCTACTAGATCCTCCGCCGAGAAAGAAATTACCATTTCCTCCTTCAGGGTCCACGACCGGGACCTTTTGCCTAGCACCACCGCGGCAGATATGCGGGAAGCGTAGTTCTCCCTAGAAGCAGAGGTATCACCTCCCGCTGCCATCCCTCCGTGGATGACGTTGATAGTTCCGCGCCTCTTCCTGCGGGCACCCGATCCTGAGGCTTCTTGCTCAACCTTCTTCTTCTTCGGGGATCGGTCGCGGGACTTGGAACGGGACCGTGACCGACTTTTGGAGCGAGATCGACATCTTCCCCTTCCTACAAACTCTTTTAACTTCCCCTTCTGGATCAGCTTCTCAATTTCCTTCTTCAGCTCCCGACAGTTTTCGGTGTCGTGGCCATTGGCTCGATGGTAGCGACAGTAACGGTCAGGGCGGCCTCCTAGGAATTCGCCTTCTTTCCTCGGGGGGTATCGGGCGAGACCCTGTCTGTCCATCACAGCTAACACAGAGGTCATCGAGCTATTGATGGGAACGGCCCGACCTTCTCGGTTGTCCTTCCTCGGAGGACGCTTGTCTTCTCTTTTATCGGGACGACCACGGTTCCTACTTCCTTCCGACTTGTCGCTCCCTTTGCGATCATCCGAAAGCTTGGACGATGGCTTTCCTCTCCCCGATTTCGGGGGATCGAGCTCTCCAGCAGCAATCTTCGACTCCTGGACGTCGATTTGCTGTTTCACGCTCGCTTGCAGGGCCTCCATACTCCACACGGCCTTCGCGGCTACGCTGTGCATCAGATCGGAGTCGTACGGAGCGCTCAAGTTCCGCAGGAAAGTACGGATTGTTTCTCCCTCCGAGATTTCTTCATCAATCTCCGCAGCACTAGCAGTGAACCGTTGGTAGTAGTATGCCAACGATTCATCGGGTCTCTGCACCACCTGGGTCAAGGACCTCACACTCTTCAGAAGACGCCTCCGACCTTGGTACTGCTTGATGAAGCGATCGTGCATATCAGCCCAGCACGTGATGCATCCTGGCGGGAGGTTGAAGAACCAAGTCATAGCCCTTTCTCCCAGTGTTATCGGGAACAATGAACAGATGATGTCATCGTTCGAAGTTCGACCCATGCAGGCCTGGACATGCCTCTGAACATGACGAACTGGATCCCCCTCACCATCGTACTCCTTGATGGTCGGAATACCTAGCCCAGGCGGGGCGACGGTATCGATTAGCCGCGGCACGAAAGGATGGCTGGACCGATCCCTTAACTCCGATGTCATCTGCTTCTGATCACCCATGCAGATGCTAACGATCTTCACCACCTGATCGGGGGTGATGGGGCCATTCAGGGGAATGGTCCTATTTTGCACCGGACCTGGGCCGTCGACCACGAACTTCTCCGGGTGTGCTGGTTCCTTACCCTTGCTCCTGGGCGGAACCTCCTGTTCCTCTGGGTCCACCCTCGGTGGGGGTGGTGGTAATTCTTCTCGCGGAGGCAACTCCTCCGCCCTCTTAGCGGCCTCTCTTTTGTCCAGCAAGGCCTCCATGGCGGCCAAGAACATGGGCATAGCGTCTGCTACTGCCTTGGCCAACTCCGAGTTCGAAGACGACCCATCTTCCCTTCGCGGGACTCCTTCTCCTCCATGGCCCACCGGGTTTGGGGGAGCCTCATCTTCCTCCCTACGCGGGACATCCTGCCTGTTCCTCTCTGTGTCTCGGACTGAGACCTCATAGCCATCACCCTGCCCCCCTGTCTGGGAAAGAGCGGGGTTCTCACCTTGTTCAGCAACACGTTCCGGCAACGGGGAATTCACAGTTCCTGCGGGACGAGAACTGCCAGCCTGAACTTGCTTCTTCTTGCCACCACCGGCCATTGATCTGGTAGAAACTATCTTGACTTTTTGTAAGTTTCCCACAGACGGCGCCAAATGTTGGATCACGGGCGAAGCTCCGTTACGTCCTTGACGGAAAGCTTTGGACTCCTGGACTCCGCGTAATCCTGCAAAAGGGGATGACCTGGGTGGTGACCCAGAATCCCTCTCCGATGCTTAAATGAGTATGGTGATCAATGGGGTGGTAAGCAAAAGTCTAAGTTCGTATTAGATGATGGTTTTCTGAGGTAACTTCCTCCTTTATATAGGAGGGGAAGTTACTCAGTTACCTGTTACTGCACCTGGCAGTTTTACCCATGATTCCGTGTATCTCGCCACGATTCCGTATATCTCGGTTGGGATTCCATATATCTCGCCCCACGCTCCGCGTATCTTACCCGTACTCCGTGTATCTCGGGCACGCCCTGCGTATCTCGGGGGCTTTATCTTTATCTCTAACCGTCTCGCACTACTCTATCTAGTAGGCGGGTTTCTCGGTCTTTATCCTCTGATCACAAGTCCCGACTCCTGTCGGAGACTCCAGAGTTGTCTCATTCTAGATCACCACCCAGGACCTTCAGTCTCTACGGGACAGGTCCAGCCTCTGCGGGGCTTTATTATCGGGGCCTTTACTAAGGCTTATCGGGGCCTACTCAGAGGCTTCTCATCGGGAGCATACAGCTCGTACATCGGGACCGCTAAAGTTGGGACCCTTCGTGCTGGGCCTCTGGGCCTTCCAGGCTTTTCACGAGGCCCACTGGACCTACTCGCCGTCCATTAGCTGTTACCGGGGCTAACGATTACATCAGAACCCATCAAATCCCATCTTGAGTCTGAACATTGCTCCCACTCAGAATAATGCTTTCTATCGGAGTGTCACTCCCACTGGGAACAAGGGCAGTGCTGGAACCTTGACCTACAACTTTTCTTGGATGACCTCTCGGTCTTGGAACCAAGTTGGTTAATCCACTCCCACAGGGAACAATAGGTAGTTGTGGCATTATTGGATTTTCATCCAGCCGTCCGGCTACGTGATTATCAGGTTCAACTTGATTCGCACCTGCAAAAACAGTGATTTGTGTGGTAGGGTTGTGTCCTCACACTGGATTTACTATGAAAATGTCTCCATCTTCATTTACCATTCCATTCACTTGCGTTGCTGCCTCAAATCTCCCACTCGAATTAAGTGTGACCTGACTATCATCGTTATCCTGCTCCAATTCGATCAAGACTTTGACTGTTATGTCACTGATGGGCTTCACTGTGGCCGTTAGGCCCTTTAACGGCGAGCAAACGGTGAATAGGGCCACTGGGCCCTCAATGGAGGTCAAGATGACCCAGGCGAAGGGTCCCGACAGAGGGAGTCCCGATGATGAAAGGTCCCGACAGAGTCGGTCCCGATAGGTGAGCAGGATGCTCCCGATGAGATGCCTTTAAGTAGGTCCCGATGACGAATCCCTGAGAACGGTTGGCCCCGTCACGATGACGAGGGGCCCCGAGCGGTGACACAACGAGATAACTCTGGAGTCCCCGATATTAGTCGGGACTTGCTATCAGAGGATGAGGCCGAGATACCCGGGGAGTGGCCGAGATACGCGGAGCGTGGCCGAGATACACGGGGCGTGGCCGAGATAAGCGAGATCATGGCCTAGATAGGCGGGATCGTGCCCGAGATACGCGGAATACAGGCTAACCACCCCAACGGTTCACCAGGTAACTGAGGTACCTCTCCGCCTATAAAAGGCCAGAGGTTACCTCAGAGCAGACTACGTTTTGATATACGCTACTTGAGATTACTGCTTGCCAGTCCATACGAGATACTCATTTAAGCATCGGAGAGGGATTCTGGTTCACCGCCCGGTCTATCCCCTCTTGCAGGATTACGTGGAGCGAAGGAGCTAGGATCGCCGTCAAAGATCGTGCCGGAGTTCCACCGTGATCCAACATTGGCGCCGTCTGTGGGAACGTAACGAAAAGCTGATATGCCTTCTACTCGTTCAATGGTGGCTGGCAAGCAAAGAAGACAAGGACAATCTGGTGGTTCCCGTCATCCTGCTGGGACGACTCTGAATTCACCACCAGAGCATGCTGAGGACCAGGATCTCCCCGCGGAGGTCTCTCGGACAGGGGGGCATAATGAAGCCCCTGAAGATACTGCAGCTCAACACCAGGGGAATAGGGAGCAGGAGGCTCCTCCAAATGCGGACCTGACGAGGGCTGTGGCGGAGGCCATGCCAATGTTTTTGGCAGCTGTGGAGGCTCTCTTAGATCGGAGAGAGGTTGCGAGGAGGCAAGAGGAGATGCCCCCACTAGAAGAGGAAGCACCCCCACCAGCAGAGGTTCAGAATGTGCGGGAGGTTCAGCCCCGAAACCAAGGCAGGAGTAGGGAGTCCACTCAACCAGAACGATTTGTGGTCGATTGGCCAGGACCAGTGCAGCATAGGACCATTCCCCTTAATGGTCCCATCACCCCCGATCAGGTGGTGAAGATCGTGAACATCTGCATGGGAGAGCAGAAGCCGCTGGTGTCGGAGCTGAGGGATCGATCCACCCATCCCTTCGTTCCTCGACTCATAGACACCCTCGCCCCGCCAGGGCTGGGTATCCCCACGATTTAGGAGTATGATGGCGAGGGAGATCCGGTTCGTCATGTCCAAAAGCACCTTATGGCGTGTCTGGGCAGAGCCCCGAATGAAGATATCGTGTGTACGCTGTTCCCGAACACACTGAGTGAGAGAGCCCTGACCTGGTTCTTCAGTCTGCCCCCAGGCTGCATCACTTGCTGGGCTGATATGCACGACCGCTTTATTCAACAGTACTAGGGTCGCAGACGTCTGTTGAAGAGTGTAAGGTCCCTGACCCAGGTGGTACAGAGGCCCGATGAGTCGCTGGCGCACTATTACCAGCGATATACAGCCAGCGTGGCGGAGATTGACGAGGAGATTTCGGAGGGTGAAACCTTCCGTACCTTCATTCACAACGTAACAGCCCCCTACGGTTCCGACTTGATGCACAGCGTGGCTGAGAAGGTCGTATGGAATATGGAGGCACTACAGAAGAGGGTAAAGCGGCAAATCGATGTCCAGGAGTCGAAGATAGCCGCTGGAGAGCTTGAGCCCCCGAAGTCGAATAAGGGAAAGCAGTCGGTCAAACCCTTAGACGAACGCAAGTCGAAGGGTAAATCCGAGAACAGTCGGAGTCTAGGTCACTCTGATCGGAGAGATGATAGGCGTTCCTCGAAGAATGATAGGCGGGAAGATCATGACATTCCTCTCAACAGCTCTATGGCAGAGGTGTTAACGGTCATGGAGCGACAAGGTATCTCCAGGTATCTCCAGGTACCCCCTGAAGAAGGAAGGAGAATTTTTGGGATCACCGATCGTTACTGTCGATTCCACCGTGCAAACGGTCACGATACTAACCATTGTCAGGAGCTGAAGAAGGAGATCGAAAAGCTGATCCAAAAGGGGAAGCTTAAGGAGTTTGTCGGGGAGAAGCGGTGCCGATCCCGTTCTCGATCCCGATCACGGTCCCGTTCCCGATCCCGCGATCGGTCCCCAAAGAAGAAGAGGTCTGACCCGGAGTCTTCTGGTGCTCGTAAGGAGAAACGGAGCACTATCAATGTGATTCACGGAGGGTTTGCCGCGGGAGGTGATACCTCGTCCTCCCGGGAGGTTTATGCCTCTAGAATTCCCGCTGCTGTGGTACTGGGTAAGAGGTCCCGATCCTGGACCCTGAAGGAAGAGATGGTGATCTCCTTTTCGTCGGAGGATCTCATAGGCGTGGAGACTCCGCATGATGACGCTTTAGTCGTGACCTTGGATGTGGATGGGTACGAGATGAAGCGGATTCTGATCGATGGAGGGAGCTCCTCCAATATTCTGTGCGCTGGAAGCCATGGGGAAAACGAAGAAGGACCTAAAGGAGGCGAACTTCCCGATGGTCGGATTCTCTGGCTTTACCTCCTATCCGCTAGGAGTGATCACCTTACCAGTGGAGTTTTGTAGCGGGTGGAAATCGGAGAGGTGGAACGTGGAGTTTGTGGTAGTTGAGTCTGCGGGGACCTACAACGCGATTATCGGGATAACTACCATCAACCCCCTGATGGCAGTTGCCTCGACTGTGCACCAGAAGATGAAGTTCCCGACTGACCATGGAGTCGGAGAGGTCAAGGGCGACCAGGTGGCTTCCAGGAAATGTTATGTTAACGCCACCCAAAGGAAAAGACGAGAGGCTATGACTGTCCTCCAGACAGATGCTGATCCTAGAGAGGAGTTTGGGCGTCCCGCCCCCGTAGAGGACTTGAAGGAGGTCGAGATTGACGGGCCTCAGAGGAAGGTGAAAATCGGGTCTGCTCTGACCGAGGAGACAGCCCGAGAATTGATCGATCTACTGAAGGAGTTCAAGGAGCTGTTCGCCTGGTCTCCAAGTGACATGCCAGGAATCAACCCTGATGTGATCGTACACGAGTTGAAGATTGATCCCGCGATCAAACCTATCGCACAGAAAAGGCGTCCGATGGGCACAAACAAGAGGATCGCGATCCAGCAGGAGGTGGGCAGGTTGCTCGATGCTGGGTTTATCAAGGAGCTCCGATTCAATACTTGGGTTGCTAACCCGGTGCTGGTGAAGAAGAGCAATGGGAAATGGCGGATGTGCATTGATTTTCGCGACCTGAATAAGGCTTGCCCGAAAGACTGTTACCCGCTCCCAAGAATCGACCAGTTGGTGGATGCCACGACGGGACACGAGTTGTTAAGCTTTATGGATGCGTATTCGGGCTATAACCAGATCAAGATGGCTAAGTAAGAAGCTCCTCACACAACATTTTATGCAGACAGTGACATCTATCACTACGATGTCATGCCTTTCGGGTTGATCAATGCCGGGGCAACCTACCAGCGGATGGTGAACAAGCTGTTCGGAGATATGCTGGGGAAAACCATGGAGGCTTATGTGGACGATATGCTGGTGAAGTCCCGACAAGCTGAGGATCATGTGCACAACCTAGCCACGGCGTTTGAGCGGATGAGGCTTCATCAGGTTCGCTTGAACCCGACAAAATGCGCCTTCGGAGTCCACTCGGGGAAGTTTCTGGGCTTTATGGTGAGTCAGAGAGGAATTGAGGTGAACCCCGAGAAGCTGAGAGCGATTGAGGAGATGCAGTCTCCGATAAACCATCGGGAGGTACAAGTGCAGAATGGCCGACTAGCTGCAATGAATCGCTTCCTGTCCAAAGCGAGTGACAGATCAATGCCATTTTTTGAAGTCCTGAGGGCCAACAAGAAGTTTGTGTGGACCGCCAAGTGTGAAGAGGCGTTCCAGGCGCTCAAGCAGCACCTTCGCACCCTCGCGCCGTTGGCAAAACCAATCCTAGGCGAGCCGCACTACCTTTACTTGGCTGTTTCTGAATTTGCCATTAGCTCTGTGTTAGTGAAGGTTGTCGAGGGTAATCAAGTCCCCGTTTATTATGTAAGCAAGGCGTTTGCCAAGTCTGAAATGAATTATCCTGCCGTTGAGAAGTATCTCTTTGCGTTGATTATTACTGCTTGGAAGCTGAGGCCTTATTTCCATGCACACGAGATTACTGTGTTGACGAACCAACCTCTGAAGCATTTTTTGAACCGACCGGATGCGTCGGGGAGATTAGTGAAATGGGCAGTCGAGCTTAGTGAGTTTCGCATACACTTTGCTCCGAGAACGGCTATTAAGGGTCAGGCATTGGCGGATTTCATAGCAGAGTCTACAGCCCCCAATCTGGAAGAAGCGAGCCCTGTAGAGGGGGCAACCATGGAGGTCCTGATAGCAGAACAACCAGAGATGGCAGAGCAATCAGAACAGCCAAACAAGCAAAATACTTGGGAAATGTACACGGATTGATCCTCGAGTTCAGGCGGATCAGGAGCAGGCTTTGTGTTAATACCACCTGGCGGAGATGAGCCGCTGCGATATGCTCTGGCCTTAATATTTAGGGACACGAACAACGAAGCTGAGTATGAAGCTCTTATCACGGGCCTGAAAATTGCTAAAGGTACGGGAGTTGCTCACTTGAGAATGAAATGTGACGCGGCCCTGATTTTGAACCAGGTTCAAGGGCGATACGAGGCGAAGAGCCCGATGTTGAGGAAGTACCTTCGCGAGGTGCAAGTCTTGAAGGAGAGCTTTAAAAGCTTCGACATCTAGGCGATCCCGAGGGAGGAAAACGTGGAGGCAGATGCCTTTAGAAAATTTGCCCTGGGGGCACCCTTGGAGGAAAATCGGAAGGTGCACTTCTTGGAGAAGGTGATCTTGTCGACCACCGACCCGACACAGGTGTGTGCTATTGAAGCAGGATCAGAGGAGGAGCCCACTTGGATGACCCCGATAGTCGCATACCTGACTACGGGGGCAATCCCCGATAATGAAGTGATAGCTGACAGGATACGTCGGATTGCGGTTAATTACGTGATGCTGGACAATCAGCTATACAAGAAGGGCTGGTTCTCGACTCCGTACTTGAAGTGTGTGGCTGAGCCCGACACAAGTCGAATCCTGAGGGAGGTGCACGAAGGGGTCGCGGCTTGTCACGAAGGAGCCCGATCCATTATGAGGAAGGTGCTGAACTTGGGCTATTATTGGCCTACAATGAGCAAGGAGGCGACAACGTTGGTCCGATCCTGTGACGGGTGCCAGTGGTATGCCCCGGGTATTGTGGCTCCGGCTGCTAATCTGACATCCATCAAGAGCGCTTGGCCCTTCTCGCAGTGGGGCATCGACTTGGTGGGACCTCTTCCGCAAGCACAAGGTCAGTGTAAGTATTTGCTTGTAGCTATCGTTTATTTCTCGAAATGGATAGAAGTAAAGGCGTTGGCCAAGACGACGGGGAACCAGATCGTCAAATTTCTCCAGACTCATATTGTATCCAGATACGGGATTCCTAAGGTGGTGATCAGCGACAATGGTCCACCGTTTAACGGGTCTCAGGTGAAGGAGTATCTGGAGGAGTTGAACATCGAGCATCGGACAGCCTCTGTCCGCCAAGCTCAGACTAATGGCCAGGTGGAATCGGCCAACAAAATCGTGATGGATGGCCTGAATAAAAGGGTCTATGCCTTGAAGGGCAAATGGCTGAACGAGCTGGAAAACGTGCTTTGGGCCGTTAGAACGACACCCAAACGATCAACTGGGGAGACTCCGTTTGGCCTTGTTTATGGCACGGAGGCTGTTGCTCCCGTGGAGGTAGCTGTGGCATCCCATCGGATGAGATATTACGAGCCTTTGACGAATGATGAAATGAGACGTCTGGATTTGGACTTACTCGAGGAGAGGAGGCGGGAAGCCGATGAAGTCCAGGCTCGAATGCGTTTGGCGACGGCCAGGTATTACAATCGGCGAGTTAAGTCCCGACAATTCTTCGTCGGGGAGCTGGTTTGGCGTCGCAACGAGTTCACCCTTTTGGATCGGATCAGCATGATGTCACCAAAATGGGAAGGACCTTATAAAGTCGTGGGGATGCCAGCTCCGAATGCGTACAAGTTGGAAGACCTCGATGGCAGAGTATTGAAGAATTCTTTTAGTGGCGAACACTTGAAGAAACACCATGCTTGATGAAAAGTCGCATTAAGTGGTGCACGATGAAAAGTCGTCTTAAGTGATGCACGAGAAAAAGTCGCCTTAAGTGGTGCCCGATGTAAAATCGCCTTAAGTGGTGTAAGTTATGTATCGTTTGATTCGATGTAAGCAAATTTTGTGCCATCAATGAATAAAGAGGTTACTTCCGATCAGAATTATCCTTAGATTTATGCTAAACGTTATTTAGTCGCCTTGAGTGGTGCACGAGAAAAGTCGCCTTGAGTGGTGCACGAGAAAAGTCGCCTTGAGTGGTGCACGAGAAAAGTCGCCTTGAATGGTGCACGAGAAAATCGCCTTGAGTGGTGCACGAGAAAAGTCGCCTTGAGTGGTGCACGAAAAAAGTCGTCTAAAGTGATGCACGAGAAAAAGTCGTCTTAAGTGATGCACGAGAAAAAGTCGTCTTAAGTGATGCACGAGATTAAGTAGTCTTAAGTGATGCATGATTCTTGGATTTATTCTAAGTATTGGAAAGTCGCCTTAAGTGGTGCGCAATAGTAAATCACCTTAAGTGGTGCAAGTTGGTAAATCGTTTTAAGTGATGTGTGAGAATATCTTAAGTGTCGAGATTTCGAATTAAGTAAGTATATTAAAGTCTCTTTAAGAAGTGCAACGGAAAATCGGAACCAAGAAAGTCTGATATTCATAAGGGCTCAAAGGCCCGAGGATTACAAAATGAGGAGAATACAAGGACTCTAAAGATAACAGTTAGGCTTGGTCCTTGTCGGCGGCATCAACGGGAGCAGGGTCCACGAGGTCTGTGGCAGAAGGCTCCACATGTTCAGCCGCTGGAGGGTAGATTATCGGGGTATCAGCACTTGGAGGCTCCGCTGTGTCTTCAACAATCGCGGGAGTGCTCCCCCCATCACTCTCCTCCGAGAGAGCAAAGTATTTCTTCGCGAAGGGAGCGAGAGAAGGAGACTTGTCGAAGTTGATGGCGTCGCCATACTCCAGGTGGAGTTCCTCAACTGCATTGAAGAGGGTGTTCTCCACCTCCGCGCTGCAGAACTTCACAGCATCAGCCTGGAAGTCTTCGGACCTCCGATAATCCTCCCGGCCCTGGGTCTCGGCCGCGACCAGCTGCGCGGGAACCCCAGCAACTTGCTCCTCCAAAGTCTTCTTTTCCAGGACAAGTTTGTCCTCAGCAACTTGCTGCTCCCGCTTCAGGAGCCCCTCGAAGTCACGGACCTGCTTTTGGAGGTCCCGAGTCTTTCGGTCGAGGATGGCCTGCTCCTTGACCAGTTTTCCCCGCGAAGACTCGGAGGCCGCGAGATCCTCCTTAAGCTTGGCCGTGACCGCCCGCTCTTTCTCAAGAGCCTCCTCGAAGGCGAAGAGATACCCGATGGAACGGTTGATGTCCCCCATCTCCTGCGAAGGAAGGAAAAGAAGTATTAGTAGATGAGCAACCGGTCCTATTGATGAAGAAAAGAAAAGTGAAAGTCTTACCTCTATCCGACGCATGCACATCTCCTGCACATCCCGGCGCATGTCCTCCCGATCTAAAGTGATCAGGTACCTCATAGAAGGCAGGATTGAGCCTGTTACCAGGTGTAGGGCCAGCTCTGGATATGTGTCCCCTTGTCGGAGCTGGACCCCTTGCAGCGTTTGGATCGGGGTCCAGGAGCATCCTCCTGTGCAGGGTCGAAGGCCTTGTAAAAACTCCCGTCGAGGGGAAGAGGGGAAGGGCCGTCTGGGGTCGTGGAGGGGCGTGCTTCCGACCCACCCCGGGCGGGGGAAGGAGTGAACTCGTGGATAGGCGACGGTTGTCGCTGCGGTCGTGAAGAAGGCGAGGGGGGCAGCCCCTTGGAGGTTGGTTTCAGCGGGGACTACCCCGTCCTCCGACGATGGCGAAGGGAGCCACCCTCATCAGTCTCCTCGGAGGAGTCCAGGCTCTCTACCCGACGAAATTGTTCGCCGGTCGGGGTCTCTCCGCCAGAGAAAAGTGGTGCCCCCGCTGAAGGAGGCGCCTCTGCTTAAGGTGGTGCACCGGCTGAGGCTCCCGCACCCGACGGAGTCCCCGAGTGACCTACACCTAGAGGACGAGAGGAGGCTTCAGATTCGTAATCAGGAAGTTCATTAGAGCCCTTACACCAAACAATGCGTCGGGAGACGTATTGGTCCTTCCCGCTGTAGTTGTAGTAGCCCGCCTTCAGGAGACGAGAAGTTTCTCCTCGAAGGACACGTTTGACATCGGCGATGCGGGCCTCCATCGTCGAAGGAATTAACTCCTCCAGAACCAGCTTCCTGTACGATTTAATAGCGAGGCGGAGCTTTTTACCTTCTTCAGCGGTCTGGACGTCGAAGAGCTTGTCCACCTCCACGCGGCTCCGCTTTGGCCGCTCCGCTGACTTCCTCTTCTGCGTAGGGCGGACAACATCGGTCTCCCCCTGCTTAAGGATCAGATTGGTCAGCACGGATACCTTCTTAGCTGCAAACAGTAAAAACAGAGGTTAGAGATTTACCCAGGGAACCATATTGGAGGGGCCGTCGAAAAGCTGCCCCCCGGAGACTATGTCGAGGAGTCGGATCCCGGCATTCACCAGGTCCACTCCACGAGAGAATTAGCGTCGAGGGGAGTGTAAGACTCCCCCCACCGGTAGAGCTGGATGAGTTGAAGAGTCTGGAAGTCTTCATCGGTGTAGGTATGGAAAGCGGGAGGAGAGTCCGCTTCCACCTCCCATAGGGGCCACGGGATCGAGGAGTTTTGGATGAAGAAGTAGCTCCTCTTCCACCCACTGTTATCGGACCCCGTGTCGACCAGGAGTCCCCGACCCTTGACTACCTTCCAGGTGTCGTTGGTCCAGTTGCACAACCCGAGTTGCGCCTTATTCCACTTCGGCATCCGGGGGTAGAAGGCACAGACCCCCGCCTCGTTGCACTTCATCCCGTAGAAAGTCCTGAAGAGCTTGAGGCTGTACACCCACTTCTGTCGGAAGCAGAGGACCTGGAAGGCGTTCCACAAACGTATGGCGTGGGGAGAGAAGGTGGTCGGATGCGTCTTGTAGTGCTGGCACATCTCAACCAGATTACCACAGAATGGGAATCTAATCCCCGCTTATATTTGCCCCGTAGAGACAAACACCTCCCCTTTCCGGGGACGAGTAACCTCAAAGTTACCAGAGGGGCGGGGCCAGGGATACGGGAAACGAGGTTCCCAGGTAGAGGTGATGCATCCCTCCCGGAGAGCTGCATCGTACGCAGTGCTGGAAATCTCATTCAGAGCATAGTCAAAGTTGAAGGGCTTTCTTCCCTCAGAACTAGATCCACTGTCTGAAATTAGACACGGCGAGGAAAGGCACATTGGGTTTTTCCGGGAAATGCAAACAAACTAAGCAGAGATAAAGGAAAAAGATATGCGAACAATAAATAAGAAACCCTTACTAGACATGATGATTGGAGGTTGGAAGGATGAACTTGACGTTGCCGGAAAGGTGATCGGAGAAACACTTGGGTCTTTGGAATCGCAGAGCTTGAATTCTCAGAGAAGTTAAAGAGAGCTTTTGAAATTTCGGAGACGGTAAAAGGGAAACTGTACCCAGGGTGAGGGTTTTATAGGCGAAGAGGACAGTCGAAAGGACGTTCTGATCTGGATCGTCGAAGTTGAAGCGTTCTGATCTGGACCATTGAGATGAAACGTGCAGAATGGCAACAGGTGTAATGATGAAACGGGCTGAAAAGCACTTTTCAGAAAAAGCAGGCGCGAAAAATCAGGCACGGGTGCCAAAGACGTCGCTTCGTTATCTGCTGCATTTAATGGCAGGGGAGCCGAGGAGTCTTCTCGAATTTGGTGGTTATCCTCAAGGCATCGAGGAAGCGTGAACAAGAAGACTTGTACCAAGTGACTATGCCAAGGGAAAGGTCCCCGATTCCGACGTCGGGATGTCGGGAGTTGGAAGACACGACGAACTGTAAGTCCCTCATGTCTTGTGGGCAAATGATGGGCTTCGCTGTGGCCGTTAGGCCCTTTAAAGGCGAGCAAACGGTGAATAGGGCCACTGGGCCCTCAATGGAGGTCGAGATGACCTAGGCGAAGGGTCCCGGCAGAGGGAGTCCCGATGATGAAAGGTCCCGACAGAGTCGGTCCCGATAGGTGAGCAGGATACTCCCGATGAGATGCCTTTAAGTATGTCCCGATGACGAATCCCTGAGAACGATTGGCCCTGTCACGATGACGAGGGGCCCCGAGCGGTGACACAACGAGATAACTCTGGAGTCCCCGATATTAATCGGGACTTGCTATCAGAGGATGAGCCCGAGATACGCGGGGCGTGATCGAGATACGCGGAGCGTAGCTAAGATACGCGGAGCGTGGCCGAGATACGCGGGGCGTGGCCGAGATAAGCGAGATCATGGCCTAGATAGGCGGGATCGTGCCCGAGATACGCGGAATACGGGCTAACCACCCCAACGGTTCACCAGGTAACTGAGGTACCTCTCCGCCTATAAAAGGGCAGAGGTTACCTCAGAGCAGACTACGTTTTGATATACGCTACTTGAGATTACTGCTTGCCAGTCCATACGAGATACTCATTTAAGCATCGGAGAGGGATTCTGAGTCACAGCTCGGTCTATCCCCTCTTGCAGGATTACGTGGAGCGAAGGAGCTAAGATCGCCGTCAAAGATCGTGCCGGAGTTCCACCATGATCCAACAGTCATTAAGCGTTTAAAATTCGTCCTCAAGGCATGTAATGTCTCATGTTCGACCACGGCACCATTATCACAAGATAATTTAAACATGTATCCTCTAAGAGTAGTTATCATACTCTTGGTTCAAATACTTGTTTACTGCGCAAGTTAATGTCGCATGATGATACGATTTAATTCGTTATCATTTCTTTTTAGCTTTTATGGCGTCGTTTTTTTACCGATTTTGTTGGAACATAGTTCTACATTAATGTGATTCAACTGCTTTTTATCCCATAGGGAACGTCTGTTGTTGAACTCTAACATTATGTTTTCGAGCCATGCCCGTTGAAGTGTATTATTGATATGAATGTCATGCCAAACTTCTCGCTCAGGGCATTTAGTGGTAGAGTCATTTTGCCGACGTCATTGCAAGCATATGGTGATGAGCGCCATAAATGGAAGCCCATTATATGTATATATTACCTAAGACAATTGGGTAAATTTCACATTAGGACAGTGGGCCAGACCCAAATCCCAATTGACATGAGAGGCCCAAAAATGGGCCTCCCTTATACAACATGTGGCCGGCCGAAAAATGTAGTGGCAAAGTAGACTTTTGTCCACTTTGCTCCTCCTAATATATATGGGGTGTTAGGGGTTTTATTAGGGTTATTAATAATTCCTCTCTAGTGGTGATTTGAGAGAAAAGCCTCCCCCCATAACCACATAGATCGGCCGAACCCACTACCTCACCAACGGTGTGCCAATTTGCCATCAAGCAAACACTTCGGAGATCCGTCCCTACCAGGAATCGATCAGAGGCTTTGCTGTGGAGAATATACCACGTAGGGCTTCCCTAACAAGAACCTCTACGGGTGCCGACCTGAGGACCGTGAACTCCCTGCTGCAGGATCTTGGGACTATAAACTACGTCTGAGGTATGTGTGAATCTTCCGCTGCGTAATATCGATTAGTAGCATGTACCATGTTTATAGTACCCGTAGTGATTTCTTCCCGTAATCTAACAGTGGTATCAGAGCCTTTGTTAGGAGTTCATGATTTTGATAAATTAGTGTTCTTGAAAGCTTTTTTTTTTTTTTTTTTTTTTTTTTTAAGATTTTGGCCGAAAATTTTAAGATAAGAAAATTTAAAATTTTCGAATTTTTTAGATGGTATTGGTCAGAAATTTTTCATGATGTTTTTAGGAAAATTTGATGTTCGTGATCTTCAGGAAAAACATGATTTTTATCGAACTCGAACCTTGGATTTTAGATCTTATTAAAATTTGATCTTGAAATTTGACCACTTGTTTCCAATTTCATGTTTGTGCCGAAACCCTAATGAGATTACCAGGTGAAATTTTAAATTTCTTAGGCACCAAGTTATTAATTTCGGCCGAATATACTAGGTATATTGTTTACTATATTTTTTTTATTCGATGTGACAATATATTTATAATTGGAAACATAAGGATAGATTCACATTAATATATATATAAATATATATAACTATCAATATATCTAGATAATTAATAGGGTTAAAGATATTATTGATAGATTTAGTTACTTAAAAGATTGAGAAAATATATTGTCAGTATATGTGTTTCCCTATTTAAGATATTGACCATAAACAAAATATATATGTGTATATTATTGGATCCTTTACTAGGTAGAGTGTCGGATCCTAGTGGTGACGTCGGAAGAATGCCTCGGGTCGCTCACTCTTCGGGTCTTCGCACGTGTCGGGCTCGTGCGTCTCCGTATACCTGCACGAGCGGCAGTATCGCACACCACGTAGGGGGGTGGAGTGCGATGAACCCACTCTGAATCCCAAGTCAGGTAATTTAAAGAGAGAAAGTAAGGCTATTATTTATAGGGAACCTTGGAATCAAACCGGGTTTTGAACGGTCCAACGTCAGTTCAATGCAAAGTATGAACCGAGCGTAGACGGGAGTAAAGCTGACATCGGGAGGGTTTGCACGTGCAGTGTTTGTGTAGGGGTTAACGTGTCATCAATAGGAGGAATCCGGACCGTCTCGGGGTATCGCACGGATCATGGGAGGTCAAGGATAGCGGGACAATCCGGAGGGTCGAATTGTCATGTAATCCGGACCCGGTCCGGATTGTGATGACAATCCGGACAAGGTACAAGTCCGGGGCGCGTGTGCACGTGCCCAAACTTTTTAATACTCGCCGGTGAATAATTTCAGACCGTTTGGTGGGTTTGACGTGTAAACGAAGTCCGAATAATATAAAACGATCCCGAATCGGACGTATACCCATCATTTGCCCCCGAGTCAAGTGGTGGCATGGCCCCGGATTGACTCTATTTTCAATAGAGTATATGTTCGATTTAAGTTCGGGTGTTACCTCGGGGTGGACTTACTGTCCATTGGCGTGTGGTCCTTGCTATTGCGCGTCCCTCCTTTTGTTTAAATGGGAGCGGTTATAACTACCGACATTGTTAGTACAACAAGTATATGTGTATGACATGTACATATATAATAATGCAAGTCTATGCATGCAATTATGGGTATGAGTGCTAACATATCTGTTAACATGGTATACGCTCTTATGTGCGTTGACGCGTGGTGTATAATGTCATGAAATTAAATCATGTAAGTATGGACATGTATGCATGAGATGACATGTATATGAGTATATGCATGTAGAGATTGTACTAATAAACACGTGACATGGATATGTAAACGTATGTATGTATGTAGACATGCATATGTACGCGAGGGTATGTAAACATATGTAAGTGTTAGGGAATTCTCCCAAAAGAGTTAGAAAAAATATGAGGATGATAGAATATTACCCACGCGTGTATATAAGGGAGTGTGTATGTGAACCTCTCCATACTTAGTCTCCACATATTGGAATTGGTTTCCTCACTATTGCTTGTGTAAGGGATCGTAACTACTGATATGGTTAGTGCAGCGAGTATACGTGTATAGCAAATACATATGTAATCATGTAAGTGTATATACGTAACATAGACGTACATGTTGGTATGTATGCAAACATGTTGTATGTATGCTTGAATATGTAAGCATGGGCGTATGCTGAAGACTCATAAAAAGAGTTAGAAAAATTAAGGAGAAAACCTTCACCCTCACACTACACAGAGGAGTGTGTGTTACGGACGCGCAGGTCCTGAGATTGCGAGGCGTCATGCATCCGCTGCGTCTATGAAGAACGCCTTATAATAGGCGTCGATGAACGCTCCATAATAGATGCGTGTTAAGTTGCGCCGACGCGCGTAGTGTTAGGTCGTGCAGAAGCACGTAGTGTTAGGTCGTGCAGACGCGCGTAGTGCCGTATAGGCTGTATATGTGTCAGGACGAGGCCCTTACTGAAGTAGAGTTACCCCCGTATAGAGGATGTTCGTTATGTAGTAGTTGTGAATTTACAAGTTCGTAGGTGTGGAGTTGCCCCCGTGTCGGGTATGTTCGCCACATAGTTGTCTTGGTTGCGGGGTGTTGACACTCGTGTCGACTGCTACTTGGGTTTTTCCAAGGTTGGGTGCATTCTGCGACAGCTACTTGATGTTTCCGAGGTAGGGAGAAGGCTATAGGTCAACGAGGTGACGTACCCATCCATGGTGTTGGTCAGAGGTCGGCGAGGCAACGTGTCTATCCATGTTGTTACCGCAACCTGGTGTTTTCAAGGTAGAGTGCTTCCTGCGGCCGCTACTTGGTTATAGGTATATTGATATGACGCACATACATAAAATTCGTTCATCGTTTCGTGGATACAACAGCCACTTAGAGTTACATGGACATGATAGCCACTTAGTAATGTGCGAACGTGATAGCCGCTTCCAGATACACAGACATGATAGCCGCTTAATGACGCGCAAACATGCTAGCCACTTGGTGTACCCGTTAGGTGCTTCGTATGTGAGGTGGTAGATCTCGCATTGACGTGTCGACGTGTGTGCACGGTGTTGCGCGTGGATAGTGTGGCGTTCGTGGTATTCTTACACTTAGAATTTAGAAGCAAATCGTCGCACTTTTTATATTTGTCGAAACATGCGCGTTGCCATTATACTTAGTTTCTGAATGAGAGGTGGTTCTCCTCCTCTTAATGCGTCGACACGCGTGTGCCATGCTAGGTGTCTTCGTACTTAGTTTTTGACTGGTAGGTGTTACTCCTCCTTCCTGGCGCGTCCACGCGCACGTGCTGCGCTTAGCGTCTTCATACTTATCCTTTGAACGAGAGGCGTTGTTTCCCTTATTGGTGTGTAGACGCGCGTGTGTTGCTGTTGTGAACACTCTGCCTCGTTCCAAAAACAAAAGAGCTGACTCCGAGGTGCGTCCCATGAGCGATCCGAAATGGTCAAAATCCGGCAGTGGCGAGGCGTCGAACATTGAAGGTCAGGCTCGCGCGCCTGCTATGTCTGCCCCCTGGTCGAGGGACCGGACCTTGGAGGAGGTGTCTCCTCGTGGAGATGTTTAATTTGCCTTTATTTTCTTGCTATCTTGTGATGTTTGACCCTTCATGTTTATCCTTTAATGTGTTCATAGGGATTGCGCCTCTTGCTGCCCTCACCCGAGTTGGCTTGGTTTGTCCTGCAAAGAATGTTATCACTAGCGGGGAGTGGGCACCCTTTGTTGTTAGGGGGACATGCTTTGCCAAGGAGGCCATCTTTACTACTCCCGATATGGGATTACGCATATTCCAGCAGATTAATCCTCCTGGAAATTGAAGGGTTCGTCCCTGCGAACCTGATAGTTCGCACTCGTATACTGAGGGTGTGTAGACATGTCTTGCGTCTGTTAGTATTCATCCTTACTCTTTTATAAGTTGTATGCATGTTTGTGTGTTGTTATAAGAAGGCTCTCCAGGAGAAGTGCGACATGCTGTGTGTCGCGAGCTGGCGAGTGCGAAGGAGAAGACGAGCTTCTTTGATTCCAAGGTCGCTGATTTGGAGGCGGGAACCTCATCTTGTCATGCTCGAGTTGTTGCGCTCGAGTTCGATGTGATTTCCCTTCAGAAGAAGGTTGCTGAGGATAGCGAGGCATACAACCTTCTCTTGCAGGCTATGCAGGAGAATGCATATGCATAGGGGAAGGTTGATGGAGTGACATAGTATAAGGATTCAAAGTCCTATCACTCTAACATTTGGGTAGGTGCTAACGACCTGATGTATGACTCCATCGAAGGTTTTGTTGAGCAAGTACGTGTCGTTGCCCCCTATTTATGCTTTTATTAGTTGGGTATATTCTTCACGTTTACCACTGGACATTTGGTTGTATTGCATCTTAGAGACCAGATTGCTCTCCCGGCAGCTGAGGCGAATGCCCCCCGGATTGCTAAGGCGCATGCCCTTGAGGTTATTAAGGCGAATGCCCTTGAGGCATGCCCTTGATGTTTGTATTGCAACTTGCATGATTCTAGCCCTTGTATATATTGACTTGGTAGTTTGGTATTGTTCGCATCGATGGTCAAAACTTGAGACTCTTCGTAGAGTATGTAAGTAGACGTATATGTCCTGCAAACATTGATCGATATATATGTATAGGTGTTAGTAAAATAACTATGTATATGCCGTTACCCTGAATAGTCGCCTAGTGCTATGTTAGACACGCGTGTAGATGCCGTGTAGGCGCGTTCGTAAGAGCCATATAGGCTATGTAGGTGTTGAGTGGAGTTTACCACTAGAGATGAGAGTGTTGTTCAGCCTGCTGGAGGTGTTGGCACCTCGCACGTGGCATTAGGTTGATTGTGTTTCCTCTACCAGGCTTTGTGCATGGTTTTGGCTCCCCGTTTTTGGGTTGAGGTTGCTTGTTGGGGTGTTGTCCCTTTGAACCCTTTATGTTTATGTTTCGATGTTTGACGTTTTCGTTTAAGACTTGTCATGGATGGTTTAGTAGTGCATGGTAGCATGGTAGTAATATTTCATACCTTTGTGTTTGTGATTGTCCATGTGGTGTGGACTATAGAGTAGAGTTGAGACTCATCCTCTTTTTGGATTTAGCATATGTAGTTGTTGTTAGGAGAAATGTGTCCCTGTATCGCGCGCCCCTCTTGGTTATACCAAGGCATGGCGAAATGAATGTGTATTGGACACATATGTTGTATGCTTGCTATATTCCATGAGTAGTAATGTGCAAGACTTAAGAGTGACGCTTAGCATTTGTGGGTAGTAATGCGTAAGGCCAATGTCCTGGCACTTGGACCCTTGGCATTTATGAGTAGTAATGCATAAGGTCGATTTCCCGGTACTTGGCATTTGTGAGTAGTAATGCACAAGTCCCCTATATACGCGCCCGTATGTTGTCTCGACGAGGTGAAATCTTAGTTTTTACCGTCTCTTAGTCCACTCTAAGGCGACGTTGTTACAAGAAGCTACTTGTTAATTTGGTATGTTTTTCCATCCGTTAGTTGGGAACATCCCGCGTAACGTTGTTGCAAGGCGTTCTATTGGCTAACCCAATTATTTGCCTTGCGATGCTAGTACGCCTCCACTTTGTTAATCAAAGGGATGTGACAAAGGTTGTGTAATACGCCTTGTAGTTTATTCCGTCTTTCGGATCGTTCCGAAGTGACGTTGTAGCAAGACACGACTTGCAATTTTTGAATGTGTTTTGATGCGCTATTTGGGTAGCCCCGTTATAGCTTTCAAGCGAGGTGTTCCTTGGCTAGTCCTTGTACTGACCTTGCAATGCTACTACACCTCTACCCGGTTATTCTAGGGGGCTGTACAAGTTTGCATTACACGACTTGTATTTTTTTCCATCTCTTGGGCCATTCCAAGGCGACGTTGTGGCAAGACACTACTTGCTTAGTTGGAGTTTTCTATTTCTGTTATTTTTTCACGGTAAAGATAACGTTTTACAAGACTCGACTTGTATGTTTGGTGAGTTTTTCGTTGCGTTGTGTATTGCGGCGATTGTGTCTACGCTCTTGCCGGTGTAGAGAGGTGGTACGTAATAATGAACGCTACTTGTGGGTAGTAGTAGGTTCCCATGGGGTTGCCCTCGTATAGAAGATGTCGCGCCATGTATATGTTTAGTAATCTATACTGGGTGTCTCGTTCCTCAGTAAGATGTCATGGGGTTGCCCTCGTAAAGAGGATGTCACACCATGTAAATGTTTAGTAATCTATACTGGGTGTCTCGTTCCCAGTAAGATGTCATGGGGGTTCCCTCGTAGAGAGGATGTCGCGCCATGTAAATGTGTGGGGTTGCCCTCGTAAAGAGGATGTCGCGCCACTTAGTTGTGTGGGGTTGCCCTTGTATAAAGGATGTTGCGCCACATAGTAGATGATTGCGTTTTGGTTGAGAAACCAAGGAATAGTTTTTGTAATCATGGGATTGCCCGCGAGCGGGGGTGTCGCATCATGTTACTTGTATGTAGTCCTTAGAAAAATTTCTATGATGTAATAGCGTATTGAGTGCTCGTTGTTGATGTCTGATGGGTCCGACTACAGCCGTCAGGCCCTTTAACGGCGAGGAAACGGCAAACAGGCCCACCAGGCCCAGAGTAGGGGTTAAGATGACCTAGGAGAAGGGTCCCGATGAAGGGAGTCCCGACGAAGCAAGGTCCCGACAGAGTCGGTCCCGACAGTGGAGCTGGAAGCTCCCGATGAGAAGCCTTTAAGCAGGCCCCGATGATGAATCCCTGAGAATGATTGGCCCTGTCACGATGACGAGGGGCCCCGAGTGGTGACACAACGAGATAACTCTGGAGTCCCCGACGGG
Source organism: Clarkia xantiana subsp. parviflora (assembly GCA_036873135.1). Classification (NCBI taxonomy): domain Eukaryota; kingdom Viridiplantae; phylum Streptophyta; class Magnoliopsida; order Myrtales; family Onagraceae; genus Clarkia; species Clarkia xantiana. Next base: position 10,123,942 of record JAPTYO010000013.1, on the reverse strand, counting down.
AGTCGGGACTCGTTATCAGAGGATAAAGCCAAGATATGCGGGGCTTGGCCGAGATACGAGGAACGTGGTTAAGATACACGAAGCGTGGCCGAGATACGCGGGGCATGGCTAAGATACGCGAGATCACGTACGAGATATGCGGGATACGGGCTAACCACCCCTAACGGTTCGCCAGGTACCTGAGGCATCTCTTTGCCTATAAAAGGGCAAGAGGTCACCTCAGATCACTTACGTTGAGTTGAACACACTTTGATATCTGTTACTTGCCAGTCAGACGAAGTACTCATTTAAGCATCGGAGAGGGATTGTGGGTCACCGCCCGGTCTATCCCCTCTTGCAGGATTACGTGGAGCAAAGGAGCTAGGATTGCCGTCAAGATCCGTACCGGAGTTCCACCGTGATCCAACATTGGCGCCGTCTGTGGGAATCAAACAAAAAGCTGATATGCCTTCTACTCGATCGATGGCGGCTGGCAAGAACAGAAGGGGACAATCCGGTGGTTCCCGTCACCCCGCTGCAACGAACCTGAATTCAGTACCAGAACAAGGAGAAAACCAGAACCATCCCCCGGCTGAGCTCTCCCAGACAGGGGGGCACAATGGATCGCATCCCGAAGATGTTGCCCCTCAACACCAGGATAACAGGGGGCAGGAGGCTCCCCCGGCTGCAGATTTGACGAGGGCCGTGGCAGAGGCCATGCCCATGTTCCTGGCGGCTGTAGAGGCTCTCTTGGACCGAAGGGAGGCTGCGAGGAGGCAGGAGGAGATGCCCCCACTGGAGGAATCAACCCTACCAACAGAGGGTCGGAACGCGCAGGAAGCCCCGCCCCAAGGCCAAGACAGAGGTAGAACAACTAGTCAGCCGGAAAGGTTCGTGGTTGACGGGCCAGGACCAGTACAACACAGGACCATTCCCCTGAATGGTCCCATCACTCCCGACCAGGTGGTAAAGATCGTGAACATCTGTATGGGAGAACAGAAGCCGCTGGTGTCAGAGCTAAGGGATCGATCCACTCATCCCTTTGTTCCCCGACTAATAGACACCCTCGCCCCGCCTGGGCTGGGTATCCCCGAGATTAAGGAATATGATGGCGAAGGAGATCCAGTCCGTCATGTCCAGAAGCATCTTATGGCGTGTCTGGGTAGAGCCCCGAATGAAGATATAGTGTGTACACTGTTCCCAAACACACTTGGAGAAAGAGCCCTGACCTGGTTCTTTAGCCTGCCCCCAGGCTGCATTACCTGTTGGGCGGACATGCACGACCGCTTCATCCGACAATACCAGGGCCGCAGACGTTTTTTGAAGAGCGTGAGGTCCCTAACCCAGGTGGTGCAAAGGCCCGACGAGTCGCTGGCACACTATTACCAGCGGTACACCGCTAGCGTAGCCGAGATAGACGAGGAAATCTCGGAGGGCGAGACCATCCGCACCTTTATTCGGAACCTGACAGCCCCCTATGGCTCCGACCTGATGCACAGCGTGGCTGAGAAGGCTGTGTGGAATATGGAGGCTTTGCAGAAGAGGGTGAAGCGGCAGATCGATGTCCAGGAGTCCAAGATAGCCGCGGGAGAACTGGAGCCCCCAAAGTCGAATAAAGGGAAGCAGTCGAGTAAGCCCTTCGACGATCGTAAGTCAAAAGGTAAACCCGACAGTGGTAAGAATCGAGGACGTCCGGATCGGAAGGATGACAGACGTTCTTCAAGAAAAGACAAGCGGGAGGATTTTGACATTCCTCTCAACTGCTCTATGGCGGAAGTGCTGACAGTCATGGAACGACAAGGCATCTCCAGGTACCCCCTGAAGAAAGATGGAGAATTCCTGGGGTCCCGCACAGATCGCTATTGCCGGTTTCACCGCGCGAATGGCCACGACACCAATCACTGTCGGGAGCTGAAGAAGGAGATTGAAAAGCTAATCCAGAAGGGAAAGCTCAAGGAGTTCGTTGGGGACAAACGATGCAGGTATCGCTCTCGATCCCGATCGCGGTCCCGTTCCCGATCCCGCGATCGGTCCCCGAAGAAGAAGAGAACTGATCCGGAGTCATCCGGTGTTCGCAAAGAAAGACGAGTCATCAACGTGATTCATGGAGGATTTGCTGCTGGAGGTGATACCTTATCCGCCCAAGAGGTCTATGCCTCTAGAATCCCTACGGCGGTGGTGCTGGGTAAGAGGTCCCGATCTTGGACCCTGAAGGAAGAGATGGTGATCTCCTTCTCATCGGAGGACCTCATAGGCGTGGAGACTCCACACGACGATGCCCTGGTGGTAACCCTGGATGTAGATGGGTTCGAAATGAAGAGAATTCTAATCGACGGAGGGAGCTCCTCCGACATTCTGTTTATGGACGCGCTAGAAGCTATGGGTAAAACAAAGAAAGATCTGAAGGAAGCAAACTTCCCGATGGTCGGGTTCTCTGGCTCAACTTCCTACCCACTAGGAGTAATCACCTTACCAGTGGAGTTTGGTAGCGGTTGGAAATCAGAAAGGAGGAACGTGGAGTTTGTCGTGGTTGATTCCGCGGGGACCTACAACGCAATTATCGGGAGAACCACCATCAATCCCCTGATGGCGGTTGCCTCGACTGTGCACCAGAAGATGAAGTTCCCGACTGAACACGGGGTCGGAGAGGTCAAGGGCGACCAGGTGGCTTCCCGAAAATGCTATGTTAATGCCACCCGGAGGAGGAGGCGAGAGGCCATGACTGTCCTCCAAACAGACACAGATCCCAAAGAAGAGTTTGGGCGTCCCGCCCCCGTAGAAGATCTGAAAGAAGTCGAGATTGACGGACCCCAGAGGAAGGTAAAAATCGGGTCTGCTCTAACTGAAGAGACAGCCCAAAAATTGGTAGAGTTGCTGAAAGAGTTCAAAGAGCTGTTTGCAAGGTCCCCCAGCGATATGCCAGGAATCAGCCCCGACGTGATCGTGCACGAGCTAAAGATAGACCCCGCGATCAAGCCTATTACACAGAAAAGGCGTCCGATGGGCACGGATAAGAAGATCGCAATCCAGAAGGAGGTGGGCAGGTTGCTCGATGCTGGTTTCATTAAGGAGCTCCGATTCCAGACTTGGGTTGCCAACCCAGTGCTGGTGAAGAAGACTAACGGGAAGTGGCGAATGTGCGTGGACTTCCGCGACTTGAACAAGGCTTGTCCAAAGGATTGCTAACCACTCCCGAGGATTGACCAGCTGGTGGATGCCACATCGGGACATGAGCTGTTAAGTTTCATGGACGCGTATTCAGGCTACAACCAGATCAAGATGGCCAAAGAAGACGCCCCCCATACAGCGTTCTATGCAGACAGCGACATCTATCACTACGATGTCATGCCTTTCGGGTTGATCAATGCCGGGGCAACCTACCAGCGGATGGTGAATAAGCTGTTTGGAGATATGCTAGGAGAAACCATGGAAGCCTACGTGGATGATGTGCTGGTGAAGTCCCGACAAGCCGAGGACCACGTGCACAACCTGACCATGGCATTTGAGTGGATGAGGCTCCATCAAGTTCGTCTGAACCCGACGAAATGCGCCTTCGGAGTCCACTCAGGGAAATTTTTGGGCTTCATGGTAAGCCAAAGAGGAATTGAAGTGAATCCTGAGAAGCTAAGGGCAATCAAGGAGATGCAGTCTCCGATCAACCATCGGGAGGTGCAAGTGTTGAATGGCCGACTAGCTGCAATGAATCGCTTCTTGTCCAAAGCCAGCGACCGATCAATGCCGTTTTTTGAAGTCTTGAGGGCCAACAAAAAATTCGAATGGACCGCCAAATGTGAAGAGGCGTTCCAAGCACTAAAGCAGCACCTTTGCACACTCCCGCCGCTAGCAAAACCGGTTCCGGGCGAGCCGCTCTTCCTTTATTTGGCTGTTTCTGAATTTGCCATTAGCTCTGTGTTAGTAAAGGTTGTCGAGGGTAATCAAGTCCCCGTCTATTATGTAAGCAAGGCATTTGCCAAATCTGAATTGAACTATCCCGCCGTTGAGAAGTACCTCTTTGCGTTGAAAATTACTGCTCGGAAGCTAAGACCATATTTCCACGCACACGAGATCACTGTGCTAACGAACCAGCCTTTGAAGCATTTTCTGAACCGACCGGATGCGTCGGGGAGATTGGTGAAGTGGGCAGTAGAGCTCAGTGAGTTTCGAATACACTTTGCTCCAACAACGGCCATCAAGGGCCAGGCATTGGCGGACCTTTATAGCAGAATCTACAGCCCCCGATCTAGAAGAAACGGGCCATGTAGAGGGGGCAACCATGGAGGTCCCGACAGAAGAACAACCAGAGAGGGCAGAGCAATCAGAACAGCCAAACAAAGAAAATACTTGGGAGATGTACACGGACGGCTCCGCGAGTTCAGATGGGTCAGGAGCGGGCTTTTTGTTGATACCACCAGGTGAAGGTGAACCTCTCCGATACGCCTTGGCTTTAACATTCAAGGCCACAAACAATGAAGCGGAGTATGAAGCTGTTATCACGGGCCTAAAAATTGCTAAAGGCACTAGAATCGATCACTTGAGAGTGAAGTGCGACGCAGCGTTAATCGTGAACCAAGTTCAAGGGCGATACGAAGCAAGGAGCCCGATAATGAAGAAGTATCTGCGAGAGGTACAAACCCTAAGAGAGAGCTTCAAAAGCTTCGATATCGAGGCTATTCCGAGGGAGGAGAACGTAGAAGCAGACGCCTTGAGCAAATTTGCCCTGGGGGCACCCTTAGAAGAAAATCGGAAGGTGCACTTCCTGGAGAAGGTGATCTTGTCAAACATCGACCCCACGCAGGTGTGCACCGTTGAAGCAAAATCGGAGGAGGAGCCCACTTGGATGACCCCGATAGTCGCGTATTTGACTACGGGGGCAGTCCCCGAGGATAAGGTAGCAGCAGATAGGATATGTCGGATCGCGTCTAATTATGTGATGCTGGATAATCAGCTGTACAAGAAGGGCTGGTTATCGACTCCGTACCTGAAATGTGTAGCAGAAGCCGACACCAACCGAATCCAGAAGGAAATGCATGAGGGAATCGCGGCTTGTCACGAGGGGCCCCGATCCATTTTGAGGAAGGTGTTTAACTTAGGCTACTATTGGCCCATGATGAACAAAGAAGCAACGGCGTTGGTCCGATCATTCGACGCGTGCCAGAGGTACGCCCCGAGTATTGTGGCTCCGGCTGCTAACCTGACATCCATCAAGAGCGCTTGGCCCTTCGCGCAGTGGGGCATCGACTTGGTGGGACCTCTTCCACAAGCACAATGACAATGTAAGTATTTACTTGTAGCTATCGATTATTTTTCGAAATGGATAGAGGCGAAGGCATTGGCCAGAACAACGGGGAACCAGATCGTCAAGTTCCTCCAAACCCACATCGTGTCCAGATACGGGATTCCTAAGGTGGTGATCAGCGACAATGGCCCACCGTTTAACGGCTCTCAGGTGAGGGAGTATCTGGAAGAACTGAACGTTGAGCATCGGACCGCCTCCGTACGCCATGCTCAGACTAATGGCCAGGTGGAGTCAGCCAACAAAGTGATGGATGGCCTGAAGAAGAGGGTCTATGCCTTGAAGGGAAAATGGCTGAACGAACTGGAAAACGTACTTTGGGCTGTTAGAACGACACCCAAACGATCAACAGGGGAGACTCCGTTTGGCCTTGTTTATGGCACGGAAGCTGTCGCTCCTGTGGAGGTAGCTGTGGCATCCCATCGAACGAGATATTATGAGCCCCTGACGAACGATGAAATAAGACGCCTGGACTTGGACCTACTCGAAGAGAAAAGGCGGGAAGCCGATGAAGTCCAAGCTCGAATGCGCTTAGCGACGGCCAGGTACTATAATCGGCGAGTGAAGTCCCGACAGTTCTTCATCGGGGAGCTGGTTTGGCGTCGCAACGAGTTCACCCTTTTGGACCGAATCAACAAGATGTCACCAAAATGGGAAGGACCTTATAAGGTCGTGGGGATGCCAGCTCCGAACGCATACAAGTTGGAAGACCTCGATGGCAGAACGTTAAAGCATTCTTTCAGTGGCGAACACTTGAAGAAACACCATGCTTGAAGAAAGTCGCCTTAAGTGGTGCCCGATAAAGTCGCCTTAGGTGGTGCCCGATGTAAAATCGCCTTAAGTGGTGTTTGCTGTTTATCGTTTAATTCGATGTAAGCTTATCTTATGCCAATAAATAAAGAGGTTGCTTCCAAATAAGAGTTGTCCTTAGACTTATGCTAAGTGTAAAAGTCGCCTTCAGTGGTGCACAATGTAAGTCGCCTTCAGTGGTGCACAATGAAAGTCGCCTTCAGTGGTGCACGATGAAAGTCGCCTTCAGTGGTGCACGATGAAAGCCGCCTTAAGTGGTGCACAATACTTAGATTTATTCTGAGTATCCGAAAGTCGCCTTCAGTGGTGCACGATGGAAGTCGCCTTCAGTGGTGCACGATGGAAGTCGCCTTCAGTGGTGCACGATGAAAGTCGCCTTCAGTGGTGCACGATGAAAGTCGCCTTCAGTGGTGCACGATGAAAGTCGCCTTCAGTGGTGCACGATGAAAGTCGCCTTCAGTGGTCCACGATGAAAGTCGCCTTTAGTGATGCCCGATAAAGCCACCTTAAGTGGTGCACAATACTTAGATTTATTCTAAGTATCCGAAAGTCGCCTTCAGTGGTGCACGATGAAAGTCGCCTTCAGTGGTGCACGATGAAAGTCACCTTAAGTGGGGCACAATACTTAGATTTATCCTAAGTAACGATTAAAGTCGTCTTAAGTGATGCACTCGATATTAAGTCGCCTTAAGTGGTGCACGTTATTAAATCGTCGGGAAGGGCGTATGAGAACTAAGTCGTCTTAAGTGATGCACTCGATGCTAAGTCGCCTTAAGTGGTGCGGGTTGTTAAAAAGTCAGGAAAGACGAAAGACAACAAGAGATCGGAATTAAAGGAGTCTAATATTGATAAAGGGCTCGAAGGCCCGACGACGACACAAGAGAAGAAAATACAAGGACTAAGAAAGATAAAAGCATTCAAGCTTGGTCCTTGTCAGCAGCATTGGTAGCAGAGGGGTCCGCAGGATTGACTTCGGGAGGATTGGCTATCGGGGCGTCCGCACTTGGAAACTCAGAGGCGTCTTCGACAATTACGGGGGTACTCACCCCATCACTCTCCTCGGAAAGAGCAAAATACTTCTTCGCAAAGGGAGCGAGGGAAGGAGACTTGTCGAAGTTGATGGCGTCCCCGTACTCCAGGTGGAACTCCTCAACGGCGTTGAAGAGAGTGTTCTCCACCTCCGCGCCAAAGAACTTCATGGCATCAGCTTGGAAGCCCTCCAACCTCCGATAGTCCTCCCGACCCTTGGCCTCCGCTTCGGCCAGCCGTGCAGGGAATCCCGCGATCAGCTCCTCCAAAGCCTTCTTCTCAAGGACCAGCTGGTCCTCGGCAGCCTTCTTCTCCTGGATCAGCCGGTCCACGACTGCCCCCCGCTCTTGCCGCTCTTGCCTCAAGAGCCCCTCGAAGTCCGCGATCTGCAGCTGAAGGCCCCGAATCTTCTCATTGAGGACAGCCAGCTCTTTGGCGAGCTTCCCCCGTGAAGACTGGGAGGCCTTGAGATCCGCCTGAAGCTGCTCGCGGACTCCTCGGTCCCGCTACCGGGCCTCATCATAGGCAATGACATACCCGATGAGGCGGTTGTAGTCACCAAGCTCTTGCAATCGAATGGAAAAACGTTAAAAGGACAAAAGACCCGATTTATCGATCAACAAGAAAAAAGCGAAGTCTAACCTCGATGCGGCGCACAGCCATACCCCTGACGTCCCGCTGCATATGCGTCCGATTGAGGTGAATCGGATGTCGCATAGAAGGCAGGATGGAACCCGCCAGCAGATGCAGGGCCAGTTCTTGGTCCTGTTCCCCTTGTGTGAGCGGGACTCCCTGGAGCGTCTGGATAGGAGCCCAGGGGGCATCGGCCTGTGAAGAGTTGAAGGGCCTGTAGAAGTCCCCATCAAGAGCAAGGGGAGAGATAGGACGAGGAAGAGAAGGGCACATCTCCGTCTCGGCCCGGACAGGGGAGGGAGAGAAGTCGTGGATAGGTGAGAGCTCCCGCTGCTGCGGAGAAGACGAGGGAGGCGGCCCCTGAGGGGTTGGATTCAAGGGGGATTGCCCCGCCTTCCGACCCTGCTGAGGGGGGTCAACCCCGCCGGTCTCCTCGGAGGAGTCCAGAGTCTCCACCTGACGAAATTGGTCGCCAGATGGTGCCTTCTCTCCAGCTGAAGAAGGCACCCCCGCTGAAGGCGGTGCATCTGTGGAAGCTGCAGCACCCGAGGAAGCTCCCGAGCGACCTGCACCTGGAGGATGAAGAGCTTCAGATAGGTAGTCAGGAAGTTCATCGGGATTCTTACACCAAACGATACGTCGGGAGACGTATTGATCCTTCCCGCGGTAATGATAGTAGCCTGCCTTCAAGACTCGGGGAGTTTCGCCTCGAAGGATCCTTTTGACATCAGCAATGCGGCCTTTCTTGGTCGAGGAAATCAAGTCCGACGGAACCATCCTTTTATACGATTTAATAGCAAGTCGGAGTTGTTTACCTTCTTCAGCATTCTGGGCCTCGAAGAGTTGGTCCAGATCCACCCGTGGCCGCTTGGGCTGCTCCGCTGCAGGAGACCCCGACCTGGCAGCAACCTTCTTAGCAGACTTCCTCTTCCGCGAGGGGCGGACAACATCGGTCTCCCCCTGCTTAAGGAATAGATCGGTCAGCATAGATACCTTCTTGGCTGCAAACAATAAACGAAGAAAAGTTAGAAATTTACCCAAGGGACCATGTTAGAAGGGTCGTCGAAGAGCTGCCCCCCAGAGACAATACTGAGGAGTCGGATCCCGGCGTGAACCAGGTCCCGCTCCACCAGAGAGTTAGCATTGAGAGGAGTGTAAGACTCCCCCCAACGATAAAGCTGGATTAATTGGAGAGTCTCGAAGTCCTCATCGGCATAAGTATGGAAAGCAGGCGGAGGATCTGCTGCCACCTCCCACCGAGGCCAAGGAATAGAAGAATGTTGGATGAAGAAGTAGCTCTTCTTCCAGCTACTGTTGTCGGACCCTGTATCGATCAAGAGTCCCCGACCCTTGACCACCTTCCAGGTGTCACTGGTCCAACCGTGCCGGGCAAGCTGCTGCTTACTCCACTTGGGCATCCGAGGGTAGAAGGCGCAAACCCCCGCCTCGTTGCATTTCAGCCCATAGAAGGTCCGGAAAAGTTGGAGGCTGTAAACCCACTTCTGTCGGAGACAGAGGACTTGAAAGGCGTTCCAGATGCGGATGGCATGAGGAGAGAAGGTAGTGGGGTGTGTTTGGTAGTGTTGGCACAGCTCGACCAGGCTACCGCAAAAGGGGAACCTGATCCCCGCTGATATTTGTCCCGTAGAGACAAATACCTCCCCTTTCTGGGGACGAGTAACCTCAGGGTCACTCGAGGGACGATGTCGAGGATACGGGAAACGAGGTTCCCAGGTGATGGTAATGCAACCCTCTCGGAGAGCTGCATCATAAGCAGTAGTGGAAATCTCATTTGGAGCATAGTCAAATTTAAAGGGTTTTCTCCCCTCGGAGCTGGAACCGCTGTCTGAAAAGCAACCAGGGCAAGAAAATACAGTGGGTCTCTGGGAAAAATTGGAAAGAAAGAGTCAAACAAACAACGAAGAGAGTCTCCTTACCAGACATAATGAAGTAGAGGTTGGAGGAGATGAACGAGATGTCGCCGGAAAGATGATCGGAGAGACTCCAAAGACCTTCGAAATCACAGAGCTTGGAATTGCAGAGGAATCGCAGAGAGCTTTTGAGAATTCGAAGACGGTAAAAGTTAAATGATGACTATGGCTAGGGTTTTATAGTCGAAGAAGACGGTTGAAAGGACACTTCGATCCGAGTCGTCGAAGTCGAATAGTCTTAATCTGGACCGTTGAGATGAAACGTGCAGAAGGACAACGGGCGCAATGATGAAACGGCCTGAAAAGCACTTTTCAGAAAAGGACAGGCGCGAAAAATCAGGCACGTGGGTCGAAAACGTCACTCCATTATCTGCTGCATTTAATGCACTAGAAAACCGAAGAGACCTTTGGGATATAGCAGTTATCTACAAAACCCTGAGGAAACGTGGAGGAGAAGACTGATAAATTAAGTAACTGAACCAAGGAACAGATCCCCGACTCTAGTATTGGAAAATCGGGAGTTGGAAGACACGACGAACTAAAAGTCCCTCATGTCTTGGGGGCAAATGATGGGTCCGACTACAGCCGTCAGGCCCTTTAACGACGAGGAAACGGCAAACAGGCCCACCAGGCCCAGAGTAGGGGTCAAGATGACCTAGGAGAAGGGTCCCGATGAAGGGAGTCCCGACGAAGCAAGGTCCCGACAGAGTCGGTCCCGACAGTGGAGCTGGAAGCTCCCGATGAGAAGCCTTTAAGCAGGCCCCGATGATGAATCCCTGAGAATGATTGGCCCTGTCACGATGACGAGGGGCCCCGAGCGGTGACACAACGAGATAACTCTGGAGTCCCCGACGGGAGTCGGGACTCGTTATCAGAGGATAAAGCCAAGATATGCGGGGCGTGGCCGAGATACACGGAACGTGGTTAAGATACACGGAGCGTGGCCGAGATACGCGGGGCATGGCTAAGATACGCGAGATCACGTACGAGATATGCGGGATACGGGCTAACCACCCCTAACGGTTCGCCAGGTACCTGAGGCATCTCTTTGCCTATAAAAGGGCAAGAGGTCGCCTCAGATCACTTACGTTGAGTTGAACACACTTTGATATCTGTTACTTGCCAGTCAGACGAAGTACTCATTTAAGCATCAGAGAGGGATTCTGGGTCACCGCCCGGTCTATCCCCTCTTGCAGGATTACGTGGAGCAAAGGAGCTAGGATTGCCGTCAAGATCCGTACCGGAGTTCCACCGTGATCCAACAATGTCGAGTATTGACATGTAGATGGCGTAAAATATAGGCCGTTTGTTGTATGTAGCGTAATAGCTTGCGTTGTTGATGCAAAATAAATGCATAGAGTCCACTACTTGGTATGATTCCAGAGTAGGGAGTATTGTTGATGTATAAGTAAGGTTGTACCTACGAGAAGGTATGCACTTCATTAGATGATTGCAATATTTGCAGTATGGTAGATAATAGATAAAGTTCTATCATCTTCATCAATTAGTTCATGTATTGAAATATTAGTTTGAATACTCCCTTTGGTTGACGACGCATGTTAGGTATGGGACTTTTCAAAGGTCCCTAGTTGCATGTGTTCGTTGATATATTGTTGTTTGCGCTTTTGAGTCGATACGCGTCGATGCTTCCATAGCGTGATGCGTATGTACGTATGTGATCGCTACTTGGTATTGTTTCCAAGGTAGGATCTTGTGTTTGAGCAATTCGCTCAACTAGACGCCCTGTGCTGACATTAGCTTGGAGACTTGCTACAACTTAGATGCCTAAGTAGGGTGCTTGTAGATAGAGTATTCCAGAGAGTGTTGTATACAACCTCTACTTGGTGTTGTCTCCTAAGTAGAGTCTGTCTTTGATACATCTCTTGTATCTGTACAAAACCTGTGTCAAATTGTTTCGCATTGATTCAAGATGTATATTGGTTAGTAAATAATATGGAGCTATATATCTCCTAGTAAATAATATGTCGTCCCTCTGGACTACATTAGAGTGAACCATTTGATCCGTATATCAAGTTCGGCTAGTTCGATCATTTCAGCTTGTAATGTCAATATGAATGGACCAGACTATTTGGGACTAGTCTGTTCCATTCAGCTTGCATTATTGCCTGATTAAATCAAACTATTCGGGGTAGATATCTTACTCGAGTAGTCTGTTCTATTCAGTTTAGTATTTCGCATAGAGTTATTACTTGTCTTTCGATTTTTGGCAATATGCCGGTTACCTGGACCTTTTTTAGTAGAAGAGATCGCCTTTCGAGGGCGAAACCTAATGTTGATGTAAGATGCTGAGGTTGTTTTCGTCATATGTGGATTCCTCTTAGGAAGAATGGTGTCGCGTGCTCGCGTGTTCGCGCATTTGCGTCTTCACGTGTTCGCGTGCTCGCGTGCTCGCGTGGTCTTGTGTTCGCGTCTTGTTCATTTGATGCCCCCAAGTCATTTGGTGGTCGTTGTTGGATTACGGGGACGTATTTCTTTGGAATGCTAAACATGTACTAGCAAGAAATCTAATCTACGCAGCGGAATTAGTACACATACCTTTTAGCTTTCCTGCCCAAGAACGATGTGGAGGGAGTTCTGATCCTCCGGTCGGAACCACATGCAAGTCCTTCGTTAGAAGAAATCCCACGCGATGTAGCTCCACAACAAGGCCTCCGATCGATTCTTCAACGGAGATGGAACCTCAGACAAGATGTGATGGTGCCGAAATTTAACTAAGGGAAACAAGTGTTCTAAATGGAGATCCTTGTTATTATGAATGAGTGTATAAACCCTTAGCAGACACCCCTATATACAGTATTGGTGGAGTTGCCAAAAGGCAACTCCAACCAATGTTGCATAGGGTGGCCGGCCGAATTACATGTGTAAGGGGGAGGCCCAATTTTGGGCCTCCCTTGTCAATTAATAATTGGGCCAACACGCTTCGATAGCGCGCACCCGAACACAATTGGCGTATCCACGGGTTTAGCATCCAGCATTCTGAATCTTTTCAATAGTTTGTTGATATATGATTCCTGAGATAGACATAATCTCCGGGTGGCACGATCTCCGGAGATTTTGATGCCTAATATGTACGTGGGCTCTCCCATGTCTTTCATCTCGAATGCTGATGCTAACCAAGACTTTGATTTATTCATGAAACTCATATCGTTCGCAGCAATGAGTATATCATCCACGTATAGTGTTATGATGACATACTTAGACTCGGAGGTCTTAGTGTATACGCAGGGATCCATGTGAAGATTCACGAATCCGTTTCCAACGATTTCCTCGTGGAATCTGCGAAACTATTGCCGAGACGATTGTTTAAGACCGTATATAGATATTTGGAGTTTGCAAACTTTTCGTTCTTTGCCATGAGTAATGAAACTCTTCGGCTGCTCAATATAGATCTCTTTCTCCAGTTTTACTAGGAGAGGTTTGTTCTTAATGTCCATTTGATGCATGCTCGAGTTCTAGACTTGCAGTCATGGGCAAGGACGGCCTAGACTATGGTGAGTCCGTCTTTATCAAATTTTACTCCGTGAATTTGGGTATATCCTTTCGTAATTATTCGAGTTTTGCACCACTCGAAATTTCCACCAGAAGTGAATTCTAAGATTTCACTTTCTAGTTATGTGGTTAACAGATAAATCAACTAAAGACTAAAAATGAATTAGTTCTTATTTAGGCAATTTCATCCTCCATTGTTTTCCTCCATTCCCTCGTTTTGAGATCCGTCCTTTGCTTGATGAACCGTTACTGGTTCAAGAACGAATACCAAGATGTGTAACACATCTTATTTGATGGGACACTTCTCGAGAGAAGTTCGTTGCCTTTGACTATGTCTAGTCACGTTAATCCCATGTTTTAGTCTGATCGTTACTCCCACTCGGAATAATGCTTCTTATCGGGGAACTACTCCCACTGGGAACAATGGTGGTGGTTGAACATACTTGGAATATCCTCTCGGTCTCGGTTTTTTACCTCCGAGATGTATTCCTCGATCACTACGATCTGGAACCAAGTTGGTTATTCCACTCCCACTAGGAAAAATGGGTAGTTGAAATAGTTCATTATCATGATTATCAGGTCCGACTTGATTCTCATTTTGAAATTTAGTGATGATTATGTGTGAGGGGGAGTGATCCCTCTCACTGGATTTATTATGAAGACGTTTCCATCATCATTTACCAAATCAATCACTTATGCTATATCAATGCTCTCACTCGAAGTAAGTGGGACCTGAGAATCTCCATCAACCATTTGTTAACTTAATCAGCACTAGCTTGTTCGTTCTGCAAAGCGTTGGAAATCCATCCTCAAACCTTTATAATGTGCCATGTTTGACCACGAAACCATTGTTTCAAGCTAATTTTAAAACTTGTATTCTCCGAGAGTAGTGCGTACTCTTAATAAATACTCATTTTAATGCGTAAATTAATGCGTCTTTGTGATAAGGTTTTACCCGAATCATTCATTAGCTTTTATGGTAACGTGTTAACCGATTTTGTCAAAACATAGTGTTTTACATTAATGTGAGTTAAATTAATCTCATCCCGTAGGAACAATTAATGTGCAACTCTAAAATTTTCAATTCTGAACTATGTTTCTTGAAGTGTTTAATGAATGCTTTTAGCCAAACTCTTCGTTCAAGGCTAATGGTGGGAGAGTCGTTTTACCGACTACTTCTTTTCGTTTATTTAACTCATCCATAGATTTATCTATCTTATGGACCATGCATTTAAGCCGTCGCTTTCAATGCCATGGTTGATATTCTAATTAGATTGTAGTAGCTGGAAGGCTTACATAAAATCTAAGTAGTTATCAATGAGTTATATCTGAAGAATTACAAACGAAAATTCCGCATTCATAAAAATACTTGGTTATTAAATTCGTATTCTAAAACGATGTATCCCGTCTTTCGAGGTGACATACACCTCGCGCATACCCGGTTAAAAACCGTGGTTTTGAGAATCGTTTTAGTCTCCAAATTTAAAAGCAAGATCGGTTTTAAACATGCACATTATTTGGGATACAAACTATAATGGAGTACTTTAACAAATAAGGATGCTTGAGCAATGTGTTGAATAGAGTGAGTAGGATAAAAACGAACGATGATAAATTCAATACTCAATTCAAGTATTAGTAAATACTCGGAAAATAATGTGTTCCACCAAGAAACTTATTTAAGAGTATTTTAAATAGAAATAAAAGTAGAAGTTTTAGCAAATCTAAAGATAAGGAATCTTTCATTCCATGTTTATTCTTCTAGGGCATCCTCGATCAGGTCGTTGCTTCTGTTTCTCGGTTCTGTAATTCAAAAGAAAATGAATTACTCTCGAGTGATTAGAAGCAAAAGAGAATGAATGATTTTCATCATCTTTTCTCTTTACGTACCTTAGGAGGATTAGTGCAACCATTAGCCAGGTGTCCTTTCAAGCCACACCTGAAACACGTTTGAGTTTCCTCTTTACGTGTCTGCTTTGCTTGCTTTTTCTTACCACCAGATTGTTTGCGTTTAAACTTCTTCTGGGATTTGTTCGCCACAAACTTCTCAGTTTTGTTCTGAGAGCTTTTTCCCTTTCTCTTGCGCTTCCCCTTTTGTTCGGTTGGAGCGGCGAATGCAATATGCATTTCAAGATGAACTTGTACCTTCTCGAGAGTATCGAAATGGGTAGCATGGGTAAGGCTCATTTTCATGATATTCCACTAGTCGGGTAAAGAGCGGATCATGTAGTTGATTTATTGTTCCTCAGACAGGTTTTCACCTGCTTCCTTGAGCTCAGCGATCAAGTTACACATATGCATAATATGATCTTTTATCGTATGCTTGGGATTCTTCTTATAGGTATCAAGAGCGATGTTTAACGCTCTCTTTTTGGGCAATGGTGTAGACACCAAATGTTGCCTTAAGACCATCCCATAGGTCCTTGGCAGTTCCCAAATGGTCAAACCTATAGAGAATCTCGTCTTCCAGCATAGAGAGCAAGGTGGAACGAACATCATGATCATTGACATCCCATTCATCATAGAACGTCTTTTGCTCATTTGTGAGGACTCCCTCAGGCCTAGTTCGTTTTGTGGTCAAATGCTCTAGAACTCTTATTTCAGAGATTATCATCTTAACTCGTTTATTCCATATTTTATAATTACCGCTATTCAATCTTATTCCGTTATTCAACTGGGAAATGACATTGCTAGTTGCAGCCATCTATATTAACACATTGACAATCATGCAAAGTTTAGGAAGAGAACAACATTTTGAAAGAATTGCAAACATCGGATTATCTATTCTGATGGAACACGACGAATACTGATTCTTCGGTCACTAAACCAAACCAACCTTCAGTAAATCGAGGAAGGTGGTGTCGTGAAAGAATTCACACTATTGTCGTTTTAAATCTAGTAGATCAGTCTTTTGAAAACGGTTATTCTATTGCAAATTACCGGAACGGGAATTTTCAAATAAGCGTACCCGATCTTGGCTTTCCCAAGGCCCTTATAATTTTGTAAAATTATTCGATAATTTACGAATGCATATATATAATTCTACTACATTTAGCAAATCATCATACCATGCCATAAATATCAAACACAACATGCTTATGCGTCATGCGTCTAATGTTCCTAGCATACATAATTCTACGTAAAGTAAATTATCACATGCGTTCTATTGTGAACATCCTAGCATACGCGTCAAAACATGCAACATCCGCACACATCATGCATAATTGGCGACTGGAATTTTCGATTTTATAAAACGCTTTGAAAATATTAGGGGCTGTTTTGCAATTCATGCTTACAAAAATCATACGAGTTTCTAGACATGGATTTTATGCACTTTCAATCAGCATAGCATGTCTATCCTATTGCGCAAACCACATATTTAAATCCCAGAGCTCAATGCTCGCAATATAATATCCAGCTAGCTTGACTAAGTCAAGACGACAGTTCTAATTATATCGAAATATATGATGCAGAAAGTAAACAATTGCAAATCAGCCCACTAATTTAGTCCAGTTCCAAAAACATGCAAGTCCGAGACCAGGCATTAGGGTTTAGATTGAAACCGTGTATTAAAACAAAAACCCTAAGAGCACTGTTTAGGCTAATTTTTAAGTTCGAAAACATTTTGGATTTAAAATTTGACATCCTATTTAATTGAACAATTTAAAATTTCCGAAAATTTTAAAGAGGTTCGGTCCAAATTTTAAAATTCGGTTCAACTCGTCTGATTTTTAAAATTCTGGTTTGGTTCAAAACTATTCAATAAAATAAGATAGTGGTTCGGTTTATCACTCAAAACCGATTAGGTTAGGTTCAATTTAGTTACTATGGTCCGACCCGACCCGATTAAGAAAACCCGGATAGGTTTATCCTTATCCGGTTTAGCAATTGGACCGGCCTATGAACCCTAGGGTTTGGCCGAAATAATTCTATAGGCTAAGTAGGGTTTTAAAATCCACCATAAAACTTAACTTAGCCATCAAGAATTATTAAGTATATAAAATAATTTCCAATAATGCTTATATATATAAAAATTCGGCATATGTATATATATATATATATATATATATATATATATATATATATATATTGTAAAGATTCTATCTTTGAGATGTAAATCAATCAACAATATAAATATATATTAATATACAATTTTGGCTGAATTATATATATATAAATTCGGTACTTATATATATATATATATAAATATTGTCAAGATTCTATCTTTAAGATATAAAATATATATAAAATATTGTCGAATATATCTTTTAGGGATTAAAATATGTAGACAATATATCTTCTTATTTTAATAGTAACTAAATCTATCTATATATATATTAACCCTATTTTAATCCATATATATTGATAATTAATATCTTATACAATATTATATTAGAACCTATCCTTATTTCCAACTTCTAGATATAGTTACCAATTGATAAAATTTAAAAATGACAACCTATATCTATTATAGATTGTGCCTAATTTTTAATTGCTTGTTGGCCAAGAAAATTAAATTTTTTACCTAAAGTTGTCAAATTTTAAGATCAAACTCTAACTTGATCATGAATCCAAAACATGTTCTTGATAAAACTCATGGTGTTCTTGAAGATCATGAACATCAAACTTAAATTGATCATGAAATATTAAAGGTTTTTTTTTTTAGCCAAATGAAAAATTCGGTTTTGATCTAGAAAAACATGTAAATTTGAAAATTTTGAGTTTTAATGATCAAACACATGAAATCTACTTAAAAATTTCGGATTCTTCATGGTATTCATGAACATAAAAATTCGATTTTTATGAACATCAAGAACATCAGTTTATCAAAATTTTAAGAACTCCTAACACAGGCTCTGATACCACTGTTGGATTACGGGGACGTAATACTACAGAATGCTAAACGTATACTAGCAAGAAATCTAATCTACGCAGCGGAATTAGTACACATACCTTTTAGCTTTCCTGCCCAAGAACGATGTGGAGAAAGTTTTGATCCTTCGGTCGGAACCACGTGCAAGTTCTTCGTTAGAAGAAGTTCCACGCGATGTAGCTCCACAACAAGACCTCTGATCAATTCTTCAACGGAGATGGAACCTCAGACCAGATGTGATGGTGACGAAATTTAACTAAGGGAAACAAGTGTTCTCAATGGAGATCCTTGTTATTATGAATGAGTGTATAAACCTTTAGCAGACACCCCTATATATAGTATTGGTGGAGTTGCCAAAAGGCAACTCCAACCAATGTGGTATTGGGTGGCCGGCCAAATTGGATGTATAAGGGGGAGGCCCAATTTTGGGCCTCCCTTGTCAATTACTAATTGGATTTGGCCCAATTAGCCCAGATTGATAATTACCTAATTAACATAGGTAATACCATTAATTAACGGGCTCCTATTACGGCGCCATGTCACCATATGCTAACAGTCGTATTGTCTTTCTTTACTCAGTTGTAATGAGTAACTCTTGTAAGTAGGATATCGCTAAGGCTTTGTAAGAGTTGTGGTTCTTGATGTGCCCCCGCTCTTATGATGAGTGCTGGGTATTTTCTTTGATGACTGCCGTGTGGAAACACTCTTATATGAGAAAGACTTGGAAATATCTTCTCCCTTCTTGCATTTTGATGCAAGTGTATTTGCTGGTGCGATTGAGTAGGGGTAATGGATTTCGTTCGGACGTGTGTCTCGAACTGCCGAGTGGCATTTATTTTTTCCTTAGGCGGGTTTCCGAGTATTTTTGTGCGAAACCTCGAATGTCGTAGTTTCCGTACAAGAGGTAGGTAATACCTTATGTTTGTTCATGGTGGTGTGCCCCCCATTGTTGTTTTGACTTGTAGCTTAACTTCTCTTGAAGTTGTGCTTGTGTCACAGATGTATACATGGTTGAGACATGCCGAACTGACAAGGTCCCCTTCTTTTTCTTGTGTCGTTATTGGAGATAGTGCTTATGTTACGTTTAACATCCGCATTAGGCCACGCATGCGTGGGTAGGCGCATGTAAGCACATGTAGGTGCGCGTAGGCACATGTATTTGCGTCGGTTTGTCTTGGATCCCTCCATCCGTGTTAGAGTCACCTCCTTCTTATTTGCTTGATGAAGGAGTATTTGTAGGATGTCGTAGATAGCTATGTCGCCTTCTCCACGT
This sequence comes from Clarkia xantiana subsp. parviflora, assembly GCA_036873135.1. NCBI lineage: Eukaryota > Viridiplantae > Streptophyta > Magnoliopsida > Myrtales > Onagraceae > Clarkia > Clarkia xantiana. The sequence goes on along the minus strand of JAPTYO010000013.1, from coordinate 10,104,614 downwards.
GATGGTTTTAGCACAAGTGTGCATATAGCGCAGGAGTCGCTCTTGAGTAACGCTCCAAAGTGCTGCTGGGGTTGTCCCTTGAATGGTGCCCCCTCTTTTTTGTTGTTGCGATGCGATTTTTAGAACCTTTGAGTTCATCTACAGAGGTGTAATCATCGTATGCCACCGCTTGGGGATTGTTGGGTGATGGCGCTTGCGCGGACGAGAGTGCCTAAGTTGTCGTGTTGTAATCTTTGATTTCGTTTTTGTTGGCACCGGTCAGTCGGGTGTTTGATCGGACGTGTCTCTTTGTTTCCACCCGTTGGTGAGTGTTGGCCATGTTGTCATTGTTTGCTTCATCACAGCGCAACGAGACATGTGCAGTCTTGTTTATCTCTTGTTACAGAGGAATGGGGTGTTGCTATGCCTAGCATTGGTTGTTTGTGCGTTGGCTGTTGTACTTTGTCCCCGTGAGGAATTGCTTCCCATGACTTGGGTGTGTTGTAGAAACGTACACACTTTGGAGGTGTATGCGTTTGAAAATTATTGTTCTTCTTTGGCTTTGCTTGCTTGACAGAGCAAGGCGGTTGCAACCACTCTGATAATCGAAGAGGGGTCCTCTGAAAGCTATGCGCTTGAATGGTGAACGCTCTTCACTGAGTGGCCATCTCAGACAGAGCTTAAGTGGCCTTCGACAATTTTTCGGCGGTGATGGTGGTCCGCGTCAAGTCGTTTTTTGAGTTGGATCGAATTTTTGAAGGTTTGACCTTCCTTTGCTTTGTATCTTCCTTGGTTCTTCTTGCGTTGGTCTTGAGCGTTCCTCAGTTAGAGGTTTCGACAACGCTTGCGGTAGGTGTGGTAGCGAGCGTCTGGGGGCTTCACGTTGTTATCCATACCATGAGGTCTTGTTTAGGTTGTATCGTCAGTGTTTTCGGTTGATGACGATTTCCGCTGATAGCGATTCTCTCGCCGGGCCGGAGTGGCAGTGACGCGTCCAACTTGTTGGTCGGACACCGATGGTTGGTGGTAGAAGGGATGCTACTGCGTTGATGCACACTTCTACAGGGGCGCATGATGTCGGTACACCTGCTTGTAAGTGCAATGAACTTGGTGGTATGTCGGCGGTATGTCCAGGGTATGTCTGCTAGGAGTATGCCCCCTGGGGGTAAGCCCTAATGGAGGTATGCCCGCTGTGTTGTTTGGGTAGCGTAGCATAGCATTCCAGAGTTGGTCTTTACATGTCCCTTGTGTTGGACTATGCGTCTCCTCTTGGGAAGTCTTTGTGAGTGGCAATGTTTGTATTGGCTTCTTAGCTCTTGGAGCCGAGTGATGACTTTTTGTTCGAATCTCGCAGACGGCGCCAAAATGTTGGATCCTATACTAGGTGGAGTGTCAGATCCTAGTAGTGACGTTGGAAGAATGCCTCGGGTCGCTCACTCTTCGGGTCTTCGCACGTGTCGGGCTCGTGCTTTTCCGTATACCTGCACGAGGGGCAGTATCGCACACCACGTACGGGGGGGGGGGGGGGGAGTAGAGTGCGATAAACCCTCTCGAAGTTCAAGTCAGGTATTTTATAGAGAGAAAGTAAAAGAGCGGGCAGAGCTTCCGCTGTCAACTTAGTTGCGAAATGAATGATCAAGGCTCCTATTTATAGGGAACCTTGGAATCAAACCGGGTTTTAAACGGTCCAACGTTGGTTTAAAGCAAAGTATGAACCGAGCGCAGACGGGAGTAAAGCTGACATTGGGAGGGTTTGTACATGCTCCGTTTGCATAGGGGCTTACGCGTCATCAATAGGAGGAATCTGGACTGTCCGGGATAGCAGGACAATCCGGACCCGGACTGGATTGTCATGCAATCCGGACCTACTCCGGAATGTGATGACAATCCGGACGAGGTGCAAGTCCGGGGCCCGTACGCGCGTGCCCCGGACTTTTTAATACTCGCGGGTGAATAATTAGACCGTTCAGTGGGTTTGACGTGTAAATGAAGTCCGAATAATATAAAACGAACCCGAATCGGACGTATACCCATCATATATTAAGTGCCGAAATTTTACATATATATATATATATTGTTGATTTTTTTTTTTTGATAAAGTATATATTGTTGATTGATTTAGTCTTAAAGATAGAATATTGACAATAAATATATATATGTTTGATGTATGGCAAAATATATATTTATATATATTAGAAATATTGCAAATTTTTTTCATAATTAATATTTCTTTGTGACTAAGTTATGTTTCTTGTCGACATTAAAAACCTACTTAGCTCACAAGAATATTTCACCCCAACCCTAGGGTAAATGGGCCGGTCCAATTTATAAAACCGGTCTGAGTTAAAACCGAACTGGGTTTTCTTAATCGGTTCGACCTAGTCGGGTCGGACCGGGGTAACTAAGTGGATCTAATCGAACAGGTTTTGAGTGTTGAACTGAACCTTATTTTATTGGACCGGTTCGGACCGAACTAGATTTTGAAAATAAAACCGGACGGAACCGAATTTTACTGAACCGGACCCGAACCGGATTTTTCTTGACCGAACCGAACCGAATCAAACCTGACCGAAATTGACTGAAACGAACCGAATTTTCAAAACCGAATTCAAGTCAATTAAAATAGGGTGCTCAAGTTTTAAAATCCAAATGTTTTGAACCTTAAATGGCCTAGTGCTCAAGGGGTTTATTATTATTTACATAACGATTAAACCTTTATGCCTTGCGATTATGAGGATGGATCTCGAAGATACATGTTTTTTTGGGACATGATTAATTTGTGGGATGAATTGCAATTGTTTATTATTCGATATATATTTATGCATGATTAGACCTGTCGTCATGACTAAGTCAAGCTAGCAGGATAATACATGCTAGGGGCAGAGCCCTGGTTAAATATATGGTATGCACACTGGAATAGACAAGCTATGATGGTTGAAATTGCCTAGGAATCATGTCTAGAATGAAGCGTAATTGAATATAAGCATGAATTTCAAATAAGCCCCTAATGTTTAAAATATTTTTAAGATCGAAAACTAGTCACCAAATGTGTACGCTTGATGTGAAAGTTTCATGTTTTGACACGTATGTTAGAATGTTGAGGATGTAGCCGCATTTAATAATTTACTTGGAGGTAAGATTATGTATGCAAGCATGAGATCCTCGGAACATTAGACGCATGACGCGTAAGCATGAGTGTGGTTTGTGAGATGAATATTACTTGCGTATGATGATTTACATGGATGGTAGAATTGTATATGCATGAGTAAGTTCATTATATTTCAAAATAAAAAGGGCCTTGGGAAAGCCAAGATCGAGTATGCTTGTTTTTTAAAATTTCTGTTCCGGTAATTTACGATTAAAACCGTATTAAAAGACTGATCTATTCGATTGAAGACGACAGTGATGTGAACTCTTTCACAACCATCTCCAATTGGTTTACTGATGGTCGGTTGGTTTAGATGACTGAGGAATCATTTCTTTTCGCATTTCATCTTAATAGATATTTGATGTATGCAATTCTTTCTCAAAATTTTACTCTCCCTGATTTTGCATAACCATCGATGTGTTAGTATAATGGCTGCGATCAGCAATGTTATCTCCCAAATGAACAAGGGAGTGAGATTGAACAACAACAATTATAAGATCTGGAATAAGCGCGCGAGAATGGTAATTACTGAAACGAGAGGTTTGGAGCATCTGACTTTGAAACACGCCAGGCCAGAGGGAGACATCACGGCCGAACAGAAGGAATTCCATGATGAATGGGATGCGAAGGATCATGAAATTCGTTCCCCCTTGTTGTCACTGCTTCAGGATGACATACTCTACGGGTATGATCACTTTGAGTCTCCCATGGACCTCTGGGATGGTCTTAAGGCAGGGTTTGGTGTTTACACCATAGACTAGAAGCGATCTTTAAACATCGCTTTAGACTCATACAAGATGAATCCCAAGCACACAATGAAGGAGCACATTAGACACATGTCTAACATGCTTGCTGAACTCCAGGAGGAAGGAGAAATCCTGACCGAGGAACAGAAGGTCCAATGCGTGATCCGATCCTTGCCTAACTCTTGGAAGATCATGAAAATGCACCTTACCCATGCCACTTAACTCGATAACCTCGAGAAAGTGCGATTTCATCTCTTGCTGGTAGAGGATCGTCTCAAAGCTGAAAAGCCGAGTGCGGAAATGCATCTTGCATCCTCGCATCCAACTGAGCAAAAGGGTAAACGTAAGAGAAAGGGCAAGGGCCTTCAGTTTAAGGATGACAAGTCTTTGGCTCCAAAACCTCAGAAGAAGTTCAAATGCAAGTAATTCGGTGGCAAGAAAAGGCAAGCAAAACAGACACGTAAAGAGGAAACTCGAACATGTTTTAGGTGTGGTGTAAAAGGACACCATGTTGTTGCCTGTACCAATCCTCCCAAGGTACGTGCTGAATAATAATGATAAATTCATAAGTTCTTCTAGGACTCTTCTCACTCGAAAGTAATTCAAATTACCTTTTTTGTATTACAGAACCGAGAAGGAAAACAAGCACAGACCTGAGGAGTTTGCCCCGGAAACATAAAGATTAAATGAAAGACTTTATCTTTATTTGCTTATCGAACCTCTTCTTTATTTTCAGTTTAAGATACTTAATGATAATAATGTTTCTTGAAATATAGTAACCATTTCAATTTAAGCATGTGACAGATTCTTGGACTAAGTATTGATTACCCATCACTCTCAAGCTATTCGATCCTTTATTGCTGTTTGATGCATTGCTTATAATTCTTTCTTAATTATTAGAAATCCATTGAATGAAATAATCAGTACTGATGATCATGTGCGAAACCGATTGGATTAAATTGGATTAAATTAAGAAATTAAACGATTTAATCATGAGTTAAAACTTTGGTAAATAAGACCGCGCGCGTGTGGACCTTGAATGATGGAACACATCGTTTCAAAATACGAGTTTAATGATGAAATGTTTTGATGATTAATTGTTGAATTTCGTTTACGTCCCTTCGGAAAGAACTTATTGATAACATTTACTTCGGTAAGAATTATGCTTCAAAAGCTACCACGACCTTGTAAAAGTATCAACTGACGCATAAGGTGAGAACCCAAATTGCTCAGTTCTGAGATGGGATAAAATATCTGATAAATTTGCAAACGAAGAAGGATGAAGTCGGTTAAACGATTTTCCTTCCATAAGCCTTGAACGATAAGTCAGGCTAGGCATTCAATTCAAATGACACACTTCAAGAAGCACAATTCATAAACATAATGTTAGAGTCAATCTATCAGTACATTCCCGATGGGATGAAGGGAGATGATTCACATATATGTAACACTTTGTTCCAATGAAATCGGTAATACACGTCGCCATAAAAGCTAAAGAATGATAATGAGATAAATCATATCATCATGCGACATTAATTTGCGCATTAAACACGTATTTGGACCGAGAGTACGTTAACTGCTCTTAGAAAATACCTGTTTAAAGCTTTGAAAATGGTGTCGCGGTCGAACATGATATACTTGAGGACGAATTTACGAATGCATAATCAATTTCAAACAAATGTATTCTTGATCAAATCGGAGTAGGATTACACTGACAATCAGGTCACACTTACTTCGAGTGGGAGATTGGAACCGGCAACACAAGTGAAAGACATGGTAAAAATGATAATGGTAACATTTTCATAGTAAATCCAGTGGGAGGAATAAACCCTACCACATGAAATCATTGTTGCCGCAGAGACGAATCAAGTTGAACCTGATAGTCATGTTGCTAAACCACTGGATGAAAATCCAATAATGCCACAACTACCTATACTACCCATTGTTCCCAGTGGGAGTAATCCAACCAACATGGTTTCAGGTCCTAGTGATCAAGGAATTCATCTCGGAAGTAAAACCCCCGGATCGAGAGGTCGTCCGAGGAATGTTGAAGGTCAAGGTTCAAAAAATGTTCTTGTTCCCAGTGTGAGTGATGCTCCGATAAGAAGCATTATTCTGAGTGGGAGAAACGTTCAGACTTAAGATGGGATTAACAAGCCTAGACGAAATTCAAAGGCATCAAAATTCTCCCAAGAAGTATCCCATCGAGAAGGGTGAAAAACTCACTCTAACAATTGTTGACGAGCATTGGAAAGGCCTCAAGTGGAGAAATGGAGGAAAACAATAAAAGAGAGAGATTGCCGAAATAAAAGCTATTAAAGTCTATAGTTGATTTACCTGCTAACCACAGGGGCACAAGGATACGGTGAGTCCTGAAAAAAGGCTCACCACTGATGGAACAGGTCGGGCGATACAAAGCCCGAATAATTGCGAAAGGATATACCCAACTTCACGGAGTAGACTTTGACGAAATGAACTCATCGACTGTGCATAAAACCACGGTTAGGACCATTCATGGTCCTGGTAGCAGGTCTCGATTTCGAGCTTTACCAAATGAATGTTAAGACCGCGTTCCTCCACGGAAACCTAGAGGAAGAGATCTATATGGAAGAACCAGAGGGTTTTATTACTCTTGGTAACGAACGTAAAGTTTGTAAACTCCAAAGGTCCATTTACGGTCTTAAACAGTCGTCTCGATAATGGTACCGCAGATTCCACGAGGAAATCGTAGGCAACGGATTCGTGAATCTTCACGAGTATCCATGCGTGTATTATAAGACATCCGGGTCCAAGTATGTCATCTTAGCCTTATATGTGGATGATATACTCATTGCCGCAAACGACGTGAGTTTTATGAATAAGTATAAGTCCTGGTTGGCATCTGTATTCGAGATGAAAGACATGGGAGAGGCCACATACATCTTAGGCATTAAAGTTGCTAGAGATCGCACTACCCGGAAATTATGTCTATCTCAAGAAGCTTATATAGACAAATTGTTGAAAAAGTTCAGATTACAAGATGCCAAACCCGTGGAGACGCTGGTGGTGTTTGGGTGCGCACTGTCGAAACGTGACGGCCCCAAGAACCTGGCAGAGCAAGAACAGATGAAGGGTGCAGAGTATTTAAGCATGGTCGGTAGTCTCATGTAAACCATGCAATGCACCCGACTGGACATCTGTTACGCCGTGGGCCTAGTAGCACGATTCCAATCAGATCGTGGCTATCAACATTTAAAGGATGTAAAATGAATTATTCATTTTCCGAAAGGTACTGCCGACTATGCACTGTGCTATGAGGGCAGGACATTAAAATTGACCGGTTACAGTGACACCGACCATGGTGGCGATCCGGATGATCGTAAGTCCACCATAGGGGGAGTCTTTCTCCTTGCTAATGCCGTCATTTCATGGACGAGCAAGAAGCAAACATGTGTCGTGCTGTCTTCAATCGAATCAGAATTCGTTACTCTCTCCAAAAAACGCACAGGAAGCAGTTTGGCTGAAAGGGCTTCTTACTGCACTACCTGGTGACAAAGACGTGAGTAAACCCGTCGTGGTACACTTTGACAGTCAGGCAGCTAATGCGGCAGTTAAGAATCCAAAGTACCATAGTAGGACTAAACACACTGATGTGAAATAGTTTTATGCTAAATATATGGTAGAAGATAATACAATCACTTTGGAATACTTGTCCAATGATAACATGGTTGCGGACCCATTAACTAAACCACTACGCAGGGAGATATTCGAAAAGTATGTAAAACTGCTTGGATTGCATAGGTTTTAAAAGTGGCATGCATCTGTGATAAAATTTTGATAATTAAAAGTTACATTTTTAATAAACGAGAGAATTTCCATCGATTTTATTATCCATCGACGTCATAATGTTTGAATACACCAGATTTACGGTCTATAAACTAAGTCCTAGGAGGACAAAATCCTCTGCCAAACTATGTCGAATGTGGGCTATACCTAGTCACACAAGTATGGTTGTCTTGCGGTGGAAGGAGGCCTCTATCAATTAAGGATGGCTAAGAATTAGGGGAATAAACCTGATTACGCAAGACGATTATCTAGTTTCGAAGTAACTCGTCATTATTTTCGTTTTGAAAATCACCGTGATGAACTACGTTCATCATTAAACCACATTCTGGGCCAGATGAAATTTTTGATAACATGATTGACATATCCCATCCCTGTCAACTTAAAAGTTCAGGTATGCTATCGACGCGTGCTTCATACTACGTGTGCCATGTTCGACCACGGGGTCACAGCTCGGTTATGCTAGAAAATAATCCTCGTGATTCTAACGGGCGCAAACTTCTTCACCTCAAGCGTGTGATTGATCCCGGGAGCCTTATGAAGATGAACCCGAAGTATCCTCACGGACTCAAAACTCATATCCAAGGTCAGGCTCAATGTTCACTTCCTGGCGTACGAGTGTAGGGCTAAACAAAGAGGCGTAGTGACAACGTCTTTGGAAATCGGTTGGGTTTGACTAAGGATATGAGCGATGGGGATGGTCAAGTTCACATGTAAATCAACGACTCTTGTATTCACTAGGTGGCCACCAACCGGATATTAGATGAAGGTTGTGAATACTTATACGAATGTCTTGGAGAAGTGTTCCTATGTGGATACAGTGCGACACTATATTGTTTATAACAGGTTGATTGAAAAAAAGGGAATCAACGTTCCGCGGGCGCCACAACACTCGTAACAGATGAGTAGCACGATTCCCATCGTGTTCGCCGGTCGCACGGCAAACCTCCTAGGAACTATTCGGAAGCAAGGGCAAGATCGAAAGAGTGAAATGTTGATGCTGATTTGGACGACAATACATTAACAGACACCTTCCCATTCCGGCGAGTGGGATCTGTAAGCATATGGTGATGGGCACCGTAAATGGAAGCCCATTATATGTATATGTTACCTAAGACAATTGGGTAAATGTCACATTAGGACATTGGGCCAGACCCAAATCCCAGTTTACATGGGATGCCCAAAATTCAGCCTCCCTTATACAACATGTGGCCGGCCGAACTATGTAGGGGCAAAGTGGACTTTTGTCCACTTTTCTCATCCTATATATATGGGGTGTTAGGGGTTTTATTAGGGTTAATCATAATTCCTCTCTAGTGGTGATTTGAGAGAAAACCCTCTCCCCATAACCACTAAGTTCGACCGAACCCACTACCGCACCAAGGGTGTGCCAATTTTCCTTCGATTAAACACTCCGGAGATCCGTCCTTGTCAAGAATCGATCAATGGCTTTACTGTGGAGAATATACCGTGTAGGTCTTCCTTAACAAGAACCTCTATGGGTGCCGACCAGCGGATCGTGAACACCCTGCAGCAAGATCTTGGGACTACGGACTATGTCTGAGTTATGTGCGAATCTTCCGTTGCGTAATATCAATTACTAGCATGCACCATATTTGAAGTATCCTTAGTGATTACTCCCCTTAATCTAACAGTCATCCTCTTCATTTTCTAATTCATCTCAAAGACTTGTCCATCTTTGAACCGGGCATTGGGCTTTCGCCTTATGCACCAGTTGATACTTTACGAGTTCATGGTAGCTTGTGACGCATACCTCTTTTCATCGTGTAAGTATTGAACGAATTATTCCCAAATGGGAGGCAAATGAAAAATTCAGCATTCATTAAAAACAGTTCATCATTAAATTCGTACACTGAAAACGACGTGTTCCGTCTCTCGAGGTACATACACCTGTGGCGCCTATTCTAGGTGTAACCCATGGTATAAATCGTTTCGTTTCCAAAATTCAATTAAATTTAAACCTATTGGTACATGTTCATCATTATAGAATTTAACATATAATGGAGTACTAACAAATAAGAATACTAAATCATTCGATCTAGCTTCGCAATCGATGGGTTTATTCAGTTCAGTTATCCCGACTGAGATGACGGAGCATGTGTGTCGTTTGGTTTCATTCAGCATCTTTCACCTGGCCGAAAAATTTGGTTCCGAACCCGTGGATTTGTATTTTCTTTTCGAAACGTTCCCCTTGACGGGACCGTTAAATTGATAAGCAAATCATGCTTCGAATCGAGCAAAAATTACTTCATCCAATAATTTTGAATCTCGAAATAACCAAATTTTTAGTATCTCAAACGAACAACGAACGATAAATGACAATGGTATGGTTCTTGATCTGAAAGTCACGTATTTAATCCATGCTTGTCGCACACATAGTCGAGGACTTTGAGTCATGTTGAACATCACACCTGAGTAAATTCACGAGTGAATTTCATCAAATGATTTGTGTCGGTATAAGACATTTTTCAGCTTCATACTCATGACATGCGAGGCGTACTTGGGACTTACTTTATCAACGGGGTTTAACCCACTGTATTATCGTATAGGACCTATTCGGTCCAGTTCTCTCCATGATATGCGGATTGTGCTTGGATTCATTTCGACCCACCATGGCGAGCATAGAAGGTTGTCCCTTAACTGCTTTGGTTACTTTACTTGATTAGACTCATGGTAATTGAATCCCGTCAAAGTCAGATAACCATATACATCTTTTCCACGTTGACCATTCATCGTGAAGGTATCGAGCAATTTTTACACCAGCATCAATGGAAAGAGAGAAGTCCATCACATTCAACCAAAAAATTTCTAGCTTTAGCATCCTTGCTTCCACCGAGGCGGATGCAAAGGGGTACCAAGCTGTAACATTGTCTGGTTGCTATTCAAGTCTTCTTCAACCCCTTTATCCAAAGTTGAACACCATATACGCGTTCAGATCATCAAAGAACCTACTCCCATTCTTGGGGAAATAATTTTCAAATTCATCTCTCATTGTCAAAATCATACAGATTACTATATTCATCTGTAGTTGTCATTTCCGCTTTTCAGAATCGTAGAAGAGAGTTCAACACATACTCCTTTTATTAATCATAATTCATACAATCAATATTGCGAGGAATATCGAATCGCACTCATTCAACCAACTCATATGAACACATTGATCATGCATAATCGGGGAGACAATAACATTTTGAGAAAGAATTGCATACATCGGATATCTATTAGGATGGAATACGACAAATAATGATTCCTCACCCATCTAAACCAACCAACCGCCAGTAAACCGAGGGAAGGGGGTTTGTGAAAGAGTTCACATTACCGAGGAACTCATGCTAGCATATTCATAATTCTACTTTCCAAAGTAAACTATCTCATGCAGCTAAATCCTCAACATTCAGGCTGTAAGCATATGGTAATGGGCGTCGTAATTGGTAGCCCATAATATGTATAGTTTACCTAATAAACTTAGGTAAATGTCACATTAGGGTAATTGGGCTAGACCCAAATCCCAATTTACATGGGAGGCCCAAAATTGGGCCTCCCCAAATACATAGGCCGGCCGAAACCATAGGTGGGGTAAAGTGGACTTTTGTCCACTTTACTCCTCTTATAAATAAGAGGTGTTAGGGGATTTTTAGGGTTAATCATAATTCCCTCATCATAGTGTGTTAGAAAGAAAACCCTACCCCCTATAACACCTAGTTCGGCCGAACCATATCCCTCACCAAGGCTGTGCCAAATTGCCTTCGAGCAAACTCTCCATAGATCTGTCCTCGTGCCAAGAATCGATCAGAGGCTTTGCTGTGGAGCTTGCACCACGTAGGGCTTTTCTAAAAAGAACCTCTACGGGTCCCGACCGGAGGATCGTGAACTCCCTCCTGAGAAGATGTTGGGTCTACGGATCATCTTAAAGGTATGTGTTAGGTTCTAAGCCTTCAGTCAACGGGTTGTCGGTCTAAGGCTTATTCCTCACTGGTGAACTGACGGATTTAGAACTCTCGGGGCTAGTCGCTCTGATGCTTGTCCTTCTGTCCTCCTCCTTCTCTTCTCCACGTTACCCTGCAATAGGGGCAATATCAAGCACGAGGGGGGGGTGGTGCTTGATGAACCCTCTCTGATGCTTAAGTCAGAACGTTGCTTTTAGAGAGATAAAGCTAGAGAGATGTCAGAGCTAAGCTTCACAATTAGCCAAGATGATCAAATGAATGGTGGAAGGGTTTTATTTATAGGTAACGGTGTCATTAAGGTGACTTAATGACATCGCTAACCTTTAAATACAATTAATTAGTCCTTGATCACATAATTAAAACCCTAAAGCATGGAGAGTTTGGCGGAAATAACCTAAGTGCGGGAGTTGGGAAACGGTGCCCGGGCCCTTGGGGGCGGGGAGAAAATCCGACCCCCAAGGGTAGGGGAGTTGGGTTGGCCGACCCTATCTCCCCTAGGGGAGATCGGGTTGGCTGACCCGATCTCCCCTAGGGGAGGTCGGGTGTGGCCACCCGACCTCACCTAGGTGAATTCGTCGCGTGGCCCGGACGAGTATTTTTGCCTCGTCCGGACCGTTGGCGTTTCGGCGGGGTGTTTGGGTCAAAATTTCGATTTATAATCATTAACGGGGTGATCAAGATAAAACGATTTGGAAGTCAACGAGTTCAAATTGGGCGTATATCCATCACATGTCCCCGAGTCAACTAATGGCCTGACCCTTGATTGACTCTATTTTAGGATGGTATGACGCGCAATTTGAAGCCGGGATTTTACCTTTTGTCGGAATCTTTACTTACCCATGGGTGTGTGTCTCTGACTCTGCCCCCTGTCTTATAAGATAGAGGAATTGCAAACGTCAGAATAGCACGGACATGTGTCCAAGCACGTGTCCGTCTGAGATGGGATTAATAAATCCAATACCGTCACGAGCTTATACTCGGAAAATATACGCATATGTGGGGATGCAACATGAATATGGTTAAGTGAGTCCGTGCTTTAATTTCATGACAGGGTAAGCCTATGTGGGAAAATTTTCGATTTTGCTCCAAATTTTTTTCTAAGTATAGGATACTAAAAAATATGCCTATAGGATGTTACCTTGAGTGAACATGGATGTATCATGAACATGAAAGTGTGTACTAGCATACATGCAAGTAGGAACACAAGTATGGAAGTGGGTGTAGACATGCTGCGGTTGTAGTCATGAATGTATGCATGGATATATGGCGGCTATGTGCATGGACGTCTAAATGTTTGAACACACGGGAGTGTGCACGTGGGCATGCATGTGAGTGCAAGCGTAAACATGTATGTGTGTATGGATGGGTTGTGAGTATAAGCATGAGTGATGGCATTGGTGTACTTGTAGATGTAAATCGTGAATATGAGCATAAGTGCAAGGGTAAGAGCATAGACCTCTCCTTTACTTGAGGGTGGGAACTCTGCCACTCAATGGGACACAACATTCCGCCTCCCTCGTACTAGCGCGAGCATTGTCTTTTAACCTCGACCTTCGACATGTGTAACATTTTTCCTTCATTCGTTGGAGTGTGTGTATAGCTCTTGACCCTTACCCTGCAATTTGTTCCCCATAAAAGTGAGGGTGAAAATGCTTACGAGCTTTCTTCTTACCCGCTGCGAGCGAAGGGATTTATTGACATGTGTTAAGGGTTGACTCTTCCTTCGGATGTTTCGGAGCGTTGCTCCATTTGGGGAAGCTAAAAGTTCGCCCTCTTTGTGACGCTCTGGGATTTGTTCCCTTGGATAGGTCTCTTGGGTTGTGGTTTTGTTTCTGTAACTTGATTGATGTTAAGGTTGCCCCCATAGTAGGCGTATCTCGCCCCTCCATGAGTAAGGGTCGACCTTTGCGTCGGTCGCTCGTATAGATGACTCACTTTTGGGAAGCTTTCTTCTTCGGACAGGGAGACCTTGAAGATCGTTTTCCAAGGCAGTCAGACCAAATCTGACTGTCCTGTGTCTTGGGTGTCCGAGGTGGACTCGTATGAGGCGGGGACTCGTATGACCCCTTGTAGGTTGGTTTCATGGAGAAACGTATAAGGTGTGGGCGGAGCGTTACAAACGTACCGTTGAATCGAATGAGAGGGAAGAACCCTCTAGTTCTGCTCATCAGGCCAAGAAATCTTCTAAGTTAGGGAAAGCTCCAGAGGCTTCCGGCATGTTCTTTTTCCATTATCTTTTCTTTGTGATATACTTATGATTGTTCTCATGTTGCTTCCTTCTTGTTGTTAGAGCGTTCGCCCCTGGTTACTGAATGGGTTCTTGCGGTGGGCGAGAGTTCAAATCAATCTAAATCCAAGGCGCGGAAACCTGACTCTGAGGTCGGGCCCTCGGCTGCCAAGGAGAAGGAAACCGCGAGAGGCTCTCCTTCAAGTGCCCCCTTGCTGACTCCCTCTCATGATAAGGAAGTAGTGGTTGAAGAGGCGCCTTCTTTGCTTGACAAAGGGAAACAACCTGTGGATGGCAATGGGGTGATCATAGGTCTTGATGTCTCTTCTATCCTCTGCCCCCCTGCTGAGGGGCCGAGTCTCAGGTTTATTTCATCTTCATGCAGATTTGACGACTTTTGAAGGTGTCTTTGGCTTTCCTATGGGTTATGTTATTAACCCTTGCGTTGAAGATTTTTCTTTTGGTGATGGGTGTGATCATCGCCTTTCATTGAGGTTCCTTTCTCTTGCCATGGCTCTGATTAAGATAGCAAATTTTTGCTTGGGAGTTTGGTGGAGACTGCTCTTGAGTTAGCCTCTACTAGTATCGTAGTTGTGCTCGTTGTGGGGATCGTTTTGTTATATGCCCCCAATAGTGCTTGTCGTGATTCTTTGCTTTATGGTTCATTTCATGAGATATGGAGGTTGTCTTCATAATGAGGACGTTTCCTACCTAGTATCATCCAGGGGGTTGAAATATAAGTGCATACCTTTGATGAGCGTATGAAGGGTGTTGTTTTTCCCTTTTTCTTGAATCTCCTTTTGAGTTTAGGTGTTGGCTCTTTAGGTTTGTGGTGGACTTGATTGTCTTTTTGTTTTGTGTGGATATGATAACCACCTCGTAGTGTGTGGACATGATAGCCACTTCAGGGTATGTGGACATGATAGCCACATCACGATGTATGGAGTTGTGCTTTAGTATTCCTTTCTCATTGGAGAGCCTTCATTGCTATAGTTGCGTTTTGTTTAGGCTATGTTTGTTGGGTTAGGTCTTGATGTCTCGTCTTGCCAGATGATGTATCCTTCATGCTTTTTAGATGTCTCCTTCATGAGTTGTGCTTGACGATGTTCAAGTTTGATACGAGCATAGGTCACGCGAGGGCGACATGCAAGACAATAATGTTTGTCGAAGGTTACTTTGTGCGACTTGTAAGGCAATTCCTCTTCTTGATGGGTCGAGTTTATTTTGAGAGCCTTGAACTTTGGATTTCATGTCTTTGCTATCCTTCTCGGTGGTGTTGGGTTCCTTTGAGATACTTCTCTTGACTTGTGATATGGATGGTAGGATAACTCATTACTTTTCATGATAACCTCTTGTGCTTCTGTGTATGATCCTTTGATCATGGACTTCTCCCTTTGATATGCTTTCCTTTACTTATCTTTCTTTTGCGTTTTCCTTCTCATCATACCTGCTATCTCATCAATAACAAACATTATGTGTTCTTCATACAACTTTGCTTTGCAATTATTTTCTCATGGAATCCTTCTTAGTATGGTGTAATGATCTCTTCTGATACCCTTTAAATGGTATGTATGGTACTGTTAGACCAAAGATACACTCTTGGTGGGCGTCAAATCTGTTCACGAGACAGGCTCTCGGAGGGCACTTAACGTTTCACAGGATAGGCTCCCGGAGGCCACAAGTTAGACCAAAGATACGCTCCTGGTGAGCGTCGAAAACTGTTCACGAGACTGGCTTTCGGAGGGCACTTAACGTTTCACAGGATAGGCTCCCGGAGGGCACAAGTTAGACCAAAGATACGCTCCTGGTGGGCGTTGAAAACTGTTCACGAGACTGGCTCTTGGAGGGCACTTAACGTTTCACAGGATAGGCTATCGGAGGGCACATGTTAGACCAAAGATACACTCCTGGTGGGCGTCGAAAACTGTTCACGAGACTGGCTCTCGGAAAGCACTTAACGTTTCACATGATAGGCTCACGGAGGGCACAAGTTAGACATAAGATACGCTCCTGGTGGGCGTTGAAAACTGTTCACGAGACTGGCTCTCGGAGGGCACTTAACGTTTCACAGGATAGGCTCCCGAGGGCACATGTTAGACCAAAGATACGCTCCTGGTGGGCGTCGAAAACTGTTCACGAGACTGGCTCTCGGAGGGCACTTAACGTTTCACAGGATAGGCTCCCAGAGGGCACAAGTTAGACCAAAGATACGCTCCTGGTCGGCGTCGAATCTGGTAGTTTCAAATCTACCTCAAGATACGCTCTTGGGGGCGTCGAATCTGGTAGTTTGAAATCTACCTCAAGATACGCTCTTGGGGGCGTCGAATCTGGTAGTTTGAAATCTACCTCAAGATACGCTCTTGGGGGTGTCGAAGGTCGTAGTTTTTAGAAACCACTCTCAAGATACGCTCTTGGGGGCGTCGAAGTTCGTAGTTTTCGGAAACCACTCTCAAGATACGCTCTTGGGGGCGTCGAAGTTCGTAGTTTTTGAAAACCACTCTGAAGATACGCTTTTGGGGGCGTCGAAGGTCGTCGTTTTTGGAAACCACTCTCAAGATACGCTCTTGGGGGCGTCGAAGGTCGTAGTATGAAAACTACTCTCAAGATACGCTCTTGGGGGCGTCGAGGGTCGTAGTATGAAAACTACTCTCAAGATATGCTCTTGGGGGCGTCGAGGGTCGTAGTATGAAAACTACTCTCAAGATACGCTCTTGGGGGCGTCGAATGTGTTCACGGGATAGGCTCCCGGAGGGCTCAGAATATTACTTTACCTTGTGTCACTCCCCATGTAGGGTGTGTCTTTGATACGCCTTTTAGATCTTTACTTGAGTTTTCTTTCCATGATATTGCATGTTACCACGCTTTTTCTTCAATGTGGGAGATCACCTTTCGAGGGCGATGTTTGTGTGTTGCCAACTTAGGACGAGTTCGTACAGGGAGTTGAGGATGTTTTCCTTTTATGTGACCTCTTCTAGGAGAAGTGGTATTGCATGTTCTTGTGATCTTCTGCCTCTAATCTCTTCTTTTACACTTAGGTGGACTACCAAGCACTTATTCGTTTGGTGCCCCCCAAGTTGCTTGGTGGTCATACCGCCTTTCATATTTGGCCGTTGAAGGCCCCTCGTTCATTTTCTTGGTTGGGTACCCCTTATGCTCGGGGCTCCCTTGTCTGCTTGTTTGAATGCGATGAGTGTCCCTTGTAGGATTTACCCTTTCCATGCATACTTGTTTCAGTCATAGGCATGGTTTGGATAATGCCTTTTTCGGATATATCTTTAGAGGTTGGGTGGAGAGCTTTTTCTTTGGGTGGGTGGGGGTGATTTTCATTCTCTTGACAACTAGGATGTTGATGGATATACGCCCAATTTGAACCCGTTGACTTCCGAATCGTTGTATTTCTATCATCCCATTAATGATTGTAAATCGAAACTTCAACCCGAACACTTCATGAGAACACCAATGGCTCGGACGAGGCCGAAGCGCTCGTCCGGCCGAGTCAAACTCACCTAGGTGAGGTTGGGTGGCCACACCCGACCTCCCCTAGGGGAGATCGGGTCAGCCAACCCGATCTCCCCTAGGGGAGATCGGGTGGACCAACCCGATCTCTCCTAGGAGAGATCGGGTCCCCCAACCCGATCTCTCCTAGGAGAGATCGGGTCCCCCAACCCGATCTCCCCTAGGGGGGATGGGGTTGGCCAACCCCATCCTCCCTAGGAGGGGTTGGGTGCCCTCACCCAACCCCTACCCTTGGGGGTCGGATTTCCCTTCCCCCCAAGGGCCCCGACACCATCCTTGGACTCCCATACTCAGTTTATTCCGCCTACCTTCTCCGTATCCTAAGGTCTTAATTACATGTTTAAAGATTAATTAACTGTGTTTAAAGGTTAACGATGTCATTAAGCCACCTTAATGACACTGTTGCCTATAAATAGCCCACCTCCACAAATCATTTGATCATCTTGGCAATTTGAATAATTTTGATTTGACATCTCTCTAGCTTTATCTCTCTAAAAACGGTACTGACTTAGGCATCGGAGAGGGTTCATCAGGCACCACCCCCCCCCCTCTGTGCCTGGTACTGCCCCTTCTGCAGGGCGAAAGGAGAAGAGAAGCTAAGGAAGGAAGGACGCAAGCTAAGACAGTGCAACCCGAGATTACCGGATCCCCCACATCTCCAGTGAGGAATGAGATTTGAGCCGACCACCCGTTGACCCTGATCTCGGAACCTAACACTTGGCGCCGTCAGTGGGCTTCGGACAGAAAGCCTGGCTATAACAAGGGCAATGACGAACAGCAGGGTGTCTAGGCACCACCGCCCACCAGGGGGCAATGGGCGGAGGAGAGAGCCTATACCCCCAGGAAGGCAGCCTAACCCGGGAAAGCAGCCAATGCAACCAGAACCACAAGAAATCCCACAGCCTCCTCAACAGAACAACCAGGAGGGAGGACCCTCACGCCCAGCTGGGGCTGAGTCCTCCACAACCTCCACACCCCTGGCAAGAAGGCCACAGAGAGAAAGAGAACAACAGGGAGTGCCATCCCAACACACGGAACCCCCTGAGGGATATTATTATGAGGCGCAACCCCAAGGGTACCCGTATGGGATGCCGGCCCAAAGGGATGGCAACCGCGCCCACACAACATATGCAAGGCCGGCATACACCCAGGGGACACACACTGAAGCTCATGAAGAGGAACAGATCCCAACGGAAGGGCACCACTCGCACCCTCGAGCAGGGCAGCGAGAGGAGCAGAGAAGAAATTATCAGGAGCCACCCCCAGAGGGAAGGCAACAATTCGTGCCTCCTAGGCAACAGCAGAGCGCAAGGGCTTACACCCCACTGGGGGAGGAAAGACAAGCAAGACCTCCAAGGAGGCAAGAATTCTATGAAGCACCCCAGCAGGGACACCAAGGATACACCTACAGTCCGTATCAATACGGACAAGGAATCCCGGCAAGCCCTATCTATAACTACGGAGGCTATCAGAGGAATTACACTCCGACACCGATATTGATCACTCCGGAAGAAATAGAGGCAATGATAACCCGGAAAATGAATGAGTCAAAGAAATCCAGCTTGCATTGTCTAAGTGACAAAACGAACCACCCTTTCACAAGGGAATTGGAGATGAACAGGGTGCCAGACTCCCTGCACACAGTGCAAATTGCAAAGTACAATGGCAAAGGAGACCCCCTAGAGCATATTCAACAACATGAGGCCTCTCTATTTGGGAGGACCACTGATGAAAGGTACAAGGCACTCTTGTTCCCAAACACCCTATCAGGGGTGGCCTCACACTGGTTCTTCAGCCTACCCTCTGAAAGCATCCACTCATGGGAGCAACTAAAGGCGAAGTTTCTGCAGAGATATCTAGGGGAGAGGAAACTCCTCAAAGGAACAGGCTCCATCGATGATGTGAAACAAGAATATGACGAATCTCTGGCCAGTTACTACACTAGGTTCAATCAAAATATCGCAGACATCCAGGGCGACATCACTGAAGGTGAGATAATACGAGCATTCATCAGAAACCTAGGCCGCTTCGGGTCCACACTAGCAGAAAAGATGGCCAAGAAGCCAGCAAGCACCTTAGAGGAGCTTGCAGGAAGAGTAAAAACTCATATAGACCTGGAGAGACACAGGGCAAGTAAGAAAGCCAAGATTCAAGCAGCCAAGGAAGACAATGCAAAGCCGAACAAAGGAAAGCCACCCCAGGCACCTCACACAAAAGGCAGCAGGAATGGCGTCCGCCCCAGCAAAGAAACCAAATGGGCGAACCACTAAAGCCCAGAGAAATAAATGTCATCAAGTTCGTTCCATTGAACGCCACCCCAGCTACTGTCCTCAAAGAGATGCGGAATCAGAAACTCTGGTCACCCCCTGCAAGATGGAGAGCCCCAATGGTGGGGAATCACAAGGACAGATGGTGTGACAACCATGAAGCTTACGGGCATGACACGAACGAATGCTTCAGCCTAAAGCTAAGCATCAACAATGCCATCCAAAGGGGAGAACTAAAGCAGTTCGTGGATCATGGGGGCAACAGCATGCAGCTAGGGCCATCACACAGAGACAAGGGCAAAAGAAAAGTAGACTACAACCCTCCACCCAACAAGAGAGGGACCATAAACATGATACACGGAGGAGTAGCGTCAGGTGGCCCAACCGCTAATGCAAGGGAGGTTTACGCATCAAAACTGAGTTCAGTGCCAAGGTGGAGGAAAAGGCCACGAGAAGGAGAGGAGATGAAGATTGAATTCTCGGAGAAGGACAAGAGCCACATTGTCTTCCCACATGACGATGCGTTAGTCATCACAATAGACATTGATAATTTTGATGTAAAGCAAATATTGGTGGATGGGGGCAGCTCGGCTGACCTCCTAAGCCTGAGAGTCCTAGAAGAAATAGGGAAAACCAAGGCAGACATCAAACCAGTCAACTTCCCTTTAGTTGGCTTCTCAGGGGCAACAAGTTACCCCCTGGGAATGATAACCCTGCCGGTGACCATGGGCCAAGGATGGACACAGCTGAAGGTGAATGTTAACTTCTTGGTGGTTGAAAGCCTGGGAGCCTACAATGGGATCCTAGGAAGGACAACCATAAACCCATATGAAATCGTGCCATCCACCGTACACCAGAAGCTGAAGTACATCACGGAGAATGGAGTCGGAGAAGTCCTGGGTGATCAACGCACTGCAAGGCAGTGCTACGTCAACTCCATGAGACGTGGATCACATGGGGCAGACACAGTGGCAGTGGTCATGGTAGGAGCCGACCAAGATAGAAAGAAGAGGGGAAGGAGACATAGGCAACAAAAGATAAAGAAGGGAATGGCACTTCGTTTGAGCAAACAGTTTTTTCAAACAGTGCCTAAGAGGAGACACATGAGCAAGGTTGTGAAAGTGACAGCTATACCTTGGCAGCCAGAAACCATAGAAGGGAAAAGAACAAGGGACTCCATCTTAAGAGGCTTCCGTTACATCGATGATATCAAGCAAATGCCGCGGGAGCCAATATCAAGCTATTTCCAGAGATTCTCCAGCTATGGTGCCAACATGGACATCACAAGAGGAGAAGCCGTCAAAGCATTCATTCGGAACATGCACCCAAACTCATTTGAGACCTATGGAGGGCTTTATGAGATGGTCATGACGAGCACAATGAGAGAGCTCAAGAAAAAGCTAGACAAGGCATCTGCAAAGGAGATGGAGCAACTGGATGAAGTCCCGGAGAAAGAAAGAGAGACTGACACACTGAGAGGAGGTGTAAACTTCACATTCACACCCCTTACAGTAAGCATAGAAGAAATTTTTCACAAGCACCTCAAGCGGGAGCTACCCACATGCAGGGAGGAGGGCAAGGCCTTCCTAGGAAGAGATGCACAGGGATGGTGTGAGTACCATGGGACCTGGGGGCATCAAACCAACAACTGCAACAGACAAATTGACCACCCCATATCCTTAGTTTCATATTTCGCACTTTGCATGTTCCAGCTTTCCAAGTTTTTCAAAAACAACTTTTGAGAAGGAGAACTCAAGAAGTTACTCCAACTCTACAACTATCTTTGATTTCCTCCAAAGGATGTCTTGACCCACCCAAGGCACCCCATGTGTACAAAAAACATGAATGCTTTTAAGAGAGTAGGATTTCCTTCAAAGGCATTTTCCAATGAATGTGATGATATAATCATGATGTTATCCTTACACAGATATGACTTCAAGTCAACGACAGGTTCGACGCCCCCAAGAGCGTATCTTGAGAGTAGTTCTCATACTACGACATTCGACGCCCCCAAGAGCGTATCTTGAGAGTAGTTCTTATACTACGACATTCGACGCCCCGAAGAGCTTATCTTGAGAGTAGTATTCATACTACGACCTTCGACGCCCCCAAGAGCGTATCTTGAGAGTAGTGTTCATACTACGACCTTCGACGCCCCCAAGAGCGTATCTTGAGAGTAGTTATTACACTACGACCTTCGACGCACCAAGAGCGTATCTTGAGAGTGGTTTCCAAAAACTACGAACTTCGACGCCCCAGGAGCGTATCTTGAGAGTAGCATTCATACTACGACCTTCGACGCCCCCAAGAGCGTATCTTGAGAGTAGTTATTACACTACGACCTTCGACGCACCAAGAGAGTATCTTGAGAGTGGTTTCCAAAAACTACGAATTTCGACGCCCCCAGGAGCGTATCTTGAGGTAGATTTGCAACCTACCAGATTCGACGCCACCAAGAGATATCTTGAGGTAGAAAAAACACTACCAGATTCGACGCCCCCAAGAGCGTATCTTGAGGTAGATTTCAAACTACCAGCTTCGACGCCCACCAAGAGCGTATCTTTGGTCTAACCTGAGCCCTCCGGGAGCCTATCCTGTGAAACGTTAAGTGCCCTCCGAGAGCCTGTCTCGTGAACAGTTTTCGACGCCAACCAGGAGCGTATCTTTGGTCTAACCTGAGCCCTCCGGGAGCCTATCCTGTGAAACGTTAAGTGCCCTCCGAGAGCCTGTCTCGTGAACAGTTTTCGACGCCAACCAGGAGCGTATCTTTGGTCTAACCTGTGCCCTCCGGGAGCCTATCCTGTGAAACGTTAAGTGCCCTCCGAGAGCCTGTCTCGTGAACAGTTTCGACGCCAACCAGGAGTATATCTCTGGTCTAACCTGTGCCCTCCGGGAGCCTATCCTGTGAAACGTTAAGTGCCCTCCGAGAGCCTGTCTCGTGATCAGATTCGACGCCCACCAAGAGCGTATCTTTGGTCTAACAGTACCACGTATACCATTTAAAGGGTATCAGAAGAGATCATCGCACCATACTAAGAAGGATCCCACGAGAAAGTAATTTCAAAGTAAAGTGATATGAAGAACACATAAGGTTTTTTCTTGATGAAATAGCAGGTATGGCATGAAGGAAAACACGAAAGAAGGATAAGTAAAGGAAACACACCAAGAGAAGAGTCCATAATCAAAGGGGTATATACAAAAGCATGAGAAGTACCAATGTAAAGCCAAGTGAACCACGTAGTCAACAGCACAATACGACAAAGGAAAGCAACACCAAACACCATAACAATCCCAAAAGATACTCAACCCATTAAAGGGGAGAAAGAGTACGGTTATATATACAAAGATAGCAAGATGTGGAAACATCAATCGGAGCCTTCGGGAGAGTCACCCTCACCCCCTGAGGCTGAACCACCGGCAGAGATGGATGAAGAGGAGGAGTCTGAAGTACCAATCTCCACAGGTGTAGCATCCACCTGTGTAGGGGCAGGCTCGTCTGCAACAGCAGCCTGACCCCTAAGGACAGCCATGTAGCCAGTAGCGTATGGCCCGAAATCACCAAGATCACTAACTGGAAACTGAGGATCAATGCGAAAAATATGATCAACCAGATACTCACCAAACTGGTTCATCTCCTGAGTGAGCCGCGCACTATAGTCAGCAGTGAAGGCAGAGGAAGCCTTGTACTCAGACACTGCGACAGTCCTCTCCTCTGCCCGGCACCTAGCCTCCAACTTCCGCAACTCCTCAGAATGGAGTGAAGATGCAACCTCAGCCTCCTGGCGTAAACTACCTACGGTAGTCTCAAGTAAGGACACTTGGTCCCTGAGCTCCTGCATCCTCAGATCAGATAAGCGTGCCTTCTCAGCAGCAGTGGCGAGGTCCGCCTTCAGAGAGGCCTGGCTGTCCTCAAGGGTCTTCTTCTCGTCAGATAGCTCGAGCACGAGTGATGACATGTTCACCATGTCAGACATACCCTGATAATTTAAACAAGGGATAAGTAACCAAAAGATCAACAACATAAAAGTATAAAGAAGAAAGCAAGGAACAACTCACAGGTGCATAACGAGAGAGTACACCCTGAACAAAGCGCCGAGTCTCCCCAGGAGACTTGGGCTGAGCAGTACGATCGCCAGGAGGGATGGCACCGCGAAGTACACGGATGCCAACCTCAGGAGTCCGCAAAGAGGAGCCGCTATCAAGGTGGAACTCCTTCAAACCAGCGAAGGGAGTCCACTCAGACCCAACGACATCCTCGTCAGTAAGACGTGTGAAGTCCTTCCGACTCAAAGCCGGAGGCCCACCTATACAACCGAAACAAGTCAAAGGAAAATATAAACACAGAAGAATCAGTAAAAGGTAGAGGTGAAACCTGAGGACCGCGCCCTCGGCTGGGGGGCAGGGGAACCACCACCAACAGGTCGCTTCCCTTTGTCAGCCAGGGAAGGCACCTCTTCGACCACCATCTCCTTATCACGAGATAGGGTCGGGGGACGAGCAACAGGCGAAGGAGGATCCGCAGCTTTCTTCCTCTTAGCAGCCGAGGCCCCGGCCTCAGAATCAGATCTCCGCGGCTTGGACTTGGAAGGTCCAGAGACTCTGCCTACGGAGACAACCCTCTCGGTCACCAAGGGGGAGCGCCCTAGCAATGTAAGAAAAACAAGATAAGGAAAACACAGAGTATACCATAAAGAAGCAAACAGGAGGAAGCATACCAGAGGCCCCAGCCTTCTTCCCAGGCATGGGGGATTTCTTCAGAGTGGAGCTAGAAGGAGCCTTCCTCTTGCTCAGGTCAACAGGTGCTCCCTGCACGTTATAGGTTTTTCCATGAAACCAACCTACAAAGTAAGAGCAGAAGGTAAATAAAGATGAGAAGACTAAGTAACATACCGAACCCCCGGAGTCAGGAGTCAAACTTATCCCGGCCTCGTAAAGATCCGTCTCAGTCACTAAGGACACGGGGCAGTATGACCGAGTCCTGTTGTTCTCATGAATGATCTTCATAGTCTCTAAATCAACTGAAGAGAACTCCCCGAAAGCAGGCCAACCATCCGACCGATCCTCATTCAAGACCGACCAAGTGACGTATCGATCCGTAATGAAGAAGTAATGCTTGGCCCAGTGACTGGCCGAGTTGTCACTCCGGGCCACGAAGCGAAGAGAGGTATCCCACTCGACCCCACTCAACCCGAAATCAGCAAATCGGGGATCCTTGAAGGTCGGATGGCGAGTTACGAAACTCGCAAATCCCACCTTCGTCTGGTATTGGAACCGGTAGAAACATCGGAACAGAACGAGGGAGTACTTCCAGGAGTACCAATGGCACAACACCCGGAAGCCCACCCAGACACGGAGGGCACTGGGGGCAAGGTTCACAGGAGAAATCCTGAAGAACCTGCTCAACTCTATGAGGTCATCGCAGTAAGGCAACCTCAACCCAAATCGAATCTGGGAGGGGTAAACGACGACCTTTCCCCTAGGAGGCTCCGTCACCGTCTCGCGGGTATTCCCCAAGGAGGGGAGGAAAGGATATAGAGGCTCATCTAAGGGGCAGATATCTCCTAAGGTAACGTGCTCATTGTAATCGGACCTAGTTAGGTGGTTCTCCGACAGGGCAGCGAGACCTAAGGCAAAGGTAGCAGGAAATCCCAAAGTTCGAATCAAGTTTCGACTAACACCCCAGCTTAGATCGCGACACTAAGCTAATGATAGGAAAGGAAGTAATGCGACAAAAAGAAGAGAAAAGGAACTCACTCATCCTTCGGAGGATGTAACGCCTCTATAGAGTCTGTGTGCGCGGACACCACCAGGAATACAGTACCTGCCACGACATGACAAGTATCAAGACAAGAAAATTGCCGAAAAACCGGGAGTACTTCGACACCCGACCAACAACAACAACCAAAGATTCGAAGACACCCAACAAAGATAGCCAACATGAGCCAAGGACACCACGACAACCAAATCGAATAATTTTATCCGAACCTAAAGTCGGTTTTCGGGCAAAATTACCGTTACGCCCCCCAACGAAAATCAACACACCAACGGCGATACAATATCAAATTCAAAACGGGGATAGTTTAATAGGACAAGAAACTATCTCCGGACGACCGGCAAATTTTTTTTCCCAAATCCACAACTATCAACGGCTATCCACGGCAATCCCACATTCAATCAAATTTCGGTAATCAAGTATCGGCAATCAAGTATCGGCAATCAAGTATCGACAATTCAAAAATCAACATTTTACGCGGTAACGGAAAGGAAAAGAGTGGACCTTCGGAAAACCCGACCCGATGTGATAAACGGGTCCGGAATTCAAATTTGGAGACCGCCGGAAATCAGTCCCTCGCCGGAGGTCAGGTCCCGTCGTCGCCGGAATTGATTTCGGTCGCCCCACCGTCGCTGGAAGACACCTCACGCCGCGCCGGAGCCTTCCTCCCTCGCCGTCGATCGCCCGTGCCTCCGCCAGCAGCAGCTAGGTCGTCGTCCTGCTGTCCCTCCACGACCTCGCTCAGCTCCGGCGTAGTCCGGGGTCTGCTCCGCGTCGCCAACGTCGCCGTCACGCCGCTGTTGGTCCCCCACGCCGTCGATCGTCCTGACGAAGTTGCTGGCCGGATTTCTGGTCCTTCACCGGAAATTTCGGCCGGCCCTTACCTTGGGTGTGCTCCTAATTTTTTCTTGCTCTCCAAGGGTGAGAAAAGAGGGAAAATGGTGGCTATGGTGACTAACTAAGGTATTTTCTTAACTCTCCTCTATATTTGAAAGATGGTAGGATTTTTTAAAGAGTTTAATCACCACCCTCATTTTATTTTTAAGTGAGATCTAAGGAATAAAGAAAAACCATCACTTTTATCCCTTTTGACCATGGCTAAGTATATCTCTATACTTAGAAAAACTATCAAGTTAGGCTTATTCTTGAGCATCCCATACTTAGGAAAAAAATTTGGCCAAAATTAAATTTTTCGTCACTTAGGCAAAATCCCGGCACGAAATTGAAGCATGAGTCACTTAGGTATATTCGTATTGCATTCTTATGCTAGCGTGTATTTTTTGAGTATACGCCTGTAGCAAAGATAGATTTATTACTCCCACCTCAGACGGACGCGTGCTTAGGCACACGTCTGTGCCACTCTGACGTTTACAATTCCTCTATCTCATAAGGCAGGGGGCAGAGTCAGAGGCACGCATCCATGGGTAAGCAAGCATTCAGACAAGAAGGTAAAACCCCGGTTTCAAATTGTGCGTATCATACCATCCGCAAATAGAGTCAATCAAGGGTTAGGCCATTGGTTGACTCGGGGGCATGTGATGGATATACGCCCAATTTGAACCCGTTGACTTCCGAATCGTTGTATTTCTATCATCCCATTAATGATTGTAAATCGAAACTTCAACCCGAACACTTCACGAGATTACCAATGGCTCGGACGAGGCCGAAGCGCTCGTCCGGCCGAGTCAAACTCACCTAGGTGAGGTTGGGTGGCCACACCCGACCTCCCCTAGGGGAGATCGGGTCATCCAACCCGATCTCCCCTAGGGGAGATCGGGTGGACCAACCCGATCTCTCCTAGGAGAGATCGGGTCGGCCAACCCGATCTCTCCTAGGAGAGATCGGGTCGGCCAACCCGATCTCCCCTAGGGGGTATGGGGTTGGCCAACCCCATCCTCCCTAGGAGGGGTTGGGTGCCCTCACCCAACCCCTACCCTTGGGGGTCGGATTTCCCTTCCCCCCAAGGGCCCCGACACCATCCTTGGACTCCCATACTAAGTTTATTCTGCCTACCTTCTCCGTATCCTAAGGTCTTAATTACATGTTTAAAGGTTAATTAACTGTGTTTAAAGGTTAACGATGTCATTAAGCCACCTTAATGACACCGTTGCCTATAAATACCCCACCTCCACAATTCATTTGATCATCTTGGCAATTTGAATAATTTTGCTTTGACATCTCTCTAGCTTTATCTCTCTAAAAACGGTACTGACTTAGGCATCGGAGAGGGTTCATCAGGCACCACCCCCCCCTCTGTGCCTGGTACTGCCCCTTTTGCAGGGCGAAAGGAGAAGAGAAGCTAAGGAAGGAAGGACGCAAGCTAAGACAGTGCAACCCGAGAGTACCGGATCCCCCACATCTCCAGTGAGGAACGAGATTTGAGCCGACCACCCGTTGACCCTGATCTCGGAACCTAACAGATGTGGCAGTGTTTGTATCCTAGGGGTGCTTGTAAATTCTTTACCCCCCTTCCTTGTGTTTTTTAGAAAACACTTTTGCGGTGATGATAGAGCAGGAGTAATGTATCTTGGAAGGGATTGTATTTAGGTTGAAAAGCTTTCTCATAGAATGGTGTCTTGAGTTGTTAATCTCGAAGGTGTATTTCAGACTAGTCAATCTGATTCATGCTTCTTGCTCGGGCATGGGAGGGTCTGACCGGGCTGTGATAATCTTCTTGAAGTGTTGTGGTACTTAGTGTGCTTTGCATTTTCCTTTACATTGGGGTATTCTTCAATGCCTTTAGGGAGTGTCACATTGGTCATGCTCCTCCCACCTTGAATCTTGGTTATAGACTTCCTTTGAATTAGGACTTGAACCTAAAAAGGATGTTTTCCTTTAGGTTTGCAGGTGATGCTCCATGATTTTCCATGGGTTTGCCCCCGTATTGGCTATTCCTTGTTGGATAGCTTCATTAGAGGCTGCATTTGTATTGCGTACGTATACGCGTTTGAGGTGTGTTGAGCTGACAAGTCCCTCCTTTTTCATTTTGTCATAACCTTCATTCATCATGTGTTCGGCGTATGGCCTTAAAGGTGGGATATTTTTCTATTGCCCCTTTTATCGGATGCCAGAGTCAAATGTCTTATCATTCGCAGACAAGGTGTTTGATCAGGATGTGCGTCTAGTGTGATGGTCGATCTTGAAACCTTACTCCCTAAGCTTTTGAGCTCTTCTTTGGTTGATCTTGTAGAACTATTATCAAGCCCTAAGGCTCTTGATAGGAGATGTATCTCCTTTTTCATATTCTAGTTGTTGCACTATCTCTTTTGCTAATCTTGCATCTTTAGAGTTTCTCTCTTGGTGCACGACTTCAATGACAGGATTTTCTACCGATGTTTGTTCTGTTAGGACTTGTATCCTTGGTTGCCTTCCTTTCTTGTGAGATGGCGAAGGAGTGTTTATGAACACTCAAATGTGTCGTACTTGGTAGAGGTATGCGCCTAATCTTTAGGGCGCTGTCTTGAATCTTCGTGTACCTATCTTTGATGAACATGTTATTCATTGCATATATAATACGGAGTCCAAGGATCTCCGGGTTAGGATCATATTTTGAGAACAGAGACTTAGTCATCTAATAGATAACCTCTTTATCTACGGAGTTTATTTTTGCGAGGATAAATGCAGGGATACTTGTAAGGATACTTGTAAGGATATGTGTTCCATCCTTGTTCCTGGTTCATTTGCAGTGCTGTGTCCCTAATGGGTGTGTTGATGTTCGGACCACCTTTACTAGTAGGGGGTCCTTTGGTATTAGGTATTCCTGACTCTTCCCTAGTATCATCAATAGTTGGTCATGGGAGATGTCTTACAGACTCCCTTCATGCATTATGGTTCTCTTTATGTCAAAGCTAGCGATTCCCTCTCCTATGACTAATATATCATTGTGTGGAAATACTATGTTTTCCATATCCCTTTTTAAAAGCTTGATGATGGTGTCGCCATTCTTCCTTTGCTAGGCTTGGTGCCCTTGAGAGTTTTTTTATGAAAGTGTATTTCATTACCTGCGATGAGCTTCCTAGGTGTAGTCGCGACTTCTGGCTATTTTGTGAAATAATATAGATCCATTGGCGGCGTTTGCCTTTGAAGGTGGGAGTTGTCTATGTGATATGGTTTCCTCCATTTTGGATGGATGTGTTCGCGGCTACCCCCTCTTATGCTAATGGGAGTTTGTGGGGAGGGCATGTTGTGACTGGTGCCCCCCTTGCATACCGATGCCAGATGGGATCCTTTGACGGACTTGGCCCAAGGATGCTTAGTGGAAGGTTATAGTAGGGGTAATCCTTTGTGACCTTCATGGTAGTTCCTCTATAGGATGTTGGGAGTGCTCAACTTATTTTTGTAAGTGAGCCTTCCATCTTGTGATCTTTCCCAGAAACTTGACTTTATAGGTGTTCTTTGAGATTGAGGAATCTGTTGCTTGTGCATCTCTTGATTGGCGACGGCCTTTTATGGATTCTTCTAGTGGTCCACCTGTGTATATATATACCCCGGAGCCCGAAGGCGTCCGGTATGGTCTTTCTTGGAAAACATGTTGATATCAAGTATCAAAATCTACCCCTTTTAGGGAGTTGACTTGTTATGCAGTTAAATTAAATAAGAGGATATGGGAAGGATATGGGTGTGGGGGTGTTGATACCCCCTGCTTCCTTGGTAATGTAACTTTCTTCCTCCATTAGTCTGTGTGTATTCCTTCCACTTGAGGAATATAAGGTCGCATCCTTGCCAGGCGGACTAGGTAGAGGTGTATCCTTCATGAATGCTATGTGTGATCTCACTCCACTACGTCACTCCATGAGACATCCCATTGTAGTAGCTATGTACTAACATGGTGTGGCACTCTATGAGTCCCCTTTTCAAATCCTTGTCTTTTTGACTTCTCCCCTGTCCTAGGGGGATGTGTACCAATGGTTGTCATATACAAGAGGTTGGGACCTGTCGTGCTGTATCATGATTAGGTGGTTGCCTTGTTGTGTTGTCGGGGCGGTGTCCCTCCCTTTGAGCTTTATTTGGAATGTCTCTTAGTCATGTCCATGGTGATACAGACTGTATGTGTACCTTGCTGAGGTGTATGTTGGAACTCTTATATCCTTGGTGGTCTGACTTGCATGTCCTTCCTTAGTGGGGTGTATGTCCCAGCTCTTTGCTGTGTTTGTTATTGCCTTGGAGCACAAATTGTTGCCTTCCCATTGGGGGTGGCAGTTGCTCTCTCATTCTTTGATTTTTACGATGCCCCCTTTGGAGGGCTTGTGTGTTATTCTTCCTGTGGGCACTTCTCTGCCTGCGGATGTCGCTTCTCTTGCCTGTCTATCTGCCCCCAGCGGGGTGTATGCCCTGGCTTCCTGCTGTGGTTTATATTGCCTTGGAGGCACATATTGTTGCCTTCTCTCTGGGGGTGGACCTTGCTCTTCTCTCCTTTGTTCTTCTCGTTGCCCTGTTGGAGGGTGCGAGTAGTGTTTTTCTTCTGGGACTTGTTCTTCCTCATGAACTTCTTCTTCTTCATGATGGTGTTGCCTTCCATGCCTGTTCCTCAGAGTCTCTCTATAAGCTAGCAGCTCATCCAATGCGTTCATCAACCTCGGAGTCACTGTCTGTGCTCCTTGCGAGTATGCGGGCCTTGTGTTGGTTGTGTGGGCGCGATTGTCGTTCCTTTGAGTCGGCATTCCATATGGATACCCTTGAGGTTGTGCCTCATAGTAGTGCCCCTGTGGAGGTGCCGTGTATTGGGATGGCACTCCTTGTTGCCCCTCCTGTCTCTGTGGCCTCCTAGCCAATGGAGATGAAGCTGTGGAAGACTCAGCCCCAGCTGGCCGTGAAGGTCCTCCTCCTTGATTGTTAGGCTGGGGTGCCTGTGGGGCTACCTGAGGCTCTGGGTGTGCAGGCTGTTTCTCTAGGTTAGGCTGCCTTGCTGGAGGTATAGGCTTTCTCTCTTGCCTATTGCCCCCAGGTGGGCGATTATATCTAGACGCTAAGCTGTTCGTCATCGCTCTCGTGATTGCCAGGCTTTCTATTCGAAACCCACGGACGGCGCCAAGTGTTAGGTTCTAAGCCTTCAGTTAACGTGTTGTCGGTCTAAGGCTTATTCCTCACTTGTGAACTGACGGATTTAGAACTCTCGGGGCTAGTCGCTCTGATGCTTGTCCTTCTGTCCTCCTCCTTCTCTTCTCCACGTTACCCTGTAATAGGGGCAATATCAAGCACGGAGGGGGGGTGGTGCTTGATGAACCCTCTCCGATGCTTAAGTCAGAACGTTGCTTTTAGAGAGATAAAGCTAGAGATATGTTAGAGCTAAGCTTCACAATTAGCCAAGATGATCAAATGAATGGTGGAAGGGTTGTATTTATAGGCAACGGTGTCATTAAGGTGACTTAATGACATCGTTAACCTTTAAATACAATTAATTAGTCCTTGATCACATAATTAAAACCTTAAAGCATGGAGAGTTTGGCGGAAATAATCTAAGTGCGGGAGTCGGGAAACGGTGCCAGGGCCCTTGGGGGCGGGGAGAAAATCCGACCCCCAAGGGTAGGGGTTGGGTGTGGCCACCCAACCCCTCCCTAGGGGAGATGGGTTGGCCGACCCTATCTCTCCTAGGGGCGGTCGGGTGTGGCCACCCGACCTCACCTAGGTGAGTTCGTCGCGCGGCCCGGACGAGTATTTTTGCCTCGTCCGGACCGTTGGCGTTTCGGCGGGGTGTTTGGGTCGAAATTTCGATTTATAATCATTAACGGGGTGATCAAGATAAAACGATTCGGAAGAAAACGAGTTCTAATTGGGCGTATATCCATCAGTATGTGTGAAACCTCCGCTACGTAATTCCAATTACAAGCATGTACCTAGTTTATGTATTTGTAGTGATTACTCCCCATAATCTAATAGTGGTATCAGAGCCTGTGTTAGGAGTTGGTGATTTTGATAAATTGATGTTCTTGAAATTTAAGATTAAAAAAAACCGAAAATTTTAAAAGAAAAAATTAAATTTTCGATTTTTAAGGGTTTTGTTGAAACAGGAATTTTCATGATGTTCTTGGTTAATTTGATGTTCATGATCTTCAAGAAAAGTGTAATATTTATATAAATCAAACATTGGATTGTAGATCTTATTAAAAGTTGATCTTTAAATTTGACCACTTGTTCCCAATTTGATGTTTTTGGCCGAAACCCTAATGATTTACAAGGATTTTTTTTTTTTCTTGGTTTCCAAGCAAGGAAATTTCGGCCACTATCAAAATAATATTTTTTACCATATTTTAATTTTTAATTAAGGTAATAATATATCTATAATTGGGAACATTATGATAGATTCGCATAAATATATAGAAATACATATCACTATCAATATATCTAAGTATTTAATAGGGTTTAAGATATTATTGATAGATTTTGTTGCCTTAAATATTGAGAAAATATATTGTCAGTATATTTGTCACCCTATTTAAGATATTGAAAATAAATAAATCTATATATATATATATATATATATATATATATATATATATATATATATATATTATATAGTAGCTGATTTTTACATATATATAGATATATTGTTGATTGATTTAATCTTAAAGATAGAATCTTGGCAATAAATATGTATATGTCTTGATTTAGCCGAAATATATATATATATATATATATATATTTAATATTAGAAATTATTTTATATAATTAATGTTACTTGGTGGTTAAGTTAATTATTTTTGGACTTTAAATTCCTACTTGGGCCACAAGTAAACATTTCGGCCCAACCTTTAAAATTTTAATTATTGGGCCGGTCCAATATATTAAACTGGGACGGATTTAAATCGAACCGGGTTTTCTCAATCGGTTCGACCTAATAGGGTCGGGTCGAACCGGGGTAATTAAGTGGATCTAACCGAATCAGTTTTGTGTGTTGAACCGAACCAAATCCTATTTTATTGGACCGGTTCGGACCGAACCAGATTTTAAAATTTAAAACTGGGCCGAACCGAACCGGACTTACGGGACCGAACAAAACCGGTTTTGCCGGACCGGGCCTAACCGGACCAAACAAAACAGAAATTTACTGAACCGAAATGATTTTCAAAACTGAATTCACGTCAATTAAATAAAATAGGGTAGTCAAGTTTTCAAATCCAAATATTTCTGAACCTCTAAATGGACTACACAGTGCTCATAGGGTTGCTAACCTTTATGCCTTGTTTCGATTATGCGGATGGATCTCGGATATACATATTTTTGGCACTGGATTAATTTGAGGGCTGAAATGCAATTGTTTATTATTCAATATATATTAATGCATGATTAGAAATGTTGTCTTGACATTGTCAAGCTAGCTGGACATTGCATATTGTGGGCGGAACCCCGGTTAAATATATGGAACGCGCACTAGGATAGACATGCTGTGATGGTTGTAAATGCCTAGGATTCATGTCTAGAATGTTGCGTAATTGAATATTAGCATAAATTGCAAATCAGCCCCTAATGTTTAAAATTATTTTAAAACTGAAAACCAGTCGCCAAATATGTATGATTGTTGTGGAATTTTCATGTTTGACACGTATGCTAGAATGTTGAGGATGTAGTTGCATCTGATAATTTACATGGAAGTAGAATTATATATGCAAGCATGAGTTCCTCGGAACATTAGACGCATGACGCCTAATCATGAGTGTGATTTATTTGATGAATGTTACTTGCGTATGAAAATTTACATGGTTAGTAGAATTATATATGCATGAGTAAATTCATCGGAATATTTTCCAAAATACGAAGGGCCTTGGGAAAGCCAAGATCGGGTATGGTTGTTTTAAAATTCCCGTTCCGATAATTTGCGATTAAAAGCATTTTCAAAGACTGATCTATTGGATGGAAGACGACGATAATGTGTACTCTTTCACAGCCATCTTCCATTGGTTTACTGGTGGTCGGTTGGTTTAGATGACTGAGGAATCGTTATTTGTCGGATTCTATCTTAATACATATCCGATGTATGCAATTCTTTCACAAAATATTATTGTCTCCTTGATTTTTGCATAATCATCGATGTGTTAGTATGAATTGGTTGAATTAGTGCGATTCGATATTCCACATTATCTTGATGGTACGAATCATGATGAATAAAAGGAGTACGTGTTGAACTCTCTACGATTCCGAAAAGTGGAGAGGACAACTACGGATGAATATAGTAGTCTGTATGATTTTGGCAATGCGTAATGAATGTAACAATTTGTTTCACCAAGAATAGGAGTAGGTTTTTTGATGATCTCAACGCGTATGTGGTGATACATTCAACCTTCGTAAAGGGGGTTGAAGAAGACTTCAATTACAACCAGGCAACGTTGCAGCCTAGTATCCCTTTGCATCCGCCTCAGCGGAAGTAAGGATTAAAAAGCTAAACGTTTTGGTTAAACATGATGGTCTTTTCTCTTTTCATGGATGTTGGCGTAAAATCCGCATCAG
The DNA here is from genome assembly GCA_036873135.1 of Clarkia xantiana subsp. parviflora. NCBI lineage: Eukaryota > Viridiplantae > Streptophyta > Magnoliopsida > Myrtales > Onagraceae > Clarkia > Clarkia xantiana. The sequence goes on along the minus strand of JAPTYO010000013.1, from coordinate 10,069,727 downwards.
ATCTTCAGAATGAAAGGTCAACATGGAAAAGATGTATATGGTTGTCTGATATTGACAGGACTCAATGAACTTGAGCCTAATCAAGTACAGTAACCACGACAGTAAAAGGGAAACCTTTTCTGCTCACCATACTGGGTTCGAAAGAAATCAACCATGATCCGCATATTTTAGGGAGAACTGGACCATAAAGGTCTTATACGATAATCCGTTGGGTTAAACCATGCTGATAAAGTGCGTCTCTAGTACTCCACGTATGTCATGTCTATGAAGCTGTAAAACGTTTTATACAGACAACAGATCATGTGATGTAATTCACTCAAGAATTACTCAGATGTGATGTTTAACATGACTTAAAGTTCTCGACAATCTATGCGACAATCATGGATCGAATACGCGATCTTCAGAATCAAGAACCCTACCATTGTCATTTATCGTTCGTTTGAGTTACTAAAATTTTGGTTATTTCGAGATTCGGATTTATTGAATAAAGTAGTTTCCATTCGATTCGAAATGTGATCTACTTGTCAAAATTAATCGACCCGCTTAAGAGGGATCGATCCGAAACGAAATTTCGGCCAGGTAAAAGTGGTCGAATAAAACGAAACGATTCACGTACTCCGTCATCTCAGTCGGAAAACTGGACTGAACATACACATCGATTGCGTAGCTAGATCGAAAGATTTAGTATTTCTTAAAGTACTCCATTGAATGAAATAATCTGTAATGTTGAACATGTGGGAAACCGATTGGATTAAATTGAAATAAATTAAGAAATGAAACAATTCAACCTAGGATTAAAACTAAGGTGAATAGCGCTACGCGCAAGTGGAGTGTCTGAATACGAATTCAATGATGAAGTGTCTGAATGATGATGTGCTTAATTTTTGTTTTCTTTCCCTTGGAAACAACTTATTTATACCATTTATATCGGTACGTAGTAGGCTTCGGAAAGCTACCACGACTTTGTAAAAGTATCAACTGACGCATAGGGTGAAAACCCAAGATGCTCAGTTCGGAGATGGGATAAAATCTCCGAGAAAGTTTGCAAACTAAGAACGATGAAGTCGGTTAAACGATTTTCATTCCGTACGCCTTGAACGATAAGTCAGGCTAGGCATTCAAATCAAATCGCACACTTCTGGAAGCATAGTTTATAAACATAATGTTAGAGTCACTTAATCATCTGTTCCCTAAGGGATGATGATAAGTGATTCACATTCATGTAAAACTGTGTTCCACTAAAATCGGTATGACACACCACCATAAAAAGGCCGAAGAGTGATAATGAATTAAATCATATCACCATGCGACATTAATTTGCGAATTAAACACGTATTTAGGACTATAGTATGTTGATTATTCTTTGAAAATACATGTTTACAGCTAAAATACATTGTACCGTGGTCGAACATGTGACATTACATACTTGAGAGCGAAATTTTTCAATGCAATGACAGTTCAGAATAATGAGTCTTGACAGAATCAAGAGCAAGATATTACGGATAACAGGTCCCACTTAATTCGAGTGGGAGAGATTTGAACCAGCAACTCAAGTGAATGACATGGTAAATGATAATGGGAACATTTTCATTATAAATCCAGTGCAAGGTCTAAACACCTACCACAAGTAATCACTGTTTGGACGAATCAAGTAAAACCTGATGATCGTAATGCTAAACCGAGGATGCCCTAGCTACCTCCACTACCCATTGTTCCTAGTGGGAGTGATCCGAAAAACTTGGTTCAAGATCCTAGTTATCAAGGAATTCATCTTGGAAGTAAAACTCCGAGACCGAGAAGTCATTCAAGGAAAGTTTTTGGTTATGGTTCAAGCACCGCTCTTGTACCCAATAGAAGTAATGCCCCGATAAGAAGCTTTATTTATAGTGGGAGAATTGATCCCGATTGGAAGATATGCTCCGATAAGAGGCATTATTCCGAGTGGGAGACACATTAAGACTCAAAGATGGGATAAACAAGGACTTGTGAGTAAGGCACCTCCTTGTATCTTCTTTGAACATATTAATTTTCTAAGTTGTTTCTTTCATGTTGCTTTTGTTTGCAAGTTTCTTCGTATATGTGATTGAACGCGTGGTTGCAGTTCCTGGCTTTAGCACAATTTCTCAACAGAACCGTCGCAGGGGTGCGTTCCTCGAGCGATTCTAAGTTCTCTATGCCGAGTGCGACCGTGCCAACTTCTTCTTGCAATAAAGGGAATAGAGTTGAGGGTCGTGCGGTGGCGCCTTCTGCCCCCCGGTCGAGGGACCGGCCCAAGGAGGAGCGTTCCTCCCATTGCGGTAAGCGTTGTTTACTTCTTCACACTTGAAGCTTGAACTTGAAGATGGCCTATTTTGATGCATGCATTGCTGCTTGTCGCGCCCATGTTGAAGAGTTATGTCTCATTTTAAAATTAAGCGGCCATTCTTGCCATGTTTTTTGTGAGGATGACGACATTGTATTTGATGTCGACATTATGAACTCTTTGCTTTAGTTCCTTGGAGATGACGTTAACTCCTGGTTGGTATTAAGTTGTCTGCTTCCAGCATGTTGAACCCTTTGTGAACGGGTTGATGTTGTTTTGAGGTTTTCACTAAATCTTTGTTTATGCCTTTGGTTGCATGGAATTTTATCACTTGGACCTGCTTTTAATAATAGTACAACTGCATGATAACTTGTTAGTAGTATTTCATACCTTGCGTTATCTATGCTGTCCGTATGCTTTGGACTTGGAAGATAGGATAGATATCCTTAGATGATGAGCATGATGTCCGTAGTTGCGACTTTATGTCGCGCATTGTTGAGTGTTATGAGCACCCTTCTTGGTTAGATTCCAAGGCATGGCAAAATGCGTACACTAGGTACTTGTAGCATTGCATGTAGTAATGTACTTGGCACTTGGCCCTTGACATGTAGCAGTGTCGTCTTGACGAAGCAAGACTTAAGTTTATACCGTCTCTTAGTTCCACTCTAAGGTGACGTTGTACAAGACTCGATTTGTAAGTTTGGTGAGTTTTTCAAACAGGGTGCGCTCCTGCTAGCGTTTTTGAATGAAGCCTGCCCACTTAAGGTATAGGACTTCCTTATGTCTGCATCCTTAAGAGGATATGTATAGTTTGAGTGTACATGAAGCTACCCTATCAAGGAATGTATCTTCATGGCGTATGGACCCTTAAGAGGGATGTACATACTTTGTAGATGTGTGGGGTTATCGTCTAACAAGAGGACTTCCGCCACGATGGGGTGATCAGTCCCACCTAAGTGCCGCATCCTGGTTTGTATGCAGGGAATGGCTATGAACATGAGGATTTTCCTCTAAGAGGATTTCGCAGCATGCCATTTTTTATAGTAAATCTTGGTGTTTATCCAAGATATTGCTTGTTGTTGACGCCTTTGGAATAGTCGTCATTTTGATAGTAGACCTTGGTGTTTTTCCAAGATATTGCATGTATTTGACGTCTTTGGAATAGCCGTCACTTTGAGTAGAGAATTTTTATATGTCCCTTTTTGTAGATAATCTGCAAGTTGTCATTGCGACATATAAGTTGACTGTGCACATAGCGCGATGGCTTTGTGTTGCCGGCACCTTCTTGAGATAGACGTCATTTTGGATGGAGAAATAAACTTCCTTGTTGATGTAGATAATAGGTATGTCGGCGTTGTATGCCATAAGTCCTTCCTTGAACGTAGTTCTTAGCTTGTATTGTTGAAGTAGATATTATGCACATAGGTTGCTACTTGGCACAATTCCAATGTAGTAATCATAGTGTAGTATGTACCTACGAACAGGGTTGCGCTTTGTCAGATAGTTGCAATGTTTGCACGTTGGTAAAAATATAGAGTTATGAATTTCCTTTTAACTAATGCATATAATAAATAGAGTAAAGGAATCTGATACGAGGATCCCTTCGTTGTGCAGGAAACTTCCCTTAGTGCAGATGTGATAGGTGTGGACGCAACAGGTGCGCACATGTCAGGAGCAAAGCTTTTCAAGTACCATCCAGTGTATATGTTTGTGAATATGTACGTACAAAGAGAGACTATGCATTATTGTATGCATCCTTTAGTCGATATGCGTCGATGCTTCCTTAGCATGATGCACATACGTATATATGATCGTTGATTGGTATTGTTTCCAAGGGAAGAGCAGATGTTTGAGTAGAATATTCGCTGAGATGTCGCCATTTGGAGACTTGTTGTGATGATGCTAATGATATATACGCGGCCATTACTTGGCTTAGATGCCTAAGTAGAATGTCCATAGATAGAGAATTCCAGAGAGTGTTGCATACAGCTCCTCCTAGTGTTGTTCTCTAGATAAGATGTGTTATTGAGACATCTCTTGGATGTACATATAACCTGTCTCAAATAAGTCGCAATACTTTAAGATATATATTGGTTAAGGAATAGAATGGAGATATAAATCTCCTCATATGGCTCTATACCCTACAATGCCCATATGACTGGATCAGACTATTCGCGACTAGTCTGTTCCATTCAGCTCGGATTTTGTTTTGACTAAATTAGGCTACCCTGAGTAGATGTCCTACTCGAGTGGTCTGCTTTATTTGTAGTAGTGCTTTTGTGAAGTTGTTACCTCATACCTGAGTTTACCTTTGGAAATAACGTGTGTTACCTGGACCTTGTTTAAGTAGGAGATATCATCTTTTGAGGGCGATGCATGGTGTTGATAATAGACATATGGGTGTTATATAGCCTAAGCTGTTTGTTGTTCCTAGTGCGATAGCTTGTGTTGTTGACGCGATTAATATGTGCGTTGCTTTTGGTTTTATTCCAAAGTAATGGTCATAGTGTAATAAGGTACCTACGAAAGTAGATTTAACCTTCATTAGATATTTGGAGTTCGTACAACGAATTACAGAAAGGCGTCAACTGATCGCTCTTTTTTAAAAGTACTAAGGCAAATATGCATAAGTTGTACTTAATCTAAGAAGACTTAAAGTAGATATGGGATTGATGATGTGTTTGACGTCTTCATAGGTGACTTGTCAGTAAGTTGATTCTGCCACGTGCCACATAGTTCCTCAGTGCATCTAGCGTGTTAAGCTCTTCAATCTCCACCCTTGGGGATGAACAAATGTTGGTGTTATGCCTCCCAGTTTTATAATGCTTGCACCGTTCTTCAATGTTCTTGCCAAGGAAGGCAGTCATTGGCTCAAGTGGACGGGGAAGCTTGTTTTCCGGGAGTTTGACATTTGTTTCTTCCACATTCGTGCTCCAAGGACTGTAGAAGTCGTTATAATTGGTTCCATGAATGACGTTGTTTTTCCCACGTTTGGCGAGAGGTATATTATCATTCGCCTTTTCTTTTCCTTTGCCTTTTCCTGAAGACTCCACATGAGACTTCTTTTGATGCTTAATGCTTTGGTCGATATACTTCTTCATTTCTCATTTTAAGATGAACCTATTTACATAGAATCTTAGGCTGACACAGCTGTTCGTCTCGTGGTCATACACTTCGTGATTTTCACACCATTTGCTTTCATATTTTCCCTATGGGCCTTAGAGGGCTTTTTCCAAAGCTTGGTCTCCTTCATCTCTTTCAAGATGATAGACAGCGGTGTGTTCAATGGAACACATTTGGTGAGTTTGGTCTCTTTGAGCCTTTGGACGTCTGACTGGAATGGCCTCTTTTGTTTTTGTTGTCTCTTTTTCCAGGAAGCGTCCATATTTTCCTCAATTATTGCCTTCAAGGTTCTTGTTGTAAGTCCCGCGATTGGGACATCATCATCATCAACAGGTTTTCTCCATCCCTCCTTGGGACGGATGTCAGCGTCGTCTTGGCTTGTCATCGTGGAGGAACCTTCCTTGTGCATTTTTTAGCGAGAGGTTGGAGTTTGTCTCCATGTCCCTTCTTGGTGTTGTGCTCATATACGGGTTGTATGAGCGTGCAACTCCTAGCCTTGTTTGTCGGTACTGGTAGGTACCTTCCGTGTATTGCCCCCTACTCCTTGGTGCGGTGTGTCTTGATGGCTTGTGTCTCGGGATATTTCTCTTGTCTCCTCGGTTTGTCCGTTGTTTGGAGGCGGAGGTGATGGTGATGGTGGCGGGGCATATCCTTGGTTCCTTTGCATCTTTCGGAATGCAAGCAGCTCTTCGAGCGCGGCCATCATAGTAGGAGTGACAGGTGGTGGCGGGTTGACACCTTCGTATTGGGGGACTCCTTCTTCTGGAATCCCGTAAGGAAACTCTTCCTTGATGTGCTTCTTAAGCTCAAATCCCAGCGGGGGTGTAACGTGCTTTGCATTGTGGACTCCTTGGTCGTACTGTGCGAAGGGCGCACTTCTTGTTGGCATGAAGAAGGTATTGGATGTGACAACAGGCATGTGGGAGGATCCAAGTTGACTTCTTGTCGGCTTCTGCGTGGTTATGACTAAGGCGTTGTGGTGCACATTGTGCTCTTTTTCCTTTGATAAGAAACCAATGACATTTTTATGGCAGCATCCTTCATGACGGAATAGTTTATGACGGAATCCTGGGACTTGTGCACTGTCTTTGCAACGTACCCTGCTTGCTCGTATGACTTCTCGCCTCCAGCATCAAAGTCTCCATGGATCACATGTACGTTTGCCATCTTTTCTGAATGGGATGAAATGTATATCGTATTCTGGACTTCAAGGCCATGTTGTGCGGAAGGCACACTGCTTGTTGGCATGGAGGATACGGCGTATCCTTGATTCTTTAGAGTCTCCCTGAATGCGATAAGCTCTTCAAGCGCATCCATCATGGCTGGTGTGACAGGTGGCAGGTTGCTTGCGCCTCTTGCTTGCTGCTGCACTCCGTAAGCTGGCATCCCGTGTGGGAACTCTTCGTTCCTTTCCATCCTTTGCTCGAACTTGTGCACTGGTACCTCGTTCTGGACGTCGGGACCATGCTGTGCGGAAGGCGCATATGCGGTTGGCATGGAGGAGGCGCTAGACTCTGCATCTGGAATGTGTGAAGGTCCTTGTTGGTTTCTTGTCGGCTTCGGCTTGTTTGCACGCGCCTTCTTCGTACGTCTGTCTGTCATAGCTTGTGGTATGGAACGGCTTCTTGCTAGAATTACGTTGACGGCGCCAAGTGTTGAGGTCGATTCCACTTGGGACACCTCGGGTTGCTCTTCAAGGACCTCGATCCTCGAACCCCGAACTGACTTTAGCCCTTACCTCGATCTTCTATATGCCAGGTCCTGCACAACGGGCAATAACCAGCATGGAGAGGGGGGGTGGCGCTGGTTGAGCCCTCTCCGATGTTAAAGTCACAAACTTAGAGAGAGAAAGTGTGTAGAGAGAGGTCAGAGCACAAATAGCCAATTTGGGAGAGTTTCGAGTTAAGTTGTCAAATGGGAGGTCTAGGTCCCTATTTATAGGAAAACCGAGAACCGTACCCGGTTTTATGCGGTTCAATGTCGGTTTACAGGAAAACGCTTACCAAAATCGAGGTTGGCTATGTGCGCACTGACTACTCATACTTAGTAAAAATAGGGGTAGGCGCGCAGTACTAGTCGGCAGTCCGGACCATGCCGACATTCAACAGAGGCTTTGCTGTGAGGCATAATCCGCGTAGGGCTTTTCTAACAAGAACCTCTACGAGGAACCGTCCGGCGGATCGAGAACTCCCCTCAAATGTCCTGGGCTACAGGAAACATTGTAGGTATGTCCACCTTCTTCCGCTGTGTATTAGTTACCATGCACGTATCAAGGGTTTTGTTTCCGTAGTATTAATCCCCTAAATCCTACAGTGGTATCAGAGCTTGTGTTACGGAGTTCGTATTTTTGATAAAATTGGTGTTCTTGGTTTTCTTTGAGTTGTCCGAAAATTTTAAAGGGGTTTAAAGTTCTAAAATTTCGCATTTTTTTGTTGTTAAAATTCGGACTGACCATGTTTTTCATGATGTTCTTAATAAAATTTGATGTTCATGATCTTAAAAGAAAAAATCAATTTTACCAAATTTGAATTTTGGATTCTTGATCATGACAAGATTTGATCTTGAAATTTGACCACAAACCCTAATTTTGGTGTTATTCGGGCGAACCACTTTACGTGTTCAAGGTGATATTTTTAATTTCTTAGTCCACATGTAAACCTATAGAAACCGAAAATATTGATAATATTTTTACAAATAATTCGGACGAAATTTTGTAGGTTAAAGATGATGCCAAAATTAGGACAATATTCACAAGATAATTGTGTTTATATATTTACTATCAATATATATCTAGAAATATTAGGGAACTAGTCAATATTGATAATATAGTTGCCTAAAGATTAAGAAAATATATATAATATTGATGGAAAATATATCCCTAATATTGACAATATTATATTCTCTAAAAGATATATATATATATATATATATATATATATGTTGTGTTGCCAATTATATATATGTATATATATTGTTGATTGATTATATATTTGTAAATAATAGAATCTTGACAATAAATATATATAATGTGTCCCAAAATATATATATATATATGTGCAGAAAATTAGACAATATTTAATTATTAATTTTTACTTCGAGGCCAAGTTAAGTTTTTAGTGGACTTCAAAACCCTAGATGACCCACAAGTAATAATTCGGACCGAACCCTATAGGTTATGGACCGGTCCAATTTTAGCACATCCAGGTCAGGTCAACCAACCCGGAATACCATGTGAACCGAACCGGACCGAACCGGGTTCGGGTCACACAGGTAGAACCGGAGCGGGTCAAACGCCGGGTTTTCTCAATTGGTCCGACCACTTCGGGTCGGGTCGCACCAAGGCAACTAACATGGGTCGAACCGACCCGGTTTGAGTGATGAACCGAACCGGTCCAGGTCCGACCGAACCATTTTTGTACCGAACCGGACCGATCCGAACCGGTCTGAACCGAACCGGAATTAATACGAACCGAATTAATTAAATTAAAATAGAATGGTCAAATTTTTAAATCCAAATGTTCTTCGAACTTTAAATTACCTACACAGTGCTTGCAGGTTTAAATTATTCGCGTTTTAATTAAACATGATGCCTAGTTTCGATTATGGGGATGGATCTCGGAGATGCATGATTGTGGGACTAAGTCATTTTGTGGGCTGAATTGCAATTGCTATTTAATTTATATTATCGCATGATTAGAACTGTCGTCTTGACTAAGTTAAGCTAGTAAGATTATGCATATTGTGGGCGGAGCCCTGGTTTACAATTAATGAGTTGCGCTCTATAATAGACATGCTGTGATGGTTGCAATTACCTATGATACATGTCTAGAAGTACGCATGAATGGTGTATACCATGAATTGCAAGTCAGCCCCAAATTTTTTAAAAACGTAATCAGTCGCCAAATATGCATATTTTTATGGTGTGATCACGCATGATGCGTATGCATGAATGTTGAGGATGGACTAGCATGTGATAATATACTTAAGCAGTAGAATTATATGCGCGTGATAATTTACTTGTGTAGTAGAATTATATGTGCAAACTGTTGGGTTACGGGGTTGGTTACTACGGAAACATAAAAACAGGTACATGCTTGTAATCAGAATTACACAGCAGAAGTTGTGCACATACCTTAAAATTTTTTTGTAGTCTCAAGGATCCTGCTGAGGGAGTTCAAGATCCATCAGACGGAGCCCGTAGAGGTTCCTGTTAAGGAAACCCTATGCGGTGTTAGCTCCACAGCAAAGCCTCTAATCGATTCTTGGCAGGGACGGATATCCAGAGTTTTTTGCTCGAAGCAAATTGGCACACCCTTGGTGTAGCAGGTGGGTTCAACCGAACTAGTTTTTAGGGAGGAGGGTTTTTTCTCTCCAATCACCACTTTGCTCATTGTAAGTTTCGGCAGGCCTATATATGTAAGGGAGACCCAATTTTGGGCTTCTCATGTCAATAGGGATTTGGGTCAAGCCCAATTTCCCTATTGTGACATTTACCCAATTTCTTAGATACATATTAATGGGGTTCCAATTACTGCGCCCAATCACAATATGCTAACAGCTCCCACTCGCCGAATGGGAGGGTGCATGTTAATGTATTGTTGTCCAAATCGCATCAACATTTCAGTCTTCTGATCTTGCCCCCTGCTTCCGTATAGTTCATACGAGGTTTGCCGTGTGACCGGCGGATACGACGGGCATTGTGCTACTCATCTGTTGGGAGTGTTGTAGCGCCCGCGAAATGTTGATTCCCTGTCTAAAATCAACCTGTTAAAAACATCAATTTGTATCGCGCTATATCCTAGGTTAACTGATAATTCTCCAATTGCCCAGTTTCCACATAGGAATACTTATCCAGGGCATCCGTACAAGTATTCACAACCTTCAACTAATATCCGGTTGATGGCCACCTAGTGAATACAAGACCGGTTTCCAAAGTCATGGTAACTTGGCCTTTTTCTTCAGCACTGCGCTCATACGCCGAGAAGCGAACATTGAGCCTGACCTTAGGTATTAGTTCTGAGTCCATGAGGATACTTCAGCCGCCTCTTCATAAGGCTCCCGGGATCTATGACACGCTCGAGGTGAAGAAGTTTGCGCCCGTCCGATTCTCGAGGATTCTTCCTAGCACAACCGAGCATGACCCCGTGGTCGAACATGGCACGCGTAGTATAAAACACGTGTCGATAGCATACCCGAAATCCTCAGGTGTTTGATATGTCAATGATGCTATCGCAGACTTTCATCTGGCCCGGAATGCGGTTAATGATGAACATAGTTCATCACCGGTGAAGTGCAAAATGAAGATCTTGTCGTGTTACTCTTAAACAAAATGATCGTTTTGCGCAACCAAGTTTCCTAACTGGTTCTTAGCCAGTTTTGTTTCGGAAGAGGTCCCCCTCTCCTACAAGACGACCGTTCCAGTGTGACAAGGCAAGGCCCACATTCGACATAATTTATGCAGAGGATTGCGTCCTCCTACGACTTCGTTTATAGACCGTAAATTCCGATGAAACCAAACATCATGACGTCGATGAATCATAAAATCGAATTGCAATTCTAATGTAACTTTCAATTATCAAAATGTTGTCACAGATTATACGCCCACTTTTAAACCTTACGCAATCCAAGCAGTTTAACATGCTTTTCAAATGTCTCTCTGCGTAATGGTTTAGTTAGTGGGTCCGCCACCATGTAATCAGTGCGCAAATATTCTAAAGTGATTATATTATATTCTACCATAGATTTAGCATAATTATATTTCACATCAATGTGTTTATTCCTACTATAGTACTTTGGATTCTTTATTGTCGCAATGGCTGCTTGACTGTTAGAGAACACCTTTACAGGTTTATTCCCGACATCGCCACCAAGCAGCGCAGTAAGAAGCCTTTTCAGCCAGACCGCTTCCTGTGCATTTTTGAGAGAGCAACGAATTCCGATTCCATTGTAGACAGCACGACACAGGATTGCTTCTTGCTCGTCCACGAAATTGCGGCATCAGCAAGGAGAAATACTCCTCTTGTGGTGGACTTACGATCGTCTGTATCGCCACCATGGTCGGCTTCACTGAATCCGGTCAATTCTAACTTCTTGCCCTCATAGCACAGTACGTAGTCGGCAGTACCTTTCAGATATCGTATGATCTGCTTTACAACTTTTAAATTTTGATAGCCAGGGTCTGATGTGAATCTTGCTACTAGGCCCACAAGGTAACAAATGTCTGGACGAGTGCAAAGCATGGCGTACATAAGACTTCCGACCATGCTTAAATACTCTACACTCCTCATATATTCACGCTCTTGCTGGTTCTTCGGGCCGTCGCGCTTTCACAACGCACACCTGAATACTACCGGCATTTCCACGGGTTTGACATCTTGTAATCTAAACCTTTTCAACAGTTTGTTCATGTAGGCTTCCTGAGATAGACATAATCTCCGGATGGCATGATCTCTAGCAATTTTAATGCCTATGATGTACGTAGCCTCTCCCATGTCTTTCATCCACGTTCGCAACAATGAGTATTTCATCTACGTATAAAGTTAAGATGACTTACTTAGACCCGGAGGTCTTTGTATACACGCATGGATCCTCGTGGAGATTCAAGAATCTGTTTCCAACGATTTCCTCGTGGAACCTGCGGTACCATTGCCGAGACGATTGTTTAATACCGTAAATGGATCTTTGGAGTTTACAAACTTTACGTTCGTTATCAAGACTAATGAAACCCTCCGGTTGCTCCATATAGATCTCTTCCTCCAGGTTTCCGTAGAGGAATGTGGTCTTAACATCCATTTGTGCGGCTCTAAATTGAGGCATGCGACCAGGGTTAGAATTTCCCTGACTGTGGTGTAGCTCACCGTCGGTGAGTACGTTTCATCAAAGTCCACTTCGTGAAGCTGGGTGTATCCTTTCGCAACTAGTCGATCTTTGTATCGCTCGACATTTCCATCAGCAGCTAGTTTCAGTTTCAGAACCCACTTCGCCCCCTATGGCCCTGCGGTTAGTAGGTAAATCAACTAAAGAAGATACTGAATTGGCTTTCATTGAGGCGATCTCATCTTCCATTGCTTTCCTCCATTCCTTCGCTTGATGTCCTTTCAAAGCTTGTTGAACCGTTACCGGTTCGTAAACATAACTTAGGGTGAATATCTCACCCTTCTCGATGGGATACTTCTTGGGAGAAGTTCGATGCCTTTGACTTCGTCTAGGCTCGTTAATCCCATCTTGAGTCTGAACGTTGTTCCCACTCGGAATAATGCTTTCTATCGGAGCATCACTCCCGCTTTCTATCGAAGCATCACTCCCAATGGGAACAAGGGCAGTGCTTGAACCTTGACCTACAACTTTTCTTGGACGACCTATCGATCTCGGATTTATACCTCCGAGATTAACTCCTTGATCACTAGAACCTGGAACCAAGTTGGTTGATCCACTCCCACTGAAACAATGGGTAGTTGTGGCATTATTGGATTTTCATCTAGCGGTCCAGCTACATGTTGTCAGGTTCAACTTGATTCGTACCTGCAGCAACAGTGATATGTGTTGTAGGATTGGCTCCTCCCACTGGGTTTACTATGAAAATGTCTTCATCGTCATTTAGTATACCATTCACTTGAGTTGCTGCCTCAAATCTCCCACTCGAAGTAAGTGGGACCTGGTCATCATCGTTATCCTGCTCCAATTCGATCAAGACTTCATCTTTTTTATCTCACCAAGCGTTTGAAAATTCGTCCTCAAGTCATGTAATGTCTCATGTTCGACCACGACACTATTATCTCAAGCTAATATAAACATGTATCCTCTAATAGTAGTTTTAATACTCTTAAGTATAAATACATGTTTAATGCGCAAGTTAATGTCGCATGATGATAAGATTTAACTCGTTATCATTCTCTTTTAGCTTTTATAGCATCGTGTTTGTCCGATTTTGTTGATGAAGTGCGTTGTCGATATGAATGTGTTGCCAGAATATCGTTCAAGGCGTTTAGAGGGAGAGTCATTTTACCTACGTCATCTTATTCATTTTCTAATTCATCTCCAAGGCTTATCCATCTTTGAACCGGGCATTGGGCTTTCGCCTTATGTGCCAGTTAATACTTTACGAGTTCGTGGTAGCCTTTTAAAGCATACCTCTTTTCGTCGTGTAAGCATTAATTGAATTATTCCCAAAAGGAGGCAAATGAAAAATTTAACATTCATTCATTAAAACACTTCATCATTAAATTCGTATTTTGAAAACGAAGTGTTCCGTCTTTCGAGGTAAACACCCCTGTGTCGCTTATTCCAGGTTTTATGCCATGGATTAAATCGTTTTGTTTCCAAAATTAAATTTTTATTTAATCCAATCGGTTTCGCACATGTTCATCATTACTGAATTTATCATATAATGGAGTACAAACAAATAAGGAAGAGATAAACCGGTTCGCTCTTAGAACTACGCAATCGATGGATATCTATGGTATTTCGATGTTTCACGATATTAGATGAATGAGTGTGAGTATCTTTGTTTGATCCGACCAATTGTACTTAGCGGATATTTCGGTTTCAATTTCATTTCGGATCGATCCAGTTTTATTGGGTCGATTAATTTTGATAAGTAGATCTCATTTCGAATCAGATGGAAACTACTTTATTCAATAAATCTGAATCTTAATCAATCAAAATTCAAACATCAAACTAACAAATAAGAGAATTGATGACAATGGGTCTGATTTAAGATCTTCTACGAAGCTATAGGAGATAAATGTAAAACTGCAAGGAGAACTGCTGCCAACTCGACCAACGACCCTGAAAGAAATGTTCACAAATGAATTTAGTCAGGTGACATTAGTCATCTAAAACTTAACGGCTTTATATGTCTGGCTAACGAGGTGGACTTGTTTAGGGCACTAATCAACAGTGTTTGTTCACCGGATCTCGTTTAAGGATCGATTTGATCCCGTTCCCTCTGCCGATTCCCTCGATCTCTTGCGGTGGTTCACAGTGGAACATTCCGGCTCCATTTAGTAGCTTTCGGCGAATAGGACCATGGTAAACCTAATCGATTCGATTAAGTAGCCCAATCCTTTGTCGTCGGCTAACCATGATAGCAGGTATCTCTGTGCAATATTGAGTACTTTCTTCCAACTGGATCTTTCTTCATGAAGATCCGACGTGGTTTTTACGCCAGCATCTTGGGAAATTAGGGCAACATACTCTAACAAAACTTTTCTGGCTTTGCCTGTCCTCCATCCACCGTAACGGAGTTTAAGGGCAGCGCAATGTTGAAGAGCAGTGCAATTTAGTTTGAAGTACTCTGCAACCTCTTTGTCTAAGGCTGCCAATATCACCTTACAAGCCCTCCAATCCTCAAGGCCTCTAATCCCCTGACGGGTTTTAAGATTGCCATATTCATCCACCAATGTCCTTCCCATTTCAGCATCAATACATTCGTGTGTATTTTCTGCATGAGAAGTTCCCTTACATGTTCACTCCATGCATCATAATCCATACCATCCAGATTGCGAGGTTAATAGAAGCGTACTGACCCATCCATGAAAACTAACACATTGATAATCATGCATAATCAGGGAGATAACAAGATTTTGAGAATGAATTGCATACATCAGATATCTATTAGGATGGAATACAAAATATAATGATTCATCAGCCATCTAAACCAACCGACTGCCAGTAAACTGAGGGAAGGGGGTTCATGAAAGAGTTCACATTAGCGTCGTCTTCAATCCAATAGATCAGTCTCTTAAAAACAATTTTATTCACAAATTACCGAAACATGAACTTTTGAAATAAGCATACCTGATCTTGGCTTTCCCAAGGCCCTTTTGTATTAAAAAATGTTTCGATGAACTTACGCATGCATATATAATTCTACTTCACAAGTAAATCATCGTAACAAGCCAAATTCATCCGCCGAACCACACATCATGTTTCGATGGATACGCGTCATGCGTCTAATGTTCTGAGGAACTCATGCTAGCATATACATAATTCTACTTTCTATGTAAACTATCACATGCAGCTACATCCTCAACTTTCAAGCATACGTGTCATACATGAACACTTCACATCAAACATGCATATTTGCTGACTGGTTTTTGTTTTTCAAACATTTAAAATATTAGGGACTGACTTGCAATTCATGCTTACAATTAATCATGTGTGCTTCTAGACATGAATCCTACCAATCCCTGTTGGATTATGGTGACTAATCCTACAGAAACGAAACCCTAGATACGTGCATGGTAACTAATTACGCAGCGGAAGAAAGTGGAAATACCTTTAACGATTTCTGTAGCCCAAGATCTTCGAGGGGAGTTCTCGATCCACCGACCGGTACCCCGTAGAGGTTCCTGTTAGAGAAGCCCTATGCGGTTTGATCTTCACAGCAAAGCCTCATTCGATTCTCGCGGAATGGATCTTACTTGAAGTAAATTGCTTGTCGCAATTTAGGCACCTCCTATAGGTGGGTTCCAGCCGAACTAGAGATAAACTAGGGGAGGGTTTTAATCTCAACAATTGGGAAGAGAGAATGAGCACTTAATAAGTCACCCCTAGGTCGCTATATATAGGTGTGGAGGAGGGAAAAATCCCACCTCCTTACTCCTTAGGTCGGCGCTGAACTTGTGTGGCAAGGGAGGCCCAATTTTGGGCCTCCCATGTCAAATGGGATTTTAGGCCTAGCCCAAAATCTCTAATGTGACTATGTCCTAATTTCTTAGGTACTTAGCCGTTAGTTAATGGGCTACCAATTACGGCGGCCCTTAACCTCAAATACTAATAGCTCCCACTCGCCGGAATGGGAGGGTTCCTATTTATATGTTGTTGTCCAACACAACTGCATTTGGTCTTTGATCCAATCCCTACTCCGAATAGTTCATACGAGGTTTGCCTTGCGACCAGCGGACAGGACGGGCATCCTGCTACTCATCTGTTAGGAGTATTGTAGCACCCACAGAATGTTGATTACTCATGTCTAATCAACCTGTTAAAAGTGAAGTGCCGCGCTGTATCCTAGGTCAACTGCAAATTTTCCAATTGCCCAGTTCCTACTTTGGGATACTTCTCTAGGGCATCCGTACAAGTTATTGGGATATTATATGTATGGGAACTAATATCTAATTATGCTAAGTTTTCTTAGTTCTAGTATTTACATTCTAGTCCCTAATATTTACTAGGGTTTTCATATTAGCCCATGAGGTCTCCTATATAAAGTAGCCTCCACTATTGTAATGGTCAAGCAAACCTTTTCATTATGTTTAGTATATTGAAAGCTTTGCTCCTATCATTCTCTCCAACCTCTCTACAATTATAAACGTTAATATGGTATAAGAGCTAGTTTCGATCTTGGTGTTTTGAAGATTTGCTGTTTTGAGGACAGTTTCTATGTCTGGGACCTTGGTGTATTGTAGCGGAGCATTGTGTTGCTCTTTGTTGCTTCAGCTGAGTTCTGGAGTTGTATAATAGTTCGAAGATTGAAGCATGTGGCTTCGTCTTTTGTTGGGTTGTTGAGGATTGAAGCATTGGAGCTTCGTCCTTCATGTTGGTTTGATGAAGACTGGAGCATTGGAGCTTCGTCTTGTTGGTTTGTTGCAGATTGGAGCATGTGGCTTCGTCTTGTTGGTTTGTTGAAGATTGGAGCATATGGCTTCGTCTTTTGTTGGGTTGTTGAGGATTGAAGCATTGGAGCTTCGTCCTTCATGTTGGTTTGATGAAGACTGGAGCATTGGAGCTTCATCTTTTATTGGTTTGTTCAAGATTGCAAGTTTTGTTAAACTTGATCTTGGTGATGGATAATGAAGCCTTGGAGCTTTCATTATTGAAGATTGGAGCTTTGTAGCTCGGTTTTGAAGATTGCTTTTGTTTCGGTTTGAATTGTTGAAGATTGGTGATGCGCTTCGGATTGAAGAAGGAAGAAGAAGAAGAAGATGGGGGAATATTGACATATTATATGTATGGGGACTAATATCTAACTATGCTAAGTTGTCTTAGTTCTAGTATTTACATTCTAGTCCCTAATGTTTACTAGGGTTTTCATATTAGCCCATGAGGTCTCCTATATAATGGAGCCTCCACTATTGTAATGGTCAAGCAAACATTTTCAATATGTTTAGTATATTGAAAGCTTTGCTCCTATCATTCTCTCCAACCTCTCTACAATTATAAACGTTAATACAAGTATTCACAACCTTTCAACTAATGTCAGGTTGGTGGCCACCTAATGAATACAAGAGTCGGAAAATTTTAGGTGTACTTGACCATCCCCATTGCTCATACCCTTAGTCAATCCCAACTGGTTTCCAAGACGTGGTCACTAGGCCTTTTTGTTCGGCACTGCGCTCACACGCCGGGAAGCACACATTGAGCCTGACTTTAGGTATGAGTTATGAGTCCGTGAGGATACTTTGGATGATCATTCATATAGCATCCGGGATCAGTCACACGCTCTAGGTGAAGAAGTTTGTGCCCGTACGAATATCGTGGATTCTATCTAGCACAACCAAGCATAACCCTGTGGTCTAACATGGTAGTATGAAGCACGCATCGATAGCATAACCTGAGTTTATTCAGGAAATTGGAAAATATCATATGTTATCGCAGATTCGTCATCTGGCCCAGAATGTGATTTTATTACGAACGTGGTTTGTAACGGCGATTTGCAGAACTTTGATCATTGTCGTGTTACTCGAAAAACCAAATGATCGTTCTGCTTAACCAGTTTTGCCACCGTGGTTCTTAGCCAGTCTCAACTTAATAGAGAACCCCTTCTCCGTCAAGACGACCGAGCCTGTGTGACGAGGCTTGGTTCACATTCGACATTATTTTATTGTGGAGGTTGGCCCTCCTACGACTAGTTTATAGAACGTGAAATTCCGATGAATATTTAAAAATTATGACGTCGTAATAATCATGAACTCAAACTGCAATTTATTTTCATTATATTTCAAAAAGTGTCATCACGATACCGTCTACTTAAACCCTACGCAGTCCCAGCATTTTAACATGCTTTTCGAAGACATTCCGGCATAGTGGTTTAGT
Source organism: Clarkia xantiana subsp. parviflora (assembly GCA_036873135.1). Lineage (NCBI taxonomy): Eukaryota > Viridiplantae > Streptophyta > Magnoliopsida > Myrtales > Onagraceae > Clarkia > Clarkia xantiana. Next base: position 10,051,264 of record JAPTYO010000013.1, on the reverse strand, counting down.
CAATGGACCCGCCATCATACTTTCAGTAGACAAGTATTCTAAAGTGATAACATTGTCCTCAACCATATTATTAGCAAAATTATATTTTATGTCAATGTGTTTCGTCCTGTTGTGGTACATGGGGTTCGTAAGTTCTGCAATTGCTTCTTGACTGTTAGAGTACACCTTCAAAGGTTTACTCTCGTCCTCGACGCCAAGCAATGCAGTTAGGAGCCTTTTAACCCAGACCACTTCTTGTGCGTTCTTAGAGAGAGGCATGAATTCAGATTCCATAGTGGACAGCGCGACACATGTTTGCTTCTTGGTCATCCATGAAATGGCGGCATTAGCAAGGAGGAATACTCCTCCTGAAGTGGAATTACGATCATCCACATCGCCACCATGGTCGGCGTCACTATATCCTAACAATTCGAGATTTCAACCCTCATAGCACAGAGCGTTTTCGGCATTACCTTTTCGGTATTGAATTATCCGTTTCACAGCCTTTAGGTGTTGAGTGCCAGGATCTGATTGGAATCGTGCTACTAGGCCAACAACGTAACAGATGTCCGGTCGAGTGCATTGCATGGAATACATTAAGATGCCATCCATACTTAAGTATTATGCACTGTCCATCTGTTTACGCTCCACCAGGTTCTTCGGGCCATCACGCTTCGACGGAGCCGAGCGCAATGGCGTATCCACGAGATTGGCATCCTGTAGTCGGAACCTTTTCAACAATTTGTTGATATAGGCTTCTTGAAATAGAAAAAGTTTACGAGCAGCTCTATTCCTAGAAATCTTAATGTCTAAGATGTATGTGGCCTCTCCCATGTCTTTCATCTAAAATATAGATGCAAGCCAGGACTTTGATTCATTCATGTAACTTACGTCATTTGCGGCAATTAGTATGTCATCGACATATAATGTCAAGATTACGTGCTTAGACTTGGAAATCTTCGTTTACACGCACGGATCCTCGTGAAGATTCACGAATACGTTTCCAATGATTTACTCATGGAATCTGCGGTACCATTGCCGGGATGATTTTTTAAGACCGTAAATAGATCTTTTGAGTTTACAAACCTTACGTTGGTTGCCAGGGGTGATGAAACCCTCCGGCTGTTCCATATAGATCTCTTCCTCCATGTTGCCATGGAGGAATGCAGTCTTAACATCCATTTGGTGCAGCTCCAGATCGTGGCTTGCAACCAAAGCCAATGTGGCTTGTACTATAGTGTAACGCACAGTAGGTGAGTAGGTCTCGTCAAAGTCCACTCCATGGAGTTGGGTATATCCTTTCGCGACAAGTCGAGCTTTGTACCGCTCGATAGCTCCATCAGCAGTGAGTTTCAATTTCAGAACCCACTTGGCACCTATCGCTAAGTGGTTAGCAGGCAAGTCAACTAAAGACTAAACATAATTGGCTTTCAAAGAGGAGATTTCATGTTCCATTGCTTTCCTCCAATCTTTCGCTTGAGGTCCCTCAATAGCTTGCTTAACCGTTACCTGTTCATCAACTGAAGTAAGAGTGAGTAACTCCTCTCTTTCGATGGGATACTTCTTGGGAGAAGTTTGTTTCCTTAGACTTCGTCTGGGCTCGTTTATCCCATCTATTGAACTTCACTCCCACTGGGAATAATGCTCGTTATCGGTGCAATACTCCCACGGGAAACAAGGGCGCTACTTGAACTTTCACCAACAACTTTTCTTGGACGACCTCTCTGTCTCAGGAATTTCACCTCCGAGATTAATTCGATGGTTATTATGACCGGAAATCGGGTTATTCGTACCAGCCGTACTTGTTACAGTAGGTAGTCGCGGTAAAATTGGATTTTCATCCATGGGTTCGGTAGCATGATCACGTCCAACTTGATTCGCATCTGCATCAACAGTGATCGTTGTGGTCGGATTGACTCCTCCCACTGGATTTACTATGAAAATGTCTCCATCTTTATTTACCATATAATTCACTTGTGTTGCAGCCTCAGTTCTCCCACTCGAATTTAGTGGGACTTGATTGTCATCGTCCTCTAGTTCAATCAAAACTTTTTTTTTTCCAAGTGTAGGAAATTCGTCCTCAAGGAATGTAACGTCTCTGGACTCATGTTTTCCTAAGCTGCGACAAACACGTATCCCTTAAAGTTCTCAGAGTACCTTATGAAGTTACTCTTCAACCCTCTAGGTCCTAACTTGCCAAACCAAACCAAGTGTCGTGGCTACCGACTTTGTTGGAACAAGGTTTATTACATGTGTTGAATTCATAAGTGCGTCATCTCAATATGAGATCGGCAACTTTGCTCGTGACATCATGGTTCTTACCATGTTCAGGAAAGTACGATTCCGTCGTTCAGGCACACCATTTTGCTGGGGTGTGTAAGGGATCGTAACTTGGTGTACAATTCCTTTTTCACTGCACAATTTCTTAAACTCATTAGAGAGATATTCTCCACCTCTATCAGTGCGAAGGGTTTTCACCTTTCTCTCCTCCTGATTCTCTACAAGGCTTAGAAAGCTTTTAAAGCAATCGATAGCCTCGGATTTATGAGAAATCAGATGAGTAATCCCATATCGGGTGAAATCGTCAATGAAACTGACAAAGTAACGTTTACCACTCCTTGCGGTAACATTCATGTGTCCAAAAACATCAGAATGAATTAAATGCAATGGATATTCGGCTCGTAGTGATTCACCGAATGACTTGCGGGTTGACTTTCCGGCTAGACAATCCTCACAAGTGGTTTTCACTACTTGTGTGGTGCCCGGGAGTAGACTTCTTCGAGCAAGGGTTTGAACCCTGTCAAAGCCTATATGTCCCAACCTCGCATGCCATCCGGCTACATCTGTTTCTGCTTCTTTAGACGACAATGAATACATTCGGTTCGAATGTCCATACACATTAAGATTCATAACGATGAGTCCATTAAAGGAAAATGCATTGTCATATAAGGTTTTACCTTTATTGATACGAACAAGGGAATTCTCAAATGATAAAGTAAAACCATTTTCCATAAGATAAGTAACAGAAACAACATTCCTTCGAATTCTTGGAGCAAAGAGGACGTTTTAAAGGAGTAAGGTTCTGCCATTGCTTATAGGCAATTTGCAGCTCCCTATTCCTTCGACGTCAACTTGAGAGTTGTCGCCTACATATATCCATTTTGAATCCTTCAGCATTCGTCTGAAAATAGCAAAACATATTCTTGTCATTGGTTATGTGGTATGTTGCACCTGAATCAAGAATCCTAGAAGAATTTGAATCAGTTAACATGACTGTGAAGGAAACTAAAGTTTCCTTAACATATCCAATGTCGCATACTTTGTCAGTACGCGATTTGATAGGCCCAGTTCCATCGCCTATTCGGCGAGGAATAGAGCCCTTGCAAACAACATCTCATTTTAACTGGAGTTTGCTATGTTCAGGTTCAATCAATGTTTTACCGTTGACAACCTGTTTTTTCTTTCCCTTGCCCCATTTCCTCTTCCTCTATCCAACAGGTTGTTTTGGCACAACGGTCTCTTTCGTAACCGGTGCCAATCGAGATTGTTCCATCTCGATGATCTTCATGACACTAGGGAGATACAACATCGAGCTTCCGAGGGTCGGTTATGTCCTGGTTGCTCTCCAGGACTTAGGGAGTATCCCAATTATGGCTTGAATATTGTCACATTCAACCATCTGACTCTCTTCCTCAATAGGTTTAATCATGCTAAGGAGTTTATGTGATTTTTCAAGTACATTGGTGTTGTTTCTCTTTATACATTCGTCCAAAGACGGTATAAGTGGGTGTAGTGTAACTGCTATCCCACTCCCATGTTTCAGGAAAAGGGCATCCCAGATATCCTTTGCGAAAGGAATATCCTTATGCACGGTTTCGATGTGCGAAGACATCAGCGATAGCAAAACATCCTTAGCCCTTGTGTCATCCTGCTCCCAGTTGAAGTGGGCATATGCGAGGCCTTCAGTTAGGTGTACATCTGGACAACTCATCGTTTTCTGAATGTGGTATAATAGACCATCATCTTCTAGTAGATCACTGATGCGTTTGCACCACAAGTCGTAGTTCGTCTCATTCAAAAGTTCATTTGCACAAGATGAATCCATCTGTGTTTTCATTCGATACTAACATATTGACAATTTTCATAAGAGGGAAGACAAAAACATTTTGAAAAATACATTGCATTCATCGGACATCTATGAGACAGAAGATATCAAATAATGATTCCTCAGACATCTAACCCAACCGACAAACAGTAAAGCCCGAGGGAAGAGGGGTCGTGAAAGAGTTCACATTACCGTTATCTTCTTTCTAATAGATCAGTCTTTTAAAACGGTTTAATCGCTTTAACTGGAACGGGAGATTTTAAAACACCTGATCTTGGCTTTCCCAAGGCCCTTTTGAAAATGTTTATAGGAACTATAGTTTGCACATAGAATTCTACTATCCCAGTAAATTATCATGGCATATCACATCCAAGAAACCAAACACACCTCATTCATACGCGTCATGCGTCTAATGTTCCGAGGAACTCATACTTAGCATATATAATTTTACTTCCCAAGTAATTATCACATGCTAATACATCCTGAACATTCATGCATATGCATCATGGGTGATCAAACCATACAAACATGCATATTTGGCGATTGATTTCCATTTTAAAAACATTTGGGGTTGATTTGCAATTCATGCTATAAATCAATCATGCGTACTACTAGACATGAATCCTAGGAAATTGAAAACCATCACAGCATGTCTATCCTAGTGCGCAACCATCACAGCATGTCTATCCTAGTGCGCAACTCATTAATTGAAAACCAGGGCTCAGCCCACAACATGCAAAATCCAGCTAGCTTGACATAGTCAAGAAGAAAGTAATAATCATGCAATAATATCAATTAAATAACAATTGCAATTCAGCCCACTAAATGATTCAGTCCCAAAATCATGCATTTCCGAGATCCATCCCCATAATCGAAACTAGGTATCAGGTTTAGTTAAAGCGCAAATAACTTAAACCTGTGAGCACTGTGTACGTAATTTAAATTTTGAAAACATTATTAAAAATTTGACCATCCTATTTTAATTAATTAATTCAGCTCGGACGAATTCCGGTTTGGACCGGTCCGGTTCGTTACTAGGGTCCGGTCCGCCACAATTCGGTTTTAAAATAGGATTCAGTTCGGTTCGACACTCAAACCGGGTCCGTTTGACCCATATTAGTTGCTCCGCCAACCTGACCCGAATAGGTCATGTTAGGTTATAAAGTCTAGGTCAACGGGTCGTCAATCTAAAATTTATCTCCCACTAATGAAATGTCGGGTTCAGTGCTCCTAGGACTAGTCGTTCTGATCCGTGCCCTTATACTCCCTTGGGGTAGTCGTTCTGATCCCTGCCCTTATACTCTCTTGGGGTAGTCGTTCTGATATGTGTCCTTCTCTTCTCTCCTTCTGACCTCCTTTCCTTCTCTCCTTCTGACCTCCTTTCCTTCTCTCCTTCTGACCTCCTTTCCTTCTCTCCTTCTGACCTCCTGAGGCTTGTACTTCTTACCCCTGGGGCTTGTCCTACTGCTCTATGCTCTTCTGCTTCCTTGGTTCTCCTCTCCTTGCCACCCTGCAAGAGGGGCAATACCAGGCACAGAGGGGGGGGGGGGTGGTGCCTGATGAACCCTCTCCGATGCCTAAGTCAGTACGGTTTTAGAGAGATAAAGCTAGAGAGATGTCAGAGCAAAATTGTGCAACTTGCCAAGATCCCCAAATGAGTTGTGAAGGTGGGGTATTTATAGGCAACGGTGTCATTAAGGTGGCTTAATGACATCGTTAACCTTTAAACACAATTAATTAACCTTTAAGCACATAATTAAGACCTTAGGATTCGGAGAAGGTAGGCGGAGTGGACCGAGTGTGGGAGTCCGAAAATGGTGCCGGGGCCCTTGGGGGGAGGAGAAATCTGACCCCCAGGGGTAGGGGTTGGGTGAGGGCACCCAACCCCTCCTAGGGAGGATGGGGTTGGCCAACCCCATCCCCCCTAGGGGAGATCGGGTTGGCCGACTCGATCTCTTCTAGGAGAGATCGGGTTGGCTGACCCGATCTCTCCTAGGAGAGATCGGGTTGGTCCACCCGATCTCCCCTAGGGGAGATCGGGTTGGCTGACCCGATCTCTCCTAGGGGAGGTCGGGTGTGGCCACCCAACCTCACCTAGGCGAGTCTGACTCGGCCGGACGAGCGCTTCGGCCTCGTCCGAGCCGTTGGTGTTTTCGCGAAGGGTTCGTTGAAGTTTCGATTTACAATCATTAACGTGGTGATAAAAATAAAGCGATTCGGAAGTCAACGGGTTCAAATTGGGCGTATATCCATCACATGCCCCCGAGTCAACCAATGGCCTAACCCTTGATTGACTCTATTTCAGGATGGTATGACACGCGCAATTTGAAACCGGGGTTTTACCTCCTTGTCTGAATGCCTGCTTACCCATGGATGCGTGCCTCTGACTCTGCCCCCTGCCTTATGAGATAGAAGAATTGTAAACGTCAGAGTAGCACGGACTTGTGCCTAGGCACGCGTCCGTCTGAGGTGGGAGTAATAAATCTATCTTTGCTACAGGCGTATACTCGAAAAATACACGCTTGCATAAGGATGCAATACGAATACACCTAAGTGACTCATGCTTCAATTTCGTGCCGGGATTCTGCCCAAGTGAAGGAAAATTTAATTTTGGTCCGAAATTTTTCTAAGTATGGGATACTGGAAAATACACCTAGGATGTTAACTAGGAGTGAAACATGGACATATCATGAACATGAGGATGTGTACTAGCATACATGCAAGTAGGAACATAAGGATGGGAGTGAGTAGAGACATGATGCGATTGTAGTCATGAATGTATGCATGAATATATGGCGGCCATGTGCATGGACGTCTAAATGTTTGAACACATGGGAGTGTGTACGTGGGCATGCATATGAGTGCAAGCATGAACATGTATGTATGTATGGATGGGTTGTGAGTATAAGCATGAGTGATGACATTGATGTACCTGTAGATGTTAATCATGAATATGAGCATAAGTGCAAAGGTGAGAGCATAGACCTCTCCTTTACTTGAGGGTGGGAACTCTGCCACTCAATGGGACACAACGTTCCGCCTCCCTCGTACTAGCGTGAGCATTGTCCATTAATCTCGACTTTCGGCACGTGTCACATTTTTCCTTCATTCGTTGGAGCGTGTGTATAGCTCTTGACCTTTACCCTGCAATTTGTTCCCCATAAAAGTGAGGGTGAAAAAGCTTACAAGCTTTCTTCTTACCGCCGCGAGCGAAGGGGTCTATTGACATGTGTTAAGGGTTGACCCTTCCTTCGGATGTGCTGGAGCGTTCCTCCATTTGGGGAAACTAAAAGTTCGCCCTCTTCCCTTGGTGTTAAGGTTGCCCCCGTAGTAGGCGTATCTCGCCCCTCCCTGAGTAAGGGTCGATCTTTACGTTGGTTGCTCGTATAGATGACTCACTTTTGGGAAGCTTTCTTCTTCAGACAGGGAGACCTTGAAGATCGTTTTCCGAGGTGGTCCGACGAAATCTGACCGTCCGTTGAATCAGATGAGAGGGAAGAACCCTCTAGTTTTGCTTATCAGGCCAAGAAATTTTCTAAGTCAGGGGTGGCTGCTAATGCTTCCAGTATGTTCTTTTTCCCTTCTTTTTTCTTTGTGATATACTTATGATTGTTCTCATGCTGCTTCCTTCTTGTTGTTAGAGCGTTCTTCCCTGGTTACCGAATGGTTCTTGTGGTGGGTGAGAGTTCAAGTCAATCTAAATCCAAGGCGCGGAAACCTGACTCTGAGGTCGGGCCCTCGGCTGCCAAGGAGAAGGAAACCGCGAGAGGCTCTCCTTCAAGTGCCCCCTTGCTGACTCCCTCCCCTGATAAGGAGGTAGTGGTTGAAGAGGCGACCTCTTTGCTAGACAAAAGGAAACAACCTGTGGCTGGCGATGGGGTGATCATAGGTCTTGATGTCTCTTCTCTATCCCCTGCCCCCCAGCCGAGGGGCCGAGTCTCAATTTTATTTCATCTTCATGTAGATTTGACGACTTTTGAAGGTGTTTTTGTCTTTCCTATGGGTTATGTTATTAACCCCTGCGTTGAAGATTTTTCTTTTGGTGATGGGTGTGATCATCACCTTTCATTGAGGTTCCTTTCTCTTGCCATGGCTCTGATTAAGATAGCAAATTCTTGCTTTGGAGTTTGGTGGAGACTGCTCCTGAGTTAGCCTCTACTAGTATCGTAGTTGTGATCGTTGTGGGGATCGTTTTGTTATATGCCCTCAATAGTGCTTGTCGTGATTCTTTGCTTCATGGTTGATTTCGTGAGATATGGAGGTTGTCTTCATAATGAGGACGTCTCCTTCCTGGTATCACCCAGTGGGTTGAAATATAAGTGCCTACCTTTGATGAGCGTACGAAGGGTGTTGTTTTTCCTTTTTCTTGAACCTCCTCCTAAGGCTAGGCGTAGCCTTTTGATGTTCGTGGTCGGGATGGTGTCTTTACAATGCATGTCTTTGACAGATGTTTTATGATGTGCTGCCATGATAATCACTTCGGGGTATGTGGACGTGATAGCCACTTCGTGATGTGTCGGAGTGATAGCCCTTCTGTAGTGTGTGGACATGATAGCCACTTCAGGGTATGTGGACATGATAGCCACTTCAAGGTATGTGGACATGATAGCCACCTCAAGGTATGTGGACATGATAGCCAATTCAGTGTATGTGGACATGATAGCCACATCACGATGTATGAGGTTGTGCTTTAGTATTCCTTTCTCATTGGAGAGCCTTCATTGCTATATTTGCCTTTTGTGTAGGCTATGTTTGTTGGGTTAGGTCCCGATGTCTCGTCTTGTCGGATGTTGTATCATTTATGCTCTTTAGATGTCTCCTTCATGAGTTGTGCTTGACGATGTTCAAGTCTGATACGAGCATAGGTCACGCGAGGGCGACATGCATGACAATAACATTTGTCGGAGGTTGATTTGTGTGACTTGTAAGGCAATTCTCTTCTTGATGGGTCGAGCTTATTTTGAGAGCTTTGACCTTCGGATTTCATGTCTTTGCTATCCTTCTTGGTGGTGTTGGGTTCCTTTGAGATACTTCTCTTGACTTGTGATATGAGTGGTAGGATAACTCGTTACTTTTCATGATAACCTCTTGTGCTTCTGTATATGATCCTTTGGTCATGGACTTCTCCTTTGAATATGCTTTCCTTTCTTTATCTTTCTTTTGTGCTTTCCTTCACATCATACCTGCTATCTCATCAAGAAAAAACATTACTTGTTCTTCACCTTACTTTACTTAGAAATTTCTTTCTCATGGTATCCTTCTGAGCATGGTGTGATGATCTCTTCTGATACCCCTTACACGGTATACGTTGTACTGTTAGACCAAAGATACGCTCTTGGTGGGCGTCGAAAACTGTTCACGAGACAGGCTCTCGGATGGCACTTAACGTTTCACAGGATAGGCTCCCGGAGGGCTCAGGTTAGTCCAAAGATACGTTCCTGATTGGCGTCGAAATCTGTTCACGAGACAGGCTCTCGGACGGCACTTAACGTTTCACAGGATAGGCTCCCGGAGGGCTCAGGTTAGACCAAAGATACGCTCCTGGTGGGCGTCGAACTGGTAGTTTGAAATCTACCTCAAGATACGCTCTTGGGGGCGTCGAACTGGTAGTGTTTTTTCTACCTCAAGATACGCTCTTGGGGGCGTCGAATCTGGTAGGTTGCAAATCTACCTCAAGATACGCTCCTGGGGGCGTCGAATTCGTAGTTTTTGGAAACCACTCTCAAGATACGCTCTTGGTGCGTCGAAGTTCGTAGTGTAATAACTACTCTCAAGATACGCTCTTGGGGGCGTCGAAGGTCGTAGTATGAACACTACTCTCAAGATACGCTCCTGGGGGCGTCGAAGTTCGTAGTTTTTGGAAACCACTCTCAAGATACGCTCTTGGTGCGTCGAAGGTCGTAGTGTAATAACTACTCTCAAGATACGCTCTTGGGGGCGTCGAAGGTCGTAGTATGAACACTACTCTCAAGATACGCTCTTGGGGGCGTCGAAGGTCGTAGTATAAAAACTACTCTCAAGATACGCTCTTGGGGGCGTCGAATCTGTTCGCGGGATAGGCTCCCGGAGGGCACAGGGTTCGTAGTTTTAGAGCTACTCTCAAGATACGCTCTTGGGGGCGTCGAATGTGTTCGCGGGATAGGCTCCCGGAGGGCTCATAATATTACCTTATCTTGTGTCCTTACTCATGTAGTGTGCGTCTTTGGTATGTTTTTCGAGTCTTTACTTGACTTTTCCTTCTATGATATTGCATGCTACCACGCTTTTCCTTCAATATGGGAGGTCACCTCTCGAGGGCGATGTTTGTGTGTTGCCAACTTAGGACGAGTTCGTATAGGGAGTTGATGATGTTTTCTTCTTATGTGACCTCTTCTAGGAGAAGTGGTATTGCATGTTCTTGTGATCTTCTGCCTCTAATCTCTTCTTTTACACTTAGGTGGACTACCAAGCACTTATTCGTTTGGTGCCCCCCAAGTTGCTTGGTGGTCACACCGCCTTTCATATTTGGCCGTTGAAGGCCCCTCGTTCATTTTCTTGGTTGGGTACCCCTTATGCTCGGGGCTCCCTTGTCTGCTTCTTTGAATGCGATGAGTGTCCCTTGTAGGATTTACTCTTTCTCACGCTTGCTTGTTTCAGTCATAGGCATGGTTTGGATGATGCCTTTGTCGGATGTGTCTTTGGAAGTTGGGTGGAAGAGCTTTTGCTTTGGGTGGGTGGTGGTGGATTTCATTCTCTTGATAACTAGGATGTGGCATTGTTTGTATCCTAGGGTGCTTGTAAATTCTTTCCCCCCCTTCCTTGTGTTTTAGGTTGAAAAGCTTTCTCATAGAATGGTGTCTTGAGTTGTTAGTCTCGTAGGTGTGTTTCAGACTAGTCAATCTGATCCATGCTCTTTGCTCGTGCATGGGGGGTCTGATCGGGCTGTGATAATCTTGGAGTGTTGTGGCACTTAGTGTGCTTTGCCTTTTCCTTTACATTGGAGTATTCTTCAATGCTTTTAGGGAGTGTCACATTGGTCATGCTCCTCCCACCTTGAATCTTGATTATAGACTTCCTTTGAATTAGGACTTGAACCTAAAAATGATGTTTTCCTTTAGGTTTGCAAGTGATGCTCCATGATTTTCTATGGGTTTGTCCCCGTATTGGCTATTCCTTGCTGGATAGCTTCATTAGAGGCTGCATTTGTGTTGCGTACGTATACGTGTTTGAGGTGTGTTGAGCTGACAAGTCCCTCCTTTTTTGTTTTATCATAACCTTCATTCATCATGTATTCGGCGTATGGCTTTAAAGGCGGGATATTTTTTAGTGCCCCTTTTATCGTGGCTCTCCTCTTGATGGGATGCCAGAGTCAAATGTCTTATCATTTGCAGACAGGGTGGTTGATCGGGATGTGCGTCTAGTGTGAAGGTCGATCTTGAAACCTTACTCCCCAAGCTTTTGAGCTCTTCTTTGGTTGATCTTGTAGAACTATTATCCTGCCCTAAGGCTCTTGATAGGAGATGTATCTCATTTTCACACTCTAGTTGTTGCACTATCTCTTTTGCTAATCTTGCATCTTTAGAGTTTCTCTCTTGGTGCATGACTTCAATGACCGAATTTTCTACCGATGTTTGTTTTGTTAGGACTTGTATCCTTGGCTGCCTTTCTTTCTTGTGCGACGGCGAGGGAGTGTTTATGAACACTCAAATGTGTCGTACTTGGTAGAGGTATGCGCCTAATCTTTATGGCGCTGTCTTGAATCTTCGTGTACCTATCTTTGATGAACATGTTATTCATTGCATATATAATACGGAGTCCAAGGATCTCCGGGTTAGGATCATATTTTGAGAACAGAGACATAGTCATCTATTAGATAACCTCTTTATCTACGGAGTTTATTTTTGCAAGAATAAATGCAAGGATACTTGTAAGGATACTTTTAAGGATATGTGTTCCATCCTTATTCCTGGTTCATTTGCAGTGCCGTGTCCCTAATGGGTGTGTTGATGTTCTGACCACCTTTACTAGTAGGGGGTCCTTTGGTATTAGGTATGCCTGACTCTTCTCTAATATCATCAATGGTTGGTCATGGGAGATGTCTGACGGACTCCCTTCATGTACTATGGTTCTCTTCATGTCAAAGTTGGTGATTCCCTCTCTTATGACTAACATATCATTGTGTGGAAATACTATGTTTTCCATATCCCTTTTTAAAAGCTTGATGATGGTGTCACCGTTCTTCCTTTGCTAGGCTTGGTGTCCTTGAGGGTTTTTGATGGAGGTGTATTCCATTATCTGGGATGAGCTTTCTAAGTGTAGTTGTATCTCCTGGCTATTTTGTGAAATCATAAAGATCCGCTGGAGGTGTTTGCCTCTGATGGTGGGTGTTACCCATGTGATATGGTTTCCTCCATTTTTGGAGGGATGTGTTCGCGGCTACCCCCTCTTGTGCTAATGGGCGTTTGTGGGGAGGGCATGTTGTGACTGGTGCCCCCCTTGCATACCAATGCCAGATGGGATCCTTTGACGGGCTTGGCCCTAGGATGCTTAGTGGAAGGTTGTAGTAGGGGTAATCATTTGTGACCTTCATGGTAGTTCCTCTATAGGATGTTGGGAGTGCTCAACTTATTTTTGTAAGTGAGCCTTCCATCTTGTGATCTTTCCCAGAAACTTGACCTTATAGGTGTTCTTTGGGATTGAGGAATCTGTTGCTTGTGCATCTCTTGATTGGCGACGGCCTTTTACTGATTCTTCTAGTGGTCCACCTGTGTATATATATATCACGGAGCCCGAAGGCGTCCGGTATGGTCATTCTTGGAAAACATGTTGATATCAAGTATCAAAATCTACCCCTTATAGGGAGTTGACTTGTTATGCAGTTAAATTAAATAAGAGGATATGGGAAGGATATGGGTGTGGGGTGTTGATATCCCCTGCTTCCTTGGTAATGTAATTGTTTTCCTCTGTTAGTCTGTGTGTATTTCTTCCACTTGAGGAATATAAGGTCGCATCCTTGCAAGGTGGACTATGTGGAGGTGTATCCTTCATGTATGCTATGTGCGATCTCACTCTACTATGTCTCTCCATGAGGCTTCCCATTGTAGTAGCTATGTGCTGACGTGGTGTGGTACTCTATGAGTCCCCTGTTCAAATCCTTGTCTTTTCAACTCCTCCCCTGTCCTAGGGGGATGTGTGCCAAGGGTTGTCATGCACAAGGGGTTTGGATCTGTTGTGCTGTATCATGGGTAGGTGGTTGCCTTGTTGTGTTGTTGGGACTATGTCCCTCCCTTTGAGCTTTCCTTGGTATGTCCCTTAGTCATGTCTGTAGTGATACGGACTGTATGTGTACATTGCCAGGGTGGATGTTGGAACTCCTATATCCTTGTTGGTCTGGCATGTATGTCCTCCCTTAGTGCGGTGTATGTCCCTGTTGGGGTACTTGGTTGAATCCATGCCTCCTTGGAGGTCTTGTCTGTCTATCTGCCCCCATGGGGGTGTATGCCCTGGCATCCTGCTGTGTCTGTTGCTGCCTTGGAGGCACAAATTGCTGTCTTCCCTCTAGGAGTGGCCCTGGTTATCTCTCACTTGTTCTTCTCGCTGCCTTGTTCGAGGGTGCGAGTGGTGTTCTTCTTCTGGGTCTTGTTCTTCCTCATGAACTTCTTCTTCTTCATGCTGGTGTTGCCTTCTCTGCCTGTTCCTCAGAGTCTCTATATGGGCTAGCAGCTCATCCAATGCGTTCATCAACCTCGGAGTCACTGTCTGTGCCCCTTGCGAGTATTCGGGCCTTATGTTGGTTGTGTGGGCACGATTGTCGTTCCTTTGAGTTAATGTTCCATATGGATACCCTTGAGGTTGTGCCTCATAGTAGTACCCCTGTGGAGGTGCCGTGTATTGGGATGGCACTCCTTGTTGCCCCCCTGTCCCTGTGGCTTCCTAGTCAATGGAGTTGGAGCTGTGGAAGCCTCCTCCCTGCTTGTTAGGCTGGGGTGCCTGTGGGGCTACTTGAGGCTCTGGTGTGCAGGCTGTTTCTCTGGGTTAGGCTGCCTTGCTGGAGGTATAGGCTGTCTCTCTCGCCTATTGCCCCCAGGTGGGCGGTGATGCCTAGATACTAAGCTGTTCGTCATCGCTCTTGTTATTGCCAGGCTTTCTATTCGAAGCCCACAGACGGCGCCAAGTGTTAGGTTATAAAGTCTAGGTCAACGGGTCGTCAATCTAGAATTTATCTCCCACTAATGAAATGTCGGGTTCAGTGCTCCTAGGACTAGTCGTTCTGATCCGTGCCCTTATACTCCCTTGGGGTAGTCGTTCTGATCCCTGCCCTTATACTCTCTTGGGGTAGTCGTTCTGATATGTGTCCTTCTCTTCTCTCCTTCTGACCTCCTTTCCTTCTCTCCTTCTGACCTCCTTTCCTTCTCTCCTTCTGACCTCCTGAGGCTTGTACTTCTTACCCCTGGGGCTTGTCCTACTGCTCTATGCTCTTCTGCTTCCTTGGTTCTCCTCTCCTTGCCACCCTGCAAGAGGGGCAATACCAGGCACAGAGGGGGGGGGTGGTGCCTGATGAACCCTCTCCGATGCCTAAGTCAGTACGGTTTTAGAGAGATAAAGCTAGAGAGATGTCAGAGCAAAATTGTGCAACTTGCCAAGATCCCCAAATGAGTTGTGAAGGTGGGGTATTTATAGGCAACGGTGTCATTAAGGTGGCTTAATGACATCGTTAACCTTTAAACACAATTAATTAACCTTTAAGCACATAATTAAGACCTTAGGATTCGGAGAAGGTAGGCGGAGTGGACCGAGTGTGGAGTCCGAAAATGGTGCCGGGGCCCTTGGGGGGAGGAGAAATCTGACCCCCAGGGGTAGGGGTTGGGTGAGGGCACCCAACCCCTCCTAGGGAGGATGGGGTTGGCCAACCCCTCCTAGGGAGGATGGGGTTGGCCAACCCCATCCCCCCTAGGGGAGATCGGGTTGGCCGACCCCATCTCTCCTAGGAGAGATCGGGTTGGCCGACCCGATCTCTCCTAGGAGAGATCGGGTCGGCCGACCCGATCTCTCCTAGGAGAGATCGGGTTGGCTGACCCGATCTCTCCTAGGGGAGATCGGGTTGGTCCACCCGATCTCCCCTAGGGGAGATCGGGTTGGCTGACCCGATCTCCCCTAGGGGAGGTCGGGTGTGGCCACCCAACCTCACCTAGGCGAGTCTGACTCGGCCGGACGAGCGCTTCGGCCTCGTCCGAGCCGTTGGTGTTTTCGCGAAGGGTTCGTTGAAGTTTCGATTTACAATCATTAACGGGGTGATAAAAATAAAGCGATTCGGAAGTCAACGGGTTCAAATTGGGCGTATATCCATCAGGTCAGACCAATTGAGAAAACTCGGTGTTTGACCCGCTCCGGTCTAATCCGCGTAACCCGAACCGGTTCGGTCCGGTTTGACCCGTCCGGTCTGGTTCGGTCCACGTGGTGTTCCGGGTTGTTTGTCCCGACCCAGATTTGCTAAAACTGGACCGATCCATAACCCACAGGGTTCTGTCCGAATAATTACTTGTGGGCCAAGTAGGGTTTTAAAGTCCACTAAAATCTTAACATGGCCTCTAAGTAACAATCAATAAATAAATATTGTCCAATTTTCTGCACATATATATATATATATATATATATATATATATATATATATTTATTATCAAAATTCTATATTTATGAATATATAATCAACAATATATATATATATAATTGGAATCCACATATATATATATAACTAGAATGTATTATTATCAATATTATATATTTAAGAATATATATTTCATCAATAATATATATTTTTGAAATATTTCAGTCATTATAGGGTTACTTGTGGACTAAGAAATCAAAAATTTCACCTTGAACTCCTATAGTAGGTTCGGCCAAAACTAACACCAAATTAGGGTTTGTGGTAAAATTTCAAGATCAAATCTTGTCACGATCAAGAATCCAAAGTTTAAATTTGATAAAAGTCTTGCATTTCTTGAAGATCATGACATCAAATTTTACTAAGAACATCATGAAAATTTCGGCCAAGCATGGTGTTACCCAAAAATCGAAAATTTTAAAACTTTGAACCCTAGATTAAAAATTTCGGTATGGCCAAGCAACAAGAAAATCCAAGAACATCAATTTTATCAAAAACACGAACTCCCTAACACAGGCTCTTATACCACTGTTGGATTATGGTGACTAATCCTACATAAACGAAACCCTAGATACGTGCATGGTAACTAATTACGCAGCGGAAGATAGTGCACATACATTTAACTATTTCTGTAGCCCATGATCTTCGAGGGGAGTTCTCGATCCACCGACCGGTACCCTGTAGAGGTTCCTGTTAGAGAAACCCTACGCGGTTTGATCTTCACAGCAAAGCCTCATTCGATTATCACGGGATGGATCTTACTTGGAGTAAATTGCTTGTCGCAATATAGGCACCTCCTATAGGTGGGTTCCGGCCGAACTAGAGAGGGAGTAGGAGGAGGGTTTTAATCTCAACACTTGGGAAGAGAGAATACGCATTTAATAAGTCGCCCCTAGGTCCCTATATATAGGAGTAGAGGTGGGAAAAATCCCGCCACTTTACTCCTTAGGTCGGCGCCGAACTTGTGTGGCAATGGACGTCCAATTTTGGGCCTCACATGTCACATGGGATTTTAGTCCTATCCCAAAATCCCTAATGTGACTTGGTCCTAATTTATTAGGTACTTAGCCTTTAGCTAATGGGCTACCAATTGTGGCGGCCCTTAACCCCAAATTCTAACAATCGTAACCATCACAACATTTCTGTCCTAGTGCGAAAATCATATATTTAACCAAGGCTCTGCCCCCAACATCCAGCTAGCTTGACGTAGTCAAGACAACAGTTCTAATAAATATATGTGACGAAAAGTAAACAATTGCAATCCAGCCCTCTGATTAATTGAGTCCCTAAATCATGCATTTCCAAGATCCATCCTCATAATCGAAACTAGCCATTAAGGTTTAATCAAAACATGAAAGTTTTAAACCTTTGAGCACTGTGTATACTAATTAAAGTTAAAAAAACACTTGGATTTTAAAACTTCACCATCCTATTAATGACTCGATTTTGATTTTGAAAGTCCGGTTCGGTTCAGTCAATTTCGCTCCGGTTCAGTTCGGGTCTAGTAAATCTAGTTCGGTTCAGTTCGGTTTTATTTCAAAAACCTGGTTCGGTCTGAACCTGTCCAATAATATAGGGTTCGGTTAGGTCCACTTAGTTACCCCGGTTCGACCCAACCCGACTTGGTCGAACCGATTAAGAAAATCTGGTTTGGTTTTAATCCTATCCGGTTTTGCAAATTGGACCGGCCCATTAAACCCATAGGGTTGGGCCGAAATAATCTTGTGAGCTAAGTAGGGTTTTATTGTCCACTAAAAACTTAACTTAGCCTCCAATAATTATTAACTATATAAAATAATATCCAATATTGCATATATATATATATATATTTCGGCACATAATAAACATATATATATTTATTGTCAAGATTCTATGTATAAAACAAAATCTATCAACAATATATATATATATATAAATTTCGGCTATTATATATAAATATATATTTTATTTATTGTCAATATCTTTAATATGGAAACAAATATATTGACAATATATTTTCTCAATCGTTTAGGTAACGAAATCTATCAATAATAATCTAATCCCTATAAATTAGCTAGATATATTGATAGTGATAAATATTTCTATATATTAATGTAAACCTATCCTTATGTTTCTAATTATAGATATATTGTATCTTTAATAAAAATTAAAATATGGTAAACAATAATACTAATTGTTTCGAACGAAATACACATTACTTGGGGCCTCAGAAATTAAAAAAAATTTACCTTGTAATTCCTATAGGGTTCGGCCAAAAACATGAAACTGTAGACAATTGGTCATATTTCAATATCAAATTTTAATAATATCTATAATCAAATGTTTGATTTTTATAAAAGTCGCATATTTCTTGAAGATCATGAACATCAAATTTTACTAAGAACAACATTAAAATTTCGGCACCAACAATTATAAAAATCGGAAATTTTAAATTTTCATTCTTTAAAATTTCGGTCATCACATGTAAATATTAAGAACACCAATTTATCAAAATCAAGAACTTCTAACACAAGCTCTGATACCAGTGTTGGATTACGGGGTTGATTACTACGGAAACAAATCACCATATGCTTACACAAACTTGAGTTCCTAGAAACATATACATATTAATGGGCTTCCAATTACGGCGCCCAATCACCATATGCTTACACAAACTTGAGTTCCTAGAAACATTTTTCAAAACAGGCATTGGGAAAGCTGAGATCGGATGTTTTAAAAACCTCCCGTTCTGATTATAGCGATTAAACCAGTTTAAAAGACCGATCTATTAGAAAGTAGATAGCGGTAATGTGAATTCTTTCACGACCCCCCTTCCCTCGGTTTACTGTAGGTCGGTTGGGTTAGATGTCTGAGGAATCATTATTAGTCATCTTCTATCTCATAGATGTCTGATGGATGCAATTCTTTTTCAAAATGTTACTGTCTTCCCGCTTATGAATGATTGTCAATGTATAGTATCAAATAATTGCACAGATGGATTCATCTTTTGCAAATGATCTTTTAAATGATACAAACTATGACTCGTGGTGCAAATGCATAAGTGATCTGCTAGAAGGCGAAGGTTTTTATAAACCAAATTCAGAAAACAATGAGTTGTCTAGATGCGGGCTTAACAAAGGGCCTGGCATATACTCACTTTAAGTGGGAGCAGGATGACACAAGGGCAAAGGAGATTTTGTTGTTGCTGATGTCTTCGAACATCGAAATTGAGTATAAGAATATTCCTTGCGCAAAGGATATCTGGGATGCCCTCTTCCTGAAACATGGGAGCGTCTTAGCAGTAACACTGACACCACTTATACCAACGCTAGACGACTATCTAATGAGAAACAACATAAGTGTGCTTGAAAAGGCGCACAAACTCCTTAGCATAGTAAAACCGATTGAAGAAGAAAGTCAGATGGTTGAATGGGACAAAATTCAAGCCATAAGTGGGATTCACCCAAAGTCCTTGAGAGCTAGCAGGACTTTAGTGACTCTCTGCAGTTTGGTTTTAGATCTCCCGAGTGTCATGAAGATTATTAAGATGGAAAAATCTCGATTGGCATTAGTTACGAAAGAAACCAATGTGCCAAAACAACCTGCTGGACAAAAGAAGAGGAAAAGGGGCAAGGGAAAGAAACAAGATGCAGTCAACTGTAAGACGTTGACTAAACCAGAACAAGGCAAACTCTAGTTAAAATCGGAGATTTTTTGAAATGACTCTGGCCCTCGCCGTTTAGGTGATAGGGCTGGGCCTAGCAAATCGCATGCTGACAAGGTATGCGACATTGAGGAAACTTTAGTTTCCTCAACTATCATGTTAACTAATTCAAATTCCGCTTGGATTCTTGATTCAGGTGCAACAGACCACATAACCAATGACAAAGGATCTGTTTCCATGTTCAGAAGAATGTCGAAGGATTCAAAAAGGATATATATCGGCGACAACTCACAAGTTGACGTCGAAGGAATAGGGATCTGTAAATTGCCTTTGCGCAATGACAGAAACCTACATCTCGAAAATGTCATTTTTGCTCCTAGAATTCGGAGGAATGTTGTTTCTGTTACTTCTCTTATGGATAATAGATTTTCTTTATCATTTGAGAACTCCTTTGTTCGCATAAATAAAGGCTTTGCCTTCTATGGTCATGCATTTTCCTCTAATGGTCTCATAATTATGGATCTGGATGAACATAAAAATTCGAAACGAATGTTTTCATTATTGTCTAGGGAAGCAAAAACTGATGTGGCTGGATGGCAAACACGGTTGGGACATATAGGCTATGACAGGGTTCAAACCCTCACTCGGAGGGGGCTACTCCCGGGCGTGACGCAGGTGGTGAAAACCGCTTGCAAAGATTGTCTATCCAGAAAGTCAAATCGCAAGCCATTTTGTGAATCACTACGAGCCGAATATACATTGCATTTAATTCATTCAGATGTTTGTGGACCAATGAATGTCACCACTAGGAGTAGTAAACATTACTTTGTCAGCTTCATCGACGATTTCTCAACCCGTTATGGGTTAACTCATCTGATTTCTCATAAATACGAGTCCATTGACTACTTTAGAAGCTTTCTTAACCTCGTAGAGAATCAGCAAGAGCGAAAAGTGAAAACCCTTCGCACTGATAGAGGTGGAGAATATCTTTCTAATGAGTTTAAGAAGTTGTGTGAAGAAAGATATAATGTACATCAAACTACATTTCCTTACACACCACAACAAAATGGCATGGCTGAACGATGTAATCGAACACTCCTGGACATGGTTAGAACCATGATGTCACATGCAAAGTTGTCAATCTCTTATTGGGGTGACGCGCTTATGACTGCCACACATGTAGTAAACCTCGTCCCTTCAAATTCGGTAAACACGGCGCCATATGAGATTTGATTTGGTAGAGAGGTAGATCTTACCAAACTGCGACCTTGGGGTTGTGCGGCATACACGCATCAAACTGACAGGCGTTACGGCAAATTGGGACCTAGAAGATTGAAAATTATCTTCATAAGATACTCTGAAAACTATAAGGGATACTTATTTGTCGCAGATCAGGAGAATGGTGGCATGGTCGAACATGAGTCCAAAAATGTCATATTCCATGAGGACGAATTTTCTACGCTTGGAAACATCAAAACGAACGAAGTCTTGATTGAACTGGAGGATAATGATAATCAGGTCCCACTCGCTTTGAGTGAGAGATTTGAAGAAGCAACACAAGTGAACGATATGGTAAACGAAGACGGAGACATTTTCATAATAAATCCAGTGGGAGGAGTCAATCTAATCACACAGATCACTGTTAGTGCAGGTGTGAATCAAGTCGGACCTGATAATCTAGTTACTGAACCTATGGATGAAAATCCGATTTTACCTCAACTTCCTACTATACCTAGTGGGAGTGGAACGACCAACTCGGTTCCTGGTCAACAAAACCGTGGAACTAATCTCGGAGGTGGAATTCCGAGACCGAGAGGTCGTCCAAGAAAAGTTGTTGGTTAAAGTTCAAGTAACGCTCTTGTTCCCAGTGGGAGTATTGCACTGATAGCGAGCATTATTCCTAGTGGGAGCGTAGTTCAAACTCAAGATGGGATGATCGAGCCTAGACGCAGTCTAAGGCACCGAACTTCTCCCAAGAAGTATCCCACCAAGAGAGGTGAATTGTTCACCCTCACTTCGGTTGATGAACCGGTAACGGTTAAACAAGCTATGGATGAACCTCAAGCGAAATAATGGAGAAAGCAATGGAGGATGAGATCGCCTCTATGAAAGCTAACTCGGGTTGCTCTTTAATTTATTTTCTTGCTCACCGCAGCGTAATAGGTGCCAAGTGGGTTCTGAAACTGAAAC
This sequence comes from Clarkia xantiana subsp. parviflora, assembly GCA_036873135.1. Taxonomy (NCBI): domain Eukaryota; kingdom Viridiplantae; phylum Streptophyta; class Magnoliopsida; order Myrtales; family Onagraceae; genus Clarkia; species Clarkia xantiana. The sequence goes on along the minus strand of JAPTYO010000013.1, from coordinate 10,029,706 downwards.
TCACTGCTGATGGAGCTGTCGAGAGATACAAAGCTCGATTTGTTGCGAAAGGATAAACCCTACTCCACGGAGTGGACTTTGATGAGACGTACTCAACCAATGTGCGTTACACCACAGTGCGATCTATTTTAGATCTGGTTGCAAGCCTCGATTTGGAGCTGCACCAAATGGATGTTAACACTGCATTCCTCCACGGTAACCTGAAGGAAGAGATCTATATGGAGCAGCCAGAGGGTTTGATTACTCCTGGCAACGAACATAAAGTTTGTAAACTCCAAATATATATATTTAGGGTCTTAAACAATCTTCCCGGCCATGGTACCGCAGATTCCATGAGGAAATCGTTGGAAACGCTTTCGTGAATCTTCACGAGGATCCATGCGTGTACACGAAGATATCGAGTCTAAATACGTCATCTTGACATTATATATCGATGACATATTAATTGCCGCGAATGACGTGAGTTACATGAATGAATCAAAGTCCTGGCTAGCATCTGCATTTGAGATGAAAGAAATGGGAGAAGCCACGTACATCCTGTTAGCATATGTTGATTGGGTGCCGTAATTGGAAGCCCATTAATATGTATATGATACCTAAGAAATTGGGAAAATGTCACATTAGGGAAATTGGGCTTGACATTTGAGACCCAAAAATATTGGGCCTCCCTTATACATGGCCGGCCGAAACTTAGTGTAGGGGCAAAGTGGACTTTTGTCCACATTGTTCCTCCTATAAATAAAGGGTGTTAGGGTTTTATTTGGGGTAATTCACAATTCCTCCTAAGTGATGATTTAGGAGAAAAACCCTCCTCCCTTATACATGGCCGGCCAAAACTTATGTGTAGGGGCAAAGTGGACTTTTGTCCACATTGTTCCTCCTATAAATAAAGGGTGTTAGGGTTTTATTTGGGGTAATTCACAATTCCTCCTAAGTGATGATTTAGGAGAAAAACCCTCATCCCTAAACCTTGTTTCGGACGAACCATATTGCACCACCAAGGGTGTGCCAATTTGCTTGGAGCAGAACACTCCGGAGATCCGTCCCTGCCAAGAATCGATCAGAGGCTTTACTGTGGAGCTAATACCGCGTAGGACTTCCTTAACAAGAACTTCTACGGGTTCCGTCCAGTGAGTCGTGAACTCCCTCAACAGGATCCTTGGGACTACATAAAAGGTTTAAGGTGTGTGCATATCTTCCGCTGCGTAATTCTGATTACTAGCATGTACCTATGTGTATGTTTCCGTAGTAATCAACCCCATTATCCAACGGTGGTATCAGAGCCTGTGTTGGAAGTTCTTGATTTTGATAAATTGATGTTTATGAAAGTTTGAGTTTCTGGCCGAAAATTTTAACAAGTGAAATTTTAAAATTTTCAGAATTTTCATGTTGATGGTGCCAAAATTTTCATCATGTTCTTAGTAAAATTTGATGTTCATGATCTTCAAAAATAAGGGACTAGTATCAAAATCAAACTTTGGATCGAAGATCTTATTAAAATTTATCTTGAGATTTGACCACTTTTCTCCAATTATGTGTTTCGGCCGAACCTTATAGGAATTACAAGGTAAAATTTTTTATTTCATAGGCCCCAAGTAATGTGTATTTCGGCCGAAAATGTTAGGGTTATTGTTTACCATATTTTAATTTTTATTAAAGGTAACAATATATCTATAATTGGAAATATAAGGATAGGTTTACACTAAATATATGTAATTATATATAACTATCAATATATCTAGCTAATTTATAGGGATTAAGATATTATTGATAGATTTAGTTACCTAAAAGATTATGAAAATATATTGTCATATATTTGTTTCCCTATTAAAGATATTGATAATAAATAATATATATATATATAAGTATGTGCCGAAATTTACATATATATATATATATATATATATATATATTGTTGATTGATTTTGTCTTATAGATAGAATCTTGGCAATAAATATATTTATGATTATTATGTGTGCCGAAATATATATATATATATATCTGTGTGTGTGTGTGTGTGTGTGCAATATTAGAAATTATTTATACATAGTTAATAATTCTTAGAGGCTAAGTTAAGTTTTTAGTGGACTTTAAAACCCTACTTAGCCCAAAAGATTATTCCGGCCCAACACTATGGGTTTGATGGGCCGGTCCTGTTTGCTAAACCGGATAGGAATAAAACCAAATTGGATTTTCTTAATCGGATCGACCTAGTCGGGTTTGGTCGAACAGGGGTAACTAAGTGGACCTAACCGAACCGCTTTTTTGTGTTGAACCGAACCCTATTTTATTGGACCGGTTCGGCAGAACCAGATTTTGAAAATAAAACCGAACCGAACAAGATTTGCTGGACCCGAACCGAACCGGACCGAAATTGACTAAACCGAACCGGATTTTTCAAAATCGAATTCAAGTCAATTAATAAAATAGGATGGTCGAGTTTTAAAATCCAAATGTTTTTTAATTTTAACTAGTCTACACAGTGTTCGAAGGTTTAAAACATTAATTTTGTGATTAAACCTTAATGTCTAGTTTCGATTATGGGGATGGATCTCGAAAATGCATGATTTAGGGACTGGATTAATTAGTGGGTTGAATTGCAATTGTTTAATTTTCGTCACATATATTTATTAGAACTGTTGTCTTGACTACGTCAAGCTAGCTGGATGTTAGGGGTAGAGCCCTTGTTGTGTTCGCTTCACTACTTGGGTAGCTTCGGGCTTTTCCCTTTACGGACAGGCTTCTTCCTTCACGATCGGGCTCGAGGTGTATGTATAAGGACGGGAACGCCGCAATCCTTAATACACAATCACCGAGCTAAACTCCCAATCCTCGACCTTGAGCTCTTAATCTTCGGGTCCTGCACGAGGGGCAGTAACCAGCGTGGGAGGGGGGAATGCTGGTTGGGCCCACTCCGACGCTCAAGTTACCACTTCTAGAGAGAGAAAGCCTTAGAGAGAAGTCAGAGCATTTCAACTCCAAAAGTAAGGGAATTGTTTAGAATGGGAGACCTAGGCCCCTATTTATAGGGAACCTAAGGATCATGCCCAACGTTGAACTACTTGATGTCGGTATGTAAGGAAGACGTATACTGTCATTAAGGCGGACTATGTATGCACCGACTTCCCGCAGTTGGCAATTTAATCGGAGTCAGCGTACGAGGTAAAACGGTAATCCGGACCTACCCGGATTGTTTAACAATCCGGGACGGGTCCGGATTGCCCTAGGGCAATCCGGAAGTCCTTCGGCCCGGGAATTACGCGTATCCCAGACCATTTTAGACTTGGGTGTCCGCGAAAGGTTTTTTTTACGGTTTTTGGGATATTTTACGAGGCCCGAGATGTACATACGAAACCGAATTGGACAGATATCTAACACTTGCCCCCGAGTCAAGTAGTGGTTCAGAACCCATACTTGACTCTTTTTCAAAGATAAGATATTCGTCCAATTTAGGTTCGGTACTGACCTCAGGGGTGGCCTGTTTGTCAATTCGAATGTTGAGATCATAAATTTGACCAACTTTTAATTTTCCGTCGTACGTACGTAATCTGTTCACAAGGTTAACGTAACGGACAATATGCATACAATGACATGCAATGTGATAATACCATGGTATATGAAATAAGCGTATAACATGTTGTCAATATGTATATGATGATAGCGTAGTAGACGCTTGACGTAATTATGCAACAAGCAAAACACTTGGAACAATATGGAAGTGGAGAACATGTATTTAATCATGAAGCATGATGTAAACATGGAAAATGATGCAAACATGTAGTATGATGCAATCATGGAAAATGATGCAAACATTAAATTTATACTTAGATTATAAAAATAATCACGCGACCATGATGAATTTGTATCATTTACGTATAAAAGTGATAACATGCATGACGATGCGCGCTATGCAATACTAGAGAGCATGTATGTAAAACAAGCATAGGAGATGTGTAAGTATGTGATACTAAGGACTTGTGTGAAAATAAATATTAGTTTAGTCCTTAGCACATGGTGTAGGCACTATTAATGAGAATTAAGAGAGAGAATACCCATTATCTTACATCCATAATAGATAAATCCTCAAGAAGCTCTCCATTCTTGATGAAGAGGGAATTCATGGAGGTATGAATTTGGAGTAATCACATTACTTTTGACATCGATCAAGATCGAATCCGGGCAAGGAGGGGATTAAGGCGGCGCGTGAGGCAAGGGCAGCGGCGCATAAGGGCGGCGACGCGTGTGGACGGCGGCAGCGCGTGGGTCTTCGGGTGAGGGCGAGTAGTAATTCGAACTTGCTTCGTGTCGGTGAGTCCAATTTCGTACATGGCTAGACCTTTCGTGACTTCGTTTGGCCTTGATTTAGTCTTGAAATCATCATGTACCTGTTATCTCATCATGCATACAAGGTGTTTGATAAAATGCATTAGAATACTTAGCCCCAAATCGGCCAAAATTTTCCTAAGTGCTGAAAATTTTAGAAAAGTGTAGATGAATCGTTATACTTCCCTTATGCATAGTGTTCATTGCAGACATGTTTTCCCATGCCTTAATCGTTGTCCTAGCATGCTCGATATTGATGATTGATAGTTGTACGTACACGGTCGTCCACGGTTGTATGTTTGTAATGATAGCATCGATGTTGTTGTATGAGCTTTGTACATAAACGTCGTAGGAATACTCAAGAGGCATTGTGTAGAAGTCGATAGTAGCTACTTGATGTATGCAATCCATCCTTGACGACATGTACGTATATACATAGAAACACTTAGAAAATATTTTCCCTTTGTCGACATGTATGTAAGTACAAGGAAACACTTAGAAAATATTTTCCCCTTGTCGACATGTATGTACGTACATAGGAACACTTAGAAAATATTCTTCACTTGTCGACATGCACCCTTGTCGACATGTATGTACGTACATGGAAACACTTAGAAAATATTCTTCACTTGTCGACATGCACCCTTGTCGGCATGTATGTATGTACATGGAAATACTTAGGAAATATTTTCCTCTTGTCGACATGCACCCTTGTCGACATGTATGTACTTACATGGAAATACTTAGAAAATCTGGTATACAAACACTGTTGATTAGTACCCTAAACAGGTACGCCTCGTTAGCCACATATATAAAGCCGTTAAAGTTTTATATGACTAATGTCACCTGATGAAATTCACTTGTGAACATTTCTTTCAGGATTGTTGGTCGAGCTGGCAGCACTTCTCGTTGCTGCTTTACCTTTATCTCTTATAGCTTCGTAGAAGATCTTAAATCAGACCCATTGTCATTAATTCTCTTATTAGTTCGTTAAATGTTTGAATTTTGGTTGATTAAGATTCGGATTTATTGAATAAAGTAGTTTCCATTCGATTTGAAATGAGATCTACTTGTCAAAATTAATCGACCCAATAAATCGGGATCGATCCGAAACAAAGTTAAAACCGAAATATCAACCAAGATGGTCAGATCAAACATGAAGTACTGACACTCATACATCTAAATATCGTGAAACATCGAAATACCATTAATATCCATCAATTGCGTAGTACTAAGGGCGAACCGATTTATTTCTTTCTTATTTATAAGTACTCCATTATATGATCAATTCTGTAATGATGAACATGTTAGACACTGATTTGATTAAATTGATATAGAATTTTGGAGACAAACGATTTAATCCATGGGATAAAATAAAGCTGGAATAGGCGCCACAGGCGCGTGTACCTCGAATGACGGAACACATCGTTTTCAAAATACGAATTTAATGATGAAGTGTTTTAATGAATCCTGAATATTCATTTTCCTCCCTTTTGGGAATAATTCATTCAATGCTTACACAACGAAAAGAGCTATGCTTTAAAAAGCTACCACGAACTCTTAAAGTGTTAACTGGCGCATAAGGCGAAAGTCCAATGCAAGGTTCAAAGATGGATAAGTCTTTGACATGAATTAGCGAATGAAGAAGATGACGTCGGTAAAATGACTCTCCCACTAAATTCCCTGAGCGAAATGTTTGGCAACATATTCACATCGATAACACACTTCATTAACAAAATCGATCAAACACGACGCCATAAAAGCTAAAACGAATGATAATGAGTTAATTCTTATCATCATGCCGCATAAACATGAGCATTAAAAAAGTATTTGAACCAAGAGTATGATGACTACTCTTGGAGGATACATGTTTAAATTAGCTTGTGATAATGGTGCCATGGTCCAACATGAGACGTTACATGCCTTGAGGACGAATTTTCAACGCTTGATGAGATATAACAGTCGAAGTCTTGATTGAATTGGAGCAGGATAACGATGATAGCAAGGTCCCACTTTACTTTGAGTGGGATATTTGAGGCAGCAACGCAAGTGAATGAAATGGTAAATCAAGATGGGGACATTTTAATAGTAAATCTAGTGGGAGGACTCAATCCTACCACACAAACCAGTGTTGCTAAAGGTGCGAATCAAGTTGAACCTGATAATCACGTTGCCGGACCGCTGGATGAAAATCCAATAAAGCCACAACTACCCATTGTTCCCAGTGGGAGGGGATTAACCAACTTAGTTCCGAGATCAAGAGGTGTCCAAGAAAAGTTGTAGGTAAAGGTTCCAGCACTTCCCTTGTTCCAAGTGGGAGTGAGGCTCCGATAGAAAGCATTATTCCGAGTGGGAGCAATGTTCAGACTCAAGATGGGATTAACGAGCCTAGACGAAGTCAAAGGCATCGAACTTCTCCCAAGAAGTATCCTATCGAGAAGGGTGAAATATTCACCCTATCTTCTGTTGACGAACCGTTGACGGTTCAACAAGTGTAGAAAGGACCTCAAGTGAAGGAATGGAGGAAAGCAATGGAGGAAGAGTTCACCTCAATAAAATCCAATTGGGTATGGTCTTTAGTTGATGTACCTGCTAACCGTAGGGCCATAGGGGCGAATTGGGTTCTGAAACTGAAACTCTGTGCTGATGTAAATGTCGAGCGATACAAAGTTTGACTTGTTGCGAAAGGATACACCCAGCTTCACAGAGTAGACTTTGATGAGATATACTCACCGACTGTGAGGCACACCACAATCAAGGCAATCCTAGCCCTGGTCGCATGCCTCGATTTAGAGCTACACTAAAAGGATGTTAAGACCACATTTCTCCACGAAAACCGGGAGGAAGAGATCTATATGGAGCAACCAGAGGGTTTCATTACTCCTGGTAATGAACGTAAAGTTTGTAAACTCCAAAGATCCATTTACGGTCTTAAAAAATTGTCTCGCCAATGGTACCGCAGGTTCCACGAGGAAATCGTTGGAAATAGATTCATGAATCTCCACGAGGATCCGTGCGTGTATACAAAGACCTCAGGGTCTAAGTACTTCATCTTAACTTTGTACGTGGATGACATACTCATTGCCGCAAACGATGTGAGTTTTATGCATGAATCAAAATCCTGGTTGGCATCTGTATTTGAGATGAATTACATTGGAGAGGCTGTGTACATCTTGGGCATTAAAATTGCTAGAGATCGTGCCATCCGGAGGTTATGTCTATCTCAGGAAGCCTACATCATCAAACTGTTGAAAAGGTTTAGATTACAAGATGTCAAACCTGTGGAAACGCCAGTAGTATTTGGGTGCGCGTTGTCAAAGCGCGACGGCCCAAAGAACCAGCAAGAGAGTGAACGGATGAGGAGTGCACAGTATTTAAGCATGGTCGGAAGTCTCATGTACGCCATGCTTTGCACTCGGTCAGACATCTGTTACGCTGTGGGCCTAGTAGCAAGATTCCTATCAGACCCTAGCTATCAACATTTAAAAGCTGTAAACCAGATCATTCGATAACTGAAAGGTACTGCCATTCTACTTACTATCCTATGAGGGAAGGAAGTTAGAATTGAACGAATTCAGTGACGCTGACCATGGTGGCGATCCAGACGATCGTAAGTCCACCACAATAGGAGTGTTTCTCCTTGCTGATGCCGCAATTTCATGGATGAGCATGAAGCAATCTTGTGTCGCGCTGTCTACGATGGAATAGGTATTCGTTTCTCTCTCCCAAAATGAACAGGATGCGGTCTGTATGAAAAGGCTTCTTAGTGCGCTGCTTGATGGCAATGTTAGGAGTAAACCTGTGAAGGTGTTCTCTGACAGTCAGGCAGCGATTGCGGCAGTAAAGAATTCAATGTACTATAGTAGGACTAAATACATTGATGTGAAATGTAATTATGCTAAATCCATGGTAGAAGATAATATAATCACTTTAGAATACTCACCCACTAATGATATGGTGGCGGACCCACTAACTAAACCATTACGCAGAGAGACATTTGAAAAGCATGTTAAACTGCTTGGATTGCGGTAGGGTTTAAATGTGGGCATGTATCTGTGATAACATTTTGATGTATTGAAAGTTACATTTTTATAAATAAGAGAATTGCAATTTTAGTTTATGATTCATCGGCGTCATAATGTTTGATTACATCGTATTGTACAGTCTATAAATTAAGTCGTAGAAGGACAATCCTTTGCATAAATTATGTCAAATGTGGGCCTTGCCTTGTCACACGGGCACTGTCGTCTTGTAGGAGAGGGGGACCTCTTCCGAAGCAAGGCTGGCTAAGAACCAGTTGGGTAACTTAGTTATGCAAAACGATCATTTGGTTTCAGATTAACACGACATAATCTTCAATTTGCACTTCGCCGGTGATGAACTCTATTCGTCATTAACCACATTCTGGGCTAGATGAAAGTCTGCGATATCATCATTGACATATCCCACACCTGAAAATTTTTGGGTATGCTATCGACGAGTGCTTCATACTACGCGTGCCACGTTCCACCACGGGGTCATGCTCGGTTGTGCTAGATAGAATCCTTGCGATTCAGACGGGTGCAAACTTCTTCACCTCGAGCGTGTGATTGATCCCGGGAGCCTTATGAAGAGGCACCTTAAGTATCCTCATGGACTCAATACTCATACTTAAGGTCAGGCTCAATGTTCGCTTCCCAGCGTATAAGCACAGTGCTAAAGAAAAAGGCCAAATTACCACGTCTTTGGAAACCGGTTGGGTTTGACTAAGGGTATGAGCAATGGGGATGGTCAAGTTCACCTATAATTCACTGACTCTTATATTCACTAGGTGGCCACCAACCGGATATTAGTTGAAGGTTGCGAATACTTGTGCGAATGCCCTGGAGAAGTGTTCCTATGTGGAAACTGGGCAACTGGAGAATTAACAGTTGACCTAGGATACAACCTGATACAAATTGGTCTTTTTCAACAGGTTGATTTGAGACATGGAATCAACGTTCCGTGGGCGCTACAACACTCGTAACACTCATAACAGATGAGTTGCACGACAAACCTCGTACGAACTATTCAGAAGCAGGGGCAGGATCACAAGAGTGAAATGTTAATGTGATTTGGACAACAATACATTAACACGCACCCTCCCATTCCGGCGAGTGGGAGCTGTTAGCATATGGTGATTGGGCGCTGTAATTGGAATCCCATTAACATGTATATGATACCTAAGAAAATGGGTAAATGTCACATTAGGGATATTGGGCTTGACCACAATCCTAATTGATAGGAGAGGCCCAAAATATTGGGCCTCCCTTATACATGGCCGGCTGAAACTTATGTGAAGGGGCAAAGTGGAGTTTTGTCCACTTTGCTCCTCCTATGAATAAAGGGTGTTAGGGTTTTATTTGGGGTAGTTCACAATTCCTACTAAGTGGTGATTTGAGAGAAAAACCCTCCTCCCTAAAACTTGTTTCGGCCGAACCTCATTGTGCCACCAATGGTGTGCCAATTTTCTTAGAGAAAAACACTCTGGAGATCCGTCCCTACTAAGAATCTATAAGAGGCTTTTTTGTGGAGCTAATACCGCGTAGGAATTCCTTAACAAGAACTTCTACGGTTTCCGTCCGGTGGGTCGTGAACTCCCTCAACAGGATCCTTGGGACTACGGAATATGTTTATTTTATGTGCATATCTTCTGTTGCTTAATTCTGACTACTGGCATGTACCTATGTTTATGTTTCCATAGAAATCAACTCCGTAAACAAACACATCCGAGGCATTAAGATTTCTAGGAGTCTGGCTACTCGTAAGCTATGTCTATCTCAAGAATCATATATCAACAAATTTATGAAAAGGTTTAGACTATAGAATGCCAAGCCCGTGGATACGCCGGTTGTGTTCAGGTGCGCGCTATCGAAGCACAATGGCCCGAAGAACTTGGTTGAGCGAGAACAGATGAAAAGTGCAGAATACATAAATATGGTTGGCAGTTTAATGTATGCCATGCAATGCACTCTTCCAGACATCTGTTACGCTGTGGGCCTTGTAGCACGATTCCAATCAGACTAGGTACTCAACACCTAAAGGTCGTGAAACGAATAATTCGATACCTGATAGGTACTGCTGACTACGCTTTGTGCTATGAGGGTGGAAAACTAGAATTATTAGGATTCAGTGACGCCGACCATGGTGGCGATCCGGATGATCGTAAGTCCACCTCAGGGGGAGTATTCCTCCTTGCTAATGCCGCCATTTCATGGATGAACAAGAAGCAAACCCGTGTCGCGCTATCAACGATGGAATCCGAATCTGTTGCCCTCTCTAAGAACGCACAAGAAGAAGTCTAGCTTAATAGGCTCTTAACTGCATTGCTTGGGGTCAGGGACGGGAGTAAACCTGAAAAGTTATACTCTAACAGACAAGCAGCAATTGCAGCAGTTAAGAACCCTAAGTACCATAGCAGGACGAAACACATTGATATAAAATATAATTATGCTAAGAATATGGTTGAGGACAAAGTTATCAAATTATAATACTTGTCTACTGAAAAGATGATGGCAGATCCATTAACTAAACCATTACACAGGGATATTTTCGAAGAGCATGTTAAAATGCTGGGACTGCGTAGGATTTAAGTAGACTGTATCGTGATGACAACTTTCGAAACTTTAAAGAATTTCAATTTGAGTTTATGATTATTACGACGTCATAATGATTGAAACTTCATCGGATTTTTACGGTCTATAAACTAGTCGTAGGAGTGACTACCTCCAAAGTAAAATAATGTCGAATGCGGACCAAGCCTCGTCACACAGGCTTGGTTGTCTTGATGGAGAAGATGATTATCCATCCAGTCAAGACTGGCTAATAACCATGGGGGCAAACCTGGTTAACCAAAACAATCACTTGGTTTTTAGAGTAACACGAAGTGATCTACGTTTTTCCAATCGTCGTTACGAACTACGTTCGTAATAAAACCACATTCTGGCCAGATGAAAAATCTGTGATAGCATATGAAATTTCCCACACCCTGACTAAACTCAGGTTATGCTATCGACGCGTGCTTCATACTACGTGTGCGATGCTCGACAACGGGGTTATGCTCGGTTGTGCTAGATAGAATCCACAAGATTCGGATGGGCACAAACTTCTTCACCTAGAGCGTGTGACAGATCCCATATGCTATATGAAGGAGCATCCAAAGTATCCTTACGGACTCTGAACTCATACCTAAGGTCAGGCTCAATATTCGCTTCCCGACGTACGAACGCAGTGTTGAACAAAAAGGCTTGGTGACCACGTCTTTGGAAACCGGTTGGGTGCCATCAACCTGACATTAGTTGAAAGGTTGTGAATACTTGTACGGATGCCCTGGGGAAGTGTTCCTATGTGGAAACTGGGCAATTGGAGAATTACAGTTGACCTAGGATACAGCGCGACACTTTTGATTTTAACAGGTTGATTAGACATGGGGAATCAACGTTACGTGGGCGCTACAACACTTGTAACGGATGAGTAGCATGATGCCCGTCGTGTCCGCCGGTCGCACGGGAAACCTCGTATGAACTATTCGAAGCAGGGATTGGATCGAAGACTGAATGCTTATGTGTTGGACAACAACATATTAATAGGAACCGTCCCATTCCGGCGAGTGAGAGCTGTTAGCATTTAGACTATCGCCTGCCGTAATTAGGAGCCCATTAATTAATTCCATGTTCCAGAGAAATTAGGATAAGTTTTTTGGCTAGGCCTAAAATCTCAATTGACATGGGAGGCCCAATTTGGGCCTCCCAACCCACATGGCCGGCGCCAACTTTACATAAGGAGGTGGGATTTTCAATTAGGGAGGGTTTTTAATCCCACCTCCACTCTTATAAATAGGGACCTAGGGAGGAATTTACTGGTGCTATTCTCCTCTCCCAAGTTGTGAGTTTAAATAAAATCCTTCCCCCTAAATAAGAGGTTCGACCGAAACCTAATATCACACACCAAGGAGGTGCCAAATTACGTCAAGTGATTTACTCCGAGTAGATCCATCCAGCGGAAAAACAATAGAGGCTTTGTTGTGAGGCATAATCCGCATAGGGATTCTCTAACAGAAACCTCTAAGAGAAACCGTCCGGCGGATCGAGAACTCCCCTCAAAGGTTCTGGGCTACAGGAAACATTATAGGTATGTGCACCTTCTTCCGCTACGTATTAGTTAGCATGCACGTATCTAGGGTTTTTTTTTCTATAGTATTAATACCCTAAATCCTACAGCTGCCACCGACAATTTTTTCTTTTCGATTGAAAAGAGTCATGCTCCTGACTCCGATAAAGGGGTGAAACGACACTCTCGATCATCTCCCTATATAAATTGATCCGAAGACATATGCGTGATGCTATTAAATGGGAGATGACTCCCGCTCAAAGAAAACTGAGGGAATCAAATTACCAAGGTAAAGCTAAGGTACAATTCGGGGGAAATATTGAGCAATCAATGTCATTAAAAGGAACAACTCCTCGATTCAACAAAGACAAAAATTCCTTAATTCTGACGAGGAACAGACTCATCAATCTCTACGGGACAACGTACGCCTTAGAAACGCATGGGTCAACTCAGAAATTGCATACCCTTACAAAAATGTACCCTAACTTTGGAAAACCAAGTTGTGATCGCTAAACGCACCCCATCTCGGAAAAATCAGCCAGCACTCCTACACGCATCCACAACTCTCCTCTACCGATTTAGTAAATACGCTCACTTCGGGGAAAACGCAGAACATATTGGTTGGTTAACACTGTTGACACAGGTTATGTCTCCTCACGCTTAAAACACGCGCTATGGGGGAAGTTCCATACATAGTCAATTTCAGCGAGGGGACCAACCCCCCGTGCCTGAAAAATGTTACACACCCACTACGGGGGTAGTTCCATACTTAATAAATTTCAACGAGGGTACTAACCACCTGCGCCTGAAAAATGTTACACACCCGCTACTAATGTAGTTCCATACTTAGTCAATTTCAGCGAGGGGACCAACCCCCTGCGCCTGCAAAAGGTCACGCACCCGTTACGGGGGCAGTTCCATACTTAACCAGTTTTTAGAAAGAGAATCTACACCCTACACCTGAAAAATTTGACGCGCCCGCTACGGGGGCAAATCTATACTTAGAAAATTTCAACGAGGGAACCTACACCCGGCGCTTGAAAACATAATGCCTCTGCTATGAGATCATCTCTACAGTTACTTAATTTCATGGTTACAGGTTGTACGTTAAGAAATAAATGATTCAACAACCAACTCTAGGGGAGCAAGTAATCTTCCGACTCAAAAAGACTTAGAAATTTCTTTGACCACATAGGTGACTGCACCAACTGCATGAAATCCAACACCTCGCATCCGAAATGCGATGGACGCAAAGGTAGACTCCTTCTCATTAAATTACAAGAATAGATCGCAGGACATGGATAAGAAATCATGCTCACGCTCTGGAGAATAGAAAGAAAACGCCACGTCCAAGGCTAAAATGCAATGCTCACACTCCTACAAGTGGAGCAGAACGTCGCGCCCGAAGCGCCCTGTCGGATAAAAAATACATACCCTTGGATAAAAAGGGAGGAATCAAAAGACCAAAACAAAAGGGAAGTTTAAAACCTTATTCACATATCTATGTGTGCATGTCAACATGTATACTCAAATTCACATTTATACTTGCAAAATACTTGTGCTTATATCCATACTTAGACAAATATTCATATTCAAATGCACCTCCCACACAAACAGTTATAACTATGACATGCCCACGTCTAATCATCCTGATACTCACATGTTGCATCCAATACACATACTTATAATTGTAGCATATTTACATGCATACTTACACTCATTTTTACACCCATTTGTACGTAACCACGCATATCTCCACATTCAGGATTGCACCTTACTTATACTTACACATACTATTAGTTTTACACATACGAGCATGACACCACTTGTATTGTCGCACTCATCATTGTGATACATCTATATCCATGCCCTTATTCACACTTATGCTTACAACGCATTCGCACATACGTCCCTATTTACACCCATGTGCATGTCAACATATATTAGCACTTACACTCACTATCTTTCCCACACTCAGATGTGTCAAACACTTAGAAATTTGCACATGAGATTTCCGTACATTTGTGTATATAAATTCATGCTCACACGCATACACACATACAATATGCATACGCGCGTATCCATGATTGCATTATATTGGTGTTTACACCGTCCGTGCCCTTATCAGTTACTGTGCTAATGTCTATATTTCTTACTCCCAAGCAAAAAAATGGGAAACAGCGTTGTGCTGTGCGCGCCCACCAATATCAGTCTCCTCATCAAGGTAATGAAATACGTGAACTCTATTGGGCGTACATCCTTCCATAAAATATGGTCAAGTAAAGGTCAAGTCATTACCTGACTCGGGGGAAAATGTTGGATATACACCCAATCGAGACTCACCTAGTTTCCATATTTAGCCAATTTATGGCCTTACAAACGATTGCAAATCGAAACTTTGACCTTAGAACGACTAAGGATACCAAGACACATCCCGAAGCACAAAATGGTCCGGACGAGGGCGAACCCGCCCGGACCATGATTTAGCCCGATTGGACTATGTCCAACAGGTTTAGTGGAGAAAACTCCACTAGTCCGATTGGACCTGTCCGGGCGGACAACTCGCCCCGACCCCGATGCCCGGGCGACCCTCACCCGGGCCGCACCCTTGGAAGTCCCGTCAACGCCCAGACGTCCGCACATACCTTCACATTCTCCCAATACTTCGGACCCTCCCGATTCTAAACATGACTTAAACCTGTCATTGCTCGCTAATAAAGCACAATTAAAGGCTAATATTGTCATTAACCGACCTTATCTCCTCGAACTCTATAATAGGACCCAAGGTCCCTCATTGAAAGGTGTCTTCTCTCAACTTCATTCTCTTCATCTTTGAGCTCTGACTTCTCTCTAGAATTACTTTCTCTCTCTACCACCCGATTCTCATTTAAGAATAGGAGAGGGTTCGCTGAGAACATCCCCGCTCACCCTTCTTGCAGTTCCCTAACCAGATTGGAACGAGAATAAATGCTCGACAAATAAGGGATTCAACGTCCATGATCGACCTTTCCAAGAATCTAGACGCTCGTAATCCAACATTTATTGAAGAGTTAATAAGTAAATCGCTACTTAAAGTATGATTAATTTACAAATCACTACATGGACTTTAATTTTTTTAATTTACTAACTAAACTTTCAATTTCTGAGCAAATTGTTACATCGGTTTCAATTTTTGTCCAATTATACAGAAAATGAGCATGTTTCTGCCACATGGGGTCTTTTCATGTGTATCAAGATGTATTCATATATAAATTGAAAGAATTGCAACAAAATACCTTCTGTTAAATTACGGGGAGTAGTGACTACGGATACTATAAACATGATACATGCTAGTAATCGATATTACGCAGCGGAAGATTCGCACATACCTCAGACGTAGTCCGTAGTCCCAATATCCTGCAGCAGGGAGTTCACGGTCCTGCGGTCGGCACACGTAGAGGTTCTTGTTAAGGAAGCCCTACATGGTATATTCTCCACAGCAAAGCTTCTGATCGATTCTTGACAGGGACGGATCTTCAGAGTGTTTGCTCGAAGGCAAATTGGCACACCCTTGGTGAGGTAGTGGGTTCGGCCGAACTATGTGGTTATGGAGGGAGGGTTTTCTCTCAAATCACCACTAGAGAGGAATTATTATTAACCCTAATAAAACCCCTAACACCTCATATATATAGGAGGAGCATAGTGGACAAAATTCCACTTTGCCCCTAGATAGTTCGACCGGCCACATGTTGTATAAGGGAGGTCCAATTTTGGGCCTCATGTCAATTGGGATTTGGCTCTGGCCCAATGTCCTAATGTGAAATTTACCCAATTGTGTTAGGTAACATATACATATAATGAGCTTCAATTTACGCTGCCCATCACCATATGCTTACAGCTCCCACTCGCCGGAATGGGAGGGTGCCTGTTAATGTATTGTCGTCCAAATCAGCATCAACATTTCACTCTTTCGATCTCGCCCTTGCTTCCGAATATTTCATACGAGGTTTTCCTGCGGAACGTTGATTCCCTTTTCTTCAATCAATGTGTTATAAACAATATAGTGCTGCGTTGTATCCTAGGTCAACTGTTAATCTCCATTTGCCCAGTTTCCACATAGGAACACTTCTCCAAGGCATCCGTACAAGTATTCACAACCTTCAACTAATATCCGGTTGGTAGCCACCTAGTGGATACAAGAGTCGGTGAATTACAGGTGAAATTGACCATCCCCATTGCTCATATCCTTAGTCAAATCCAACTGGTTTCCAAAGACGTGGTCACTGGGCCTTTTTGTTCAGGACTACGCTCGTACGCCGAGAAGCGAACATTAAGCTTGACCTTAGATATGAGTTCTGAGTCCGTGAGGATACTTCGGGTGCCTCTTCATAAGGCTCCTGGGATCAATCACACGCTCGAGGTGAAGAAGTTTGCGCCTGTTAGAATAACGAGTATTCATATCTAGCACAACCGAACTGTGACACCGTGGTCGAACATGGCACGCGTAGTATGAAGCACGCGTCGATAGCATACCTGAACTTTTAAGTTGACAGGGATGGGATATGTCAATCATTCTATTGTAGATTTTCATCTAGCCCAGAATGTGGTTTGATGACGAACAGAGTTCATCACGGCGATTTGCAAAACGAAGATCATGTCGAGTTACTTCGAAACTAGATAATCGTCTTGCATATTCAGGTTTATCCCCCTGATTCTTAGCCAGCCTTGCTTGATAGAGACCTCCCTCCACCGCAAGACGACCGTACATGTGTGACTAGGTAAGACACACATTCGACATAGTTTGGCAGATGATTGCGTCCTCCTACGACTTAGTTTATAGACCGTAAATCCGATGTATTCAAAAATTATGACCCCAGTGGATCATAAACTCGATTACAATTCTCTCGTTTATTAAGAATGTAACATTCAATTATCAAAATGTTATCACAGATACATGCCACTTTTAAACCCTACGCAATCCAAGCAGTTTTACATGCTTTACGAATATCTCCCTGCGTAATGGTTTGGTTAATGGGTCAGCAACCATGTTATCAGTGAACAAGTGTTCCAAAGTTTTACATGCTTTTCGAATATCTCCCTGCCATAGATTTATCATAAAAATATTTCACATCAATGCGTATAGTCCTACTATTGTACTTTGGATTCATAACAGCCGCAATACCAGCCTGACTATCAGAGTGTACCACGACGGGTTTACTCACGTCTTTGTCACTAGGCAGTGCAGTAAGAAGACTTTTTAGCCAGACCGCTTCCTGTGCGTTTGGGAGAGAGCAACGAATTCCGATTCCATTGTAGACAGCGCGACACAGGTTTGCATCTTGCTCGCCCATGAAATGACGGCATTAGCAAGGAGAAAGAGTCCTTATGTGGTGGACTTACGATCATCCGGATCGCCACCATGGTCGGCGTCACTATAATCGGTAAATTCTAACGTCCTGCCCTCATAGCACAGTGGGTAGTCGGCAGTACCTTTCAGATAACGAATTATTCGTTTTACAGCCTTTAATGTTGATAGCCAGAATCTGATTGGAATCGTGCTATTAGGCCCAAGGCGTAACAGATGTCCGGACGGGTGCATTGCATGGCGTACATGAGACTACCGACCATGCTTAATTACTCGGCACCCTTCATCTGTTGTCGCTCTGCCAGGTTCTTAAGGCATTCACGTTTCGAAAGTGCGCACCCAAACACCACTGGCGTCTCCACGTGTTTGGATCTTGTAATCTGAACTTTTTCAACAATTTGTAGATATAAGCTTCTTGAGATAGACATAATTTCCGGGTAGCGCGATCTCTAGCAATTTTAATGCCTCAGATGTATGTGGCCTCTCCCATGTCTTTCTTCTCGAATACATATGCCAACCAGGACTTTGACTTATTCATAAAAATCACGTCGTTTGCGACAATGAGTATGTCGTCCACGTATAAAGTTAAGATGACATAATTAGACCCGCAGGTCTTATGGTACACTCACGGATCCTCGTGAAGATTCACGAATCCGTTTCCTCAATTTCCTCGTGGAATCTGCAGTACCATTGTCGAGACGACTTTTTAAGACCGTAAATGGACCTTTGGAGTTTGCAAAGTTTACGTTCGTTACCAGGAGTAATAAAACCCTACGGTTGTTCCATATAGATCTCTTCCTCCAGGTTTCCGTGGAGGAACGCGGTCTTAACATCCATTTGGTGCAGGACCATAAATGGCCCTAACCATGGTTTTACGCACATTCGATGAGTTCGTTTCGTTAAAGTCCACTCTGTTAAGTTGGGTATATCCTTTCGCAATTAGTCGGTCTTTGTATCGCCCGACCTGTTCCATCAGTGGTGAGCCTTTTTTTTCAGGACTCACCGTATCTTTGTGCCCCAGTGGTTATAAGGTAAATAAATAGACTATAATGGCTTTCATTTAGGCGATCTATCTCTTTTATTGTTTTCCTCCATTTCTCCACTTGAGGCATTTTCAATGCTCGTCAACAATTGTTAGAGTGAGGTTTTAACCCTTCTCGATGGGATATTTCTTTGGAGAAGTTTGATGCCTTTGACTTTCGTCTTGGCTTGTAATCCCATCTTAAGTCTTAACATTTCTCCCACTCGGAATAATGCTTCTTATCGGAGCATCACTCCCACTGGGATCAGAGCAGTGTTTGAACCTTGACCTTTAACTTTCCTCGGACGACCTCTCGGTCTCAGGGTTTTACTTCCGAGATGAATTATTTGATCACTAGGACCTGGAACAAGTTGGTCGGATTAGTCCCACTGGAAACAATGAGTAGTATAGGT
Source organism: Clarkia xantiana subsp. parviflora (assembly GCA_036873135.1). NCBI lineage: Eukaryota > Viridiplantae > Streptophyta > Magnoliopsida > Myrtales > Onagraceae > Clarkia > Clarkia xantiana. Next base: position 10,010,478 of record JAPTYO010000013.1, on the reverse strand, counting down.
AGTTTTGGTATTATTGGATTTTCATCCAGTGGTTCAGCAACATGACTATCAAGTTCAACTTGATTCATCTCTGCAGGAATAGTGATTTCATGTGGTAGGGTTTATTCCTCCCACTTGATTTACTTCCATTATCATTTACCATGCCATTCACTTGTGTTGTCGGTGAAAATCTCCCACTCGAAGTAAGTGGGACCTGATTGTCAGTGTAATCCTGCTTCGATTCGATCAAGACTACATTTTTTTGAAACTGTTATGCATTCGGAAATTCGTCCTCAATTGTATCATGTTCGACCATGGCACCATTTTCAAAGCTTTAAACAGGTATTTTCTAAGAGCAGTTAACGTACTCTCTGTCCAAATACGTGTTTAATGCGCAAATTAATGTCGCATGATGATATGATTTATCTCATTATCATTCTTTAGCTTTTATGGTGACGTGTCTTACTGATTTCATTGGAACACAGTGTTGGATCACGGTGGAACTCCGGTACGGACTTTGACGGCAATCCTAGCTCCTTTGCTCCACGCAATCCTGCAAGAGGGGATAGACCGGGCGGTGACCCAGAATCCCTCTCCGATGCTTAAATGAGTATCTCGTATGACTGGCAAGCAGTAATCTCAAAGTGTATTGAATTCAACCTAAGTGTTCTGAGGTGATCTCTTGCCCTTTTATAGGCAAAGAGATGCCTCAGGTACCTGGCGAACCGTTGGGGGTGGTTAGCCCGTATCCTGCATATCTCGGATGTGATCTCGCGTATCTCAGCCATGCCCCGCGTATCTCGGCCACGCTCCGTGTATCTTAACCACGTTCCGCGTATCTCGGCCACGCCCCGCATATCTTGGCCTTATCCTCTGATAATCGAGTCCCGACTCCCGTCGGGGACTCCAGAGTTATCTCGTTGTGTCACCGCTCGGGGCCCCTCGTCATCGTGACAGGGCCTATTCTTCTCAGGGATTCGTCATCGGGGCTTACTTAGAGGCTTCTCATCGGGAGCTTCCAGCTCGTCTATCGGGACCGACTCTGTCGGGATCTTTCATCATCGGGACTCCCTTCGTCGGGACCCTTCTCCTGGGCCGTCTTGACCTTCATTTGGGGCCTGGTGGGCCTGTTTTCCGTTTCCTCACTGTTAATGGGCCTAACGGCTGTAATCGAATCCATCATTTGCCCCAGAGACATGAGGGACTTTTAGTTCGTCGTGTCTTTCAACTCTCGACCCCCTGACCTCCCGATATTAGGATCGGGGATCTTTCCCTTGGCTCAGTCACTCAATTACCAGTCTTCTCCTTCACGTTTCCTCAGTGCTTTGTGGATAACTGCCAAATCCAAGGGGACTCCTCGACTCCCCAATTCATTAAATGCAGCAGGTGGTGAAGTGACGTCATCAGTACCCGTGCCTGATTCTCTGTGTTTGCTTTTTCTGAAAAGTACTTTTTCAGGATATTTCATCATTGCACCTACTGCCATTCCGCACGTTTCATCTCAACGGTCCAGATTAGAAAGCTTCAACTTCGACGGTTTAGATCAAAGCGTCCCTTCGACTGTCCTCTTCGTCTATAAAATCCTTACCCAGGGTTCAGTTTCCTCTTATCATCTACAAATTTTCGAAAGCTTTCTGCAACTCTTGAGACCTTAGTGTTTCTTCGGCCTTCTTTCCGGCAATGTCAGGTTCATCCTTCCAGCCTTCAATTATCATGTCAGGTAAGGATTTCTTCTCTATTGTTCGCCTTCGTCTTTGCTTAGTTTGATTGTAATTTTCCGGAAAAACCTAACATCCTTTTCAATGGCTGATTTCAGACAGTGGATCTGGTTTCGAGAGAAGGAAGCTTTTCAACTTTGACTATGTTCTGAATGAAATTTTCAGCACTGCTTATGATGCAACTCTCCGGGAAGGATGTATCATTTCCGCCAAAAAAGCGGATGGTCAAGGCCGGAAATGCATACCACAAGTTCAGAGTGAAGAGGAGCTACTTCTTCATCGGAAACTCCTCGATCCCATGACCCCTCCAACGGCTGACCCTGTGGAGCCTTCTGCCCTAGACCTTGCGGACCCTGTTCCCGTTGATGCCGCTAACAAGGATTAGGCCTAACTGCTTATCGCTAGAATCTTTGTATTCTCCTCCTTTTGTAATCATCGGGCCTTCGAGCTCTATTAATATCAGACTTTCTCAGTTCTGATTCCTTTATTGCACCTCTCCTAGTGGCTTTATTATACTTTCTCAAGTCGAAGCCTCGATACTTAAGATACATCACTTGAGACGATTTACTAACTTGCACCACTTAAGGTGACTTACCATCATGCACCACTTAAGGCGACTTTTCAATATTTAGGATAAGTCCAAGAGTCGCGCATCACTTAAGACGACTTTTTTCAACTTGCGCCACTTAAGGCGACTTAATATCGTGCACCACTCAAGGCGACTTTATATTACTTAGAGTAAATCTAAGAATCGTGCATCACTTAAGACGACTTAGTATCGTGCACCACTCAAGGCGACTTTTCAATTTGCGCCACTTAAGGCGACTTAATATCGTGCACCATTCAAGGCGACTTAGTATCGTGCACCACTTAAGGCGACTTTATATTATTTAGAGTAAATCTAAGAATCGTGCATCACTTAAGACGACTTAGTATCGTGCACCACTCAAGGCGACTTTTCAATTTGCGCCACTTAAGGCGACTTAATATCGTGCACCACTCAAGGCGACTTAGTATCGTGCACCACTTAAGGCGACTTTATATTATGCACCACTTAAGGCGTCTTAATATCGTGCACCACTCAAGGCGACTTAGTATCGTGCACCACTTAAGGCGACTTTATATTATTTAGAGTAAATCTAAGAATCGTGCATCACTTAAGACGACTTAGTATCGTGCACCACTCAAGGCGACTTTTCAATTTGCGCCACTTAAGGCGACTTAATATCGTGCACCACTCAAGGCGACTTAGTATCGTGCACCACTTAAGGCGACTTTATATTATGCACCACATAAGGCGTCTTTTCTCGTGCACCACTGAAGGCGACTTTTCTCGTGCACCACTGAAGGCGACTTTTCTCGTGCACCACTCAAGGCGACTTTTCTCGTGCACCACTCAAGGCGACTTTGACACTTAGCATAAATCTAAGGACAACTCTTATTGGAAGCAACCTCTTTATTGATGGCATAAAATTGGCTTACATCGAATTAAACGATAAACAGCATACACCACTTAAGGCGATTTTACATCGGGCACCACTTAAGGCGACTTTATCGGGCACCACTTAAGGCGACTTTATCGGGCACCACTTAAGGCGACTTTCTTCAAGCATGGTGTTTCTTCAAGTGTTCGCCACTAAAAGAATGCTTCAACGTTCTGCCGTCGAGGTCTTCCAACTTGTACGCATTTGGAGCTGGCATCCCCACGACCTTATAAGGTCCTTCCCATTTTGGTGACATCTTGTTGATTCGATCCAAAAGGGTGAACTCGTTGCGACGCCAAACCAGCTCCCCGACAAAGAACTGTCGGGACTTCACTCGCCGATTGTAGTACCTGGCCGTCGCCAAACGCATTCGAGCTTGGACTTCATCGGCTTCCCGCCTCTTCTATTCGAGTAAATCCAAGTCCAGACGTCTCACTTCATCGTTCGTCAGGGGCTCGTAATATCTCATCCGATGGGACGCCACAGCTACCTCTACGGGGGCAACAGCTTCCGTGCCATAAACGAGGCCAAACGGAGTCTCCCCGGTTGATCGTTTGGGTGTCGTTCTTGATGGATATACGCCCAATTTGAACCCGTTGACTTCCGAATCGCTTTATTTTTAACACCCCGTTAATGATTGTAAATCGAAACTTCAACCCGAACCCTTCGCGAAAACACCAACGGCTCGGACGAGGCCGAAGCGCTCGTCCGGCCGAGTCAGACTCGCCTAGGTGAGGTTGGGTGGCCACACCCGACCTCCCCTAGGGGAGATCGGGTCAGCCAACCCGATCTCCCCTAGGGGAGATCGGGTGGACCAACCCGATCTCTCCTAGGAGAGATCGGGTCAGCTAACCCGATCTCTCCTAGGAGAGATCGGGTCGGCCAACCCGATCTCTCCTAGGAGAGATCGGGTCGGCCAACCCGATCTCCCCTAGGGGGGATGGGGTTGGCCAACCCCATCCTCCCTAGGAGGGGTTGGGTGCCCTCACCCAACCCCTACCCCTGGGGGTCAGATTTCTCCTCCCCCCAAGGGCCCCGGCACCATTTTCGGACTCCCACACTCGGTCCATTCCGCCAACCTTCTCCGTATCCTAAGGTCTTAATTATGTGTTTAAATGTTAATTAACTGCGTTTAAAGGTTAACGATGTCATTAAGCCACCTTAATGACACCGTTGTCTATAAATACCCCACCTCCACTATTCATTCGGACATCTTGGCAAGTAGCACAATTTTGCTCTGACATCTCTCTAGCTTTATCTCTCTAAAACCGTACTGACTTAGGCATCGGAGAGGGTTCATCAGGCACCACCCCCCCCCCCCCTTCTGTGCCTGGTATTGCCCCTCTTGCAGGGTGGCAAGGAGAAGAGAACCAAGGAAGCATAAGAGCATAGAGCAGTAGGACAAGCCCCAGGGGTAAGAAGTACAAGCCTCAGGAGGTCAGAAGGAGAGAAGGAAAGGAGGTCAGAAGGAGAGAAGGAAAGGAGGTCAGAAGGAGAGAAGGAAAGGAGGTCAGAAGGAGAGAAGAGAAGGACACATATCAGAACGACTACCCCAAGAGAGTATAAGGGCAGGGATCAGAACGACTACCCCAAGGGAGTATAAGGGCACGGATCAGAACGACTAGTCCTAGGAGCACTGAACCCGACATTTCATTAGTGGGTGATAAATTCTAGATTGACGACCCGTTGACCTAGACTTTATAACCTAACACTTGGCGCCGTCTGTGGGCTTCGAACAGAAAGCCTGGCAATAACAAGAGCGATGACGAACAGCTTAGTATCTAGGCATCACCGCCCACCTGGGGGCAATAGGCGAGAGAGACAGCCTATACCTCCAGCAAGGCAGTCTAACCCAGAGAAACAGCCTGCACACCAGAACCTCAAGTAGCCCCACAGGCACCCCAGCCTAACAAGCAGGGAGGAGGCTTCCACAGCTCCAACTCCATTGACTAGGAAGCCACAGGGACAGGGGGGCAACAAGGAGTGCCATCCCAATACACGGCACCTCCACAGGGATACCACTATGAGGCACAACCTCAAGGGTACCCATATGGAATACTGACTCAAAGGAACGACAATCGTGCCCACACAACCAACACAAGGCCGGCATACACACAGGGAGCACATACAGTGACTCCAGGGCTGATGAGTGCCTCGGACGAGCTACTAGCTTACAGAGAGACCCTAAGGAATAGGCAGGAAAGGCAACACCGACAGGAAGGAGAAGAAGCTCATGAAGAGGAGCAAATCCCAACGGAAGAACACCACTCGCACCCTCGAACAGGGCAGCGAGGAGAACAAAGGAGAGACAACCAAGGGCCACTCCCATAGGGAAGGCAGCAATTTGTGCCTCCAAGGCATCAACAGACACAGCAGGATGCCAAGGCATACACCCCCGTGGGGGCAGATAGACAGGCAAGACCTCCAAGGAGGCAGGAGTTCAACCAAGTACCCCAACAAGGACATACACCGCACTAAGGGAAGACATACATGCAAGACCAACAAGGATGTAGGAGTTCCAACATCAACCATGGCAATGTACACATACAGTCCGTATCACCACAGACATGCCTAAGGGACATACCAAGGAAAGCTCAAAGGGAGGGACATAGTCCCAACAACACAATAAAGCAACCACCTACCCATGACACAGCACGACAGGTCCAAACCCCTTGTGCATGACAACCCTTGGCACACGTCCTCCTAGGACAGAGGAGGAGTTGAAAAGACAAGGATTTGAACAGGGAACTAATAGAGTACCACACCACGTCAGCACATAGCTACTACAATGGGAAGTCTCATGGAGAGACATAGTTGAGTGAGACCGCACATAGCATACATGAAGGATACACCTCCACCTAGTCCGCCTTGCAAGGATGCGACCTCATATTCCTCAAGTGGAAGGAATACACACAGACTAATGGAGGAAGACAGTTACATTACCAAGGAAGCAGGGGATTTCAACACCCCACACCCATATCCTTCCCATATCCTCTTATTTAATTTAACTGCATAACAAGTCAACTCCCTAAAAGGAGTAGATTATGATACTTAACATCAACATGTTTTCCAAGAATGACCATACCGGACGCCTTCGGGCTCCGTGATATATATATACACAGGTGGACCACTAGAAGAATCAGTAAAAGGCCGTCGACAATCAAGAGATGCACAAGCAACAGATTCCTCAATCCCAAAGAACACCTATAAGGTCAAGTTTCTGAGAAAGATCACAAGATCGAAAGCTCACTTACAAAAATAAGTTGAGCACTCCCAACATCCTATAGAGGAACTACCATGAAGGATTACCCCTACTACAACCGTCCACTAAGCATCCTAGGGCCAAGCCCGTCAAAGGATCCCATCTGGCATTGGTATGCAAGGGGGGCACCAGTCACAACATGCCCTCCCCACAAACGCCCATTAGCACAAGAGGGGGTAGCCGCGAACACATCCCTCAAAAAATGGAGGAAACCATATCACATGGGTAACGCCCACCATCAAAGGCAAACACCTCCAGCGGATCTTTATGATTTCACAAAATAGCCAGGAGACACAACCACACTTAAGAAAGCTCATCCAAGATAATGGAATACACTTCCATCAAAAACCATCAAGGACACCAAGCCTAGCAAAGGAAGAACGGTGACACCATCATCAAGCTTTTAAAAAGGGATATGGAAAACATAGTATTTCCACACAATGATATGTTAGTCATAAGAGAGGGAATCACCAACTTTGACATGAAGAGAACCATAGTACATGAAGGGAGTCCGTCAGACATCTCCCATGACCAACCATTGATGATACTAGAGAAGAGTTAGGCATACCTAATATCAAGGGACCCCCTACTAGTAAAGGTGGTCAGAACATCAACACACCCATTAGGGACACGGCACTGCAAATGAACCAGGAAAAGGATGGAACACATATCCTTACAAGTATCCTTACAAGTATCCTTGCATTTATCCTTGCAAAAATAAACTCCGTAGATAAAGAAGTTATCTAATAGATGACTATATCTCTGTTCTCAAGCTATGATCCTAACCCGGAGATCCTTGGACTCCGTACTATATATGTAATGAATAACATGTTCATCAGAGATAGGTACACGAAGATTCAAGACAGCGCCATAAAGATTAGGCGCATACCTCTACCAAGTACGACACATTGGAGTGTTCACAAACACTCCTTCGCCATCTCACAAGAAAGGAAGACAACCAAGGATACAAGTCCTAATAGAATAAACATCGGTAGAAAATCCTGTCATTGAAGTCATGCACCAAGAGAGAAACTCTAAAGATGCAAGTTTAGCAAAGGAGATAGTGCAAGAACTAGAGTGTGAAAAAGGAGATACATCTCCTACCAAGAGCCTTAGGGCAGGATAATAGTTCTACAAGATCAACCAAAGAAGAGCTCTAAAGCTTGGGGAGTAAGGTTTCAAGATCGACCCTCACACTAGACGCACATCCCGATCAACCACCTTGTCTGCAAATGATAAGACATTTGACTCTGGCATCCCATCAAGAGGAGAACCCCGATAAAAGGGGCACTAGAAAAATATCCCGCCTCTAAGGCCATACGCCGAATACATGATGAATGAAGGTTATGACAAAACAAAAAAGGAGAGACTTGTCAGCTCAACACACCTCAAACACGTATACGTACGCAATACAAATGCAGCCTCTAATGAAGTTATCCAACAAGGAATAGCCAATACGAGGGCAAACCCATGGAAATTCAGGGAACATCACCGGCGAACCTAAAGGAAAACGTCCTTTTTAGGTTCAAGTCCTAATTCAAAAGAAATCTATAACCAAGATTCAAGGTGGGAGGAGCATGACCAATGTGACACTCCCCAAAGGCATTGAAGAATACTCCAATGTGAAGGAAAAGGCAAGGCACTCTAAGTGCCACAACACTCCAAGAAGATACAGCCCGGTCAGACCCCCACACCCCCATGCACGAGCAAAGAGCATGGATCAGATTGAATAGTCTGAAACACGCCTACGAGATTAACAACTCAAGACACCATTCTATGAGAGAGCTCTTCAACCTACACAAGGAAAGGGGGGAAAAATTTACAAGCACCCCTAGGATACAGACACTGCCACATCCTAGTTATCAAGAGAATGAAATCCACCCCCACCCACCCAAAGCAAAAGCTCTTCCACCCAACCTCCAAAGACACATCCGACAAAGGCATCATTCAAACCATGCCTATGAATGAAACAAGCAAGCATGAGAAAGAGTAAATCCTACAAGGGACACTCATCGCATTAAAAGAAGCAGACATAAGGGGTACCCAACCAAGAAAATGAACGAGGGGCCTTCAACGGCCAAATATGAAAGGCGGTGTAACCACCAAGCAACTTGGGGGGCACCAAACGAATAAGTGCTTGGTAGTCCACCTAAGTGTAAAAGAAGAGATTAGAGGCAGAAGATCACAATAACATGCGATACCACTTCTCCTAGAAGAGGTCACATAGAGGAAAACATCATCAACTCCCTATACGAACTCGTCCTAAGTTGGCAACACACAAACATCGCCCTCGAAAGGTGATCTCCCACATTGAAGAAAAAGCGTGGTAACAGGCAATATCGTAGAAGGAGAAGTCAAGTAAAGACTCGAAAAGCATACCAAAAATGCACCATACATGAGAAGGGACACAAGATAAGGTAATATTATGAGCCCTCCGGGAGCCAATCCCGCGAACACATTCGACGCCCCCAAGAGCGTATCTTGAGAGTAGTTCTAAAACTACGAACCCTGTGCCCTCCGGGAGCCTATCCCGCGAACAGATTCGACGCCCCCAAGAGCGTATCTTGAGAGTAGTTTTTATACTACGATCTTCGACGCCCCCAAGAGCGTATCTTGAGAGTAGTGTTCATACTACGACCTTCGACGCCCCCAAGAGCGTATCTTGAGAGTAGTTTATACACTACGACCTTCGACGCACCAAGAGCGTATCTTGAGAGTGGTTTCCAAAAACTACGAATTTCGACGCCCCCAAGAGCGTATCTTGAGAGTAGTGTTCATACTACGACCTTCGACGCCCCCAAGAGCGTATCTTGAGAGTAGTTTATACACTACGACCTTCGACGCACCAAGAGCGTATCTTGAGAGTGGTTTCCAAAAACTACGAATTTCGACGCCCCCAGGAGCGTATCTTGAGGTAGATTTGCAACCTACCAGATTCGACGCCCCCAAGAGCGTATCTTGAGGTAGAAAAAAAACTACCAGTTCGACGCCCCCAAGAGCGTATCTTGAGGTAGATTTCAAACTACCAGTTCGACGCCCACCAGGAGCGTATCTTTGGTCTAACCTGAGCCCTCCGGGAGCCTATCCTGTGAAACGTTAAGTGCCATCCGAGAGCCTGTCTCGTGAACAGATTTCGACGCCAACCAGGAGCGTATCTTTGGTCTAACCTGAGCCATCCGGGAGCCTATCCTGTGAAACGTTAAGTGCCATCCGAGAGCCTGTCTCGTGAACAGTTTTCGACGCCCACCAAGAGCGTATCTTTGGTCTAACAGTACAACGTATACCGTGTAAGGGGTATCAGAAGAGATCATCACACCATACTGAGAAGGATCCCATGAGAAAATAATTGCAAAGTAAAGTTGTATAAAGAACACATAATGTTTTTTCTTGATGAGATAGCAGGTATGATGTGAAGGAAAGCACAAAAGAAAGATAAAGAAAGGAAAGCATATACAAAGGAGAAGTCCATGACCAAAGGATCATATACAGAAGCACAAGAGGTTATCAGGAAAAGTAACGAGTTATCCTACCATCCATATCACAAGTCAAGAGAAGTATCCCAAAGGAACCCAACACCACCAAGAAGGATAGCAAAGACATGAAATCCAAAGTTCAAGGCTCTCAAAATAAACTCGACCCATCAAGAAGAGGAATTGCCTTACAGGTCGCACAAAGCAACCTCCGACAATATTATTGTCTTGCATGTCACTCTCGCATGACCTATGCCCGTATAAGACTTGAACATCATCAAGCACAACTCATGAAGGAGACATCTAAAAAGCATGAAGGATACAACATCGGGCAAGACGAGACATCGGGACCTAACCCAACAAACATAGCCTAAACAAAAGGCAAGTATAGCAATGAGGCTCTCCAATGAGAAAGGAATACTAAAGCACAACTCCATACATCGTGATGTGGCTATCATGTCCACATACCCTGAAGTGGCTATCATGTCCACATATCTTGAAGTGGCTATCATGTCCACATACCTTGAAGTGGCTATCATGTCCACATACCCTGAACTGGCTATCATGTCCACACACTACAGAAGGGCTATCACTCCGACACATCACGAAGTGGCTATCACGTCCACATACCCCGAAGTGATTATCATGACAGCACGTCATAAAACATCTGTCAAAGACATGCATTGTAAAGACACCATCCCGACCACGAACATCAAAAGGCTACGCCTAGCCTTAGGAGGAGGTTCAAGAAAAAGGGAAAAACAACACCATTCATACGCTCATCAAAGGTATGGACTTATATGAAGACAACCTCCATATCTCACGAAATCAACCATGAAGCAAAGAATCACGACAAGCACTATTGAGGGCATATAACAAAACGATCCCCACAACGATCACAACTACGACACTAGTAGAGGCTAATTCAAGAGCAGTCTCCACCAAACTCCAAAGCAAGAATTTGCTATCTTAATCAGAGCCATGGCAAGAGAGGGGAACCTCAATGAAAGGTGATGATCACACCCATCACCAAAAGAAAAATCTTCAACGCAGGGGTTAATAACATAACCCATAGGAAAGACAAAAACACCTTCAAAAGTCGTCAAATCTACATGAAGATGAAATAAACTTGAGACTCGGCCCCTCGGCTGGGGGGCAGGGGATATAGAAGAGACATCAAGACCTATGATCACCCCATCGCCAGCCACAGGTTGTTTCCTTTTGTCTAGCAAAGAGGTCGCCTCTTCAACCACTACCTCCTTATCAGGGGAGGGAGTCAGCAAGGGGGCACTGGAAGGAGATCCTCTCGCGGTTTCCTTCTCCTTGGCAGCCGAGGGCCCGACCTCAGAGTCAGGTTTTCACGCCTTGGATTTAGATTGACTTGAACTCTCGCCCACTGCAAGAACCATTCGGTAACCAGGGAAGAACGCTCTAACAACAAGAAGGAACCAGCATGAGAACAATCATAAGTATATCACAAAGAAAAAAGAAGGGAAAAAGAACATACTGGAAGCATTAGCAGCCACCCCTGACTTAGAAAATTTCTTGGCCTGATAAGCAAAACTAGAGGGTTCTTCCCTCTCATCTGATTCAACGGACGGTCAGATTTCGTCGGACCACCTCGGAAAACGATCTTCAAGGTCTCCCTGTCTGAAGAAGAAAGCTTCCCAAAAGTGAGTCATCTATACGAGCAACCAACGCAAAGATCGACCCTTACTCAGGGAGGGGCGAGATACGCCTACTACGGGGGCAACCTTAACACCAAGGGAAGAGGGCGAACTTTTAGTTTCCCCAAATGGAGGAACGCTCCAGCACATCCGAAGGAAGGGTCAACCCTTAACACATGTCAATAGACCCCTTCGCTCGCGGCGGTAAGAAGAAAGCTTGTAAGCTTTTTCACCCTCACTTTTATGGGGAACAAATTGCAGGGTAAAGGTCAAGAGCTATACACATGCTCCAACGAATGAAGGAAAAATGTTACACGTGCCGAAGGTCGAGATTAATGGACAATGCTCACGCTAGTACGAGGGAGGCGGAACGTTGTGTCCCATTGAGTGGCAGAGTTCCCACCCTCAAGTAAAGGAGAGGTCTATGCTCTCACCTTTGCACTTATGCTCATATTCATGATTAACATCTACAGGTACATCAATGTCATCACTCATGCTCATACTCACAACCCGTCCATGCATACATACATGTTCATGCTTGCACTCATATGCATGCTCACATACACACTCCCATGTGTTCAAACATTTAGACGTCCATGCACGTGGCCGCCATATATTCATGCATACATTCATGACTACAATCGCAGCATGTCTCCACTCACTCCCATCCTTATGTTCCTACTTGCATATATGCTAGTACACATCCTCATGTTCATGATATGTCCATGTTCACTCCTAGTTAACATCCTAGGTGTATTTTCCAGTATCCCATACTTAGAAAAATTTCGGACCAAAATTAAATTTTCCTTCACTTGGGCAGAATCCCGGCACGAAATTGAAGCATGAGTCACTTAGGTGTATTCGTATTGCATCCTTATGCAAGCGTGTATTTTTCGAGTATACGCCTGTAGCAAAGATAGATTTATTACTCCCACCTCAGACGGACGCGTGCCTAGGCACAAGTCCGTGCTACTCTGACGTTTACAATTCCTCTATCTCATAAGGCAGGGGGCAGAGTCAGAGGCACGCATCCATGGGTAAGCAGGCATTCAGACAAGGAGGTAAAACCCCGGTTTCAAATTGCGCGTGTCATACCATCCTGAAATAGAGTCAATCAAGGGTTAGGCCATTGGTTGACTCGGGGGCATGTGATGGATATACGCCCAATTTGAACCCGTTGACTTCCGAATCGCTTTATTTTTATCACCCCGTTAATGATTGTAAATCGAAACTTCAACCCGAACCCTTCGCGAAAACACCAACGGCTCGGACGAGGCCGAAGCGCTCGTCCGGCCGAGTCAGACTCGCCTAGGTGAGGTTGGGTGGCCACACCCGACCTCCCCTAGGGGAGATCGGGTCAGCCAACCCGATCTCCCCTAGGGGAGATCGGGTGGACCAACCCGATCTCTCCTAGGAGAGATCGGGTCGGCCAACCCGATCTCCCCTAGGGGGATGGGGTTGGCCAACCCCATCCTCCCTAGGAGGGGTTGGGTGCCCTCACCCAACCCCTACCCCTGGGGGTCAGATTTCTCCTCCCCCCAAGGGCCCCGGCACCATTTTCGGACTCCCACACTCGGTCCATTCTGACAACCTTCTCCGTATCCTAAGGTCTTAATTATGTGTTTAAATGTTAATTAACTGCGTTTAAAGGTTAACGATGTCATTAAGCCACCTTAATGACACCGTTGTCTATAAATACCCCACCTCCACTATTCATTCGGACATCTTGGCAAGTAGCACAATTTTGCTCTGACATCTCTCTAGCTTTATCTCTCTAAAACCGTACTGACTTAGGCATCGGAGAGGGTTCATCAGGCACCTCTTGCAGGGTGGCAAGGAGAAGAGAACCAAGGAAGCAGAAGAGCATAGAGCAGTAGGACAAGCCCCAGGGGTAAGAAGTACAAGCCTCAGGAGGTCAGAAGGAGAGAAGGAAAGGAGGTCAGAAGGAGAGAAGGAAAGGAGGTCAGAAGGAGAGAAGGAAAGGAGGTCAGAAGGAGAGAAGAGAAGGACACATATCAGAACGACTACCCCAAGAGAGTATAAGGGCAGGGATCAGAACGACTACCCCAAGGGAGTATAAGGGCACGGATCAGAACGACTAGTCCTAGGAGCACTGAACCCGACATTTCATTAGTGGGAGATAAATTCTAGATTGACGACCCGTTGACCTAGACTTTATAACCTAACAGTTCTAACAGCCCAAAGCACGTTTTCCAGTTCATTCAGCCACTTGCCCTTCAAGGCATAGACCCTCTTCTTTAGGCCATCCATCACAATTTTGTTGGCTGATTCTGTTAAGTTATGGGATCTCAGTCAACGGGGTGTCGACTTTAATCCCACTCCTTATGGGGGGGTGTGTGTAATCCGGTCTTCTCAAGTCGCCTTGTCTTTTCCTATGTCCTTCTTCCGTTCCTTCTTCCCTTGGTTCCTTCTCTTCTTCTCTCCCTTTGCCCTGCAAAAGGGGCAATACCAGACACGGAGGAGGGGGGGGTGGTGCCTGGTGAACCCTCTCCGATGCCTAAGTCAGAACTATACTTCTAGAGAGATAAAGCTAGAGAGATGTCAGAGCTAAATTATCCAAAATAGCCAAGATGTCCAAATGAGTTGTGAATGTGGGGTATTTATAGGCAACGATGTCATTAAGGTGGCTTAATGACATCATTAACCTCTAAACACAATTAATTAACCTTTAAGTATATAATTAAGACCTTAGGATTCGGAGGAGGTAGGCGGAGTGGACCGAGCATGGGCGTCTGAGAGTGGTGTCGGGACCCTTGGGGGGGGAGGAATCCGACCCCCGAGGGTAGGGGTTGGGTGAGGGCACCCAACCCCTCCTAGGGAGGGTGGGGTTGGCCAACCCCATCCCTCCTAGGAGGGATCGGGTCAGCCGACCCGATCTCTCCTAGGAGAGATCGGGTTGGCCAACCCGATCTCTCCTAGGAGAGATCGGGTTGGCCGACCCGATCTCTCCTAGGAGAGATCGGGTCGGCTGACCCGATCTCTCCTAGGAGAGATCGGGTTGGTCCACCCGATCTCCCCTAGGGGAGATCGGGTTGGCTGACCCGATCTCCCCTAGGGGAGGTCGGGTGTGGCCACCCGACCTCACCTAGGTGAGTTCTTCGTTGTCGGACGGGCGCTTCGGCCCCGTCCGAGCAGTTGGTGTTCTCGCGAAGTGTCCGGGTTGAAGTTTCGATTTGCAATCATAAATGGGACGATAAAAATACAACGGTTCGGAAGTCAACGGGTTCAAATTGGGCGTATATCCATCACATGCCCCCGAGTCAACCAATGGCCTAACCCTTGATTGACTCTATTTTAGGATGGTATGACACGCGCAATTTGAAACCGGGATTTTACCTTCTTTGTCTGAATGTCTGCTTACCCTTAGATGCGTGCCTCTGACCCTGCCCCCCTGTCTACTGAGATAGAGGAATTGTAAACGTCAGAGTAGCACGGACGTGTGCCTAGACACACGTCCGTCTGAGGTGGGAGTGATAAACTTATCTCTGCTACAGGTGTATACTCAAAAAATACAAACTTGCACCGGGGTGTGATACGAGTGCAACTAAATAACTTACGCTTCCAATTTCGTGCCGGGATTTTATCTTAGTGATGAAAAATTTCAGTTTTGGTCTAAAATTTTCCTAAGTATGGGATACTAGGAAATAAACCTTAGTAGATGTCAACTATGGTAAGTGTGAGTTTAACCATGGTTGATGGGAACTAGTTTTTGAATCTTGTCCCTTGAAATTTTCCTCTTTAAAATTCAACGGTGTTGATTTGGCGATTTTGGAAAAACCCTAAACCTTTGTGTTATAAAAGGGGGAGTGATTACCTCATTCTCGTTGTCCTTTTCTTTTCTTTTCGACGGTGGGGTTTCTGGTTGGGCTTACTTCTCGAGGCACGAGTTGCATTGAGGTATGCGTTTTCCTTCTTGTGTAAGCATTGTTCTTGTGGAATTCGATCCTGTTTTTCTTTCAGTTGTTTCTTTACTTGCCTCGTTTCGACTTACGTGTCTTCATGATAATATAGTTCTGTTTGATTTGTCTTTCCTCCATCTTCTTGCTTTCGTATTTCCGTTTACTGGCGTGTGGGGTTTTTTACATCGGGATTATGGCTATCTCTGTTTGCCCTCTTGCCTCTGTCTGTTGGGCTGAGGGGTCTCTTCCATGCTGGGGGTTATGACTATCTCCCCCTGCCCCCTGCCTCTGCCTGTTGGCTGATGGGGTCTCCTTATGCTGGGGGTTATGACTATCTCCCCCTGCCCCCTGCCTCTGCCTGTTGGGCTGAGGGGTCTCTCCATGCTGGGGGTTATGACTATCTCCCCCTGCCCCCTGCCTCTGCCTGTTGGGCTGAGGGGTCTCTCCATGCTGGGGGTTATGACTATCTCCCCCTGCCCCCTGCCTCTGCCTATTGGCTGGTGGGGTTTTTCCTGCCGTCTTTCTATTCTTGTCTTTTGACTTTGTATCTATCATTTTATGGAAATGAGTTCGTGTCCCTTGTCCATTGTTTGCTTTCTGTTTTTCTCGGATTGAGCCTGTGTTTTTTCCGGTTAGCAGAACTTTCTGGTGATTGATGAGGAGTAAGAGGCCAGTACGTGTGGGAGTGGTTACTTCCGGGACCGGATCTTCGATTGCAAAAAGATCGGTTTTCTATGGTGCGGGGAGGTGTTCTCTAACTGAAGGTAAGGGTGGTGACGTTGGGGTGCTATCTTCTTTCTATATTGATGCCCCCCAATCGAAGGTCCGGGAGCCGTCATTTCCTAAGTTCTTGAGCAGCTGAGTTTCCTTAGTGTATATTGGTATTTACTCTGTGCTTTGTTATAGGTAGACTTCGTCTTCCGCGTCTGAGTCGGAAGGAGCTGTCTCGTCCGCCTGTTGATGGAATTGTTGGGTCTGAGTGGGCGCCTTATTATGGGCGTGGGTCTCGTTTTGACAATCAATCTTCTTTGCAAACTCCTGAGGTTGGAGTTCGTGTTCTGCAGTCTGCTGTTCCTCCTGTTGATCGTGTGTCCCTCTCCAAAGGGTCGGATGCAACTTATGAGTTGGCTCGTGATGTGTTGGCTCGTTATGCTCCTGTAATGTTATTAACCATTTTATCCTTTGGCATACTTCTTCTCCATGCGTTATCCGTCTCATCTTTTGTTTTGGTTGCAGGGTATGGCCGACCTTGTTAATTTATCCACCCTTGCTATTCATCTTGCTGAGGAGAGGAAGGTGTACGAGGACATTTGTGTCTCCCTTAACTCCCGTCTTATTAGCTATTTGGAGCATAGTCGTATTACTGATTTGCGGTGTCGAGACTTGGAGGGTCGCATTGCTCTTCTCAATGAAGAGGTTGAGGCGTTGAAACAAAGGTCTTATCGTGATGAGACACTTCGTGCTGCTGAGTTAGTCTCTCTGGAGGAAATGTTTCGTATGGAGGCGAAAGAGTGTGCCATTGCTGAGTATAAGGCCTCTTCCGCTTATCAGGCTGCTATGGACGTTCGCTGCTCTGTGGCTAAACGTATTTCCTTTAAGGAGATTCTTGAACGGATTCACATGATTGCTCCCGACTTTCCTTTCTCTCGTCTTGGTGATTTGTCAGACTTTGCACTTAAGCATATTGCGAAGGTAAAGGAATAGTACCCCTATCTATTGTGGTAGTCTCATGTGCTTGTGAGTTGTGGTTGTCTTTAGAGTTTAAAACTCCACCTTTCTTAGTGTTGCCATCTTTGTCTGATACACTTGTTTATATTCGTTGTATATATGGCCGTGTGCTTATATCTCTTCTCATGATGTCTCCCTATGCCTTGTGTATGGCTCTTTGGGTATGGACCCTTTCATTGGTGTGTTTCCTTTACTTATCCTTCTTTCGTGCTTTCCTTCTTGCCTTACCTGCCATTTCATAAAGAAAAAACATTACTTGTTCTTCATATTACTTTACTTAGAAATTTCTTTCTCATGTTACCCTTCCGAGCATGGTATCCTTCTGAGCATGGTATCCTTCTGAGCATGGTATCCTTTCAAACATGGTATCCTTTCAAACATGGTGTGATTATCTCTTCTGATATCCCTTACACGGTATACGTTGTACTGTTAGACCAAAGATACGCTCTTGGTGGGCGTCGAAATCTGTTCACGAGACAGGCTCTCGGACGGCACTTAACGTTTCGCAGGATAGGCTCCCGGAGGGCTCAGGTTAGTCCACCGATACCTTCTTGACGGGTGTCAAACTGTTCACGAGACAGGCTCTCGGACGGCACTTAACGTTTCGCAGGATAGGCTCCCGGAGGGCTCAGGTTAGACCAAAGATACGCTCTTGGTGGGCGTCGAACTGGTAGTTTGAAATCTACCTCAAGATACGCTCTTGGGGGCGTCGAACTGGTAGTGTTTTTTCTACCTCAAGATACGCTCTTGGGGGCGTCGAATCTGGTAGGTTGCAAATCTACCTCAAGATACGCTCCTGGGGGCGTCGAATTCGTAGTTTTTGGAAACCACTCTCAAGATACGCTCTTGGTGCGTCGAAGTCGTAGTGTAATAACTACTCTCAAGATACGCTCTTGGGGGCGTCGAAGGTTGTAGTATGAACACTACTCTCAAGATACGCTCTTGGGGGCGTCGAAGTTCGTAGTTTTTGGAAACCACTCTCAAGATACGCTCTTGGTGCGTCGAAGGTCGTAGTATAATAACTACTCTCAAGATACGCTCTTGGGGGCGTCGAAGGTCGTAGTATGAACACTACTCTCAAGATACGCTCTTGGGGGCGTCGAATGTCGTAGTACGAAGACTACTCTCAAGATACGCTCTTGGGGGCGTCGAAGGTTGTTGACTTGAAGTCATATCTGTGTAAGGATAACTTGGTGATTGTAACATCACATTCACTGGTAAATACTTTTGAATAACTACTACTCTCTTAGGAGCATTCATGTTTTTGTACACTCGGGATGCCTTGGTGCACCAAGACATCCTTTGTAGGAAATCGAAGATAGTTGTAGAGTTGGAGTAACTTCGTGAGTTCTCCTTCTCAAAAGTTGTTTTTTGAAAAGCTTGTGAAGCTGAAGCGCGTAAAATGTGTAATATGAAACTAAGGATATGGTCTTTTGCTTGTGCTTTCTTCTTATACGTAGTACTTCTTTAGGTGCTCTCCACTGAAGGTGTTTGTGGAGATATACCCCTCCCCATCTTCGAGGCGGTACGCATTTACGTAAGGAACTGACGCTATCTTGTATGGTCCTTCCCACTTTGGAGATAATTTTCTGACTTGGTCTAAGTGTGAGAACTCATTCCTTCTTAGTACTAGTTCTCCTACGTGGAATTGTCTCTCCTTGACTTGGCGGTTGTAGTATCTTGCTGAGACAAGGCGCATTCGTGTCTGTGCTTCTTCTGAATTCCACCTTTTGTCCTCCACCATGTCTAAATCTAAAAGTCTTGCCTTGTTGTTCTCATGCTCCTCAAAGTACTTGGTTCTCAGTGATTGTACAGCTATTTCTGCTGGTGCCACCGCCTCGGTTCCGTACACTAGACCAAATGGCGTTTCTCCTGTGGATATCTTTGGTGTTGTCCGCACTGCCCATAGAACATTTTCCAGCTCATCTACCCAACTTCCCTTTGTGGCGTGGAGTCGTTTCTTTAGGCCATCTAGCACTATCTTGTTTGCCGATTCTACCTGTCCGTTTGTCTGAGGGTGCTTTACCGATGCGAAACGGTGATCTATATTCAGTCTTTCGCAATACCACTGCAATTTCTTGCTCTTGAACTGTGGGCCATTGTCACTTATTATTGCTTTTGGCACTCCATACCTCGAGACAATGTGAGATTGGATGAAATTGACAACTTGGTCGTCTGTTGTCTTCCCCATTGCCTTTGCTTCTATCCACTTGGAGAAGTAGTCTATTGCAACAATTATGCAAGTCTTCTGACCTTTTGTTTTTGGTAGGGGGCCTATCAAATCAATCCCCCATTGTGCGAAAGGCCAGGCTCCTGAGATGGAGCTTAGCTTTGCTGGTGGGGCTGTTATATTTCTGGAGTACCTTTGGCAGTGATCACATTTTTGTACCAAGTCTGCTACTTCTTTGCTCAATGATGGCCAATAGTATCCTAGGTTGTAGACCTTTCGGCTTATTGACCGTGCTCCTTCATGGCACCCCGCCTCTCCCTCATGGAGCTCTGCAAGTACCCTCTCTGTTTCTGGGTATGCTATGCATTTGAGGAAAGGTGTGGAGTATCCTTTCTTGTAGAGCTCATTGTCCATCACTGCGTAATTCCTAGCCATCCTTTCAATCTTGACTGCTTCCACCTTATCTTTTGGGAGCTTTCCTTCCATGATGTATTGTCTCATTGGTGTCATCCAGACTTCTGCTTCATCTATTGCTAGAACCTCCATTTGTTCTATCACTGATTGCATTCTTTGCTCCACGAAGTGAACCTCTTTGCCTGCTTCTGCCCCTAAGGCTAGTTTACTTAAGGCGTCTGCCTCTTGGTTTTGTTCTCTTGGGACAGACTCAATGTCGAAGCTTTGGAAGCTCTTTATTAGGTCCTTGGCTTGCTGCAAGTATCTCTGCATGTTTTCGGACTTTGCAGTGTAGATTCCTTTCACTTGGTTGACAACTAGTTGAGAATCACACTTGACCCTTAAATGCTTTGCCTCTACTCCTTTGGCTATCCTCAGGCCAGTTATTAGTGCTTCGTATTCAGCCTCATTGTTTGTTGCCTTAAAGGTTAGTGCCATGGCATAGCGCATAGGTGTATCGCTGTTTGGTGGGTATAGTAAGAGGCCTGCGCCTGACCCTCCTCCGTTGGATGACCCATCAGTATGCATCTCCCATAATTCTTCTGGTTGTGTCTCCTGACTACTACTTGCCTCGCATGTAGTTTTGACTTCTCCCAAGTCTTCGCCCGGATTAATTCCAGTGAATTCGGCGATAAAATCCGCTAGAGCTTGACCCTTTATGGCTGTTCTTGGGGCGAAATGAATGCGAAACTCACTTAGCTCGATTGCCCATTTGGTCAGTCTTCCCGATGTGTCTGGTCTCTGCAGGAGGTGTTTCAATGGTTGGTCTGTGAGGACTGTTACTTCATGCCCATGAAAATACGGTCTCAACTTTCTTGCTGATACAATCAGTGCATAGAGGTACTTTTCTATTGGCAAGTAGTTGATCTCATACTTTGCCAATGTTTTGCTTACGAAGTATACTGGCAATTGTGTAGCGTTTTCCTCTTTGATTAGTACTGAGCTAACTGCCACGTTGCTCACTGAGATGTAGAGGTAGAGGGGCTCCCCTGGTATAGGCTTTGCTAGGGGTGGTAGTGTCTTCAGATGTTGTTTGAGTTGCTGGAAGGCTTCCTCACATCTCGGTGTCCACTCAAATTTCTTGTTTGCCCTTAGTACCTCAAAGAAGGGTAATGCCTTGTCTCCTATTTTGGATAGGAATCTGTTAAGGGCTGCCAACCTCCCGTTCAGCCGTTGAACCTCTTTGTGCTTCGTTGGTGATTGCATTTCTTCAATTGCTTGAAGTTTTTCGGGGTTTACCTCTATGCCTCGCTGGCTTACCATGAAGCCTAAGAACTTTCCTGACTGCACCCCAAATGCGCACTTTTTTGGGTTTAGACGGACTTGATATTGCCTCATCCTTTCAAATGTTGAGCGAAGGTTTTCCACATGGTTCTTCTTCTCTTTAGATTTGACTATCATGTCGTCCACATACGCCTCCATTGTCTTCCCTATCATGTCCCCAAAGATTTTGTTGACCATTCTTTGGTATGTTGCTCCAGCATTTATGAGTCCGAAAGGCATCACTGTGTAATGGTATATCTCGCTATTAGCGTAGAATGCTGTGTGGGGGGCGTCCTCAGGGGCCATTTTTATCTGGTTATATCCTGAGTATGCGTCCATGAAGCTCATTAGTTGGTGACCCGATGTTGCATCCACTAACTGATCTATTCTTGGTAGCGGATATGAGTCCTTTGGGCATGCCTTGTTTAGGTCCCGGTAGTCAATACACATTCTCCAACTTCCTCCCGGCTTCTTTACCAGTACTGGGTTTGCCACCCATGTCTGGAATCTGATTTCCTTGATGAACTTTGCCTTTAGTAGCTTTTCTACTTCTTCTTGAATAGCTATCTTTTTATTGCCTCCCATTGGTCTCACCTTCTGTGTTGTTGGCCGCGTTGCCGCGTCTATGTTGAGCCTATGTGAGATCACATCTTCTGATATCCCTGGCATATCGCTCGGTGACCAGGCGAACAAATCCTTGTACTCCCTTAGTAAGGCGACTAGATGGTCCTCCTCTTCCTGAGATAAGGCAGTTCCAATTTTAGCCTTCCTATCGGGTTCTTCTATAAGTATCTCTTTTAGTTCCTCCATGGGGGCTGGCCTTCCATGATCTTCTCTTGGGTCCTCGTCTACTAGTAGGACTTCTCTTGTTTTCTTCCTTTTGCCTAGTGCAATCCTTGCACATTTCCGTGCTACCTTCTGGTTACCCTTTACTTCCCCTATCCCTTGGTCTGTGGGGAATTTCACTTTCTGATATAGCGTTGATGGTACCATACCCCACTTGTTGATTGTAGTGGTACCTAGGACCCCATTGTACTCCTCCATGTCTTCTGTAATGAAGAATGGGACATCAATCTTTAGCTGCCTCTGCCCTGTGCCCAGTGTCACAGGTAGTGTGACTGCCCCCAGTGGGTATGTTGGCTCTCCTGAAAATCCTACCAAGGGGGAGTAAACCTGTTTTATGCTACTTGGCCTAACTCCTAGTATACTGAGGATCTTTTTGCTAATGATGTTGGGTGAGCTTCCACTGTCTATTAGGATTCTCCCAATGTCCATGTCAGTGATCTTCATTGTTATGACCAGGGCATCCTTGTTGTCTGGTAACACATGCTCCATGTCTCTTCTTGAAAACTCTATTATGTCTTCTTTCTTTTCCTTTGGTTGTTCTTCTCTTGGCTTAGGAGTCCCTAACTCTGCCATATATGCTTCTCTGGCATTTGCTGACTCTCCTCCAGCTCCATACCCTCCATGGATGACATATACGTTTGCCATCTTGCTAGTGATAGTTAGGCTTTCTGTCCGAAGCCCGCAGACGGCGCCAAGTGTTAAGTTATGGGATCTCAGTCAACGGGGTGTCGACTTTAATCCCACTCCTTATGGGGGGGTGTGTGTAATCCGGTCTTCTCAAGTCGCCTTGTCTTTTCCTATGTCCTTCTTCCGTTCCTTCTTCCCTTGGTTCCTTCTCTTCTTCTCTCCCTTTGCCCTGCAAAAGGGGCAATACCAGACACGGAGGAGGGGGGGGTGGTGCCTGGTGAACCCTCTCCGATGCCTAAGTCAGAACTATACTTCTAGAGAGATAAAGCTAGAGAGATGTCAGAGCTAAATTATCCAAAATAGCCAAGATGTCCAAATGAGTTGTGAATGTGGGGTATTTATAGGCAACGATGTCATTAAGGTGGCTTAATGACATCATTAACCTCTAAACACAATTAATTAACCTTTAAGTATATAATTAAGACCTTAGGATTCGGAGGAGGTAGGCGGAGTGGACCGAGCATGGGCGTCTGAGAGTGGTGTCGGGACCCTTGGGGGGGGGAGGAATCCGACCCCCGAGGGTAGGGGTTGGGTGAGGGCACCCAACCCCTCCTAGGGAGGGTGGGGTTGGCCAACCCCATCCCTCCTAGGAGGGATCGGGTCAGCCGACCCGATCTCTCCTAGGAGAGATCGGGTTGGCCAACCCGATCTCTCCTAGGAGAGATCGGGTTGGCCGACCCGATCTCTCCTAGGAGAGATCGGGTCGGCTGACCCGATCTCTCCTAGGAGAGATCGGGTTGGTCCACCCGATCTCCCCTAGGGGAGATCGGGTTGGCTGACCCGATCTCCCCTAGGGGAGGTCGGGTGTGGCCACCCGACCTCACCTAGGTGAGTTCTTCGTTGTCGGACGGGCGCTTCGGCCCCGTCCGAGCAGTTGGTGTTCTCGCGAAGTGTCCGGGTTGAAGTTTCGATTTGCAATCATAAATGGGACGATAAAAATACAACGGTTCGGAAGTCAACGGGTTCAAATTGGGCGTATATCCATCAGATTCCACCTGGCCATTAGTCTGAGCATGACGCACAGAAGCATTCCGATGCTCGATGTTCAACTCCTCCAGATACTCCCTCACCTGAGAGCCGTTAAACGGTGGACCATTGTCGCTGATAACCACCTTAGGAATCCCATATCTGGACAGGATATGGGTCTGGAGGAACTTGACGATCTGGTTCCCTGTTGTTCTGGCCAACGCCTTTGCCTCCATCCATTTTGAAAAATAATCAATAGCTACAAGTAAATACTTACATTGTCCTTGTGCTTGTGGAAGAGGTCCCACCAAGTCGATGCCCCACTGCGCGAAGGGCCACGCGCTCTTGATGGATGTCAGATTAGCGGCCGGAGCCGCGATACTCGGGGCGTACCTCTGGCACGCGTCGCAGGATCGGACCAACGCCGTTGCTTCTTTGTTCATCGTGGGCCAATAGTAGCCTAAGTTTAACACCTTCCTCATAATGGATCGGGCCCCTTCGTGACAAGCCGCGACCCCTTCATGCATTTCCTTCAGGATTCGACTGGTGTTGGGTTCTGCTACACATTTCAAGTACGGAGTCGAGAACCAACCCTTCTTGTATAGCTGATTGTCCAGCATCACATAATTGGCCGCGATCCGACGTATCCTGTCCGCTGCCACTTGATCCTCAGGGACTGCCCCCGTAGTCAGGTACGCGACTATCGGGGTCATCCAGGTTGGCTCCTCCTCCAATCTTGCTTCAATGGCGCACACCTGTGTTGGGTCGATGTTTGATAAGATCACCTTCTCCAAGAAGTGCACCTTCCGATTTTCTTCCAAGGGTGCCCCCAAGGCAAATTTGCTCAAGGCATATGCCTCTACATTTTCCTCCCTTGGAATTGCCTCGATATCGAAGCTTTTGAAGCTCTCTTTCAGGGCTTGTACCTCTCGTAGATACTTTTTCATTATCGGACTCCTTGCTTCGTATCGCCCTTGAACCTGGTTCACGATTAAAGCTGCGTCGCACTTCACTCTCAAGTGATCGATTCCAGTGCCTTTAGCAATTTTTAGGCCCGTGATAAGGGCTTCATACTCCGCTTCGTTGTTTGTGGCCTTGAATGTTAAAGCCAAGGCGTATCAGAGCGGTTCACCTTCGCCCAGTGGTATCAACAAAAAGCCCGCTCCTGATCCGTCCGAACTCGCGGAGCCATCCGTGTACATCTCCCAGGTATTTTCCTTGTTTGGCTGTTCTGATTGCTCTGCCCTCTCTGGTTGTTCCTTTATCGGGACCTCCATAGTTGCCCCCTCTACAGGGCCCGCATCTTCCAGATCGGGGGCTGTAGATTCTGCTATAAAATCCGCCAACGCCTGGCCCTTAATTGCCGTTCTTGGAGCAAAGTGTATCCGAAACTCACTAAGCTCTACTGCCCACTTCACTAATCTCCCCGACGCGTCTAGTCGGTTAAAAAAAAGCTTCAAAGGCTGGTTTGTCAGCACAGTAATCTCGTGTGCGTGGAAATAAGGCCTTAGCTTCCGAGCAGTAATAATCAACGCAAAGAGGTACTTCTCAACGGCGGGATAGTTTAATTCAGACTTGGCAAACGCCTTGCTTACATAATAAACGGGGACTTGATTACCCTCGACAATCTTTACTAACACAGAGCTAATGGAAAATTCAGAAACAGCCAAATAAATGTAGAGCGGCTCGCCTGGAACTGGTTTCGCCAACGGCGGGAGGGTGCGAAGGTGCTGTTTGAGTGCTTGGAACGCCTCTTCACACTTGGCGGTCCATTCGAATTTCTTGTTGGCCCTCAGGACTTCAAAAAACGGCATTGATCGGTCGCTGGCTTTGGACAAGAAGCGATTCATTGCAGCTAGTCGGCCATTCAGCACTTGCACCTCCCGATGGTTTATCGGAGACTGCATCTCCTCGATTGCCCTCAGCTTCTCAGGATTCACTTCAATTCCTCTTTGGCTCACCATGACGCCCAAAAACTTCCCTGAGTGGACTCCGAAGGCGCATTTCGTCGGGTTCAAGCGAACATGATGGAGCCTCATCCGCTCAAATGCCATGGTTAGGTTGTTCACATGATCCTCGGCTTATCGGGACTTCACCAGCATATCATCCACGTAAGCTTCCATGGTTTCTCACAGCATATCTCCAACCAGTTTATTCACCATCCGTTGGTAAGTTGCCCCGGCATTGATCAACCCGAAAGGCATGACATCGTAGTGATAGATGTCACTGTCTGCGTAGAACGTTGTGTGGGGAGCGTCTTCCTTGGCCATCTTGATTTGGTTGTAGCCTGAATACGCGTCCATGAAGCTCAACAGTTCGTGTCCCGACGTGGCATCCACCAACTGGTCGATTCTCGGGAGTGGATAGCAGTCCATTGGGCAAGCCTTGTTCAAGTCGCGGAAGTCCACACACATTCGCCATTTCCCGTTAGTTTTCTTCACCAGCACTGGATTAGCAACCCAGGTCTGGAATCGGAGCTCCTTAATAAACCCAGCATCGAGCAACCTGCCCACCTCCTGCTGGATCGCGATCTTCTTGTCCGTGCCCATCGGACGCCTTTTCTGCGTGATAGGCTTGATCGCGGGGTCTATCTTCAGCTCGTGTACGATCACGTCGGGGCTGATTCCTGGCATATCGCTCGGGGACCAGGCAAACAGCTCCTTGAACTCCTTCAACAATTCCACCAATTTTTGGGCTGTCTCCTCAGTCAGAGCAGACCCGATTTTCACCTTCCTCTGGGGTCCGTCGATCTCGACTTCTTTCAGATCTTCTACGGGGGCGGGACGCCCAAACTCTTCTCTGGGATCCGTGTCTGTCTGAAGGACAGTCATGGCCTCTCGTCTCCTCCTTCGAGTGGCGTTAACATAGTATTTTTGATAAGCCACCTGGTCGCCCTTGACCTCTCCGACTCCGTGGTCGGTCGGGAACTTCATCTTCTGGTGCACTGTCGAGGCGACCGCCATCAAGGGGTTAATAGTGGTCCTCCCGATAATCGCGTTGTAGGTCCCCGCGGAATCAACCACAACAAACTCCACGTTCCTCCTTTCTGATTTCCACCCGCTACCAAACTCCACTGGTAAGGTGATTACTCCTATCGGATAGGAGGTTGAGCCAGAGAACCCGACCATCGGGAAGTTTGCTTCCTTTAGATCTTTCTTCGTCTTCCCCATAGCCTCCAGCGCGTCCATGAATAGAATGTCGGAGGAGCTCCCTCCGTCGATTAGAATTCTCTTCATTTCGAACCCGTCTACATCCAAGGTTACCACCAAGGCATCGTCGTGCGGAGTCTCCACGCCTATGAGGTCTTCCGACGAGAAGGAGATTACCATCTCTTCTTTCAAGGTCCAGGATCGGGACCTCTTACCCAACACCACTGCTGTAGGGATTCTAGAGGCATAGACCTCTCGGGCGGATGAGGTATCACCTCCAGCAGCAAACCCTCCATGGATCACGTTGATAGTGCCCCGTCTCTCCTTGCGAGCACCGGATGACTCTGGGTCGGTTCTCTTCTTTTTTGGGGAGCGATCGCGGGATCGGGAACGGGATCGCGATCGAGAGCGGGATCGACACCGCTTATCCCCGACGAATTCCTTGAGCTTCCCCTTCTGGACCAGCTTTTCAATCTCCTTCTTCAGTTCCCGACAGTGATTGGTGTCGTGACCATTTGCGCGGTGAAATCGGCAGTAGCGATCCGTGCGGGATCCCAAGAATTCTCCATCTTTCTTCGGGGGGTACTTGGAGATACCTTGTTGTTCCATGACTGTCAGCACTTCCGCCATGGAACAGTTGAGAGGAATGTCGAGATCCTCCCACTTATCCTTCCTTGAAGAACGCCTATCGTCCCTCCGATTCGGACGGCCTCGATTCCTGCTACTGTCGGGTTTACCTTTTGACTTACGATCGTCAGAAGGTTTAACCGACTGCTTCCCTTTGTTAGACTTTGGGGGCTCCAGTTCTCCCGCGGCTATCTTCGACTCCTGGACATCGATCTGCCGTTTTACCCTCTTCTGTAATGCCTCCATATTCCACACAGCTTTCTCAGCCACGCTGTGCATTAGGTCGGAGCCGTAGGGGGCTGTCAGGTTCCGAATGAAGGTACGGATGGTTTCGCCCTCTGAGATTTCTTCGTCTATCTCTGCCACACTGGCCGTGTACCGCTGGTAATAGTGTGCCAGTGATTCGTCGGGCCTTTGCACCACCTGGGTCAGGGACCTCACGCTCTTCAATAAACGCCTCCGACCCTGGTACTGCTGAATGAATCAGTCGTGCATGTCTGCCCAGCAAGTGATGCAGCCTGGGGGCAGACTAAAGAACCAGGTCAGGGCTCTTTCTCCAAGTGTGTTTGGGAACAACGTACACACTATGTCTTCACTCGGGGCTCTTCCCAGACACGCTATAAGGTGTTTCTGGACATGAAGTACCGGATCTCCTTCGCCATCGTACTCCTTTATCGTGGGGATGCCTAGCCCAGGCGGGGCTAGGGTGTCGATGAGTCGGGGAACGAAGGGATGAGTAGATCGATCCCTTAGCTCCGACACCAACAGCTTCTGTTCTCCCATGCAGATGTTCACGATCTTTACCACCTGGTCGGGAGTGATGGGACCATTCAGGGGAATGGTCCTGTGCTGTACTGGTCCGGGCCCATCAACCACGAACCTCTCCGGCTGACCGGATGCTCTACTCCCGTCCTGGCCACGGGGCGGGGCTTCCTGTGCGTTCCGACCCTCTGTTGGCGGGGCCACTTCCTCCAACGGGGGCATCTCCTCCTGCCTCCTTGCATCCTCTCTCCGATCCAAGAGAGCCTCTACGGCCGCCAGAAACATGGGCATGGCTTCCGCCACGGCCCTTGTCAAGTCTGTAGCTGGGGGAGCCTCCTGCCCCCTGTTGCCCTGATGCTGAGGAGCAATATCTTCGGAATCTCCATTGTGCCCCCCTGTCTGGGAGAGCTCAGCCGGGGGATGGTTCTAGTTTTCCTCCTGTTCCGGTACTGAATCCAGATTTGTTGCAGCGGGGTGACGGGAACCACCAGATTGTCCCCTTCTGTGCTTGCCAGCCGCCATCGATCGAGTAGAAGGCATATCAGCTTTTTGTTTGATTCCCACAGACGGCGCCAATGTTGGATCACGGTGGAACTCCGGTACGGACTTTGACGGCAATCCTAGCTCCTTTGCTCCACGCAATCCTGCAAGAGGGGATAGACCGGGCGGTGACCCAGAATCCCTCTCCGATGCTTAAATGAGTATCTCGTATGACTGGCAAGCAGTAATCTCAAAGTGTATTGAATTCAACCTAAGTGTTCTGAGGTGATCTCTTGCCCTTTTATAGGCAAAGAGATGCCTCAGGTACCTGGCGAACCGTTGGGGGTGGTTAGCCCGTATCCCGCATATCTCGGATGTGATCTCGCGTATCTCAGCCATGCCCCGCGTATCTCGGCCACGCTCCGTGTATCTTAACCACGTTCCGCGTATCTCGGCCACTCCCCGCATATCTTGGCCTTATCCTCTAAAAATCGAGTCCCGACTCCCGTCGGAGACTCCAGAGTTATCTCGTTGTGTCACCGCTCGGGGCCCCTCGTCATCGTGACAGGGCCTATTCTTCTCAGGGATTCGTCATCAGGGCTTACTTAGAGGCTTCTCATCGGGAGCTTCCAGCTCGTCTATCGGGACCGACTCTGTCGGGATCTTTCATCATCGGGACTCCCTTCGTCGGGACCCTTCTCCTGGGCCGTCTTGACCTTCATTTGGGGCCTGGTGGGCCTGTTTTCCGTTTCCTCACCGTTAATGGGCCTAACGGCTGTAATCGAATCCATCACACAGTTTTACATATATGTGAATCATCTCCCTTCATCCCATCGGGAACGTACTGATAGATTGAATCTAACATTATGTTTATGAACTGTACTTCTTGAAGTGTGTCATTTGATTTGAATGCCTAGCCTGACTTATCGTCCAAGGTGTATGGAAGGAATTAGTTTAACCGACTTCATCCTTCTTCGTTTACAAACTTATCAGAGATTTTATCCCGTCTCAGAACTGAGTATTTTGGGTTCTCACCTTATGCGTCAGTTGATACTTTTACAAGGTCGTGGTTGTTAGCATATGTTGATGGGCGCCGTAATTGGTAGACATAATTATGTATAGTTTACCTAATGAACTTGGGTAAATGTCACATTAGGGTAATTGGGCTAGACCCAAATCCCAATTGACATGAGAGGCCCAAAATTGGGCCTCCCAATACTAGTGTCCGGCCGAATTTATTATGAGGGTTAAAGTGAAGTTTTGTCCACTTTACTCCTCCTATAAATAACAGGTGTTAGGGAATTTTTAGGGTTAATCATAATTCCCTCATTAGAGTGTTTTAGAGAGAATACCCTCCACCCCACACTAGCATATTCGGCCGAACTCCTTACCACTACCAAAGGTGTGCCAATTGCTTTCTAGCAAACACTATATAGATATGTCCCTGCCGGAGAGTCGATCTGAGGCTTTGCTGTGGAAACCATACCACGTAGGGCTTCTCTCACGAGGACCTCTACGGGTGCCGATCGGAGAACCGCGAAATCCCTGCAGCACGTTCATGGGATTACGGATATCTTCATTGAGGTATGTGCGATTCTCCCGCTGCGTAATTTCGATTACAAGCATGTACCATGTTTTAGTATCCGTAGTGATTACTCCCGTAATCTAACAGTGGTATCAGAGCCTGTGTTAGGAGTTCATTTTGATAAATTGGTGTTCTTGAAAGTTTGAAATTTTGGTCCGGATATTTTAAAAGAAATTTTTCAAATTTTTCAAATTTTTCAAATTGTTGGGTTGTTAGTGAATCCGAAATTTTTATGATGTTCTTGGTAATATTGATGTTCATGATCTTCAAGAAAAACAAGGTTTTAATCAAAATCATACATTGGATTGTTGATCTTAGTAAAATTTGATCTTTAAACTTGACAACTTTTTTCCAATTTCTTGTTTTTGGCTGAATCCCTAAATGAATTACAAGGTAAATTTTTTAATTTCTTAGGCACCAAGATTGCATAATTTGGCCGGACCTTAGGGATATGTTGTTTACCATATTTAAAATTTTAAATTAGGTAACAATATATCTATAATTGGAAACAACATGATAGATTCACATTAATATATAGAAATATATATAACTATCAATATATATAAATATTTAAATAGAGTAAGAGATATTATTGATAGATTTAGTTACTTAAAAAGATTGAGAAAATATATTGTCAGTTGGTTGTTACCCTATTAAAGATATTGAGAATAAATAAAATATATTATACATATGTAAACCGAATTTTATATATACATATATATATTGTTGATAGATTTTGTCTTAAAGATAGAATCTTGGCAATAAATATGTAAATATCGAATATATATATATATTTAGTGGACATCAAAACCCTACTTAGCACACAACTAATCATTTCGGCCCAAACCCATTTTGAAATTATTGGGCCGGTCCAATATGTATTAAACCGGGACGTAATTTTTTAAACCGAACCGGGCTTTCTCAATCGGTTCGACCTATTTGGGTCGGGTCGGACCGAGTAACTAAGTGGATCTAACCGAACCGGTTTTGAGTGTTGAACCGAACTGAGCCCTATTTTATCGAACCGGTTCAGACCGAACCAGATTTATGTAAAACCAGACCGAGCCGAACCGGACCCGAACCGGATTTTGCTGGACCGAACCGGACCGAAAATTGACTGAACCGAACCGAATTTTGAAAACTGAATTCAAGTCAATTAAATAAAATAGGGAAGTCAAGTTTTAAAATCCAAATTTTTTTGTACTCCGGTTAGCTTACACAATGTTCAAGGGTTTACTAATATTCACATATTAATTAAACCTTATTGCCTCGTTACGATCATGGGGATGGATCTCAGATATACATTTTTTTGGGACTAGTATAGTTAGTGGGCTGAATTGCAATTGTTTATTATTTTATATAAATATTTATCCATGCTTAGAACTGTCTTCTTGACTAAGTCAAGCTAACTGGATATTGCATTTTGTGGGCCGAGACCTGGTTAAATATATGGATTGCGCACTAGGATATACATACTGTGATGGTTGATATTGCCTAGGATTCATGTCTAGATGTTGTGAAATTGAATATAAGCATGAATTGCAAATCAGCCCCTAATGTTTAAACTTATTTTAAAATCGAAAACCAGTCGCCAAATGTGTATGATCGATGTGGATGTTGCATGTTTGACATGTATGCTAGAATGTTAAGGATGTAGCTGCATGTGCTAATTTACTTAGGAAGTAGAATTATGTATTCAAGCATGAGTTCCTCATAACAGTAGACGCATGACGCGCAAGCATGTGTGTGATTTGTATGATGAATGTTACTTGCGTATGATAATTTACATGGAATGTAGAATTGTATATGCATGAAGTAAATTCATCGGAAATTTTTAAAACATAAAAGGGCCTTGGGAAAGCCAAGATCGGGTATGCCTATATTAAAATTCTCGTTCCGGTAGTTTGTGATAAAATGGTTTTAAAAGACCGATCTATTAAATTGAAGACGACGATAACGTGAACTCTTTCACAACCCCCTTCCATTGGTTTACTGGTGGTCGGTTTGGTTTAGATGACTGAGGAATCATTATTTGTCGTATTCCATCTTAATAGATATCCGATGTATCCAATTCTTTCTCAAAATGTTATTGTCTCCTTGATTTTTGCATAATCATCAAAGTATTAGTTTTCATGGCTGGATCGGTTCGCTTCTACGAACCTCGTAGTCTTGACGGTATGGACTATGATGCATGGAGTGAGCACATAAGGAAACTTCTCTATGCTAAAATTGCACTCAGGTGCATTGATGTGAATAGAGGAAGGACATTGGTGGATGAAAAAGGCAACCCTCGTTACCCTAATAAGTTGAGGAGCCTAGGCGATCGGAGAGCTTGTACGGTGATACTGGCAGCCTTGGATAAAGAGGTTGCAGAGGAGTTCAAACTCAACTTCACCGCTCTTCAGCTTTGGTGCGCCATAAGACTCCGATTCGGTGGAGGAAATAAAGCCGAAGCTAGAGAAGTGTTGAAAGAGTATGTTTCCCTTATCTCCCATGATGCAGGTGTAATACCCGCATCAGATCTTCAGAACGAAAGATCAAATTGGAAGAAGATTCTCAGTATCGCACAGAGGTACCCACTGTCATGGTTGGCTGACGACAGGGGTCTGGATTACTTGATTGAATCAATTAAGTTCACCACGGTCATATATGTTGAAAGCAGAGAAAATCAACCAGAGGGGCCCTCAGTGCGACAACGGAAGAGATCAAGTCAAGGTGCAGAGGAAACAAGATCGTCATTTTGTTCATCAAACGAGAATTCTGTGTGATGAACACCAGTGATAATAGTGCCTATTTCATGAGTACAACTCGTTAGACTAATGTACTCCTATTACCCTACCTTTATCTCTTAAAAGCTTCGTAGATGATCCGGATTCTAAACCATAATTGGTTGATAATTTCGGATTTATTGAATATAGTAGCCTCCATTTGACTCGAAATGTGATCTACTTATCAAGACTAATTGACCCGGTTAAACGGGATTGATCCGAAATTACAATAAACACCAAAATATAAGGCTATGAATAATGGCTGAATCAAACATATACATACGTCTCCACCATAGAAAAATAAAAAATCCATTAAAATCCATCAATTGCATAGCTCTAAGAATGAACAGATTAAAATTCTTTCTTAATTATTAGTACTCCATTAAATGAAATAATTAATAATTATCATGTACGAAACCGATTAAATTAAAGTTGGATTAAATTTTGGAAACGAAACGATTTTACCTTAGGGTTAAACCTTGGTAAATAACGCCTTATAGCGTACATGTGGACCTAGAAAGACGGAACACATCATTTCAAAGTACAAATTTGATAATGAAGTTCTTTGATGAATAAATGCTGAATATTTGTTTGCATCCGTTTCGGAATGACTTATTGATAACATTTACACGGAAAGAAGTATGCTTCAAAAGCTACCCCGACCTTGTAAAAGTATCAACTGATGCACAAGGTGAAAACTTAAAAGCTCAGTTCAGAGATGAGATAAAATCTCTGAAATACGTTTGCAAACAAAGAAGAATGAAGTCGGTTAAACGATATCTCTTCTACTAGCCTTGAACGAAAGTCGGGCTAGGCATTCATTTCACACCACTTCATATAGAAAAGTTTGAATCACATAATGTTAGAGTCAATCTATCATACGATTCCTCTGGGATGAGAGAAAAAATTTATGTAAAACTTTGTTCCAATAAAATAAGTTAACGACACTGCACCATGAAGCTAAAGAATGATAATAAGTTAATTCATGTCATTATGCGACATTAAAATGTCGCATTAAAAAGTATTCTGACCAAGAGTATGGTGACTACTCTTTGAACATACATGTTTATAGCTTTGAAAATGGTAACGTGGTCGAACGTGATACATTACACCTCTTGAGGATGAACTTTCAATGCATGGAAATTTAAACAAATATAATCTTGATTAAAAGATGCAGTTTATCATTGAAATTCAGATCCCACTTAATTTGAGTGAGAGAAAGATTTGAACCGGCAACCCAGGTGAATGATATGGTAAATGATAATGGAAACATTGTCATAATAAATCCAGTGGGAGGATTACATCCTCTACCAGACGAAAATCACTGTTGCCGATAGGACAAATCAAGTTGAACTTGATATTCATGATGGATGCTGAATCGCTGGATGAAAATAATCCAATAATACAACATCTTCCATTGATACCCATTGTTTCCAGTGGGAGTGATCCGACCAGACTCGGTTCCAGGTCCTAGTGATCAAGGAATTCAATCTCGAAGATAAAATCCCGAGACCGAGAGGCCGTTAGCACTGCTCTTATTCCCAGTGGGAGTGATGCTCCGAAAAGAAGCATTATTTCGAGTGAGAGTGTCGTTCAGACTCAAGATGGGATTGACGAGCCTAGATACGATTGAAGGCATCGAACTTCTTCAAAGAAGTATCCCAGTAATAAGGGTGATAACCTCACTCTGAAACTCGTAGACGAACCGGAAACGGTTTAAATAGCATTGAAAAGATCTCAAGTGGATAAATGGAGGAAAATAATAAAACGAGAAAGATCGCCTAAATAAAAGCCATTATAGTCTTTGTTGATTTACCTGTTAACCACATGAGCGTAAGGATGAGATGGATCCCTATAAGGGTTCATCACTTATGGATATGTCGGACGGTTTAAAGGCCGACTTATTGCGAAAGGATAAACCCAAATCTACGGAGTGGAATTTGACGAATCACACTCACTGACCATGTGTAAAACCACGGTTAGGGCCAAAATGTGGTCGCAAGTCTCGAATTCGGGCTGCACCGAATGAGTGTTAAGACCACACTCCTCCTCGGAAACCTGGAAGGAAGAAATCTATATGGAGAAACCGGAGGGTTTCATTACTCCTGGTAAAGAACGTAAAGTTTGTAAACTCCAAAGGTCCATTTACGGTCTTAAACAATCGTCCAGGCAATGGTACCGCAGATTCCACAAGGAAATCGTAGGAAACGGATATGTGAATCTTCAAGAGGACCTGTGCGTGTACTACAAGACCTCCGGGTCTAAGTCTGTCATCTTAACCTTATACGTAGATGATATATACTCATTGCCGCAAATGATGTGAGTTTTATGAACAACTCAAAGTCCTAGTTGGCATCTGTGTCTGAGATGAAAGACATGGGAGAGGCCACATATATCTTAGGCATTAAAATTGCTAGAGATAGAGCCACCCGGAAATTATTTCTATCTCAAGAAACCTATATCGACAAATTGTTGAAAAGGTTCAGAATGCAAGATGGCAAACCCGTGGATACGCCGGTTGTATATGGGTGCGCACTGTCAAAATGTGACGGCCCCAAGAACCTAGCAGAGCGTGAACAGATGAAGGTGGCAGAGTACTTGAGTAAGGTCGGAAGTCTCATGTACGCCATGCAATGCACCCGTCCGGACATCTGTTACGTTGTGGGCCTAGTAGCACGATTCCAATCAGATCCTGGCTATCAACATTTAAAGGCTGAAAAAATGAATTTTTCGTCATCTGAAAGGTACTGCCGACTACACTTTGTGCTATGAGGGCAGGAAGTTAGAATTGACCGGTTACAGTGACCTCGTCCATGGTGGCGATCCAGATGATCGTAAGTCCACCACAGGGGGAGTATTTCTCCTTGCTAATGCCGCCATTTCATGACGAGCAAGAAGCAGACCTGTGTCACGCTGTCTACAATGGAATCGGAATATGTAGCTCTCTCTAAAAATGTACAAAAAGCAGTCTAGCTGAAAAGGCTTCTTACTGCACTGCTTGATGTCAAAGATGGGAGTAAACCCGTCGTGGTATACTCTGACAGTCAGGCGGCTATTGCGGCAGTTAAGAATCCAAAGTACCATAGTAGGACCAAACACATTGATGTGAAATACTTTTATGCTAAATCTATGGTAGAAGACAATATTATCACTATGGAATACTTCTCCAATGACGACATGGTTGCGGACCCATTAACTAAACCACTACGCAGGAAAATATTCGAAAAGCACGTAAAACTGCTTAGATTGCGTAGGGTTTAATATGTGGCATAGTATCTGTGATAACATTTTGATAATTAACGGTTACCTTTTATTAAACGAGAGAATTGCAATCAATTTTATGATTCATCGACGTCATAATGTTTGAATACATCAGATTTACGGTCTATAAACTAAGTTGTAGGAGGACGCAATCCTCTGCCAAAACTATGTCGAATGTGGGCCTTACCTCGTTACACAGGTACGGTCGTCTTGCGGTGGAATGAGGCTTCTTCTAAGTAAGACTGGCTAAGAATCAGGGGGATAAACCTGATTACGCAAAATGATCATCATGTTCCGAAGAAATTCAACATGATCTTGGTTTTGCACATCGCCGTGATGAACTTCGTTCGTCATTAAACCACATTATGGGCCAGATGAAAATCTGCGATAGCATGATTGAGATATCCCTTATCCTGTCAAATTAAAAGTTCACGTATTTTATCGACGCGTGCTTCATACTACGCGTGCCACGTTCGACCGCGGGGTCATAGCTCAAGTGTGCTAGATAAGGATCCTTGAGATTCTAGTGGGCGCAAACTTCTTTACCTTCAGTGTGTGATTGATGCCGGGAGCCCTATGAAGAGGCGCCCGAAGTATCCTTATGGATTCAAAACTCATATATAAGGTCAGGCTAAATGCTCCCTTCCCATCGTACGAGCGTAGCGCTGAACAAAAAGGCCCAGTGACCACGACCTTGGAAACCGGTTGGGTGTGACTGAGGATATGAGAGATGGGGATAGTCAAGTTCACCTATAATTCACCGACTCTTGTATTCACTAGGTTGCCACCAACCAGAAATTAGTTGAAGGTTGTGAATACTTGTACGGATGCCTTGGAGAAGCATTCCTATGTGGAAACTAGGCAAAAGGAGAATTATTAGTTGACCTAGGATACAGCGCGACACTTTATATGTGATATATAACAGGTTGATTTAAGAAAGGGAATCAACGTTCCGCAAGCGCTACAACACTCATAACATGTAAGTAGCACAATGCCCATCGTGTTCGCCGGTCGCACGGCAATCCTCCTATGAACTACTCAGAAGAAAGGGCAAGATCGAAAGAGTGAAATGTTGATGCCGATTTGGAAAACAATACATTAACAGGCACCCTCCCATTCCGGCGAGTGGGAGCTGTTAGCATATGGTGATGGGCGCCGTAATTGGTAGCCCATAATATGTATAGTTTACCTAATGAACTTGGGTAAATGTCACATTAGGGTAATTGGGCTAGACCCAAATCCCAATTGACATGAGAGGCTGAAAATTAGGCCTCCCTATATTAGTGGTCGACCAAATTTATTAAGAGGGTTAAAGTGAACTTTTGTCCACTTTACTCCTCCTATAAATAAGAGGTGTTAGGGAATTTTTAGGGTTAATCATAATTCCCTCATTAGAGTGTTTTAGAGAGAAAACCCTCGACCCCGCACTAGCATATTCGGCCGAACTCCTTGCCACCACCAAAGGTGTGCCAATTTGCTTTCTAGCAAACACTACGGAGATCTGTCCCTACCAAAGAGTCGATCTGAGGCTTTGCTGTGGTAACCATACCACGTTGGGCTTCTCTCACGAGGACCTCTACGGGTGCAGATCGGAGAACCGCGAACTCCCTGCAGCACGTTCCTGGGACTACGGATATCTTCATTAAGGTATGTGCGATTCTTCCGCTGCGTAATTTCGATTACAAGCATGTACCATGTTTTAGTATCCGTAGTGATTACTCCCGTAATCAAACACTGGTAGCTTTTGAAGCATACTTCTTACCGATGTAAATGTTATCAATAAGTTGTTTCCGAAGGGACACAAACGAAATTCATCACTTAATCATCAAACACTTCATCATTAAACTCGTTTTTTGAAATGATGTGTTCCATCTTTCGAGGTCCACACACGCGCGGCGTTATTTACCAAAGTTGTAATTCATGGTTAAATCGTTTCATTTCTGAATTTAATTCAATTTAATCCAATCGGTTTCGCACATGATCATCATTATTGATTATTTCATTCAATGGAGTACTAATAATTAAGAAAGAATTATAAGCAATGCATCAAACAACAATAAATAATCGAATAGCTTGAGGGTGATGGGTATTCAATACTTTGTCCAAGCATTTGTCACATGCTCAAAATGAAATGGTTCCTATATTTCAAGGAACATTATTATCAATAAGTATCTTAAACTGAAAATAAAGAAGAGGTTCGATCAGCAAATAAGGATAGTCTTTCATTTAATCTTTATGTTTCCGGGGCAAACTCCTCAGGTCTGTGCTTGTACTCCTTCTCGGTTCTGTAATCCAAGAAAGGTAAATTGAGTTACATTCGAGTGAGAAGAGTCCTACAAGAACATATGAAGTTATCATTATTCTTCAGCACGTACTTTGGGAGGATTTGTACAGGCAACAGTAAGGTGTCCTTTAACGCCACACCTAAAACACGTTCGAGTTTCCTCTTTACGTGTCTGTTTTGATTGCCTTTTATTGCAACCGAATTTCTTGCGTTTGAACTTCTTCTAAGGTTTTGGAGCCAAAGACTTGTTAGCCTTAAACTGAAGGCCCTTGCCATTTCTCTTACGTTACCATTTTGCTCAGTTGGATGCGAGGATGCAGGATGCATTTCCGCTCTCGGCTTTTCAGCTTTGAGACCATCCTCTTCCAGATCGAGATGAACTCGCACTTTCTTAAGGTTATCGAGTTGAGTGGCATGGGTAGGTGCATTTTCATGCTGTTCCAAGAGTCAGGCAAGGATCGGATCACGCATTGGACCTCTGTTCCTCGGTCAGGATTTCTCCTGCCTCCTTGAGTTCAGCAAGCATGTTAGACATGTGTCTAATATGCTTCCTTCATTGTGTGCTTGGGATTCATCTTGTATGAGTCTAAAGCGATGTTTAAAGATCGCTTCTGGGCTGTGGTGTAAAAACCAAACCCTGCCTTAAGACCATCCCATAGGTCCATGGGAGACTCAAAGTGATCATACTGGTAGAGTATGTCATCCTCAAGCAGTGACAACAAGGCGGAACGAATTTCCTAATCCTTCGCATCCCATTCATCATGGAATTCCTTCTGTTCGGCCCTGAGGTCTCCCTCTGGCCTTGCATGTTTCGAAGTCAGATGCTCCAAACCTCTCATTTTAGTAATTACCATCCTCGCGCGCTTATTCCAGATCTTATAATTGTTGTTGTTCAATCTCACTCCCTTGTTCATTTGGGAGATAACATTGTTGATCGCAGCCATTATACTAACACATCGATGATTATGAAAATCAGGGAGACAATAACATTTTGAGAAAGAATTGCATACATCAAATATCTATTAATATGGAATGCGACAAGCAATGATTCCTCAGCCATCTAAACCAACCGACCACCAGTAAACCAATGGAAGATGGCTTTGAAAGAGTTCACATCACTGTCGTCTTCAATCTAATAGATCAGTCTTTTAATACGGTTTTAACCGCAAATTACAGGAACGGGAATTTTAAAAACAAGCATACCTGATCTTGGCTTTCCCAATGCCCTTTTTATTTTGAAAAATATTCTGATGAACTTACTAATGCATATACAATTCTACCATCCATGTAAATCATCATACGCAAGTAACATTCATCTCACAAAACACACTCATCATTACACGTCATGCGTCTAATGTTCCGAGGAACTCATGCTTGCATACATAATCTTACCTCCAAGTAAATTATTAAATGCGACTACATCCTCAACATTCTAGCATACGTGTCAAACATGAAACTTCCACATCAATAATACACATTTGGCGACTGGTTTTCGATTTTAAAACCAGGGTGGCTGTGACCCTTTTTTATTCTTCCGCCCTCACAGGGTTCGCAGGGTCACTCTTTTATTTGTAGCCATTTGGAGGGTTGCTGTGGCCCTTTCACTTATTTCTCTTTATCTGTAGCCATTTTAAGGGTGGTTGTGGCCCTAAAGAAATTTTTTTTTTTAGCTCACCTTTTTCCATGAATGCTCCTGCGGGTTATCAATCATACCCCTCTCCCTAACTTTTGCCTAGGTCACCTTTACAGGTTTTCAACCCAGCAGGAATTTATTTTTTCTCTCTTTTTTTTTTTTTGCCTTTATTCTTTTTTGAAAAATAAATTTTACCGAAAATAATCAACAACAATTATTTACATGCCCCTAATAGCAGATTGGAAACTTCAACTTCTCAAGACTTCTTTCGGATAAAAACTTGGCTGGCCGAGTCAACACATGTTGATCGCGTTGACGTCTGGGATTGACCTCATGAAAATAATGTCTTCTTTTCTTCACACATTCCGGATGAAAGGCCTGGCTCAGAAAGGCATATGTATTCTACATATGAAGTGGCGAATCCCGTGGTGGGAAATTTCAGGGTCATGCTTTCTGGTAAAATGCGTTGTCTCATTTGTCGGGACAAGACGTAGATTTCCTTTCTTTGATCACTGGGTGATTGGGATCCTTCATAGGCCGCCCAGATAGACTCGCTGGTTAATGACTTTATCGTTCGGGTGTTAGGAACATTACCTCTGATGAAACTCAAATGTTCAAATCATTCCTAAAAAGAGAAAAGTGGAATCAACGCCAGAAAGATGATAACAAAAATTATATAAAGGGATATATTTATATTAAATAGAACACGATAATATCCCTCTTTCCTTTGCGGGGCCCATGATCTCACCGCGCAAGAAGTACA
Source organism: Clarkia xantiana subsp. parviflora (assembly GCA_036873135.1). NCBI lineage: Eukaryota > Viridiplantae > Streptophyta > Magnoliopsida > Myrtales > Onagraceae > Clarkia > Clarkia xantiana. The sequence goes on along the minus strand of JAPTYO010000013.1, from coordinate 9,969,553 downwards.
TAATTAAAAAGTATAGTCATTGTTGAAATAAAAAAAAAAACGGATGTATCGCTAGGAGGGGTTTTTTCAGAGAGAAATCATGTGGACGAGGCCGAATGGGTGTTGGCATCAGCTGGCGAAACTGGGTTAAGAATTAAAAACTTATGGTCAATGAGATCCTGGATCCTGTGCCTCAGACGTGAGCAATCCTCAGTTGAGTGACCGACTATCCCCATGTGAAACTCACACTTCGAGTTTGGTTCATTGTTGGGTATTCTTGAAGTAGTCTTCCAAACCTCAGGACCAATGAGACCATGAGCAAGTGTTTTCTGATATACTTCGGCTGTCGTTACTGTTAAGGGCGTGATCTTCCGAGATTCCTGTATCTTGTTCATAGCCCGGTTGTCAGGTCTACCCACAACAGGGGGTTTGTGGAGCTTGTCCCTGGTAGACTGCAAATATCGTTGCATCTTTGGGTGACCAAATCTTGGAGCCTCCCTTTTTGGTTCTATCTTCTTGCTGGCTCCTGGAGGGATCTCAAGTTTTCCAGTTTGAATTCCATGCTCTACCATTTTCCGGATTTCACCAAATCAGCGAAGTTGGCTGAAACATGCCCCAATAAATGGGAGTAAATGCCCATTTAAGAGTGCCGGTGAACATGGACACCGCTTCTGCGTCTTTCAGTAGTGGTCGGACTCCAGCATCTTTCTCTCTCCAAGCCTGCATATAGCTTTTAAATGATTTCCCTCCTTCCATCTCCTTGCTTTAGAGGTCTATGCGGGTCGAAGCTGTATCCAAGTTGAACTTATATTGGCGAACGAAAGCGTTAGCCATTTCCTCCAATGTTGAAATGTCACCGGCTTTCAAGCTGACGAACAAAACCAAAGCCGCTCCCTTCAAGCTTTCCTGGAATGTCAGGATCAAGAACTTCTCGTACTGCTAATAAGGGGCCATCTTTGCAAGGTAAATCCGCAGGTGGATAATAGGATTACCGGTGTCATCATACTTCTCGAAGTCAGGTACCTTGAACTTCTCTGGTCTTGACATGTCAGGGAAAAGGCATAGGTCGGAGTAACCAATGCCACCATACTTCTCAAATCCAGACAAAGCCTTCATCTTTTCCTCCATTTTCTTCAGGCGGCGATCATGCTCAGATTCGATGACAAGTGACGATGTGAATGCATTCGTTTCAGTTGCACCTCCCTGGTCGACATGCCCAAATGCCGCCGTTGGATCAGAAGGACATACGGCTTTGGTGCGGGTTGATCAGGAATTACCAAGGCAAGGGGTTGGTCACGAGGAGGTTCCACCATGGCGTCGGAGCGTCCAGTATTCACTACCGGTGTTTTTGACGAGGTTGGACTCGTGATTTCTGTCAGCAAGGCCGGGTTCGGAGCGTGGTGAGCTGACTGAAGTTCAAGGAGTGCCATGATGCGCTCCATATTGGATGACATGGTAGCCATATTCAGAAGCATTTTGGCATTAGCTGCCTCAATCTCGGCCATCTATTCGTCATGTTGCTAGACCTTCTGAGTGTTCTCCATATTAGTGGTTTGTAGCGTGATGGCTAATAATACCTGCAGCGAAAAATGCGATATTCATAATATGGAACACAAGATATCATGTCATTCAAAACATCATCTTTTGGAAAAATGTTTTGTAACTAAAATATGTTTCTAAGAAGCTTTACACCACTGTGCAACTTGGTAATGCAACAAGGTTTTTCAAAACGGATTCAACATTTACCAGTTGTTTGGATTTTGGAACGAGCACTTAACTCTGACATTTCTATTTCGAACGACTGCCGCACTCAACTCTACGCGGTATTTCTTCGATATTCTCGCTCTGCGTCCATCATGCTAGTCCGAATCTGGTCAACACCAGCCTTGAAAAATGGAAGTGCCGTGATACAAAGGCAATTGCGCAGTTTTCTCACTCTTACAGAAAATGGTGTGTAAAGCGTATAAGAAACGATGATTTGAATGACACATTTTTTTGGGAAAATATGATGCACGCTTGTAACGTAAATTAATATGGGTTGTACAATTACATATGGTACAAAAATAAAGATTACATCGAGACCATGTCGTATACATGAAAAAAATCTAGGGGTCGAGAACAACTAGAAAAAAAACACCCACTGGTACCCATAGCTGCAGGATTGAAGTTTCAGGTGTGTGTTTTTGCTTTGTTCTACAAGGTATGTTCCATTGATAGGTTCTTGATGGATATCTGCCGAATTTCTGTTCGTATTTACGTTCCGGACTTCTTAAACACGTCAAAATCACATAAACGGATCAAAATACGCTCCCGAGGTTCAAAACGGTCCGGACATGCGACACACGCGTCCGGACCAGACCTCCGGACTGCCCTAGGCGACCCTGATCACGCCAGGATTGCCCAAATCCTACGTGATCCGAGTCGTCTTTTGCAGCGCGCGTGTTCCATTTGTGTTCTCACACTAAGTTAGAGTTTTCCAATAGCCAACCTTGGTCAAACCAGACAACGGTTCACACTTTCTTTTAAACCGGCGTCGAACCGCACAAAAACCGGGGTCGGTTCTAAGGTTTCCTATAAAAGGGACCTAGGCCACCTATTTCATTTTTTATCTTCACTGGAGATTGGCTTAGGAGCTCTGACGTCTCTCTATCTTTCTCTCTCTAGAACTCTCATTTAGGCATCGGAGAGGGCTCAACCGGCACCACCCCTCCTCTCCGTGCTGGTTACTGCCCCTGTGTTCAGGTTCGAACAACAAACGTCAAGTAAGAAGCGCGAGTAAAAGGATTTGACATAGCGATCAACTTGAAGATTCGTCATGTCCGTTACTTCAAGCGGGTTTGGACGAAACATTTGGCGCCGTCCGCGAGATCCGAACCAAAAATAAGTCGCTACCTAGCGATAGCAAAGATGGAAAACGTACATGTGATTCATGGAGGCTTTGGCGCGGGAGGCGAGTTATCATACGCACGAGAAGTGTACGCCTCACAGATGGGGCAAAAGCCTGAAGAGAACCGGCAAGAAGATGTCTTCATGGAAGATGTCATTGGTTTTTCAGCAAAGGACAAGGAGCACATTGTGTACCCACATAATGACGACCTAGTCATAGCTATGACAATCGACGACATGGATATCAAGCGCATATTGGTAGATGTCGGAAGCTCACCAAACATCCTCACGAAGGCTATAGTACTGGCTCTGGGAAGAAAGAATTGTGCTAAAGAAATGAACTCACCACTAGTGGGATTCATGGGAGATGCAAGCTATCCACTAGGAACGATAACGCTACAAGTTATTTAAAGGTCGGGCAAGCTGCAACTCTAGATAGACGTACCATTCATGGTAGTGGAAAAACTCGACGCATACAATGGTATTCTAGGGTTCACAACCATGAATGCGTGGGGCATGATAGCGTCGACAGCACACCAGAAGATTAAGTTCCCAACGGTAGCTGGGATCGGAGAAGTGAGGGGAAGCCAGCAGTTGTCAAAAGATTGCTACAACGTAGCACTTCAACGTAACGTCAAGATGGAAAAAATGGAGTACCCACCATTGACGAGGACCCAAGGAAGGATCGTGCTCGTCCAGCACCAGTGGAAGAATTACGCAAAGTCAAGATTGAAGAACCAGATAGAACGGTTCGAGTTGGAGCGTCACTGTCAGAAGATGAAATAATAGAGATCACAGCACTCTTAGTGGAGTACAAGGAGATGTTTGCAGGGTCTCCAAGTGACATGCATGGAATAGGCACAGACGTGATCTCCCACAAGCTCAACATAAAACCTGGAACCCGAGTCGTGGCATAGAAACTGTGATCACTGGGAGGTGACAAGAAGTTAGCAATCTGAGAAGAAGTAGGAAAGCTGCTTAATGCAGGCTTTATTGAAGAATCACGGTACCAGACTTAGGTGGCGAATCCAGTATTGGTGCCTAAGTCCAATGGCAAGATGAGAATGTGCATCGACTATAGGGACCTCAACAACGCATGTCCTAAAGATTCCTACCCTCTCCCAAGAATTGATCATCTAGTTGACGCCACCGCGGGTGACGAGTTGATGACTGTGATGGACGCATACTCCGGATACAACCAGATCCCGATGTTCAAAGATGACGCACCGCACACTGCATTCTATGCAGACAGTGAGATATACAACTACACGGTGATGCCCTTTAGTTTAATTAACGCATGTGCAACATACTAGCGTATGGTTAACATAATATTCAGCGATATGATCGGGAAGATGATGGAAGCGTACGTCGATGACATGGTGGTAAAATCGACGAAAAGGCGTAATCACGTTGACGACTTGTGCACAACGTTCCAAAGGATGCGCGAGTTCCAAGTTCGCCTAAGCCCAACAAAGTGCGCCTTTGTCGTACATTCCGAGAAAATACTGGGTTTCATGGTTAGTCAAAGAGGGATAGAGGCGAACCCCGAGAAAGTGAAGGCAATAGAAGAAATGGAGTCTCCTAAGTAACACAAGGAAGTACAGCAGCTGAACGGCCGTCTAGCTGCCTTAAATAGGTTCCTTGCCAGGATAGGAGACAAGGCTCTCCCTTTCTTTTAAATTCTTCTTGCAAACAAGAAGTTTTAGTGGACGCCCGTGTGCGAAGAAGCCTTCCAGCAATTGAAGCAACACTTGCGAACGCTTCCAGCGCTAGCAAAACCAATACAAGGCGAGCCCCTCTACTTGTACATATCAATAAACAACACTGCAGTCATCTCAGTGCTTGTCAAGCAAAAAGGGACTACCCAGCTCCCAGTATACTATGTGAGCAAGATCCTGGCAAAGTATGAAGTGAAGTGCATGCCAATAGAGAAGTACCTGTATGCTCTCATAGTGGCAGCAAGGAAGCTGAGGCCATACTTCCATGCACACGAGATAAAAGTCCTGACGGACCAACCTTTGAAGCACATCCTGTCAAAGCCAATTATGTCGGGAAAATTGACAAAATGGTCAGTTGAATTAAGTGAATTCCGTATTGGCCAAAAAAAAATTAAGTGAATTCCGTATTCGCTTTGCCCCACGAACAGCAATCAAGGGTCAAGAGTTAGCCGACTTCATCGCAGAGGTCACAGGGATAACTCATGAGTCTGACGCATAGGAAGAAGCGCAACGAAACGAAGAGCTCGTTGAGGTGTGGAAAATGTACACCGATGGGTCCTCAAATGTATAGGGATCAGGTGCAGGATTCCTCCTAATACCACCTAACGGGTCAGACCCATTGAAGTATGCTCTAAACTTAACATTTAGAGCAACGAACAACGAAACAGAATATGAGGCCTTGATAACACGCCTAAGGATTGCAAAAGGTGTTGGTGTCAAGCACCTAAGAGTCATGTGCGACACGCAACTTGTCGTCAACAAGGTCAAAGGCGACTACTTGGCCAAATCAGAAAACATGCAAAAGTACATAGGACTAGCAAAGGACCATTGCAAGTTTTGAGACCTTCGACACAACGCCAGTCCCAAGAGAAGAAAATCAAGAAGCGGACGCTCTGAGCAAGTTCACACAAGGCAATGAACAAGGTAAGGAAACACACATTGTGGAGAACAGAATCCTATCAGTGATTGACCAACTGGAAGAATTAAACATCGATTTGGAGCCAACATGGATGAGACCAATCCTGACGTACCTCACGGATCACACGCTTCCTGAGGATAAAATCCAAGCGCAGAAGATTCGAAGGCTCGCCGCCAACTACGCGTTGATGGAAGGTCAGGTGTACAAGAAAGGATTTTCAACCCCATACCTAAAGTGTATCACCTCCCTAGAAGGCCAAAAGGTGCTAAAAGAACTACACGAAAGCCAAGCAGCCTGTCACGAGGGAGCAAGGTCCTTAGTACACAAGGCTCTAAGTCTGGGTTACTACTGGCCAACGATGAAAAACAAAGCGACACACCTAGTGCGACTGGAGAACAATACTCAAGGAACATAGATGCGCCCGCAGCAGAGCTAAGTCTGATCGCAAGTTCATGGCCTTTCATGCAATGGGGAATTGACTTGGTAGGACCGCTCTCAAGATCCAAAGGACAAACCAAATACACTGTGGTAGCTATCGACTACTTCTCCAAGTGGATTGAGGCTAAGGCGTTGGCGCGAACAACCGACGCAAAAATAATGGATTTCATCCAAAATCACATCATCTCACATTATGGTATCCCAAAGGTGCTTATCAGTGACAATGGACCACAGTTCAAGAGTGCCAGATTGAAGACATTTTGTGAAAGGCTTAACATAAACCACCGCTTCGCGTAAGTACGTCACGCCCAAACTAACGGAGAAGTAGAGTCCGCCAATAAGATTGTTTTGGATGGTCTTAAGAAGAGAGTTCATGTGTTAAAGAGTGGATGGGCAGAAGAACTCAGCAGTGTGCTGTGGTCAGTACGTACAACACCAAAAGAGGCGGCAGGCGAAACTCCATTCAGCTTGGTGTACGGAACGGAGGCAGTAGCCCCCATTGATATTGTCGTCTCGTCATATCGCACAACTCACTTTGATCCTCAATTAAATGAGGCGGAAATGCGCCTAGACTTGGATCTAGCAGACGAGAGGAGACGGAACCTGGAACAAGTTCAGGCGCGCATGCGTTTAATAACTTCAAGATACTACAACAGGAAAGTTAAAGAGAGACAATTCCACGTGGGGGAGATGGTGTGGAGAAGGAACGATTTCTCACATCTTGATCAAATCAACAAGCTATCTCCAAAGTGGGAAGGCCCATAAATGATCGTTTCCGTCCCTTATGTCAACGCATATCGCCTCCAAGATGCAGATGGCAACATCTCTACGAACACATTCAGTGGCAGACACTTGAAAAAGTTCCATGGCTAAAGGAAGACTTCCTATTTCACAAAAGAGCTACCGTATCAAGCTCTTTTACTTTACTCGTCATATGCATTACTTGAAGGAGATTTATAACTACATATATATTTGTAACTTTGTAAATGCAACAACTATCTAATGAAGTTAATCTACCTTCGTAGGTACATTACTATGTTATACATACTACTTTGGAATTACAACAAGTAGTAAGCTACGTACATATTACTCGCATCGACAATACAAGCTATTGCGCTATATGCAAACAATCGACTTATATTATACAACGTCGACATATCTATTATCAACATCAACAATGAGCATATAAACGCTCTCTATCTATAACGACATGCTGCGTCGACAACACACTACATATTGAGTTCAAACCAAGATTTATCTACAAGTGACATGCTGCGACATCCTCTGTGTGAGGGCAACCCCCATGTTCACAACTAAAAATGGCATGCTGTGAAATCCTCTTGTTAGAGGCAAATCCTCATGTTCATAGCCATTCCCTGAGTTTTAAACAGGATGCGGCAACATTCAAAAGGACTGATCACCCCGTCATGGCAGACGTCCTCTTGTTAGACGACAACCCTATACTACTACAATGTATGCTTCCCAAACCAGTTTGATACATCATGGCGCGACATCCTCTCGTTAGAGGGCAACAGAGGTGCGGTAGCATTGCAGTGTAAGTACTGGAATAGCCATGGAAAGCCTTGCAACAACGTCACGCGGGGTGTGCCCAAATGACGGATGGAAAAACGCATAGCCTAGAGCAAGTAGCGTCTTGCCACAACGTCTGAAAAGGTTTAAGAGACGGTAAAAACTAGGCCGAGCAAAAACCCGACAAACCCGAATTCCCGAAAAACCCGCCCTAGCCCGTCCTGAAATTGGGCCCGAACCCGTATGGGAGGGACTTTTACTCCCAACTAGGCCTAGGGATAGGTCTTTTTTCAAAAAAATCCCGAAAGTCCCGAAAGTCCTTAGTTATTCAAACTAGATTAATATAAAATAAAGCCTAATTAATAAGTAACTAACGTAGCTTCGTTTCTTTCTTCGTCAAGGTATCGTAAACTGTCTGGACACTCATTTTAGCTTTTCCTTTAAATATTCTTTGCACTAGAACAATTATTTATAGTTTTAGATTTTACCATTTAAATCTTCAATTCTTTTCAAGTGATGGAGCTAACTTAGAGTTGATTTGGAGCTGACTTGGAGTTGGAGTTGATTTGGAATTGCGTTGAGCTTGAATGTTACTGTTCGTATTCTAAGTTTGCGAACTTAATGAATTATTTGTGAACTTGATGTATGTGATCGTGAATTCGATGTATGTGTTCGTGAATTTGATGAATACTTGGACTTGGATTTGTATTTGAGTTGAAAATTAAGGTTTATTTTCATTCTTATGTGTAAACTAGGGTTGTCCCTAGCCCGTCCCGAATTTGAAAGGTCCCGACCAAGTAGGGACTTTATTTTCCGAACCGTAACGGCGGCCCAGCCGCTCAGGTCGTACCGTACTAAACCTACGGGGTTCCTAGTCGCCCTGGGTTTTAGGCGTTTTGGATATTTATTCTAAAAGTGAGTGCGTGTGATTTCAAACAACACCATAAATAAATCTTGTTAGTGAAACAAAAATAAAAACAAGAGCTTCATACCTATGAGAAAAACAAAAACTTTAGTTAGAAAAACGAACGAAAAATATGTTTAAATTAAAAACATGGAAAATAAGCAAATATGACAAGCCTGAACCCTCTTTGAAAAAAAAAAATCATCCCCAGCAGAGTCGCCAAATTGTCAGACATATCTAACCTAAGGCGATTTATTTTTTAAAACACATGGAATTTTTAAAATAGTCGACACTAGTTAATTTCGGCTAAATAGAAACCTCAATTACCTAGGTAAATAACGAATTAAATACCTAAGCATATTAATCGGTCTGCGATCCAAAATTTGAGTTCAGGGGTTCTGTTACGAATTAAAAAAATATTTTTTCTAATCACGCCCTTTCGGTATTTAGTTAACCTATATGCTAGGTTTAAAATTTAAACATGCGTTACGTCGAATTAATCTAAAGTTATCAAGAACTAAACTAATTTTTACGCGAAAACTATTTTTAATGATAAATCTAAACCTAAAAAGAATTATTAAGCATCTAATTCTCCTAATTGAGATAAAATCTAAACAAAACTAACCATGCTCAAAATCATGATACAGTTTAACAATTACATACCATACACATATGTACATAATAAAACATGTCATCTAATTGGATCTACATCTAAGCTATCTAATTAACATGGTATAACAATACACTAATAATAATAAAACTAATGGTAATAATAAGTAAAAAAACAAAATAATTATTAATGATTAAATAAAAAAGAAAAAATCTGCAGTTAAGGTACGGGATTTCCGGTGCAAGGAAGACCCGAAGATGGCAGCAGCAGCTCAGGCGACGACAGGGCTTGGACAACGAAGGCGGGACACGACAGCATCGATGGAGCTCCGGTGGGGCATTTATCAGGGGCGATGGCGCGGGCTTCTGTTAGATTACGGTGAGTAATCACTACTGATACTTAAAACAAGATACATGCTAGTAATCAGAATTAGGCAGCGGAAGATTCGCACATACCTTAAAGATGATCCATAGACCCAAGATCTTCTCAGGAGGGAGTTCACGATCCTACGATCGAGACCCGTAGAGGTTCTTGTTAGAGAAGCCCTACGCGGTACAAGCTCCACAGCA